>JAJEKV010000014.1:19359512-20768880 GCA_021234155.1 Isoetes taiwanensis
TGCCAGTTACGTATTACATCATGTTGTTTATCCCTAAGAAGGAGATATTGATATCTCATCCTCGCCCAAAAATTTCCCTTTTCTGCATGTAATTTGTGCATATCCGTATTCAGGATGCATCCGAGGACAATTTGTACTGCTTTGTTTGGTGGTCTGACCTGAGTTTCCATATCCACAGTTATCAAGATCCCATTTGGCATAAGTGATGGAGATATTGGGTATCTTATTCTCCTCATTATTTTGTACCATCATATTGCTCCTTCCTGCTATTCAATAAAATCTATGAAGTTAGAATGTTTCTCCAGAATGCAACCTCCGTTTCCAACATATCACCTTCCATCATGAGACTTATTTAGATTTCGGATGCATGGCAGCGCATCAAACTCGCGTCTGTTTCAATAGTTGAACTATCATCCTGAAATCAGCTAATATATTTATCCTTTCCTTTCCAAAGTTATAAACTTCTATCTGTGACTATCGGCCCCTAGCCAAATAATTTGGGATCCTTATCCCAAACCAACATCGGTTTAAGCTTGTTCGCACTATAGTTTCTTTCCACATTACTTATCCATATTATATTTAAGTTCAAAGTACCAATTCTTGACATTTGTGTGTACTTTACACCACCTGGGTAATTAACCCTTTTCCATATGCAGGACCTAGAATATCCTACCTCTATAACCATACTAGACAATTTCTAAACTTATAAACTCTGCAGCCCTAAATCATTATCTTCATATTTCTTATCCTATTCTACCATGTTATGTACCCATATTTCTTTTCCATCAACATTTTGGCATTCTCAAATGATGTCAAGAATTCTTTTAATTGTAGGGTCTTTCTTTTGGAAACATATGTAAATTCCTATTATCCCATACTGCATGTCCGTGTACTCTATTCCCTTTGTATTACTGTCCCATTATTCACATGCATACTTAGAGAAGTTAATACTACACCCTCTTTTTATTTACTCTCTACAGAAATGCTTAAATTATAATCCAAGCAAATCATTTCTAGGCTGCAAAGATCCAAACAAAAGGACCACGGTCATTCTAGAAAAAACAATTGCTGATGTTTGTCGCTTAAAAATCCACTTACTTTGTTTAAGAGTCACTCATATTGGCCTCACACAAGTGATTTTCAAGATCACAGATTATGTTTATCCAAAATTATGTAAATAGAATTGTTACCTTGTTCCACTGCCTAGTATGAAAAACATTTCTAATGCCAGCAAAATTTCTATCGATCATAGTTTTTTTGTGCACTAGCTTTTCCTGTATTCAAAACCATAAAGAGTTGGAGAAGCAGAGTTGGCTGTTCGTAACCAACCAGACCTATATTAGCAATGAACATGGTAATAGAGAGGGTTAATTGTGTGCCGAGCCCTCATGGCTTTTTCACTTCACCAAACTTGTATTAGTACATAATAGATGATAAAACATCACATCAATCATCTTTTCCATAACTGGCCATATTTAACAGTTACCTCCAGTCTTTCTTTCCCCATGTTCTCCATTCCCATTCTATTATATTATCGCCAGATATTTCCATTTGTCCACTTGTTCATTTTAATAAATATTTTAGCACTATACTCTTACCCATTGGCATTCCTACAAGGTGCTCTTGAGCTATCATTTCTTGAATTATTTTCCTGGATGACTGTGTTTATATTATCTTTTCCTTTTCCTCCTCGTATCCTTATAATTTTTATAGATCTTACTTATTATTGATTCTCATCTTATTACTCATGTTTTATCTAAACTCATCATCTCTTTGCTACCATTTTCTCATTGCTATGCTCATTATAGCATTCATAATTGTGCTTTACTTCCCCAAGATCTGATGCCCTGCTTATTACATCATTTACCCTTTAAATAACACTTAAGCACTTCTGTGCTATCGATGGCTACTACATCTTTGGCTTAACTCCTCTCACTAAAAACCTCGTTAAGCCGCACCTCATCCGAAACGCCCTGTTCCTAGTTGTCGGAAATTCTCCATAGATTCTGCTACTATGTTGATGCTTGTTTCACCTCATCTTCACATGTTCCTGCTGGCTTTTGCTGATATACTTCGGGTGATCCCTTCACCTTCTTCGGCTGGCCCTGGGCTCTGCCAGCATTGAATTTCTCCACCACCGCCTGAACTTTACTTGGTCAGCTGATTTTCTTCCTTTCTTTAAGACATAGCACCGTAGATTATCTCAAGCCCATTGATCAGATTAATTTATCTCCGCCTGGTAAGCTTCATCTTTGCTCATCTAAGAACTTAGCGCCCTCACATCTTTTGTATGTGATGACAGACCTGATAAAGCGAGGCCGCTTATTCGGGTTTCTCCGACATCTTAGTGATATTTTCGAAACGATGACTTATTTAAGGCGATTATATCCAAAGATTGTCCGCCATCTTTTATTAAACTGGGCGCGACCGAGGTAATTAAGCACCATGTCACAGATTATTGTAAATATTCTCATGATCTTCTTTCACAAATTTTGCTATTGTACTTTCCGATCATGCCGGATTCAAGGCCATAATTTCTAACCTAACTCGATAAACCATTTTCAATTATGTTAATCCTTCTATTTTATTTTACTACCTTTTACTCAGATAGCTGTCCCACCCATTTGGTATTCTATTGTTTTTTTATTATGTCTTTGTTCTACATATGTTCTAGGCACTCTAGCTTCGGATACAACCCAATCCTTTAAATATTCTCCTGTTCTTTACTCTACTCTATGTTCCTCACAGCACGTTTTAAGTTATCCTTAACTTCTTTATTTTATTTTTTCTGCTACTTTTCCTTCCTCCCTTGTGTTCCCTATCTCGCTAGCATTTGTTCATGATAATGATGTTATTCCATGCCTATGCTTAAGCCAATTGGCTTCCGCCTTTGTATCGTGTTTGCTCTCTACCTTATCTCAGGCCGCTAACTTCTATCTTGGTCACATTATCTCTGTTACTCATTTTTTACTAATATTATTTGTCATTTTACTCCTGCCCATCTTTCAAGATGTTTATCCGCTAACCTTTCACTATGGTTATTTTGACCATTTGGCTATCCACATATTCCCATGGTGCCAACTTAACCCATTAGCAAACCATTTGCCCATGGTTATTCTGTCATAAGCCCATGTTCACCAATTTCAGAAGGTATATTATCACTTCCAACTTGCTCCTTTTACCTCAAATTAGCTGACTGTTAATATTATATATATATATATATATATATATATATATATATATATATATATATATATGTAAATATATAAATATAAATATATATCCTTAGGGAGACTATGGACTTACTAACTATGCAAAACATGGCAAGAATTTAATGTGAGCCAAGAAGGATAAAAGCCTCGTCATTCACAAGAACCGCTTTGCATGCATCCGTAGGAGACTGATGGACTTATCTCTATGCAAAATTAGGCAAGGAGCTTAATGAACTAAATAGAAGGGTAAAACCTCGCCACTTCTTGTCATGAAAATAGAACATGTGAAAATCAATTTTAAATCCGAGCTGAACGACAAGTACAGAATATATATTCCCTGAATGTACAAGGCAAGAAATGCCTTGCCATTTATAGAATCTAAATTAGGTTGAATAACGAAAACGTGAAAGCAAAAGATAGCATGTTTTACCGTCATCTATCTAGTCATTCATTTACTTGGTTGTTTAACAAAAATTTGATCGCTTTGCTAATAATAAAATCCTTGATTGCATTGCATCGTGACAAGATCTATGTCACTTCACCATATTCTAAAATATGCCACTTCACCTATTAAATTGATTATCTAAGATGCTTCCAAGACCATAATGGCTCTCAATACTAGGCCCAATTAATATCGTAGGCCGGATCCTTAGTCTTAGACCAAATACTGGGAAGATCTCCCATGACTCAATCATTATAGGCTACTTAAATTAATGGCCTTATACTGCAAATGCAAGGTATTTGTTGTCACTTGTCTTTCCAATCAAAAACGCCAGAACTCGCTCCGCCTTATTTCTGCTTTCTTGGCTGACAATTAATCTTAGGGCATCTTGATCATTCAACAATGGGACCTAAGCGTGGGAGTCAAGTGCACTACCCGGTTCCAAGAATAAGAAGGGTACCAAAGCAGATTTCGCTAACGTGAAATGCATAGTAAAAATAAGAACACCGAGGCAAAGAAATGTCATTCTAAATTCACAAATAGCAGCAAATGTTAGAGTCGAGCATCTAAGAGTGACCGTGATCCTATGTACAACAATCCAAAGGATCTAATCTGACAAATGCTAAAGCCGGAGACCATAACTGTGATCCTGACCTAAAACACATCATGAGGTCAAAACATAGATATGTAGTTTGATTTAGAAAGTGTGTTATTTTGCTTACATATTCTAAACCAGGTGCACCTCTGACTACCACAGTCGCCGACTACAATCCTATGGCCCATCGTATGTTGGAGCTTCGACACCTCAAGCTGATTATGCTCAATTATGATTGGGGACGCTTCATGATTTTAAGATGCCTAATAATGCAGTTTGCCTAAGGTTTTGATGGTATATCGAGCTCTCTATAATGGTTTGGCTTAGCTTTTAGAATATGAAATACTAGATTCAACCCTACCAAAATAACTCAATGTCCTAATAATTACTTTAACCAATCTAACCAAAGGAGCTAATGTGACTATCTTTTATCTTAAATCTATGTTTTTTATAATAACCCATTGAATTGTTTTAGATATGGTCTATGGTTTCAAGAATTATATCTATATCAAATCCCCCTCTAACTCGCTATTTTGCTACATATTGAATAGAAATAGTTGTAATATATCCCTTGCATTCCTAATTCTAAAGCTACATAACCAAAATCGCATTATCAAAACCTTCTAAAATGCTTATGAAGAAGGTTTAGCATTTTCTACCATAGAAAACATGTCAGGGCATAGGTTTATACAAAAAATCATAGTTCTTGGTTTTTCACATAAGAAGATGATTATGTTTGTGTTTTATTGCCGCCAAAAGCGTTCTAATTTGATTCCAGCTTTCAACATAAGAAAATGCTTTGTTTTTCTGCTCAAGATGTGCCCATGCATAGCATTTCATCAAGGTAAAGAAGACATGATTATTTAGGGTGAAGAGTACCCCTGCAGGCTTAAAACCGCCGCCAGGTATAAGAACGTGATTACCGCTTATACGCGAAGCTTTTTGCCTTATCTCAATCTTGATGTAGCAGCTGCTTTGGCATTGTATTCTATCACACATGGAGTAATTTTATGCTGAATTTTAGAGTACTTATATTTGATTAAAGTTTCTATACTATGCTCATCCTCTCTCGCGATCGAAAATTTAAAGGAGTCGATAAAAACCGGATTCTCCCATGTTACCTCGACGGCCCTCCTCTACCAAATTCTCTTAAGTAATGTAGGTCTGGTTATTGCAGGTAACGAGCTCCTCTTTACTCTATTTTGTATGCATAGGAAGTTTGAACTTTGGACTTATCTGCAGCATCTTTCAAATTAGGCCGCCAGCTTGGATTAAAGGATCCACTTTCTGCTTTTCTTTTTGCTTCTTCTATTATTATGAATATGCATCCAGAATCTGTTTCTACAATTATACATGCATAGCCCTGGGATACTCTAGACAAAGACATATGATTTTGGTCTCCGCAGCTGCATGTTCCTATGCTAAAATACTCAAGCTAAATAGGTTGTTGTAACATTTTGAGAATACTTAAACATGATCATAGAAAATAATCTTCTTTTGCATTAATTACTTGATTAATCTAAGAGTACACATGCTGAAATTTAATACTAAATCCGTGGGACTAATTTATGGTTACATAGGATGTAAACCTATTGTAGCTAAAGGTTTTGGTGAATCAGGACTAATAAGTTAAAGCTTGTAGTAATGGGCTATTATTAGGTGAAATAATAAGGTAAAAAGTCAACCTAGCTTTTAATTTTACATGCATCAATAAATTTGAGATAAAATTGGCTAGATGCCGCCTAAATATGGTCTTAACTCGCAATTGATAAATAGATATAAGTTGAACAAGATGTACATGACTCCTTACAAGAACCGGTTACGCTTCCTAAACTACCATAGATAAGCACATGATATGAAGTCGGGCTGAATCAAGAATTGGGATTACATCCAAGTCATAGACCAGATACCCCGCCATGCACATGGTAAGAGATCCACTATGCTTTATTACAATAAACTGGAACTTTGATTGTACTCGCTTGCATTAATAATACTAATACAAAAGAACGAGAGTGCTCAAAGCCCGGGTAGTGCCGTGACGTAAATTTCATGCTTTGACTCGAAAGTGGTCAAGTGTGGAGTATAAACTTAGGCTAGATTAGACCCAGCGTAAGGAAAGTATATATGCTGGAACGCCTGTTTCATGTTCATGACATGTAACCTCAATCTTTGCCATCGATGGTTTTTACATAATACAAGACAAAAGTTACTAATGCTTTTTCGCCTTTTTAAATCTTACTCTACATTTCTTACTTTGGTCTCTTATATCTCTTATTATATATGTTTGTTATCGATAGCATTTCTTCGGGGCTAAGTTGCATTATCTACTAGTATATTTGACAAAGGCACAAGATATTTATAACAAACTTTAACCAAAGATGTGTTTCTTAATGTGTCAAGGCCAAAGGTCCCATCGACATGAGCAAGGATCTACTTGGATCTCTGAATCAGAAAATTGGTTTCTCAAGCTACCAACCCGCCGATACCAAATAAGTTTCTGCTCAAACTCATAGTATGCTTCAATAATTCTATACATAACCAATTATTGAGTCGAACTAAGCCCTGACAGATAGCAGATCATTCAACATAAGATTCGCTTCTCAAAGAATGGCTTTGTGTCCTCTTTGAAAATGAAGAGTAAAACCTCAGGACTTTTACAAACCTTATTGACATCAAGCATAATAGCATGCAAGAGCTTATTTGCACAGAACTAAGTGATGATAATTTTGAAAAGTCTTTGACAAGACCGAAAAGTCGCTATTGGGAAACTGGCGGTGAAGAAGACAAAAAGAAAGGAAAACAAAAGTGGCAAGAAAGGCCAATCCACCCATGCCCACGGTGATGCCTAAAGAAAAAGTAACGCCTGTGACTTGGCAATAGTTGTTTAGCAAAGATGGCTTTAGTCTAGAAGGACCCTCTTCAAAGAAGACCCACAGCCTGAAACAAGGCCGCCACCAATACGCTGAACTGAATGAAGAAGAGAGATGTAAACCCGAACAAAGTTGGACCCTGTGATAATAATTTCATGTTTCTATGTTATCTCCCCACCGGGTGGAAGCACTTGGGGAAGAACAAATCCTTAACTTATGGGAAAGTGGTAACCCTATGATTCGAAAGCACCTATATCCTGTAAGCATGGAAAGGCGGCGTAAATAGATGAATCTCTACTTGAGAACGCTTTACAAAGTTGTTTAAAGAGGGGAATATCACAGAGAAAGAAAAAATCAATGTCCCTTTCTCGACACATCAAGATTTGAAAGGAATGTCCCTCGTTCTAATGGTCTTTTGCAATCGAAGAATCATATGGCAACATATAGCAAAATCGAGGTGACTTTCTTCTTAGGAAAAATATGGAGATGCTTTGTCCTTACTTCAAATGTGCTAAATGTCACGCTATGCACAAAATGTGAGATAATATCACCCGGTTTGATCAAGGTGTTTGGGCTATTCTAAACAACTGACATTGTTTTTCCGTGAAATAGGATGCATTGAAGCCTTCCGACCTTATTGGTATTCGGTGCAACAACCTCGTTATAAAGTTGTGTATGCCTTCCTCTCGTATCTAAAAATACCTAAAACAATCTACAATATGGCAATAGATCTTGGTGCCGACCGAAAATGGATATTGAAGCCAAGTATGGTAGTAGCCACATGGTTTTGGTCGCAGATATGATGCTCAGTTCGGGATAAGAATGTCGCCAACACTATTTTAAACAAGAAGAATCAGGATTTAAAAGCAAAGCCCTCTAATTTGCAACCCCGACAAAGTGGTGGCATCAGCATTACCCACCAAGGATGTTCCACCTAGATAATAGAATGTACAGCATGCGGCGCCTCTATATAGTACTGACATTTCCGCTACCACCACCGCCATTTTGGCTGCTGAACAAATGAACGAGGGAGATGACCGTTACTAAAGCTTAATCTCACCACTCTGCCATTTGCATCTAAAAATCGCGGACCTTGATGACTTATAAAGAGGTTAGTAACATGATTACATTTTGCTGCTAACACGCTTCTCTAGATGCTTATCCGGGTATACCACAAAATACGCTCTATTTAGTTGGTCGATTATTAATACCTCCACATCCGGCCAATGCTAAAAAATAGCCTAAACGAGTATAGAATTAGATAATTAAATATAATAGATTAATCCATTCGTTAAAACCATGATGGCTAGTATTTTTAGAATTGGTCGCCATCGCTTTGACTATTTACGTGATCCGGCTTAGGCATAGACATTTGGGAGCAGCTGAATGCCTCAAATTTTGCATCAAGCATTAATCCACCTATAAGCGCTGGAAATGATTTAACATTTTATCTTAAGTTATCTTTAGTTTTCTAAAACTAGGTTTAGGTAGCGCACTTGTCCACCTCTTAGTGCTTATTCGAGTCCCATAATAGACCGCATACCTACTGATGCAACCGTAACCTAGGTGGTCGGAAATGGGACACTTAACAATCAATTTACATAAAAACTAACAGAGAGGGTGAAAGCAAAACGATTGTGCATATCACTCCATCGCTCCACAAACTCATGGATGCTATTCGTATCGTGTGGGATGCCTCAACTCATCATTCCTACTTATTTGGCCTGATGCCGCTAGAGATACACACCACCGGAAATATCATTCCAAACTTTCTCAATCTTATCTATAAACCGCTCCACACATTTGTTGACAAGAAAAGTTCCAAATGCCCCGCTTCTAACCAACTTCCCCGGTAGACTATATTGACAAGCAAAGATGGGCACGCTCGACTACTCGACTTCAACATTATCAAATGTGAAATTTAAGGAACCTTTCTAAAGAAAGTGTCTCAATCACATTCCTCACAGAGGATGGATATCAATGAATGCTTGAACGCCGCCTTTGGAAGGCCTATTCCTTTCTCATGGTCAACATAATGGTCCTGTAGAGCATAAAGACCTAGACCACAAAGCCATGCAACTGACAGTCAAAGATTAGAGAGAGAGTTCTTGACCGCTAAAAGCATATCATAGCAGCCACAAAGGTAAGTTTTCCCATTATGTTCTTGAAGACGATGAAGATGCTACACGAATCCCTCAATGGATCAAGAAAACTTTATATGTAAGGTGAGGGTGATGCTCTAACAATCCTACCATGTCCTGCTCTGGCTTAAAAGCCTAGCTTTGACTCGCTCATAAAGAAAGACTTCATTTCCCAAATTGCAGTTCCAGCCAATAGATACAAAGAAATGAGCATAAGCATTTCGAAGTTCATCCCTAGAATACAATCGAGGATGCACCTCAATTACCATATTTATTATGCATCTACAGCACATAAAACAATCTCTAGATGGATCACAAATGCCCATGGATCCGCTTTTTCCAAATAGCTAATCTTGTGTCCTCAAGGACTCAAAAACATCATTGATGTTTACCAGACATTAGGGATTTTATGCAAAAATGTGAGAATATTTTGCCCAAAAGGTTTTCATTCTTAATCGCTTGTCGACCCATCTATCAAGTATCTTTGAATTTACTCAAAAAAGATCCACGTTGTTTATGTGGTCAGACATCACAAAGTGCTTTGAATCAATCCTACTGGAGGGTGAGGATGGCTTGTTCCATCATGGAAAAGTGATTGCAACAAAGATTTCACTTCTTTCAAAGGAAAAATGAACCCAAAACTTCAAGCTATTCTTTAAAATGTACCCAGATTCGAATGGTTCTTTCATCATCTAAATGGGACACCAGAGGTAAACAACCTGGAGTGTCGAACGAAATAACATGTGAGGAATTTCGCAATATGAATGTGGTCGCTTAGAACCAATGCTATTGTGTAACAACTAATCTGGGCTTGGAGACAAGGTAAAGGAATACCAATGGGATTTTCTACCCTCCCAATTGTAACTTATTCTAGCTTGGTATGAAGTAAGCACTCTTATTCTTAATCTAGCTAGGCGGTGGGAAGATACAAGGAAATAGGAGAGATTCAAAGATTCATTTAGATATATGGACGATTCAAGCATTAATAAATTGTGGAAATCCTTATGAGTTCTTTGATAAAACTTCAAGGATATGTATTATTAACATGGACTGCCTGAAATTAAAGAGGAGACCCTAATTTCATTGGGAACACCACAAGAAAGAATTGACTTTACACTAATTTTCTTCTCAACATGAAATCAGAATTATAGATGCTAGTCTTGGGCTGCTTAAAACCTCCTTAAGACAAAGGACTCACTACCCTTGTTGCAAAAGTATGTGCTTATGGATAGTCACGCCTCTATTTCCGTGCCAGCAGCAGGATTTGTTCACAAGTTATGCCTTGTCTTTATACACATAGCAATTCCGTGAGACGCGAACCGCCGACGAAGGTGTGATCGGATGGATTTCCAGAAAATGGCTTTTGATCATAAGACTATTCTACCAAATGTTACCATGGTACTTGGAACAAGACTTCCGGACTTAGGTTCCTAGCAAAGGACTCCATCACCCTAAAACAAAATTTTTCCTTACTTCTGTTTCCTTGTTTTATCTACAACTTTCACTTATTTACCGGTGAGTAGGGTCTCTAAGAAATGCTAGGTTCTATCAACCTAGCATTATTAATGAAGATTCCGTGGCCCTACTTCCAGCTGTAGAGGTAGGTCATTACATATATAAATATATAAATATAAATATATATCCCAGGAGACTGGATGGACTTAATAACTATGCAAAACATGGCAAGAATTCTAATTTGAGCCAAATAGAAGGATAAAGCTCACACGTCTGATGCAAGAACCCGCCTTTGCACGTGACCGTAGAGATCTGGATGGATTCTATTCTCTATGCAAATTAGGCAAGGAGCTTAATGAACCAAATAGAAGGGTAAAAACCTCGCCACTTCTTGTCATGAAAATAGAACATGTGAAATCAATTTAAATCGAGCATTGAACGATGGGGCATAGAATATCATAATATTCTAAATGTACAAGAAATGCCTTGCCATTATAGAATCTAAATTAGGGTTGGAATAACGGTAAACGGAAAAGCAAGATAGCATGTTTTTACCGGCCATCTATCTAGTCATTCATTTTACGAACCAAAATTTGATCGCTTTTGCTAATAATAAAATCCTTTGACATTGCATTGCATTGCATTAGCAAGATTCATGTCACTTCAATGATATCTCTAAAATATGCCAATTTCACCTATTAAATTGATTATCTAAGATGCCTAAGACCATAATACCTCTAATACTAGGGGCCCACTATTCCGTGGCCGGATCCTTGTCTTAGACCAAATACTTCGGGAAGATCTCCATGACTGAATTTATAGGTTTTCAATTCAATGGTTTATATCACGCAGAATGCTAAAGGTATTTGTCACTTGTTCTTTCCAATCAAAAACGCTTTTCAGAAATTGTTCGCCTGCTTTCCTTTTGCTTTCTTGGCGCTCGACACTCAATCTTAGGGCATCTGATCCGGCCCAACAGACCTAAGCTGAGTCAAGTGCACTGGTTCCAAGAATAAGAAGGTACCAAAGCAGCATTTCGCTAACAGAATGCATAGTAAAAAATAAGAACACCAGGCAAAGAAATGTCATTCGCGAATGTCTACAACAGCAGCAAATGCTAGAGTCGAGCATCTAAGAGGACCGTATCCTATGTACAACAATCCAAAAGGATTTAATCCAAGACAAATGCTAAAGTCGAGACCATAACTTCTGGATCCGGGACGAAACACACCAGGTCAAAACATGATATGTAGTTTGATTTCTAGAGTACATTATGAATAGAAATAGTTGTAATATATCCTTGCGATTCCGGAATTCTGCTACATAACCAAAATCGCATGATCAAAACCTTCTAAAATGTTTATGAAGAAGGTTTAGGCATTTTCGCCATAGAAACATGTCAGCATAGGTTTATACAAAATCAAGGCCTTGGTTTTTTCTCACATAAGAAGATGATTATGTTTTGTGTTTTTTTATTGCCGTTAAGTTCTAATTTGATTCCGCCTTTTTCAACATAAGAAAAATGCTTGTTTTCCTCGCTCACATGCCTATGCATAGTATTTACCGCAAAGAAGCATGATTATTTAGGGGTGAAGGTACCTCGGGTATTTAAAACCAAACAGTAAGAACGGATTACCGCTGGCGTTTTTTAAGCCTTATCCGAATCTTGATGTAGCAAATGCTTTGGTATTTATCTATCACACATGGAGTTCTTATGCTGAATTTTAGAGTACTATATTTTGATTAAAGCTTTCTATACTATGCTCATCCTCTCGTGACCGTAAAATTTAAAGGAGTCGGAGAAAACCGGGATTCTCCCATGCTTACCCCGACGCCTCTCCTTTACCAAATTTCAATGTAGGTCCTGTTGGCTGCAGTAACGTGAGCTCCCCCTTACTCTATTTTGTGGATGCATAGAAGTTTGAACTTTGGACGACTATAAGTACCTTTCAAATTGAAGTCGGGCCTTGATTAAAGGATTCACTTTCTGCTTTTTGCTTTTCTCGCATATGAATATGCATTCAGAATTGTGTTTCTAATTATGTTACGTATTAGCCCGATACTCTAGACAAAGACATATGATTTGGTCAAGTAGCTGTGATGTCTTATGCTAAAATACTGGGTTAAATAGGTTGTTGTAACATTTTCGAGAATACTTTAAACATGATCACAGGAAAATACCCTTCTTTTGCATTAATTACTTGATTAATCTAAGAGTACATGCTGAAATTTAATAATAAATCCAGGGACTAATTTATGAATATATAGGGGATGTAAACTCATTAGGCCAAAGGTCGGTGAATCGTGACTGTCAGTTAAAGCTTTCAGGCACGGCCATATTATTAGGTGAAATAATAAGGCAAAAGTCAAACTCATAGCTTTAATTCTTTTACATGCATCAAATTTGAGATAAAATTGAGCTAGATGTCGGGCCTAAATATGGTCTTAACCTTGCAATTGATAAATAGATATGTTGAACAAGATGTACATGACTCGCCGCAAACTGGTTACGCTCCTACCACAGATAACATGATATGAAGCCTGTGGGTCAATCAAGAATTAGATTACATCCAAGCTTGCGTGACCAGATACTCGCCATGGTAAGAGATCCAATTATGCTTTATTACAATAAACCTAACTTGATTGTACTGCTTGCATTAATAATACTAATACAAAAGAACAGAGAGTGCTCGTGGCCCGGTAGTGCCAAAGACGTAAATTTCATGTTTCGACTGAGTGGTCAAGGGGATATAAAACTTAGGCTAGATTAGACCTCTAGTATGAGTATATATATATATATATATATATATATATATATATATATATATATATATATATATATATATATATATATATATATATATATATATATATATACAAGTTTTCAGTAATTATCATGGGATAAAATAAAGAGGAGATTACCAAAATTCCTATCATCTAGCTTATTTCCTACTTCTTTTGGCACATGAGCAAACGCGAAGACAATCAAATGCTTTATAAAAAATCATAGCCCTTTTTTTTTACTCTAAATTTCTTGTGCAATATTTCATCGATGACTGGCCGACATTTGAATTAGCGTTTCGATGTAGTTTGTACAGGGCATTTCATTTTTAGGATCCCATCATGGTGGTCGTAATTTCATTCATATTTTTATTTTTAGGTTCCTCGACTTCATGGTGGTCGAATTTCTATTCATATATTTTGTGTTGGATTCGGCCCGAGGATTTAGCGACATTGCGATTTATCCATAGAAGTGATACATACCCATATGAAACATGTTGTAAGACCATTTTTCTAAACAAACAATGCATATATATGAAAGATATTTTTCAGAGAATATTGTTTTCTTTATCTTATCCATGAAATACACAATGCATCAACAAATTATAGCCTTTGAATTGCAAAACCAAAGCTCAATTGAAGGCTTAAGATAAAGAAGGTAAGAAAATAAATAGTTCTCTATTTTGTCTTTGAGATAACTACCCAAAGTAAGGCTTAAAAAATAAAGGGTAGAGGACATATCTGTCTTTAAGGTAACCGACATTAAAGCATGGTAACCTCGTGAATAACCAAAAAAAATAAAGACTAAGGGTTTAGAAATAAACAATTGTTCCTACGATCCTCTATCTTCTAAAAATAGATGCGGTCCTATGGTCAAGCAAGTTTTGAAGGTAAACAAAGTCTCAAGAAGTCGAAAACTTTTCTAGTCAAGATAGATGACCAAATATTTATCCAAATAAATATCCGACCTTTATATCTATAAACACTTAGGAAGAACAATTAACAATTTAAATCATTGTAGGAGTCTTATCTCCATCTCAGGAACGCATTAAACCTTTAAAAAGATATAAACAAGATCGCTTGGAGCCTCAAGAGATATTCTCCACAAGCCATGCATCGGGTGAAGCACCTTCGCTCAACAACAAATAGCCAACATGTCATGCTATCCAGAACTTAAATTTTCTTTTAAAACATATAAACAAGAACGCTTGGAGTCCTCAAGAGATATTCTCCACAGTCTCGAAGATAATGAAAGGAAGTAATTGCTCAACAACAAAACGTATTAATGACGTGTCACAAGGTAATTCATTCTACAACAAAAGACTTCATCAACAACATGAATCGGTGAATGTTTTTGGCGCATAAATGTCTATCACTTCATCGTAGACCTGCTTTCTTCTCGCATGCAACAAGGTGCATCATCAATTTGAGAAATGGATCATATGCAATTGATTTACCGCTTGCATAAACTCAATAATCAGCCATCTCCTCGCACTATTTTAGCAGGAAACGCGGTCGTAACTTTTATATATACTGAAATTATATGGCAACAATTATTATGTGCATTAAAGACAATCATACTTACATGAGCAAATAAATTGGGAACATGAGAAGAAAGCTGACATCCCATGCATCTCGTGGTAAAATCCAAGCTTTTAAAACAATCAAGATCTAAAGTTTGGTGCTAAGAATTCGTCGAAGAATTCATAGGTAAATACCAACTTGGCAAAGGAGTGTTATTCGAAACACCAACTTTATTTCATATGAGCTGCTGACCATGGCACTAGATCATGCACCATTCGAGTGACTTCTTTTCAGAGTCATTTATTTATTCCTTTGGATCATCATTGCTCTAATTTAGAAAAGCCCATGACGATGACGCTTGTTTTAAGGAATAGTAGTCTTCACATTGTTATCGTTGCCCCAATTCTTTCAATAATAGAGAATATTATGAAAATTGGCATTTTGTGACATGTTATCTTGGGTCTTATATTGCTCCAAGAGAAGATGATGGTATTGCTCCTAGAGAAGATGTTGAGAAATACATAATGTTGGGGCGTAATGCTGGTAGATGGAGCGGCCGCAATTGCCGCTGAGAAGCAGACTATGTGCCTCGTTGCCGCTACAGTTATCAAGATGAAAGCCATACTCTTTCCGAAGGTTCTCGCTTTGGAGATAGTCCTAATCATTTTCTAATCTTAGCATTCCATTCCACGCCTAATAACTTCTCAACAGACCATCTCAGGCATGACTTTTGGCATTACATACTTGAGGTTTAGATAAACGCTCTAATTATCGAGCCCTCAAGAGTCATTATCTGCTTGTCGAATATCATTACCGCAGCGTTTTTCCTTGAAACCTTTCGGCAAGGTGTGTTTTTTAACTTAGTAGTAATGATTGTACTCAGCTCATTAAGGGTCCCATGACCTATTGGTCTGTGATCTAAAAAACTATTCTATATTCTATTCTATTCGCTGTCTCGCCAATAAAAGAACAGATAGATATTAGTTCTAAGATTCAACCAAATTTGTTATTTTGCAAAGACAACACATTTGTTTTCTATCTACAGGTATTCATCAATATTATTCCTCTATATATGGTGTTTCCTCCATTATTCAAGATTTGGCAATGCATCATGATGCATAAATGAAGAGAAGTTGCATCACCGAATCACATTGTGAACAAAATGAGAAAATGAATATAAGGTTTGAAAAACTTCATAAACCAACATCTGCTTGAAAATACTTTAGTCTCTGCGACCGCATGGAAGACACAAAGTAGTACTTTGGAATTTTTAGATCACTTGCTAAATTTACTCCACTTCCATGTTTCACATGCATTGAAATGTTGACAATCTATACTTGTAGGCAAAGCCATATCTCAACCTTCGATGCATTTAACCACGAAGACTATATTGGATTTGCCAATATTAATTAAGGTCTAGTTTATTGCAATTCTAACCAATAAAGGACCAGAATAACTTTAGAAAGCTCAGAAGCTCAGAAGTTTAAATCTCTTTGAAAAGCTCGTATCAACTTTATACGCTTCGCCAGTAAACGATTAGAGCTAAACAAAGTAATCAGCTTTTAGAGCTAAACAAAGTTTTTTTCCACGATTCAAGATCATAGATTACCCTCGGCACGGACTCAATCAATCTTCTGCCTTGCATAAGATTTATATTCTCCACTCCACAACCCGCCATAGTAGCTCTCGAACTCAAAGGAAGATCACAAAATAATATTATCTGTTTAATCTCTTTTCAAACTAATCCTAAGTGATTTGCTTTTCAGTTACCATGGCGTATAAAGCCTGCATTAACGACAACCACGTTATTTTAATTCTTATCAAGCGAGGCCCATCGCATATTTTCGCGTGGATTGCACTATAAAAGAGAAACTTAATCCTGGAAATTATACCATTATACAACAAAGGCCATGTGCTAATGGGAAGAATAGTATTCATATAAAGCAAGCCCAAACTTAAAGGCAGGAAATGTGATTCAAACAAAGCTTATTATCGCAGATTCATGAAACAATGTCCTTTTGGGCCAGACTTGATCGTAATACCTACAACTCAAAGTTGCTCCATTAAGAACAACACACAAAGAAATGGAATTAGCATTTCGTGATATCCAAATCATGCATGTTGACAACAAAGCAACAACCTCATTGAACTTAGAAATATTTGCACCAATAACAAACATTTTCTTTATTTTAAAGCGATTGCTACCAATTTGAGAAATATTCGGGCTTAAGATTATTCGTAGATCTTCCTCTCATCTTTTACAACGATGCTCGCACAAAATCCTCTCATCTTTACAACGATGTTCGGCACAAAAAATGGAGTTGTCAACTAAGCCGAGCAATGTTATATAAAGGCGACCCTAAATGGCATAGCTGGACACCAGAAACCTAGTGAATTTGATGTTGGTACATATAGTCCTGGCCGAGCTGCTACCCGACGCTAATAATACCAAGAAGAGAATGGAAATGTTAGTAATGCTTTTTTCTCCATCACATCTACATAGAGTCCAACCAATAAATTTAAGCCAAATGAGATGTACTAAACTTGGCTTTCAAACCCAAAGGTCACCAACTTTGTATGCAAGTACTATTGAATACGACCTGACCAACATGCTTCAAACATGTCTCTAAACTCCGGCTTTCAACCCAACAATCTTTTTAGGCACTATTGAATACGGACCGGGAACTAAACATGCTTCAAACATAAGTCTCAAACCATACCCAGTCTAAAAATTTGAGGGAATAGTTATAACCGCTTTTGTGCCATGGCTCTTCAGATCTTCTCACATTTTATGAGAAATTGAATTAGAATGTGACTTCATGGATGTTCTCAAACACATTTACTTTCATCAGCAGTATGATGATTGCAGCCCCTTTTATATACAATACTTGGTCAAAGGTTAGAAGTCAAAATGTTTTTAGTGACCAATAACCATTGTATTAGTTCCATGTAACTAATTCACATGTGCCAACAATGCCGACAGAATATGAACATTCTCTAACATTCAAGAAAGCCAAATAGTTAAAAAGGGCAATGTGAATGTAGTAATGCAACATGCAATAAAATAAAATGAAAATGAGAATCTGCAAAGGTCTTAGTATTGAGGAATATATGGATAAGGTCAATGTCAAAGATGCAAATTCCAAATCTTAGACCCTAGTAATCGGGAGAAGTATAAGAGTAGGATGGCATACATTTAAAAAAGCACTTTTTTTCCCGTAAGTCTTCTCAGCTCATGTTTGAAGCAATGATGGCAATCTAAAAATGGAGATGGCTAGCCAATAATTTCATGTTCCTTCATTTCTTTGAGCACCCTTCCATACCTCTTCTATAAGGTCTACAACATTCACGTTGAAATCTTACAAGGTATCCGACTGTGAACAGCTGCATCTTCTGGCTAATCGCCTAAACGACTATAACCAACAATCATAGTGGTTTAAGAAACAACATTGTGCTGGGAATTTTGGTCAAACACCTGCATATTTCCATAACGATCATATCCAAACTAATTCCACTAGATCATGCAACTATTCCTCATGGAATTATGTATCCAAAAACATTGTAAAAATATCATCTATTTCTGGGTCTCACACCTGTAACTCAACATATATACAATGCTAAATGGAGTAGCATGGAAGATGCATGGACATGGCATGAGTTATAACCATTATTTTGGCAGGTTTCTGCTATGGCCAAATTGTGCCTAAATCTAAGTCCGGTGGTCGGGTTTCTATAATCCAAAGCCAAGATTCTGGATGGGATGCAGAGAAATGTAGTAGTGCAACATCCAACAAATAAGTATAGATTGGAAGTATGCCCAGAGGAAAGAAGATCAATGTATTTATCATGCCTAAGACTCTCGTATTGTTTATAGAAAGATCAGCTTTTGTATAATGAAGCAAAGATCTTTAATGTGTTGTAGAAGTTGTTGGAGCTAACGAAATACGATCAATAGCTTAGATCTATTTAAGATTTCAGAAGAAAACTTTGCTCAATCAAAGATGTTTTGCCATAATAACATATGGAACTCTATCCCACTCCATTTGTCAATCATAACCGAGTTCAAGAGTTACTGGGAGTCGCCAGTACCGTAGGCGTGCCATTGACTCAATTGTCCGATAGGAAGGCTTTGTGAACCGCACAATGGGGAAAATCCACGTCGGGCCTTTAGCAAACCTAGTGAATCAGATGGGTTGATGGTTGGTTAAAATACGTCATCAGATAAATTGCACGTTACATGCTTCACGAGTAGCTACACTGATTTGAGCGCATCGCTACCGCTAGAAAGAAATGTTTCTGAAGCAAAGATTAATAGGTTGTTTGCAAAAAACATTTTATCAAGAGGCTCCACTCATAGAAAACGCGAAAAAGCATTCCACCGCTTAGAACTCAAGATAGCATACACATTGGGCTGCGTTTGAGTCAGCAAGTTGTTCGGCAAAAAATATAGTTTCACAAGACATCTCTAGGTGTACTCAATTCGTGAAATGTGTTTTACTATGTTAAAGAAAAAAATTATCTGGCTATCGCTCTGGCAAGATATTTTTCCTGCTGTTTCTCGAATAGTTAGCACAATAACCTATTGCAAATACGCTCTTCCATGTTGGGAACTTCCACCACTCGCTTAAAAGCCCCTGGTCCAATTACATCTATCTTTATAAAAGACCTAAGAAAGAATCAAGGATCTTATAAGATATCGTGAAATTATAAACTAGGGGTGAAAATGCAAAGTAGTCATAACGCCTTTCATCCGGCCATTAAAAGCATCAAGAAGTTCAAGAACTATGTGCATCTTATAAAACCATGCAAAAAGCCATTCTATGAAACGAAAAAACTTTAAATTACATATAGTGCATATCTCAATGGTATAAGCAAGCATAGCCTAATAAATTAATGAATTATTCATAAGTAAAGCAAGCCCAAACTTAAACTAGAAGAGTATTCACAAAGTTTATTATGGTATCCATGAAACAATGTCCTTCTCGGGCCAGATTTATTCGTATTACCTACAATTGGTTGCCAACACATGTAAAAGAGTCGAATTCCATGTGAACCGCCTCAGCTTCTTCTTTCAAAGATGCTAGATCCGATCCAATAAATGTAAACTTGAAACACTTTATCCTTTCCAAGAAGAATTTGAACCTATTGTTAAAACTGGCAAACAAAAGCTTTAAAACATAGGTTAACAAAACCAATACCTTTGCACGGTGAAGCCATGTCGATGCCGAGAACCCCGCCACGCTATGTGAAACATGCATCGGGAACACTTAATTTAGAAGATGAGACTTACTCCATTCACGCACACTGTTTCTACTTTATATGTCTTTGAATTCTCAAAATTGTTGCTGCCAAGGCCCATTCATCAAGATCACTATGCCGCAATCAAATGAAAAATGTTCGTAATGTACATCACACAAAATTTCCATTATGGAAATGTCAAACGTCTGAAAGCATTTACAAAATTTTCAAGCAACGGGGACTCCACCGACAAGTTGGAAAGATCAATACTGATGGCATTGCAAGTCAAGGGGCCGTGTTCCGGCTTCACCGCATTATCGAGACATCTACAACAAAAAAGAATATCATAAATTTCCAAATAACGTGAGATAAGTCTAAAATATGCACTGCATCGCTTTTGGCAAATGTGAATGTAAAAAAATATAAAGATGGTAAAGAAACTAGATGCCGAAATACCTTTGCAGCCAAGAGTTTGCTAGGAATCCCAGCGTAAATAGGTTGCCTAATGGGCCACCAAAGCGAAGGTTTGGCGAGATTGACGCTGTAGAACACTATCATTTCCATTCTTAACTGCCGCGATTCACTACATTCGCAACTCTCGCCTATTGACAGGTTCACTGCTTTCGTATTTGGCAATTCAGCAAATGTAACACAACGCATTAGCTACCAAAGCGAAGAAATATTCGGGATCATTGTAACAGCTCTCAAAATTAAAGTTTCAGGTTCTAAATCACTAAATTCGTATCGCCAAATGCATCCAAAGAGAAAAACAGAGACCTGCATAAGCCACCAACTTTTACTTGGTAATGACTCCTTTATGCACTTGCAACATGACTGCATGTTAACGCTATGGAAAGCTTTTGTGGCAACATGACACTTGAAATGCTTTGTTTTCTCTGATGTTGATTAAGATTTTTCTCATCATCAACTCACGCCGCAATAGTAACACCATACCTTATGTATCTTCTTCTTCTTCTTTTCCCATGGTTCGGGAAACAATGGCAATAAGACTACACCGCAAATTTATTTGGAGGAAGTCACCCTACAGTAACTTTTAGTAAAGGGAATTTTTCTTTGAAGGTCGCGGAACCGCAATGTCACATTCCACTTAATGCCGCCTTTGGCAGTCGGAAATGGCCCCTATGTGCTCATCAATCATGTTCTCTACACACCAATGCTATCTCATCTGCATCTAATTACGTACACCAAAATAAGTAGGAGAAACAACAAGAACCCCACTCGAGGGGATGAGAAAAGGATTTATCCAATAAGAAAAGGATGAGAAACCTAAACAATACAACACCAAGCTTTTGCTAACTGATGTGGCTTTTCAATCGGAGCAACAAGAAGAAACCATTTTACAACTAATTTAAGAACTATAAGAACTTCAAAGGGATCAAACTGGGTTTCACCTAACAATGATTAATGATGCTTATTGTCGCCAAGCGTTACCTCACCTCATTTAAATGTAATACAATCTTTGGCACATTTCTCATCCAATATTTAATAAACATTAAATATAAAATATAAAATGCCCCACTTCGAAGGATGGACGGTCATACAAAATGCCCTAATCAACTTCTAGATCTAATCCGCTACATCAAAAGCTCCCAAATAAAGGGGGTCATTAGGGGTTGATTACCATCAATTCTGATCATTCATCCAGATGGACTACCGAGATCAATCTCCACCAACAATTTTGCACCTTCCTTGCTTAAAATCATAACACGATTACCGTTCATCGACGCTCAGTGGATGGTAAAGTTCATGCATGTCTCCATGCATGCCCCCCATCAAATCTAATGTTCATTGTATTATCTTCAAAAAATTCCATCTACAGAATAGTCTTCTACCTACTTTCACCCCCATAGACCCATAATATAATTGTATATATATGAAGTTCTCAGATTATCAAGGACAACTACGGGTTTATCAACATCTCAGAAGTGTCTAAGATTAAGAAGACGATATGCTCCATGAACGGAATCAATTATAAAGAACGAACTTTGAAGTAAAACTAAAGAGGAAATATTTATCAAGAAGGATCAAGAAAGAAATACACGCAGGGATTCCGTGTCAATTTTGAAGTTTGTAGTTTAAATAAAATAATGCGGTTCATAGGGTGGAATTGATAAATCAGATGCTAAGTGCATTCTTTTCAGGTGTGCAATACGCATGTAACACAGACACATGTAAGATGTAGAGAAGGGAAGACGCTAAGTACACACCATCTCCTTTAACGAAGCCTGAGGAAGAACTGATAATTTATAGCACATATACACACATGCCTTCCAATTTTCACAAGAGCATTTATCAAAAGTTTATGCACATATGTGCAAAACTTCTAAGGAACATAGTCGCAGTAGATAACGCTTAACTATGCATATTAAATACATGCATTGATGCCTAATCTTAAAATTTCAAAATGAATTGCAGGTTCTTCTATCTCCTTATTATGGAGTGCACTATCACCAATTTTTTTTTTGAACAACGGATCCTGAATCCAGAGTGTACAAAGTTGACTGGTCTATAGTGGAACTAAGTTGACAGGCTCATCTATAGTGGAAAACTTCTCAGAGGAAGATTTAGGCACGAAAGTGACCTTGCTCAACAGACAACAAAAAGTAAGTAAAATTCTCATTAACTTGAAGAAGTTAAAGTATGTGTTGAGTTGAGCACACACATAAGGCTCTTTCATAACACGTCAATGCAAAAAATCGGCTCCATTGGCATCAAATTATGCTAATCATATTATGGCACATAGAAAAAGATTAACTCGGCTTGTTTCTTTCTATAAGTCTATCTTATAGCTATGTTCTTAGCATAGTATGGTATCTAATGCCCTAGTACAGTATAGAGCCCATTTAGAGCTGAACGCCTCCTGCCCCTGTATAATGCTCCATCGTCAGGTCACCAAGTAAAAGAGTTATTTGGATAAAATCGGTGCACTATAATTGATCAATTGAAATTTTTGATTGCTTATATAACACACATCTACGCTAGTATACTGATTACATTTCTATAGTGGCCGTGGATAGTTATTGATGTTATATAAGCAATCAAAAATTTCAATTGATCAATTAGCGCACTCTATCATGTTCTCAAATAACTTTCTTTACTTGGTGACCATCGAAGGCATTATACAAGGCGAGGACGCTGAGCTCTGCAGATACCATACTATGCTAAGGACGATACCATACCATAAGGACATGCCTTCTCGTTACCTTATGAGAGAAACAAACCTGAGTTAATCTTTCTATGCGCCATAATAACAGCTAGCATAATTTGATGCCAATGGGCCAATTTTTGCATTGTGCAGTGTTAGGGCATTGTTATGAAAGTACTTATGTGTGTGCTCAACTCAACACATACTTTTAACTTCTTCAAGTTAGCTAAATTTACCTTGACTTTTTTATTTGTCCTTGTTGGTTGAAGGTCACTTTCGTGCCTAAATCTTCAGCGGCAATGTGTTTCCACTATAGATGACCTGTCAACTTAGTTTCCACTATAGATGACCAGTCAACTTTGTACACTCGTCAAATTCATTGTTCAAAAAAAAAAAATCGTTGATAAGGCACTCCATAATAAGGAGATAGAAGAACACGTGAATTCATTTAATTTAAGATTAGGCATCAATGCATGTCTTTCTTTAATATGCATGGTTAGCTTATTCTACTAATTATGCAACCTTTCATTTAAAGTTTTGTACACGATATGCATAAACTTTTGATAAATATATAAGAGCCCAAGAAAATTGGAAGGCATGTGTGTATATGTGCTAGCAACTTATCGAAGCCCTTCCTCCCTCCACTCGCTAAGGAGATAATTAATGTAATTTAACGTCATCTTCCTTCTATCTTCATATATGTCTATCTATATTTATGCATGTGCACACACAAGAATGCACTTCGTGACTGATTTATCATTCCACCTATGAACACGACTATTTTATTTAAACTACAAACTTCAAGAACTGTACCGAATCCTCGTATGTTTCTGGCGACCTTTTAATCGATAAATATTCCTCTTTGGTTTTACTCAAAGTTTCGGGTTTCTAACTTTATAATTGATTCACGCGCTCATGGGCATATGCCTTCATCTTCTTAATCTTGAACTTTACTTACGATGTTGATAAACTATAGTTGATAAACCCAATCGATAGTACAAAGACTTGTATATATACAATTATAATATGGGTCCTATGGGGGGGGGTGAAAGTAGGTAGAGATTATTCCCTCGGGTCAGCTTCATTTTTTGAGGTGTCGCCACAATAGACATTGATTTGATGGGGCATGCATGGGCATGCATGTAGTATGCACCCTAATCCCTGGTCAGCCGATCGGGCACGTGAGAAATCGTGGCCCTTGATTTTAAGCTTAAGGAAGGTGCAAGGAAATTGTTGCGGAGATTGATCTCGCCGCCCATCTCAGATGGACGGGTCCGCACGGTGACACTTCAATCAACCCGGCACTTTATTTGGGGCTTTTGATGTGGCCCAAGTTAGATCTAGGGATTCAATTAAAGTATTTATGTAGACCGGCCCATCCTTGAAATTAGGTATTTTTATATTTTATAATAATGTTTATTAAATATTGATGTGCAAGGAATGTGCAAAGAAATTCGTATTACATTTAAATATGGGGGTGAGGTGGCACCGGGCAAAGAATTAAGCATCATTAATCACATTGTTAGGTGGTAAGTTTTCGCCCCTTTGGGGTTCTTATAGCGTCTCTTCCGAATTCGCGTTAGGCCGATGAGCTTTTGCGCCTTTGTTCTAAGTGAAAGTTTCAACAGTTGGCAAAGCTTGGTGTTGTATATTGTTTAGGTTTTCTATCCTTTCTTATTGAATCGGCATCCTTTCTCATCCTCAAAAGCGGTTCTTGTTGTTTCTCCTACTTATTTTGGTGTCTCAGAGTCCGGATGAGATAGCATTGGTGTGTAAGAGACATGATTGTTGATGAGGCACATGGAGGCCATTTCCATTTTCATGCCGGAAGGCCTACGCCATTAGAGCCGGTACCACATTGCGGGCCACGGCCTTCAAGAAAATTCCCTTTACTAAAAAGTTCTCACGGAGTAGGGCTTCCCTCCAAATAGGCGCCGCAGTTGGTAGTCTTCACGCCATCGTTTTTCCCGCAACTACGGGAAAGAAGAAGAAGAAGGTCTATAAGGTATGGTGTTACTATTGCGAAGCGGAGTTCGATGATGAGAAAATCTTAATCCAACATCGAAAAGCAAAGCATTTCAAGTGTCATGTTTGCTACTAAAGCTTTCTAATCGCAGTGGGTATGCGATTCATGTATTGTAAGTGCATATGAGTCCATTACCAAGTAAGTTGATTGGCTTGTTTTATGTACGCCTTCTGCTTTTTCTCTTTGGATGCATTTGACGATACAATTTAGTGATTTAGAACTCTAGAAACTTTAATTTTGAGAATCAAGCATAATGATCCCAAATATTTCTTTAAACCTCGTAGCTAATAGATTGTGTTACATTTGCTAGGGTGCCAAATGCAAAAGCCGATAGGGATATATCAATAGGCGTAGTTTCTCAATGTAGTGAATGCGACAGCTTAAGATAGGGAAATGATAGTGTTCTCTACAACGCCAATCTCATGGAAGCCTTCATTTGAGGCCCATTGCAAAGAACCTATTTCTCGCTTTAGGATTCCTAGCAAGCCTTTTGGACCTGCAAAGGTATTTGGCAGCGATTCAGTTTCTTTTACCATCTTTATATTTTTACATTCCCCGCTTGCCAAAAACA
The DNA here is from genome assembly GCA_021234155.1 of Isoetes taiwanensis. NCBI lineage: Eukaryota > Viridiplantae > Streptophyta > Lycopodiopsida > Isoetales > Isoetaceae > Isoetes > Isoetes taiwanensis. Next base: position 19,385,534 of record JAJEKV010000014.1, read on the forward strand.
AGATAAAGGCATATTTTGGAGCTTATCTCACGCTATTTGGAGTCGCCAAGATTCTTTTTGTTGTAGATGTCTCACCTAATGCAAAGAAGATCGAGCCACAAATTGCGAAATTGGTAATGCCATCCGGGCCAGGATCTTTCCAACCTGTCGCGAGTCCCCGCTGCTTGAAAAATTTTGTAAATGCTTTGGACGATTTGACATTTCCATAATGGAGGCCGTAGGATGTACATTACTAACATTTTCATTTTGATTGCAAAAGATAGTGATCTTGATGAAGATGGACGCTACAGCTAAATAATTTCTAATTCAAAAGACATATAGTAGAAACAGAAAGTAGTAGTACGGACGGAGGAAAGTCTCATCTTCTTCGCCGCTTCTCGATGCATGTTTACCATCCCAAAGCTGACGGGTTCTCGCATCTACATGGCTTCTCGTGCGTTGCATTGGGTTTTGTTAACTATGTTTTAAAAGCTTTTGTTTACCGCAGCTTTAACAATAATGGGCCAAATCTTTTCCTTTGAAGGATTCAGTGTTTCAAGTTCGCTTATTGATCCGATCTAGCATGTCAAAGAGAAGGCGTGGCAGTCTTCGCTATAGGTCTCCACTCTTTTACATGTGTTGCTGGCGCAAACTCTCATTGTGGTAGATTCTCGGAATAACCGCCCGTATGACATTGTTTCATGGATGCCATAATAAGCTTTAGGAATACTCTTCCCTCAAGGCTAAGTTTGGGCTTGCTTTTACTTATGAATAGTCACTAATTCCCATTAGATCAGAATCGCTATACCATTGAGATAAATAAATATCCATATGTAATTTAAAGTTTTTCTGCTCATAGAATGGTTTTTGCATGGTTTTTATAAGATGCCATAGTTCTTGAACTTTGTTCCTCGCTTTTAATGATCAGTGGATATGAAAGTCAAGTTATGACTACTTTGCATTTCACCCCCTAGTTTATAATTTCCTCGTATCTTATAAGATCCCCTTGGATTCTTTCTAGGTCTTTTTATCCTGAGAAATAGATGTAATTGGACCGTGGCTTTTTAAACGAAAGGGTCGGGAAGTTCCCAACATGGAAGACGATTTGCAATAGGTTATTGTGCTGAAGCATTCAAGAGCACTGGAAAAATATGTCACAAAGATTCCGTATTTTTTCTTTGCAAACATAGTAAAACCTCGCTTCTCAATTGAGTGCACTAGAGATGTCTTGTGAAGCCTATGTATTTTACCAACAACGCAGCTCAAAACATCAAGTGTTTCAATGTGTATGCTATGCCGAAGTTCTAAGCCCTCGCGGGAATGCTTCATGCTTTTCATATGGAGTGTGCTTAATCTCTTCAAGAAATGTTTTTTGCAAACAACCTATTAATCTTGCTTAAAAACATTTCTTCTAGCGGTAGCATTCCTCGCTTCGTAATCCGTGTAGCTACCACCAAAGCATGTGTAGCATTCCTCGCTATCACAATGACCGCGATTTTTAATAACCATCAACATCAGATTCAATTAGGTTTGCCAAGGCCAAGATTGGATTTTCTCCCCATTGTGCGCCTTCCACCAAATTTCTTCCTATCGCATACAATTGAGTCCAATGGCTCAGCCTACTGTGACTTGCGCTGACTCCCCAAATAACTCTTGAACTCCGGGTTATGATTGGATACAAATGGGAGTAGGATGCGCTCCATAATATGTGTATACAAACATCTTGTGAGCAAGTTTTCTTCAAATCTTAAATAGATCTCGCTATTGAAGGTCTCAGATTTCGTTAGCTCCAACAACTTCTATTAAACACTAATAAAGATGCCGCCCATTATACAAAGCCGGGATCTTTGTTCAATTATAAAACAATGGGCACGGAAGTCTCCAAAGATCGTAAGAGAAATACATTGATCTTCTTTTCCTCTTAGGCATAATACTCAATCTATACTTATTTGTTGATGCTGCACACTACTACATCAAGATTCCATCCAATCTTGGCTTTGGATTATATAGAAACCCATGACACGTATTCCTTAGATTTAGGCAATAATTTGGCCATAGCTTAGGAACCCTGCCAAAATAATGGTTGGTAACTCATGCCATGTCCATGCATCTTCCATGCTACTCCATTTGGCGCATTGTATATATGTTGAGTTGCAAGGCGTGAGACCAAGTAAGATGATATTTTTACAATAAGCTCGGATACATAATTCCAACCGGAGGTAAATAGTTGTACGATCTAGTGCGGGAATTAATTTGGATATGATCGTTGGTGGAAATGTCTGGAGTGTTTGGACAAAATTCCCAGCACAATGTTGCTCTAAAACCACTATGATTGTTGGTTATAGTCGTCATAAAGTAGAAGATGCAATGTACCATTTCCTCGGTCGATGCCTTGGCATAAGATTTCAACGTGGAATGTTGTAGACCTTATAGAAGAGGTATGGAAGGTGCTCAAGAAAATGAAGGAACATGGTGGTGATCGCTACCATTCCATTTTTTCGCGTACATCATTAAGCCCAAACAACATGAGCCGAGAAGACTTCCGAAAAAAAAGTGCTTTTTTTAAATGCTTATGCCATCCTACCTATAATTTATCGGGCATCTAGGGGTCTAAGATTTGGGACTGCATGCTGGCATTGACTCCTATCCATATATTCCTCAATACTTCAAGACCTTTGCGTGCATTCATTTTCTACTTATTTATTGCATGTTGCACATTACTACATTGCGCCCTTTAACTTGGCCGCTTCTTACCCAATGTTAAGAGAATGTTCATATTCCTTGGCCGGGTATTGTTGCCATACATGTGAGATTAGTTACATGGAACTATTACAATGGCTATTGGTCCCAAAAACATTTTGACTTTCTAAACCTTTGACTAAGTATTTGCAAATTACAAAAGCAATGCGAATCATCATACTCAGCTCTATTGTAAAGTAATGTGTTTGAAGACATCCATGAAGTCTGGCTCTAATTCAATTTCCCCGCAAAATGTGAGAAGATACGAAGAGCCATGGCCTAAAAACTGGTTATAACTATTCCCTCAAATTTTAGGACTAGACATGGTTTGGTTTGAAGCATGTTGAATTCGGAATTGTGATTCAATAGTAATTTTGCATACAAAAGATTGGTGACCTTGGGTTGAAAGCCGTGTTTAGAGACATGTTTGAAGCATGTTGAATCTCGAATCAGACTCAATAGTACTTGCATACAAAAGGATTGGTGACCTTTGGGTTGAAAGCCAAGTTTAGTACATCTCATTTGGCTTAAATTTATTGGTTGGACTCTATGTAGATGCTTGATCGTGAGAAAAACCAGCCCTAACATTTCCATTCTCTTCTTGGCGTAGTATTCTCTCGCTTCAAAATCCGTGTAGCCAGCCAGCCGCATCTATATGTACCAACATCAAATTCTACTAGGTTTCCCAATTGTCACCGGGCCCTTATGCCATTTGCAGAAGGGTCGCCTTTATATAACACACATTGCTCCCGCCTTTCGCTGACAACCTCCATTTTTGTGCCAGAGTACGCGCTGTAAAGATGAGAGGATTTGCGCCGTGAAAGCATGCGCTGTAAAGATGAGAGGAAGATCTACTCTAATAATCTTGTGTCTAAATATTTCTCAAATTGGTAGCAATAATCGCTTTAAAATAAAGAAAATGTGTTTGTTATTGGTGCAATATTTCTAAGTTCAATCGTGTTGTTGCTTTTGTTGCTCAACATCCCGCCAATTTGATATATATCACAGAAATGCTAATTTTACTCTGTCAGTTGTGTTGTTCTTAATGGGCAACTTTGATTGTAGGTGTTCCTGAATAAAAAGTCCTGGCCCAAAAGGACATTGTTTCATGGATGTATAATAAGCTTGTTTGAATAATCGCTTCCTGCCTTTAAGTTTGGGCTTGCTTTACTATGAATACTCGCCTAATTTCCCATTAGCCTCAGAATCACATATAATGAGTATAATTTTCTTAAGGATTAAGTTTCTCTTTATAGTGCAATCCACACGAAAATATCGATGGGCCTCGCCCAATAAGAATTAAAATAACGTGGTTGTCGTTAGCTCTGGCAGAGCTTATGCATACCATGGTAACTTGAAAGCAAATCACCGGATTAGTTTGAAAGAAATTCGTAGATAATATTATTTTGTGATCTTCCTTTGAGTTCGAGCTACTATGACAGTTGTGGAGTGGAGAATATAAATCATATGCAAGGCAGAAGATTGATTGAGTCCCGTACTTGAGGTAATCTATGATCTTGAATCTGTGGAAAAAAACTTTGTTTAGCTCTAAGGCAGTTACTTTGTTTAGCTCTAATGCAGTTGCTATGTGAGCGTATAAAGTTGTTACGAGCTTTTCAAGAGATTTAAACTTTACGAGCTTACGAGCTTTCTAAAGTTGTTACGGTCCTTTTGTATTGGTTAGAATTGCAATAAACTAGACCTTAATTAATATTGGCAAATCCAATATAGTCTTCGTGGTTAAATGCATCGAAGGTTGAGATATGGCTTTGCCTACAAGTATAGATTGTCAACATTTCAATGCATGTCGAAACATGGAAGTGGAGTAAATTTATATATCAAGTGATCTAAAAAAATTCCAAAAATTACTACTTTGTGTCTTCCATGCAGGTGCAGACTAAAGTATTTTTCAAACCGTGTTGGTTTATGAAGTTTTTCAAACCTTATATTCATTTTTCTCTTTGTTCACAATGTGATTTCAGTGATGCAACTTCTCTTCATTTATGCATCATGATGCATTGCCAAATCTTGAATAATGGAGGAAACACCATATATAGAGGAATAATATTCGATGAATACCTATTGTAGATAGAAAAACAAATGTGTTGTGCTGCAAAATAACAAATTTGGTTGAATACCGAACTAATATCTATCTGTTCTTTTTATTGACAAGGCAACGAATAGAATAGAATAGAATAGTTTTTTTAACGTCCACGAAGACCAATAGGTCATGGGACCCATACAATGGGCTAGTACAATCATTACTACTAGGATTAAAAAACTGGCCTCGTAGGTTTTCAAGGGAAAACCTTTGCGAATGTAGATGATAATGGTAGACAAGCTTAGATAATGACTAATCGAGGGCCCGCGAATGCGACGCTTATCTAGAACCCGGGCATGTATAATGCCAAGTCATGCAATGCATGGTACCGAGAAGTTGTGGAAGCGCGGAATGGAATGCTAAGGTCAAAAATGATTCCGGATCATCTCAAAAGCGTGGCAACCGTGGCGAGTATGGCTTTCATCTTCACAACTGTGAACCGCAACAGGCACATAGTGTCTTCGCCAAGGCAAATTCGCGCCGCCTCCCATCTACCCAACATTCTCGGCCTCCCAACATTATGTATTTCTCAACATCTTCTCTAGGAGCAATACCATCATCTTCTTGGAGCAATAACAAGACCCAAGATAACATAAACATAAAATGCCAATTTCATAATAAAATTTATTATTGAAAAATTGGGGCGCTTTGGCGAACAATGTGAAGACTACTATTCTTAAAACAAACGTCATCAGCCATGGGCTTCTATCACGCATAATGATCCAAAAAAGGAATAAATAAATGACTACAAAGAAGTCACTAATGGTGCATGATCTAGAAGCTACAGTCCAACTCATATATGAAATAAAGTTGGTGTTTCGAATAACACTCCTTTGCCAAGTTTAATTATTTACCTGGCGAATCTCTTTCCTCGACTTAATTCTTGGCACCAAACTTCTTAGATAATCGCATTGTTTTAAGCTTGATTTTACACCCCTCTAGATGCATGAGGGATATCCGCTTCTACTATGTTCCCAAATATATTTGCTCATCGCTAGTATGATTGTTCTTAATGCACATAAATAATTGTGCCATATAATTTGTATATATAAAAGTTCCTCGAAGATCGCTCTACCAAATGGTGCAAGTAGAGATGATCAAGTATTGAGTTTATGCAAACCGGCAATCAATTGCATATGATCCATTTCCTCCCGCGGATGATGCCGCCATTGCATGCTAAGAAAGCACGAAGCCCACGCGGAAGGATAGACATTTTATGTCCTGGGCCAAAAACATTCACCGGATTCATGTTGTTGATGAGAAGTCTTTGTTGTGGAGAAGCTACCTTGTGACACATCATTGTTCTGCTTTTGTTGTTGAGCCAGAGAATTACTCTACTCAAAGATGCGGTGGCTTGTGGAGAATATCTCTGAGGACTCCAAACGCTACCGCTTATATGTTTTAAAAAATTTTAAGCTTACGATGGCATGACATCGGTGGTTATTTGTTGTTGAGCCGTAGAATTGCTTCACCCAAAGATGTATGGGTTTGTGGAGAATATCTCTTTGAGGGCTCCAAACGATGCTGTTTATATCTTTAAAGGTTTGTACGCTCACGTATGGAGATAAGACTCCTACAATGATTTAAATTGTTAATTGTTCTTCTAAAGTGTTTATAGATATAAAGGAATCGATGGTTACTGGCTAAATATTTTGTCATCTATCTTGACTAGAAAAGTGCTCACTTCTTCGGTTGCTTACCTCAAAACTTGCTTGACCATACAGACACGCTCTATTTTAGAAGATAGAGGATGTTGGGAACAATTGTTTATTTCTAAACCCTTAGTCCTTTATTTTTTTGGTTATTACGAGTTACCATGCTTTAATGTCAGTTACCTTAAGGCAAAGATATGTCCTCTACCCTTTATTTTTAAGCCTTACTTTAAGGTAGTTATCTCAAGGCAAAATGAGAACTATTTATTTTCTTACCTTTACTGCCCACTATCTTAAGCCTTCAATTGAGCTTTGGTTTTTGCAATTCAAGGCTATAGCTGTTTGATGCATTGTGTATTTCATGGATAAGGATAAGAAAACAATATTCTACGAAAAAATATCTTTCATATATGCATTGTTTGTTTAGAAAAATGGTCTTACAACATGTTCCATATGGGTATGTATCACTTCTATGGATAAATCCTTATTATCGCTAAATCCGCCGATCAACACAAAAATATATGAATGAAATTCACCACCATGATGTAGAACCCTAAAAAATAAAATGAATGAAATTCGACTGTTCATGATGGGATCCCTAAATGAAATGCCTACTGCATAAAACTACATCAGAAACCTTTAATTCAAATGCTCTACCAAGCACAATGGAAATATTGCAATTTCAAGAAATTTAGAGTAAAAAAAAGAAAAAAGGGCTATGATTTTGTAAAGCATTTGATTGTCTTAAGGCTTGCTCATGTGCCAAAAAGAAGTGAAAAGAAAGAAGTTAGATGATAGGAGAATTTTGGTAATCTCCTTTATTTTATCCCATTGATAGTACAAAACTTGTATATATATATATATATATATATATATATATATATATATATATATATATATATATATATACTCTTCTTCTCGCTAGGGTCTAATCTAGCCTAAGTTTTATATACTCCACACTTGACTACCTCGGCCAAAGTACATGAGAATTTCTCGCCCGCACTACCCAGGTTCCTCGAGCACTCTCTGCTCTTGTATTAGTATTATTAATGCAAAATGTGAGTACAATCAAAGTTCGCCTTTTATTGTAATAAAGCATACTGATTCTTACCATGTGCATGGCAGTATACAGGTCTCCAAGCTTGATGTAATCCCACCCTTGATTCAGCCCCGACTTCATATCATGTGCTTTATCTATGGTAGTTTAGAAGCTGGAATCCAAATGGTGCCAGAGTCATGTGTACATACCGCTCAACTTATATCTATTTATCAATTGCAAAGGTTAAGACCATATTTAGCCAAAGATCTAGCCCAATTTTATCTCAAATTTCAGTGATGCATGTAAAGAATTAAATCATAGCTTGACTTTTGCCTTATTATTTCAATCTAATAATATAGCCGCATTCTACAAGCTTTAACTTATTAGGTCCCGATTCACCAAAAACCTTGGCCACAATAGGTTTACATCCCCTATGTAACCATAAATTAGTCCCCCTCGGATTTCTCAGATAAATTTCAGCATGTGTACTCTTAGATTAATCAAGTAATTAATGCAAAAAGAAGGGTATTTTCCCCTGCAATCATGTTTAAGTATTCTCAAAATGTTACAACAACCTATTTAGCTTCGTAGTATTTAGCATAAAGACATGCCACGCTGCACTTTCAAAATCATATGTCTTTGTCTAGAGTATCAGCTATGTATGTATAATTGCCGTAAACATCTAATTTACGATGCATATTCATATGTCAAAAGCAAAAAGAAAATGTAGTGATCCTTTAATCAAATCAAGTAAAATTTTCCAATTTGAAAGGTACTTGCATCGGCCCAAAGTTCAAACTTCCTATGAACATCCACAAAATAGAGTAGGCGGGAGCTCCACGTTACCCGCAGCTGTAAACTGCACTCCTTACATTACAAGAATTTGGTAAAGAGGGAGAGGGCCGCCGTAAGCATGGGAGTGAATCCCTGCTTATCCTGGGCCTCTTTAAATTTTACGACATGCGCAGGATGAGCATAGTATAGAAAGCTTTAATCAAAAATATAAGTACTCTAAAAATCGTAAAGATAAAATTACTCCATGTGTGATAGAATACAATGCCAAAGTCACCGCTACATCAAGATCTCAGATAAGGCTTAAAACTCGCGAGATATAAAGCGTAATCCACGCTCTTATACCCGCTGGTTTACGCCACCAGGGTGCTCTTCACCCCTAAATAATCATGTGCGCTTCTTCGCAAGAAATGCTATGCATAGGCATTTCCTCCAATGCAATCGTAAAACAAGCATTTTCTCTTATGTTGAAAGTCGGAATCAAGTCCTAACCTTTCGATGTTAATAAAACACAAACATAATCATCTCTATGTGAAAAACCAAGACTATGATTTTGTATAAAACCTATGCCACAAAGATGTTTCTATGGTCGAAAATGCCTAAACCTTCTTCATAAGCATTTTTTAGAGAAGGTTTTGATCATGCACATTTTGGTTATGTAGCTTTAGGAGTCGGAATCAAGGATATATTACAACTATTTCTATTCATACGTACCTAGAAATCAAAACTACATCTATGTTTTGACCTCTGCGATGTGTTTCTGGCCCAGATCCAATGGTAGTTATGGTCTCCAGCTTTAGCATTTGTCACCGGATCTGCCATCGGATTGTTGTACATAGGATCACGGTCCTAGATGCTCCAAATTTCCAGCATTTGTCGCTATTTTGTAGACATTTCATAATGACATTTGCTGCCCTCAGTTGTTCTTATTTTTACTATGCATTTCGCTAGCGAATCGCTTTGGTAAATTCCTTCTTTATTCTTGGAACTGTGTGGTCCGCTAGCTCCACGCCTTAGGTCCCATTGTCTCGCATGCATCAAGATGCCCTAAGATTAGTGTCGGTTACCAAGAAAGCAAGGAAAGCAAGGCCGGAAATCGTAATTTCTAATGTAAAAACGCATTGAAAGACAAGTGACAAAATGCCTTGTCGATTTGCCGCTGCATAAGGCCATTGAATAACTTAGGCTCTTATAATAAATCTACCATGGGAGATCTCTCCTATATTTGGTCTAAGACTCAAGGGATCCAGCACCGGAGCATTAATTGGGCCCTCTAGTATTGAGGCCATTATATTTAGGCATCTTAGATAATCAATTTAATAGGTGAAGTGGCATATTTTAGAGATATCGTGGAAGTGACATAGATACTGCTAATGCAATGCAATGCAATGTCAAAGGATTTTATTATTAGCAAACGACCAAATTTTGCTAAACAACCAAGTAAATGAATGACTAGATAGATGACGGTAAAAACATGCTATGTCGCTTTTCACGCTTTACCCGCTATTCCAACCTTAATTTAGATTCTATAAATGGCGCGCATTTCTTGCCTTGTACATTTAGGGAGATAGCCCTTTGATATTCTATGCCCCATCGCTCAATATCAGATTTAAAATTACTTCATGTTCTATTTCATGACAAGAAGTGGCCAGGTTTTTACCCTTCTATTTGGTCTATTAAGCTCAGCCTAATTTGCATAGAGAATAAGTCCATCCTCGCCTTCCTACCGCATGCATGCAAAGGCAGCTTCTTGTATGGACGCGGCCAAGGCTTTATCCTTCTATTTGCCCATATTAAATTTTACTCGCCATAAGTTTTGCATAGTTATTAAGTCCATCCGGCTCTACCGGATATATATTTATATTTATATATTTATATATGTAAGCCTACCTCCTACCGGAAGTAGGCCCCTCGAATCTTGCAAAAGTAATAATGCTAGGTTGAGTAGGGAACCTAGCATTTTACGCTAGGACCCTACTCACCCGATAAATAAAAGCCCGAAAGTTTGTAGATAAAGCAAGGGAAAGCAAGGGAAACAAGGAAAGTGCACGTTTTTTAGAATTTTGATAAGGTCCTTTGCTAGGAACCTAAGTCCGGGAAATTCTTGTTCAAATTACCATGGTAACATTTAGTAGAATAGTCTTATGATCAAAGCCATTTTCTACAAATCCATCCACGATCACCTTAAATCGGCCGGTTAGCGTCTGGAATTGCTATGTGTATAAAGACAAGGCATAACTTGTGAACAAATCACCTTCTTTGGCTTTGGAAATAGGGCGGCGACTATCCATAAGCACATACTTTTTGCAACAAAGGGTAGTGAGTCCCTTTTGTGTCATACTTGGAGGTTTTAAACAGCCCAAAGGCTAGCATCTATAATTCTGATTTTCATGTTGGAAAAAATTGAAACATAAAGTCAATTCTTTCTTGTGGTGTGTTCCCAATGAAATTAGAGGTCTCCCTCTTTAATTTCCAGGCAGTCCATGTTGTAAATGCATATCCTTGAAGTTTTATCAAAAAGGAGAACTCATAAGGATTTCCACAATTTATTAGTAACAGATCGTCCATATATCTAAATGAATCTTTGAATCTCTCTATTTCCTTGTATCTTCACATTACTGGCTAGATTAAAGAATAAAGTGTACTTCATACCAAGCTAGGAATAAGTTACCAATTGGGAGAACAAAAAATCCCATTGGTATTCCAACTGCTTGTCTCCAAGGCGATTAGTTGTTACACAATAGCAGGTTTCTAGCGACCACACATTCATGATGCGGAATTCCTCACATGTTATTTGGTTCCGGCACTCAGGTTGTTTACCTCACGGTGTCCCATTTAGTGATGAAAGAACCATTCCCGGATCTGAATTTGTTTAAAGAATAGCTTAGTTTTAGGGTTCATTTTTCCTTTGAAAGTGAAATCTTTGTTGCAATCACTTTTTTCCATGATGGAACAAAGGCCATCCTCACCCTCCGGTGAGGATTGATTCAAAGCACTTTGTGATGTCGGCCCACATAAACAACGTGGATCTTTTGGTAAATTCAAAGATACTTGATAGATGGAGTCGACAAGCCCAGGTTAAAATTTGAAACCTTTTTAAGGCAAAATATTCTCACATTTTTGCATAAATCCTAGTGTCTAGCGTAAACATCAATGATGTTTTCAGTCCTTGGGACACAAGATTAGCTATTCGAAAAAAACGGATCCATGGGCATTTGTGGCGATCCATCTAAAGTTGTTTTTGTGCTTTGTAGATGCATAATAAATATGGTAGTCGAGGTGCATCCTCAGTTAGTATTCTATAGGGATGAACTCAGAAATGCTAATCTCATTTCTTTTTTGTATCTCATTATTTGGAACCACTGGAAATGAAGTCTTTCTTGCCCAGACAGTCAAAGCTAGGCTTTTTAAGCCAAGAGCGGACACATGAAGCTGGGATTGTTTGTTGGCTTTATCCCTCGCCACATATAAGTTTTCTTGATCCATTCGGCGAGTTCTTGATAGCATCTTCATAGTCTTCAAGAACATAATGGGAAAACTTACCTTTGTGGCTGCTATGATATGCTTTTAGCATCAAGAACTCTCTCTCTAAATCTTTGTTTCAATCGGTTGCATGGCTTTGTGGTCTAGGTCTTTAATATCTAGGACCATTATGTTGACCATGAGAAAGGAATGGAGGCCTTCCAAGACGGCGTTCAAGCATTCATTGATATCCATCCTCACGTGAGGAATGTGATTGAGACCTTTCTTTAGAAGGTTCCTTAAATTTACGTTTTACGATAATGTTTGAAGTCCGTAGTCGGTGAAACGTGCCCATCTTTGCTTGTCAATATAGTCTACCGGGGGATTGGTTAGGCGGGGGCATTTGGGAACTTTCTTGTCAACAAATGTGTGGAGCGGTTTATAGATAAGGTCGAGAAAGTTTGGGACAGTATTTCCAGCTGAACATTGTATCTCTAACGGCATCAAGGCCAATCTCCCCAAAATAAGTAGGAATGATGTGATTCAGAACATCCCTGATACGAATGGCATCCATGAGTTTGGAACAGTAGGTGATATGCACAATGCGTTTGCTTTCACCCTCTGTTGGTTTTTTTATGTAAATTCGATTGTTGAATGTCCATTTCCGACCACCTAGGTTCGGTTGCATCGTGTCGATTTCGATTCTGTGGGACTCGAAGAATAAGCACTAAGGGTGGACAAGTGCGCTACCTAAGCCTAGTTTTAAGAAAACTAAGATAACTTAAGATAAAAATGTTAAATCATTCCAACCCGCTTATAGGTGGATGTGCGGGTGTTGAAGGAGCATTCAAAGCTGCTCCAAATGTCTATGCCCTTCAAAGCGGATCGTAAATAGTCAAAGAAGCGATGGCGACCAATTCTAAAAATACTAGCCATCATGTAGTTTAGCGAATGTCCGTTTTAATCTATTATGTTAATTATCTAATTCTATACTGGTTTAGCAGCCTATTTTTTTAGCATTAAGCGGGATGTATGGAGGTATTAATAATCAGCCAACTAAAATAGAGCTATTATTTTATGGTATATATGCCCGGATAAGCATCTAGAGAAGCGTGTTAAGCGAAAAATGTAATCATGTTACTAACCTCTTTATAAGTCATCAAGGTCCCGCGATTTTAGAGGGTGCAAGTAAGCCCAGTGGTGAGATTAAGCTTTTAGTAACAGATAAATCTCCCTCGTTCATTTGTTCAACGACAAAATGGCGGTGGTGGTGGCGCCCGATGTCAGTACTATAAGAGCTGCCACTTGCTCTTTCTTCATTCTGTTATCTCTCGGTGGAACATCCTTGGTGGGTAGCGTGCCACCACTTTGTCGAGGGTTGCAAAATTAGAGGGCTTTTGCTTTTTAAATCCACGATTCTTCTTGTTTAAAATAGTGTTGGCGACATTCTTGGCATATGTCCCACTTTTTGAGCATCATATCTGCGACCAAAACCATGTGGCTACTACCATACTTGGCTTCAATATCCATTTTGGTCGGCACCAAGATCTATTGCCATATTGTAGATTGTTTTCCGGTATTTTTTAGATCACGAGGAGGAAGGCATACACAACTTTCTGCGGGTTGTTGCTTTCGAGAATACCAATAAAAGGTCGGGGAAGGCTTCAATGCATCCTATTTACGGAAAAACAATGTCGAGATTGTTTAGAATAGCCCAAACACCTTGATCAAACCGGTGATATTATCTCCACATTTTGTGCATAAGCGGCATTTTCGCGGGCACATTTGAAGTAAGGACAAAAAGCATCTCCATATTTTCCTAAGAAGAAAGTCACCCTCGTTTTGCTATATTTGCCATATGATTCTTCTGATTGCAAAAAGACCATTAGGGACGAGGGACATTCCTTTCCAAATCTTGATGTGTCGAAAGGGACATTGATTTTTCTTTCTCAATCACGGTATTCCCCTCTTTCGACAACTTTGTAAAGCGTTCTCAAGTAGAGATTCATCTATTTACGCCATATATTTCCATGCTTGCCACGGATATAGGTGCTTTCGAATCTTAGAGGTTACCACTTTCCCATAAGTTAAGGTTGTTCTTCCCCAAGTGCTTCCACCCGGTGGGAGATAACATAGGAAACATAGGGGGGTATTATCTGAGGTCCAACTTTGTTGGGGTTCACGCATCTCTCTTCTTCATTCGATTCGACATGTGGTGGCGACCTTTGTTTTCAGTAATGTGGTGTTGCTTCTTCTTTGAGGGGTCCCTCTAGGCCCAAAGCCATCTTTGCTAAACAACCTATTGCCAAGTCAAAGGCGTTACTTTTCTTTAGGTACATCGCGAAGTGGGCATGGGTGGATTGGCCTTTCTTGCCACTTTTGTTTTCCTTTCTTTTTTTGTCTTCTTCACCATAGTTTCCCAATAACCGACTTTTCCGGTCTTGTCAAAGACTTTTTCAAAATTATCATCCACTTAGTTCTATTGCAAATAAGCTCTTGCATGCTATTGTAAAAGCGATGTCAATAAGGTTTGTAAAAGTCCTCGGGTTTTACTCTTCATTTTTCAAAGAGGACACAAAGCCATTCCTTTGAAGCCAAGATCTTAGCGGTGAATGATCTGCTATCTGTCGGGGCTTAGTTCGAGCTCAATAATTAATTTATGTATAGCGAAATTATTGAAGCATACTATAACTTGTTTGAACCGCTTTATTTGGTATCGGCGGTTGGTAGCGAGGAAACCAATTTTCTGAGTTCCAGGAATCAAAAAGTAGATCCTTGCTCATGTCAATGGGACCTTTGGCACCAAGCACATTAAGAAACATCTTGGTTAAAGTTTACGACATAAATATCTTGTGCCTTTGTCAAATATACTATTAGATAATGCAACTTAGCGAGAGAAATGCTATCGGATAACAAAGCATATAGCAATAAGAGATATAGAGACCAAAAGTAAGAAGTCACAAGTAAGATTTAAAAAGGCAACGTGCGTAGTAACATTGTCTTGTAGTATGCTTAAAACCATCCATCGATAGCAAAAGAGGTCGGGGTTACATGTCCTTGAACATGAAACAGGCGTTTCAGCATATATACTTTCATACGCTGGGGTCTAATCTAGCCTAAGTTTTATACTCCACACTTGACCACTCCAGAGTCAAAGCATGAGAATTTCTGTCACGGCACTACCCAGGCCACGAGCACTCTACGTTCTTTTGTATTAGTATTATTAATGCAAGCGAGTACAATCAAAGTTCAGGTTTATTGTAATAAAGCATAATTGGATCTCTTACCATGTGCATGGCGGGGTATCTGGTCTGCAAGCTTGGATGTAATCCCAATTCTTGATTCAGCCCGACTTCATATCATGTGCTTATCTATGGTAGTTTAGGAAGCGTAACCGGTTTACTGTGAGAGTCATGTACATCTTGTTCAACTTATATCTATTTATCAATTGCAAAGGTTAAGACCATATTTGGGCCAGCATCTAGCCCAATTTTATCTCAAATTTTTGGTGATGCATGTAAAAATTAAAGCTGCGGTTTGACTTTTTGCCTTATTATTTCACCCTAATAATATGGCAGGTACTACAAGCTTTAACTTATTAGTCACGATTCACCAAACCTTTGGCCACAATAGGTTTACATCCCTATGTAACCATAAATTAGTCCCTGGATTTAGGTATTAAATTTCACATGTGTACTCTTAGATTAATCAAGTAATTAATGCAAAAGAAGGGTTATTTTCCACTGCAATCATGTTTAAGTATTCTCAAAATGTTACAACAACCTATTTAGCTTCAGGTATTTTAGCATAAAGACATCATTTGCCGCGGACCAAAATCATATGTCTTTGTCTAGAGTATCGGGGCTATGCATGTATAATTACCGAAACAATTCTGGATGCATATTCATATGTGCGAAAAAGCAAAAGAAAACAGAAAGTGGATCCTTTAATCAAACTGGCTTCAATTTGAAAGGTACTTGCAGATCGTCCAAAGTTCAAACTTCCTATGCATCCACAAAATAGAGTAAAGGGGAGCTCCGTTACACTGCAGCCAACCAGGACCTACATTAGCAAGAATTTGGTAAAGAGGAGGAGGGCCGTCGGTAAGCATGGGAGGAATCCCAGGTTTTATCCGGCTCCTTTAAATTTTACGATCACAGAGGATGAGCATAGTATAAAAGCTTTAATCAAAATATAAGTACTCTAAAATTCAGCATAAAATTACTCCATGTGTGATAGAATACAATGCCAAAGCATTTGCTACATCAAGATTGAGATAAGGCTTAAAAAAACTTCGCGCATTATAAGCGGTAATCCCGCGTTCTTATACACTGCTGGTTTAAGCCACCCGGGGGTGCTCTTCACCCTAAATAATCATGTGCTTCTTTTCTGCAGTAAAAATGCTATGCATAGGCATCTAACGAGCAGAAAAACAAGCATTTTTCTTATGTTGAAAAGCTGGAATCAAGTCACGAACCTTTTTGCGACAATAAAACACAAACATAATCATCTTCTTATGTGAAAAACCAAGACTATGATTTTGTATAAACCTATGCCACGACATGTTTTCTATGGCGAAAATGCCTAAACCTTCTTCATAAGCATTTTAGAAGGTTTTGATCATGCCGCGATTTTGGTTATGTAGCTTTAGAATTAGGAATGCAAAGGGGATATATTACAACTATTTCTATTCAATATGTAGCAAAATAACGGGGGTTCGGGGGGTTTGATATAGATATAATTCTTGAAACCATAGACCATATCCCTAAAACAATTCAATGGGTTATTATAAAAAAAACATAGATTTAAGATAAAAGATAGTCACATTAGCTCACTTGGTTAGATTGGTTAAAGTAGTGGATTATTAGGACATTGAGTTATTTTGGTAGAGGTTGAATCCCGTTATTTCATATTCTAAAAGCTTAAAACCGTTATAGAGGCTCGATATACCATCAAAACCTTAGGCCAAACTAAGTCATTATTCGACATCTTAAAATCATAGAAGCGTCCCCAATCATAATTGAGCATAATCGAAGCGAGAGGTGTCAAGAAGCTCCAACATCTGATCACGGGCCATAGGATTGACGAGATCGGCGGCCCGTGGTAGTCGAGGGTGCACCTCGTTTAGAATATGTAGCAAAATAACACACTCTAGAAATCAAACTACATATCTATGTTTTGACCTCATGATGTGTTTTAGTCCGGATCCGCGAGTTATGGTCTCCGGCTTTAGCATTTGTCCTTTGGATTAGATCCAGCTGGATTGTTGTACATAGGATCCGGTCCTCCTTAGATGCTCCGGCTCTAGCATTTCTTTGCTATTTGTAGACATTTGCGAATGACATTTCTTTGCCTCGGTGTTCTTATTTTTACTATGCATTTCACGATTGGCGAAATGCTGCTTTGGTACCCTTCTTATTCTTGGAACCCGGGTGGTGCGCGACTCCGCGCTTAGGTCCCATTGTTCGGGCAGATCAAGATGCCTAAGATTAGTGTGAGAAGGCAAGAAGAAAGCAAAGGAAAGCAAGGCGGGAGGAGAATTTCTGAAAAAACGTTTTGATTGGAAAGACAAGTGACAAATGCCTTCTTTGCATTTGCGGCGTATAAGGCCATTGAATTTAGAAGCCTATAATAAATTCAGTCATGGGAGATCTTCCCCGAAGTATTTGGTCTAAGACCTAAGGATCCGACACCCGATATTAATTGGGCCCCAGTATTGAGGCCATTATGGTCTTAGGCATCTTAGATAATCAATTTAATAGGTGAAGTGGCATATTTTAGAGATATGGTTGAAGTGACATAGATACTTTGCTAATGCAATGCAATGCAATGTCAAAGGATTTTATTATTAGCAAAAGCGATCAAATTTTGGTTAAACAACCAAGTAAATGAATGACTAGATAGATGGCGGTAAAACATGCTATCTTTGCTTTTCACGCGTTTTACCGTTATTCCAACCTAATTTAGATTCTATAAATGGCAAGGCATTTCTTGCCTTGTACATTTAGGGAGATAGCCCTTGATATTCTATGCCCCATCGTTCAATATCAGATTTAAAATTGATTTCACATGTTCTATTTTCATGACAAGAAGTGGCCAGGGTTTTTACCCTTCTATTTGGTTCATTAAGCTCACTGCCTAATTTTGCATAGAGAATAAGTCCATCCGTCTCCTACCAGATGCATGCAAAGGCAGTTCTTGCATGGACGTGGCCAAGGCTTTTATCCTTCTATTTGGCTCATTAAATTTACTGCCATGTTTTGCATAGTTATTAAGTCCATCCGTCTCCCTCTGGGATATATATTTATATTTATATATATATATATATATATATATATATATATATATATATATATATATATATATATATATATATATATATATATATATATATATATATAATATTAACAGATGGCCTAATTTGAGGTAAAGGAGCAAGTTGGAAGTGATAATATGCACTGCAAGAAATTAAGCTGAACATGGGCTTATGACATAGAATAACCATGGGCAAATGGTTTGCTAATGGGTTAGAAGTTGGCACCATGGGAATATGTGGATAGCCAAATGGTCAAAATAACCATAGTGAAAGGTTAGCAGATAAACATGCTGAAAGATGGGCAGGAGTAAAATGACAAATAATATTAGTAAAAATCAGTAACAGATAATGTCAGTAAGATAGAAGTTGGCCAGCACCCAGATGGGTAGAGCAAACCTGATACAAGACGGAAGCCAAGCAGGTGGCAAGCATAGGCATGGAATAACATGCAGTATCATGGGAGCAAATGCTAACGAGATAGGGAACACAAGGGAGGAAGGAAAGAGTAACAGAAAAAATAAAATAAGGGAAGTTGGATAACTTAAGCATTAACATTGAGGGCATAGGCAAGTAAAAGAACATGAGGAGAATATTTAAAGGATTGGGTTGGCATCGAGCTGGCTAAGGGGTACTACAAGACATATGTAGAGCAAAGACATAATAAAAAACAATAGAATACCAAATGGTGAGACATGGTCTTCTAATACGGTAAAAGGTAGTAAAATAAAAAAATAGAAGGGGATTAACAATATTGAAAATGGTTTATCGAGTTAGGGTTCGAAGAACAACGGCCCCGAATCAGGCATCGATGTCCGGAAAAGTACAATGGCAAGGCATAGAAGAGATAAGCAAAGGAATATTTGCAATGATCACGTGACATGGTGCTTAACATAATAATTTCCGCCCGGTTTGGCAAAAAGGGTAGCGGACAATCTTTGGATATGAAATGGCAGTAAATAAATTAAATAGAACAAAGGAAACTAATACTTGGATGAAAATAGGAGAGAAAGGCCGAGAATGGCGACATAAAAGCACATCGAGTGCAACAAATAAAATACCATACCAAAGATGTGCGGGAGGCGCTAAGTTCTTGGGTAGGCAAAGATGGAAGCACACACCAGGCGGGGAGATGATTAATCTGATCAATGGAGCGGGGATAAATCTCCGGTGCTATGTGCAAGGAAGGGGAAAATCCGGCCCGACCAAGTAAAAGTTCACGGGCGGTGGTGGAGAAATTCAATCTGGCGAGCCCGGACCGGCAAGAAAGGTGGAAGGGATCCGCGAAGTATATCGGCAAAAGCAGCGGGGAACATGGCCAAGATGAGGTAACAAGCATCAACATAGTAGCGAGAATCTATGGAGAATTTCCGGCAACTAGGAACAGGGCGACTGGATGAGGAGAGCTTAACGACAGTTTTGGTGATTAATAAGATGTAGTAGCCAAAAATCATTATACGAAGTGTAAAGTGTTATTTAAAAGGTAAATGATGTAATAAGCGGGGCATCGAATCTTAGGGGAGTAAAAGCACAATTATGATGCTATAATGAGCATAACGTGAGAAAATGGTAACAAAAGAGATGATGAGTTTTAGATAAAACATGAGTAATAAGATGAGAATCAATAATAAAAGTAAGATCTATAAAAAGTATAAGGATCTGAGGGGAGGAAAAGGAAAGATAATATAAACCTGGCCAGATCTGTCGGGGGAAAATAATTCAAGGCAATGGCTCAAAAGAGCACTAGCGGAATGCCAATGGGTAAGAGTATAGTGCTAAAATATTTATTAAAATGAACAAGTGGACAAATGGAAGTAATATCTGCTGATAATATAATAGGAATGGGAATGGAGAACATGAAGGGAAGAAAGACTGGAAATTAACTGTTAAAATATGACGGATTATGGAAAATTAGATTGATGTGATGTTTTATCATCTATTATGTACTAATACAAGTTTGGTGAAGGGCGAAAAGCCAAGCGGGGCTCAGCTTACCTGTTAACCCTCTCCCTATTACCATGTTCATTGCTAATATGGGTTGCAGTTGGTTCTGAGGCAACCAGCTCGCTTCTCCAACTCTTTATGGTTTTGGATACCACGGAAGCTAGTGCACAAAAAAAGGAGAACTATGATCACGATGGGGGCTGCTGGCGGCATTAAGAAAAGAATGTTTTCATATTCCTTTGCATACTATTAGACGTGGAACAAAGGTAACAATTCTATTTGCATAATTTTTGGATAAACATAATCTGTGAATCTGAAAATCCATGACAACTGAGGCCAATATGGTGACTCTTAAACAAGTAAGTGGATTTTAAGCAGCAAACATCAACAGAATTGTTTTTTTCTAGAATGATATTGGTCCTTTTGTTTGGATCTTTGCAGCCTAGAAATGATTTGCTTGGATTATAATTTAAGCATTTACGTAGAGTAAATAAAAAGAGGGTGTAATAGTAGCTATCTAAGTATGCATGTGAATAATAGAGACGATAATACAAAGGAATAGAGTACACGGACATGCAATGATTATAGGATAATAGAATTTGCATATGTTTCCAAAAGAAAGGCCACACAATTAAAGAATTCTTGACATCATTTGAGGAAATGCTAAAATGTTGATGGAAAGAAATATGGGTACATAAACATGAGTAGAATACGGATAAGAAAATATGAAGATAATGATTTAGGGCTGCTGAGAGTTTATAAGTTTAGAAATTTAATCTAGTATGGTTATAGGAGTAAGGATATTTACAGATTAAAGATGCATATGGAAAAGGGTTAATTACCCAGTGGTGTAGAGTACACAAATGTCAAAGAATTAGTACTTTGAACTTAAATATAATATGGATAAGTAATGTGGAAGAAACTATGGTCTGAACAAGCTTAAACCAATGTTCTGGTTTAGGATAAGGATCCCCAAGGCTCCCCAAGCCTTTGGCTAGGGACTGATAATTCCTGGACCGAAGTTTATAACTTTGGAAAAGGAAAAGGATAAATATATTCGCTGATTTCAGGATGATAGTTCAACTATTATGGGCCTTGGGGATTTAGTCTGCTATATGCATCAGAAATCTAAATAAGAAGTCTCTACATATGATGGAAGCTGATATGTTTAGAACAGAGGTTGCATTCCTGGAGAAACATTCTAACTTCATGGAATTTTATTGAATAGCAGGAAGGGAGCAATATGATCGTGCAAAATAATGAGGAGAGGCATCTGGAATGCCCAATATCTCCATACTATGCCAAATGGGATGCTGACCTGATAGCTATTGGATATGGAAACTCAAGGATCAGACCACCAAACAAAGCAGTACAAATTGTCCTCGGATGCATCCTGAATACGGATATGCACAAGTACATGCAGAAAAGGGAAGCATTTTTGGGCGAGGATGAGATATCAATTATCTCCTTCTTAGGGATAAACAACATGATAGAGCTGGTCTTTAATCTAAATAAGGTGGATGAGGATAGGATTGCTGGAATGAAAATAATTGATGAAGTATACGAAATGTTACCCAGGGCGCATGCTGAAGCTGACACTAAGGAGATGCATGAGGTCATCAAATTTGTAAAATGTACATCTGCTTTGGAGCTGGCAAATGAGTTCAAACTCACCCACCCCAGAAAAAAGGATAAAAGCAATAAAAAGCAAACCAAAAAGCACTGATGCAGAAAGAGAACCCGAACCAGTACCATTGGTAAACTGTCTCTTTGATGTCAGAAAACTGCCAACTGAAAAACAGCAGGCCCTACTGAAAGGGAAGAGTAACAGTAAAATACCAGATAAGGAAAATATTGATGAAGAAGAAGTTGCTGACATACTCGAGGAATATAACATCAAGGCTCTTACTCTGACCAACTGCAGCACGTGTCCAATTGTATCAGCAAGGCTGGTGGAACTGCATGGTATCAAGTACAACCATGCATTATGGGAAACAAAGAATCTAGGGGTGCTGGCACCTATCAGTTTGGAGACATGGAAGAAACTTTGCAACATTACTGATGCAGAACTGGAGCAGGCCCACAAGGATGCTTTTAATTTTACAAGAAGGATAGGAAAAGTACAGGTGAACATGCCATTTAAGAATACACAATTCTTTGGCAAGAAGTGTACAAAAAACAATGGAATATTCCTAGGACAGAAGGGCCACATGGCCAAAACCTCGGAAAGAAGAGAACCTTTTTACCTCGTCAAGATATGGAGAACATTCTGTCCGTTCTTTAAATGCAAATGTGACAAGTTCGGGAAAGGTGTAAATGGTGAATGCAACGACCATATTACATGGTACGACCATGCAATATGGTACATGATGAACAGTATGGACAGGATGTGGCCTGATGACAGCAGTACCAGCAGGTTCTCTCAATTCCACCAGCTGATGAACTCTAAATTGATCAGAAATGGAGCAATTGCATTCTTAGGATATCTCAAAGTACGAGAAATGATGATCAATATGGTAACCAAATATGCAGAAGACAAGTATACTGATTTCAAGGCAGAATTTGGAGGCAGCAAGATGGTGGATATCATTGAAAAAACCATAAAGCCATTTGAGTTCCTAGAAGAAGCAATCCAAAAAGAAATTGGTAACACTGGTTATGCAGGGAAAGTACAAAAGAAAAACACCATTGGTTGAGGAAGAGGAAATCGAAGTGATTCTACCACCCAAGTACTATGGGAAAAGGAGCAGTTTGGGAAACACTGCTGGAAGCACTAGTGCAGATAAGGAGTCAGTAGTAATACTGGACGAAGGTGGAGATACGGGCCATTCGGTCAACAAGACGGAAGGATTCCACAAACGAACGGAAGGACTGATGCAGAACAAGATCACATTCTGAGAAATTGGTAAGTAAATCAAGAATTTGCTATTGTTATGAAATTTCTTCTAGTATGGAAAAAGTTTACAGTAGGATGTTAAGTAACTGTAATGTAAGTCACAGCAGAATTATGAGTAGCACAAATGCAATTGGTTAAACTAATAACTAAGGTCTATCTTAATAGCAATGATTTGGAGAAGGCAGCGCATATATAGCCACACATGGCAAAATCCATGGGCACTAAAGCCCAAGTACGCATTTCCTAAAAAGGAAAAGCACCAAGCTATCTGGTATCCTGATAACAAACCTTAATTTTAGGTAATAAGCTAACGAGGGGGTATCTATTTATAGCAGAAAAATGACAGGAAACTAATCAAGGTGGCCGAAGGGAGATGGGCAATTAGAACCATCAAAAGCAAACAAGATATGAAGTATGTACACTTCGAATTTTTCTCCAAAGTTATTGATAAAATAAGGATTGGTAATATCTTTCGTGAGGTGATTACTGCAAACATGGGGGAAATTGGAGTACAAATCATGGAAAAAACCACCTTTGGATGGACATATACAGAAAACCTGAAGAGCATGATGTATAAACCAAAGATAACTTTCTTTGAGGACAGGCAGCTACCATGTCCATGCAGTAATCCAAGTCTGGCACGATTTGTGGATAAACAGTCAGGGCACATATGTACGACTGATCTTAGCATAGTACATAGTAAGCCTTTGAGAAACTGGTTCAAAATTGGTATGAATCATATACCAGACAAGCCGTTCACCATGACACGGTTCAGGACAGAAATGGAAATTACAAGTAATCAGTTTTTCGAAATACACAAACGTACACTGAAACAGGAAGTGGAGGATAAGATTATAACTGAATGTAGGAAGGAAATCATAAGTAAATCTATGAAAGTAGCCAGGGAGTATGTGAAAACAAACAAGGAGAAACAAAAGAAGTTCCATATTATTGATGAAGCAGTCCGCAAAAACATGGAATGGTTAGTGAACAACTTCTACATCTCAGGGGTTGATAAGGCCTCTAATAATGCATCTTTCATATGCCCTAAATATATAAGGGAACTGGCCACAACCAGGCTGAACAGTAATGATTTTAAGGAAGTTGACGCATCTGCACAACAAATCAGGGAATACTTAGTAAGGGAAATGGGGCATATGCTAGGTGAATGGGAAATTCAGAACTCTGACCTCCCGTATCTCTTAGCAGTATATAAAGCACACAAAAATACGTTCAGATGGATAACTAATGCCCATAACTCAGTATTCTCTCAGCTGGCCACTCTTGTGTCCAAAGGACTTAATACCTTTTTGCAGATATGGCCAGATGTATGTGAGAGTAAGCTAGCTACAGTCAACTTGTTTAGACAAAAGAAAATTAAAGCATGCTGGATTATTACATCTGTGTATGATCTAACCTGTAATTTACCTGCTAGAATATATGATGTGTTCGTGGCAGATGTGGCAAGATGCTATGAGGCCATCCCCATTGAAGGGGAACATGGAATTTGCAACGTTCTGTCTCAAATGGCAGAGGTAATATGGAAGTTTCAGCAATCTAAAAAGGGAAACTTTAATTTGTGGTACAAAATCAGAAATAATGGGGACGTTGCAATGGAATGGAAACACAAGAATCCAGAAAGTAGGAAGTGGACAAGTATAAGTAAAAATGCATTCATTAACATGAATACATGGCTGTTGAGAAACTGCTATCTGCAGATGGGCAGCAAGGTGTGGAGACAGGTAAATGGGATTCCCATGGGATTTTCCTCAAGCCCAGCATGGTGCAACCTGTATCTAGCCTGGTACGAGCTGCACTTTATACTCACGTTAATTAAACAGGGCAAAGCAGAGGAAGCAGCAACATTCTGCAACACAAACAGGTACATTGACGATCTGGTCGGCATCAATAGTACGCAAATCAGAAAATATTTAGCACTAGGCAGTCAAGAAATGAGTGACTTGACCATCTACAACCTCAAATATTTGGAAATTAAGGAGGAAACCGAGTATTGGAAGGACTGTCCCAGTATGGTAGGTAAAGGAAGAAAGATTAACTTCCTTAACATGTCAATTGAAATCACTGACGAGGTCAATGGCACCTATCTAATGACCAGATATGATAAAAGGGATCACTTACCATTTAAAGTTGCTAAATATGGACATGCTAATGGATGCAGGCCATACCAAATGGCCAGAAATGTGATTGTCTCGCAGATAATGCCTTTTCTCTATGTGCACAACGACCCAAAAGCAGCAGCTGATGACATATGGAATCTGATACAAACTTTTGTCCAAAAGGGATTTAATGCTAAAGATATATGGACAACGGTCAACAGAACAATAAGAAATGGAACCTTCCCCGGGTTAAAGTTCGACCTTACAATTCTGCTCAAAGAACTCTGGTCGCACAGGTAAATATGTTCATTGTTTCTTTTCTAAATGTACAAGTACAGTTGGCAGGGGGGACCCTACTTGTGTAGGGGACCTCACATACCTATAGTAAAAAGGTGTCTCACCTTGGGATGGAGGTAGGGTTTAACTTTATATATATATATATATATATATATATATATATATATATATATATATATATATATATATATATATATATATATATATATATATATATATATATATATATATATATATATATATATATATATATATATAATATTAACAGATGGCCTAATTTGAGGTAAAGGAGCAAGCTGGAAGTGATAATATGCAATTTGCAAAGAAATTAAAATTTGAACATGGGCTTATGACATAGAATAACCATGGGCAAATGGTTTGCTAATGGGTTAGAAGTTGGCACCATGGGAATATGTGGATAGCCAAATGGTCAAAATAACCATAGTGAAAGGTTAGCGGATAAACATCTTTGAAAAGATGGCGGGGAGTAAAATGACAAATAATATTAGTAAAAATCGATGCTGAATAATGTCGATAAGATAGAAGTTGGCCAACACCCGGATGGGTAGAGCAAACTGATACAAGCGAGGAAGCCAAGCAGGTGGCAAGCATAGGCATGGAATAACATGCAGTATCATGGGAGCAAATGCTAACGAGATAGGGAACACAAGGGAGGAAGGAAAGAGTAACAGAAAAAATAAAATAAGGGAAGTTGGATAACTTAAGCATTAACATTGAGGGCATAGGCAAGTAAAAGAACATGAGGAGAATATTTAAAGGATTGGGTTGGCATCGAGCTGGCTAAGGGGTACTACAAGACATATGTAGAGCAAAGACATAATAAAAAACAATAGAATACCAAATGGTGAGACATGGTCTTCTAATACGGTAAAGGTAGTAAAAATAAAAAATAGAAGGGGATTAACCTTAATATTGAAAATGGTTTATCTGAGTTAGGGTTCGAAGAGCAACGGCGCCGAATCCGGCATCAGTGATCCGGAAAGTACAATGGCAAGCTGTAGAAGAGATAAGCAAGGAATATTTGCAATGATGCAGCGGCATGGTGCTTGGTACATAATAGGATTTCCGCCAGTTTTGGCAAAAAGGGTAGCGGACAATGCTGGATATGGTAAACGCCCAAATAGAGGTAAATAGAACAAGGAAACTAATACTTCAGATGAAAATAGGAGAGAAAGGCCGAGAATGGCAGCATAAAAGCACATCTGAGTGCAACAAATAAAATACCATACCAAAAGATGTGCAGGAGCGCCTAAGTTCTTGGAGTAGGCAAAGATGAAGCACACCAGGCAGGAGATGATTAATCTGATCAATGGAGCAGGGATAAATCTCGGTGCTATGTGCAAGAAGGAAGGGGAAAATCCGGCCCAGCCAAGTAAGAAGTTTCTGGAGCAGGTGGTGGAGAAATTCAATCTGGCAGAGCCCCAGACCAGCAAGAAGGTGGAAGGGATCACGAAGTATATCAGCAAAAGCCAGCAGGAACATGGCCAAGATGAGGTAACAAGCATCAACATAGTAGCAGAATCTATGGAGAATTTCCAGCAACTAGGAGCAAAGGACGACTCAGATGAGGAGATTGCGCTTAACCAGGTTTTTTCAGAGTGATTAATAAGATGTAGTAGCCAAAAATCATTAGCACAGAAGTGTAAAGTGTTATTTAAAGGAGTAAATGATGTAATAAGCAGGGCATCGAATCTTAGGGGAGTAAAGCACAATTATGATGCTATAATGAGCATAACAGCAGAAAATGGTAACAAGAGATGATGAGTTTTAGATAAAACATGAGTAATAAGATGAGAATCAATAATAAAAGTAAGATCTATAAAAAGTATAAGGATACAGGGAGGAAAAGGAAAGATAATATAAACACAGCAGATCTGTCAGGAAAATAATTCAAGGCAATGGCTCAAAAGAGCACTAGCGGAATGCCAATGGGTAAGAGTATAGTGCTAAAATATTTATTAAAATGAACAAGTGGACAAATGGAAGTAATATCTGCTGATAATATAATAGGAATGGGAATGGAGAACATGAAGGGAAGAAAGACTGGAAATTAACTGTTAAAATATGACGGATTATGGAAAATTAGATTGATGTGATGTTTTATCATCTATTATGTACTAATACAAGTTTGGTGAAGAAAGAAAAGCCAAAAGCGGGGCTCGGCTTACATTAACCCTCTCCCTATTACCATGTTCATTGCTAATATGGGTGCAGTTGGTTCACGGGTAACCACTCTACGCTTCTCCAACTCTTTATGGTTTTGGATACCACGGAAGCTAGTGCACAAAAAAAAGGAGAACTATGATCACGATAGAGGGCTGCTGGCAAAGATTAAGAAAAGAATGTTTTTCATATTCCTTTGCATACTATTAGACGTGGAACAAAGGTAACAATTCTATTTGCATAATTTTTGGATAAACATAATCTGTGAATCTGAAAATCCATGACAACTGAGGCCAATATGGTGACTCTTAAACAAGTAAGTGGATTTTAAGCAGCAAACATCAACAGAATTGTTTTTTTTCTAGAATGATATTGGTCCTTTTGTTTGGATACTGCAGCCTAGAAATGATTTGCTTGGATTATAATTTAAGCATTTCTGTAGAGTAAATAAAAAGAGGGTGTAATAGTAGCTATCTAAGTATGCATGTGAATAATAGGACAGTAATACAAAGGAATAGAGTACCTGGACATGCAGCAGTATAGGATAATAGAATTTGCATATGTTTCCAAAAGAAAGGCCACACGAATTAAAGAATTCTTGACATCATTTGAGGAAATGCTAAAATGTTGATGGAAAAGAAATATGGGTACATAACATGAGTAGAATACGGATAAGAAAATATGAAGATAATGATTTAGGGCTGCCCGAGTTTATAAGTTTAGAAATTTAATCTAGTATGGTTATAGGAGTAAGGATATTTACAGATTAAAGATGCATATGGAAAAGGGTTAATTACCCAGTGGTGTAGAGTACACAAATGTCAAAGAATTAGTACTTTGAACTTAAATATAATATGGATAAGTAATGTGGAAGAAACTATGGTCTGAACAAGCTTAAACCAATGTTCTGGTTTAGGATAAGGATCCCCAAGGCTCCCCAAGCCTTTGGCTAGGGACTGATAATTCCTGGACCGAAGTTTATAACTTTGGAAAAGGAAAAGGATAAATATATATATATATATATATATATATATATATATATATATATATATATATATATATATATATATATATATATATATATATATATAAATATATATATATATCCAAATGCTTTGATTTGATGCACAAACTAGTATGGAAAAGTTGCAACATAGTTGCTTAAATTATTTGATCTCTGTAAGTTTTGACTATAGGTTTGTCTACACTGGAACATAAGCCACAGGACCACTAAATGGATTGGGATGGGACTTGGCCATTTTGGTAAAATTTTACAGTATTTTTAATATTCCCAAACACGGAAATTATTTGGAAGCAAATGGAGCACATATGGTACGCAACTAACTTGGTTTGTAGCGGGGTAACTTTGGCATAGTATTTGTCATTATAATATTAATGAAATGATTGAGCGGGGCTCAAAATAATAAGACTGAATGGTGCTCTGAGAACATTCCATATCTTGCACAAATGAGAATCTTGTGTAACCCCATCTATTGTGCATGGTTTTAATTCAACAGACAGGAAAAACAAAGACAAGGGGAAACATGATATAAATGCTATTGGAACATTAGCCCCATTGATGAAGTTTTTGAAACATATGTCATATTGGGTATAGGGTAAGGACATATGTTTGTTTTTGTTAGCCAAAGGAAATCATAAGCAAAATAGTAATGAAAAATAACCTAATATCGTTAAACTTTTAGGGTTTCTATATTATTGACGAGATAAAGGCGAGAAGCTTCGGTTGCTCCCGATTTCCACGATCTTGATCTACGCTTCCATGATAACCATCCTATGGTTTTGAAAGGGTAAGTGGTCTATTTGTGGAAATATCCAAACCACCTTGGCTCGGCATGCATGCAAAAGGTATGTACATTCTTGAGCGGATTGTTTGCTTTCTGTTACATGGCCGGAAAAGCAAAATCGTGGAAAAAAGGGTAGTATCGGCTATATAAAGAGTCTTGGATTAATTTGCACAAGATGGGTTCTCTTATTGTTCTTTGCTTTCGGCGGCCGCGACCGATCAAGAATCTTGGTCGCCATCCGAATTGAGTTTCCTAGATAAGAGCTCTTGCTATTGGGTTGTATACAGAATGGGAAAGACTGAAGGAGTTACTAACAAGGGGAATACTAGAGCAAAGCTCCTTGATCTCATGAAAAGAGCTGGGATAGATCTGAATCACCATTGTAGAATGGAAGCAGAGTCCACTGCTCAACCCACTAAGCAGTTTCTTGAAAGGATTGTGGAGAGATACAAGCTTGATGCACCTGTTCCTATACTAAGTCTTACTGCCAAGAAAACCACAGGAGTAAGTGGTGTCAAGAAATTCTTTCCTGCTATGGGTGATAGCTCCAACAATGAAGCGCCATGTCCTGACATCACCAGCATTGCGGATAGCCCTGAACAAGGGAACAACAATGAAGACCCTGACGATAGTCTACCTATCCAGCCTAACCAGGTTTTGTATATTTTCTTAAAAAGTATTGGTATAGTGAAAATTATGTTTAGCTAGCTTGTATTCTTGAAATAACAATGAAATCGAGCTGCATGGAGTAGTAATGAAACAAAATAGAGGATGGGCTACCATATTTGCTCCAATGAAGGAACATAATCACAAAACCATCTACTCTGCTGTTAGCTATGGTTTCACATGATTGATTCTTTGTTTAAATGATGGATTCAGTTCTTATTTGTATAATAAACATGATATATTGTTAAAATTCCGTTTACTCACAGTAAAAATAGGGCCGCAGCAGTTGGGTACATTAATTAAATAGGCTCTTAAGTACCTTTTGCATCTTGATTTTATGACAGACCTGAATAAATCATTGATAGCTGTGGCATCTTTTCTGTACAGTATGCTTAAATTAATTTATTACTATTTCATTATGTTTGGTGAAGGGCGAAGAGCCGAGTAAAACACCAGCTTACCTGTTAACCCTCTCCTCGTTACCATGTTCTTTGCTAACGTTGGTCTGGTTGGTTACAGGTAACCCGTTTTACTCCTCCAAATTCCACTTGATTTGGTTTGAATGCAAATGGGAAGTCTGCTACGAACAATGCAGAAGAATATTTTTTCACATTTTGGTCTATAACATTATTATTGTCTTGTGCTTGAACTGGTAAGCAATATTTCAAATAGATGACTATATAGGAAACTGGGTAAAGAGATGCTGGTTTTCCTACTTAAGGTATAAAGGGATATCATGGAATTATGTTTCTTGATCTGGTTGATATCATCTGGAAATATTTTGGTTAATCGAGTAATTGAATTTCCTATGAATTCTCATGCATACTGCTGAATAGTTCTAGATTATGTGAAAATGGCTAAATTAGGCTTTAACAGAAAAGTGAAAAAGAATATTGGCTTTTGGAGCTACTAAGTTTCTAAGAAAATGGTAACCAATGAATCAAAGTAATAATAAATGGATATGTTTTGAAAAACTGGCTTGGCATTTGCTAAAATCAGAGTATATGTTGGCCTTTATTCTCTTAGATCCCTAGGGCTCTCCAATTTTTTGGAACTGATAATATCTTATGAATGCTTGGCATTCAAAGATAAACTGGCCTGGCAACAGATCAGACTTGGATATATAATCTATGATTTCAGGGCATGGGTTTTACCTGTGCGGGCCCTAGGGATCTTACTTTAAACTAGCTATTTTCTATTCAATCTTAACTTTTTTCCAAGATTCTAATATTATATGACTTTTGTAGGAAGCTGAGCACATCAGTAATACTGAAATCATGGAAATTCCAAGGGAAGAATTTGTTCAGCGATCATTAAATGGAGCCCCTGACTGGATTGATGATCTGATCAAAATTGGCTATGGTAACACAAGGATTTGGCCGCCCAACAAAGCGGTGCAATTTATGTTAAGCTGCATCAGGAGTGCAAACGTTCACAAATATATTATGAAGAAAGAGGCATTCCTGGATGAAAATGGTACGTCTTTAGTTACATTCCTCGGGATGAACAATATGTTTGACCTAGCATTCAGAATCAACAAAGTTGAGGATAACCTAGTTGTTTGTATGAAAATGATCGATGAAGTTTATGATCTGCTTCCTATGGCCCATTTTGAAGCTGAAAATAAGGAGATTAAAGATGTCCTTACCTTCATCAAGGGAGTTACTGCTATACATCTTGCAAATGGAATCAATCCAATGTTTCCTCCTATTAAAAAATATAAGAAGGAACTGCCAAAGAAAAAACAGGAGGTGCAACCTATTGAAAAAGTCAACTGCCTATTTGACTTTAATAAGCTTTCTGAAGATGAGCAGAGGGACGTGCTTGATTTGGAACCTGTTACTGAAACTGAAGCTGAAGCACAGGTATTCTCTAGTGAATTGGAAAATTATGAATTGAAGAGATTGACACTTTACAATTGTTACCACTTTCCTATCTTGTCAACAAGACTTGCTGAGTTACAGGGAGTTAAGTGTGATCAGAACTTCTGGGAGACACAAAACCTTGGAGTTTTAGCACCAGTCAGCATTGATATGCTCAAAAAGCTTTGTAGTATTTCGGAGGAGGAAGCTGAACAGTCCTTAAAAAATGCTAATAACTTCGTCAAAACCATTGACATTATTCCTTGGGAAACTCATTTTACTTCACAATTCTTTGGCAAGAAGTGTGACAGAGGCACTGGACTTATTGTGGGGCAGAAAGGCCATATGGCCAAAAGTGATGAAAGAAGAAACGACCTGTATGTCCGCAAGATGTGGAGGACTTTTTGTCCATTCATTAAATGTGGCTGTGAAAGGGCTGCTAAGAATGATCCGAATGGATGCAAAGATCATATTACATGGTATGATCATGTTGTATGGGGAATCATGAATAGAACAGAGGAGCTATGGCCCAACAAGTCAACCACTTACAGGTTTTTTATGTTCCATAAGCTTATGAACTCCAAAGCTATGAGAGCTGGTGCGGTTGCATTCATTGGATATCTTAAACTCAGAAATATTATGATTCAAATGACTTCTAGATATGCGGAAGACAAGACAGCAAATCTGAAAGCTGAATTTGGTAATACCATTACTGCTGGTATACTGGAAAAAACTATCAAGCCAAGAAAATTTCTTATGGATTCCTTGGGGAAAGAAGCAGAAAAAGATAACTTTCAGAAGTATTCCAAAAGGAAGCAAAGGATTGAGGAAGATTTTGAGGTGGTAATGCCACCTAAATTTCAGAAAAGGATTGGCTCTTATTCCAGCAATTCTACTAGTTCATTGGTTACTGATATTACTGATGGCATGAACAGGGAAATGGAAAACTCAGTCAACAAACCTACCAAGCAAGGTGCTGATCATGGACATGATATTATGCCTGCTACCCTTAAATTCTAGACTTTACTTTGTTTTGAACAAAAAACTGGTTCTTAAACCTAACTTGCCTTGCAAGTTGCCCCTTGGGCCATTTTTCTGATATAGGCTCTTATGCCTGACCTTTATATGAATGATACATGTTTTTACTTCTTGAATTACTTCCCATTTCTGTTCTGTTAGTGAAATTCTAACTTGGTAATACTATTGCTGCTGGGATACTTGAAAAAACCATCAAACCAAGGAAATTTCTTATGGATTCTTTGGGCAAAGAAGCTGAAAAAGATAACTTCCAAAAATACCCTAAAAGGAAGCTGAAAATTGAAGATGATTTTGAAGTACTTATGCCTCCTAAGTATCGGAAAGGGATGGGTTCTTACTCAAGCCATTTAGCTAGCACTATTGTTGAGAATACTACAGAAAGCTTATTGAGGGACATGGAAAATTCTGTAAACAAACCTGGCAAACACAGTTCTGATCGAGGGCAGGACATTGTGCCTGCTGCACTGAAATTCTAGCTTTTAACAGTTTGATCTCAATTTGAGAACAGTAAACTTGCCTTGCAAGTTGCCCATTGGGCTTTTTTCTTATATAGGCTCCTATGCCATACCAATATATAAAGAATTCCTATTTTACTGTACATTTACTTTCCACTTATGTGTAGTTAAATTAAATTCTACAGCAGAAAAGTCCTAAATTCTCTATACTAATATATACTTTGGTTGTCAAAAATAGAATAAAACAAGGACTTTACTACAATGTGCTGATGGGAGATTGAAGCTCATAACAAAGAAAGAGAAAACTCGTGAAAAGTATGTACATTTCAATTTCTTTTCCAAAGTTATTGAAAAAATTAAGTTCAGTCATGTTTTTAAAGATGTGACTAGTGAATTACTTGGTCAAACTGGTGTGGAAATATGGAATAATACTATATTTGGCTGGAAATTCCTTGGTAACCTCAAGAGTAGGCTTTATAAGCCTAAAATGATATTTGCAACAACAGAGGATGTGGTATGCCCATGCACTAACCCAGCATTGAAAAAATTTATATGCAAAGAAACTGGACATATTCGGACCACGGATCTGAAATTTGTGAATAGCATTGCCCTCAGAAATTTACTCAAATCTGGCCTCAATCACATACCTGATAGGCCATTTTGTCTGCTGCAATTTAAAAAGGAAATTACAATCTCCACTGATGAATTTTTCTCAGTACACAGGTTTGAGCTATTGAAAGTGGACCCTGTCATCATCGAAAATTGTAAAAAGCTGATAATCAAAAGGGCTTACCTTCTGGCTAAGAAATTTGTGAAGGATAATAATCAAGCCAAGAAATTCCATATAATGGATAGGCATGTGGTTAAAAACATGGAATGGTTGGAAAAGAATGTGTATGTTGCTGGTGTTGACAAGGCAGCCAATAATCCATCTTTTATTTGTCCGAGATACATAAGAGAGGAAGCTCTTAAAAGGTTAAACAGTGATGATTTCCATAGGATTGAAAAGGAACCAATGGACATTATTAACAGCATTAAAGTGGACATACAGGAGTTCTTAGGCAGTTGGACGTTGGATTCTATGGAACTTCCATATATTTTTGGAATATTCAAAGCACATAAAGGTACTTACAGATGGATTACAAGTGCACATGAATCTATTTTTTCCCATCTTGCCTCCTTGATTGCGGTTTGTCTCAACCTGTTTATTGAAATATGGCCTGCAGTTTGTGAAGAAAAGTTAGCCATGGCTAATCTCTTTCAAAAAAATAAAATTAAGGCATCTTGGATAGTGCAATCTATATATGATGTTTCCTGTAATCTTCCTGAAAAGATTCACAATGTTTTTGTTGCTGACATTGCAAAATGCTATGAAAATATTCCTCTGGAAGGGGACGAAGGCATATGTCAAGTAATGGAAAAGGTTATTCAGCTGGTTTGGAGATATCAGAACAGAAAGAATAGGAATAACAATGTATGGTACAAAGTTCTTGAAAATGGGCAAGTTATGGCTAGCTGGAAGAAATCCAAACCTGAAAGTGACAAATGGATTTGTATTAAACAAGAATACTTTGTCAAAATGAATACATGGCTACTGCAGAATTGCTTTATTAGAATGGGCAATCAGATATGGAGGCAGGCAAAGGGGATTCCTATGGGATTCTCTTGCAGCCCTACTTGGTGTAACCTGTACTTAGCCTTCCTTGAGCTACAATTCATTTTGAAACTGATTAATATGAGCAAGTATAAGGAAGCTGAAGCTTTTGCAAATACTTTTAGATATATGGACGACTTGTTAGGCATTAACAATATGTTCATCAGAAAAGCTCTTGGTCTGGAGAAGAGTTCTTCTCTATCCCTCACTGTGTACAATTTGAATTTTCTAAAAATTGAGGACGAGACCACATACTGGGAGAATCACCTTGGAATGGATAATATTGGCAGAAAAGTTAATTTCTTAAATATGAGCATTGAAGTCTTGAACCCTAAGCAGGGCATTTTTGAAACCTTTCATTATGACAAGCGGGATAAACTTCCATTTCAGATTTCCAAATATGTTGATGCTAATGGATGCAGGCCGTATTTTTGGGCAAAAAATGTGATTATCTCGCAAATAATGCCGCTATTATATGTGCACACGAATCCAGTGAGAGCAGCCAATGATCTGCAGCATTTGATACAGGCTTTTATAAAAAATGGATTCGCCAAGAGGGACATTGAGTTTACAGTGTACAAGACATTGAAGAATGGTGTTTTTCCTGGATTAAAATTTGACACCTCAAGCATTATTCAAATTATGAATGCAAACAGGTATGTTACTGAATCTTGAGATCTTTTGCAAAATATTTTGTGATTACTTAGTGGGCAGGGTGGGTCCCTAGTGATATAGGGACCCCCTGACCCTATATTACACTATGGACCTACTTCTGCCTTCCGGTAGGAGGTAGGGTTTTGCTATATATAAATATAAATATATATATATATATCCAAATGCTTTGATTTGATGCACAAACTAGTATGGAAAAGTTGCAACATAGTTGCTTAAATTATTTGATCTCTGTAAGTTTTGACTATAGGTTTGTCTACACTGGAACATAAGCCACAGGACCACTAAATGGATTGGGATGGGACTTGGCCATTTTGGTAAAATTTTACAGTATTTTTAATATTCCCAAACCTGGAAATTGACTGGAAGCAAATGGAGCACATATGACTGCAACTAACTGGTTGTAGCAGGTAACTTTGGCATAGTATTTGTCATTATAATATTAATGAAATGATTGAGCAGGCTCAAAATAATAAGACCTGAATGGTGCTACAGAACATTCCATATCTTGCACAAATGAGAATACTGTGTAACCCCATCTATTGTGCATGGTTTTAATTCAGCTTGACAGGAAAACAAAGACAAGGGGAAACATGATATAAATGCTATTGGAACATTAGCCCCATTGATGAAGTTTTGAAACATATGTCATATTGGGTATAGGGTAAGGACATATGTTTGTTTTTGTTAGCCCAAGGAAATCATAAGCAAAATAGTAATGAAAAATAACCTAATATCGTTAAACTTTTAGGGTTTCTATATTATTGACAGATAAGGCAGAAGCTTCTGGTTGCTCCTGATTTCACAGATCTTGATCTACGCTTCCATGATAACCATCCTATGGTTTTGAAAGGGTAAGTGGTCTATTTGACGGAAATATCCGCAACCACCTTGGCTCAGCATGCATGCAAAAAGGTATGTACATTCTTGAACGGATTGTTTGCTCTGTTACATGGCCGGAAAAGCAAAATCGGCGGAAAAAGGGTAGTATCTGGCTATATAAAGAGTGCTGGATTAATTTGCACAAGATGGGTTCTCTTATTGTTGCTGCTCGGCAGCCGCACTGATCAAGAATGCGGTCAGGCCATCTGAATTGAGTTTCCTAGATAAGAGCTCTTGCTATTGGGTTGTATACAGAATGGGAAAGACTGAAGGAGTTACTAACAAGGGGAATACTAGAGCAAAGCTCCTTGATCTCATCAAAAGAGCTGGGATAGATCTGAATCACCATTGTAGAATGGAAGCAGAGTCCACTGCTCAACCCACTAAGCAGTTTCTTGAAAGGATTGTGGAGAGATACAAGCTTGATGCACCTGTTCCTATACTAAGTCTTACTGCCAAGAAAACCACAGGAGTAAGTGGTGTCAAGAAATTCTTTCCTGCTATGGGTGATAGCTCCAACAATGAAGCGCCATGTCCTGACATCACCAGCATTGCGGATAGCCCTGAACAAGGGAACAACAATGAAGACCCTGACGATAGTCTACCTATCCAGCCTAACCAGGTTTTGTATATTTTCTTAAAAAGTATTGGTATAGTGAAAATTATGTTTAGCTAGCTTGTATTCTTGAAATAACAATGAAATCGAGCTGCATGGAGTAGTAATGAAACAAAATAGAGGATGGGCTACCATATTTGCTCCAATGAAGGAACATAATCACAAAACCATCTACTCTGCTGTTAGCTATGGTTTCACATGATTGATTCTTTGTTTAAATGATGGATTCAGTTCTTATTTGTATAATAAACATGATATATTGTTAAGAATTCCGTTTCTGCTGTAAAAATAGGGCCGCAGCAGTTGGGTACATTAATTAAATAGGCTCTTAAGTACCTTTTGCATCTTGATTTTATGACAGACCTGAATAAATCATTGATAGCTGTGGCATCTTTTCTGTACAGTATGCTTAAATTAATTTATTACTATTTCATTATGTTTGGTGAAGGGCGAAGAGCCGAGTAAAACACCAGCTTACCTGTTAACCCTCTCCTCGTTACCATGTTCTTTGCTAACGTTGGTCTGGTTGGTTACAGGTAACCCGTTTTACTCCTCCAAATTCCACTTGATTTGGTTTGAATGCAAATGGGAAGTCTGCTACGAACAATGCAGAAGAATATTTTTTCACATTTTGGTCTATAACATTATTATTGTCTTGTGCTTGAACTGGTAAGCAATATTTCAAATAGATGACTATATAGGAAACTGGGTAAAGAGATGCTGGTTTTCCTACTTAAGGTATAAAGGGATATCATGGAATTATGTTTCTTGATCTGGTTGATATCATCTGGAAATATTTTGGTTAATCGAGTAATTGAATTTCCTATGAATTCTCATGCATACTGCTGAATAGTTCTAGATTATGTGAAAATGGCTAAATTAGGCTTTAACAGAAAAGTGAAAAAGAATATTGGCTTTTGGAGCTACTAAGTTTCTAAGAAAATGGTAACCAATGAATCAAAGTAATAATAAATGGATATGTTTTGAAAAACTGGCTTGGCATTTGCTAAAATCAGAGTATATGTTGGCCTTTATTCTCTTAGATCCCTAGGGCTCTCCAATTTTTTGGAACTGATAATATCTTATGAATGCTTGGCATTCAAAGATAAACTGGCCTGGCAACAGATCAGACTTGGATATATATATATATATATATATATATATATATATATATATATATATATATATATATATATATATATATATATATGTATATGTATATGTATATGTATATGTATATGTATATGTATATGTATATGTATATGTATATGTATATGTATATGTATATGTATATGTATATGTATATGTATATGTATATGTATATGTATATGTATATGTATATGTATATGTATATGTATATGTATATGTATATGTATATGTATATGTATATATATATATATATATATATATATCCGAAGCCTTTCCGTTCCCAGAACGTACAGACCATTCCCTTGGCCTTAAACATAAAGCTTAAAGC
Organism: Isoetes taiwanensis; assembly: GCA_021234155.1. Classification (NCBI taxonomy): domain Eukaryota; kingdom Viridiplantae; phylum Streptophyta; class Lycopodiopsida; order Isoetales; family Isoetaceae; genus Isoetes; species Isoetes taiwanensis. The sequence continues at coordinate 19,424,176 of JAJEKV010000014.1, forward strand.
CAAAGAGAACTTATCAGTCCCTAGTCAAACTAGGGGAGCCTTAGGAACCAATATCTTAAATCTTTAAACTTTAAGACATACAAGAAAAACCTATTTCATGCTGGTTTATGATCATAATCCATAAGCATGCTTATGCAAATGTTCACCAATTCCGTGTAACCCGAATTTCTAATACGCTGCTGTAATTAGACAAATGCATTCTTAAGCATTTAAATCTGCAAATATTTGCATGTCAGTTCCTCTATGTGCTCAAATGCAAGCCTAATTATACACTGGATATTTTTCTGGAAAAAACTCCAGGCTATGTATACTCAGATTATTAAATCTCGTACCATAAACAACTGCTCAAAATCAGTTCCAAATATTCTTTCTTCCATTAAACATAACTAGCAGATTACAGCAAGATAATATATCAATCATTATTTCAAATCCATAGAATTACCTCAGATGTTCATATCCAGTTTAGAAGTCATCAAAATTTGACACGTTACAAGATATTAATCCATGTGTTCTGCTAATGCACTTACCAGAATTAATCAAAGCTAGGAATAGAACTGGCCTAGAACCAGTCAAAAGCTCAAGAGCAAGATTGAATTACAAGCTTGTAACCATGAATTGAAGCTAGAACGGTGAGAGACATAGTATATATTCCAGAGTATAAGCCATGGCATTAGGAAACAGAGTTATCTTTATAAAATTTGCAATACTGAACCTGGTAAGGCTGGACGTCCAATATCTTCTCCAGAGTTTTTGAACTGATCCTTAACTTCAAAGGAGTTGAAAAAGAGGCTATCCGATTGCATCTGTGATTAGCAATCCTTCCAGAAATAGTTAAATGGATTGTGCCATGGATTCTCCCTCTGCCATACATACACTTGCTTGATCTAAACCTCCTTCCTCTCAAGATCAAAAAGATCAAGATTTAGCAAGACGAATTGGAAAAGAAGTTATCAGAAATAATGTAATCGGGATGTGCCACAGATTCTCCTTCTATGCCATGGATGCCATGGATTCTCCTGCTTGCCTTAGAATAGAGCAAACTTTGCCACTGTAAACTAGCGGATTACCATGCATACTGCCGAAAATGCTTGCCAGGCGGATGGCTCTGCCCGGATTCTCCACAAACAGTTTCGGGTTTGGAAACCACATTCCACGACCACTTGCCCTAAAATAATTTTTTTTATATATGACCATTGTACTTTAATAACCTTGATTTAACAAAGTGCCCATGTCTGCATTCTCGCCCATTGAGTCATAACAATGAGCCCACGTCTTCATTATCACCCCTTAAGTCATAACAATAAAATGCCTTTTTGTTAGCAAGTTACGTACCTTTTGTACCTTTTGTGCCCTTCATGTGTCCCTTAGAACAAAGCTAGAAGCCCACAATACTAAAGCAATAGGTGTCTTACGGTGCCCATGAAGAGCATTACTAGATGCCAAATACAAGTTAGTAAGAAAGGCATGCAAGCTCATTAAATCATTTAAAAGCCAAGTGGCAAGCATGCACTAGAAGTTTGCATGTACTTTCTTACAAGTGAGGCCCACGTTATTTTTCACCTTAACATTTTCTCCCATAGATGATGAATCAAATCCTTAGCTTAAATGAACAAGTTAGATATTGCTCACCCCTTGCTAATACCTTCCGCTAGAGCATGTGAACATGTAAACGCTTGTTAGAAGAACATGTAAACACTTGACATTTTCATTGCTCGCGTTCCCATTTCCATAGGAACCATTACTTAGGAGCTCTCAAATTCACCTCTTCATTATTTGTGCCCTGTTGCTAGAGTCTAATTGCAAATTTAGAAGCACATAGCTTAGTGGCGATTATTCCAAAAAAGGCTAATCATGTCCAAAGACAATATCCATGCAAGTTCCCCTTAAAGATTCATTCACAAGACTCATCGAACATTCACCAAGTATGCTGTTAAAACTGTAGATCAACATCTTGCCAATCCATGTTAAAGCTTTAGAGCAACATCTTGCCAACCTGCATAACTGGTTTTCACAAGCAGAGACTTCAATAAATGGTCCTTCCCAAATTAAAGCAAGCAGAGACTAAAGAGGCGTGACCCCCATTTCTTTATGCCATTTTTGTTCATATGTCTGCTCTTTCTCAACTTCCTTGTGTCCTTTACATAGACCAGTACCTTATTCTTGAAACTTAACCAATGTTTCCAGAAACCTTATATGCCAAATATTTGCCACAAATTGCATGTCTGCCGCACCGTCTAAGTGCATGCATTATTCGTACTCCCCAATGGTATTATCCAGGGCAACAGATACATCATGAATACGAAACCTTTATCTCGATTGTGCGGTGACAGGCTAGGCATACCATAAATAAAAACCACTCACAAGTCATATGGTTCCACCAACTTGTACATTTGGTTCGTTTACATCAGGGCACACATATTCCAACTTTCTGTAGACCTAGCCTTCAGAAATCATGAAGGTAGTGCTGTAATTTCACCATGGTCCAGTATGCTTGCACAAGCCTGTAATTGGTCATTAAACCTTAGCAACCTCATTATAGAAGTGGCTTCATTGCCAATTGTTAGAAGCGGCTCCACTGCCCAATTTTTAGAAGTGGTTTCCTTGCCCAATTTTTATGTTCCCTTTTTTCAAAGGTGAGCACATGAACCTTAAGACTTGACAAACTCGTTTGGATATATATATATATATATATATATATATATATATATATATATATATATATATATATATATATATATATATATATATATATATATATATATATATATATATATATATATATATATATACAAGCCTGAGCCTGATCCTAAGACCAGTACCAGACATCTAACACAGACCGAGATATCTCAGCCTGGTCAGACTTATCAGTTCCATATTTTATATTGAGGACAGCCTTATAGAGGTGCCATGTAGTCTGGTTTACACAATAAATCAATCAAGCAAGGAGATTAAAGTTTCAAAAAACTTAGACCATTCACAGAAACATTATCCAAAAGACGTTGTAGAGTCATGCACATGTCCCCTTTTTTTTGTTGACTTTAATTAAAGAATCGTTAATGCCTAGTACCATCCCGTGTTCCATAATCTAAAATATTCTAGGAAGTCTGTACCATGTTCTTTATGCAATGCATGAGTGCATTTCCAATAAGTTTTAGACAGACCATTTTCTTAAAAAATTGTTGACAAATGTAATACTAATTCGGCAAAAAATATTCACCCGGATCATATCATAGCAAACAAAGAATGATGATGGCGATTTCCCCTCTTGATTTTTTTCGAAAAGAACAATGCATAATGAGTATAATGGACCAGCAGAGAATAGCATGATCATTAGTTATGAAACCAAACTTTTCAAAAATGTTTTTTCATTAATATAATGCTTATAATCAAAGCTTGTTATCAAAAAAACTGTTATGCAGCCAGAGATCAATAAGGTACTTTCGGTTTTAGAAACACATATATGCATAGTTATGCTTAAAAAAAAGCTGTTAAACTTCCTCAACCAAAGCGGATAAAAACTCTGCCTCAATAAGTTCAAATTTATTTGCCTTATATTGCATCTGCTTTGCCAATCAAAATCAGGGTAGAGATAGAACCTGAAAATCTTATAGACGACTTTTTGTTCAAGAAATTTCATATCCTTTTTAACTGCTAAAACATTACTGAACCAAAAGTATTTGCAGTTGACACACTGCTCCGAGTGCTTCATGCAATCAACAACTTGAGAGTAAGTAGATGAGATCCCGGTTACCTGCAGTAGAACCAGAGCAAGTTAGCCTTCAAACAGGGTAAAATGCTAAGCTACTAGCAGGTAAGCTAAAGAATCTCATGGCTTTTCGCCCTTCAACTTTAAATCACTAATATGTCAAGTACAAATCTAAAGAGATGGAAAAACAGTGAATAAGATAAAGCTGAACCACTTCCTTTTGCTGTTTATTCTCATGTTCCAGCAGACGTGTAAAATCATAAATGCAAAAGAGATAAGAGAACTTCCTGCATGGTTTTCAACCAGACCAATAACAGAGCAGAGCAGGTTATTTATTTATTCGTTGCTCAACCACAGTAAAAACTCAGCAAACCCACAGAGCAGCCAAGAACTTTGAAACATAGATGACCTGAATACCACAATACAAGATATTTGTGGCCTTTTTCCTGTATTCAAGGCTGCTCCTGAACCAAATAATATTGCTAACTTAAAGCAGAGAGAAAAAAAGAAGGCAAAAGAGATAGTAAACTTCCTGTGAGATAATCCACGCATTGGTATAGTTGGAGATAAGCCCTGATGCCGTTTAGACTGTATAGGCTGAGTTCTATATGCATCATAAGACATTAAGCCTAAATAATGCATGCATGTTTGCTTTTAGATTACCCTCCCATTCATTTTTTGTTTGTTCATCTGTTTTAATGTGATATAAGCAGAATACTCAAATAAACCTGATTTAGTGGCACGCCATCTTCCTCCAGAAATTCGTCATCCTCAGCAGCTAGATTAATGCTGCTTCTAGCATTTGTATTTGCAGGCAAAGTGCTTTTCCCAGCAATTACAAGGCGACAGGCCTCAATACTGGATCCTGGGCGTTTTCCCAGCAAAGGCTTCTTAGTTATGTTGATGTTGATTCCAGCCTGCCTAGCCATATCTTCCAAAACAGATTTCTTGATGGCTATCCCGTCATTTTTACAATCAATCCCCTTCTCCCTCAGCATGCAGATGATATCTGCCTTAGTGGGCTTCACATTGCTGGAGCCTTCAGGCCTTGTCATTCTATCAGATTGTGAAAATAGAAGGATGGTATGTCCGCTGAGCTTTGCCTCCTTTCTGTGAATCACTGTGCAACATATGTAGCAAAGGGGCTTTCCCATATTAATGCAAAATCGTACAGTTAGATCAATGCTCAGCCTTATCGTCATATAGTTATCGCCATACGATAATTAAATAAATAAATCTTCAAGGATCTCGGACTAGGTTAGGCAATGCATTTTTCCATCTAAAGGAAGCCGTAATATAGAATATAGTGAATCCTTCCGGCCCATTAAGGTTCAAGTGTGAAGCCGAGATAGATTTAGATGCACTTCACATGCTTTTTGACAGTAATAGTACCCTTTCTGCAGACTCAAAAGCTATTTCTTCGATTCAAAAGGATCCCGGGCACATCAAATAGGTTATCTAATTTTCGGCCTTCATCATTTCCATATGAGAATACAGGGGTCATTTCAGTATTGTTTTAGCAATGGGTCGTAGCCTAAGATACTGAGAAAAACTTGAAACTGGCAAACGTACCTTATTCATCAGCTTAAGCATGCCATTTGAGGAGGCCGTCCACTTGATTAGTGTTGGGGTGAGGTCTTACCAAACCTCGACCGCCATTTTCCCTTCTGTTGTATAGACCCTAATGCAGAATAACCTAAACCATCGTGATCACTAGGGTTCTGGTGCCTCCAGAATTTTATAATGTATGTAAGTAAACCCATGCCAAATAATAACTTCACATAATCGTATTCACTATTACTGGATTTAGAGTTACCTCTACTTTTAGCTATGGTCAGTATAGTCCATGGTGGAGTTAAAATGTCAGCAAATCCCCCATGTAAGAAGGCCCTCTATGCCAGAGAATAAATGCAAATTATCCTTTTATAATTCATAGGCCCTTATAGCTCATTATGCTAATTAATGCTGCTTGATAGAAATATCCACGTGCAACCTTCCTTTTTTCCTTTCATGGCCTTAGGAATAATTTAAGTGGAAACAATGGACTTGCAATAATGCCATAACATGTTGTATTTAAGTGGATAATATCCAATACTTCGGGTGCAATTTTGGTGTGCCTATAGTGCCCCAAAACCTAAGTCCAGTATTCCCTAAGGCTTACCACATGTGTAAGTGTGTAAACATGTCTTTATTTTAGCCATATCTAGAGATCACCACTATTTCATGTATTTTTTATGCTTTGCCATCATATATCCCCTTGGTGCATATATTTTACCCTGCCTATCCAGCTTGTACATAAAGCGTGCCCACATAATCCCATTCATCTTTCTATATTGAAATGCCCAATATCCAGCATTAAAGTGCACACTTGTGCCTAATATAATGTCATGTCAATACAATCTATTCGCCTAAGTGACATGAACTAGTGGTGGATGTTACCCTATGATGGTCAACAAATGTTTTGCATTCCAGTGCTAAATCTCCCCATTTTAGATATTCATGGAAGCAAGCTTTCTGTTTTTACCAATATCAACCCCTTAGATGTGGCAAAATAGCAAAATTAGATTCCCTAGATTGGAAAGCCAACATAAAGTTGTGCAGGCCGGCACCCAGCACCTCATAGATCATATTCAATGCCAAAGGCAGCCATTTGAATATATATGTATATAGATATATATATAGATATAGATATATATATATATATCCCGCCATAACGCTAGTACAACTGTCCCTGGCCCTACGTATTTCATTCTAGGATTAGAGGCTGCTCCCGCCTCTATGTCTGGTTTTTATTCTCTTGTTGGGGGATACCTAATTTACCCCAATATTGTATTTCATGTTGCGTCTCTAGTGGCTCACATACGTGTAAGACCCTCTGCTGGCCTAATTATAGCTTTTCTACATGATACTTATGCTTTGAAATTGTGCTGAGGTTCCGGACCAGTGCTGTATCTTCTTAAGGTAGATGTTGTACACCTCTTGAGCACATCTGTAGACCCCTCCTATGTGTTGCTCCACATTTAAACATGCTGGACTCTATGGGCATACTTGTGAACTATGGGCTTAACACTAAACTATTTTTACCATTTTGCATGTCTGACTGAATAGCTTGCTGCTCACCGCTCACGCCTCTATTTATTCTCTTGAAGGGGATACCTAATTTACCCTAATATTGTATTTCATGTTAGGTCTATTGCGGCTCACATATGTATAAGACCCTCTGCTGGTCTATATTATAGTTTGTCTACATGACACCTAGGCTTTGAAACTATGCTTATGTTTCTGACCAGCATTGTCTCTTCTTAATGTAGATGGGTACACCTCTTGAACTCCTTTGTAGACCCCTCCTATGTATTGCTCTACATTTAACGCCATAACGCTAGTACCACTGTCCCCTGCCCTATGATCAGTCAAGTATAGATGTATAACTCCAACCTTTACTTTAAGTGCATCACGCTATGGTGTTTGCTTCCATCCCACCTTTACCTTGTAGGCACTATGGGCATACTTATTGTGCACTATGGTTTAAAGTCTAAACTATTAAGTTGACCTTTTTGCATTGCTGACAGAGGAGTCGGCTGCTCCTGCCTTTAATTTTAGTTTTAATTCTCCAGATGGTGATACTGCATTTACCCCAATATTGTATTCCATGGTGGGTCTAAAGTGGCTCACACATTTGTAACACCTTTTGTGGGTCTATAGCATAATTTATCAACATGGCATTTGGGCTTTGATAATGTGCTTATGTACTATTTATTAGCGCTGTAACTTGCCAATATCGATGGGTGCTCCTCTTGAAACCATGTGTTAACCCCTCCTAGGTGCTGCTTAGCATTTTAACATGCTTGGACAAAATTTGCCTGAACTGGAACCAATCTTATTCCCTGAGCCTTATCGCTCTTGTTATTTACTATTTTAAAATCCTCATATCGTAGGATTGGGGCTGTATTTATGCATGGCCTTACCATTTTCTATAGTCACCTTTTCCTTTATGGGGTACAAGTGGCATACAAGTCTGCCCTTGTTACCATTATGGTGCATCCCCCTGACATAACATTTTTTGAGACCTGGTACTTGGTAATCGCGTAACAGTTCTTTCTTCGTAAGAATAATCTATTAAATGCAACTGTTATGGTTTTATTTCGTATAAAGGTTTTTTTTGTATTATGGCATTTTTTCGTAAGTGACCATTGTTGACAATATGGACCATATTTCGTGGCCTGGTCTGCAAACCCTTGGTCTGCGCTAACCTAATGCTACAACATATGTTGACCTAATAATCTTCTGATATCGCTTCTCGAATCTTCGGCGCCATTGCCATATGCAATCATGTTTGGAACTGCCGCTCTATGGCTGCTGAGGAGATCGGATTGCATAGAAATCTGTTTGTACGGTGTATTTCTTCTCCGGGCCGGGCTATGTTCTTTGGTAAACCAGTACAGAATGCAACACCTCCTGCTTTGGCTTAAGCCTTTCCCGCATTTTACTAAATTTAGATGGCAATGTCTTGGCTTAGATGGCAATTTTTTAGCTTTATATGCCCATATGGAACACTTTAGTTTGCATTCCTAAGACTCTGTTAAGCCCCTATCTTTAACTGCGCCATACTGCGGCAACAGAGTCTCCAAGACATCAAGAAATGACGGGCGGTAAGAATGATGATAAGCCCGCACTAGGGCTTATCTCTTAAATTTGATCAAGAGTCTTGGCATTGATCTTGCACCTATTTGCAAAATGGAGAATGAAGTCGTTGCTTTCGACCATCCAAGCAATTGCTAATGAAGGTGGTTGCTAAATACCAATTTGGATTTGCCTCCTTCTAAGCCTAGCTCGGGATCAAGAGATTTATCTCTCAAAGTGGTGATGGATCCAGCAAAGATGGTCCAGATGCAATCTCTGCTAGCAGAATGGATGCTGTAGAAACGAAGGCAGACAACAACTTCACTGATGACGAATTTGATGACATCGACATTCAGCCTAATCGGGTTTTTGTGTCTGTTTACAAGTTCTAAAATATTTATAATTGTTGTGTCTTAACCCTTTGGGGTCTGCCACCGCACTATGTAAATAAGCTTCCCATCATTCTGATGGATGCACATGTGGTCTGGGTAAGAGGCTTGCAACAGTACATCTAAGCCCCTTCTGCTATAAAGAGCGTACTCATATTGATTTCAATTTATTCCTTGTATTTCTTTTCTGTTTTAAAGAAAGATTTGGTGAGGGGCGATAAGCTATGTTGAACCATTTGCTTACACCTATCCCCCTAACCTTGTTACCTTCTTTAAGCTAACTTGGGTTTTTGTGGGTGCAGGTAACTGGTTCTACATCTCCAAATTTCGTATGTTTTGGATGCATGTGACTAGGGTACATCAAGATTGACAAACTGCTTATGAAAATGAGCTCTGGGTCTGATCTGATCCATTTCTCTATTTTGGACGTTTGGATTCAGAACTTCGATTACAAAGGGTAATCTGTATTATCTCCAATTTTGAAAGCAATATTGCTTTAATAACCGAAAAGATGGTTTGGTAATCTTCTCCCATCTTTGGGTTAAGTGTGTATTGCCTTTTAGAACTTTTTCAAGTTGTGGATCTGGCTTGTTTAAAAACAACGATATCGAATATGCTCTCTTTTTATAATACTAGCATTTCTTGTTTATGTATGCTTCTTTGTGCCATTTGGTGGTCTTTTTAATTCAGTAAGCCAATTCTTATGGCATAACCCTTTTTAGTTATGTTAAGCATGGTCTTTTTCCAAAAAAGAATAGAGATTTATATCTGATGGAATACACAGCTTTTGACATAAATATTTTTCTCAATATTACATTCTTTGTTCTTTCAGATATTTGCTTTACTACACACCATAGAATTAAAGAAATAAGCATTTTGATGATGTTTTGTCGAATCTGTGATTACGTGGTACAACAAGATGGTTTACTTGTTGTGCATTTAACACAAATATGCATTAGCATTGGATATTACCTCTCTTTTTTATAATGACTATTGCTTATTCTTGCCACGTGTTCTTACCGGGCTTTCTTAAAAGAATCAGATCTACTTTGTTATGACAACATTTCAGTAGCTGCTTAATCTATTATGCTACATTCTTGTGCACAAAAATACATTGGCATTTGTTGTTGCCTTTGCTGTGCCTATAGTGTTAAATATTATGGAGCTGCAGTGCTGGTTCTCTGTAGATTATATGGGTTTCTTTTCAAATTTTGTTATCTTTCTTTAAACTTCTAGTCTATGTTCTTCTATTTGGGTTCATGAATTAAAAGGTTTTATGGTTTTAGATTGCATAATACTCTTCAAGTATATTCTAAATTTTAGAGCAACTCTTTATGAAATCTGCTCTTATACAATATAGGATCCCTAAGGCTCTCCTAGTTTCTAGGAACTGATAAATCCTAAAAGGCTTTGGCCTTTTTGGATAGGCTAGGTCTGGGACCAGTCTAGGTATATATGTAATACTTCAGGACACCGGTTTAACCGGTGTGAGCCTTAGGGATTCCCTTCTTTTCTATTTTCTTCTGCCTTACTACGGTGTATTTTAAGTTATGACAGCATACTAGTCTTTCCTCTGCTGAGATTGTTTACAGGCTTTACGCCCTGTGCCTTGGTATTGTTTGGATTCTTTACGGTTTATACACTATATTGTTGTATTAACTTCCAAATGCTCTTGCTTGTTAGGAAGCTACCATCCCCCATGAAGATGTGGATGTTGAAACTGTTGCTGAACAGCAGACTGTATGGAAAGGCATTGATTGGTACCCCGATCTGGTAAAGCTTGGTTATGCCAATTCCAAGATAAAGCCCCCCAACAAGGCTGTACAAGCAATATTGGTCTGTCTCATATGGAAGGATGTGCATAAGTACCTAATAAAAAAGGAGGCCTTCCTTGGTGAGGATGATGTATCTCTGATCACATTCATAGGTTTTAACAAAATGTTTGATTTGGTGGCAAAGCTGAACAAACATGGCAGAAACCTAATTACATGCATGAGGCTGATTGATGAAGCACATGAGCAGCTGCCCATTGCACACTTGGAGGCACAGGATAATGAAGTCATGGATGTCCTCACTTTTGTAAAAGGTGCCACTATACTGAGGAGTAATAATAATATTGCATCTAGTGGTTTCAAAAAGACAACAACTTCCAGGAAGAAGAAACCAATACCCAAGCAGCAGGTGAAACAGAAATTGGCCAAGAACTGCCTCTTTGACCTTTCTATGCTTCCTGAAGACGAACACCAAGCTGTTAATGTACCTATACCTGCTAATGAACAGCAAGAGGAGGTGATGGATAGCACTGACGTGCTGGAGGACTACAATATTAAGGGCTTGACACTATATAATTGCGGTCACTATCCCATCATTTCAGAAAGGCTGGTGGAACTCTTTGGTATTAAGCATCGTCATGGGCTTTGGGAAACACAGAATCTAGGTATTCTTGCACCTATTAGTATTGACACTTTGAGAAAACTATGCAATATTACAGATGCTGAAATCGAGCAAGCACGCTAGGATGCTGATAATTTTAACAAAAGAATTGGGAAAATCCCTTTGGATCTACCAGTGTCCACACAGTTTTTTGGTAAGAAATGTGACAGGGACAACGGCATTTACGTTGGCCAAAAAGGCCATATGGCTAAGCTTTCTGATGGTCGATGTGACTTCTACATCAAAAAGATCTGGAGGACGTACTGCCCCTTTCTCAAATGTTGTTGTGATCGTTTCAAGAATTCAAGTGGAGCCTGCAAAGATCACATAACTTGGTATGATCATGCTGTCTGGTTTATGATCAACAATCTTGATAGGCTGTGGCCAAACCTGTCCATGACGGATAGATTTACTGAATTCTATGATGTTATGAATTCCAAAGCCATGAGGGCTGGTGCCATTGCCTTCATTGGTTATCTGAAAATTCGGGATATCATGCTTAAAATGACTCTCAGACTTGCTGATAATGAGGATGCTGACCTCAAAGAGGAGTTTGGCGATACGAAAGCGGCTTTGTACCTCGAGAGAACGCTTAAAAAGCGTAAGTTTTTGGAAGATGCCCTAGAATTGGAGGAAGCACAAGCTCCTCGAAAATACGGTGGCAAAAGGAAGAAACAATATGATGATGATGATGAGGTGGAAATCTTTATGCCACCGAAGCTGCGAAAAAAACATAGTACTTCTCTGATCACTGACATCAGTAGTGAACTCGACTCTATCGAAAATGCACACCGCATACCTGGTACCAATGATTCTGTGAACAAATCTGTTCCTGGGCATCAGACCGTTCGCGATGCTGTCCAACCAAATAGGATGACGTTCTGATCACCATCACAGGTAATACTCATTTTATTTGGCTATCAAGCTACGTAATACTCAATATATTTGGAAATCATGCTTACTTTCTTGTCTGATAACTTCTGGTTATTAAAGTTTTATGGAATTATGGAATTCTGGCTTTAATGAGTTAATAATAACCCTTAAGTGTATGATGCAACACGTTTGATAAATAAGGATACCCTTAATGGGTACCTAAAAGAAAGCCTTATTGGCCATGGAATTTTTTAAGCGGATATCTATTACCCATGCAAATCTAGTCTTTGCCCCATATTGGAGATGTCTGACATGTATACCTTGGTCGTAAGTTGCTCCAACTATTAGTTTTACTTTTATCACTCTTGCTGAGTTTAACTTCATTACCGCTTAACAGAATAAGACAAGAATTCTGGACAGAAATGATGAAGGGAGATGGAAGATACGAACTATAAGAGCAAAAAAGAAAATGAAATTTGTTCATTTTACTTTCTTCTCCAAAGCTATTGATCAGATCAAATTCAAGCAGGTCTTCAAGGATGTTCTGTGCCAACACTTTGGTACTGATGGTGAACAGCTGTTTGATGATACAACCTTTGGGTGGAAATTTGAGAGAAACTTGAGAAGTCTACTCTATAAACCTAGAAAGGTTTTCGCGGATGATAAGCAAGTAGCATGCCCTTGTCATAACCCAAGTTTAAAGAAGTACATATGCCAAGAGATTGGGCATATTCGAACAACGGATTTAAGTATTGTTCATAGTAAAGCACTTAGGGGCTATCTGAAACTTGGTCTTAATCACATCCCTGACAGACCGTTCTCAATTTGGAGGTTCAGAAAGGAGATAAGAGCGACAGTTGATCAGTTCTTCAACCTGCATAGATTCAGTCTTAATACAACAGAGAAACATGTTGTTCGTGCTTGCAAGACTGAGATTACTAATAAGTCGTGTATATTGGCAACTGAATTTGTTAAGTCTAACAGATCAAAGCTTAAAAAGTTCCCTATTATGGATACCCTGGTTACCAAAAATATTGATTGGCTTGTGAGCAACTTATACATTGCTGGGGTTGATAAGGCCTCAAATAATCCTGCATTTGTTTGCCCTAGGCACATGAGGGATGCTGCTATTGCCCGACTTGACAGCCATGACTTCATTAAGGTTTCTGCCTCACCTCTTGAAATCAAAGAGAGGTTATGTAAGGAGTTGATATTGCTTATCCCCTCACTTGATCTCGTTACTACTGATTTCATCAGACTGCTCGGGATTTTTAAAAGCACACAAAACTCATATAGATGGCTAACTAGTGCCCATTGCTTCTATCTTCTTCAGATTGCTTCTCTTGTGGCAAATGGACTTAACACTATTTTAGAGTTATGGCCTAGTATGTGTGAAAGTTCTTTGGCTTCGGTCAACTTTTTTCGTAAAGATAAGATTAAAGCATCATGGATTGTTGATTCCGTCTATGATATCGCTTGTAATATGCCTGCACAAGTCAAGGATCTTTTTGTAGCCGACATAACCAGATGTTACGAGAACATTCCCATTGAGGGGAATGATGGGATCTGCCATGTAATCTCCAGCATCATAAAGAAGGTCTGGAATTTTCAAAGACTTAAGAATAAGAATGCAAAACTGTGGTATAAATTTAAAAATAATGGCCAGGGTTGTGTTGAATGGAAGGCCAAGAAGCCGCAAAGTGACCAATGGGTGATGATTGATGAAAGCTTGTTTGCCCGAATGAATACCTGGTTGTTAAGAAATTGTTTCCTGCAGATGGGCAGCAAAATTTGGAAGCAGGCTAGAGGAATACCCATGGGGTTTGCCTCAGAGCCCCCCGCATGGTGCAATCTGTACCTTGCTTCCTTTGAGCTCGACTTTGTGTGTCCGATGATAAGGAATGGTAACTTGGATGTTGCTGCTGCTTTCAGTAATACTTATCGATACATTGATGACCTGATTAGTATCAACAACCCTTACATCAGAAAATTTCTTGGTTTTGATGACCAAGCTCAAGTATATGATACCATTTATAATCTGAATTTTCTAAGCATTGAGGATGAAACAGTCTACTGGAGTGACACTAACTTTGGTATTTTTAGAGGACGAAAAGTAAATTTTCTAAGCATGTCTATTGAAGTATCTGATCCTTTACATGGCATTTTTGAGACGCACCATTATGACAAAAGGGACAAGCTCCCATTTGTGGTCTCTAAATTCGTGCATGCAAGCGGTTGCAGGCCATATCACTTCGCTAAGAAAGTGATTATTTCACAAATTATGCCATTGCTCTACGTGCACTCTTGTCCGATTGATGCTGCTCAGGCTCTACTTGGGCTGATACATGCCTTCACAAAAAGGCTTCTTGCAACATGACATCTGGTCTGCAGTGGTTAAGGAGCTTGAAAGCGGGATATTCCCAGGATTACGCTATGATGTTACAACGGTGCAATGCTTGCTGAAAAAATACAGGTATGCTCTTTGTGAATTTTGTTTTTTATGGTAGTAGTGGGCTGGGTGGGTCCCTATGTAGTATAGGGATCCCCCTTCCCCTATTACTACAACTGGGACCTATGCTGCCTTCCGGGTGGAGGTAGGTCTATTTTTTAGCATATATATAGATATAGATATATATATATATATCCCGCCATAACGCTAGTACAACTGTCCCTGGCCCTACGTATTTCATTCTAGGATTAGAGGCTGCTCCCGCCTCTATGTCTGGTTTTTATTCTCTTGTTGGGGGATACCTAATTTACCCCAATATTGTATTTCATGTTGCGTCTCTAGTGGCTCACATACGTGTAAGACCCTCTGCTGGCCTAATTATAGCTTTTCTACATGATACTTATGCTTTGAAATTGTGCTGAGGTTCCGGACCAGTGCTGTATCTTCTTAAGGTAGATGTTGTACACCTCTTGAGCACATCTGTAGACCCCTCCTATGTGTTGCTCCACATTTAAACATGCTGGACTCTATGGGCATACTTGTGAACTATGGGCTTAACACTAAACTATTTTTACCATTTTGCATGTCCGATTGAATAGCTTGTCGCTTCACTCACCACGCCTCTATTTATTCTCTTGAAGGGGATACCTCATTTACCCTAATATTGTATTTCATGTTAGGTCTATTGCGGCTCACATATGTATAAGACCCTCTGGGTCTATATTATAGTTTGTCTACATGACACCTAGGCTTTGAAACTATGCTTATGTTTCCACCCGGCATTGTCTCTTCTTAATGTAGATGGGTACACCTCTTGAACTCCTTTGTAGACCCCTCCTATGTATTGCTCTACATTTAACGCCATAACGCTAGTACCACTTTGTCCCCCACCCCTATGATCGGTCAAGTTATAGATGTATAACTCCAACCTTTACTTTAAGTGCATCACGCTATGGTGTTTGCTTCCATCCCACCTTTACCTTGTAGGCACTATGGGCATACTTATTGTGCACTATGGTTTAAAGTCTAAACTATTAAGTTGACCTTTTGCATTGTCGACAGAGGAGCCTACCGCTCCCGCCTTTAATTTTAGTTTTAATTCTCCGGATGGTGATATCGCATTTACCCCAATATTGTATTCCATGGTGGGTCTAAAGTGGCTCACACATTTGTAACACCTTTTGTGGGTCTATAGCATAATTTATCAACATGGCATTTGGGCTTTGATAATGTGCTTATGTACTATTTATTAGCGCTGTAACTTGCTAATATCGATGGGTGCTCCTCTTGAAACCATGTGTTAACCCCTCCTAGGTGCTGCTTAGCATTTTAACATGCTTGGACAAAATTTGCCTGAACTGGAACCAATCTTATTCCCTGAGCCTTATCGCTCTTGTTATTTACTATTTTAAAATCCTCATATCGTAGGATTGGGGCTGTATTTATGCATGGCCTTACCATTTTCTATAGTCACCTTTTCCTTTATGGGGTACAAGTGGCATACAAGTCTGCCCTTGTTACCATTATGGTGCATCCCCCTGACATAACATTTTTTGAGACCTGGTACTTGGTAATCGCGTAACAGTTCTTTCTTCGTAAGAATAATCTATTAAATGCAACTGTTATGGTTTTATTTCGTATAAAGGTTTTTTTTGTATTATGGCATTTTTTCGTAAGTGACCATTGTTGACAATATGGACCATATTTCGTGGCCTGGTCTGCAAACCCTTGGTCTGCGCTAACCTAATGCTACAACATATGTTGACCTAATAATCTTCTGATATCGCTTCTCGAATCTTCGGCGCCATTGCCATATGCAATCATGTTTGGAACTGCCGCTCTATGGCTGCTGAGGAGATCGGATTGCATAGAAATCTGTTTGTACAGGTATCTTTCTCTGGCTGGGCTATGTTCTTTGGTAAACCCGTGCAGAATGCAACACCTCCTCGCTTTGGCTTAAGCCTTTCCCCGCATTTTACTAAATTTAGATGGCAATGTCTTGGCTTAGATGGCAATTTTTAGCTTTATATGCCCATATGGAACACTTTAGTTTGCATTCCGCACTCTGTTAAGCCCCCCTATTCTTAGCGCCATACTGCAGGCAAATTTGTAGTCCTCCAAGACATCAAGAAATGACGAAGGACGCGAAGAATGATAAGCCCGCACTAGGGCTTATCTCTTAAATTTGATCAAGAGTGCCGGCATTGATCTTGCACCTATTTGCAAAATGGAGAATGAAGTCGTTGCTCAGCCATCCAAGCAATTGCTAATGAAGGTGGTTGCTAAATACCAGCTGGATTTGCCTCCTTCTAAGCCTAGCTCTGGGATCAAGAGATTTATCTCTCAAAGTGGTGATGGATCCAGCAAAGATGGTCCAGATGCAATCTCAAGCTAGCGAGAATGGATCTTTGTAGAAAACGAAGGCGGACAACAACTTCACCGATGACGAATTTGATGACATCGACATTCAAACCTAATCGTGTTTTTGTGTCTGTTTACAAGTTCTAAAATATTTATAATTGTTGTGTCTTAACCCTTTGGGTCCGCCACCGACTATGTAAATAAGCTTCCCATCATTCTGATGGATGCACATGTGGTCTGGGTAAGAGGCTTGCAACAGTACATCTAAGCCCCTGCTATAAAGAGCGTACTCATATTGATTTCAATTTATTCCTTGTATTTCTTTTCTGTTTTAAAGAAAGATTTGGTGAGGGGCGATAAGCTATGTTGAACCGCTGCTTACCTGCTATCCCGAACCTTGTTACCTTCTTTAAGCTAACTTGGGTTTTTGTGGGTGCAGGTAACTGGTTCTACATCTCCAAATTTCGTATGTTTTGGATGCATGTGACTAGGGTACATCAAGATTGACAAACTGCTTATGAAAATGAGCTCTGGGTCTGATCTGATCCATTTCTCTATTTTGGACGTTTCGTTCTGTAACTCAGTTACACCGAGGTAATCTGTATTATCTCCAATTTTGAAAGCAATATTGCTTTAATAACTGGAAAGATGGTTTGGTAATCTTCTCCCATGCTGGGTTAAGTGTGTATTGCCTTTTAGAACTTTTTCAAGTTGTGGATCTGCTGTTTAAAACACTGATATGCAGCATATGCTCTGCCTTTTATAATACTAGCATTTCTTGTTTATGTATGCTGCTGTGCCATTTGGTGGTCTTTTTAATTCAGTAAGCCAATTCTTATGGCATAACCCTTTTTAGTTATGTTAAGCATGGTCTTTTTCCAAAAAAGAATAGAGATTTATATCTGATGGAATACACAGCTTTTGACATAAATATTTTCTGAATATTACATTCTTTGTTGCTGTATATTTGCTTTACTACACACCATAGAATTAAAGAAATAAGCATTTTGATGATGTTTTGTCAGAACTGTGATTCTGTGGTACAACAGTAGTTTACTTGTTGTGCATTTAACACAAATATGCATTAGCATTGGATATTACCTCTACTGTTTATAATGACTATTGCTTATTCTTGCCACGTGTTCTTACTGGCTTTCTTAAAAGAACTGTATCTACTTTGTTATGACAACATTTCAGTAGCTGCTTAATCTATTATGCTACATTCTTGTGCACAAAAATACATTGGCATTTGTTGTTGCCTTTGCTGTGCCTATAGTGTTAAATATTATGGAGCTGCAGTGCTGGTTCTCTGTAGATTATATGGGTTTCTTTTCAAATTTTGTTATCTTTCTTTAAACTTCTAGTCTATGTTCTTCTATTTGGGTTCATGAATTAAAAGGTTTTATGGTTTTAGATTGCATAATACTCTTCAAGTATATTCTAAATTTTAGAGCAACTCTTTATGAAATCTGCTCTTATACAATATAGGATCCCTAAGGCTCTCCTAGTTTCTAGGAACTGATAAATCCTAAAAGGCTTTGGCCTTTTTGGATAGGCTAGGTCTGGGACCAGTCTAGGTATATATATATATATATATATATATATATATATATATATATATATATATATATATATATATATATATATATATATATATATATATATATATATATTTTAATGTTACTTAATTTATTATTCTATTAGAGGTAAGGTACATTAACTCGATATGCCTATAAAATAACCCTAGTACTTATACAAAAAAGAAAGGCAAATTTATACTTGTGACCTTTCAAATGACATACACATTTTTTGGGTTGCCCCTAGGGGGGCAATCCCTTGTTTGCGTGGGTTTTTAGCATGTTCTGGGTATATGCTAATATATACCTGGAATATGCCGAAAACTGCTCCAAACTCCCTATCGGCTGTAAACTTGTGGTCGCTCGTGTTGTTGGGCAGCGGCTGTGCAAACCATCTAAGGTCTGGTCGTCGTCCACAACGCTGGCTTATTCATCCTGTTTAAATATGGCCTGGGCATGGCCAGATCGAAGATGACAGATAATGATCTGTTTCTGCAAAACAATGGTGATCCCAACCAGATTTATGCTATTTGAAGTCGTGCAGCAAGGCTTTTTGCTATTAGATTTATGCCAGGCTTTATGCTGCTAGATTTATGCCAGACTTGAGTACTTGGTCGAAAATACTGTGAGGCTGAGTTCATGCCCTGTTACAAATGGATCCAGAATTGAAAGATAGACTACTGGATCCTGTTGCAAAACATGGTTTTGTGAGATGATTTAGGTTTGCCTTTTGTTTGCTAGCTACAGAATTTGGATTTTTGAATTTGGGAATTTCGGATGGCCGCAGAATCGATGACATAGAAATGGCTTCAAATCCTTGAAGATTATGCAGGATATCTACACAAATGATCAGAGTGTTGGTTAATATATCATTAATGTATGATTTATTCTCTGAACCATTTGACAACCGTTGCAGAGCATTAAGAAATATTTGATGGCTCTTACTAACATCATTATTATCATTATGGTTCTTCCTATCTAAAATGCTGTTTAAAATTACAGTTTGTGGCCATGGCACATGCAGATATGCAAAAATGCTGCCTCAATGGTCTTTCCCAAACTTAATAGCAAGAGTTCGAATTTGCAGTGTTTTTAAGATTTCGAATTTGTGACTGCAGTTCCCGAGCTGCTCCTTATCCAGGTAAGGTTTTAATTTTGCATCTAGTGGAGTAAGTGGCAGGAAAGAGGAAGGAATGTGTGTATGAACGCTAAAACATGTCTTTAGGCACATGTTTGATGATCTTCACTAGATTATGGAAACTGCAGGTAAAGAAATTTACATGTGGACGTATAACCATTGGAGTTGCAAGGCAGCATCAAATAACAGATGGAGAAGTTGTCGCTGCTTTTATGAATGCATGCCGCATCATGATAGATCTGAGCTGATGGCTAAAGATCCACCACAGCCAAAGTTTGAGCACTTAGAATACAACCTAAAAAGTATGTTCAGGGCCTTTGTTTGTATGCTTCGTTCCCACTATAAAAGGTTATACATTCAGGGGAAGTATGATGGGCCCATTGTGGACGCAAGCCAGGAGATGCTTTTTTGAAAGAGCATGGTTAGCATGCATGGAGGCGATGAAGCATAGCATATTGCATGGGGGCAACAAAAAGAAGAAGGTTGAAAAAGAAAAAGGTTGAAGATAGCCAACTAGCTTCTGAAGAAGAAATATTATGTCATCCAGCAAATCAAACGACACATGCACATGGATTAGCAAGACGTCTATGTTATTACTTCATTCATAAGTTCCATATATATGGATATATGGAGCTCTATGACACAACTGATCTCGAATTCCGAAGGGGTGCAGATGAAAAGGGGAACCCTTTTTGGGAGTAAGTTATCTGATAACTATGCTAGCCTCTCACATCAAATTGCAACATAGTGCTATTTAACTTCCTCCCCGTCTTTCTTATGTTAGAAAGTCTTACCAGACCTGTAGTTCTGCAGGTATGATGAGCGTTGTACAAGTATAAAGAAACTTTCTGAGATGTTGTCAGGTGTTTTGACATTGATGTAGTCGAGTGTATAGATAAGTATTTTATGCATTTGCCTTCAAAGACTCTTGAAGATGAACCACGAAGGCTGTTTCTTGAACCCATTAGCAAACCACGGTCAAATGTATGAAGATCAGTGGTTGTTCTTTCGTAATAATTACATGCTTCCTTTTGCCTAATAATATCTACTTGGTGTGTTTTGGTTTTGTCACCGTAACATCGGTTCAAAGACCTTAAGAGCTTGGTACGTATATGTGGGTCCCGCTTTCCAACACTCCAGTTATGCAAAACAAGAGCCATTGCTTGACACAACCAAGGTATCAAATTACCATGTTTTGTGGTATGCAAATTGGTTGATTGTTGGGCAATGATAAGTTGTTGTTTGCATTTTTTTGACGTAAATATCATCGGGCTATAATCGCCGATATTGATGGTATGACTACAGAAGGACAACAATCTATGCGCTTAATTGATGATTCAACAAAAATTGAGCTTGACATGGGGAAAGAACCTGAGACTCCTTTAAGTTTTGCTTATGGTGGACATGTGCAAAATGATATTGATGAGGATAATGACGACATTGACACTGAAAATGATGATGAAATAACAGACAATGAGCTTACAGAAAGTGTTAATAGATAAGATAAGATAAGAAATTTTTACGTCCGCGGGACGGGTTAATGTTAATATCGATGCCCATGCACAGATGGACCGTTCGGAAGCTGATATGAAGGATCGATATGAAGGATCTTACTGTATAGATACGCAATGAATAACTTGCTTGCATGCGCTCAGTAGATTTGTTGATCCTGAAGCGCCATGTCAATAGCTATATAGGATTATAGCTTTCTCGCTTGATAAAATCGGTTGGTTGATTGCTGCATGCCAATAGTGTATACATGGGATTGTACCTTTCTCACCTGATAAAATGGGTAACTTCTTAACAACTTTGTCCTCCTTGTACTCAAGAGTATAAGATTGTAGCAAGGCTAATGGTGTTGGCATATGGCTACAAGGCTATTATAAGAATTTCAGGGTTCTTTCATGGATGAGATACTTGCATATGATGTGCTTTGTTCTTTCTGGGCAGTGCCCAGGTGTTTTGTTCATTATTTTCTGCGTAACCATGGTGCAAAGTGTTATTTTTTGCGTAACCATGGTGCAAAATTTTATATGTATTATTATTATTATTATTATTATTATTATTATTATTATTATTATTATTATTATTATTATTATTATTATTATTATTATTATAATATAATATAAAGAAAATATAAAGAAAACTTTTTACCTCGTGTAAGGGCGAGGTGCAAAGTGAGGTGGTAGTTGAGACACGGCGGTGGCGGGTCCATTGTGGAGTCTTTCACCTCTCCAAGAAGGCCAACTAAATTACACCATTTTTCATGTAAGAATAATTGGGCCCTTTTATGTACTACGTAATTTTTTAGTGTGAGGTCAGGTTGAGTTTTGCACTGTCGTCTGATATTTTGAAAGAGTTTGAATTTAAGGGCTAAAGCACCTCCCCACGAAAATTACCAAGCGTATGCCATGTTTTGGCTCCAATTGCATACCTACTAATGAGTTGTGTTTTGTTGTAAACATGGTTTGTAAAGCATAAATTTCAAGACGAGATTAAACACAAGAATGAATAGCTCATGATAGAGAAAGCAATTCAATGGAATTAAGGGCAAAAATAAAGTTGTTCACGTGGCATATGACAAAATTTTTTGTGTTTTTTGGTTGCCCCTAAAGGCAAATCTTCATTTATATGTGTATGACATATTTTGGGTATATGTCAGTATATACCCAGATATGCTTTGTGACTGGCCTAAGTTGGCTATTCCAGGTGACTCTCCCCGTCGCCCATTCTTCTCGCTATGGTAGTGCCAAATACTCTGTTCTGCCAAGGTCAACAAAGCTTGGAGGTCTGGGAGCTAGTCTAAGACTTGATGAGCAAGGAGGCATATATTTGTGGCCATGTATGTAGATGTATAATTGTAAGTGGACTTCTCTATCTCTTGCACAGTCATGTATGTGGCCTTGTTCCTAAAGAAGGTGCATTTGCCACTGAGGTAGCATCAGCAAAAATAGCGAGATTTGGTCGCATTAGACGAGGCTCTCAAATAGAAAAGGAACTAGAAATAGAAAGGGTAAGGATAAGGGAAATAGCAAGTCATAAAATATGCAGATACGATGCATTGATTGCTAGCATCACAGGTTTGATGTTTTTGCTTTATCTTTCACAACGCTGATCATCTATCTAGATCTTGATCCTCCTAGGACGAAAATCCATAGGATAGAGGTCATGTGGTATAATGTTGAGCCAATGAATGAAGTTGCAGAGATTGCTTTTGGAAAGGGGGATTATCACAGCCATGTTCTTGCATTTAACACAAGCTTCACGTTGTATGCCATAAATCCAAACAATTCACAGTTCCTAAGTTCTTTTGCATCATCCCCCTCCCTCCCCCCTCTTATTTCTCTATTTAGATTCTTCATACATTGTTTCATATATTATCAAGCATCAAGTATTCTATTGACTTGATGTATTTGGGCTCAACTTCAAATTTTGGGGAAGCAACTATGTCAAATATTCAGCTACAAACTCATGATACTTGGTGGACAAAAATCAGGTTAGATAGTTTCATTGCGATTTTGTATGATGCCTTAGTGTATGAAAATGCGAAGGCATAATTTATAGAATATTAGGATTTAAGTTTGAACATAGATAGGATTCTAAATTGAGTGATCTAATCTTGATGAAAATATTTGGTCACCCTTTCAATGAGGTGTTCCATTAGCTGGAAATAAGCCTCACATTGAAGGTGAAGCTTTTGAATATTATGATTGCTTGGCCCTAAATAAATTGTGCCTAGTACTTTGTCCCAGATCATTCCTAATAGCAAAGCTTTATTCTGTGTCATTGTACTCAATTCTGAAATTCGTGTGTTCTTTATTTTATAGGTTGCCAAACTCTTTGGCTGCATTTTGGAAGATAAAGGTAGTTCATCTGGCTACAAAGAATTTTGTTCCCAAATGTTCAGGGTTATGGATTTCCAGTTAATCATGACTTTGAACTATGATTTAAGCCACTTCACCCTCCGGCCATGGAGGGCAACCCTCCGTGCGCAGCACCTTGTTTTTTTTTTCCTTTCTATATGACAGGCAAATTGATATTTGTTACCCTTCATATGCAGGGCAATTTTTTTTGCTGCCTGTTTTGACGGGCAAAAAAACAAAAAACAGGCATGAAAGCCATCAAACTTGAACCCTGGCCCAGCCCATCAGCAAATAAGAAAACAATTTAAGGCTAGCTGAAACGTCTGGCATGCAACCATTCAACCATCTCATCGTATGGTGGAAAGATAATAATCTTTTAAGAAAACAACTTAAGGCTAGCTGATTACTTGCCATTGTTGTGTAGAATCTCACCCTTATGGTGGAAAGATCGAAACTGTTATATACGAAGGTCTTGAAGCTTTGGAGGCCCAAGGTTTCGCTGTTTGGATAGCATTTTTATATATACTTCTGATATGCATTTTTACAACAAAATAGAAAACATGTATATATTTTTGTCTTATGGCCCCAAGGGTCTTTACAAAGATGTGAATAAAATCTCAAGTTTTATAGCGATCTAATTCTATGGATAGAACATTTCCCCGCCGTTTTTATTTGTTTCTCCTTTATTGAAAAGCAATACTCTTGATTGTTAAGAGAACAAATGCTTCATACTGTACTAAAGTTGGAACTTCTATTGCTTGCAAATTCCATAAAACTAAAAGCAAGTGCACATAAAAAATATGCATGAAGCTCGATTCTTTTACTTTCGTGTCTTCCGGAGTCAGTTATATGCATGTGAGCAATTTTTATTGTAATCAGACTAATATATATAAATAACATACCCCAAAACTCTACGCTAATTCCAGTGATTGAATCCAAGAATAAAATTTACTAAGATCCAATTCTTAGCTATGCCTTTAAACAGAAAACAGTAACTCCCTGTTATGCATCAAGATTCAGCATTATTTAAAACACAATACATAAACATTCAGAATGGACTAAGGGTGAAAAACAATTACAGCAATTTTAATTCATAAATTAGCGAAGAGCCATGAAAGCAATTCCTAAAGATCCATATAAAACAAAATACTAGTCATAAAACAAGATGCAAGTCAGAATTCGGCAACAAAGCAATTTCTTGAAATTCATATGAAACAAAATACAAGTCAGATTTCGATTAAAAAAATCGCGGAAGTGTTACAAAAAACGCCCGTGATGAATCACAAAGCCACATTTACCATGAAAACTGTACAACAATCTTCTCCAAAGCCAAGAACAAAAACATTTAAGCACTAGTAAACTTGGTCACAGCTTTGGTTCCTTCAGAAACGGCATGCTTAGCAAGCTCGCCAGGAAGAATCAATCTAACAGCGGTCTGAATCTCCCGAGAAGTAATAGTAGGCTTTTTATTATAGCGGGCAAGTCTGGAAGCCTCCTGGGCAAGCTTTTCGAAGATATCATTGATGAAAGAATTCATAATACCCATGGCTTTAGAGGAAATACCGGTATCAGGGTGGACCTGCTTAAGGACCTTGAAGATGTAAATTTTGTAGCTTTCGACGCTGCGCTTGACTCTCTTTTTCTTCTTTTCTGCAGCGGCGCCCTCCTTGGCGGGCTTCTTCTCGGGCTTGCCCTTTGCTGCGGCCGTAGCTGCCGGCTTCTTAATGCCCTTGCCTGCTCTCTGCTCGCCATCGCCGGACTTGGGCGCCATCTCTGGATCTGTAAATGTGGAACCCTAACATCCGGCCTCCTTATTTATACCATACATTTGGTCAGCCAATCACAAGCCAAGACGCGGATCCTTGACGTGGACCCATCTGAACCGTGCCTTTTTCGCGGCCCAGATTAGTTCTCACAAATTGGAATTGTTTTTCAAGGCTTCGTTTTAACCATATCTTATCTTGCACATACGCTTCGAATGGCCTTTACCCTTGGCCTCTTTTGCCTAATGGTTAAAGGGAAATTATTCTAACTTTCTTAAGGCCAAGGTTAAACTTTATTGTTTTTTTTTTATCATTGGATCTAGGCATATTTGTGGGAATATCCAAAATCAACCTCACTCCCCTGCGCATATATAGACGTAGAAAAATACAGACTGTCATGCAAATATGCCGCCCTGAACCATGGGGAACGAAAAAAAAAAAGGCTCCTTCGCAGATGGCTGGCATTCCCACATTCGTGTTCTTCAGAAACCTAAATCCAAAGAACAAAACATGGCATGTTGTCTCGTGGGATGATCCAAAGAACTACAGGATCTTGAAGTCGCATGAACAGCACCAAACTGCAAGCAAAGCACGATATCCCGGATTTGTCCCACAACAACCAAAGCAACGCTTCTACTACCTCTCCCACAGTGTGCTTTTGAACACAAGCCTGAAACATGAAGCCCGAAGTAAACATGACGTCTGATTTCTTCGCATAGGTTGTCCGCTTGCTTCAATGAACGCGCAAACAAGGAAACAACGGAAATTTAACCACGCAGAGCAAATTATCTGCACCAGAGCAACTCCGTTCAAATTATCTGCAACAAAGCAGATTCGTGAAGCAACTCCATTCAAATTCATCGCGTTCTGACCTCAGAAAAGAAGGCACACTCGTTTCTAAAAGCAAACCACTAAAACATAAAAACTAAAATTCAAACCCCCTTTTCTCGCTCCACCATTGCCAAAATCATACTGAACAGATAATTTGGCAACCTTTATGTTATAATACTATCGGTTTATCTATCTATATAAGAATGTCTTTACATGAGCCATGCCAGAATGTCTTGTAAAAGGATATTGTTACAACGCGAACTTTGCTTAGGGTAAATTTTCGCGGGTCATTTTTGCAGCTATGGCACCCCAACTCCGATGATGGTGCCTTGTTCCGTCAATGGTGCCCTCCTCCAGTCTAGATTAGTAAATGGTAGGTTCTTGGATGGTCGACCGAGGTTGTGTCTGCCATTTTTTGTGTTTTTGTTTTTGTCAAAGCTTTCTCATCTTTGCAGAATAATAGCGCTAGCATTTTTCTTGAACAATGAATGGTTGGGCCTTTGTTGTAGGCTTGTATCGGATTTTTCTTGGGTTCTTCAGCCCCCAGTCCGAGTTTGGCCCTATATGATGCTTTCTATTCTTGTTTTAATGGATGTTTACATAGGACCAGTCTATGGCAACGGCATGGACTGCACTTAGTAAAAACCGTAGAAAACCTGTGAGTGTACGGGAGGGGTTTTTTTGGGGCCAAAACCGTACCCATATATGGGAGGGGAAATTTTTCTTGCTTGAACTCCGTATATATATAAGAGAAATATGGTAGGGGTATATAAAATATGAGGTATATTTTCTTTGGAAATTTCTGTATAAGGAATAATTTCTCTTAACCCTATGCATGCACATGCCATATAGACTTTACATTAGGTGCACCCCCCGGGGCTATTTCCCACCAAGGGAATCGCCCACGTATAATGCGGAAGATATGGATAAGGATGATCCATGTCATCATCTGGAACAAACAGCAACGCAATTGGAAGAGAAAGGATCAGTGATAATTATGGGAGATTTTAATGAAAGCAAACAAGCTTTCATAGCAGCTGATGTGGGAGAACCCATTTGGATGGAGCCATTAGGAGAGGAAGAAATGGTAAATGAAGGCTGGATTAGAAGCAGTGAAGATGAATATGATCAACCACAAGGGAGGCATTTATTAAATATGTGTAGCAGATTAAATCTTATTGTTCTGAATGGAATAAGAAAGTTCTCATTATTGGGCAAATGCACAACTGTAGGATCACAAGGGAGGGGATTAAGTGTTGTGGATATGGCCCTTACAGGAATACATATGATAGATAAGATTGTTGATTTTTATGTGGATGACACGCAGGCAAATTCAGATCATTAGTATTGTATTTGGAGGTAACCAAAAAAGAGACATATAGTGAAGAAAAGGTAAATCCAAGAGATATACATATGAGGCAGAACAAAAGGAATACATATAAGAAATACTGTGAAGCCAAAGCAAGTGCCATTGAGTGGCCAAATTCCCTACAGAAATAGATGATGTATTAACTAAAATACTCCTGAAGAGTGCAACTGAATGCTTTATATCCAAGAGAAAAGTGATGGGTCTTCCGTGCAAGGGCTGGTATGATAAGGAATGCAAATCAAAAAGATCAGAATTCAAAAGAGCTAAAAAGGAAGAGAAAGCAATTTTGAGAGTGGAATACCGCATATTAATCAAGCGAAAACGGAGAACATATTTGCAAAATAGGCAAACATAACTATTACAAGACTTGATAAGAGAACCCAAGCGTTTTTGGAACCGTCTTAAGCAAACAAGGAGAGAATGTAAGCTTGATGCCAATGAACTTGTAACGATGCATGTAAGAAAGCTCTATTATTTTGATGGAGTTAATGATAATTTTGAAGTAAATGGTGCACACCTTACACTATCAAAAGCTGATATTTGTGAAAGGATGGAAAAACTATCCAATGGCAGAGCGAAGAATGCACAAGATTTAGTTGCGGAAATAATAAAGTGGGCAGGAGATTCGGTTATGCAAGTCATAACGAATATGTATACATGGATTACCTGGCACATGGCAAGTAAATAGGGTAGTCCCTATCTATAAAGCAGGGATCAAGCATAACTCCAATAATTACAGGATGATTATGGTGATAAGTCTTTTTGCCAAACTATTTGCCACTATAGTGGAAGTCATTGGATAGAAGCAAACGGAGTGAGAGCGGAAGGATAGGCGGGCTTCCTCCCTACCAGATCTACAATAGATCATTTGCTTACCATGCGGGCTGCTACTGATGCAGTTAAGAAGACCAAAATCCCACTATTTGCCTTATTTGTGGACCTAACTAAAGCATTCGACATGGTCAGGAGAAAGAACATGGGAATATATGAATGAAATTGGGGTTCCTGCTGAACTAAAAGATGTGGTTGCTAAGTTATACCAAAGGGTTACCGTATAGCTCTCTTCTCCCATGCACAATATATGCCAAGAGGAAGTAGTTAGCAATATGGGGTGAAACAGGAATGTCCCCTTTCCCCAACATTGTTTGGAATTTATATTGACCAACTTGAAGGTTGGCTTAAAGATTATGGAGGGAAAGGCACAACGATAGTTGGATATGTATTGCAACTTTTACTATATGCTTATATGCTGATCATATAGTAATGTTTGCTAGAAATGCTGCTGATATGCAAAAGCATATTAATGCGCTTGCATATTTTTGTGCTACCATGCACATGAAAGTGAATTTGAACAAAACTAAGATGTCGTTATTTGGTAGAAGGAATCTGGAGTTTTTCTACTATGAAGGGGAAGAAATTGAAATATGCAATACATACAAATACCTGAGACTTATAGTAGATCATAATTACGGATGGAATAAGGTAGTAGAGCAGAGAATAGATGCTGGGATTAAGGCCCTTTATGCTTTACAGAGAAGATGCCACAGGGCAGAAGTAATAGGTTGGGAAATGAAGAGAATGTTATATAAAGTCCTAGTTAGGAGTGTGGTACTATACGGATGTGAAGTATGGGGGCCCGGCCTTTCATTAGAGATGTGGAAACCGGTTGAAAAAATACAAAAAAAATTCCTGTTAACGGAATTAGGTATTAAAATGCAAACCCCTTATCCAATGATGCTTGCAGACACAGGAAAAATAAGCATAGAAGGCGAAGCCATGTACCAAACTCTGAAATACTTGCGAAAGGTTCAAGAAATGGAAAGAAATAGACTACCAATATTGGCAATGGTGCAGAGCAGCATAAAGGGTTCGTATGCGGATGTCATCAAGTGGTTCCAAAAATGGGGTATGAGTTAAAAGATGCACCCGATGATAATGGTGATTTGTATGATTGGATAAGTCAAAATATAAATAGAACGCTATGGGCAAACCCAGGAGTGAAAATGCAATATTATATACAGAATGTGAACCCGGAACTTGTAGAGGCTCCACGTCTCAATGGGAAGGGCCCGAAGGGGTCTTATTGTAAAAGGCACATGATATGCAGGATGCGATTGAGTTCACACCATTTGGGAGTGGAGGTCGTTAGGTGGGGGAATGTGCCTAGAGAAAGAAGAACATGCAAAATATGCGGGATGGATGAGATAGAAGATGAAGAGCATTTAGCACTACGGTGCCTAGCACATCAAAACTTGAGACAGAGATTTTCTATATCCCAGGATATCACATTGAGGGACTTTTTCAGATTACCAGCACTGCACATTAGTAATTATCTAATTGAAGCTTTGAGGGTTAGAGAAAATCATGTAAAAAATTAAAACTTTCTATTGAATGTTTATGATATAGAGGGGAGTGAGCCTAATGCTGTCACCATAGATGACAGATTAGAGTGAAGGGATTGGTTAATTCTTTGATGTATTAGATATGTCTTCTAGACCTGATGGTCTCACAGACAATAACACAATTTCATTTCATCTCATCTCTCTCTCTCTCTCTCTCTCTCTCTCTCTCTCTCTCTCTCTCTCTCTCTCTCTCTCTCTCTCTCTCTCTCTCTCTCTCTCTCTCTTAGGTTGGCCACATGCTTGCCAAAATACCCGTCTCTCGTCCTATACGACTCCTCTCAGAATTGTACGTATTTTTCTGGGAGGAGAGGAGAGAAGGTTGTCTCTCGAGGTCTAAAAGCCGCCCATTAGGCCTCAATTTTTGTTTCACTGAGAACTACTCCATCGAATCATTCCGGTAGGTCAAGTTTTTGTGGGATAATTCCCCCAATTTTGAATCGGCCTCCAAAATATGGGATATTTCTTCCCCTGTTCGCCGGGTAGGTAAGCTTTATGG
Organism: Isoetes taiwanensis; assembly: GCA_021234155.1. Taxonomy (NCBI): domain Eukaryota; kingdom Viridiplantae; phylum Streptophyta; class Lycopodiopsida; order Isoetales; family Isoetaceae; genus Isoetes; species Isoetes taiwanensis. The sequence continues at coordinate 19,454,446 of JAJEKV010000014.1, forward strand.
ATATTTCGCTTTGTTGTGTTCTTTTTGCATAGGGTTCCATTTGCCTACCGCTCTATCATGGATCCAAATTTCTTCTCGAATGATTGCCATGCCGCTATGTGCTCTTACAATCGGATTCGCATTCCAAAGGTTCTGTTTGCAGCTTCTTGAGCTAAACGAGCTTGAAAACCCAATGAATCTATTCAATGACGATGACTTGCAAGAAAATAACAGTCTGTTCTTCTGTGCTGCCTCATCTTTGATGTTAGCTGGATCATGCCGGGTTAGAAGGCCACCTAGAAGATTTTGGATTGCTCCAAGACAAAGAACACAGTGGGATAATATAGATAACCACACATGGAATTGTATAGCTTCTTTTGAAGATGATATGTGGCATCAATTTTACAGAATGAAGAGGGCCAGCTTTGAGAGACTAGTCGGGCTTGTTGTCCCCTATTTGATTAGGCCAGGGATTAAGGTTAGGCCCCTCGCTGATCCCGTGAAAGCCGCTTGCCATGGTTCTTTACTACGGCACATGATGACATGCCTTTGCATGTGGGTCAGAGATTCTATGTTGGAAAAGTTACAGTGCAGAAATATACTAAAAAAATTACACTAGTGTTGGCTTCGAAGACAATGCTTTACAAAAGGTTTGTAGCAATGCCTTCTGGAGCAAGACTAACTCATTGTATAAAAGAATTTCATGATGCAACAGGATTGCCAAATGTGTATGGTGCTGTTGACGGGTCCCATATCTTTTTATGGAGGAAACCCAAGAAGAGTGACAAAGGTGATGACTATTACAGTCGACACAAAAGGCACTCATGTCTTCTACAAGGTATTGTCACACACAGCAGGCTGTTTATAAATGTCTGTGTTACAAGAACTGGATCAGTCCATGACTCAAATCAGTTCAAGAAGAGTTCCATATACAGCAAAATTGCATCCAAACTAATCTTGAAAGAACCAATTGTAACCTTGAGTGGCATAAAATTGAAGAAAGGTCAACCCACTGAAGACCAAATCCAGGTTAACATTCCTCCACTTTTGCTTGGTGATTCTCCTATATGCCGCCGCACCCTTTTCTTTTGAAAGTTTTTCCACAGAATCATGGACCTTATGACAAGTTTAATAAAAGGATTTGCAGGGGTAGAGTCTGTGTGGAAAATGGATTCGGGATTGTGAAAGAGAAATTCAGAATTCTCAAACATCTGCCTGTGCATGTTGGCAAGGCCTCCAAGATTATACATACTTTTTGTGTGCTTTGGAACTTCTGTATTATGGAAGACATGGGATGGGACATGCTTCCAATCGAATAAGAGCCTGATCCAGTTTACTACTATGAGACTGAAGCTATGAACAGAAGTCTAAAGAAACAAGGAGATCAGATGAGGCATGTGTTGTTTGAGAACTTGGATGGGCATTTGCTACTGTAATATTTGATATTCTTGTCAGCAAATTTCTTTCATAATTTGTTATTTCTTTTTTGTTCTGGAATATTATTGATTTCATCTGCAATTTGGACCTGTAATAAGTCTTAAATACAAACAACACTATTCTGCTAGAATAACTGAAATTAAAATAGAGATTTTATTCAGAATGTCACTGCAATACAACTAAGTTTCTCTTCTACAAATGAAATACAAATGAAATTGGCCACATTTATTGGCCTGTCTTTTTAGACCCTAAAAAGAACAACTTAAACTTGATACTTAGTCCTCAACACTCGATGATCTGCAGTAACAGACACAATCAGAAAGTGAATACAAAACACAAAGAACATGTAAACTAAACAACAATCTATAGCTGGAAATAGAGATAGCAATGTGACAGGTATTCAGAAAATAAAAACATATTTTGTATTCCTTGTATTCCTCGAAGGCTGTTACATCATTAAGAAAACATTTTGTAGTCGGATATAAGCTGAGGGAGTTGACAGTGGGCTTTTCATAGCAAAAATTTTTGCTTCACAAAAGAACATTATAGAAATAAAAACAAAACAAAAAAAACAAAGCTAGGTGATCATCTTTTCTTCATGCACAGAGCTCACAAAACTCGGTGACAGTCTTCACTTCATGCAATGCCCATTTACCTGCATGCTGGATGTAGACGCACTCCATATGGGCTTTTTGTTTCAAAGGGGCTGCTTCTGCCCAAGATAAGACCTCGGCTTCAATGATGACTCCCATATCCAGAAAATTCATCACGGCCCGCTGTGATAGAGAGCAGTGGATGACCTTGTGTGAAATAACTTCAACTTCGGCTTCGATAGTTGGTGAAGAATCTTGAACTTCATCTGCTGAAGGACGGGGAGGATCTGCAAGAGGGGAAGGAGGAGGAGCAGGGGCCAAAAAAGTTGAGGATGAAGACTCTTCCCTTACTTCTTCTACAAAAGTTTCTGGCCATGAGGAGTATTCGGAGTAGTAGTTTTCCTCCGAATCTGAAGTCTCGTGGGAGACTTCAGATGAATCAATGGGGGAAGAATACTCCTCTCTGGAGTATTCTTCCGAAGAAGAAGCAGAAGAGGAGGAGGTCAGAGGGCTCAAAGAGGATCTGGGACGCTTTGGTGCCATCTTCTTTCACGGTCGAGTTCTGGGTAGAGGGGACGTTTAAATGGGGCAAATTGACAAGACTAGCATTTAATGCTATATGCTACGATATCTACATGCCTAGAATGAAGTACCAATCATTGAATATTAAGACAGTTAACCAATTTGAGACAGTTCTAAAAGAAACAAAAAGAAAGGTATAACAGAATGTAGGAAAGTGAACATCATACCTTTATTCTTTGTTTTTGGCTGCCAGTTTGGCAATTTCGAGAAGTGTATCCTTTGTCATCTGACATATGCTCTGGATCATGGCTGCCATAGATTCAGCAATCTTCAAACTATTTGCAGAATGAATTGTCTCCAATTCCCTTACCAATTCCATTTTCTTTGCAGATTCTTCCTTCATGAAATCCAATTTCTTCACTTCTGTTTCTCCAAAAGTGCTTGCCATTTGTGAAATTCCAACAGCAATGTCTTCATCAATCTGCAATCTGGACTTCTTTCTGGCAATTGGTTTTCCATAAACTCCAGGCTGATTATATGCTGCAGATCTAGGGCTGGAGGAATCTGTGTTGTTTCCTGTGGGAGTTCTATTGTTTGGCATTTCATGCACTGGGCTACCTGAATTGTCAATGTTGACATTGACATTGGGAATGTCTTCAGTACTCTCAAAGGGGTCATCAAAAGCAGCATCAGATCCAACTGTCTCATAGAAACTATCAGAAAAGTGAGTGTGCAAATCTGCTGCCTCAAAAGCTTCATTGCCAAATTCCCCATCATCCCCAGCCCCTGGAATGGGGTTATCAGAAGTCACTCCATATTTGACTTCTTCCATTCTGTCATACCATTGCCAGCTTGAAGGCTCTGAACCCGTTTGACTGGAAGCCTCTTTCTCATCCTTGAATTTTGCCTGTAGCTTATCTCATTTGTTCTTCAGTTGCCTGACTTCCTCTAATCCATCAACAATTGGCTGTAATTTCACTAGAATTTCTCTCCATTGTGCATTAGAAAGATTCAGACTGCCATTAGTAACTAATTTCATCTCACTCAGAAGGTTCAGGAAGGTGGAAACACCCTGATCTGTTCATTAGACTGGAGCCTTCCTATTTTTTGTGTCTATTTGCTTGGGATTTTCTTTTTCTTGAACAACAAGAGCCATTGAATTATCAGGCTGAGAAGAATCACTCACAATACTTGGAGGTGCTTGGATTTCGCTGAGAACTCACTTGCATCTCCTTTCCTTTGGGGCTTTTGCTGTTACAATTGGCTCAGAATTTGTCTCCAAATCCACGCTCATTGAAATCTGGCCTGGCATCTTTCGTGTCTTCCTTGGAGCCATTTTCTCAATGCGAGGAGGCACAAATGGTTTGCTGCTTGATGGCAGGGTTGATCTAGTTGCCTTAGACATTGGAGTCTATAGAAATCAAGCTAATGAACCAAGAAACAATACCTGCTGGGCTAGAATTTGATAACAGAACAATGTAAGAACGGGGCCGAGAAATACCTCTAGACCGGAAATCAATAGCGATGGAAGAATTAGGGGGAATTCAAGGAATTGCGCGGCATTGAAGACCAAGAAACAGGGGAAAATGGCGCCCCGGAATTTCGATGAGGGAAAGTTTTCAGTCATGAAATTCAGGCGACATAATTTTAGGGGGTTGTTAAGCTAGTGGTTAATGGAAACGCTCTTAACGGCTGTTAGGGGCGAATCATCTCTCAAGGTGAGAGTTAAGTTTTTCCTCTCTCACCCATCTCTCATTATCTCTCACCTCTCGTATTCTCTCATATTCTCTCTCACCTACTCTAAGTCAGCATGTGGCCAAGGCATCTCTCTCTCTCTCTCTCTCTCTCTCTCTCTCTCTCTCTCTCTCTCTCTCTCTCTCTTAGGTTGGCCACATGCTTGTCAAAATACCCGTCTCTCGTCCTATACGACTCCTCTCAGAATTGTACATATTTTTCTGGGAGGAGAGGAGAGAAGGTTGTCTCTCGAGGTCTAAAAGCGTATGTTAGGCCTCAATTTTTTGTTTCCCGCTGGAGAACTACTCCATCGAATCATTCCGGTAGGTCAAGTTTTTGTGGGATAATTCCCCTTCAATTTTGAATCGGCCTCCAAAATATGGGATATTTCTTCCCCTGTTCCTGCTGGTAGGTAAGCTTTGTGGGATATTTCGTTTGCTGTGTTCTTTGCATAGGGTTCCATTTGCCGGCCGTTCTACCATGGATCCAGTGATTCTCTGAATGATTGCCATGCTGTTGCGTGCTCGTACAATCGGATTCGCAATCCAAAGGTTCTGTTTGCAGCTTCTTGAGCTAAACGAGCTTGAAAACCCAATGAATCTATTCAATGACGATGACTTGCAAGAAAATAACAGTCTGTTCTTCTGTGCTGCCTCATCTTTGATGTTAGCTGGATCATGCCGGGTTAGAAGGCCACCTAGAAGATTTTGGATTGCTCCAAGTCAAAGAACACAGTGGGATAATATAGATAACCACACATGGAATTGTATAGCTTCTTTTGAAGATGATATGTGGCATCAATTTTACAGAATGAAGAGGGCCAGCTTTGAGAGACTAGTCGGGCTTGTTGTCCCCTATTTGATTAGGCCAGGGGTTAAGGTTAGACCCCCTGTTGATCCCAGGAAAGCTGTTGCCATGGTTCTTTACTTTCTGGCGAATGGTGACATGCCTTTGCATGTGGGTCAGAGATTCTATGTTGGAAAAGTTACAGTGCAGAAATATACTAAAAAAATTACACTAGTGTTGGCTTCGAAGACAATGCTTTACAAAAGGTTTGTAGCAATGCCTTCTGGAGCAAGACTAACTCATTGTATAAAAGAATTTCATGATGCAACAGGATTGCCAAATGTGTATGGTGCTGTTGACGGGTCCCATATCTTTTTATGGAGGAAACCCAAGAAAAGTGACAAAGGTGATGACTATTACAGTCGACACAAAAGGCACTCATGTCTTCTACAAGGTATTGTCACACACAGCAGGCTGTTTATAAATGTCTGTGTTACAAGAACTGGATCAGTCCATGACTCAAATCAGTTCAAGAAGAGTTCCATATACAGCAAAATTGCATCCAAACTAATATTGAAAGAACCAATTGTAACCTTGAGTGGCATAAAATTGAAGAAAGGTCAACCCACTGAAGACCAAATCCAGGTTAACATTCCTCCACTTTTGCTTGGTGATTCTGCCTATGCTGCCAAACCCTTCCTTTTGAAAGTTTTTCCACAGAATCATGGACCTTATGACAAGTTTAATAAAAGGATTTGCAGGGGTAGAGTCTGTGTGGAAAATGGATTCGAGATTGTGAAAGAGAAATTCAGAATTCTCAAACATCTGCCTGTGCATGTTGGCAAGGCCTCCAAGATTATACATGCTTCTTGTGTGCTTTGGAACTTCTGTATTATGGAAGACATGGGATGGGACATGCTGCCAATCGAATAAGAGCCTGATCCAGTTTACTACTATGAGACTGAAGCTATGAACAGAAGTCTAAAGAAACAAGGAGATCAGATGAGGCATGTGTTGTTTGAGAACTTGGATGGGCATTTGCTGCTGTAATATTTGATATTCTTGTCAGCAAATTTCTTTCATAATTTGTTATTTCTTTTTTGTTATGGAATATTATTGATTTCATTTGCAATTTGGACCTGTAATAAGTCTTAAATACAAACAACACCATTCTGCTAGAATAACTGAAATTAAAATAGAGATTTTATTCAGAATGTCACTGCAATACAACTGAGTTTCTCTTCTACAAATGAAATACAAATGAAATACAAATGAAATTGGCCACATTTATTGGCCTGTCTTTTTAGACCCTCAAAATAACAACTTAAACTTGATAATTAGTCCTCAACACTCGATGATCTACAGTAACAGACACAATCAGAAAGTGAATACAAAACACAAAGAACATGTAAACTAAACAACAATCTATAGCTGGAAATAGAGATAGCAATGTGACAGGTATTCAGAAAATAAAAACATATTTTGTATTCCTTGTATTCCTCGAAGGCTGTTACATCATTAAGAAAACATTTTGTAGTCGGATATAAGCTGAGGGAGTTGATAGTGGGCTTTTCATAGCAAAAATTTTTGCTTCACAAAAGAACATTACAGAAATAAAAACAAAACAAAAAAAAACAAAGCTAGGTGATCATCTTTTCTTCATGCACAGAGCTCACAAAACTCGGTGACAGTCTTCACTTCATGCAATGCCCATTTACCTGCATGCTGGATGTAGACGCACTCCATATGGGCTTTTTGTTTCAAAGGGGCTGCTTCTGCCCAAGATAAGACCTCGGCTTCAATGATGACTCCCATATCCAGAAAATTCATCACGGCCCGCTGTGATAGAGAGCAGTGGATGACCTTGTGTGAAATAACTTCAACTTCGGCTTCGATAGTTGGTGAAGAATCTTGAACTTCATCTGCTGAAGGACGGGGAGGATCTGCAAGAGGGGAAGGAGGAGGAGCAGGGGCCAAAAAAGTTGAGGATGAAGACTCTTCCCTTACTTCTTCTACAAAAGTTTCTGGCCATGAGGAGTATTCGGAGTAGTAGTTTTCCTCCGAATCTGAAGTCTCGTGGGAGACTTCAGATGAATCAATGGGGGAAGAATACTCCTCTCTGGAGTATTCTTCCGAAGAAGAAGCAGAAGAGGAGGAGGTCAGAGGGCTCAAAGAGGATCTGGGACGCTTTGGTGCCATCTTTTTTCACGGTCGAGTTCTGGGTAGAGGGGACGTTTAAATGGGGCAAATTGACAAGACTAGCATTTAATGCTATATGCTACGATATCTACATGCCTAGAATGAAGTACCAATCATTGAATATTAAGACAGTTAACCAATTTGAGACAGTTCTAAAAGAAACAAAAAGAAAGGTATAACAGAATGTAGGAAAGTGAACATCGTACCTTTATTCTTTGTTTTTGGCTGCCAGTTTGGCAATTTCGAGAAGTGTATCCTTTGTCATCTGACATATGCTCTGGGTCATGGCTGCCATAGATTCAGCAATCTTCAAACTATTTGCAGAACGAATTGTCTCCAATTCCCTTACCAATTCCATTTTCTTTGCAGATTCTTCCTTCATGAAATCCAATTTCTTCACTTCTGTTTCTCCAACCATTTGTGAAATTCCAACAGCAATGTCTTCATCAATCTGCAATCTGGACTTCTTTCTGGCAGTTGGTTTTCCATAAACTCCAGGCTGATTATATGCTGCAGATCTAGGGCTGGAGGAATCTGTGTTGTTTCCTGTGGGAGTTCGATTGTTTGGCATTTCATGCAATCATACTACTGAATTGTCAATGTTGACATTGACATTGGGAATGTCTTCAGTACTCTCAAAGGGGTCATCAAAAGCAGCATCAGATCCAACTGTCTCATAGAAACTATCAGAAAAGTGAGTGTGCAAATCTGCTGCCTCAAAAGCTTCATTGCCAAATTCTCCATCGCCCACGTACCGATCAAGGGTTATCGGTCACTCCATATTTGACTTCTTCCATTCTCGCCATACCATTGCCAGCCTTGAAGGCTCTGAACCCGTTTGACTGGAAGCCTCTTTCTCATCCTTGAATTTTGCCTGTAGCTTATCTCATTTGTTCTTCAGTTGCCTGACTTCCTCTAATCCATCAACAATTGGCTGTAATTTCACTAAAATTTCTCTCCACTGTGCATTAGAAAGATTCAGACTGCCATTAGTAACTAATTTCATCTCACTCAGAAGGTTCAGGAAGGTGGAAACACCCTGATCTGTTCATTAGACTGGAGCCTTCCTATTCTTTGTGTCTATTTGCTTGGGATTTTCTTTTTCTTGAACAACAAGAGCCATTGAATTATCAGGCTGAGAAGAATCACTCACAATACTTGGAGGTGCTTGGATTTCGCTGAGAACTCACTTGCATCTCCTTTCCTTTGGGGCTTTTGCTGTTACAATTGGCTCAGAATTTGTCTCCAAATCCACGCTCATTGAAATCTCCCCTGTCATCTTTCGTGTCTTCCTTGGAGCCATTTTCTCAATGCGAGGAGGCACAAATGGTTTGCTGCTTGATGGCAGAGCAGATCTAGTTGCCTTAGACATTGGAGTCTATAGAAATCAAGCTAATGAACCAAGAAACAATACCTGCCGGGCTAGAATTTGATAACAGAACAATGTAAGAACGAATTCAAATGAATTAACAAGGATTGAAAGGGCCGAGAAATACCTCTAGACCGGAAATCAATAGCGATGGAAGAATTAGGGGGAATTCAAGGAATTGCGCGGCATTGAAGACCAAGAAACAGGGGAAAATGGCGCCCCGGAATTTCGATGAGGGAAAGTTTTCAGTCATGAAATTCAGGCGACATAATTTTAGGGGGTTGTTAAGCTAGTGGTTAATGGAAACGCTCTTAACCGCTGTTAGGGGCGAATCATCTCTCAAGGTGAGAATTAAGTTTTTCCTCTCTCACCCATCTCTCATTATCTCTCACCTCTCGTATTCTCTCATATTCTCTCTCACCTACTCTAAGTCAGCATGTGGCCAAGGCATCTCTCTCTCTCTCTCTCTCTCTCTCTCTCTCTCTCTCTCTCTCTCTCTCTCTCTCTCTCTCTCTCTCTCTCTCTCTCTCTCTCTCTCCTAGCAATGTGAGGAGCAAGCTAGCAAAGTAGTGTGGCCAAGTGATGCAGTGGGAATTGATGAGAAACTTACATTTATGCTATTAAACATTGTGAATCAATGCTTTTTATCTGGAAGAAAACAAAAGGGTTTACCGTGTAATAGTTGGTATGACGATGAATGTAAAGCAAAGAGGCTTGAATTTAAGAATGCTGCTTTGGAAGAAAGGCAAATGATAAGGAATGAATATCGCTACCTGGTTAGACGTAAGAAAAGGATGTATTTGCAGGAAAGGCAAGAGGCTCTAGTGGAGGAACTTCTAAAAGATCCCAAGAAGTTTTGGACACAAATAAAAAATAAAAGGAAACATGACCAAAAGTTGGATATAGAGCAGCTTATGCAACAAGTAATGAAATTGTATCACATCGATGGATTAGATGACCGATTGCAAAGAAAGGGATCTCTATTGGTGCTAACTGAAGATGATGTGACAGATGGTATAAAGAGGCTCTCATGTGGGAAAGCAAAAGATGCTTTTGGTTTAGTTGCAGAAATGGTGAAGTGGGCTGGTGTTACTGTGAAGAAGGTTATTACAAATATGTTGAATGATGCTTTAGTTAATGGTTTTCCTTCCTCCCCGGCAAAAGTTAATAGAGTTACACCCATTCATAAAAGTGGAGATGTTCATGATCCCAACAACTATCGGATGATTATGGTAAGCGCTTTGTTTGCTAAACTTTTGCTACAATATTAGAGCCGAAAGTAAGTACATGGGCTGAAGAAAATAATGTAAGGGCAACCGACAAGCTGGTTTTAGGCCTCAACGATCCACCATAGACCATTTGGTTACTATTAGAGCCATTATCGAAGTTCAGCATTAAGAAGACCAAAAAGCCGCTTTTGCTCTTTTGTAGATTTGACTAAAGCATTTGATATGCTTAGAAGGAGAAATATTTGGGAATACATGGAGTTCATTGGGGTACCTATAGAACTAAGAAATGCAAAGGGCCAATTTGTAAATGAGAAGGTTGTGGTGAGGCTTTCTTTCCCATTATATAATGAATGTTCAAGAGGTCATTAGTAACATTGGAGTCAAGCAGGGGTGTCCACTTTCTCCAACACTTTTTGGAATATATGTTGATCAATTGGAGGGATGGTTACAACAACAAGGTGGAAGAGGGACCACGATTGTCGGGTATATACTCTCATTGTTGCTTTATGCATGATATTGTGATATTTGCTAGAACGGTGAAAAGACATGCAACAACATATCAATGCGCTTTTGCGCTTTTGCAAAAAATACGTGTATGCGTAAAAATTTGAATAAGACTAAGATATTAGTTTTGGTGTGAGATCACCCAATTTTCAGTTTTACTATAATGAGCAACAAATTGAGATTTGTGATACCTATAGGTATCTTGGTTTGATAGTTGATCATAACTATGGCGGAATAAACTGCGGGAGCATAGGACAAATGCTGGGCTTAAAGCCCTTTATGCAATGCAAAGGAAGTGTTGGAAGGCAAATATCACAGATTGGAAATTAAAAAAGATGCTCTATGATATGCTTGTGCGCAGTGTAATTCTATATGGATGTGAAGCATGGGGACCGGGATTGTCACTTGATATGTGGAAGAGGGTAGAGAAAATACAAAAAAAGTTTATTTTGGCAGAGTTGGGTGTTAAGGTGCAGACTCCGTATCCTATGATGTTGGCAGAAACTAGTATGTGGCCATTAGAAGCAGAAGCACTTTATTGCACTCTAAAGTATCTGATTAAAGTACAAGAAATGGATGCACAAAGGTTGCCTAAGCTTGCATTGATACAGAGTACTATGAAGGGTTGGTATGCAGATATCGATAAATGGCTCAGGAAATGGGGGATGTCGTTAAATGAAATTCCTGATGATAGTAAACAGTTGAGAGAATGGATGGCGTGAAAAATCTATACTACTCTATGGCATGATGCGTACAAAAAAGGAAAGTTTTACAAGACCATTATTAACCCCGAACTTCAAGTTGCACCACATTTGGGGAGTAAGATGACTTACTATAAACGACATTTACTATGCATTACGCTTGAGTTCACATCATCCGGGGTGGAGGTAGGCGATGGGGTAATTTCCCTAGAAGCATCGACGACTTGTAAGGTTTGTGGTGATGATGAAATAGAGGATGAAGAACACTTTGTAATCAAGTGTCCTCGCATATCAAAACTTGAGGCATAAGAATAATATACCTCGGGGATTTCATTACATACCTTCTTTATGCTACCATTGGAAAATATATGTAACTATTTGATAGATAGTTGGAAAGTGAGAGAATTAGCTGTTAAAAACTACAAACAATTGTTAGAGTTATATGAAGATGAGGAGAGAGAGGACAATGATGCTCTAATGGAGAGCTCATTTGATCAGATGGATGATAAGCAATTTTGATGTCTTATAGACCTGATGGTCTCACGGACAATAAACACACCATTTTCTTTTCTTTTCTTTTCTCTCTCTCTCTCTCTCTCTCTCTCTCTCTCTCTCTCTCCCCTGCTAGGAATGATAGCCATTTTGCAGACGATGGATGCATAAACGTGAGGCCTATTTACATTTATTGCATCATGTGAATCGCCCACAAAGTGAAATGATCAAACTAAGATGCTCAAGCAGCTCTGCCACATTTCTAAAATAAATACTGGCCTCCTTTAAAATCAAGAATTGAAATTGATAAGACCTGAAGATCCACCAAGCATTTCAAAGCCAAAAAATTACTATCTATTTATAGACAAAGCATCATATTTTTCCAATAGAAACACTCCTTTGAGCCAAACCTGACTTCATTTAGCAGTTCTTTGTGCTTGGGCCTTCAGAAAAATGACTAGAAGGAGTTGGGAGCAGATGAAGGAGCTTCATTTGGAGCCGCAACTGTGTGAACGATGTCATGCTTCCCACCGCATCTATCGGACCCGTAAGCACAGGGCCCAGCATCATATTGGAGCTTCGGTCTGCCCTGCCAGTTACCCGATTGGTAGCAAAATCACCATGAAAAATATGGTCCTTCCCGCTCTTCTCAGTCTTTCAAGGGTTCCTCGTTCGGAGCCCATATTTCCCATGTAGATATGGATCCGACCTTTATAAACTGGCCGAAAAATATGAAACAGATTTTCTTCAAGAAAATGCAGCACCACCTAGCCGGCCCACACAGAAAATGCCTAGCCGGCAACTATGTGAGCGATGTCATGCTTCCCACCGCATCTGTCAAACCCGTAAGCACATGGCCCAGCATCATGGAGCTTTGGTCTGCCCTGTCAGTTACCCGATTGGAACATCTGCAATCCAGAACGCACGAGACCGCCAGTTTACAGGGAACGATGGGTTTGGAGCAGTCACAAGCATATACCTAGGATATACCACAAACCCACATAAGCGAGGGTTTGCCCCCCTAGGGGCAACCCAAAAATGTCTATGTTGTATTATTTGTAGTTCTTAACTTATGCCCAACAATATTGAGCACCATCTCTGGTTTGTAAGATTACGAGGAAATTCTTGTCATTGATCATCTCTAGTTCGTAAGATTACGCTTGTATGGTGCCTCTAGTCTACAAGATTGCAAGAAACTTCTTGTCATTAATTGATCATCATCTCTAAAAGAAACTTATTGTCTTCGATTAAGCCTCGTAAACGTCATAGAGGCCAAGCATTCCTCAAAAAATATTTTGTATCAGCCAGAATTATTCAGAGTAGATATAGGTGAATGCGCGGCCGATGCCCTGCGGAGGATGCTTGGCCAATCAAGCAACAGCAAATAGTAAGTACAATCTAGTGCCTAAACTCAATTATTAAAAGAGGCCAAGAAATGTCTAACACATAATTTTTTACCCATTTACTTTAAGGTTATCCACGCAAAATGAAACTTCCTATGAAATTGCAGTACATCAGGGATTGAAACAAGTTAGAACTCAAAATCATCGCAACATATATGGCATCCATCAACGTTTGATCTCATGTTGAAGAGTTGCTTGGACAGTTAGAACTTCAGTATGTGCCTTACTGCAGGGGACACCATAGTTACCAAAAATATACCGTCAAGTAACAGGATTCAAACCAAGGTAAGATTGAGATAATTTCCTGTTATCTCACACCATAATCAAAAGACTACTTTAATGGTCTATATATGTGTTCTGCACATTAGAAAACGGTCTTAACCAACTACAAATTAAGGGGAAAAAAAATTAAGGGGAAAAAGAAAACAGATTCCTCAAAATTTAAAAAGCAGCTAAAATGCATGTTCATATACCTAGGCTTAAGCATTGCCTTGGCTAGCATTTCTGTTCTACAAAGGTCTTCATGGCAGGCTTTTGCACATAACTCTTAAATATAGAGTTTGTATATCTTCTCTACATCATCCAGGCAATCCCAGGTACAGCTGAGTCCCATTGGAAAAATTACAATATCGCCAGCAACAATTTGCACATAATCATTTTCACCATCAGGATAAACATTCACCCGACCTTTTAGAAGATAGATTATCTCGTTAGTATCGTATTTCCATGGAAATTTGCTTGCTTTGCATGTCCACCTACACAAACCAAAGGCAAAAGCATCAATGACAAAAAAAAGGGAACATTTTGTTTGCCAAATGACATAGAGGACAAGAAACTTAGGAAGAGAAGAAATCTTTCATATAACGACAATGTAGAAGAAGAAGAATAACATGCAATGACTATGAAAGGGCACAACTGCAACACATACTGATGCAAAATAACACAAAGGTGGTGCTGAAAAGAATATAATGCCTGATGCAAAGGAGTATTGGCTTGTAATTCAAAGTAAGTTACAAAAGGTTGGTATTCATGCTAGCTAAGACATTGAAGAAAGCCCAAAAACTCCACTATGATATGGTAAATGAATGCATGAGAAGAATCCGCTATAAAAAAAAGGACAAGCATTCGTAAGAAGACGTTACTTGTTGCCCCAGGTCGAGACACGATAGTCATGCATACGCTCTGCTATGACATTTCTTTCAATCTTAATACCGAACTTCTCCATTTTTACATTGAACTCCTGGTGCTGCCGTAGTCCTTCGGACATGCGACGGGTAGCAAACTCGCGATTTTGGGACAAGGTGAAGGATGCGCCAGGCCGAGAAAATGCTTCAAACCCATTTGCAGCTGGAGCTCTGGCACCAACTTCTGATTCTGTGATTGCTGCAAATCGTGGCGCAAGCACTTGGAGAGCACGGCCGGCCTTGGCCCTTGCCGCTTGCCTCATTGCCATCGCCATTTCCTTGCTTTTCTTTGGCGCAGCAGGGAACAAGGGTTTTAGAGCAGGGTTTATGAATATTAGGGCACCGCCGAGATTTCTAGAAGTGCATTTCATTCACGCCCGTCACTTTGACGGCTAGGACGGCTTCTTGCTTCTTACACCCCGGATAATTATACCCCGGATTGGTAGATTCCGGAGCAAAATAAATCGGATTCCAAGATCCCTCGATGTTCTCCACGAGGTCCGTTTGTGCCAGTCTGTTTGTGGCAGCCCTTACCACTGTCAGGCCTGATCAGATCATTCGAGCCGTCGCCTGCTGTTGCGGATCTCAGCCGTCGGTTTGCACCCCCCTCCAGAATCCTGTCGAGGCATTCCGACTGTTGGGAGCACGGACTGGAGAGCCCTTCTGCCGGGATACCGCAACGGGTGATTCGACCGCCGGTGGCTGCCTCATAGCCGAACCTGGACGACGTGGCGTCGTTGTCAGTCCGTACTAGACAACGGTCAGGGAATCGCTGACTAGATCGCGATCGTCGACGCGGTCCGGGCATCTCCGCCGTCCGTGCGGTGCCCATGATCTGGGATCTCTCCACAACTTTCCCGGGGCATGGTATCCCTCCCACGCGCCGCCTCCCGGCAGATCCCAGGCTCGTGGACTCCGGGGCACACCAGCAGGCAATCGTGGCCGTCGAATGTCCGGCACCGCATCCTGCCCATCAGCGGCACGGTCCGGAATCACGGGCCTGTGATTTCGGACCAACGTATCCACACAACGGGAGCAGTAGAAATATGTGGCTCTGGGATCCCTTACATGCCGAGGAGATTCCTGCGAACGGCCTATCCGGACGGGGATCCATGATCGCGGGACAGATGTCGCGCTCCTGGCGCCCGGCTTCATTACCGGAATCACCTATGGCTGATTCCGGCGGGCGGCCCAGGCGACCGGCGATCCCGGCTGCTGGGACCAATGTATACGTGATCCCGGCGCCAGGATCGCGTATGGTTGATTCCGGCGGGCTGCCAACTCGATGGTCGATCCCGGCTTCTGGGACCAAGGTAGCGATCCTGGCCAGTGGCATCGGGCCCCGGAATCACGTATAGTTGATTCCGGCACGATCTTATCCCTTAACCCCGTGAGGGTGCATCCACGCCGTCCATCCAACACGGTTGGCGGACTTGGGGTTGTGATTGGTCCGAGTGAATAGTGGCACAAGAGCCCAACTATGCCGCAATTACGGGGAAGAGGCTGTTTGGAGATGCGCCTGTGGTTACATGCGCTTGTCGCGGAATGGTGGAAGTAGAGCGAACGGATGGGCTGGTAATCTACTTTCCCTGGTCCATTTACCGTAAGCAGCACCATTGCTAAGAATTCCAATCCCATGTAGCATCAGGAAATCATCAGGGTGCAGGAGCCTGTGGACGGTTACTTTGATCACAACCAACTCCTATGGAATGCAAAGGAGCATACCCTACCATCCGGTGTGCCGATGATCGTCATGGTTTGTTGCATTCCCACCGGGCGGGTTTCTGACTTTGTTGCCGATGAGCAAGTTTTCGGAGATTCCCCTTGTAATTTCTACCTGAGAAGCAGTGCATCCCAGCGGCATCTAAAACGTCCAACTAAGGACTCATATCTATCAATAAAAAGGTATGGCATGCAGGCTTATTCAAGATGCAATGTGATATTTCGTTTGAGATTAATCCTATGAACCCGGCCAGGTATTGTTGTACTTACGGGCCTCAGGACTACTCAACAAACACTCACTTCATTGAAAGCATACATCCAGGTTCTGGTAGACGCCGAAGAAGGGTTGAAAGAGGAGAGGGTGTTCGTCGTAGGGGCTGTTGATGCCACTCCACAGTTCGCTAACTCTATCTCATGCCCAAATGCTGTAAGATCACGTATTACTGGTTCGATCACGTTAACCTGCATGGTGATGTGGCTCACGGCAGGGCACTTGACCTTCAAAAGGGCATGAGGTTTAGGTTTGCACCACGGATCTCCAAGGAGAAGAAGGAATGGATTCGTCAAAAACTTGTGCGGTACCACATCCCCCTTCCCTCCCCCCCAAGTGTGTTAAACATGCACGAGGAGAGCTAGAACCTGAAATGCTCTGTGAACAGAAAAGAAAGCTTGAACAGGGATGATATGTTGTACATGTCAGATATCTACAATGTAGACAAGTCCGTCATGCATGACACTTGGAAATTACACGAGGACCTGCCTACTAGCATCCATATGTGGGCTCGCCTGAATGCGAACAGTGTCTTCGTCCACCAACAAGGAGCTTTATTCCAGCTAGGTGTGACGACGCAACTCCAGAAGGAAGCCTTGATCTGGTTTGGGAAGGACAGAGCCATATATATGGACTCTACTTTCAAGACAAATGACAAAAGGTAATCCTCGGTTAGCGCTCTTAAAATTACCTCAGCTCTTCGTAATTTCACGTTGACGCCCCCTAATTACTTTGCAAGGTATTATCTCTTCACCCTAATCGCATTTGATGACCATTGCAATGGGATGCCAGTTGCCTGGGTTATTACCAAAGCCAAACCGATAGTGCAATATCACAGCGGCTCGTAGCATTGAGGGATGCAGTCCACCTCTGTGATCCAGCTTGGCGATCGTCGTGCTTCATTACAGACGATGCCCATGCTGAAATCAAAGCTTGCGAGATGGTGAAGAACTGCCTCATTGCTTGAAATGGAAATCAGTATCTCAAAAATTGTGTTTGATGTTGGTTTTGTTTGTTTTATGTTGCAATGCAGGTGTTCCCCGAAGTGCCTATTCAAATTTACATTTGGCACGTCAGGAGAGCCTGGTTAAAGTGGTTGTCGAGGAACGTGAGGGAAAAGGAGATCAGAAATAAGATGTTCACCGAGCTAGGAGCGATTATGTGTGGGATAGGCAGTCCGCACGTAGGCTTACATGCTAGTCATGACATAGCAGTTTTGGGCGGTGTAGAAAGGGGAAAGCTAAGGGACAATCACTACGAGGGCGTGTACGAGGAACCCTGCAGAATTGAAGCTACACAGAAGCTTGACGCATTCAAAAACAAGTATGGCACGAGGTTTCCTAAGTTGAAGGCATACATGAGCAAGGAATGGACGAGAAATATATGTCAGTGGGTGTTGACATTTAGAGTGTACCATCACCCGAACCAGGAGACGAACGCAGCTATTAAGACGTATCTGTGCCATGAAATATAGTTTGTTCTTATGTGCTTGTACTATGTACACAATGAAGCTAGTGTTCATGAGCATTTTTGGGTGCTCACATAGCTAGACGTGATATGCACACCTTGTAATGTTTACTTTTGATCAATAATTTCTTTTTCATCTGCGCCGCCCCCAAAAAAAAAAAAAAAAAAAAAAAAAAACTAAGTACACAAACATCTATTTTAAACTTCTCCTTCTTTATTTTAGTACAAGGTTGTTGACTATATCAAGGGAACAATCTTGACATCCTATTTAAGGCAAAATCAAATGGCAAAGAACCATTGACTGCAAGTATTTTTCGTACTTTTTGTTGTTTCAACATTTGGTGTTCATAAAAGTATTTTAATGCTTGTATTTTTGCTATCTATATATAAATATCTAATGAGGTAAAGAAGAGGAAGATCTGTTGCTAATATTCATTTACGGAAGTTCTAAGAATATTATTATTGTTATAATAGGATAATAACAAAAAAGACAATGAAGGGCATGAAGCCAATGCAAATAAGGAGGATTATAAAGATGAGGACGTTAATTGTTAAACCCTTGTTTGGAGCATTTGTTATGTTGAAAATTCATTGATTATCAATGTAATTACTTTACTTTACTTTTTTGTATCTAAATTAAAATATTTAATATCAAAGGAAGGAAGGAAGGAAGGAAGGAAGTATATTTTAACGTCCACGGAGGCCAACTGGCCTATGAGACGGTATTACAATATAGCGAAAAGTTTTCAAGCACAAAATAAAACCACAAGAACCCTGTACAATGTGTCTCTACCACATCAAAGCAAAAAGTATCTCCATGCTTCCAAAATAGCTATTCTTTAGAGACAAAAGCTATCACAAAGGCTATTATTGATTGTATTATAATGAATGGACTATATCTATCCTTTTGTTACTAGCTTGCCATGATGTCGATGGAGTGTGACTGTTTCATAGTGAATGAACTATAGCTATTATTTTATCACTACCTTGCATAATTTTGGTGCAATGTTGTTTGAATGGGCTTTATTTCTTATTTATTTATCACAATATTGTTAAAATATTGTCACAAGTTTAATATTTTCTAAACTACTATATAGGTTGAAATTGACGTTACGTCAACTTTGTGACAAAAAATTAAAACCACAATCTTGACACAATGTTTGACACTATTGTGGGGTGATTGTGACAAATGATCACGACAAGTATAGCATCAAGATTGTCACAATAATTGGGGTTTGACAGGTTCTGCTTGTGTCAAAAACTTTGATGTTATACTTGACACTATAGGTCTCCTTCTCCTATAATTGGAAGGCAGAGATAATCTTGCGGAATACTTGGTCAAAATGGCCTAACTTTACCAACAAGAGTGCCTTAATGGCCCGGCCATTGTCAATTCCGGACTATCCTAGGAAATGGCAAAGGGTATAGGGTTCATAATGGTTTACCTTCATACATAAATTGTACATATGTTGCTCAACCATATAGGTCAAGAATGATACAACAATGTCATGAACCGCATATTCTCGATATAGAAGGATCTAAACTACTCTTGCCATTCTGAAGAGACATTTTTATTGGCCTAAACATGAATGGGATATCAAGAATTATGTAAAAGATTGTACCATTTGACGACAAATGAAAACTTGTACTACAATTCTTGAGAAATCTTGGAATGACAATACTATGGACTTCATCCAAGAATTGTCGAAATCAACTCATAAGAACAACCAAATCTGGATATTTGTAGCAAGTTGTCTAAACATGTTCACTTTATTCCAAGTAAATTGAGTATGACAACCCCTTAGAAAAACATGCTTCTTATGAAGGGAATATTCTAGATTCATGGAATGCCTGATAATGTGATGAAGCTTGATGTGCATCATATGGACGTAAAAACGACATTCTTAAATGCTGGCTTGCAAGAAGAAATTTACATGAGACAAGCTCCAGGATTTGAAGAAGGAAAAGATATGGTTTGGAAGCTAAAACGAGCAGTTTATGGTTTAGACAAGCACCTAGAGAATGATACAGATGCATGGATAAGTATTTAAGAAAACAAGGGTTTGGAAAGCTTAATAGAGGCGGGAATATATACATGATGAGACATAAAGGTAAATTTTGCATTATGACATTATATGTAGATGATCCCATCGATCCGAGACATCAGATTGCCATTCTAGAATGGGGCGAGCATGCATGTCTTGCATGCATGCATGCGGCGCATGCCCTTTCTGGTTGGGAGATCGCTATTTCAGGCGCGGTTATGCATCAACGTCTCATCGGCGCTTCCTCTTCTCTCTCAGCAGTACCTTATTCTCTTTTCTTTGAACCCACCCTCCCCCCTTCTTTGTTTAATGTATTTGTCGCCGGGGCACGCTGCGACCAAAATTCTCTATTTGAAGAGGTTTTTGTTTTATTGTCGCGTGGCACGCGTGATCAGCCCCTCCACTCTTGGAGGTTTGTTTTGTCTCGTTTTTTGTGTTGGTGATATGCGTGTAGGGTTGGCGAGCGGCAAGAATCGCTTTCGACTTCTCCATTCGTGGGTTTTGGGAGCCGATTTCTTCGCCTTTACGTTTGTCCAAGCCCCTTGCCGAAGGCTTATCACTAGGGTTTTTCCTCGAAAACCCGAAAGGGTGGGGTTTTTTAATCCCGGTGATAAGCTTTCGGCAGGTACACAAGCCAAACATCTATTAGCATTGTATTTTATGGGGTCCAAATTATATAATTGGATATTCCCTTTATTTTTCATGGGTAGTTCGCATGTGTGCGACTACCCACTATCCACCATTGTAGAAAATCTGCTGAGATGAATGAGAAGCCTAGCGGGCGGCGCTTCCTCTTCTCTCTCAGCAGTACCTTATTCTCTTTTCTTTGAACCCATGCAGGGGAGGGGCTTCTCCCTGCTTGGTTTGGCCAATTTGGCATTTCTTTCATGCTGTGGCATGTCCTTTCTCGGCTTTGACTCTTCTTTAGCCTTCATCCTGTGACCTTCGTCCTCGATCCCAGTTTTGTTAAGGAAGTCCTTTGGTATTCGGGCGGTTTGTTGGTTTCATGCGAGCCCCATTCTAGAATTGCATTATGACAACAAACTGCATGCAGTATTTGGAAAAATGCAAAGAAAAACTGAAACAAAAATTTAAAATGATAGACCTTGGAGAATTAAAAAAGTTCACAGGAATTGAAATGGACAGAGATAAAGAAAGTAGAATGCTTAAACCATATCAACCAAGAAACATAGCATGATAAAAAGGTTTGGGCTAGAAAACGCAAATCACGTAAATACTCCTATTAAAGCAGGATATAAAATTTCAGCTGATCTATGTGCATCGTCAGAATATGAAAAGAAAGAAATGGAGAATATTCCCTACAAAGAACTTATTGGGTGTCTTCTTTATATAACAAACTGCACTCGTCCAGATATTTCATGCGTAGTAAATTTGTTAAGCAGATATAATAACAATCCAGGGGAAGCACACTGGATTGCAGCTAAAAGGATTCTAAGATATTTAAAAGGCACTAAGGATCAGGGGATTACGTTCAACTCAGATAACCTAAATGTATTTGCATACTCAGATGTAAACTGGGCAGGAGATCTTGATGCTAGAAGATCCACTTCAGGCTATGCTTTGATTCTTGTAGGAGGAACAATATCATGGAGAAGCAAAAAACAATCAGTTGTTGCCATGTCATCTGCCGAAGCAGAATATTCAGCATCTTCATTAGCCGCTAAAAAAATTATTTGAATAAGGAGATTGTAACAGAGATGGGCATACCACAAACTAATCCTAAAGTCCTTTTAATCGGCAGTTTAAGTTGCATTGCTATAGCAAGAAAGTCTATGCATCATGAAAGAACTAAACATATTGAATTGCATATTCATTTTATACGAGATCTTATTGGGAAAAATGAAATTGTCATGCAATATGCGGAAACATCGTATCAAGCAGCATATCTATTTACTAAATCCATGACATAATGAAAGTTAGTGTTATTCAAAGAAATTCTTGGTATTAACTAATGTGGGATGAAGGGAAAGTGTTGACGTGTCATGCCATATAATGGAAAGGACATAAGGAAAAGAAAATATTTAAAAAACTTAAGACCATTGGTATTGTTAGAAAATTAAGCGAAAATAAAATAATGATACATGTAGTAGAGCTGCATGTCGGTGGAAAAACAATATAAAAGAGAATGATCAGAGCAGCCGGACTCATGTGGATTGAGCAGACAATTAATTGCTTTATTGGAGTCGATTGGGCGAGAAAGCCTTCTCGTGGAGCTCCAATTGTTATGATTTGTGCAAAACCTACAGTAGCGACAACTTGGAATTCGGACTGTACAGTGCAGTGATCAGCGATATCACAGAGTTCTTTGTACTGCATAAGCTTTAATTTTAATCTTCAATATTTTACTGCTATGGCTTTACTAGCCAGAGTTGCTGAATTGCAGTGAATCTTGTGCTCTAGCTTTTTCTAGCTAGAAATCAGCTGTTGCAGTGAATCACTTGACCATGGGCAGTTGGTGAAAGGACCCTGAAATCGATATGTAGTTATGAAGCTTTGAAATCCATATGGATGAATGTAGTGATTGTGCAATATATGCATAGCTGGCTGTGATCTCCTGAGCATCTGCAGTGATTGTAAGTTTTTTCTCTATTTCGTGTATTGAATAGATGGAGTACTATTAAATATACAAGAAATTTATTGCGGCGGCCAAGGTCGCCCTGAACGTTGTTTTTTGTCCAACTTGATGCAACGGAGGCTTTGTTTAAAGTAAAAAAGGATCCCAGTTCTGGACATGTGAAAAGTGAACTTGGAGAAAAGCATATGGATAGAACATAACTCATTTACCCCGTAGCACATGCACATGCATTAATTTGTGCAAACATACTGGCACATGCACCAAGAGAAGGTACATTGTTATACTGTTCCTTTCGAGCATATGCTATGCGTATGGAAGTCCAGCATATGCTTTCCATCACATCCAACTGCATGACCTTGGTATTATGCACATTGTCATCGTCCAGTTATAACTTACAATTGTTGCCACATGTGCAACCAAGCTCATCGATTTCAAGTGTAGCAAAGAGTTTTAAAACTTGAGGGAATGCATTAAAATGTGATATTGTAGGATGAAGCGCTGTAGGTTTCTAATATATCATAAAGAAAGCTATTAGCTTGCATACCACACCCTAAAAATAGGGCGTCAATTTTTCCTTCCCCACCAGCCTTTGCAAAAACCTCCATGAAAAAAGGAATTGCGAAGCACCCAATATGTAGCATTATAACAGGGGGTTTTTTTTGTGTTTTTGTACTGTTTTCTCTAAGGTTTTCATATGATTTGATGGCCGTATTCATCCAGGTGTACTAAATAGTATTTCTAGAGTGCACCCTTTTGTAAGCCGTTGATTTTAGAAAGGGGGCAAATCCTGTGGTGAATATCCTCCCATTAGTTTAGGGTTTTTTTTAGGGTTGTTTAGGGTTTTTTTTTAGGTAATCTTCATCCACTAACATGACCATTTAACTATTTCGAACTAACTGTTTATTTTTATTTTCTTTTAAACCTAACGTGACAGAGGCGGCCTGCAGCTCACGAATCCGTCCTCCAGGCCCAGATCCTACCACAGTACGTGTTTACCTTGATCGATTGCTCTGAGTTAGGGCATTAGGCAATGCCTTGTATGATGGCGGTCTGTCTTCTGGCATTAGATCCTTAGTGGTATTTGCCTGGAGCTTCAAGTGTGATAATAACGGCTCAAAATCGCCAAGTATGTTGGAGGAATCGTGCCTATGAATACCGGAGGTAATATGAACAACTCTATTTCTCATCTCTACCTATGTGGAAAAACTGTGGCATCATATGATGCAGCTCCTTCAAAACTTATTTTCATTGAATGTGAATGAGGTTCACCTAGCGGCAAATAGGCTTGTTTCTGTGGGTAGCTTGAGCTGTTGCATTGCTGCAAGAGTTCGTTGTAGGCTTCTCTTCAAAATTCGAGGCAGATTTGCAGTTTACAGCTGCCTGGGTTTTAGGTTCAGATCTTCAAAGACATAAATATGATGCATGAACGCTCCCCCTCAAGGAATGCAAGGTGGAGATGGGCAACCATGGATGATGATGCCACCACTTCCGCAGCGAAAGAATAAATTCATGATGGGTGTGCCGCCACCTCCGCCGCTGGCACTGTTATACAACAACCTATGATGGGCCAAAGAACAAACGCAAGGTGTGATGCAACCCCACTGTAATGCCTCCCATGCGCCAGCGATAATGCAGCCCCACCAATCATGCGGTCGATTGATACCACTTTGAGTCGCGAACGACCGCACAAAGGGCAAGTAAGGTTGTAAATTTTGTTATTGGATTTGTTCCCTTCTTACTCACACCATGAGCTTATTTTTTACGCAATAGACAAGAACTCTAGTAATCTCCACTCTCCCATTTTAGCATGGTTACTTTCGTTTCATTTCAGGCTTTGTAAAATTTGTAAAGTGCTGCAGATTTAAATTAGTACACCAGGTACGGCGCTATTGAGAGTGAACGGTAAGAATTTTGCCCTCAGAAAAACATCATGGCATGCACTCGGTGTCCTCTCCTCGTTTGAACCCATTGTATATTTTACTCATCACTTTCCAAAATCGCATTTCAATTTCAAAAGGGGTGATGTCTAAACCTCTCCAACACTCTAATATCTAGTCGTGTGATCTTGTTTGGTCTTATTAGGTTATGAAGCTCATTTGATCTGTGTTGAAAACCCCATTTGGGCAGCATTGCTGAATTATGTGCAAGCTGAATTGCTAAGTTAACAAATACGTTTCTATCATCCATGTTCTGATGTGAGTTTTACATTTAAGCTGTCACCATATATTTCTTAGATGTTCCGGGGTAAATCTTGTTATTAAAATGGGTAAATCTTGTTATTAAAATGGCATGGCGTGACGCCATGCTTCATATTAGTGTTCTATACAACTAGAACAAAACATGGTTACAAGCAGTTACTAAAGATACAAACCTGCCCATTCACTACTTTTTTGCAAGAATCAAAGGTATGCATATCTAATTGTACCCATGTGATTTACATGAGCCACCTTCTCATACTTACGATGAGTTGATATGCATATGCTTATGAATGTTTGCCATGGCAAAACAAGCTTGCATTAACACCAGCACATGTTACCATATGCACTAGCATATGCGTGACAATGTGCAATTTACAAAGATAATGAATATAATGATTACATAAAATGTACTTATAGTTGTTTGCAGGAAATAATTTGTTTATCTTGATTTATAGTTGTTTGCAATGGAAATAATTTGTTTCTCTTGATGTTATTATGTTTTTTAGTAATTAATATTTAGGCCCATAAACTTTACTTATGTTTGCTTTAGTTAGGGCCCGAAGGGCCCAAAATTTTTTTTAATATAACAATCAACACACAACTACCATTAACATTATTAACACAAACCATTGCATTTAACACATTTAAATTAAAATCCCCCTTAAACCCCCTTTGGTTTGGGTGCATATTCACACGGGGGGTTACGTAGGGCAGCGAGAGCTACAATACATGTACAAAATTAACACCATTAAGTACATTCTTTCAAACCTTATAGTATTTTACAAACCTCAATATACAGTATACAAAAACTTGTACATGCATACCCCAGAAACGAGGATTGCTATGTACGGCCCAGATCTTAGAATAAAGGGCAAATATGCCCATCCGACAGCTCTGGTTGCCCGGAGTAACCCCCCGTGTGAATATGCACCCAAAATAGCAAGAAACACTCAAGCTCTTATCACATGGCAAATTATACCATTTCTTATACAATACTGTACCGAAATCATAGTCCCCACCATTGCCAGAACACCCTCCCCAACCCCAAAACGAAAATAGCATACTATATCATTGTTATGTTTTCTGTCAAAATCCCAAATGTCGGAAGGCAAAGTCAATTGTGTGGAAGGCATTGTGAAAGCATCAGCCATTGGCCTCCTTTTTATAAAAGGGACTTGCATCCCAGCAAACATTTTCAAGTTTCCGGCAAGAGGAACAGTTACTTCTGCTTTATCTTATGTCTATTTCTTTATTGTTGATGCAATGGCCTTGCATTTGAGGTGGGCCACATTAAATTTATGAAATAATGTGCTTGGAAGGATATTTTTACCATTTTAAGTAAGGTTTCGTGTTGTCGAAGTTCAACTGTATGGCAAATTATTGGTTTCTATCTTGCCACATGCCATGGCGTCTATACTCATGATTTGCCTTGTGGCTTTATACATGTTTGAGAAGAGGAGATCGATGGGCAATTAGGCAATTTCGTTCAAGATTGCTAGGTTATTTTACTACCGAAGTAGCTTTGCTTAAGGTTTTTCTGTGTGCCTCGGCCAGAGATGGCTGGTCTAGGCTGGTTGTACTCGTCCGGAATTTGGCAGGGAGCAAGGAGGTAAGCAGCGAAATCCTCTGTATCCAAGATCTGGCTGGTAGTACTTGTATAAAACGATGGATTTGAAATGATTTTTAGGCGTCGATCTAGCCTGGCTATGGCAGCCGCGGAGGATTATGGGCATTTGTGGGTTCAAATCCCATTGTAGTTCATGCAGACAAGCTTTCTCGTGGCTACCCAATCCCTATTGATGGGAACCCCTGCGATGTGGCGATCCTGCCAGGCACAGATCCGGTGGCCCAGGTCTTACCCAGGCCAACCGTTAACGCTGCAGGAGCAGTCCGATGGTGGGTGCAGCAAATTTATTGGCAGAGATGATGACAATGGACCCAAGAATGCAGAGCGTTTTTATCTGAAAGATAAGTGGGGGCTACCGGAATGTAGGTTGTGTCCTGGATGAATGCAGGGATTGGGAGGGCTGTGAGAAGGCAGAAGGCTCTACCCGTTTATTGTGCCGCGAGGCCATGGTCATCACTGGTTTTTTTTATTTCACTTGTTTTTTTCCTTCAACCATAGGTTCGTTTTGCACCATTGACGCTGGCTGGTGTTTTTTCTCTCAAAAATATAGTGGCCGTTGATCTGGCACAATACCGGGAATATCTGCCAGATCAATGGTAGGGAATAAAATTTGAACCAAACGCTATAATACATGGAATAAATGAGCTGAGCTCTCAGAATTATGAAACCGTGCCATTGTGTACATAGTGTAGCTTCATCTAGAGGGAATCGTCATAAGCAATTGCTCCTGCAAGCGATGCACAATACATGTAAGAAAAAAGGGGGAAAAAAAAGCTTCATTGCAAGCACACTGCCAACACAACACGATTTTGCAAGGAGCCAACTAAATAATCTTCAAGATCCATTGAGAACAGAAGAGTCGAGACCCTTCCTTATTCAAACCTGAAGCCACAATATGGATAGAATAATAATTTGGGTGCCATACATTGCCTTTCTATTCCTACCAAATGCAATGAGCAATGGAATCAAGGTTATGTATTTCCAGTCTAAACATCAGATTACAACATAGATAAAATCACATTACCTGGTTTTCTTGACTGCTAAATCACATTTACTGGCCCACAGCCTTGAATAAGAGGAACAACCAATATGCATATAGGCATTGCCAGAATAAAGCCTTTTAAAAATGCTCCTCTGGGCATTTTTGCAGCAATACTTATTGCGCCTAAATGGCCCAGGTATTGCTATTGTTGTATAAAATCAGTTTTACAGATCTGCACATCTGCATATGCGCCAGACACTTAAAAGTTAAAGAGAGAGGAAAATTTCATATGGAAAATAGAAACATGGTAATTGCAAAAACCTTGCAATCAAGAGAATTTGCAGTACCATCCAAAAAGAACAGACTACATAGAAAGGACAGGAGATTGTGAAGCTAAAGATTCACCCCCATAACATGTATAATTAGCCTAATAGAGATAATAGTTGCCTTGCTTTAATATGAAATTTGAGCTGCAAATGAGATGTGTGTTATAAGGAGAAAACGAATTATATACCAACTTATTAGAAATCACAAAAGAAATGAAGCATCCACAATATATTTTCTTCTGCTAATATCCAAAACATCCATATAGAGAAGCTATCACATACCTTGTAAGCACGTCAAATGTTTAGATAGGCACTATCCGCACAATCGCATATTTGCATCATTATCTTGGCAAATGCAGCCAGCAACAACTTTCCTGCATAAAAACCGTGGCTAAAGCTTTGTTGCAGAAGCTCATAAAACGAAAATAAAACTATTTTCAAATTGCCTGAAGGCGTAAAATAATGCTAAAGACTTAAAACTATTCTTACCTGAGAACCCTAACGGCTTAAAACTATTCTTTTCGATTAGCAAAAACATGTTGAGCCATTTCTTTGCGTCATCCGAAGGATAGCCGGGGCAAACACAGGCACGTCATCAAATTATGACATTGAGAAACAGGTTTCTGATGCCTAAATCCGCATTCAAAGAGGAAAATTTTCAGACATGCCACAATTCCAATAAGTGTCAAAACTGAAATCTAGGACAGAGACAAACAGATACAAATACCCCTCCAAACACTTTCAGATTCTTGTCAAGGATAGTACGTGCTTTGCATCAGACCAGGGAATCGGACACCAGCATTCGCCAGATAGCCGCCCATAGGAAAGACGGGCGAAGATGGCGCCATGCCCAGGAGGTTCGATCCTTCTATAACGCTACCATGCCATAGCCGCTCAGGCTCACCATCAGGCCGTCAGATCCACTTAAGGAATGAGGGATCTGTGGCCTTGGCAATCAAGTTCGACGAGTGTTCACATGACTATGGCATCGATTCCACTTGATTGCCTTTCAAGAAACGTTGAATATCTAATCCCGATGTCGCTCAAGAATCCCTCAGTTGCTTCGAACGAAAGCTTCTCAGCTCAAATCAACACCTTGCAAAATCGACGACCACGATAGGTGCCCTGGTGACACGAATATTCTAAAGGAATCATCATATAAGAATTATATATGTTTAGAAAGAAGTGGCTGTTAAAGACTTGTTTGCAATAGTGATTGAGTCTTGAATATCTAACAAGACGAGCATCGTCCATACTGACCACCTTTTGAAAGTAGACAATGTAGCAATCAAGGGCCACCCTCTGAAGGGGCAAGAACCCTGTCTCTTGCAACAAGATTTGGTATGGGACCATGGACTTCACCCCCAGTGCCCGAGCCAAGAAGGCTTTTTGCACCTGCTCCAAGTTATTCCAGATAGTGAGGGAGACCACATGGCCCCCTCGTACAAAAGGACGGGCTCCACCAATACCCCGAACAGGTGCAACTGATGGTCCCAATCATATAGCTCCTTCTCTATGACTGTTATTTTGCATTGCATAAAGCGTGCCTTCCAGCCCACTGTCGCTCGTAGACTGATGGAAGCATCCTAGTGCACAACAGAGGGGAACTCCACTCAAATAAATATTTGAAGGCGGGTGCCACTTCTACATTTTACCCCCAATAGCTGAAAGAGGGGGTTCTTGGCTGATGCTAGGATGATATGAGGACCACCACATTATAGGTTACTATATGGGCACGAAATGCCCAGTAATTACCTCTACCCGAACTTAAGCATCCTTAACATTAGATTTCTTAAAGGGAAAATTCCAAATATACCCCTCAAGTTTGCAAAAATTCCAAAAATACCCTCCAAATGAAGGGCAGTTTTGGAAATATGGTAATAGAGATTTTGTTGCTCCTCAAATTCAAAAGTTGCCTTCATGAACCTTATAGATTCATGAATCTTATAGATTAAGATAAGACCTTCCCAACAAAATCAAATTCATTTAAATTGGAGTTGAAATTCACAAGTTATGCTCATTGATGTTGTTTTTTATAGCATTTACTTAAAACACTATAACTTGAAGACTCAAATCCCTTTTTAAATGATTCTACTATTTTTGGATAGGTCTCACTCTCATCTATAAGTTTCATGGAGGGCACTTTTCTAATTGGTTGATCACAAGAAAGTTATTGCCATTTGAGCCAAATACCCTGTTTCTAAGGGTATTTTTGAAATATTTGTAAACTTGAAAGATATATTTGAAATTTTCCCTTTTCTAAATTAGCATTTAGACCTATGATGCATATTTGTCCCTTCTGAAAATTTCATGTCAACAAGAATGTACACCCAATGTGAGTTTTTGAACCTATTTCATTATAGGGGCATATATTGCAGAGGAATTGATGTAGGCCATTTACTAGGAGGTATGTAATAATTTCTCGAGTTTTTTGACATACACTTCACAGTGGCTCTCTCTTCACCATGTTCCTTCCTTCATCCATCATCCCAGTTCAAGTCTTACAACATGAAATACAAAATTCATCTATTCAACTTCAACTATGCAATATGTAGAATATGTTGTATACTACAATAAGCTTTTGGAGTACAATACAAGCACTTTAATGTAGTAACGACAATATCAATGCCCCCACACATGATTATATTTTTAGCTTTTCTATTCCACTTACTAAAGCCATGACTTTTGTGCATTCCACACGTCCATAAATAATGCCCAGCATCGTCGGGCACATGTTTCTAGTCGATCTGTTTTCCTGGTCGAAGAAGAATGTGCATATTATGTAGACTGTATCAATTACATATTGGAATAGGGTGTGCATTCGGAAATAATGTGAAACACATTAGCTTCTTTGCTAACCTAAAAGTTAGTTTATATTGGCAAGGAAGAAACAAAACTTGCATTTTATTTCAGATTTATATGTTAAAAGTGAATTTAGATACATTCTCGTGTTGAGTTCCGGAAACATGATGGATCGTATCCAAATCTGTTTGGCAAGGGGATGGAGGATTCTGGGTTTTAGAAACTCATATATTATATTTCAGATTCTGGGTTTGAAAATCACTTTCAAAAGATCCTAGGTTATAGGCGATTAGATCTACTGTGCTGGGAGCACAATGAATGCTGAATTTTCTTGAGAAAGTATGCATGATTCTGGGGTACAGATAAGCTGTTATGAGATTGAAAAAGGACATTATTATTTACTCTCAGCATTAGAAAAAACTATGGTGTGACCGAAACAAATAAGACACAGAGATATTATCTAAAACCAAGCCTAAAAGCATGTTACCAGGCTATGATTGAGCAAAAAGTACAGGAGATAAACTGGGATCCGGATCTAACGGAAGCTAGCAAACAATTAAGTGAACTATTGTCAACAGTGGCTGAAGAAGTTTTCACTTCAAAACGAATTTTACGGGGGCTGCCATGTAAAGCATGGTATGATCAGACATGTAAGGATGCTAAGCTTAAATGGAAGATGAGTCTTGATGTTGAGAAAGAACATTATAAGAAGGAGTACAGGAAGATCACTAGGCAGAAAAAGAGACAATTTATCCATTCTAGGCAAGAGATCTTATGTCAAAACTATATCTCGGACCCAAAAAGTTTCTGGAATACTATCCGTAAGAATAGGCAAACAGAATTTCCAATTACAGCAGAAATATTATGGCAATATGTGCACCGTCTATACCATAGCTCTGGAGAACATCCCAATATCAAACAACAGGGAGAATTCCACCTTGTGATCACGGCTGAAGATGTTTCAGATGGTATTGATCATCTAGCCAATGGCAAAGCAAAAGATTCACAAGGCTTATGTGCAGAACACTTGAAATGGGCAGGCCCAAAGCTGCACTGTGTCATAGCAGACTTGTTCTCCAAGGCACTGGCACATGGATTGCCTGAGCAATGGCAAGTTAACCGAGTGGTTCCAGTCCATAAAGGAGGCGATATCAATGATATAAACAATTATAGAACCATATTGGTGAGCAGCTTACTCTCAAAACTTCTTGCATCTATATTAGAGAGAAAATAAGTTTATGGGCTGAAACAAATAACATAAGAGCAGAAACACAAGCTGGATTCAGAGCAGGCCGATCTACAATCGATCACTTACTTGTACTTAAGACTATATTTGAGGCAGTCAAAGGCACAAAGAAACCAGCATATGTAGCCTTCATAGATTTTAGGAAGGCTTTTGACAAAGTACCTAGATCGCAGTTATGGAGGAGATTGGATAGGCTGCAGGTACCAGAGCAGTTACAAGAAGCAGTACAAAGATTGTATGAACAGGTATTGATAAAATTGTCATTTCCTCTCTCATTAGACAAGCAAGAATATGTTAGTAGCAACATTGGAGTCAAGCAAGGCTGCCCAATGTCCCCCACGCTATTCGGTTTATTCATTGATAGCTTGGAAAAATGGCTACAAGATAACTGCCCAGGTGGAATAGAGATTCATGGCTATGTAATCCAGCTTCTGATGTATGCAGATGATGTGGTCATCTTTGCTCGCTCTGTGAAGCATATGCAACAACATCTGGATGGGCTAGCCCAGTTTTGTGATGCCACAGGGATGCAAGTAAACCTGGATAAATCAAATATCATGACAGTGGGAGCATTAAAACAAGAAACTTCGTTCAGATATAAAGACCAAATGGTAAGTACTTGCGATTCTTATAAATATCTAGGGCTGATTTTTCACAGGAATCACAGATGGAACGCCTGCATTCAGCAGAGAATAGATGGCAGCCATAAAACACTCTATGCCATGCAAAGCTTATGCAGGGAAGCGCACTTATGGGCTTGGCCACTTAAAAAAAGACTCTTTGCACACCTTGAAGTCCTAACTAGGGTGAGTCATATCGATCGTGGTATTTATCAACCACTGTCATGTTTGAACCAAAAAAAATACACGAGGTTTTTGTGGACTTAACGAATTTTTGAGTGAGTGTCATGTTAAAACCACATTGAGAGAAAAAATACACGGAGTTTTTTAAATTTCATGCTAGTTTAAACATGACGGTGGTTGTTAAATAAGGCGCTCGGAGTCATATGTCCAAGGATGAGCAGGGAAAGATGAATAGAGGTTGGTGGGAAGAAGGTTAGTTGTATCAACAAATGCACAAAGTTTGTTATTTAGTCAAAAGATAAACCATCGAAGTTCTAGCGCCCTCAAACAACGGACCCAAATTTAAATTTATACTAAAAAATGTGCGGTGTATTAAAAATGATATTCGGGCATTTAATAACAATATTTTACTTTCCCACGCGATGCGACCAAGAATTCCAGGCTCCAATCTGGACCGTCTAAATGTCAGGGGCACGTGTCCTCGACGGCGCGCTTCGTCTCTCGGAATAGAAGGCTACGGCGGGAATACAGAGTAGCTTGAGTTCTGTGCCAAGCAAAGCTTTGTCGTGTGGCTAGGTATGGCGACGGAGTTGGACAAATTAGCATACTCTGATCTGAAGTTCCAGCACATGCTATGGCGCATCCGGCAGTCCCACAGAACTTTCTTTCTCCGAAGTTTCAGACTTTAATTTGAGCTTTAGGATCACAAAATTTCAGCTGGAAAAATGTCTTTGCCGCTGCAGCAAAATGATCACAAGGTATGTGTTGTTCTTTGCTTGCCGTAGCTTGCTTGTTTGTGTAATTTTAAATAATATGTCGGAGGAAGAGGATGGGAGGGAATGGCGGACATTTTGCTGGATTCTGATCATTCATGAGCTGGTTTTTTTATTCATCGGAACTTTAACATTCTAAAAAAATATTCTCTATTGTAAGTTTTGATTCTTTCCTTGTGCACGAAAGTCTTCAATTCTTATTCTTCTTCAGTATAGGAATTCCGTCCAATTTGCGAGGCATTTAAAAACAAATTTCAGAGTTTTTGTATCTAGTCAATGGCATATATCTAGTTTTGCTGCCGTTGGAGGATTCAAATCCCAGCTTTACGTGCCAAAGAACTAGCTTCCTTCCTCCGTTTCATATTATTTACTAATCAGCTCGTATGCATATGATACTTCCTCTGAAAATACATTCCCTTTGAAGATTTGAAAACATTATTTCTTGGCAACTGAATCGTCTTGTTTTTGTTTTCTCCGTCAGGGTTCTATCGTAATCACCAAAACCGGCTTTGATTTTGCAAGCAGAGAAGAATAAAACGTTTAAGATATTGCTCGTATTTACTTTTGTGCGAAGGATGGATTAGTCGGCCGCAGATAATCATTGACTTGTGTCTGTGCTTGCTGGGCATTTATTTGGTGCTAGAGAAAAACAAGAGAGCTGGATGTGTAACGTTCACAAGATTGCGATGCTTCAGATTTCTTGGAAGCCTGCAAAGGGGAAAAACTGTGGGAAATAATCCCAAATTTTATGCTCTCTTGCTCCACCGATTATGGTTCTGCAGCATATCGTAGCAAGAGGCAGCTAATGCTCCGTGTATTTGTTTAAGATCAAAGGAACAGATGGCAGAACAAGCGGGTTGCATAAGGAATGGGGGGTCCACGGAAAGAAGCAGTTCAGAAATTTCGTCAATCAGCTTTCAAGTCGAGCAATTCCACCATAGAATCTCTGACATGGGCACTCTAACATCAACTAACGAGGGCAAACCACACCAAGAGGGGTTCGATGAATCTGCTTTTGCCAGTATTGTGGACCACTTTCATTCCGTCGTCAAGTGCTCCCCACAAGCTGAAACTTGTACAGAGCTTTTAAAAATACTAGATAAACTAGAAGACAGGATCTTTGTGGAGGTAGAGGCTATGAACGGAAAGCCTAAAGAATCATCAGGGGAAGCAGGTTGTGATGATACGGTGAAAACACCCATAAACAGGTTTTGCGCCAGTTCTTTTGGTCGACCTCCTTTTGTGGGCAATACAGAGCTCATAGGGAGCTTGTCGGAGCCCACCCAGAAAAGTTTTGCTGAAAGCTGCCAGAAGAAGCACCACAGGTCATGTTCTGCTCAGGAACCCCCCTCCCCTTCCTCTTTTGACTTCTATTCTCCATTACGAATTCAAGAAGAAATGTTTTACAGTCCTCTTTCCAACGAGAATTTGATTTCGGGGCCAGCTATGGATTCTAGGTTGCCGTTTAAAGAAGACCGACAATTAAGGAGGGCTGTGAGGAAGTTGGAGACTGCATTCTGCTCGCCAGGCATAAATAATTCAGTTATATCTGTTAGCAGAAGGCATTCTGATAACAGTGCTGGTACCAACGGCCTAGAGAAAGGGAGCGTTCTTACTGTTGGGAAGAACTCTGCTGCTTCTGAAGGGAAAAGCTCAGGAAGTGATGCAGCTCGCAAAAAGGGAGTCACTACTGTAGCCTCCAGTGTAGCATGCTCTCCTTTGGGTTCAAAAACTTCCACTCCAACCAGGAGAAACAGCTCCATATACCCTGATGTTTCTTGCAAGCCTTTTATGCTTGTCTCCAAGCCCTCGTTTTCGGATACCCCTCGGAAAAACGCTTTCTTTAGTAATGATAAACAGAAGTCTTTTTGTAAGACTCCAATTTCTGATCATTCAGCATTTGTCAGTGCAAAGTTGGATCGGCTAGTTAAGAATGGCAACGTAGCATACAGTCTTTGGATAGAGGAATCAGAAGAATTGCTGCTGGCCAAGTCAGTTATACTAAATCCGGATGACAACGAGGTAAGCGATTTGTCCTTTATGGTTTATTCATGTAAATCAAAGGGAAGGGAACGAAGGATTTGGAAGCAATGGGGAAGAAAAGAAAAGCATGCTTTAGATGTTTTTGGTAGGCTGGACATTAGAAGCAGTGTCACCCCTGAAGTAGACTGCAATGGCAAATGGGTGCAAACTATTGTTTCTGACTTCGTGGTGTTAGAAGCAAGGATTAAGGAAGGAGTTTCTACTCCATCTGTGGGTTCTAGCAAGAGGTTAAGCTTCTCTTCGTGGGACACGACTTCCAGTAGTTCTCCTAGATATGCAAGTTCATCTTTCGATGGTAGGCAATTTGTTCCTGAAAGTCCAGCTCCAGTAAGGGAGAATCTCGCCCTTAAGGCCCCGAATCGTTCCCAGCAGGGGCCATCTCTGGAGGCCAGTCTTAGAAAGGCAGGCAAATCTGCTTTCTTGAAAGAGCTATGGAGTGATTTAATGATGAGCGAGAATGAGAGCTCTTGTCACTCTTTTGCTGAGGTTGCTGCTATAAGCACAAGAACACCAACCGGGAGATCTTCAACTAAAATCCCAAAGGGTAAGAAGATACCACAGATTAGTGTACCAAGAAAAAGCAACACAACTGTTTCCAGCCAGTATGGAGTTTCGTATGAAAATGGCCCTTTGAGAGGCGAAAATGACAAAGCAAATGTGACAGTAATACTTCCTGCAGGTGAACATGGATGTCCTGCATTCGGATTGTCTGGGCCTCCGCCTCTGTTACAGAGATGGAGAGCAGGAGGCAAGTGTGATTGTGGAAGTTGGGATTTAGGATGTGGCCTAACCGTTCTTTCAAATCAGCCATCTTCATCCGACTCCATCAACATCTGTGCTCAGGTATTTAAATATGATTTATCCGTTTTTCTCCTATTCGGATTGTAGCATTATAAGCTGAGGACTCATAGTATTCTTTACCTTTGCAGAGTAAGAAGGGAAGGGTCGCATTGAGATTGGTCCCTCAAGAAGATGGCATCTATGATGTGAGATTTCAATCACCCTTGTCATCCCTGCAAGCTTTTTCTACAGCTATTGCAATTGTGCAGATAGGTGCACATTGTGGCAATCTAGTAGAAGGCAAAACAAAGATGCTAGATTCAAAGCCGAAGTCTAGGCTTCCTTTAAGAACCATTGTTGCTTCTAACTGGTCTTCGTTAGGATCGCTTCAAGAGGCCTTTACAGGTTTTCCAAAAATTCGCAAAGCTTATTCATTGGGTTGTCACCCAGACCCTTTGTCTCTCATTGAACGAGTGTAGCCCAACATTGTTGTGTATAGGCCATATAATGGTTGTAAAAAGATGTACTGTACCATTTACCGTCACTTTATTTATTTTTCATTGCCCACATGCTTCAGGCTTTATACATTTGTCATAGCCCTCTGCCTGTCAACTTAACATACTTTGTACTTTACTATTCATCTGCAGCATGCTCCAATGAAAGGGCCATATCTTTTCTGTTTTCATGCCTTAGAATTTGTCGGTGGAGGTTGATGTTCAGGCTCCAGCAAACATGTGCATTATTTGCTTCATGCTAGACTTGAATTATTTAGTGTAGAACAAGCTAGCTAAAAGATAATTTGGTGGAAAAGAACACTTTAGTTGGTGGAATTTTTGTGCATTCAAACCGTAATATAATAGATAGATAGTAATTTTTACGTCATGCAAAAATGGTTAAGCAAAAATGTAGGCATTGTTGCTTCAATCGATTTGAGAAGTCTAGCCTCAAGATGGGTTGTTAGCCCTCACATGTCATCTTGTCCTTATTGGCGACATGTCCTTATTACCAATATATATATTTAATGGTGTCTTTGAATGGTATTAATTTAGTACCTTAACAACCTGGCCCTCAAGTTTTAAGGCTGAGGTCAGATCTCAGTCATTGGTTGCAAGAGTATTACCCACTAGTAACACATTAAAAAGTGCATAAACACCTACTTTGTTATGCCAAATGGCTATAAACACTTAGCTTGTTATGAAAACCACCATAAAACCACCATAAAATCACTATAAAACTCTCGGGCCCAGGTTGTTAAACGGATAACATCCTGGAACTCGGGTGCTATGCCCTACTATAACAAACTCGGGCCTCCGGCCCTCCTTTGTTATAATAGGGCATAACACCTTCGTTCC
The DNA here is from genome assembly GCA_021234155.1 of Isoetes taiwanensis. Classification (NCBI taxonomy): domain Eukaryota; kingdom Viridiplantae; phylum Streptophyta; class Lycopodiopsida; order Isoetales; family Isoetaceae; genus Isoetes; species Isoetes taiwanensis. The sequence goes on from JAJEKV010000014.1 coordinate 19,491,611, forward strand.
AGGGTGTTATCCGGCCCGAGTTTGTTATAGTAGGGCATAACATCCGAGTTCTAGGGTGTTATCCCTCTCATAACGTATGTAGATCACCATGTTTATACTGGTAAAGATGTTGAACTAGAGCGAATCTCCAAAATAACCCTACAAGAAATTTCTTTAGCTCTAACCCTATGATGTTGGCCTGCATCTAAGTTCAGGCCTTGTTTATATATGGGTTTATGATAGTTCGCATTGCTGAAAAGGTATTCTTGAACGGATTGAGGGTGCATCCCATTAGGGCGAAACTGGGTTTTTCCTCTTCTTCCACATCAGCAAATTAAGAAGACCCATTCCTATTGCGACCTGATTTCACCACCAGAAGAAGTCAAAAGAATCCTCAATAGAGATCTCACAAGAAGATCAAATTCTTGCAAAAGGACAAATCCTCAATAAAGATCTTGCAAGAAGACCAAATTCTTGCAAAAGGAAAAATTGTTCTATGCTAGAAGACAAACTGAATTTCAATTTAAGTTTTTTTTTTTTCAATTTAAGTTTTTCGAAAATAGGCTGGAACTTCCTAAATCAAATCAGTTTTCTGTGCCATGTAGGCTAAAACCACGAAACCACGAAGAGGAAGTACGTTGGTTTTTGTCCTTATTTGCCTCGGATGTGGATAGGCTGGACCCCTATGTCGATCTATATGATGACATACGCTAAAGATAAGCAGCTAAGGCAAAGGTCATACTCCTTGGAGACTTCAATGCGCCGCACCGGGTAGAACAACCCATGAGATTTGATCCCTTGATCGATGATATATTGCAACCGGCCCCCAGGAAGTAGGTTGGCCACGGACATCGATGACAATCGTGTCACACGCTATGGTAGACAATTGCTTTTGCTCGCGGGTATCTTTGACCGGTAATCCGCAATGGATCGGCACGCTGGGTCGCCCCACCCGCAAGAGCACTTGTAGACAGGAAAACCGTGGGGAGGATCTAGTGTGGTGGACTATGTGCCGGGTGCCCGAAAGGTGATATGCATGTCGCCAAGCACTTCCGTGTGGGAACAACTAATAGGGATGAAGAGATCGACTGCACCACTTACCACTTTACTTGAAGTTGGCTTGGCAAAAGTTGTGCGAACCCCCGCGCCACGCTCACATGCCTCACCGCGATTGATTATGAACATGCGGGCCTTATGCCCGTGATGCTTATAGATGACCGCGCAGAATTTTGCAATATCCTACACTAGAGCAACAGATGTACCGGCCGACCGATGTGCTTAGGATCATGCGCAGAGATGCTTTGGGATAAGTCCGCCTCACGACGGACCTCCGTGAACACAACCTTCCCACGTAATCAATGGTTTGATGCAGAGTGCAAGGAACACAAACGCCGGCTCCGCCCAAGTCACGTGACTCGCTTTATTAATACATGTAGCCGACAAAGACCGCCTTCCTTAAAGCTAAGAAAGCCGTACATTGCAAAGACATCAAAGGGAAATGTTTTATCTCCCCGAACGCCATTCCCGTGACCTTCCGGGCGGTTCTTAGAAAGCCATTACAAACCCACAACAACATCACTCCCGAAAGCAAAGGAGGCAATACTTGCAAATGTTCATACGACCCTCGTGGTGCACATGCAAAGATTACCCCCGCAAGAAGGCCCAAGATCGAAATCACAGATTCGTGACGTGGAACAAGGCTTACGCCGCCTTGCCAATGGGAAAGCCCCGACCGATGGCATGCAAAAGTGTAATTGCTTAAGTGGGCGTGGCCGCCCATAATACCAATGAATCGCCTTTGTTCAACAAGGCATTACAGAAGGCTTCCCCGATGCAAAGGGACCAATAGCGAAGTTGTTCCCATCTATAAGGCGTGTGACCCGCGACCGCCTGTACCCACCACCGAACAATCATGGTCGGGCCTTGTTTGCAAAATTGCTTGCCGATTCTCGAGCGCCAGCTTGACGGGCCGGGAGGCAAAGAGAGATACGGGCCCTCACCCAAAGTTCGATTCGCACTCGACACTCAACCATTGACCACATCTTCACATTGCGAAGCTCGTTGAAGATGCAACAGAACCGCCATCGATCTATATTGTTGCTTCGTGGATTTTGCAAAGGCATTTGACACGCGTGCTCCTCGAAAACTATGGGCAAGATTGGCATGGTACCGGGGTTCCTGTGATTTGCGTAATGCAAAGCAGGCGTGCTTTATGAAAGATGCTCGGGTCGGTTGCAGCCGGCAAGCCAACCATTTGATAGTAGTATCGGGTTCGCCAGATGCCCTCTCCCCAACATTGTTTGCGCTTTACATTGATCAATTGAGAGCTGGCTTGTCGATAATGGGGCCATTGTGGCTCACCTTCTACCGCATCATCAAGCGCTAATATATGCCGATGATGTGGACCTCCTAGCTTACACACCCAGCAGACATGCAACGACATCTCGATGCCCCCGACACATTTTGTCAAGCGAATCGATATGCCAACAACTTGGCCAAGACTAAGGTGGTTTTCATATCATCTTCACGATACCGAGGATCCCTCCTTCCGCTATCGAGGGGCGTAATGTGGAAGTAGCATCCACATACAAATATTTGGGAGTGGAGTTTCCGCCTACTATGCACCGGGACACATCCATACGGCTACGAAGTTACTACTGGTCCGGAAAGCACTATATGCAATGCAAAACAATAGTCATAGAGCCGGAGTTGTATGATTGGACCCATCACCACACTGCTCAAAGTCTTAGTGGAGCCCGCCCTTTATACGGGTTGAAGTATGGGGCCCAAAGTATCCCTCGCTACTTGAATGACTTGGAGCAGGTGCGTAAAGCCTTCTTGGTACGAGCACTAGGGGTGAAGTCCACAAATCCCATATCAAATTCTACCAAGGAAAAATGATTCTTGCCTCTTCGTAGGGCGGCCCTTGATCGCCACATTGTCTATTTTCGGTAAGGTGGTCAACATGGACGATGCTCGCCTCCCAAAACTAGCTTATATCATGGCAATGGGGCCACAACGCCAAGGCCCTCATTGAGGGAAAAGAGAGCTCAATGGATGGCTAGATGGAATGTGCAGAGCACGTGCATACATGTGCAAACAGAGGCGATCGCCATAGCTTGAGGTAATATCTTGACGCTTGCTTCATCAAGAAGCTTTGGGATGCTAGCGCTTGAACAAGTCAAGACAAAGACACTACCAAATACCACATAAATCCCACATTGGAACGAGGCCCACAATGCTACCTGCGCACCCACTTGCCCATGAAAAGACGCAGACTCATTGCCTCCATTCGCACAGGGGCACATCATCTTCGAATTGAGACATGCAGATGGATTGGTGAGCCACGTCAGGACAGGCTCTATCAATGCTGCCAAATGGGAGTCATTGAGGATGAATCTCATACCCTTCAAAGTTGCCCAAAGATATGATCAAATCCCGCCGCTTATGCCGAAGTTGGTCGCCCGCCACCGCTACATGTGACATTGAGCACGGCATCCGTATGGATGCTAGGATCATACCTTCAGGAGGTCATGGACATGCGAGATCAGCTATGTCCTCGGGCACGCACTTGACATGTACATACACATTTATTTCACGATGATGTATACTTGTATGCTTTTGACAAAGATTCTTATTATCGCCACTGCTTTTTCCTCTAAACCCTTCTGGCGGGGTTTTTAACCCGACAAGAATAAGTTTGTCAAGGCCTTCTGGGTCCCATAGGCCGATTGGTCTCAGTGGACGATAAAAAAACTATTCTATTCTATTCTATTCACAAAGCAAAGGAAGAGGCCTATTTTGGTCTAATGGGGATGCACCCTGCATATGAGACGCTTGTCATAAGATAGGCCACCAGTGTGGGAAATTCAAATTATATAGAGTTTTATTTTCTTCATGCATCCACTATTAATGTTTAACAAATCACAATGCAATGCATAGTTCGGTTGGATTTCCACTAACGGCAACTTTCAAGATGATGAGGCATCATAGTTTCCAGGCAGTAACATCGAATTGCCAATAGTTTATACTCTAAAGCCTTCCATTAACTGCAACACATAAACAATAATCACTATTTTTAGATATTTTTAGATGTTTTCTCCCTATGGCCACTAAAATATTGCTTCTACCATTGACAATTCAATGGAAACAACAAAAATAGTGCTAGCTATACAACTATCGAGAACTAATGGAAAGAGGGATGAACGATAGAATGTGACATGGGGATTCGCTATTGGCTTCTATTTTGAATGAATACTGCCACTGCCGTTAGTGGAAATCCGGTCTTAGTAATATTTTGCAAGCTACACTTTTAACATCTCTTTATTACGTAACAATGAGGTACCGTGTAGTTCCGCAATCTTGCTCAAAATTTAGATGTCATGTCCAAATAGTCATCCCGCATATGATGCCACGTCCGAATTAGATAGATATATAGACAAGGAGGAAGAAAAGGACGAAAAGAAGGTTGAAGTTTGCATTGCTCATACAACAACCTAGTACTTTGAAGCTTCCTCATACAAAGAACTGATATCCCTAGCAAGTTTGAACCTAGTTGGCAAATGCAAGGAAGCTATTTTACTGACATTTGCCTCCCTGAATGGTTACCATATTGATGGAAAAGAAGAGATGGTTGTTATTGGTATGAATCCAGGTGCCGTATAAAGAATATCAGAGCTTTTCTCTTGTACTTTCTACCATAATATTTCTTAAACCACTATAGAGACTGATGTTCACTGTGGTTGTAATTTGATCTCTTGAAAATAGAAAAAAATTTCCTTTGCTAGGTTGACTATCTTTATAGCTGCCTAACCATAAAAAAGGGAATATGGTTTTATGATTGCATTCATATGAAAAAATTCAAAAATTCCCAAAAATCCAAAATCTAGAAACCTTATGATCGCATTCATATGAAAAAATCCAAGCATTGATGTAGCATTTACTTTAGCCTAATTTAAGCCATGAGCATTCTATAGGCTTACTCTCAAGACCCTGTTTTCCTATTGACTTTTTTTTTGTTTTTTGAAGAACGACAAACTTTATTGAAACTCCAAGCCAAAGGCCAGATACAAATGCAGAGGCGGGAATAAAATCTCAGAGGATAATCATGATCCACTGAATAGAACTACCAGCCTATGCATAAGACAACACACTCAAATAGGACTCAAATATCAAATGTCGCCATTGGGAGCAAGCGAAGAACAATGGTAGGCCTTAGCGATTCTAGCTTGTGCGGCCCTAGAGGACACCCGCAGAGGAATATCCAAACCCTGAAAGATACACAATCTTATGCATTTCCAGATAGACCACAACAACCATCCTGATGCTAAATGAAATGCTTGGCTCTGCAACTTATTCCAAGTGTCCAGATAAATAGGCAGAAGCACTTGCTGACTTGTTAATGTCACATGAAAAAGAGAAAGTAGCCAAGACCAAACAAGCTGGAGATGATCACATAAAAAGAAACAATGCTCAATGGTCTTGTCCCTTTGCTTGCACGGTGGGCAGAGTGTTGACACTCGAGGATCAAATCTGTGGACAAGCACATTCACAGGAGGGCATCTGTGAAGAATCTGCCACCAAAGCACAGCCACCTTAGGATGGAGTAGTTTATCCCAAGTCCAAGTCCACATAACGCCTCCAACTAGGAGGTGAGAGTCAAGGGAGCACTTAGTGGATGGCAAAAGGATATCACCATTGACAAGCAAATTTATACATAGAGTTCACAAGCCTATGCTCGTGAACACTCTGGTGGGAAACCCACATGCACCCTTCAATAGCCTCTGGAGCAACCAATGGCAGAGTACTAGCAACCTTTCACCAAATAGGTTTGTCCCATAGCTTTCCCTCCTCGGACCAAGTAAGCAAAAAGCATGATGCCCTTGCTTCCTTGACTCTGGCCCATTCTTTCTTTCGGTTTTCCAAGTTAGTTACTAAAATTTATGTACCGCATTTTCCTTCTCCTCGAGAGGATACTAAGCTTAATAACCATCGAGACTCCTTTTTCAACTACGAAGCTTGAGAGGCTCAACATAAGTTGGAATGTGTGTGTTGACATTGATGCCTTGTCACGTATGATTTTCAGTAGCTATTATACATATAATTTAGCAAATCTATAGGGTTTCACAAGTCCACCGTGATTTTATCCTGGAAGCTGAGAAAGTACATGAAAGGTTTTTCATAAATCAAAACACCTTGTTTCCATGTTTAAGCATGCTTCGTGTTTTCGTTTTCGGATCAAAGGGCAAATAGCCCATCATACTAGGCACATTCTAAAAAGTAAACGTTTCACAAATATATTTTTGAACTCGAGACACCTAATATCAAATGCCATACGATAAAATAAAGAGTACTCCTTACATCTAATATCAAAGTAGCGGTCATGAAGCATAGAGATGTTACTCACTTTGGTCATTGTAGCCCCTAGTCTACTCTTTATATATTCAAGTCTAAGTCATTAGGAGTATAATAACCGGTAAAAGTGGGAGACAATGTGACACATATATAGAGGGATCACTTTATATGGAATGTATGCTAATGAGAGAGATCTCAATCTTCGATATTTCAACAACACAAGAGATTTTCAACGCTGGACATAACAAATTTGAGGGCTTCAAATCTTCATTTGTGTTTAGACTATGGTGTTACAATCTTGTGCACATCCAATTGATTCAGGAAATTCTGTGAAACTCATATAAGTGACTGAAAATTCAAAATATAGCAGAGTAGCCTAGAAGTTGAGGAGAATGCTTCCTTCTTTTCAACAGGTGTTTCCTTCATAGTCCTTAAGAATTAGTTGGCCTGAGTTCTAGAGTAGCGGGCAAGCTAAAAACTTGTAGGAATAGAATAGAATAGTTTTTTTAACGTCCACGAAGACCAATAGGTCATGGGACCCATATAATGGGCTAGTACAATCATTACTACTAGGATTAAAAAACCCCTGCCTCGAAAGGTTTTCAAGAGAAAAACCTTTTGTAGGACATTTTTCTAGGAAGCAAAAAATTTCGAAACCAATTTAAGGACGTGAACAACATAGAACAATGATGGTCAATATTATATTGAATGTGGACCACCCAAAGATTCCATGGAATAAAGTAGTGACAAGGACAAGGTGACATGTGAGGACTAACCACCCAATTTGAGTCTAGATTTCTTAAAAACACGACATTGCCTCCGTTTAGTGTAGGCTTTCTGAGAGTAAAGAAAGTACATCATTCTTAATTACAAAAATGATTGAAAATAACCCCAACTGATGTAAATGACGGCAAAGGTGAATCTTACAAGTAACCAAAAATTTGAAATTTAGAATGGTAGTCTAGGAGTTGAAGAGAAATTTCGTACTTTAAAATAGAGATTTTCCTTTAGATTAGCTGGCCATAATTCTAGATTAGCAGGCAAGCTAAAAGCTTGCAAGACATTTTTTTCTCTAAAAGCATGAAAAGTTCTTAAATCAACTAACACAGATAAGGATGTGAAAAACATAGAACATTGATGGCCAATATAGTACTATAATCACTCAAAGACTCCATTGAATAAACTGGTGATAAAGACAAGGTGACATGTGAGGGCTAACCACCCATGTTGAGGCTAAAATTTTTGAAGCAATACTACCTCCATTTTGTGTGGGCATTTTAAGGGAAAACAAAGTGATTGAAAATATCCTCAATGTATGATTGCATTTAAATTTATATTTCTGAGAATTTAAATGCGCAAATACTCCACCAACTAGAGTTTTTTTTCCACCAAATTATCTTTTGGCAATGCCATAGCTTGTTCTACACTAATTACTTCAAGGCTTGTTGAAGCCCTTCTAATGCAATTATGTATGGCAATGAAGTTCTCAAAGCTTATAGAATGGTCGACATACAAGTCACATTTAACAAAATAAGCAATGGGGTGGCAGAAGCGTACGGCCCCATGGACATTGGACACCCCAACTCAGGTATGTGTTCATGATAATCCAAGATAGTTGCTTGCTCATGCACAAGCCACGAAGTTGCTTGGGATCCCACCGGCATTCATATTAGTGCTAGAGTTGAAATTATTAAGGGTTCTGAGAAACACTTGGTGGTCTATCGCCGCAGCTTGTCCCTTTCTCGTCACATCACACCGCCAAGTCAGTCCTTAGTAGTACCCAATATGGCTTCCTTATTGCAAGCCCCACATGTCAAAATATATAAAGTCATTGCAATAATCTAAAATTTCATGTTGGCCAGTACTGAGGAGGATGGTATGATTAAGGTGGCTTATTTCAAATGCATCCTTTCAAAATGCACATGCGATCTAGGCATGATAAACTTCTCATTGTAGAGTAAAGTCATCATTTCAAAATTCAGCCGAGGGCTCTTAAATAGTGAAGACGACTCTCCTAGTTTACGCCTTCTCACTGTATCCCTTTAGGTGCTCCTGCCTCCTCGTTCGCTCGCCCCTGCTTCTTGATCCCCGCTTCAGAGGCTTCTTCGCCCTCACCAGATCTCAAGATCTCTCTTCACAAGTTTATTAGATCTGTAGGTAAGATCCCAGATCAGCATTTGCATCCAAGTCCATCCTTCGACTAGCTCTGCTTCAGAAAAGTCTGCTCCTGTCCTTCCTGCTAAGTACAAGAATTTTGGCGATGTTTTTGATAAGGTAAGCTTCCGGAGCATCGTCCTTATGACTGCCCCATTGATCTTCAGCCAGGGACGACCCCGCCATTTGGCCCTATCTATGGCTTGTCGCCAACAGAATTGGAGATTTTGCGGACCTATATCGAGGAGAATCTTGCAACCGGGTTTATTCGACATTCTCGGGCCACCCATTGAGCTGCCATCTTCTTTGTTTCCAAGAAGGATGGTTCTTTCGCTAGTTGTGCATTATCGCTGCCTCAACAAGATCATTATGCGTAACCGCTTATCCTCTCCCTCGATTCCACGATACTTCACGAAAAATTGATCTTCGAGGTATCTATAATCTTATCCGCGATCGTGGAAGGTGATGAGTGGAAGACATCCTTTCAACTTCGGTATGGTCATTTTGAGTATACCATCATGCCTTTCGCCTTACCAATGCTCCAAATGGCCTTTTCAAAGACATGGCTAACGATGTTTTTCGGGAGTTTTTGGATCTTTATGTTATCATCTATCTAGATGATATTCTGGTTTATTCGAAGACTTTGGAGGAGCATGAAGAACATGTCAGGAAGGTCCTTCAAAAGCTACGGGAACATGGAGTTTGATGTTCAGCTCCAAAGAAACATGTGCCTTATTTGCTTCATGCTTATAGGAAAAAGACTTGAATTATTTAGTGTAGAACAAGCTAGCTAAAAGATAATTTGGTGGAAAAGAACACTTCAGTTGGTGGAATTTTTGTGCATTCAAACCGTAATATAATAGATAGATAGTAATTTTTACGTCATGCAAAAATGGTTAAGGAGATGGCGCTAAGGAAAGCTTGGCGGTCGGGGTTCTGACGGCGAAACTTTGATCGGCGATATCTCTCTTTATCCGGTGTCGTCTTTCGCGTTTGGGCTCATTGGAAAGCTTGCTCCGAGCTCTTTCCGAAGGTGTATAGCATCAGCTATTTTGCATGTGGCTTTTGCCGCAAAACAGCTGATTTCCGGACTAGTTCGGGGTCATGGCTCCCGCCGCATGTGCTGATGGGGATCGGTTGAGCCTCATGGCTTGGGGCTGAAGCCAAGGGAGATGGCGAGGAGAAAGAATCCTCCAAAGAAAGGGAAGGGCTGGGGTCTCGCATGCATGAAGAGGCACGAGATGTAGGAAGTGGCATGCAATTGGTGGCGTAGATGAGGGAGCTCTTGGAATCCCTTCGGTTGAGAGGTATGTGGATTGTTCTTCCTCTCAATATAATTCGAGACCCCGAAGAGATTGTGTTTTGGAGACTCCGGTCTTGATTCCATCAAGCATGCCCCCTTTAGAAACCGGATCCGTGATGCCCTTTTCCCCCGGCTTGGGAAGGGGTCACTTGCCGGTGATGTGCCCTCTTCTAGGGTGCATGTAGCCATGTGCCTCCCCGGGTGCCCCCGATACCTCTCTCGTGGTGCCGTATGCAGCCCCCAAGTCCTGTCGGTGCCCGGCCCCGGGCGAGCAATGACACTATTGCTCGCATCACTCTACCGGGTTTTCGATTGATCAAGCGCATCGGAGTGTAGGACCGCCTGTTTCAAGAGGCTCAAATTTGTGGAGGATCATCACTCGCTGACTCAGCAGCTTCTTCGAGACTCCATGGATAGATATTGATCATACCGGGCATGTTCGCACCATTGAGAATCTAGTTTCATTTGCGGTATTGGGCTACTTCACGGGGTACATATTGGACACAAGGAGGTTTAGCTCTTGGCTTGCTGGACATCCGAGGCGGATTAGTTTGCCCGTGTATCGCCTCTCTCAAATTCCTACCAAATAATTTCTTCATAATCATGTTTGAGGCGAAGTCTTCCGTGGCGGCAATTGGTTAGTCGGGGTGGATACTTTGGGTGAATCATATGTGTTGTATCGATATATATACCCGCAATGTCCACCAGTTCTTTGATAGCAGTTAAAATCCCGTGTTGGTTCCAGATTCAGGATCTTCCTCCTGATCTGATGGTGCCTGATTTTTTGGTTTCTTTGGCTAATGGCCTGGGTGTATATTTGGCTCATTCTATTGTGCAGGTCCCCAAGATCCGTGTTGCTTTGCCTGCTTTGCAGCCTGTGCCCACTTCTCTTCCAGTGCGTAGTGGTCCTTGGCATTTTCCGATTGAAGCTTTTGAATGGCTCTGAGATCCGGCGGATGTTCCCATCTATTGTGCTACCATCTGACCCTGTTGATGATCCTGCTGGTGCTTGTGATGTGGTAAGGGTTGCGGGTGCTTATGCAGGGGCCCGGGATTCCTCTCTTCCTGAGGCAACAGGCGGAGGACTACGTGGTGCAGTGAATGGAGTTGGACGAGGTGGTGGTGTGGTTGGGAGAGGTGGTGTGGGACGAGGCCGGGGCAGGCTTGCTGCTGGCCGCCCATGGGATGGCGGGGCTAGGGGACGTGGTGGCTCAGGGGAGGGCTCAGATGATTTGGTTGTGGCTAGGTCTGAGGACAGGGCTGTGGGAGGGGCTGCTGATCCTGCTGGGGATGTCCCGGTAGCGGTATGTGCTGAGCGTGAGGTGGCTGGAGCAGCCCGGTTGGAGGTAGAGACTAGTGTGGCACATGACTCTATGGAGGTGTCTGGGGGACTTCCAACACGTGTTGGAAGTGGAATATCACTTAGAGCGGCTATGGGTCACATTGCTGTGATTAATCCTCCAGCTCTAGATGATGACTCTATGGAGTGGGCTGATGGCCTGATGGGTAGGCATGTGGGGCTGGACACTTCTCCTTCGGGATGAATAGGTCGATCCTCCGGAATGTGCGGGGTGCGGTCCTCTAGTAGTAAGAGGTCCCGTGTTTCTTTGGCACTTCTCGGCAGCTAAGGCCCCGATATTGTTTGCATTCGGGGAGCATAAGTGTCACAGTGGGTGATATGTCCGTGCTCATGAATATGGTTGGTAGGCGCTTTGGCTCTATTGCTTCTTCTTCCGGGCAGACGGTGGGGGTACTCTTATTGCTTGAGGATGGATGTGCAGTGTCAATGCACGCAGCTGACAGCAGTTTGGCCTGCGGGCAATAATTAAGTGGTTGGAGGGAGGGCAGGAGTGGGGGGGGATTGTTAATGTTTATGCCCCTAATCAGCCTTCTCGGGTGCTTTATGGGCCACAATCCGAATAAGGTTCGCGAGCCCTTGGTGGATCGCAGTTGCTTGGTTGCTGTTAGGGGACTTCAATATGGTAGAGCCAGTAGAGGATCGCCTGGGTTACAGAACCCGTGTTGTGCATGGGTTTGAGAGGGACCGATGGTCTCGCTTTGTTGCGTGATTTGGCCTTGGTTGAGGTCCCCGAGACTTGTCTTTCACCTATTGTAATAGGCGATTGGCGTGGCCGGTATGCTAGGCATGACCGGTGCTATGCTTCCCCATGCGCCTTTGGATGGTGTGCCCTTTTGCACCGGAGTAACATTCGCCTACCTCCATTTCTGATCATTACCCTCGTGTTTTGTCGGTCAGGTGCGGTTGCCTCTCTCGCCCCTCTAGGACGGTGTTCCGCTTTGAACACCCTACCGGGCCGATGCGGATTTCTCGCCCGGCCGAGTTGTGGCTTGATACCTTTTCATCTTTGAAGCGTATGTCTGGTATGGTGACTGCGTTGGCCAGGGTGAAGCGTTTTTGCCAAGGTCTTTAGTAGGAATTTTTTTGCATTCAAACCGTAATATAATAGATAGATAGTAATTTTTACGTCATGCAAAAATGGTTAAGGAGATGGCGCTAAGGAAAGCTTGGCGGCCGGGGTTCTCGATGGCTAAACTTTGATCGGCGATATCTCTCTTATCCGTGTCAGTTTTTTGTGCTTGGGCTCATTGGAAAGCTTGCTCCGAGCTCTTTCCGAAGGTGTATAGCATCAGCTATTTTGCATGTGGCTTTTTGCCGCAAACAGCTGATCTCCGGACTAGTTTGGGGGTCATGGCTCCTGCCAGACAGGCTGATGGGGGATCGGTTGAGCCTCATGGCTTGGGGCTGAAGCCAAGGGAGATGGCGAGGAGAAAGAATCCTCCAAAGAAAGGGAAGGGCGCTGGGTCTCGGCATGCATGAAGAGGCACGAGATGGTGGAAGTGGCATGCAATTGGTGGCGGCGAGATGAGGGAGCTCTTGGAATCCCTTCGTTGAGAGGTATGTGGATTGTTCTTCCTCTCAATATAATTCGGTGACCCCATGGGTGTGTTTTGGAGACTCCGGTCTTGATTCCATCAAGCATGCCCCCTTTAGAAACTGGATCTGTGATGCCCTTTTCCCCTGTGCTTGGGAAGGGGTCACTTGCTGGTGATGTGCCCTCTTCTAGGGTGCATGTAGCCGATGTGCCTCCCCGGGTGCCCCCGATACCTCTCGGGTGCCGGCATGCAGCCCCAAGTCCTCGTTGCTGGCCCGGCGGAGCAATGACACCGTTGCTTTCGCATCACTCGGTAGGGTTTTCAGATTGGATCAAGCGCCGCGGAGTGTAGGACTGCCTGCGTTTCAGAGGCTCAAATTTGTGGAGGATCATCACTGCTGACTCCGGCAGCTCTCTTCCAGAGACTCCATGGATAGATATTGATCATACCAGGCATGTTCAGACCATTGAGAATCTAGTTTCATTTGCGGTATTGGGCTACTTCACGGGGTACATATTGGACACAAGGAGGTTTAGCTCTTGGCTTTGTCGGACATCCGAGGCGGATTAGTTTGCCCAGTATCGGGTCTCAAATTCCTACCAAATAATTTCTTCATAATCATGTTTGAGGCTGAGTCTTCCGTGCGGCAATTGGTTAGTCGGGGGTGGATACTTTGGGTGAATCATATGTGTTGTATCAAGATATACTCCCAAGCAATGTCCACCGCCTCTTTTGACAGCAGCTTAAAATCCCGTGTTGGTTCCATTCGGGATCTTCCTCCTGATCTGATGGTGCCTGATTTTTTGGTTTCTTTGGCTAATGGCCTGGGTGTATATTTGGCTCATTCTATTGTGCAGGTCCCCAAGATCCGTGTTGCTTTGCCTGCTTTGCAGCCTGTGCCCACTTCTCTTCCAAAGGCGTAGTGGTCCCCGCATTTTCTCTTCCGATTGAAGCTTTTGAATGGCTCGAGATCCCGGCGGATGTTCCCATCTATTGTGCTACCATCTGACCCTGTTGATGATCCTGCTGGTGCTTCTGATGTGGTAGGGGTTGCGGGTGCTTATGCAGGGGCCCGGGATTCCTCTCTTCCTGAGGCAACAGGCGGAGGACTCCGTGGTGCAGTGAATGGAGTTGGACGAGGTGGTGGTGTGGTTGGGAGAGGTGGTGTGGGACGAGGCCGGGGTAGGCTTGCTGTTGGCCGCCCATGGGATGGCATGGCTAGGGGACGTGGTGGCTCAGGGGAGGGCTCAGATGATTTGGTTGTGGCTAGGTCTGAGGACAGGGCCGTGGGAGGGGCCAGCTGATCCCCGCCGGGGATGTCCCAGAGCGGTATGTGCCGAAGTGAGGTGGCTGGAGCAGCCCGGTTGGAGGTAGAGACTAGTGTGGCCCATGACTCTATGGAGGTGTCTGGGGGACTTCCAACACGTGTTGGAAGTGGAATATCACTTAGAGCGGCTGTGGGTCACATTGCTGTGATTAATCCTCCAAATCTAGATGATGACTCGTGGGAGTGGGCTGATGGCCCGATGGGTAGGCATGTGGGGCTGGACACTTCTCCTTCCGGGATGAATAGGTCGATCCTCACCGAATGTGCGAGGGTGCGGTCCTCTAGTAGTAAGAGGGCCCGTTTCTTTGGCACCACGGGCAGCTTCGCCCCCCGATATTGTTTGCATTCGGGAGCATAAGTGTCACAAGGGTGATATGTCCAGCTCATGAATATGGTTGGTAGGCGCTTTTGGCTCTATTGCTTCTTCTTCTCAAGTGCACTAGTGGGGGTACTCTTATTGCTTGGAGGATGGATGTGCGTCCGCATGTACTCGGCAGCCAGACAGTTTGGTCTGTGGGCAATAATTAAGTGGTTGGAGGGAGGGCGAGTGGGGATTGTTAATGTTTATGCCCCTAATCAGCCTTCTCACGGGTGCTTTATGGGCCACAATCCGAATAAGTTGGCGAGCCCTTGGTGGACCGCAGTTGCTTGGTTGTCGTTAGGGGACTTCAATATGGTAGAGCCAGTAGAGGATCGCCTCGGGTTCTCGAACCCGTGTTGTGCATGGGTTTGAGAGGGATCGCTGGTCTCGCTTTGTTGCAGGATTTGGCCTTGGTTGAGGTCCCCGGAGACTTGTCTTTCACCTATTGTAACAGTGATTGGCGCAGTCGGGCGATGCTAGGCATGACCGGTGCTATGCTTCCCCATGCGACCGGATGGTGTGCCCTTTTTGCACCGGAGTAACATTCGCTTCTACCTCCATTTCATCATTACCCTCGTGTTTTGTCCAAATAGGTGCGGTTGCCTCTCGCCCTCTAGGACGGTGTTCCGCTTTGAACACCCTCTACTTTCTCGGTCGATGCGGATTTCGCCCGCCGGTTGTGGCTTGATACCTTTTCATCTTTGAAGCCGCATGTCTGGTATGGTGACCGCTGGCATGCGGTGAAGCGTTTTGCCAAGGTCTTTAGTAGGCAGCGTGTGCAGCAGGAGCGACAGGAGTTGCATGGTCTCTATCAGGAGTTGGAGAAGATTCGGGCGCAGCCTTCTGATGGCATTAGGGAGAATGCAGTGTTACAACGTATTGTTGCTCTGGAGCAGGTTAAAGTGCACGAGGTGCGCGTGAAGGCGGCCCCACCTGGTTGAAGGAGGGGACACAAGTTCGCTTGGTGTTCTTGAGCGGCTAGGCGGCGCGATATCACGGCATCTATGGCGTCCCTTGCTTTGCCTGATGGCCGGACTTTGGAGGATCCCGTTGACTTGCAGAGGTATGTGCATGCTCATTTCTCAGGGTTTTTCGCACATCGCTCGCTTCCCTATGAGCAGGAGATGCAGGAGCTTGTTTTGGGGGCTGTCAAGCCATCTATTCTCGGCCTCACCGGCTTGAGCTTGGAGCAGGAGCTCGAGAGGGATTTAGCGGAGGCATGTATGTGCATGGCCAAGGACAAATGTCCTGGGCTGGATGACATCCCTGTGGAGTTCTTTCAAACTTATTGGGAGTGGGCTGGTGAGTCTGTCTACCAGGTGTATCTTGAGTTGCTGCAGTCTTCTCAAATGGATAGGATCTTGAATACTGCATGCATTTCCTTGATTCCTAAGGTTAAGCAGCCTTCTACTATTATTGATTGGAGGCCTATCTCCTTGTTGTCCTCGTGTACAAGATTATTGCAAAAGCCCCGGCAGAAAGTTGAAGCGGTGTTGACTTCTTCCATTAGTAAGGTGTACGGGTTTGTTCCCCGGAGGAACATTTTGTCTAATGTTGCCGCAGCTTATGAGGGCCTTTATTGGGCCAGAGAAACGAGTCAAGGCATTGCCTATCTTAAGCTTGACCTTGCCAAAGCTACGATAGTGTTCGTTGGGAGTTCTTGTGCGCCATGATGTTAGCGTTGAGTCGCGGGTCCACGCTTTACAGAGACAGTCATGAAGCTACATAGGTCAGCACGGGCTACGGTGGTGTGCCAGGGTGAACCCTCTGCCTTTTTCTCCTTAGGCAGGGGGGTGCGTCAGGTGTGCCCTTTGGCGCCGTTTTTGTTTACGATTTGTGGCGGAGGCACTGTCTCAGTTGTTTTTGGCTGCAGTGGAGGAGGGGGTGGTGGATGGGCTTCGGATGCAGGATGGTAGCCAGCAGATTATTAACCAGTTTGCCGATGACACTTTCCTCTTCTTGGTGGCAGAAGAGAGGAATTTGTAGAATGTGAAGGGTTTGCTAGATACTTTCTCCTTGTAAATGCTCTGCACTATGGGCCCAGCTGACTCCGCCTCCCCCTTGTTTGGCTCTATTCCCTTGGAAGGTGCTTTCAGGTAATGTGTGTACTAAGCTGTTGGGTATTCCCTTTGGAGGGGATGTTTTTATGGGGAGGGTGTGGGATGAGATTTTGCAGGGGTTGCAGAAACACCTCAATTGGTGGAAGGATAGCAAGTTGTCCATGGCAGGTAGGATCACTATTGCCAAGTCAGTACTTTGTAGCATCCATGTGTATACAGCATCTGCGATGTTAGCTCCTGAGGGTAAGATACAAGCTTTGGATAAGATTGTTCGGAATTTTGTGTGGGGCGGGGATGATGAAGGGGCGGTTGTTAAAGTGGCTTGGTGGAAGTGTCTCCGCCCCCGGGAGGATGGGGGTTTGGCCATTCTGGATTTGGCACTGCATAGTAAGGTGTTGGTCTCCAAGTTTGTTTGGAGCATTCTGCAGGATGGAGCATCTTCTCCTGGTGCGACGCTGTTGTTGCAGTCTCTTCGCCATTGTGTGGCGTTTGGGAAGCCGTCTGCGTAATGTGGAGTTGCCCCGGCACTTTGTTGTATGGTCTCGGCCTTTCCCACATGCATCCCCTTTTCTCCGCCGAGGGTGTTGCGGGCTTGGGATCATGTGCGTGTGCCCTTCCAGCTAGATTATGCCTCAGTTTATCACCACTCTTCTCCTTTCTTGTGGGTTCCTCTACCCCCTGCGCACTTGCCCTTGGCCGCCACTGTGCATGCTCGGACGCAGGCCCGTTGGAGGCGAGCTGCTGTGCTCACCTTGGAGGATTGGTATTGGGGTGGTCAGCTAGCTTCGTGGGAGTTCTTTTGAGCTCGCCACCTGAGAGGCGTGGACCGGGCTATCACGGGAACAAGTGGCGGGAATATTCCGCTACACGTACCTATAGTCCCTCGGGATGATGTGGTGGTGCAGTTTTTGGAAGGTTCATCCGATGTTGTGTCTTCTTGTTTTGTGCGGTCTTGTTACCGGTGTCCGGCTATTCATGACACACTACCCCCTTCAGCAAATGGTCTCTGCAGCTTTTCGGGTTCTCGATGGCGCCGGTTTGGACGTGGACATGGAGCTCACTTCCCCAATCGGGGTTAGGGTGCTTCGCGTGGCGGTGGTGCACCACCGTATCGGGGTGAATGTCCTTGTGAGTCGGTTTAGGCCGGTGTGAGCCCTCTCTCCCCTTTGTTGTGGCCTTCATCATGAGACCGTGGAGCATTGTTCTGGTTTTATGCCCTCACTTGCAGGTCGCCTGGGGATTGGATTAGGGCTCGCTTCGTGAGATTGACTAGCCGCCAGCTTCTCGCTTCATGTGTATCTCGGTGCTTGGCGGCGCTTGCGGCAGCAAGCCTTGCATCCGTCGTGGGCTTGGTTGGTGTGGGCTGATTTGGAAGCGGCGGTTGTGGATCTTTCGGGGATTCAGCACCTGCAACCTCTCTAGTTCCTCGACTCGGTACAAGCTATTTCAAAAGCTTCTCGTGTTCCCTGGATTGGTAGAGCGGAAGTTTGCCATTTAATGGACTTCTTGGGTGTTGTAGATGGTGATGGTCGGTTTGTACAAAGATAGAGTTGCGGTTTTTCTGTAAGTGTGTTGTGGAGTGTCGAGGTATCGCTGTCTCTTTGGGGCAGTTCTCCTTCCTCCTCACTTGCTTTGTAACATTACCATTCTTTTAATATATTGACGACACAGTTCTTCAAAAAAAAAAAAAAATGGTTAAGCAAAAATGTAGGCAATGTTGCTTCAATCGATTTGAGAAGTCTAGCCTCAAGATGGGTTGTTAGCCCTCACATGTCATCTTGTCCTTATTGGCGACATGTCCTTATTACCAATATATTTAATGGTGTCTTTGAATGGTATCAATTTAGTACCTTAACGACCTGGCCCTCAAGTTTTAAGGCTGAGGTCAGATCTCAGTCATTGGTTGCAAGAGTGTTACCCACTAGTAACACATTAAAAAGTGCATAAACACCTACATTGTTATGTCAAATGGCTATAAATACCTAGCTTGTTATGAAAACCACCATAAAACCACCACAAAATCACTATAAAACTCTCGGTCCCAGTTTGTTAAATGGATAACATCCTCGAACTTCGGGTATGTATGCCCTACTATAACAAACTCGGGCCTCCGGTCCTCGTTTGTTATAATAGGGCATAACACCTTCGTTCCAGGGTGTTATCCGGCCCGAGTTTATTATAGTAGGGCATAACACCCGAGTTCCAGGGTGTTATCCCTTTCATATCCATCATCTAGGTTCTTTTGGTATGAGAACTAATTTATTCAATGGAATCGTTGAATAGTACCATATCCACCATCTAGGTTCTTTTTGTTTGAGAATTTTTTCACGTTTGAGATGAAAATGTCACCATAGGTAAGTATGACTTATATAAGATTGAAATATGGAACTACACTTGCTTCAACAAGTGATTGTAACGGGGTAAGCCATCTGGGACCCCTTTCTTGTTCTGGCAGGGGATCTTTGCGACCGGCGGTAGCCGGGAGCGAAATTCCCTGCCAAACTGAAAAAGGGGACCAGATTGCTTATCCCTACAATATAACAATCAGGGACAACTTTTGAGTGCTTGGCTATGGCGGATTTGGTGGATTTGCTACTGAAAACGACTGTTGTAGAGATATGGCACCGGATTTCATGCTAAAATTTCACGGATTTGCTGCTGTAAAGAAATTTCACCGGGGCATAACTGCGAAGATGGGTTATAATAGGGGTTTTATACTTGTTGATGTGCTCATGATCAGGTTCTTGATGACTGGTTGAAGTTGTAACAGAGAATAGGTCGACTTGATTATGATTTCTTGATGTTGGTACAAGCTACATGGCCTCGTAGAAATGCACATTTGGAAGAAAGCTGGACCCAATTGTTATATTGCAAACGACACATTCATATGTTGGAACCATTCATAACTTACTTTTGGTGACCCACAAAGGAAAATGTTGCCTTATTCTTCTACTCCATGATCTTCTAAAAAACTTTTTATACCCATTAATTGTAAGGACGAAAAAAGTTTATTCATAAAAAGTAGCAACTTACAAAATGTACATATCTCATCTAGCTGTGTAGCCACAAGAACATGCCACTAGAACACGAGCCTGAAGCACTGTGTGCTTACTCCAATAGAGAAGACTAGTTATAAGAATCCATTTGAAGATACTGTATCCAAACCTAGTACCTCACATCTGACTCAAGATGGGAACATTATAAGCCACTTCTTGATTGAACATAGGAGCCAACAAGAGTTAAGATAGAATGCTTCTATCTAGCTGAGGGCCATGCATTTGGATAGGAAGCCAAGAGGATGCGTTGGCCATGCAATCTACTGTTAAATAAACCTTGTAGCCCAGACCATGCAGGTTGAAATTCTCGACAAGCAAAGAAATAATGCTCAAGAGTCTCAACATATAGGGGCTATCGTTAAACGAGGCAATATATGAAGCTGAAAATGCTTGCCTTTGTGAATATCCTCACGACAAACTCCAAACCATCAGTTCTATGATACCAACCTCCACCATACGAGGCAACTTCACTGCTATCTAATTTTGCATATAGAACATTCCAGCGGGAGAGTAGAAATTTTGCAGGCCAAGACAATAGGCGGCCACCTTCATACCATACTTGAATATAGATAACACTTGCAATGACCCATCATCTCCAATGTTAGAGGATGAAATAAAGCAAGTGAGGTGCCAAGAGGTTTGACGGTAGTGGTGCTCGCCATCGAGGATTCTTCAGTAAGGCATGGGTGGATGAACATGGCCATAAAAGATGTCTGACTGCATTTCACGATCCAGGTAGAAAAGGAGAGGCATTCTGAGGTTGTAGAGGATGAGATAGTGCCTGAGGTAGAATTGGTTGATTGCCCTCTTGGAGATAGTCCTACATATGAGAAAGACGTGAAGGAATATTTTTAAAAAATATTGTTAGTGCACTTGGCAAGGGTGTGTGATTCACAACTGGAAGGTTGCGAGTTCAAACCTTGTCTTGTGCAACTACCTTTTTGCATCCGTGTGACGACCATCTTTTGTACATACGAGTATAATGTTCGTATGATACGAATATCCTTATGGTCGTCACACCATCCCCCTCCTACGACGGCGACGAGTCCTCGGAGCTGGGGCCGGAGTACTCAAACTTGGCTTGTTCGGGTAATGTCGGTGAAACTCCGCAATTTTATCAGGCACATTAGTAAGATTTTTGGCAGGCTCCCAGGTCCTATCACTTGGCAAGTAACCTTCCCAATCGACAAAGTAATACAATCGTCGACGAAGAAACTTGGAGTCCAGAATCTCTCGAATCTCGAACTCCTCATGATCATCAATCTCGACTGGTGGTGGAGGTACTCGAGTTGGAAATGGATTCGCCATATAGGGTTTCAACAAAGACACATGGAACACTGGGTGAAGCCGAACTGATGGCAAAAGCTCAAGATGGAAAGCAGCATCACCAACTCGTTCAATGATCCGATAGGGACCTAAGCGCTGGTAGTCGAGCTTGTTACAAGGGCAAGCTGTCGGCAAATCCCAATGCAAAAGCCAAACAAGATCACCAACTGCAAAATGAGGAGTGTCTTGACGGTGCTGATCTGCATGATAACGATAACGTGCTTGGGCCTAGAGGAGATGGTGCTGAAGATCATCATAGAGCATGAGGAGCTTCTCGAGCCTGTCCTCGGCACTGGGATTGACTGAGTCATATCCAGGAGCAATGAAACACCACCAGGGATGCATGCGGAAATTAATAAAGAACGGAGTCTGGCCTGTGGAGGCATGGACAGAATTATTGTAAGCAAATTCTGCCAGCGGTAGCCAATCAACCCAGTCCTACTAATAATTGATGAAGCATCGCAAATACTGCTCAAGTCTTTGATTAGTGCGCTCCACCTGCCCATTGGTCTCTGGATGATGTCCAGAAGAGAGCGAACGTTCCACATACAAGAATTGCAATAGACGCTTCCAAAAACTGCCAACAATTTCAGGCAAGTGCATCTCTTCCCTCTCATCAGGGACCGGAAATTATTTTTCTTCCACTTGCCTTGATCCTTGCCTTCAATCCGCCCTTTATAAGATCGATCCCTCCGCCCAATCCTTCCTCCTTGCTTCGTTTCCTTGGATCCCCTTTCCGCTCTGATTTTTTTTGTTCTAAATCTGCCCGATTCAATCCGTTTCTCTGTTTCTATCCATCGATTCATCCTCCCCAATCTTTTTCCCTTGCTCTTCAATCCGTTTCTATGCTTCGGCCTTACCAATGCTCCAGCGGTCTTTCAGCACATGGCTAACGATGTTTTTCGGGAGTTTTTGGATCTTTATGTTATCATCTATCTAGATGATATTCTGGTTTATTCGAAGACTTTGGAGGAGCATGAAGAACATGTCAGGAAGGTCCTTCAGAAGCTACGGAGCTTTCCAACGAGCCCAACCGCGCCGAAATCTGACACCAGATAAGAGAGACATCGCCGATCAAAGTTTTGCCGTCAGAACCCCGACTGCCAAGCTTTCCTTAGCGCCATCTCCTTAACCATTTTTGCATGACGTAAAAATTACTATCTATCTATTATATTACGGTTTGAATGCACAAAAATTCCACCAACTGAAGTGTTCCTTTCCACCAAATTATCTTTTAGCTAGCTTGTTCTACACTAAATAATTCAAGTCTTTTTCCTATAAGCATGAAGCAAATAAGGCACATGTTTGCTGGAGCCTGAACATCTCCTGCCAGACAGGCTGATGGGGGGTCGGTTGAGCCTCATGGCTTGGGGCTGAAGCCAAGGGAGATGGCGAGGAGAAAGAATCCTCCAGTAAAGGGGAAGGGCGCGGGTCTCGGCATGCATGAAGAGGCACGAGATGTAGGAAGTGGCATGCAATTGGTGGCAGAGATGAGGGAGCTCTTGGAATCCCCTTCGGTTGAGAGGTATGTGGATTGTTCTTCCTCTCAATATAATTCTGAGACCCCAGTAGATTGTGTTTTGGAGACTCCGGTCTTGATTCCATCAAGCATGCCCCCTTTAGAAACTGGATCTGTGATGCCCTCTTCCCCTGTGCTTGGGAAGGGGTCACTTGCTGGTGATGTGCCCTCTTCTAGGGTGCATGTAGCTGATGTGCCTCCTGGGGTGCCCCTGGATACCTCTCAGGGTGCCAGGGCGGCAGCCCCAAGTCCTGTGCGCCCGGCCTGGCGGAGCAATGACACTGTTGCTCGCATCACTCGGCCGGGGTTTTCAGATTGGATCAAGCGCACGGAGTGTAGGACTGCCCGTGTTCAAGAGGCTCTGAAATTTGTGGAGGATCATCACTCTGTTGACCTGCAGGCAGCTCTTCCAGAGACTCCATGGATAGATATTGATCATACCAGGCATGTTCAGACCATTGAGAATCTAGTTTCATTTGCGGTATTGGGCTACTTCACGGGGTACATATTGGACACAAGGAGGTTTAGCTCTTGGCTTGCTGGACATCCGAGGCGGATTAGTTTGCCCAGGTATCAGTCTCTGAAATTCCTACCAAATAATTTCTTCATAATCATGTTTGAGGCTGAGTCTTCCGTGCGGCAATTGGTTAGTCGGGGGGTGGATACTTTGGGTGAATCATATGTGTTGTATCAGTATTATACTCCGGCAATGTCCACCAGTTCTTTGACAGCAGTTAAAATCCCGTGTTGGTTCCAGATTCAGGATCTTCCTCCTGATCTGATGGTGCCTGATTTTTTGGTTTCTTTGGCTAATGGCCTGGGTGTATATTTGGCTCATTCTATTGTGCAGGTCCCCAAGATCCGTGTTGCTTTGCCTGCTTTGCAGCCTGTGCCCACTTCTCTTCCAGTGCGTAGTGGTCCTTGGCATTTTCCGATTGAAGCTTTTGAATGGCTCTGAGATCCGGCGGATGTTCCCATCTATTGTGCTACCATCTGACCCTGTTGATGATCCTGCTGGTGCTTCTGATGTGGTAGGGGTTGCGGGTGCTTATGCAGGGGCCCGGGATTCCTCTCTTCCTGAGGCAACAGGCGGAGGACTCCGTGGTGCAGTGAATGGAGTTGGACGAGGTGGTGGTGTGGTTGGGAGAGGTGGTGTGGGACGAGGCCGGGGTAGGCTTGCTGTTGGCCGCCCATGGGATGGCATGGCTAGGGGACGTGGTGGCTCAGGGGAGGGCTCAGATGATTTGGTTGTGGCTAGGTCTGAGGACAGGGCTGTGGGAGGGGCTGCTGATCCTGCTGGGGATGTCCCGGTAGCGGTATGTGCTGAGCGTGAGGTGGCTGGAGCAGCCCGGTTGGAGGTAGAGACTAGTGTGGCCCATGACTCTATGGAGGTGTCTGGGGGACTTCCAACACGTGTTGGAAGTGGAATATCACTTAGAGCGGCTGTGGGTCACATTGCTGTGATTAATCCTCCAGCTCTAGATGATGACTCTGTGGAGTGGGCTGATGGCCTGATGGGTAGGCATGTGGGGCTGGACACTTCTCCTTCGGGATGAATAGGTCGATCCTCAGCTGGAATGTGCGAGGGGTGCGGTCCTCTAGTAGTAAGAGGGCCCGTGTTTCTTTGGCACTACGGCAGTTGCGTCCTGATATTGTTTGCATTCAGGAGCATAAGTGTCACAAGGGTGATATGTCCAGGCTCATGAATATGGTTGGTAGGCAGTTTGGCTCTATTGCTTCTTCTTCTGGGCAGACTAGTGGGGGTACTCTTATTGCTTGGAGGATGGATGTGCAGGTCACGTACTCTGCAGCAGACAGGTTTGGTCGGTGGGCAATAATTAAGTGGTTGGAGGGAGGGCAGGAGTGGGGATTGTTAATGTTTATGCCCCTAATCAGCCTTCTCAGCGGGGTGCTTTATGGGCCACAATCCGGAATAAGTTGCGAGCCCTTGGTGGACTGCAGGTTGCTTGGTTGCTGTTAGGGGACTTCAATATGGTAGAGCGAGTAGAGGATCGCTCTGGTTCTGGAACCCAGGTTGTGCATGGGTTTGAGAGGGATCAGTGGTCTCGTTTGTTGCAGGATTTGGCCTTGGTTGAGGTCCCTGGAGACTTGTCTTTCACCTATTGTAACAGGCAGATTGGCGCAGGCCGGGCGTATGCTAGGCATGACCGGTGCTATGCTTCCCCATGCGCACTGGATGGTGTGCCCTTTTTGCACCGGAGTAACATTCTGTCTACCTCCATTTCTGATCATTACCCTCAGGTTTTGTCCAGTCAGGGTGCGGTTGCCTCTCGGCCCTCTAGGACGGTGTTCCGTTTGAACACCCGGCTTCTGGCTGATGCGGATTTCTCGGCCCAGTGCCAGAAGTTGTGGCTTGATACCTTTTCATCTTTGAAGCGTATGTCTGGTATGGTGACTGCGTTGGCCAGGGTGAAGCGTTTTGCCAAGGTCTTTAGTAGGCAGCGTGTGCAGCAGGAGCGACAGGAGTTGCATGGTCTCTATCAGGAGTTGGAGAAGATTCGGGCGCAGCCTTCTGATGGCATTAGGGAGAATGCAGTGTTACAACGTATTGTTGCTCTGGAGCAGGTTAAAGTGCAGGAGGTGCGTGTGAAGGCGGCCCTTACCTTGAGGCAATATCTTGACGCAATATCTTGAGGCAATATCTTGACGCTTGCTTCATCAGCAAGCTTTGGGATGCTAGCGCCCTTGAACAAGTCAAGATAGCACACTACCAGCGCCACATAAATCCCACATTGGAACGAGGCCCACAATGCTACCTGCGCACCCACTTGCCCATGAAAAGACGCAGACTCATTGCCTCCATTCGCACAGGGGCACATCATCTTCGAATTGAGACAGGCAGATGGATTGGTGAGCCACGTCAGGACAGGCTCTATCAATGCTGCCAAATGGGAGTCATTGAGGATGAATCTCATACCCTTCAAAGTTGCCCAGCATATGATCAAATCCGGACGCGCTATGCTGAGTTGGTCAGGCCTGGCCAGCCGCTACATGTGACATTGAGCACGGCATCCGTATGGATGCTAGGATCATACCTTCAGGAGGTCATGGACATGCGAGATCAGCTATGTCCTCGGGCACGCACTTGACATGTACATACACATTTATTTCACGATGATGTATACTTGTACAGTTTGACAGCATTCTTATTACTGCCACGGTTTTTCCCTCGAAAACCCTTCGGGGCGGGGGTTTTTTAACCCAGACAGTAATAAGTTTGCTGCGCTCCTTCTGGGTCCCATAGGCCGATTGGTCTCAGTGGACGATAAAAAAACTATTCTATTCTATTCTATTCACAAAGCAAAGGAAGAGGCCTATTTTGGTCTAATGGGGATGCACCCTGCATATGAGACGCTTGTCATAAGATAGGCCACCAGTGTGGGAAATTCAAATTATATAGAGTTTTATTTTCTTCATGCATCCACTATTAATGTTTAACAAATCACAATGCAATGCATAGTTCGGTTGGATTTCCACTAACGGCAACTTTCAAGATGATGAGGCATCATAGTTTCCAGGCAGTAACATCGAATTGCCAATAGTTTATACTCTAAAGCCTTCCATTAACTGCAACACATAAACAATAATCACTATTTTTAGATATTTTTAGATGTTTTCTCCCTATGGCCACTAAAATATTGCTTCTACCATTGACAATTCAATGGAAACAACAAAAATAGTGCTAGCTATACAACTACTGCAACTAATGGAAAGAGGGATGAACGATAGAATGTGACATGGGGATTCGCTATTGGCTTCTATTTTGAATGAATACTGCCACTGCCGTTAGTGGAAATCCGGTCTTAGTAATATTTTGCAAGCTACACTTTTAACATCTCTTTATTACAGAACAATGAGGTACCAGGTAGTTCCAGAATCTTGCTCAAAATTTAGATGTCATGTCCAAATAGTCATCCTGCATATGATGCCACGTCCGAATTAGATATATAGACAAGGAGGAAGAAAAGGACGAAAGAAGGTTGAAGTTTGCATTGCTCATACAACAACCTAGTACTTTGAAGCTTCCTCATACAAAGAATCCGATATCCCTAGCAAGTTTGAACCTAGTTGGCAAATGCAAGGAAGCTATTTTACTGACATTTGCCTCCCTGAATGGTTACCATATTGATGGAAAAGAAGAGATGGTTGTTATTGGTATGAATCCAGGTGCCGTATAAAGAATATCAGAGCTTTTCTCTTGTACTTTCTACCATAATATTTCTTAAACCACTATAGAGACTGATGTTCACTGTGGTTGTAATTTGATCTCTTGAAAATAGAAAAAAATTTCCTTTGCTAGGTTGACTATCTTTATAGCTGCCTAACCATAAAAAAAGGAATATGGTTTTATGATTGCATTCATATGAAAAAATTCAAAAATTCCCAAAAATCCAAAATCCAGAAACCTTATGATCGCATTCATATGAAAAAATCCAAGCATTGATGTAGCATTTACTTTAGCCTAATTTAAGCCATGAGCATTCTATAGGCTTACTCTCAAGACCCTGTTTTCCTATTGACTTTTTTTTTTGTTTTTTGAAGAACGACAAACTTTATTGAAACTCCAAGCCAAAAGCCAGATACAAATGCAGAGGCGGGAATAAAATCTCAGAGGATAATCATGATCCACTGAATAGAACCACCAGCCTATGCATAAGACAACACACTCAAATAGGACTCAAATATCAAATGTCGCTTGGCGGGAGCAAGCGAAGAACAATGGTAGGCCTTAGCGATTCTAGCTTGTGCGTCCTAGAGGACACCTGCAGGAGGAATATCCAAACCCTGAAAGATACACAATCTTATGCGTTTCCAGATAGACCACAACAACCATCCTGATGCTAAATGAAATGCTTGGCTCTGCAACTTATTCCAAGTGTCCAGATAAATAGGCAGAAGCACTTGCTGACTTGTTAATGTCACATGAAAAAGAGAAAGTAGCCAAGACCAAACAAGCTGGAGATGATCACATAAAAAGAAACAATGCTCAATGGTCTTGTCCCTTTGCTTGCACGGTGGGCAGAGTGTTGACACTCGAGGATCAAATCTGTGGACAAGCACATTCACAGGAGGGCATCTGTGAAGAATCTGCCACCAAAGCACAGCCACCTTAGGATGGAGTAGTTTATCCCAAGTCCAAGTCCACATACGTCTCCAACTAGGAGGTGAGAGCTGAAGGGAGCACTTAGTGGATGGCAAAAGGATATCACCATTGACAAGCAGCCTATACATAGAGTTCACAAGCCTATGCTCGTGAACACTCTGGTGGGAAACCCACATGCACCCTTCAATAGCCTCTGGAGCAACCAATGGCAGAGTACTAGCAACCTTTCACCAAATAGGTTTGTCCCATAGCTTTCCCTCCTCGGACCAAGTAAGCAAAAAGCATGATGCCCTTGCTTCCTTGACTCTGGCCCATTCTTTCTTTCGGTTTTCCAAGTTAGTTACTAAAATTTATGTACCTGCATTTCCTTCTCTGAGAGGATACTAAGCGAATAACTACTGAGACTCCTTTTTCAACTACGAAGCTTGAGAGGCTCAACATAAGTTGGAATGTGTGTGTTGACATTGATGCCTTGTCACGTATGATTTTCAGTAGCTATTATACATATAATTTAGCAAATCTATAGGGTTTCACAAGTCCACCGTGATTTTATCCTGGAAGCTGAGAAAGTACATGAAAGGTTTTTCATAAATCAAAACACCTTGTTTCCATGTTTAAGCATGCTTCGTGTTTTCGTTTTCGGATCAAAGGGCAAATAGCCCATCATACTAGGCACATTCTAAAAAGTAAACGTTTCACAAATATATTTTTGAACTCGAGACACCTAATATCAAATGCCATACGATAAAATAAAGAGTACTCCTTACATCTAATATCAAAGTAGCGGTCATGAAGCATAGAGATGTTACTCACTTTGGTCATTGTAGCCCCTAGTCTACTCTTTATATATTCAAGTCTAAGTCATTAGGAGTATAATAACCGGTAAAAGTGGGAGACAATGTGACACATATATAGAGGGATCACTTTATATGGAATGTATGCTAATGAGAGAGATCTCAATCTTCGATATTTCAACAACACAAGAGATTTTCAACGCTGGACATAACAAATTTGAGGGCTTCAAATCTTCATTTGTGTTTAGACTATGGTGTTACAATCTTGTGCACATCCAATTGATTCAGGAAATTCTGTGAAACTCATATAAGTGACTGAAAATTCAAAATATAGCAGAGTAGCCTAGAAGTTGAGGAGAATGCTTCCTTCTTTTCAACAGGTGTTTCCTTCATAGTCCTTAAGAATTAGTTGGCCTGAGTTCTAGAGTAGCGGGCAAGCTAAAAACTTGTAGGAATAGAATAGAATAGTTTTTTTAACGTCCACGAAGACCAATAGCTCATGGAACCCATACAATGGGCTAGTACAATCATTACTACTAGGATTAAAAAACCCCTGCCTCGAAAGGTTTTCAAGGGAAAAACCTTTTGTAGGACATTTTTCTAGGAAGCAAAAAATTTCGAAACCAATTTAAGGACGTGAACAACATAGAACAATGATGGTCAATATTATATTGAATGTGGACCACCCAAAGATTCCATGGAATAAAGTAGTGACAAGGACAAGGTGACATGTGAGGACTAACCACCCAATTTGAGTCTAGATTTCTTAAAAACATGACATTGCCTCCGTTTAGTGTAGGCTTTCTGAGAGTAAAGAAAGTACATCATTCTTAATTACAAAAATGATTGAAAATAACCCCAACTGATGTAAATGACGGCAAAGGTGAATCTTACAAGTAACCAAAAATTTGAAATTTAGAATGGTAGTCTAGGAGTTGAAGAGAAATTTCGTACTTTAAAATAGAGATTTTCCTTTAGATTAGCTGGCCATAATTCTAGATTAGCAGGCAAGCTAAAAGCTTGCAAGACATTTTTCTCTCTAAAGCATGAAAAGTTCTTAAATCAACTAACACAGATAAGGATGTGAAAAACATAGAACATTGATGGCCAATATAGTACTATAATCACTCAAAGACTCCATTGAATAAACTGGTGATAAAGACAAGGTGACATGTGAGGGCTAACCACCCATGTTGAGGCTAAAATTTTTGAAGCAATACTACCTCCATTTTGTGTGGGCATTTTAAGGGAAAACAAAGTGATTGAAAATATCCTCAATGTATGATTGCATTTAAATTTATATTTCTGAGAATTTAAATGCGCAAATACTCCACCAACTAGAGTTTTTTTTTCCACCAAATTATCTTTTGGCAATGCCATAGCTTGTTCTACACTAATTACTTCAAGGCTTGTTGAAGCCCTTCTAATGCAATTATGTATGGCAATGAAGTTCTCAAAGCTTATAGAATGGTCGACATACAAGTCACATTTAACAAAATAAGCAATGGGGTGGCAGAAGCGTACGGCCCCATGGACATTGGACACCCCAACTCAGGTATGTGTTCATGATAATCCAAGATAGTTGCTTGCTCATGCACAAGCCACTGAGTTGCTTGGGATCCCAGCTGGCATTCATATTAGTGCTAGAGTTGAAATTATTAAGGGTTCGGAGAAACACTTGGTGGTCTACTGCACAGTTGTCCCTTTCTGGTCACATCACACTGGCCAAGTCAGTCCTTAGTAGTACCCAATATGGCTTCCTTATTGCAAGCCCCACATGTCAAAATATATAAAGTCATTGCAATAATCTAAAATTTCATGTTGGCCAGTACTGAGGAGGATGGTATGATTAAGGTGGCTTATTTCAAATGCATCCTTTCAAAATGCACATGCGATCTAGGCATGATAAACTTCTCATTGTAGAGTAAAGTCATCATTTCAAAATTCAGCCGAGGGCTCCTAAATAGTGAAGACGACTCTCCTAGTTTACGCCTTCTCACTGTATCCCTTTAGGTGCTCCTGTTCCTGTTCTCGCTCCTGTTCTTGATCCTGCTTCTGTAGAGGCTTCTTCGCGCCCTCAGCTCCGTATCTCGAAGATCTCTCTTCACAAGTTTATTAGATCTGGTAGGTAAGATCCCAGATCAGCATTTGCATCCAAGTCCATCCTTCGACTAGCTCTGCTTCAGAAAAGTCTGCTCCTGTCCTTCCTGCTAAGTACAAGAATTTTGGCGATGTTTTTGATAAGGTAAGCTTCCGGAGCATCGTCCTTATGACTGCCCCATTGATCTTCAGCCAGGGACGACCCCGCCATTTGGCCCTATCTATGGCTTGTCGCCAACAGAATTGGAGATTTTGCGGACCTATATCGAGGAGAATCTTGCAACTGGGTTTATTCGACATTCTCAGTCACCCACAGGAGCTGCCATCTTCTTTGTTTCCAAGAAGGATGGTTCTTTGCTGCTAGTTGTGCATTATCGCGGCCTCAACAAGATCATTATGCGTAACCGCTATCCTCTCCCTCTGATTCCACGATACTTCACGAAAATTGATCTTCGAGGTATCTATAATCTTATCCGCATCAGGGAAGGTGATGAGTGGAAGACATCCTTTCGAACTCGGTATGGTCATTTTGAGTATACCATCATGCCTTTCGGCCTTACCAATGCTCCAGCGGTCTTTCAGCACATGGCTAACGATGTTTTTCGGGAGTTTTTGGATCTTTATGTTATCATCTATCTAGATGATATTCTGGTTTATTCGAAGACTTTGGAGGAGCATGAAGAACATGTCAGGAAGGTCCTTCAAAAGCTACGGGAACATGGAGTTTGATGTTCAGGCTCCAGCAAACATGTGCCTTATTTGCTTCATGCTTATAGGAAAAAGACTTGAATTATTTAGTGTAGAACAAGCTAGCTAAAAGATAATTTGGTGGAAAAGAACACTTCAGTTGGTGGAATTTTGTGCATTCAAACCGTAATATAATAGATAGATAGTAATTTTTACGTCATGCAAAAATGGTTAAGGAGATGGCGCTAAGGAAAGCTTGGCGGTCGGGGTTCTGACGGCGAAACTTTGATCGGCGATATCTCTCTTATCTGGTGTCAGATTTCAGCGTGCTTGGGCTCATTGGAAAGCTTGCTCCGAGCTCTTTCCGAAGGTGTATAGCATCAGCTATTTTGCATGTGGCTTTTTGCCGCAAACAGCTGATTTCCGGACTAGTTCGGGGGTCATGGCTCCTGCCAGACAGGCTGATGGGGGATCGGTTGAGCCTCATGGCTTGGGGCTGAAGCCAAGGGAGATGGCGAGGAGAAAGAATCCTCCAGTAAAGGGGAAGGGCGCGGGTCTTGGCATGCATGAAGAGGCACGAGATGTAGGAAGTGGCATGCAATTGGTGGCAGAGATGAGGGAGCTCTTGGAATCCCCTTCGGTTGAGAGGTATGTGGATTGTTCTTCCTCTCAATATAATTCTGAGACCCCAGTAGATTGTGTTTTGGAGACTCCGGTCTTGATTCCATCAAGCATGCCCCCTTTAGAAACTGGATCTGTGATGCCCTTTTCCCCTGTGCTTGGGAAGGGGTCACTTGCTGGTGATGTGCCCTCTTCTAGGGTGCATGTAGCTGATGTGCCTCCTGGGGTGCCCCTGGATACCTCTCAGGGTGCCAGGGCGGCAGCCCCAAGTCTGTCTTGCCCGGCTTTGGCGAACAATGACACTTGTTGCTTCGCATCACTTCGGTAGGGGTTTTCAGATTGGATCAAAGCGCCGCAGTGTAGGACTGCCCGTGTTCAAGAGGCTCTGAAATTTGTGGAGGATCATCACTCTGTTGACCTGCAGGCAGCTCTTCCAGAGACTCCATGGATAGATATTGATCATACCAGGCATGTTCAGACCATTGAGAATCTAGTTTCATTTGCGGTATTGGGCTACTTCACGGGGTACATATTGGACACAAGGAGGTTTAGCTCTTGGCTTCTTTGGACATCCGAGGGGATTAGTTTGCCAGTGTCGGTCTCTCGAAATTCCTACCAAATAATTTCTTCATAATCATGTTTGAAATTTGAGTCTTCCGTGCGGCAATTGGTTAGTCGGGGGTGGATACTTTGGGTGAATCATATGTGTTGTATCGATATTATACTCAAGCAATGTCCACCAGTTCTTTGATAGCGATTAAAATCCGTGTTGGTTCCAGTTAGGGATCTTCCTCGATCCGATGGTGCCTGATTTTTGGTTTCTTTGGCTAATGGCACGGGTGTATATTTGGCTCATTCTATTGTGCAGTCCCCAAGATCCGTGTTGCTTTGCTGCTTTGCAGCCTGTGCCCACTTCTCTTCCAAAGCGTAGTGGTCCTTGGCATTTTCCTTAAGATTGAAGCTTTTGAATGGCTCGAGATCCGGCGGATGTTCCCATCTATTGTGCTACCATCGACCCCTGTTGATGATCCTGCTGGTGCTTGTGATGTGGTAAGGGTTGCGGGTGCTTATCACGGGGGCCGGGATTCCTCTCTTCTGAGGCAACAGCGGAGGACTCACGTGGTGCGATGAATGGAGTTGGGCGAGGTGGTGGTGTGGTTGGGAGAGGTGGTGTGGGGGCCAGGCCGGGGGGGCTTCTTTGCCGGCCGCCCATGGGATGGCGGGGCTAGGGGCGTGGTGGCTCGGGGAGGGCTCGGATGATTTGGTTGTGGCTAGGTCCGGGGGCGGGGCTGTGGGAGGGGCTGCTGATCCTGCTGGGGATGTCCCGGTAGCGGTATGTGCTGAGCGTGAGGTGGCTGGAGCAGCCCGGTTGGAGGTAGAGACTAGTGTGGCACATGACTCTATGGAGGTGTCTGGGGGACTTCCAACACGTGTTGGAAGTGGAATATCACTTAGAGCGGCTATGGGTCACATTGCTGTGATTAATCCTCCAGCTCTAGATGATGACTCTATGGAGTGGGCTGATGGCCTGATGGGTAGGCATGTGGGGCTGGACACTTCTCCTTCGGGATGAATAGGTCGATCCTCAGCTGGAATGTGCGGGGGGTGCGGTCCTCTAGTAGTAAGAGGTCCCGTGTTTCTTTGGCACTTCTGGCGATTCGCCCTCGATATTGTTTGCATTCAGGGAGCATAAGTGTCCACCCGGGG
The DNA here is from genome assembly GCA_021234155.1 of Isoetes taiwanensis. Classification (NCBI taxonomy): domain Eukaryota; kingdom Viridiplantae; phylum Streptophyta; class Lycopodiopsida; order Isoetales; family Isoetaceae; genus Isoetes; species Isoetes taiwanensis. Next base: position 19,524,979 of record JAJEKV010000014.1, read on the forward strand.
TGATATGTCCGTGCTCATGAATATGGTTGGTAGGCAGTTTTGGCTCTATTGCTTCTTCTTACAAGGCGCATGGTGGGGGGTACTCTTATTGCTTGGAGGATGGATGTGCAGGTCACGTACTCTGCAGCAGACAGGTTTGGTCGGTGGGCAATAATTAAGTGGTTGGAGGGAGGGCAGGAGTGGGGGATTGTTAATGTTTATGCCCCTAATCAGCCTTCTCAGCGGGGTGCTTTATGGGCCACAATCCGGAATAAGTTGCGAGCCCTTGGTGGACTGCAGGTTGCTTGGTTGCTGTTAGGGGACTTCAATATGGTAGAGCGAGTAGAGGATCGCTCACGGTTCGGAACCCAGGTTGTGCATGAGTTTGAGAGGGACCCGGTGGTCTCGTTTGTTGCAGATTTGGCCTTGGTTGAGGTCCACGGAGACTTGTCTTTCACCTATTGTAATAGGCGATTGGCGCGGTAGGGCGTATGCTAGGCATGACCGGTGCTATGCTTCCCCATGCGCCTTGGATGGTGTGCCCTTTTGCACCGGGTAACATTACGTCTACCTCCATTTCTGATCATTACCCTCGGGTTTTGTCGGTCGAGTCTGCGGTTGCCTCTCGGCCCTCTAGGGCGGTGTTCGTTTGAACACCCGGCTTCGGGCCGATGCGGTTTCTCGCCCGGTGCGGGGAGTTGTGGCTTGATACCTTTTCATCTTTGAAGCGTATGTCTGGTATGGTGATTTGCGTTGGCGAGGGTGAAGCATTTTGCCAAGGTCTTTAGTAGGCGGCGTGTGCGGCGGAGAGGCGGCGGGAGTTGCATGGTCTCTATCGGGAGTTGGAGAAGATTCGGTATGACCTTCGATGGCATTAGGGAGAATCAAAGTGTTACAATGTATTGTTGCTCTGGAGCAGGGTTAAAGTCGCGAGGAGGTGCGTGTGAAGGCGGCCCCACCTGGTTGAAGGAGGGGGACACAAGTTCGTTCGGTGTTCTTCAGAGCGGCTAAGCGTGACGATATCACGACATCTATGGCGTCCCCTTGCTTTGCCTTGATGGCGGACTTTGGAGGATCCCGCTGACTTGCAGAGGTATGTGCATGCTCATTTCTCGGGGTTTTTCGACATCGCCAGCTTCCCTATGAGCGGGAGATCTGCGGGAGCTTGTTTTGGGGGCATGTCAAGCCATCTATTCCCTCACCACCGTGAGAGAGCTTGGAGCGAGGAGCTCTCCGAGAGGATTTAGCGGAGGCATGTATGTGCATGGCCAAGGATAAATGTCCTGGGCTGGATGACATCCCCGTGGAGTTCTTTCAACTTATTGGGAGTGGGTTGGTGAGTCCTGTCTACCGGGTGTATCTTGAGTTCTTTGCGGTCTTCTCAAATGGATAGGATCTTGAATACCGCATGCATTTCCTTGATTCCTAAGGTTAAGCGACCTTCTACTATTAATGATTGGAGGCCTATCTCCTTGTTGTTCTCTCGTGTACAAGATTATTATAAAGCCCCGGCGAGAGAAGTTGAAGCGGTGTTGACTTCTTCCATTAGTAAGGTGCGATGCAGGTTTGTTCTGGGAGGAACATTTTGTCTAATGATGCCTTGCAGCTTATGAGGGCCTTTATTGGGCGGAGAGAAGCAGGTCAAGGCATTGCCTATCTTAAGCTTGACTTTGCCAAAGCTTACGATAGTGTTAGTTGGGGAGTTCTTATGCGCCATGATGTTAGCGTTGAGCTGTGGTCCACGCTTTTCTGAGACGATCATGAAGCTACATAGGTCAAACGGGCTACGGTGGTGTGCGGGGGTGAACCCTACTCCTTTTTCTCCTTAGGCGGAGGGGTCGTCGAGTGTGCCCGCCTTTGGCGCCCTTTTTTGTTCTGATTTGTGGCGGGAGGCACCGTCTCGATTGTTTTTGGGCTGCGGTGGAGGAGGGGGGTGGATGGGCTTCGGATGCGGGATGGTAGCCAACCAGTTATTAACCGGTTTGCCGATGACACTTTCCTCTTCTTGGTGGCAGAAGAGAGGAATTTGTAGAATGTGAAGGGTTTGCTAGATACTTTCTCCTTGTAAATGCTGCACTATGGGCCCAAACTCCGCCTCCCCTTGTTTGGCTCTATTCCCTTGGAAGGTGCTTCCGGGTAATGTGTGTACTAAGGCATTGGGTATTCCTTTGGAGGGATGTTTCCATGGGGAGGGTGTGGGATGAGATTTTGCGGGGGTTGCGAAACACCTCAATTGGTGGAAGGATAGCAAGTTGTCCATGGCGGGTAGGATCACTATTGCCAAGTCGATGCCTGTAGCATCCATGTGTATCACAACATCTGCGATGTTAGCTCTGAGGGTAAGATACAAGCTTTGGATAAGATTGTTCGAATTTTGTGTGGGGGATGATGATGAAGGCTGTTGTTAAAGTGGCTTGGTGGAAGTGTCTCCGCCCAGGAGGATGGGGGTTTGGCCATTACGGATTTGGCACCGCATAGTAAGGTGTTGGTCTCCAAGTTTGTTTGGAGCATTACGCAGATGGAGCATCTTCTCCTCAGTGCTTGGCGCTGTTGTTGCGATCTCTTAGCCATTGTGTGGCATTTGGGAAGCCGATGCATTGCATGTGGAGTTGCCACAGGCACTTTGTTGTATGGTCTCCGCCCTTTCCCACATGCATCCCCTTTTCTCCACGAGGGGTGTTGCGGGCTTGGGATCATGTCGTGTGCCCTTCCGGCTAGATTATGCCTCGGTTTATCACCACTCTTCTCCTTTCTTGTGGGTTCCTCTACCCTGGCGCTTGCCCTTGGCTGCCATTGTGCATGCTCTCGGACGCCTTGAGCCCGTTGGAGGCGAAGCTGCTGCGCTCACCTTGGAGGATTGGTATTGGGGTGGTCAGCTAGCTTCGTGGGAGTTCTTTTTTCGAGCTTCGCTTTCGCTGAGAGGCGTGGCCAGGGCTATCACGGGAACAAGTGGCGGGGAATATTCCGCTACACATACCTATAGTCCCTCGGGATGATGTGGTGGTGCGGGTTTGGAAGGTTCATCCGGATGTTGTGTCTTCTTGTTTTGTGCGGTCTTGTTACGGGTGTTGGGCTATTCATGACACACTACCCCTTCGAGGCAAATGGTCTCTGCGACTTAGGGTTCTCGATGGCGCTTCGGTTTGGGCGTGGACATGGAGCTCACTTCCCCACCGAAGGTTAGGTGCTTCGTGGCGGTGGTGCACCGCCGTATCGGGGTGAATGTCCTTGTGAGTCGGTTTAGGCGGTGTGTGAGCCCTCTCGCGCCCTTGTTGTGGCCTTCATCATGAGACCCCGTGGAGCATTGTCTGGTTTTATGCCCTCACTTGCAGGCTGCCTGGGATTGGGTTAGGGCTCTGTTTCAGGTGAGATTGACTAGCCAGCAGTTGCTGCTTCATGTGTATCCTGGTGCTTGGCCGCGCTTGCGGCAGCAAGCCTTGCATCTGTGCGTGGCTTGGTTGGTGTGGCTGATTTGGAAGCGGCGGCGGTTGTGGATCTTTCAGGGGATTCAGCAGCCTGCAACCTCTCTAGTTCCTCGACTCAGGTACAAGCTATTTCAAAGCTTTCTGGTGTTCCCGGGATTGGTAGAGCGGAAGTTTGCCATTTGGCGGGACTTCTTGGGTGTTGTAGATGGTGATGGTCGGTTTGTACAGCAGTAGAGTTGCAGTTTTTCTGTAAGTGTGTTGTGGAGTGTCGAGGTATCGCTGTCTCTTTGGGGCAATTCTCATTCCTCCTCACTTGCTTTGTAACATTACCATTCTTTTAATATATTGACGATACAGTTCTTCAAAAAAAAAAAATGGTTAAGCAAAAATGTAGGCAATGTTGCTTCAATCGATTTGAGAAGTCTAGCCTCAAGATGGGTTGTTAGCCCTCACATGTCATCTTGTCCTTATTGGCGACATGTCCTTATTACCAATATATTTAATGGTGTCTTTGAATGGTATCAATTTAGTACCTTAACGACCTGGCCCTCAAGTTTTAAGGCTGAGGTCAGATCTCAGTCATTGGTGTTACCCACTAGTAACACATTAAAAAGTGCATAAACACCTACATTGTTATGTCAAATGGCTATAAATACCTAGCTTGTTATGAAAACCACCATAAAACCACCACAAAATCACTATAAAACTCTCGGTCCCAGTTTGTTAAATGGATAACATCCTGGAACTCGGGTGCTATGCCCTACTATAACAAACTCGGGCCTCCGGTCCTCGTTTGTTATAATAGGGCATAACACCTTCGTTCCAGGGTGTTATCCGGCCCGAGTTTATTATAGTAGGGCATAACACCCGAGTTCCAGGGTGTTATCCCTTTCATATCCATCATCTAGGTTCTTTTGGTATGAGAAATAATTTATTCAATGGAGTCGTTGAATAGTACCATATCCACCATCTAGGTTCTTTTTGTTTGAGAATTTTTTCGCGTTTGAGATGAAAATGTCACCATAGGTAAGTATGACTTATATAAGATTGAAATATGGAACTACACTTGCTTCAACAAGTGATTGTAACGGGGTAAGCCATCTGGGACCCCTTTCTTGTTCTGGCAGGGGATCTTTGCGACCGGCGGTAGCCGGGAGCGAAATTCCCTGCCAAACCGAAAAAGGGGACCAGATTGCTTACCCCTACAATATAACAATCAGGGACAACTTTTGAGTGCTTGGCTATGGCGGATTTGGTGGATTTGCTACTGAAAACGACTGTTGTAGAGATATGGCACCGGATTTCATGCTAAAATTTCACGGATTTGCTGCTGTAAAGAAATTTCACCGGAGCATAACTGCGAAGATGGGTTATAATAGGGGTTTTATACTTGTTGATGTGCTCATGATCAGGTTCTTGATGACTGGTTGAAGTTGTAACAGAGAATAGGTCGACTTGATTATGATTTCTTGATATTGGTACAAGCTACATGGCCTCGTAGAAATGCACATTTGGAAGAAAGCTGGACCCGATTGTTATATTGCAAATGACACATTCATATGTTGGAACCATTCATAACTTACTTTTGGTGACCCACAAAGGAAAATGTTGCCTTATTCTTCTACTCCATGATCTTCTAAAAAACTTTTTATACCCATTAATTGTAAGGACGAAAAAAGTTTATTCATAAAAAGTAGCAACTTACAAAATGTACATATCTCATCTAGTTTTGTGTAGCCACAAGAACATGCCACTAGAACACGAGCACGAAGCAATCGTGTGCTTACTCCAATAGAAGACTAGTTATAAGAATCCATTTGAAGATATCTTTGTATCCAAACCTAGTACCTCACATCCGACTCAAGATGGGAACATTATAAACCACTTCTTGATTGACCATAGGAGCCAACAAGAGTTAAGATAGAATGCTTCTATCTAGGCCGAGGGCCATGCATTTGGATAGGAAGCCAAGAGGATCGTTGGCCATGCAATCTCTTGTTAAATAAACCTTGTAGCCCGGACCATGCGGGTTGAAATTCTCGACAAACAAAGAAATAATGCTCAAGAGTCTCAACATATAGGGGGCTATCGAAGTTAAACGAGGCAATATATGAAGCTGAAAATGCTTGCCTTTGTGAATATCCTCGCGACAAACTCCAAACCATCGGTTCTCTGATACCAACCTCCACCATACGAGGCAACTTCACCGCTATCTAATTTTGCATATAGAACATTCCAGTAGAGTAGAAATTTTGCGGCCAAGACAATGGCGACCACCTTCATACCATACTTGAATATAGATAACACTTGCAATGACCCATCATCTCCAATGTTAGAGGATGAAATAAAGCAAGTGAGGTGCCAAGAGGTTTGACGGTAGTGGTGCTCGCCATCGAGGATTCTTGATGGGCATGGGTGGATGGACATGGCCATAAAAGATGTCCGATTTGCATTTCACGCATCCGGTAGAAAAGGAGAGGCATTCCGAGGTTGTAGAGGATGAGATAGTGCACGAGGTAGAATTGGTTGATTGCCCTCTTGGAGATAGTCCTACATATGAGAAAGACGTGAAGGAATATTTTTAAAAATATTGTTAGTGCACTTGGCAAGGGTGTGTGATTCACAACCGGAAGGTTCGCGAGTTCAAACCTTGTCTTGTGCAACTACCTTTTGCATCCGTGTGACGACCATCTTTTGTACATACGGTATAATGTTCGTATGATACGAATATCCTTATGGTCGCCACACCATCCCTCCCACACGACGGCGAGTCCTGAGGCTGGGGCGGAGTACTCAAACTTGGCTTGTTCGGGTAACGTCGGTGAAACTCCGCAATTTTATCAGGCACATTAGTCAGATTTTTGGCAGGCTCCCAGGTCCTATCACTTGGCAAGTAACCTTCCCAATCGACAAAGTAATACAATCGTCGACGAAGAAACTTGGAGTCCGAATCTCGAATCTCGAACTCCTCATGATCATCAATCTCGACTGGTGGTGGAGGTACTCGAGTTGGAAATGGATTCGCCATATAGGGTTTCAACAAAGACACATGGAACACTGGGTGAAGCCGAACTGATGGCAAAAGCTCAAGATGGAAAGCAGCATCACCAACTCGTTCAATGATCCGATAGGGACCTAAGCGCTGGTAGTCGAGTTTGTTACAAGGGCAAGCTGTCGGCAAATCCCAATGCAAAAGCCAAACAAGATCACCAACTGCAAAATGAGGAGTGTCCTGACGGTGCTGATCTGCATGATAACGATAACGTGCTTGGGCCTAGAGGAGATGGTGCTGAAGATCATCCTAGAGCATGAGGAGCTTCTCGAGCCTGTCCTCGGCACTGGGATTGACTGAGTCATATCCAGGAGCAATGAAACACCACCAGGGATGCATGCGGAAATTAATAAAGAACGGAGTCTGGCCTATGGAGGCATGGACAGAATTATTGTAAGCAAATTCTGCCAGTGGTAGCCAATCAACCCAGTCCTACTAATAATTGATGAAGCATCGCAAATACTGCTCAAGTCTTTGATTAGTGCGCTCCACCTGCCCATTGGTCTCTCGGTGATGTCCGAACAAGAGCGAACGTTCCACATGCAAGAGTTGCAATAGACACTTCCAAAAGCTAGCAACAAACTGAGGGCCGCGGTCACTGACAATGTTAACTGGTAAGCCAATGGACTCGAACCACCTCTCGAAGCAAGAGAACCGATGTGGCTTCACTGGAGATAGAAATGCTGCAAGGAATGAAATGTGCCATCTCGGAAAAATGGTCAACAACAACAAGGATGGCGTCATGACCCTGGAAGGATGGAAGCTCGACAATAAAATCCACCGAAATATTCTTCCAAGGACCGGCTGGAACTGGTAAAGGGTGAAGCAGGCCATGTGGGCGGTGCTTGGGAGCTTTTGCATGACAACAAATATCACATGAGCGTACAAAAGTCTCAACAGTGCGGCGGAGACCTGGCCACTAATAATCTCGAGCAATAAGTTCTAGAGTCTTGGCAATGCCAAAATGGCCGGCGAGAGGAGAATCATGACAGGACTACAAAACTTGAATTCGAGGGGCACCATTCGGAATATACAGGAATCCATCAAGAAATAGAAGTCCATCTGGAACCCCAAAATGATCATAGTCCAACCACATTTTCGGGAAGATGATGCTGAGCCAAGCTGTGATATTATATCCTGTGCCAATGGATCAGAAGGAAGAGATGCTCGAATAGCCTCCAACAAGAATGTATCATGAGGCCTCTCGAACAAGTGATGGCCATGAGCTGTAACGATCAGGTCCTAGAATAACCTGTGATTACTGATCAAATGCTGGCTCCCCCTCCTTAGGTTCAAAATAAGATCTGCGAGAAAGAGCATCATGGTTTCCCTTTAAGCGTGCCAGGTCGAAACTTGATGATGAAATCAAAGCGAGATAGCACCTGTGTATGCCACCGAGCCTGACGATGATTAAGAACTCGAGCAGACTGAAAATACTCCAGATTGGGATGGTCCATATACACAGTCACCTTATGAGGAGAACCCTCAAGAAATCGTCGCCACTTCTGAAAAGAGTCAACAATCGCCAAAAGTTCCTTATCATAAATAGGATAGTTGATTTCTGCGGCCTGGAACTTTCGGGAATAATAGGCGATCGGGTGCTGCCAAGAGCAAAATCTGATGCATCAGCTTCGAGAATATAGGGACGCGCAGGATCTGGGTGTGCAAGAACAGGTGCTGCTGTAAAAGCATGCTTCAGAGTGATGAATGCTGATTCTACTTCAGTTGTCCACTTAAAAAGAACATCCTTCCTAGTGAGACGTGTCAAAGGCAAGACGATCTCCGAATAGTCCTTGATGAAGCGGCGATAAAAATTGGCAAACCCCAAGAAGCACTGTACATCTTTGACCGAGGAAGGTGTTTCCCAATCAAGATGACCTTCTCTAGATCCATGGTAATGCCCTGAGACGTGACGTGATAGCCCAGAAACGCGACGTTGTCCTGCTCGAACTGACATTTCTCCAGCTTGGCATAAAGTCCATGTTCCCGTAGCTTCTGAAGGACCTTCCTGACATGTTCTTCATGCTCCTCCAAAGTCTTCGAATAAACCAGAATATCATCTAGATAGATGATAACATAAAGATCCAAAAACTCCCGAAAAACATCGTTAGCCATGTGCTGAAAGACCGCTGGAGCATTGGTAAGGCCGAAAGGCATGATGGTATACTCAAAATGACCATACCGAGTTCGAAAGGATGTCTTTCACTCATCACCTTCCCTGATGCGGATAAGATTATAGACACCTCGAAGATCAATTTTCGTGAAGTATCGTGGAATCAGAGGGAGAGGATAGCGGTTACGCACAATGATCTTGTTGAGGCCGCGATAATGCACAACCAGCAGCAAAGAACCATCCTTCTTGGAAACAAAGAAGATGGCAGCTCCTGCGGGTGACTGAGAATGTCGAATAAACCCAGTTGCAAGATTCTCCTCGATATAAATCCGCAAAATCTCCAATTCTGTTGGCGACAAGCCATAGATAGGGCCAAATAGCGGGGTCGTCCCTGGCTAAAGATCAATGGGGCAGTCATAAGGACGATGCTCCGGAAGCTTACCTTATCAAAAACATCGCCAAAATCCTTGTACTTATCAGGAAGGACAGGAGCAGACTTTTCTGAAGCAGAGCTAGTCGAAGGATGGACTTGGATGCAAATGCTGATCTGGGATCTTGCCTACCAGATCTAATAAACTTGTGAAGAGAGATCTTCGAGATACGGAGCTGAGGGCGCGAAGAAGCCTCTACAGAAGCAGGATCAAGAACAGGAGTGAGAGCAGGAACAGGAGCACCTAAAGGGATACAGTGAGAAGGCGTAAACTAGGAGAGTCATCTTCACTATTCAGGAGCCCCCGGCTGAATTTTGAAATGATGACTTTACTCTACAATGAGAAGTTTATCATGCCTAGATCGCATGTGCATTTTGAAAGGATGCATTTGAAATAAGCCACCTTAATCATACCATCCTCCTCAGTACTGGCCAACATGAAATTTTAGATTATTGCAATGACTTTATATATTTTGACATGTGGGGCTTGCAATAAGGAAGCCATATTGGGTACTACTAAGGACTGACTTGGCCAGTGTGATGTGACCAGAAAGGGACAACTGTCGCGATGAGACCACCAAGTGTTTCTCAAACCCTTAATAATTTCAACTCTAGCACTAATATGAATGCCAACCGATCCCAAGCAACTCGATGGCTTGTGCATGAGCAAGCAACTATCTTGGATTATCATGAACACATACCTGAGTTGGGGTGTCCAATGTCCATGGGGCCGTACGCTTCTGCCACCCCATTGCTTATTTTGTTAAACGTGACTTGTATGTTGACCATTCTATAAGCTTTGAGAACTTCATTGCCATACATAATTGCATTAGAAGGGCTTCAACAAGCCTTGAAGTAATTAGTGTAGAACAAGCTATGGCATTGCCAAAAGATAATTTGGTGGAAAAAAAACTCTAGTTGGTGGAGTATTTGCGCATTTAAATTCTCAGAAATATAAATTTAAATGCAATCATACATTGAGGATATTTTCAATCACTTTGTTTTCCCTTAAAATGCCCACACAAAATGGAGGTAGTATTGCTTCAAAAATTTTCGCCTCAACATGGGTGGTTAGCCCTCACATGTCACCTTGTCTTTATCACCACTTTATTCAATGGAGTCTTTGAGTGATCTATAGTACTATATTGGCCATCAATGTTCAATTTTTTCACATCCTTATCTGTGTTAGTTGATTTAAGAACTTTTCATGCTTTAGAGAGAAAAATGTCTTGCAAGCTTTTAGCTTGACTGCTAATCTAGAATTATGGCCAGCTAATCTAAAGGAAAATCTCTATTTTAAAGTACGAAATTTCTCTTCAACTCCTAGACTACCATTCTAAATTTCAAATTTTTGGTTACTTGTAAGATTCACCTTTGCCGTCATTTACATCAGTTGGGGTTATTTTCAATCATTTTTGTAATTAAGAATGATGTACTTTCTTTACTCTCAGAAAGCCTACACTAAACGGAGGCAATGTCGTGTTTTTAAGAAATCTAGACTCAAATTGGGGCGTCGAAATATTTTTACCCCAGTTATTGTGATTCCATCGCAAGATATTCCTTGCCGCAGAATCACGAGCCCGGGGAAACGGGATCCGTTCCAAAGGTCCCGTTATTCGTACCTGACAGTGTCAGGTGTACCTTCTGATGGATCTCAGCCTTCCGTTTACAGGGTCCATCCTGACCGTCCGTTTTATACCTTCCGGCAGAATCACCTCCGCAAAATACCGCCGAATGGAATCACCGCCCATTTATTCCACAGGGCGGAATCACCATCTGGAATATCCGATACACGGATATGGCTATGGCGGAAAACACGGGGCTTCGAAGAATTTCCCTCTCCGGCGATTCCGACACTTCTTCCCGCCATAGCCGACCTTGCTTTTCCTTTCCGGCTTTCGGTATTCATTCTAAGTTCTTCTATTCAATCGATTGTTTGATCCATTTGACCAGCAATTTAGGAAGTTTTTCCCCCTTCTCTGCCGCCCATTTTGGTCCAGTAGTTGATCCCCATATTCTTGCTCAAGATCGGTGGCTAAGTAGCTTCTTCTTTCGCTCTTATCGTTAGAAAGCGGCGCCGCATCAAATCATTCGGGTTCTTGTTGGGCCTAACAGATTTAAAAGCTTTTTGGATACCGGATTTTCGGTTTTGTGTTTGTTGCGAGCAGTTTTTTAAAGAGTTTATCGCGGTTCCTAGGCTCGGAAGTTCGGCCAAGCGGTTGGTAGTTCATATCCTTGCTTAGTTATTCTTAAATTGTGAGATTAAACCTGCGCAGAGGTTGCCGGATCAGAAAATTTTGGATTGAATACTTTGGCCGCAGTAAGAATTGTTACATCTGTCTGAGCAAGCATCAGAAATTGCAGGTTTTATCTTTAGGCTCAAGAAGTAGTATAGAAATGCGTCTTATTATTTCGTTTGCAGGCAACCTCACAATTTTGCATTTCGGATTTCCAATATTTTCGACCTAAAGCTTGATTCTTCTGGTTCGATGTGCGTCTTGGATCAACAAGGTTATGTAGCCAGGTATGGCTTACATTTTCTATTAGCAGAGGTCTGAGAAAAAAGTACCCAAGCTGACAGCACAGATGCACACTACTAAAAAATTCGGATATGAGCCTTTGACATTGGCATATACTATGGGTTCTGGCGGAGAGGCTTTTTTTAAAATCCTGGACAATAAGTGTGTTGCTAGCAAATGCGGGAGTCTGTGTGCTTTCAGATGAAGTTTAGTGGAAACAGGTACTTTAATTGGGAGTACCATAATAGTTATGTTGCCTCAGATCTTGCATTTTCAATTTCGTCAGTGCGGCATTGGAAGGTAGATTACCATCTTGCAGATTAACTGATAAGGTAGGTTGAAAACATTTCTTCTGGACAACAATTAGATAGAAACTACTGTGCACACAGTTTTTTATATGCTAGTTAGACTTTTTAATTGATTTGTAGCACGGGCTTTAATTTTTACATTATAGGCAAATGAAAAGCTGCCTGAATGGTTTCGGGATGATGATGCACTGAAGAGAGCAATAACAGCAAGGTAAGTATATTCATCCATCCATCTCTCTGTTTTTAAGTTTGAATTCTCTATTTGGAAATTATAGGTTAATGGACAAGTGTGCATTCCTATTCTAGAGAAATGGGTCGGCCCAGCTCACAATGCGGCCCAGATTCACTATTCCTGTTGAATCTAGAGAAATGGGTTACATTAGAAACGGGTTTTTTGTTCTTGCTTTAAAACAGGCATGTTTATTGTTTCTTGTTCTTGTTTGAAGCACCCCATGGCATTGCCGATAATGGCAAGGGGTTCAAATCCCCAACCAGAAATGTTTTGGGCAGTGCAAGGGCTTGTTTTTTTCAACGATTGGTTTAATATTAATTTTCTTCATGATCTTCAAGTAACCATCCTCAACCATTTTTTATGGAATCATGCATGAACTTCTGCTGGGATTGAACCATCAGCCAATTTTTCCTCCCTGCTTGCAGTTATCACAAATTCAAAGTTCCCCAGGTGATTCCTTCCCGCGGAATGCATTCGTGGTGATTCCATCTCGAAGAATCTTACATTTGTGATTCCACCGGGCAGAATCGCATGGTTGTGATTCCATCTGGCGGAATAGCAATGTTGTGATTCCATCTCACGGAATCAGACGTTCGTGATTCCATCTGGCGGAATAGCATGGTTGTGATTCCGTCTGGCGGAATAACACGATTGTGATTCCGTCTCGCGAAATAAATAATACGGTTGTGATTCCGTCTGGTGGAATACATGAGCGGTGATTCCATCTCGAAGAATCGTAAATTGGTGATTCCATCTGGCGGAATAGCAAAGTTGTGATTCCGCCGGAAGGTATAAATGACACAAAAGCGACCACGCCGCAATTCTGGATAACGGGGGCTCGCACGGATAACGGGGTCTCCTACCACGGTGATTCCGCGGGATGGAATTTTTTGCGATGGAATCACAATAACCGGGGTAAAAATATTTTGTTCCCAAATTGGGTGGTTAGTCCTCACATGTCACCTTGTCCTTGTCACTACTTTATTCCATGGAGTCTTTGGGTGGTCCACATTCAATATAATATTGATCATCATTGTTCTATGTTGTTCACGTCCTTAAATTGGTTTCGAATTTTTTTGCTTCCTAGAAAAATGTCCTACAAGTTTTTAGCTTGCCCGCTACTCTAGAACTCAGGCCAACTAATTCTTAAGGACTATGAAGGAAACACCTGTTGAAAAGAAGGAAGCATTCTCCTCAACTTCTAGGCTACTCTGCTATATTTTGAATTTTCAAATCTTTATATGAGTTTCACAGAATTTCCTGAATCAATTGGATGTGCACAAGATTGTAACACCATAGTCTAAACACAAATGAAGATTTGAAGCCCTCAAATTTGTTATGTCCAGCGTTGAAAATCTCTTGTGTTGTTGAAATATCAAAGATTGAGATCTCTCTCATTAGCATACATTCCATATAAAGTGATCCCTCTATATATGTGTCACATTGTCTCCCACTTTTACCAGTTATTATACTCCTAATGACTTAGACTTGAATATATAAAGAGTAGACTAGGGGCTACAATGACCAAAGTGAGTAACATCTCTATGCTTCATGACCGCTACTTTGATATTAGATGTAAGGAGTACTCTTTATTTTATCGTATGGCATTTGATATTAGGTGTCTCGAGTTCAAAAATATATTTGTGAAACGTTTACTTTTTAGAATGTGCCTAGTATGATGGGCTATTTGCCCTTTGATCCGAAAACGAAAACACGAAGCATGCTTAAACATGGAAACAAGGTGTTTTGATTTATGAAAAACCTTTCATGTACTTTCTCAGCTTCCAGGATAAAATCACGGTGGACTTGTGAAACCCTATAGATTTGCTAAATTATCTTAATCTTAACATATACAAGAAATTTATCGCGGCGGCCAAGGCCGCCGCGAACATTTCTCTTCCCTGGCTTCTCTGTGCTTAAAAAAGTCATTTAGTAAACAAGAATATTTGCAATAAAGCTTTTGCAATTTAATTCATCACATTCTTATATTTTTATATGTGCCTCCAAGGGGCTTCTTGTTGTTGGTTTAAAAAAATTGGTTATGCTTATTGGTTTGATTGACTTAGAATCACAATGTTCAAGAAATAGCTAACGTTTTTCTAATCTAACATACTTCTAATACTCTTAGAGGGCACGCCGCCTTATGCACACTGTCACCCTTTGTTACCGTTCTCCATTTCTTTACTTGTCTTTATTCTGCCATACTTTTCTCCATTTCTTTGTTTAAAACCAACTTAAATGTCAGAATCCCTTCCAGCATTGACGAGCTACATCTCCTTGTAATGCTTTGGTTAGAGATCGTATCCCTTAAATGTTGCTGCAAAGTAAAACCAAAGCAGAATGAAAGCTTATTCTTACCATTAAGACCCACAGGGGAGTTTGTTCAAATAGCAGGAGCTACAATAACAATGTATCAGGCGATCTACATAATAGGGTAAGGAATTAAATTTTGAGATAGTCGAAAGTAATTTACAGAAGGGGATTTTACCTTGGAGCTAGCTGTGACCCAATATTTGTGTCGGTTCTACTTCTTGGAGCTAGCTGTGACCCAATATTTGTGTCGGTTCTACTTCTTGGAGCGCCCAAAGCGTCCCAGAAACAGCTCCCACTTGTTCAACTTGTGGAGCACCACATATACTCCAACCATTTCTGGATGCACCTTTTCCAGCTAGCTTCTTGATGTTTGAATTCATTGTCATCAACTACATCCAACAATTTGAAAAATGCCACGATTACCATGTTCAATTGTACCAACCCGAGAGTTTAGCTGAATATACATTGTAAAACATGGCGACTACACTTGTTTGTTCTAATGTCAAGAACTACATTCCAACGATAATTTAAGCAACGTCTCGCATCCAAATTTGTGCAATATTCATCTTTTAAATTCTAATTCATGAATTCCTGCTGTTGAATTGTATCATCTAATCTACCTTGATCACCAACGGCATGTCCCTAAGATCCTGTACCTCTTTCACAGCTGGCATGTATTTCATTCATGCCAGCGAGGTTATGGCTATATTCTGATGGACATAGCAGAGAAGGCAGAAGAGGGTCTTAGGCAACATCTACAAACCTTGAGAAACCTTGAGGGAAGCTGTCAGTTGTTTAATCCTGGAGTCCTGCTCTTGGTCGTTTAGATATTCCATAAAAGATACCACCTGTAATGCCTTCATCCATTTTCATCTGCAAGTGCACAGTATACAATGAAAACCAAATTGTATAGTCGTTGTAGTTTTAACCAAATAACGCAGGCCATATAATCTGTTCACTTACCACTGCATAAAACCGAGCTTCCTAAAGGAAATTGTCTCATTTTTGTTAAGCCCTGCTTGTTTTTGTGCCAAGAAACTTTGGCCAAAATCGCTGGAGAACGTCCGTAGCCTTCAAATCATCATATGTTGGAATGTCCTAGGAATAGAGCAAAATTGAGAGCCACACTGCAAAAATCAAAGCATGCAATAGGGATGCAGCTAGGCAGGGTAATCCAGGAGCATGGAGGCGTTTGTGCTCACAGAACCCAAAAGCAGGAAAACCCTCTCCAGTTTGGTCCAAATGCAATATGTCTGTTGCAAAGCTTGCCCTTTCCCGCTAAATTTTGGCAGAGGAAATTGTAGAGGAAGCTTACCATACAAATTTATTCTACTCTTCATATCTAAAATGGCCGGTCTACGCTAGGCTGCAAATAGTTTGCATAGGGCGATCTATTTGCCAGCTTCCACGTCAGCAGTACGAGAGAACCCTGGGACTCTCAAGACCAGAAAAGAAGAGCGCTAAGTCTAGAGGGGAAGAGGCAGCGATTGAAGCTTCAACTCACACACAGAAAAAGAAATCACCTTGTTCAGGCTTAGAGGGAAAAATGAACGTGAAATGCCGCATTAGAAGTACGCGGTTCCGCTTCCAATTTCTGGGCTCTCTTGTTCTCCGTCAATCTTGAGGCAAGAAAGGCCCAATTTTTTGCTAGTTTCTTGATGCTCTCTTTCCTTGACAGACATCTGCTGCATCTGTTCAATCTGCCATTCAAGCATATCAATTGTGTCCTGTTTATCGACCAAAGCAACCTGTTGCCGTTTATTCAATTCTACCAATGCCTCGACTTTGGTAGTTTGAACAGAAAATTTGGGCGCACAATTGCCCTTTTGATTATGCAGACATGCAAGAATATTAGATATGAGACCAAGCGGCCTGCAACCTTTTGTCGAATAAAATTTAGCAAAAGCGTCTTCTTCATCCAAGCAGAGGGGTATATTGTCGGAAATGCTCAAGCTTTTGTTCCTTTTTTTCTCCTTCTTCCCCTGCTTCTGCCGTTCACATGCTTCGAGAATCGTAGGCAATTGGGCTTTCAGATTTATAAAACTGTCTGCGACCTTTGAAGCAGAGCTAAAACACAACAGAAGGATTCAAAAACTAGCAGCGGCGAGATCAGACATTTCTTTGTCTAGAAAAAGAAGCACAGCCATCAATCTGAGAAACTAACCGGAGTCCAGAAAAGCTATTGAAAGAGGATTTTGGGGATCCAAGGCGCTCGAGGGCAGAGGGCTGGGAAGAAGCAGCGATGGAGGAAGCTGGAGAAGAGGCGACGATGTGGGCGTAAGATTGCACCGGCAGAAGCGCCATAGTCGAAAGCGTGAATTGGGTGCCTAATAGGGATGAGGTTGGATAAGTAAGGAGAAGCTCCAGGGGGTTGAGCTTGAGTGGTGGAGAAGGGAAAGGATCGGGACAGAGGGTGCCTGATGATTGCTTGCATCAGAACAGGCGATCGCAGAACAGGGGTGAACAGAGGTGCCAGTGCAAGAATGGCAAGAAAAGGAAGATTCACGTGTCAACCATACAATATTTTCTTTTAAAGATTTTAAAAATGAAGAAAAAATGTACGTGTCAAGCCCAGGGCTGTCCTCAGCCCAGAAATATTAGCACCCTATTTTTCTGAGAACAAATTATACTGCATTACATAAGTAGTGAAAACAAGGTGTTTTGATTTATGAAAAACCTTTCATGTACTTTCTCAGCTTCCAGGATAAAATCACGGTGGACTTGTGAAACCCTATAGATTTGCTAAATTATCTTAATCTTAACATATATAAACATCAAGGGAAAGATTGTTTTTCCGGAAGGAAAAAATAGGGAGAGAAAAAAAAGGCCAGAGAAAATGAAATCGAAAAAATGGATTTAGCTTCGGCTGGCTATGGCGATGGCGACAGGCTCGGTCTGGCTTTGGCGACAGGTTCCAGCTCCTAAGCTTTCAAATGCCCGCCGCCAGGGCAAGTTTCTCCCAGAAACTCCCCGCTGCCAGAAGTTTCCTTCCAAAATTTTTTTTGCTTGCCCTGTCTGCCGGAGCAGACGATCCCTTCTGAAGCAGGGCAATGGTTTTCCTTTGTATTTTTTCCGACAACGGCAGTGGGTTTGGAAAAGCGAGCACTGCAATTTGTCGCTTTGCCTGAAGAGGCAGTGTTAAGCGTACCAGCTGCTTTATCTATGAAGATTTTCTTGAAAATGTGATTCGTGATGCTGTCAGATATACAGAGCAGCGTAAAATCGTCACTGCCATTGATGTTCTCTATTCTTTCAAAGCTATTTATTCTGTTTTCAATATTAGTGATGCAGTTATTCGCTTTCCTCAGGTAATGCTAGGATTTGGATGACATTGATAGAGCGCATGCAAGATGGGGAAAAATCCTTCAAGGTAATGAATGAGTTGCTTACAATATTTGGCTTTAGATAGAAAGTCAAGAGTATTCTTAAATTTCGGATAATGTCTGCTCCAAGAATGGTTCCATGCTGCGACATGATCTGTGCTAAAGCATAATATGATTTACCAGAAACTCCGATTCAGGGCTGTGTTGAGTAAACTTGCTTTGAATTTCTAGATTGTGACATATTTGCAAGATTGTGAGCTTTAATGGCAAAAAAAGATAGTGTTTTAGAAGAACATCTTGAAAATGGTCTAAGTATTTGTTATTTGCTGTATAAGCTAGGAAGACATGAAGAGGTTGCCGAAAGCTGTCGTTGTGTCCTTTTCTCAAACGTTGCAGCAGGGATCTGCAAAGATCTCTTAAGGTATTTTTTGAGAATTGTGGATGCGTGTATATGGTCAGAACTTGGTGTATATGAGCCTCAAACTTGGTAAGCTTTTGTTACATTATATTTAATCATATTTACTGTGGCAAATGAGGTAAATTTGGTAATGTTACCTATGATCTGAAATAACTTGCAAATAAGCATGAAGATTTACTTTCTATGGCTGAATCTTGCCAATATCCTCTTTTGTCTTATTGATCGGTTTACAGAAGGCACAGTAGTGGAAAACATGGTCTGATCCTGGCATTTTAAAAATGCATTCTTCACTGTCAACATTTTTCTAGGTGTCTCTATTAGTTTTATTCTCTTTTTTGGTAAACCCTGTTTGACTATCCAGCGATGGAATGTAGTTTTTGCAGCAATGCTATTTTTAAGTTGTGCGAGTTATCTGCTTGCACGTATTACTAGCAATGCTAAACACTTACTGAACTTGGATAACCATGTCCATTGTAGGAAAATGTGTGTTTTTTACAACTGGTTGTATTTGTATTAAAGTTAGAGTAGACCAATTATACCTTATTACGCTTGGTTATGGTGTTAGCTTCTAGCAATGGCTGCCTATCATTGGCTGGCCTTATACCTCTGTCTTGCAAATGTAATGGCATTTCCTGATGAGAAGTGTCATCATGCATGTATATATTTCTCTTTATATTGACATGCGTCCTACATACATTTGTTGGTGGAATCTGCTTCATTTATGCAGGTGCATAATTATACTCTTAAGTAAGGTAGACTTCTTAAGAAATGTTTGCAAAACGTGCATGCACAATGGTTGTATAGTTCAGCATGGTCTTTAGACAATTCTGTCATGTTCTGATTTGTAGTTGTAAGATGCAGATAATTTGTTAGGCTTTCCAATGGATGCTCAGCTTTCTTTTTGGAGTTACCTCACAAACATGTATGAAACATGTATTTCATACCCGTCATGAACTACATCTTCACTCGTCATGAACTACATCTTCACTTATGCAATCATCAAGATCATGTGTTGAACTTGGCACTTCTAGTTGTGTGAAAAAATGGACTTGACATTGCTAGATGAAGTACATCTGGAAATGTACAATGATAAGGTTGTAATTTAAAGAATGCTATAGTTTGGTGTTTAAATTGCCACATCATTCTTGATGTCTCTTTAATGGGGTATGGGAATTCAATGCTTCATGGTAGGCCAGTTTGTAGTTTCTATTTTTTTTTTAACATTGGTGGGCCGAAAAAAATGGGTTAGGGATTGCTTTTTTTTTTTTAATCCGATGGTCCTATCATAGAAAGTTGGGTGTGTGTTGCACGAGTATGGCGGGTGGCCAAATCTGGCAGATCTGAAAATTGATCTGGAGTGTGGTTGGCCTGAGATGGTTGTAGCATCTCTTGTGGATATATTGTACCTCCTGTTTCTAATAATATGAGCACAATAAATAAATGACACAATTCATGGAATTAGACCTAACCATTTACTCTACAAAAAAGCAAACACCACTCCCTCAAGATTATTAATATTATAAACATTAACATTAAAATGTTATTTAAACATTGATTGTGAGAACAACAATATTGTCTTACCACATTATGTGTGCAATGCATAGCATAAATGTGCTAGGCATTTGTAAACATAGATGTACTAAAAGTAATGGGCCAATGTGCTAGTTTCAATATTTTATCATTTTTGCACATAATTTCTTCAGTGAGAATGGTTTTTTGCAATGTCACAAGTGTTGAAACACCTTTGAATCCCCCTCCCCCTTTCGTACACAAAAGGGTTGGGAAAGAGAATGTTAAGCAGCGGCCGCAAGCAAGGTCACCGCGATAAATTTCTTGTAGGTATAATTGCTACTGAAAATCATACGTGACAAGGCATCAATGTCAACACACACATTCCAACTTATGTTGAGCCTCTCAAGTTTCGTAGTTGAAAAAGGAGTCTCAGTAGTTATTCGCTTAGTATCCTCTCAGAGAAGGAAATGCAGGTACATAAATTTTAGTAACTAACTTGGAAAACCAAAAGAAAGAATGGGCCAGAGTCAAGGAAGCAAGGGCATCATGCTTTTTGCTTACTTGGTCCAAGGAGGGAAAGCTATGGGACAAACCTATTTGGCGAAAGGTTGCTAGTACTCTGCCATTGGTTGCTCCAGAGGCTATTGAAGGGTGCATGTGGGTTTCCCACCAGAGTGTTCACGAGCATAGGCTTGTGAACTCTATGTATAGGCTGCTTGTCAATGGTGATATCCTTTTGCCATCCACTAAGTGGTCCCTTCAGCTCTCCTGCTAGTTGGAGACGTATGTGGACTTGGGCTTGGGATAAACTACTCCATCCTAAAGTGGCTGTGCTTTGGTGGCAGATTCTTCACAGATGCCCTCCTGTGAATGTGCTTGTCCACAGATTTGATCCTCGAGTGTCAACACTCTGCCCACCGTGCAAGCAAAGGGACGAGACCATTGAGCATTGTTTCTTTTTATGTGATCATCTCCAGCCTGTTTGGTCTTGGCTACTTTCTCTTTTTCATGTGACATTAACAAGTCAGCAAGTATCTGGATACTTGGAATAAGTTGCAGAGCCAAGCATTTCATTTAGCATCAGGATGGTTGTTGTGGTCTATCTGGAAACGCATAAGATTGTGTATCTTTCAGGGTTTGGATATTCCTCCTGCAGGTGTCCTCTAGGACGCACAAGCTAGAATCGCCAAGGCCTACCATTGTTCTTCGCTTGCTCCCGCCAAGCGACATTTGATATTTGAGTCCTATTTGAGTGTGTTGTCTTATGCATAGGTTGGTGGTTCTATTCAGTGGATCATGATTATCCTCTGAGATTTTATTCCTGCCTCTGCATTTGTATCTGGCTTTTGGCTTGGAGTTTCAATAAAGTTTGTCATTCTTCAAAAAACAAAAAAAAAAAAAGTCAATAGGAAAACAGGGTCTTGAGAGTAAGCCTATAGAATGCTCATGGCTTAAATTAGGCTAAAGTAAATGCTACATCAATGCTTGGATTTTTTCATATGAATGCGATCATAAGGTTTCTGGATTTTGGATTTTTGGGAATTTTTGGATTTTTTCATATGAATGCAATCATAAAACCATATTCCTTTTTTTATGGTTAGGCAGCTATAAAGATAGTCAACCTAGCAAAGGAAATTTTTTTCTATTTTCAAGAGATCAAATTACAACCACAGTGAACATCAGTCTCTATAGTGGTTTAAGAAATATTATGGTAGAAAGTACAAGAGAAAAGCTCTGATATTCTTTATACGGCACCTGGATTCATACCAATAACAACCATCTCTTCTTTTCCATCAATATGGTAACCATTCAGGGAGGCAAATGTCCTTAGTAAAATAGCTTCCTTGCATTTGCCAACTAGGTTCAAACTTGCTAGGGATATCGGATTCTTTGTATGAGGAAGCTTCAAAGTACTAGGTTGTTGTATGAGCAATGCAAACTTCAACCTTCTTTCGTCCTTTTCTTCCACCTTGTCTATATATCTAATTCGGACGTGGCATCATATGCAGGATGACTATTTGGACATGACATCTAAATTTTGAGCAAGATTCTGGAACTACCTGGTACCTCATTGTTCTGTAATAAAGAGATGTTAAAAGTGTAGCTTGCAAAATATTACTAAGACCGGATTTTCACTAACGGCAGTGGCAGTATTCATTCAAAATAGAAGCCAATAGAAATCCCCATGTCACATTCTGTCGTTCATCCCTCTTTCCATTAGTTGCAGTAGTTGTATAGCTAGCACTATTTTTGTGTTGCCATTGAATTGTCAACGGTAGAAGCAATATTTTAGTGGTAATAGGGAGAACAATATCTAAAAATAGCTAAAAATAGTGATTATTGTTTCTGTGTTGCGGTTAATGGAAGGCTTTAGAGTAGAAACTACTGGCAATTCGATGTTACTACCTGGAAGCTATGATGCCTCATCATCTTGAAAGTTGCAGTTAGTGGAAATCCAACCGAACTGTGCATTGCATTGTGATTTGTTAAACATTAATAGTGGATGCATGAAGAAGAAAAACTCTATATAATTTGATTTTCCCACGCTGGTAGCCTATCTTATGGCAATGACAAGCGTCTCATATGCAGGGTGCATCCCCATTAGACCAAAATAGGCCTCTTCCTTTGCTTCGTGGCAAATAAGGACAAAAACCAACGTACTTCCTCTTCGTGGTTTCGTGGTTTTAGCCTACATGGCACAGAAAACTGATTTGATTTAGGAAGTTCCAGCCTACCTCCGAAAGACTTAAATTGAAACTCAGTTGGTCGTCTAGCAGAGAACAATTTGTCCTCTTGCAAGAATTTTGCCTTCTTGCAGGATCTCTATTGAGGATTCTTTTGACTTCTTCTGGTGGCGAAATCAGGTCGCAATAGGAATGGGTCTTCTCGATTCGCTGATGTGGAAGAAGAGGAAAAACCCAGTTTCGCCCTAATGGGATGCACCCTCAATCCGTTCAAGAATGCCTTTTCAGCAAGGCGAACTATCATAAACCCATTAATAAACAAGGCCTGAACTTAGACGCAGGCCAACATCATAGGGTTAGAGCTAAAGAAATTTCTTGTAGGGTTATTTTGGAGTTTCGCTCTAGTTCAACATCGGTGATCTACATACGTTATGGGCAGCGCAAACTCGTAGTTTAGACATGGGAAGGTGCGGCAGGCTGAGGACGATATTTCTTCGCCATTCTTGTTCCGGTGAGTTCAGAAGATTTGATCCTCACAAATACTCCTTTTTATTCTCACACTTTAGGAACCTAAGCACTTGTCTTGCCCTGAGAGAGGGAGAAGATACCACCATTGCAGATGGAAGTTTGCAGCTTCCCTTGCAGAATGAACTGGACGATCTGGCGAGTTCCAGTACCCAAATTGATCCGATGGCTTATACTTCCCTCTTGGCAAGGTGCTACGCCATGTGGGAAGTGAAGCTTGTCCACTGTTATGCGATAAAAAATGGAGTTTGTGAGCATTTGCCTTTACAAAACCAGCTTATTAGAATGTACGGGAAATGTAACAGATCAAGCAATGCCAGACAAGTCTTTGACAGAATGCCAACTAAGGATGGAATATCTTGGAACTCCATGGTGGCAGCATATGCACAAAGTGGTCATCCAAAACAAGCTCTTTATTTGTTACAGAAAATGCTATTAGATGGAAAGGAAGTGGATGGGAGCTGTTTTATGTGCTTGTTTGATGTGTTTTGCAGTTCAAACTTATTCGCAAGTGGTAGGCTCATCCATTCCTTTCTTATCCGTGGTGGATATGGAGCTGACGACATAGGAGCTTCACTTTTGAACCTGTATGTCAAATTTGGTGGCATACAGGAGGCAACAACCATGTTTGATCAGATGCAGAATAGGGACAATTTATCATGGAATAAAGTTATTAAAGCATATGCCAATAATGGATATGTAAATAGCGCTTTAAGGCTGGCTATGGAACTATCCTCAACACAGGAATGTAGAAGTACGAGTGCCCTTCGGAGTATTATTGATGGTTGTAGGACACTAGCAGAGGGGAGGATGGTTCACGCTTATAGCATAGACATTGGTCTTGGCACTGATACAAATGTGACAGATGCCATTATTCAAATGTATGAAAGATGTAATAGCCTGACTGATGTGGAGAAACTGTTTGATAAAATGCCGAAACATAATGACATATCGTGGAATGCGATGATTGCAATGCTCAACTCACATTCTGAAGTGAGAAGGTCTTTTGAGCTCTTTAGGAAAATGCAGATTGAAGGTGTTAAACCAAACAAAATAACATTTGTCAATATTCTGGGTGCATGTGCTGCTTTGGGATCCCAGAAAGCTGGTAGGATGATACATGCCCGCATTGTAGATCAGGGGTTTCAATTAGATGCAAAGGTGCAGGAGGCTCTTTTCATCATGTACATTAGATGTGGTTCTGTTAAGAACGCTCTCAAAGTTTTTAAACAAATGCGTCAAAAGGATGTGACCTTGTGGAACACTGTAATTATGGTATTGTACGAGCAAGGAAAACATGCACAAGTTCTTTCGTTCTTCCAGCAGATGTTGAAAGAAAATGTTAAGCCTGACAGTGCAGCATTTGTAAAAGTTCTCTCTTCTTGTAGCCAACTGCAATTGGTGGATGAGGGAGGAAATCTTTTTGAATCAATGAAGAGAGACTATGGAATCAAACCAACTATTGAACATTATGAACATATGGCAGATCTCCTTGGAGAAGCAGGTAGGGCAGAGGAGGCAGAGTACTTTATCAAAAAAGTCTCTTTGTTAACCTGATTTGAATCATGTTTGAAGCATTTGCCTATATGCGAGCAATAAATTAGGCTTATTGTCTATCTAAACAGAAGCATTATGGATCTTCCAGTTTAAAGTAACAACAGGGCACAGAAATGTACGGAGCATACATGTAACTTTGAGTGTTTAAAGCAAAACTGAAAACACTTCCAGTGATTATTCTGCTGCCTTTGTTGTACAGGCCGGAAATCTCAGTTTTCACCTTTTTTTGTCAGGTCAAAATTGCTGGGGTTATGGCTCCACTACAGTTTATCATCCACAACTGACTTACATTACATGTTAAACCTCCATGAGCATAGGCACCATTGAGGCATGTGTCAAATTTAAATTCAAAAATACAAAGCTCAATGGCATGGCATTTTCAGGACAGTAATTTCTTCACCCTGCTCTCATTCATGGGGATCAATAAATTTGTTGATTTTTGTGACAAAACTAGTTGTCTATTTTGTTAGTGTTGGTAATATTACCCAAGCCTCATGGGCGATCAAAACTCACAAACACATGAGATTTGCTGTTATTGCTGGGGATTTTTTTTGGGACTTTAGAATACCGTTTTGTTTATTTTTTGTCCAGTAATCGTACCAAATTTTTTCTAGACATATATAATGCAGTCTTGAGTTTTTCATTGTTTTTGTTCCTCCTGAATATTTCCGCGCCGCAATCTATCTTCATATTTTGTTGCCACGTTTTTGTTCGAGACCTCCGATGCTGTAACCTGTCGAGACATGCAGGTTTTCCTATGTCGGTACATGCAGGTTTTCCTATGTCGGTGAACAGTCTGGCAAGGTGGACAGCTTGATCCGAAGCTTCCTTAGAACCGCAAGGCCTGAAGCTTCGGCATCTTCCGGTGCAAAAACGGGCGATGACTAGGTAAGTTTAGGGCGGACTGTTGTCGGAACTGGCTATGGCAATCTGGAGCAAAGAATGAAGAAGAAAAAATGAGCGTGGATGCAGAGCAGGCATTCAAGTAAAATCAAGCGGCAGTTTAGTATTATCCGGCGATACGTTGCAGACATGTATCTCGGTTTTGCTGCTTCTTCTGGATCTGTATTTTGAAGTAGCTTCCGAGCAAGAACAAGTAAAAGCACGATTTAATAATTAGAGAATTTCGGAATTCTCGTTGAGCATGAAATAGGTTCTTGGTTGTCTATAAAACCGCAGCCGGTTCTTGATGAAGTAAAAGTTGACGGTTTTTTTCACTGTTTTTGGTCACAACCAAATGATGTATCCGACTTTGACATGTATAAGGCTATCCCAAGCTCCTTTGTGAGTAAGAGCAGTCCACAAGAAAGAGTAAAAATACTCAGCAGGATCGCGATGGCGAAGATTTGAAGCTGCCTAGCTAGCCCATGGATATAATATCACAAATCCGTTAAGGTCTACACATGGATAAAAAGAAATCAAAGTGATAATGAGGATCGCGGTGGCGAACATTTTGAGCTGTTAAGGTACCCAATAATTCTGCCAATAATTCTAAGAAAGTGCTAGCAAATATCGAGTGAAGGAAAGTTTAGACAAGAAACAAAACTCAAACAACAAGAAAACTCAAAGATGTGGAAAACTTCAAAGCATTGTAAGTTATATTCCTCAAACATTTCAATGTACATTACTTTGCCAGAGGGGCAGAAATTAGTCCATCTGGGTTTAAATCTTGACTTCGGGTACAACACCTATCTCGTGACTATCCTAGCAACATGTTCCTTCCCCCTTTGTATAACCTCTGCTGTGTCCATCTCACTATAGCCTGTTACATCTGGGATGTCTACAGACATGGCATGTGCAAGGACTTGGATATGTGGATCCGGTCCTTCAGTCTCAGTATCCATAGCGCTGCCTTCGATCGCTGCGCCACTCTGCACAGCACAGGCGATATCGGGTGCATGGAAGAGCTTCTGTTTCTTGGCTGGAACCTGATGCTCTTGTGTACCTGATGGCTCACCCTCTTGATCCGCAGGGTCCACGTCCATGCCTACGTTATTGAAACTTCGACCCGCTTTGTCAAAGAAAGGCATGTAGGCATCAAATTTTTGTTTAAAGCCCCCAATTTTTGAACACGGGCTCTAGCAATAATACCTTTCTCGGTAGACTCCGTAAGTCTTTTCGTTTCCCCGCATCCTTTCCTCATAGCTTTTCTCATCCATTTGATCCAAGATTTCATCAATTTTAGATATATCCGTTTTTACGGGTAATATTTAAATTGATCTTGTCGATCATTTACAGGTCGCCTTCTCCTCTTCAAATGTCTCCCCAGTGCCCTGGCCAACCATTTTTTCGAGCTTATCCAGGAAAGCCCTCAAAAATCGGCATACTTTACCCTGGCTTTCGAAAGAAATACTTTTCTTTCCCCGCATTAAAGGCGACACGGAAGCGATTTTGGCGAGAAGAAATCAAGGACACAACCATCCTTGGGCACAAGCTTGTCAACTATGTAGTAAGCATATGATGTCTTCAATCGGCACTTCAAAGACGTGATCACCTTCCATTCAGACAAACTTGTACACAGGTTTACCAGGTGAAGTAAGTCTGCCATTTTTTCTTCATTTTCTTGTCAGTTTCTTCGTTATCAGTGACAGGCATTGGTGGCAAGGGGGTGTTCTTTGGTGCAGTGCTCACCTGTGTGAAACGAAGCTCCAGCTCCGGCATTATCGAGTTGACCCTGGTGTCGCTTCTGTTAATGCACATATGGGTGATGTAATATTGATATTCCTTCACCCTTTTCTTGTTCACCCATCCTGGCTCGTCATATGTGCCTACTGAAATATGGGACCCGCCTTGAATCTGTTTCTGGCTGTACAAGCAATCTGGCAAGTTCACAGACCGCATCAGAATCACCAAGTGATAAATGTTAGCAGTTGTCATGCTGGATATTCTTGTGAAGAGTTCCATGTATTTTTTGCACGTCCATAATGCAGAGAATCCTCTAATGTCTATGAACACCAAAGTTGCATTCTCAGATACTGGAGTGGAGGTAGGAATCCCTTCCTTTGTCACGAAAGGAATGGATAGATATAGCCCAAGTGGAATAGAATGGGTTGTTGGTAGAATGTAATACATAGTATAGACTATAAATGAATGGAATGGAGTGGATAGGTGGGATAGAAAGGTCGATATCGATGGAATAGATTACATAGATTTGGGGTATTAGTCAATTATGAACTAAAGATGCCAGTAGTCTTTTGTAGAAATGCTGCAAAGATGATGCCTTGCAATGCCAAATCTTGGCTATCTATAAGGAAATTGATAACATTGAAGAACAAAGTTAGAAGATGACATTTTAATGGCTTTAATTTATCCAAAAATCCTTTCCACAAGTGTCCCCATTTTCTCATACACTCTCAACCGTCTGCATACCAACCTTTATCTCTTGTGGCTTCCATAGCATAAAAAGGCAGGCTGCCTTCCCCTTTCACATATTTCACGTTATATAGATATTGCACGAATCCTTAGAGCGCCTCAGCCTCTAGTGAGATCATGCCACTTTTAGCCAAAAGCATATCATAAGGCGTCTGCATTTTTGTCCCTAATTCTGATATGAAATGCCCGGCATCGCCAGGCATACGTTTCTAGTACTTGTTTAAGATGTAAGCATTATAACCTTCTTTTAGGAAAAAATGCATTCGAAAGGTACACTGGCAGCCTGTCGAGGGTACCAGAATGCTCAGCCAGCTGCTACAAGCAAATGGACTCCTCTAAACACCTTTACAATACTGTTCAACAATGCTGAAATCCAGAAAAGAGCTTTGATTAAACAAAGGATCCCAGAAAAAGAAAGAAGAATTAAAAGGCCCCCAATCCAACCAATCCCGATCAAATTTTTCTTTCCTAAGGAGATGGTGAGCAACATCGCATCTAATAAGCTAAACTTCATTCAGGAAATGTCACACTTTCTATCAGCTAGATCCATATTGGTTCTCTGTTTCCATATACCCACATGGCAATTTGAAACACTATACAATAGAGATAGTAGAAGAAGAATCCTTAATGAAGGATAAAGAAGAAGAGAGACTGTCAAGATCAGGAATGATATGTCTCCTGTCAATGCAAGCCAACCAGGCCTAAAAAGGTTGGATGATAGGACAGGTAAAAATATGAAAAAACAGATTCTTCTTAGTTGCCATAGAGGGAACATATAGGAGAATCAACTGTTTGGATATTCCTTTTAATCATACAAATCCTACTGAGTAAATCATCATGCAACACAAGCCAAAAGAAGACTTTGATATTGGGAGAAGAGTAAGATTCCAACCCAGTTGAACCTTCTTCCTAAATAAGGCAGCTGACATTCCTAGCTTCATGGGATGCTTGTCCCCCTTGGCTGAGAACGTCATTGATGCCATCTGGTGCACCTAGACACTTTGCACCTCTTGAAAAGAGATCATCAACATCTCTTAGGGGGTTAATTTGTTGCAGCAGATCCAGTTTGGAGGATTCCGCTTTTGATCGTTTGTACTTTGCCTTCAACTTCACCATTTTTGCCCTTATTTGTTTGGCACTTAAGTCCATGCCATATGCCTTGGCAAGATCATAAGAAACACTCGACCATTGCTTGTTCAACAAATGACTCTTCTCATTAGCAAGAAAGAAATTACTGTACAATTTGATGAATGTCATCTCCTTTCCTACATTTCAATATCTTTGGCCCTTAGCTGAAGTAAACAAAACTGTAAGCTTTGATGTGAAACCTGTAAAAGATTGATAATAGGATCGGGTAGCCTCTTTTGTGGATTTGCAAGTTGTTCCTTCAAGAAAAATAAAAAATTAGTTTTTTTTTTTTGAAGGTAAGAGTATATTATTATTATAAGATGGTACAATATACAGTGAGTCCCCTTAATGGGACAGATAAAAAGTTACATCATATATTGCTTGCCCATTGAGTCTTAGGTTACATCATATATTGCTTGCCCATTGAGTCTTAGGTGTGTGTACTACTGGAAATACCTCTTCTTCCCCATATATAGATACTAAAAATCATCATTTTCTCCACAGAGGTAGGTCCTATATGGTAGGCATAGCTCAGTTCCACACACCACAAGCTAAAGGACCGAAGATACTTAGTTACCAAGAGTACATTCCTCATTATCTGTGGGAAGTGGACCATCATCATATAACCACTGACATCTGAAGTAGCTATAAAATCCCTGCAACTTTCCAACCATGGAATAATTTAAGGGCTAAACTTAGCTATTTGGCGATTTTTTAGCACATTTTCAAAATAATTTGGCTAAAGTAAATGGAAAAAATTGAGAAAAAAATAATAATTTTAGCTTAACTTTTTTCGGGACTGCACCGACTTTGGAGCTCTTTAGCCAAATGCTAGAAAGTAAGAGAGTGAAATTTTGTATTTTTTAGCTAAACCATAAGAACTTTTAGAATGAATTTCGGGCCAGTTTAGCCAACATCATTCTAATTTATATGAAATATAGGATTAGTAGTTTAGTTTCTAGCATTATGAATTAATTTGAGTCCTAGACTTTGTTAGTTAGCATTATTTTAGAATGTTTTCACAAAGAAAATGACCAAAATAAATGGAATATATTGAGAAAAAGTATAGTAATCTGGCTTAATATTTTCTGTTGGCCATACCATAGAAATTTTTGGGTTGATGTTTGGGTTAGTTTAGCTAAACGCTAGAAAGTATGAGAGGAAAAATGTGTAGAGTTTAGCTAAACCACAGAAAGTTTCGGGATTAATATCGAGCAAGTTTAGCTAAAGTCATTCTGGCTAATAAGAAATATGCAATTAGTAATTTATTCCCTGTTTCCAACTCTGTCCAAAGTCTTTATTGTACGCCATCCCCATCTTTCTATGATGGAACAAGGCCATTAGAGCCACTTTCATGTTGAATATGTTCTTTAACTTAGTCACTGAAGTCAAATGTCCCCCCTAATGCCACGTCACATCGGTGTCTCCATATCACCCAAAGTGCCACATTAACCATGGAGGCAATAATGACGCACCTACCAGCTCTGATAAGCAGTTCTGGCCAGGCAAGATGAACAAGTTCAATCCCTAGGATCGGGAAAACCCAACACCAGAATTCACAGATCATGGGAAAAAGGAGATGCCTGAGAGATTCTCGTGAGTGGCATCCCAGAGGGCACATATCATCAGTCACAATCCCTTTACGAAGTAACACTTCTTTAGTACTGAGACCCCCTTGAAGCGTGGTCCACCTAAAGAATTGAAGTTTCTTAGAATAGAATAGAATAGAATAGATGTTTTAACGTCCACAGAGATTTCCACGAATTCGATAGGAGAAGTTTAGCAATGGTTGTTGTTATTCCCAGCCTCATCTCTGCTATTAGTGGAGTTTTGGCACCACACAAGGCACGATAACTACTCAGGAGTTCCATCTGCCATTCCCTTTTTTTTTTTTTTTGAGAGAGAAAGAGATATTTTTATTCCATTAATTATAGAATAAAAAGTACATAAGGGACAAGCAAGTGATCCATGAAGGATTCAAAATACCAAGTCCTGTAAAAGCTGTGATAACAAAGGAGATAACAGTAAATTTGAGCATCAGATCAGAAAAAAATAGTGATTGTCTCAAATATTTCCACCACTGAAATTTTAGGACTAGCATTAGTTCCTGAGATATCTTCAACTAAAATGTAACCAAAATTCTCCATTCCGAGTTGTTCATCAAGAACTATAGAGATACATGTGAGCCAAAACCTGTATACAGAAAACAGATGCAAAGGAAAGATGATATGTCAGTACTTGTAGGTATTAAGGTACGAAACATGGTCAGTGAAGGATAACTGAAGGACGAAGTTTGTGTGCTTTCCCCAATCCAATGCCTCTAGCAGGTCTGTAACAAAGGAAGTAGCCATGAAGAGCGGCAATTTTACATATAGGTCTGCCTTTCCCCTGTGGTAGTAGTAACATCCTCTGTAGAACTCAAACTGACCATCTGTCATATTCATGTGATTCATGTCAAGCAACCAGAATAAATTGATCATCTAATAAGTGCTCTTGCACTACTCATATGCCCATTATATCTCTTTAACAGGGAATTCCTCAAGCTTGGGAAATAATCTATTTGGCCTCTTGGATTCCAATAATAATCCTCATAAGCATTGGTCTGAATATCAAGCTGCTCGAGATATTTTTCTACCTCCTTGTAGTCAAAGCTTGTGTCCAGGTCATGTTTATAAAAATCGAGATACCCTATCATCTGCCATTCTCCCATAAATGTTGTAGACATTGCACTCTCTGTTCTTTCCCCTTCACAAATATACGGGATGGACCAAGGCCAAAGGAAGACCTTCCTTATTCCAACCTTAGTATTCCAGAAGATACTGAAATTCCTAGCCTCGTTAGGAACATTGGATGCGAAGCATACGGATATTACCTCCTTCCAAGCCTGGAATATTCTTCTCATTATAGGTGAAGTACCTGGAGCCACTTTAAAATCATAAAAGAAGGCTCCCAGCTCGTCTCTAGGAAGAGATCGTTTACCTGTGATCTTATATTGATTGAGCCAGTGTTTAACAAATACCATAGATGGAGATGAGTCTTCTTGAAATACACGCCAAACAAATTTGGTTGCAAGTGCTTATGCCTATATAAAAGAGTCTTTACAACCTAGTCCTCCGTCTCTCTTATCTCTACATAGTTCTGACCATGCTATTTTAGCAATACCACCCCAAATGAACTTCTTAATAATGACCTGTATCTGATTGTATATACTCTTTTGAGCCACTATCACTGATGAGAAATAAATATGGGAGGATGCAAAGACAACATTAGCAGCAGTGACTCTGCCTGAGACTGCTAAACCTTTAGCAGACTACAACCCCATTTTTTTCCTGAGCCTATCCAATATTGGAGACCACAAGCCTTTCATACTATCCGAGAGAGATAGTGGTAGACCTAGAAGCTTAACTGTCTCACCTGTTACCACCACCGGGAAAACAAATTCTTCAGCACGAGGATCAATAGCCTATCCAAGGCCCATAGAATAGAACATTTGTTTGCATTGAGCTCAATACTAGAGATATCCTTGAAGGCAACTAGAATATCACGAAAGGATTGGAAGTGAACGAAATTAGTAGTTTATATATTCAATCTTTTGAAAGTGAACATTCTAGTGTTGCATCAAAAGCTACAATCCCCCAATCATATCTTAGATTAAAAAACGTGCAGAGCAGTGAGGAGCATTCACACCTTCTCAAGAATTTGGACTGCTTCCATGGTATCTTTGGCCATCTAATTGTTGCATAGAATTGGAGCTCACATATAGAAGCATGCATCCCTGCTCAGAAACAGATCCAAATAATAAATAAATGCTTAACATGCTTAAGAACAGATACATTTCTGTTAGATTCATTTCCATATGCTGCCAACACAAACATAGGTGCAAGATCGAACATCTAGCCCAAAAGCAAGAATTTTTCTAATAAATACCTCTTGTTCTTGGAATATGGACATGGTTTCATGCATCCAATTGATCATTCAGAACAAATTTGCAACAAAATAGTGAATTCGAATGAAAGGTAAAAAATGTTCACCAATTTTGTTTTCAAGCAACCGCAATCTGTTTTGCCCTTTATTCCAATGCCTGTCGTACAAGCTCTAGTTTTTTCTATCTCCCCCACGAATCTGATGTGTCGAACTCCTCTGAGCTGCCTATTCTAACCATGGTTAAACTCCACTGGAGATAACGGGGGTAAGAACCCCTCTAGTATAAATTTGGTCTAGGTAGAAGTATAAAAGAGGGGTTGCTCCAAGCTGGACGTGATCCTTCAAGATTATAAAGCAGATGGGGAGCCAATCCTATAAGCTTGATTTATCCACTCATCTAGGGTTCACAAGGTCTTCCATGTATGCTTATTGAAGAAACATACTCCAAACTTGGAGGAAGGTTTGGAGACTCTAGCCTTATTAGAGATGACAAAGGAAAAACTGGAGATTGTTCCCCAGTTAATTCTTGATAAAAAGTCAAAATTCCTTCAGTATTTGGTCAAGTGGAAAGACTTACCCATGGAAGACGCAACGTGGATGTTAAAGCAAGATCTGGAGAAACAATGTCCACAATTTACGGAGCAATTCGACGGCCAAGCCATTACAGATTTAGTCGACACCATCCCGTCAAGTGAATGCATTAGCTTTAACATGTGCATTGGAGCTAAGATGGGGAGAGTGTCTTGCATATGAGTATAGTTAGAATGCATGATAGGAACATTTGTGCCAGTGGCCATGACACGGATTTCTCCATCTTATGCCATCTCGGTCCCATGTGTAGGCATGAACAGGGATCATGAATGGGTAAGCATCATAGGACGCATCATGGGCGATGATGGGATCATTATAAGTTCCTTATTGCATGATGGATTGCATGCATGCATACCTAGTCTTGAGCTAGTAGTTCGGCTCAAATAGGTTAGTTAAGGGGGTGGTCCCGTTAAACCACATAATTTACTAGTAAAAAAATTAACGTGGTGTGTGACTCTGCAAGCCAACCTTGACAAGAAAGGGATGAGCAGGAGAGCACCATACAGAGAATAGGGCTCTAGACAGATGTTTTTGTCGAAACATTATGTGATAATGTTTAGGACTTTAACTTAAGTAAACATTGCCTAAAATTGCAATGATTCTTGTTGTTAATAATTGTGATAAGCCTTATCTTACTAGCCTCAAATTTTGTTAAACTCTTGATAAATGTTGCTCTAATTGGAAGTTATCGCCTTAAATCTTGTATAAGCTAGTAAGTACATAAATAAATATGTTGTAAGGTTGATATGGGATTTTAAGGAGGGGAGAAGCGCGTTGTTGAGGACAACATCATGTCAAGATGGGGAGAATGTGACGTTCCAGCATATATGCTATGAATATGTATATTATACACCCACATCATGTACAAGGTTAGATGTTGCATGACTTAACACATGCATGCCACTTAAGTAGCCTGCATGTCGAGGGCTGACAAGTGGAGGCTGCATGGCAATACGTTGAGTATGGTAGTGCATGGAAACCATTAAGCATATTATACTAACAATATAATACCCAATGGTGCTAGATATATTACGTAGGTTACATAATATACCCACCTAGAGGCCAACCTCACTAACATGTTATTTTAACATGTTATACATGTGTGACACTAAAGTTATACATGTGGGCCATTAAAGTTGTGCATACACATGTCTAATTACATGAGTGACACATGCCTAGTTAGTTATATCTAGTCACAAATAGCTAGTCATGTATTTGTAATAAGAATAATATTGGGACCCATCTGCCATATGGCAAGGTGTCATTGGTGTTGGAATAAATCCGATCATTGTGGTGTTGTTTCAAACGTTAGCTCAATACCCTAATGGCATTGAGGAATTATTCTAAAGCCTAACTTATGAACAATATTAAGGACATTGAATATTTCCACATTAGGGCTGATATGCTAGCCGAATGGTTTCGAGCCAAGTTCAATTTTAAATTTCGGCTATGGCTTAACCGCCGGATTCAGGCAGGTCGGTTGAATAACTGACGGACTCAAGTCCTATAAGTATTGTAGAACTGTGAGAATCGATCATGCGATTGATTCTGCAGATGATCAATAAAATGAGAAGTCATATAATGGTATCTGATATTTGATCGATATTGAATATTGTGGTTGCTTGATATTTGATATGCATTTGACTAACCATTGAACATATTGCTATCCTCTAGTGAAATAGAGAGACAAATTAAGTTGTTACATTAGTGCAATTGATTGCTTAAAGAAATTATCTATAAGATTCAACAATTGGTATCAGAGCAGGTTATCATAAATGGCCAGCAGATTTGGAGCATCTCTTCTCAGTGCCATTGATGTGTTCAAAGGTGGTGCAGGATTTCAGGTATGGAAACAAAAGGTTCAAGAAGTTCTAGAGATTGAAGGACTGTGGGATTTAGTTACAGGAGAAGAACAAATTGTAACTCAAGAAGTAAGTCCAAGTAAAGGGAAGACATATGCAGATGTAGCTAGTGGAGGCAGTTCAACTAGAGAAGCAGTTGGCAAAGGAGCTTCTAGTATCTCTGAACGAACTAGTATCTCAAGTATGGAAGCATCTATAAAATCATGCACGCTGGAGGCTAGAAGTGTGATAAGCAGCAAGGTGAGTTCGAGCATTCTGCTACAGTTAAGGGGAACGACTCCAAAACAGATGTGGGAGTTTATGCTAGCAAATTATGAGAAGAAAACCTCTTCTCAGCTAGATGTACTGGAAAAGGAGCTTAGGAAGCTCAAGTACAATGAAAATGATGATCTTGTGGAGTTTTTTCAGAGATTTGACAATCTCATAGCAGATCTGGATGCTGCAGGAGGACAAGGAGACAAAGGTAAAGTTGGACCTTGCTATTTGTGCAATCAATATGGTCATATTAAAGCAAATTGTCCCAAATGAACAAAAGAAAATAGATGTTATATCTGTGAAGGTTTTGGACATATTGCTAGTAATTGCTCCTCTCTTAAGGATCGGGGGAAAATTAGAGGTAAGAGTGCTGGTCCAGCCAGGGGCAAAGTTTATAATACAAGAGAAGGCAACTATAGGGGCAGAGGAACCTACAAAAATAAAGGAAAGGCCGTCTAGTTCTAGACTTAAGGAGAAAACTAGGAGAAGTTCCAGCTTTGTTCAAATGGGTGATGGGAAGCTAGAAAAAGTTGAAGAGTCTGGATTCCTGGAATTATATGATTTGGAAGGAAATCGAGTTGTACTTGACAATGTTTTATGTGTTCCAAATATAGTCAAGAATCTTATTTCTGTGACTCAGCTAGTAGATCTTGGATATGAAGTTTGTTTTGATAAACTCAATTGTAGAATTTTGATGAATAATGAAATAAAGTTCTTGGGCAAACGTGTTGGGAAACTTTTTGAATTCAACAATGACATTTCTGGAATAGCGAATGCAGTGATAGTACCAAATTTAAAATTGTGGCATGAAAGGCTTGGGCATACTCATGCAAATAATAGGGCAACTGGAGCAGAAACAAATGATTATCAGTTTAAGTGTAAGGGCTGCTTGTTAGGAAAGCATAGCAGACTGCCTTTTCCAAAATATACAAAAAGAGCAAAAACAATTCTGGGGATTGTACATAGTGATCTATGTGGTCCACTAAATGTGAGATGCATTTATGGGAAAAGGTATTTTATAACCTTTATAGATGATACGAGAAAGACAAAAGTATACACACTAAGATCTAAAGACCAAGCCTTTGCAGCGTTCAAAATTTCCAAGCTGAAGCAGAGAGACAAACAGGAGAAAAGATCGTGTTTAAGAACTGACAGGGGTGGTGAATTTGTTTCTTATAGATTTAACAGATATTGTCTAAACAATGGAATAAGAAGACAACTCACTTGTTCACATACACGTCAGCAAAATGGAGTTGCTGAAAGAAAGAACAGATCCATCCTAAATGCAGTGAGAGCCATGCTAAAACATGTTGGACTGCCAAACTACTTGTGGGAGGAGGCTGTTAAGACTGCAGTGAAAATCCAAAACAAGTTGCCATTAAGAAGTCTTAATAGAGAATTGCCTGATCATTTGTGGTATGGTACTTATCCCTCATTTGAATTATTCAAAGTGTATGGATGTGCTGAATATGCCCATGTGCCAGAAGAAATTAGAAGAAAACTAGATGACAGAGCATGCTTGGGCTACCTAGTTGGTTATGACGAGCAAGCAAAAGGGTATTTGCTATATGAACCCATAAAAAGGAAACTAATTCTAAGCAGGGATATAATCTTTGATGAAGGGACACTATATGGAAATAGAGAGAAAGCTTCAAAGAAAGTAATTATCAAATCAAATCATAGTGATAATGAAAGGAAATTGGCTGACTTAGATTATGACAGTTCTGATGAAGAGGACATTCATAAAAAACTAGCAAAGGAATCAAATGAGCATGTGAAAGGTACAGATCCTAATAACAAACTAGATAATCATGTGGAAGTTACAGTACATGATAATAAACCTGTGGAGAAGAGAAGAAGGAAAACTGAAGCAGAAAATCTAAAGGCTGATC
Source organism: Isoetes taiwanensis (assembly GCA_021234155.1). Lineage (NCBI taxonomy): Eukaryota > Viridiplantae > Streptophyta > Lycopodiopsida > Isoetales > Isoetaceae > Isoetes > Isoetes taiwanensis. The sequence continues at coordinate 19,562,393 of JAJEKV010000014.1, forward strand.
TAGACATTGAAACTGAACTTTTTGGAAGAGGAGAAGAGGAAAAAAGCAAAAGACTCAGGAATGAAAGTGAATTAGATAATATCATGGCAATTCTAGAACCTAATGTGCCTTCTAACTATGAGGAAGCTATAAATGCAATAGACTCAAAAGAATGGAAAAAAGCCATGGAAGAAGAGATGAATGCTTTTGAAAGAACATGTACTTATGAGCTAGTTCAGAAACCCCAAGGAAAGAAACTTAAGTCTAACTCAGATGGCAAAGGACAAAAGTATAAAGCCAGACTAGTAGCCAAGGGCTTCTCACAAAAGAAAGGGTTGGATTATGACGAGACCTTCTCACCAATAGTCAAGCTATCTAGTATACGTATGTTACTTGCCTTTGCTAATGCTAGAAATTTGGAAATACATCATATGGATGTGAGTACTGCCTTTTTGAATGCCAAATTAGATGAAGAGATTTTCATGAAACCACCAAAAGGGTTTGAAACAGGAAATGATATGGTATGGAAGCTAAACAGAGCAGTGTATGGCTTGAAGCAAGCCCCTAGACAGTGGTATATTTGCATGGATGAATATCTTAGAAAAAAGGACTTCTCAAAGTTACAAACTGATGGAAATATTTATGTTTTAAAACAAGGAGATGAATTTTGCATTATTGCATTGTATGTAGATGACTGCATTATGATTTCTAATACTGTGACTTGCTTAAATAAATGCAAAACAGTACTCAAAGACAGATTTAAAATGACAGATTTAGGAGAACTCCAAAAATTCTTAGGGATTGAAGTGCATAGAGATCGAGCTAATATGAAGCTGACTCTTACTCAGACATCAAATATACAAAGTATGTTAAAAAGGTTTGGCATGGAATCTTGCAAATCAGTGGATACACCATTAATTTCTGGACATAAGATTTCAGAGGAGATGTGTCCTAAAACAATAAAAGAATTTGAGGATATGGAAGGCACCCCATACAGAGAATTGATAGGGTGTCTGCTCTATGTGTCTAACTACACACGCCCTGACATTGCATTTTCTGTAAGTATGCGAAGTAGATATTCGAACAATCCAGGGAAGATGCATTGGATGGCAGCAAAAAGAGTACTAAGGTTCCTTAAAGGAACTCAAGAACAAAATCTATGCTACTCTAATGATAATATGACACTCATAGGATATTGTGATGCAGACTGGGCATCTGATCTAGATTGTCGAAAATCAACTTCTGGATTTTCTCTCCTACTTGGTGGAGAGTCAGTTGCTTGGAAATCCAAGAAGCAATCAAGTATTGCCATGCCTACAGCTGAGGCAGAATATGCTGCCACCACCCTTGCAGCCAAAGAAATTATATGGGCCAGAAGAATATTAAATGAGCTTGGAATTATGCAAAAGGATCCAACTAAACTATTGTGTGACAGTCAAAGCTGTATAGCCATTACTAGAAATCCGGTTCTCCATCAAAGAACCAAACATATTGAGCTCAGCATGCATTTTATAAGAGAAATGGTTGCTCAAAAGAATATTGCAGTTGAATATGTAAGCACACAGGAACAGGCAGCTGACATTTTTACAAAGGCATTGTCACAAATTAAGTTCAACGAGTTCAAAGAAGTACTTGATGTTACAGTTTAGTAAGAGATGTTGAGGTCCCGTAGTAGATGTTGAACAATCAATAAACACTAGGTATAGTTCAGTTGTAATACAAGCAAGAAGCTCTGAACCTATCAGTAAATTGGCACAGATAATGTTAAGGAAAGGTTGCTTAACCTGAAGCTGGAACTCATATTTATCTGATACTTCACATGCATATGAAACAGAGAATATAAATAGGGAATATGGTTGAAGAGGGAATACATATCAGAAATTAAATGTTAAGAGTCAGTTACTCAGAAGAAATTCATTTATAGCAGCTGATCACAGAATGTCCATGAACATAGATGTGAGTTTAAATTGGTTGAATTATGTCAGTCCCATTTCAGAATAATGATCTGAAGAGGAAATGTTGGAATAAATCAGGTCATTGTAGCGTTGTTTCAAACGTTAGCTCAATACCCTAATGGTATTGAGGAAATATTCTAAAGCCTAACTTATGAACAATATTAAGGGCATTGAATATTTCCACATTAGGGCTGATATGCTGGCCGAATGGTTTTTGAGCCAAGTTCAATTTTAAATTTCGGCTATGGCTTAACCACCGGATTCAGGTAGGTCGGTTGCATAACCGACGGACTAAGTCCTATAAGTATTGTAAAACTGTGAGAATCGATCATGCGATTGATTTTGCAGATGATCAATAAAATGAGAAGTCATATAATGGTATCTGATATTTGATCGATATTGAATATTGTGGTTGCTTGATATTTGATATGCATTTGACTAACCATTAAACATATTGCTATCCTCTAGTGAAATAGAGAGACAAATTAAGTTGTTACATTAGTGCAATTGATTGCTTAAAGAAATTATCTATAAGATTCAACAATTGGGACCAAGTGGTCAAATCACATGGCAGGGCCCCAATTGGAAGAACCCACTAATCCTAAAACCTTTTAGGTTTTTGGACTAGCAACGGGTTGAAGGCCTTCCTGAAGTCGTTCCGAGCATTCGAGTGCAGAAGCGAGCTTCTGAGCTCAAATAGGACTCACATATATAACGCGATGTTCCAGGGCCTTAGCCTTTGTGGAAGATTGCCAGGTCAGGAAGTCAAACTGGTGATTTTGGAGAAGGATCAAGTTGGTCTTAGATTAATTTGCCAATCCTAAACTAAAAAGGCATTTCTATTTTAATGTTAGTTGCTCTTAACCCACTAACCTTAAAACCTGACTGGATACGGAACACTAACCCCTGTATTCCTTAGGATTAGATATGATGTATTAGAACTGTTGTTCTATTGAGATGTTAAATAATCATGGTATGATATGGGGTAAGAGACCTAGGAACAAGGGGACTTCACCATGTGGAACCTGTCAAAACCACGTGCATGAACCGGGGGGGTTGGGTTTTATCCCTTTTTGTGGGGCCATATATTTGTTGGATGTCGTTCTAGTTATAAAACCATATGAAAAGGAGAAATTTGCCTCTCAGGAAGACGTATTAGGGGTTTTTGGCTACCCTATACACGCAAGTGGTATGTCCTGTGTAATTAAGGTGGATCTCCCAGATGTGTAGTATGATTCTAGCAGTTAGACCTCTGTAATTTCCATTACAATATGGCATGTGCATAGAGAACTCGCCTGATCGTGGGCCTAAAGCATTGACTGGCTTAGAATAGGGGACTTGTTTCGATTGCAGAGGGATCTACGACGTGCGTTGTCTACTGAGGCCTAATACCTTGCCCCGAGGAGAGGGCAAGGTATGCGTTTGACCCCTCCTAGGTGATGCATCACCTCAGTGAGGTTAGGTTGAGTACGAGCGGGGGCGACCTCGTCTCTCTAGCTGCCTGTAGCGACAAGATGCTTCTTAGAAGGAACAGCCTTCCTGCCTCATTAAACGAAGAGAGAGCAACTTTAATGTGACGAGCCTGCCGAGTTGATCCTCTTAGCAACTCGAGATCTGTAACGGGCCCATGGTAGACCGCTCGAGTATTCGAACCTTGAATGTGCCTGTGGGGCATTCCCGAGACACCGGCATAAATGGGTAGAAGCGACTACTCATAAACGTCTAGACGGTTTTGCCCAGTTGGTTAAGGGCATGTCGGTTAGGAACGTTACAGTTGGTATCAGAGCAGGTCTCGAGTTCGAGTCTCCATGGGTGCCTGCCTATATGCATGGGTAACTTGCAAAGACTTGGTAATCATTGTGACATGGTATGACATAGATATGGTATAGCCTTGGATGCTCGAGGACGAGCATAGTTCTAGTGGGAGAGACTGTAACGGGCCCATGGTAGACCGCTCGAGTATTCGAACCTTGAATGTGCCTGTGGGGCATTCCCGAGACACCGGCATAAATGGGTAGAAGCGACTACTCATAGACGTCTAGACGGTTTTGCCCAGTTGGTTAAGGGCATGTCGGTTAGGAACGTTACAAGATCTTGTCAAAACTTACAAAGGACTAGATTTAGGTTGGTATACCCAATATTGACATGATGACAAGCACTACAATATGGTGAAGAATTGAATCTTCTTACTCATAACAATCAGAGATCAATAATAATATATTCAAATATATCCATTACCAGATACACAATAGCTAGTTGAGTAATTCTCAAGCTTCTCCGCTAGAACTCAACCACGATCCTCAGTTACACTGCTACCATCGTCTTGCTCTTTCACTGTATATGCACCCAATGGGGTTAGTCCTTGCGACTAAGTGGGAATCCATGGCTGCCACTGCATGCATGGAACATCCTGGAAATCCTGGATAACAAGAACATAAATATAAGCACAGACAAAGTGCTAGATAATAACAATGTAATCCAATGAAATACAACATATGAGCATCACCCATCATGATGCATAGCTTTGGGACAATGGGAAGCTCAGCCAGCCTACATGCATGCAAATCTAGCCATGGCAACATCTAAAACCTCAATTGAATCCATCGAAACCCTACCTTAAGAAGACAATTGATGCTGGCCTCCTCAGCTGCCTTGATGCAATCTTCCAACCACTTGTCTCCACGATCTTTCAACCTCTTGTCTCCACGATGCAATCTTCCAACCTCTTGTCTCCACGATGCGCAGAATGGGCAATTGGATGCGGGCTATGCTGCCACCCTGTGGGATGCCTCTACTCTTGCAAAGCCCAAGACATAGCACTATCACGCTCAGATTAATCCCGGCCTTGAGCATGGACCCCATCGGTACTTGAAAGCACACATCTCTGTGAAGAAACGGAGAGCTATTGCTGCCATAAGGACGGGTTCCCATTACCTCAGAATTGAAACAGGTCGCTGGGGGGTGAATGGCGGGCACGGGATCCCCAGGGAGGAGAGGATATGTCAGTGTTGTGAGATGCACGTGATAGAGGATGAGCACCATGCCCTCCAGCGGTGCCCAGCATATGCCCATGTCCGAGCAGTGCACACTGATCTTAGATGCTCTGACACACCGCTACATCAGTTACTCGCATCACCTATGGTAGCGCGACTGGGAGCTTACATCCTGCAGATTTTGGCCGTCAGACTTGCTCTTCGGGGGCATGGTATTTGAGAGCCTACTGTTAGGGTTTTTCCTCCCAAGTGGGGGTTTTTTTATCCCGGTAGTAGGGTTCTACTGTACAGTTACATTGTTTGTTTTTGGTGTTGGGGTTTTTGGCTTTTTTGCCTGTTCTCTGCATGTACCGTCTCATAGGCCTCTGGCCTCCGTGGACGTTAAAATAAACTTCCTTCCTTCCTTCCTTCCTTCCTTTGCAAAGTCCTTCTCAAAAGAGGCAAAACCCTTGCTTTGATGCTCTCCACGTATGCATGGATGCATGCATGCCAAGCATGTATATCTATCTAACATATATATGTTCTTATGTTTGTCCCATTGAATCCGACCGTTGATCCGAGATCCTACGGCTCACGTGGCTTTGGGACGTATCCTACGGCCCAGATGTCTTGGGAGTTTGTATATAGACACTATGTAATCGATCCTACGGCCCAGGTTGCTCTTGATCCTGATTGTCGATCCGAGATCCTATGGCTCATGTTGCTTGGCACATATCTTACGGTCCACACGGCTTTGGAAATTATATGTAATAGATCCTACGGCTCATATGGCTTTTATATGGTGAGATCTTGATCGTTGATCGAGTCTAAGATCCTAAGGCTCACGTTGAATGCTCGTCCCTTAAGTAAAGGCTTTTAAAATTTTTTATGTTATTGGGGGGATTCGAACCCTGACCCTCAACCCCCCAAACCCCCCACTCTAACCACTAGACCAAGCATTAATTCCATGAAGAATTTATGTTTCAAATATACTTAAGGGTAATGTTCCCATTAAGATAAAATAGACTATAACATTCTAGCTAGTTCAAGAAAGTTCTAGAAAGTTCTGGAAGGCTCTAGAAAGTTCTAGAACATAAGATAATCTAGGGGGATCTAAAAAAATTCTTCCAGAAAGTTCCAAATTGTTCTAATAAGTTTTAGAATGTTCTAGAATGTAGGGAAATCTATGGGAATGTAAGGAAATCTAGGGAAATACTTCCAGAAAGTTCTAGAATATTTTGAAAGTCTTAGAATGTTTCAGAAAATCTTAGAATGTTCTAAAAAGTTCTAGAATGTAAAGGAATCCAGAGGAATCTAATATAATATAAGAAAATCTTATAAAATGTAAGAGAATCTAGGAAAATATTTACAAGCCTAAGGGAATCTCTTAAAATCTGGGAGATCTAAAGGAATCTTCATAAAATCTAAGGGAATCTAAGCAAATGTTGATGAAATCTTAGAGTATCTAAGGGAATCTTTATAGAATCTCTTTGAATCTCATGTAATGTAAGGGAACCTAGGGTAATCTCATAAAATCTAACGGGATCTAAGGGCATCTTCATAGAATCTTGGAGAATCTAGAGAAATCTAATGGAATCTAGAGGAAATCTTATAAAATTTAAAGAAATGCTCACGAAACCTCCAAGAGAACCTTGGTAGAATCTAAGAGAATCTATGAATTTAGAGTATTCTCAAGAGATTCTTTTAGAATGTAGGGCACGATAAGAACTTGCAGCATAGGAACATGCTAAAACTCGAACATGCACCGTATGACGCATTAAATTTCTTGTATACATATATAATACGTATATTGGCCCATCAAGTGGCCAGGTCCATTACATTTTGGATTACCCTCAGGGTTACGTCTCTCGCAGGCTACAATCGAGACCTGAAGCTTTTCGATCTATCTGCAAAGTATGCATGGGAGGGGCGGATAGGGTGGACTATCCTTGCCATTATTCTATGCCAGCCAACTCCAGTATTATGACTTTCATCTGCTGATATCTTGAAGCTTAGATCGTCAGTCATACCTCACTGAGCCAAGATTTGGCTTAGTATCTCCCTTATTTAGGTAGATGTATGTTTATGATGATCTTGATGTAATGATGATGGTGCCTCACCCTTCGTGGTGAGTATTTATCTAACCTATATTATTGATGCTTGTTTGCTTATGTTTTATGCTTCCACGATGAGATCGGCCCCGGGGAAGACGGGAAAGATACGTCCTTCTTGCACATCGACTCTGGAGCACCACCAGTAGTCGATGCCACGTGGATGGCCTCCTGCCGATGTGCAAGGCCAGCATGAGAGGATCACCATATCTTATACAATAGAAGCATCGTATAGGATAGGGGGGACGTCACATGCCATAAGTACATGAAAGGACAGATTGGAAGACATGCAATAATAGAAACAACTCCATGATTTGTGACATACTCGATGTGTATCAAAAGGGTCCCGCAAAGAAAAGCTCAAAGCTGAAGATAATGATGTACACATGCATGGCCATGAAGCCAATCAAAAGAGGTGTACATGTAGAAAAGGAAGTTGAGCCCACACAAGATTACATTAACCCCAACAATATATGCTAGTAGTACCACATGTGGGGGGCAGAGGAAGGGGGAGGGGGTGCTTCGATCGCTATACAAGTTCAGTAGTCGCTGGTAACAATGCATTCTATCCTATCCTATTTCCTACCAAGTTTTTTAATTGTCCTTGTTGCATAATAGCCAATCTGCTAGTCTACTTTGCAAGGTAGTTGAAAATAATGCAGTTCTTTCTAGATTCGTATCTTGATAATTTGAAGAGCTCATGAGCTCAAATTGCTTCACCTGAGTATCAGCCTGAGCTGCTTTACCTGCATCATACCTTGGGTATGGTATTTTTGATGTGCTAATTGTAAAAAGATAATGTATGTCTGGGAGAATCTCTGAAGGCCTTTCCTATTTAAGTATAATTTTCTTCTCTCCTTATGTGTCTTTCAATTCCATATTATAATTTCTTTGTATTTTGCCTGTAAGTTCATGATAGCCTGAACTGGAATCCTTTATCAATTTCTAGCCTCTATGAGACTAAGTTTTCTTTATTTTTCCTCTCTTAATCATGGAGAGTCTTATGAGGAGAGGTGTGATTTTAGAGGTTATGATGCAAAAGATAGAATGGATTAAGGTGGCGTGCTATCAACTCCATCCCGAATTGAAGGGGAATGTTGAGCAGTTTGATGCAGAGCAAAGGCAAGTGCAGTTGGATGGCCAGCTAGTAGTTTCATGTCCAGTTCAAGATTCTATTCTAGCTCTTGATCCAGTTGCAATTTTAGTTCTAGTTCTAGCTTCAACTCCAGTTCCTGTTGGTGATGTAGAGGTGACAATTGTATATCCAACTCTAAATTCAAGCTTGTGCTATGATTCCACTTCCAATATGTCATTGTGTCAATCTACTATCTCTATATTATAAAGTTTTAGTGTACGTCATGGATCAAATCGGTCCAATGGCCAAGATCGTGTCAAACTGCCCTAACAGCCACCATGAGTTTTTTTTTTTAAATGTACATCGTGGCGGGGGGGAAATCAAAATGGCCAATTTGGCGACTGTAACGAGTATGGTCATAGGGTCTTATATGTGATATAACTTGACATATGAGAGGATTTGAAGCATGTCAAAAAAGCCTTTTGGGCTCGAGCTCTTGGAGTTAAATCTAGAGTCCCATTGACTTCCAAATCTGGCATACACAATGGCCATGCTTGGAAAGAGAAACACGGGATGGCCTTCAAGATGGAATATCCAAGAGACAAATGAACAATGATGCAGACTTGGATCTCTTGAATCAATACCTGCATAAAAAAGCGTAGAACAATTGAGTCTAGCCACCATCTCATAATTCAAAATAGGCCAATGGGGCTAGGGGCCATGTGAGAATAGCATCTATAGGTATTAGCAGATAGGAGTGATTGAAAGACAAACATTATACTTTACAAATTTGTTCAGCACTTGCAAATACGAGAGCAAAATATGCTGGTTTGGTTACAACTATGCATTGCAGTTATAGCATTTGTGCATTTTTCTGTATGGGATACAAATGCTTATACCTCCTTGGAGTAACTCTTTTTGCTTAACTTTTGATTCCTTTCTTCGAACAGTATCTATTGGCAGGCCCATTCCAACCAATTCCACTTGCTTAACTGCTTCTACGATGTTCTTGACATTGTTGTATGAACATGATAGACCAACGAGCAGTGCCCCAAGCACCAGGTCGTCATCAATTCCTTTGTTGGATAATTCCAATATACTCAGCTACACTCATCCCTTCTTTGAGTTTGGAATTGAAAAGTACAACATATAGATTTGCTTGATTTGCAAAGTGTTTGCACGAATATGCACTTTTTAACTCATCCTAGGCTTTCTTGACAAATGATTCCTTAGCTATCTGAGGTAAGAAGTTATCATCTAGAAACCTCAACATCCTCTGCTCTTTGTTCTCCAATCCTTTTGGATCCATCTTTTTTCCTTCACTTGATGTCACCTCGATTTCCTTGCTCCCTATGCCTCGCAGAATCTAGGTTGTCGTTGGAGCTACCAAGATTTCCCAGTTACTACTACTAGTTTGGTACCAAGATCTTCTCAATTACTACTAGTCTGGATTGTCTCCATTCACGACTCCCACGACCCTTTCTCACAAAGCTTGGCCTGAACTTTGAGAAACCAGTAGTAGGCATTCCCATAATTCGAATTCTCAATCTTCCCCTTCATCGAGATATCAAATTAATCACCGCTTTAATACCATGTAACTTAAGAAGAACATAGAAACAAAGAATTAAGAAATATTCAATTAATGAGTACATATAACAAGCAAGCTCCTCAACTTAGAAGCACTTTTGCTTGATTGATATTCAATTTGGTAGAATGAGTACATATAACAAGCAAGCTCCTCAACATGGACGCAATGCTAGGATTATGAATTCTCCATCCATAGATTCTAAAAATGGATGACAATTCCTCAAATGTCTGTCTAAAAAGGGTTTCGCCATTTAGGATTCATGACAGTGGGTTATTATGTCATGACAATTGTCTTACCAATTACTCAATTTCCAACAGCCAAGTCTAATTTTTTGAAACTTGTAGGCATTCTTATGCTTTATCTTTTGTTAAGTTATACCACTTTCTTTGTGTAAAAGTGCTCAGATAAGGAATTGGAGAAAATCTGCCAGCTGTAAAGTCTGCCTGCTGTAAAAGGATGTTGCAATAAAGGGCAATTCAGCCTAGAAGGGAGTGAAAACCTACCTCTCAAATTTCAATAAGATAAGCACTTGTTAAAAAATTTCAGTGGCAAAAAGACAATAGGATGCAGATGAAAATAACACAACACTGGTCATATATTCATCAGAAATCAAGTGCACAAGTTGCAAATTTATGCTGGCAATGATACATTCATGTTCATTAAGCACAACATAACATCAATCAAATCAAAACAAATATTATATACACGCTGATTTGTCAGGGTCCCTACGATCCAAACTTGGACCTTTCCTTTCCTTCAAAAGCGTACCAAGTTTGAAGAGTAGCACCCCTGCATTCCGTTCTATTCTTGCAACTGAGCATGGTCATCTGCTAGAATAGACAAAAACACAAATAGATTCAAAACAAGGCTTTGTAATGCCTCTTAGATGAAGTGAAGCAAAAGGCTAAAAGAAAAACTAAAGGTTATCATCCTGATACAAATAAGTAAAACAAAGATTCCGTTCATTAAGCTTTACACTGAGAGCAAACAACTTACATATTCAATTTTGTAGCGAAAGAAGATGACTTCAGGCCTGTCTGGAAGCCAGCACCAGCTGCAAACCTTGCGAGGTGCGAAGAAGCTCCTTCAGGCAGGCCTTTAAGAGGAGGGCACCTGCCAAGTCTTTCATAACAATCAATTGAGTAGAGGGAAAGAGAAAGATGAACCTCATCCTTAGTCCAGCCATTGGCCAATCCTCTACTGAGAGGAAGAGGCAGAGGCTGCAGAGGTAGAGCGCATCCATTCGGCTTCGAGACCAGTGGGCGAAGGCGGTCCAAATACAAGCGCCTAAAGCCCCCTAGAGCCAACACCACAGCTCTGACCTGCTGAACCCTACCAACCATCACAGCTTTCTTAGGCCAATGCCAATGTTTTATGCATATAGCCTCCCACAGGCTCTCTTCTTCTGCTATCTTGCGCCATTTCCTGTTCACACATGCTGCCACAGTCAAGGACCTAGCATCTAGATACTTGAAAACCTCTAACAACATGTTTTCATCTTCTTGCCACAGTTGTTGGCTCCAAGCTTTCTGCCTCTGCTTAGCAGGAAGTCGTAAGTCAGGATCTGGTTCAAAGTAACCCCCATGCCTCTGCTTTGCACGAAGACCCAGGTCTGGATCTGGCTCCATGAATCCCTTCTTTTCCCCAAGCTTCAAATCTGGGTCAGGTTCCAGAAAAGAAACTCGGGGGTCCATGCCTTAATAAGTTATTCCTCAATTACTTATAGATTTAAGTGAAGAAAAAAATAAAATTGGGTGGATAAATCAGTGCAAACTAATGCCTCTCTCAAACCTTCATATTCATGCCGAATTTTTTGGCTTAAAACAAAGAACGAAATGAATAGAAACTCACCGCCGACTAAAAACAGGGACTTAAGACAGACGCGCCTTGAAGCTTTAAAGACGACACGAATCGCCGGAATCCTCCATAGCCGAGAGGAATAATAAGGAAAGGGGAATATAAGGGTAGGGTCAACACCATGGTTAAATTATTGTTTTATATATTTCTATATTTTATAAAGACATGAATATAAAACAATATAAGGTAGGAGGAGGAAAAGAGAGAACTCTTATAGTTGATCTTTTACAAAGTGGCCAAGCCCAAATCTTTAGCCCTGGCCCAGAAGGCTCCCTCTCTAAGAATGTGCTAGAATGAGTATGGGCTTCATCATTGAATCCAAACAAGCCTGGACCATCTGACTCAATTTGTTCACCACAAGCAAACTGCCTCTTCTTGAGCAGCCTGTCTTTTCTTGACCTGTTTGTTATAGAAGTTTTAATCTACCCATGCATTTTGTTTGTCTTTGTTCATTTGTTCCTCTGTGCTTGTTCCCTTGCTTTTATTCTCCTTTGTTTTACTCTACCCTTGGCACCATTCTTTATTTCAAAAACTTTTGTCGCTTACTGCTTTATTTATCTCCATTACCACTAGTAGCATGTGGTGTTCTTGTCTTTATCTGCTAGGTAAATGCTTTATCTTGGCATCTAATATGGCATGCAATCTATGGACATCGCTTGCTTGAACCTGGACTAGTACGTACACTATGCGTGGCATGTATTTGTCACAATATTTACCAAAGCTGTGAAAAATGTTGTTTATATCTCCTACTATTGTGACACATTCCACTGATTGTCATATGGAGACCTTTTATACGACACCTTAAAGCAGTGTGTGCTCCTTTTGCTTGGTGCTTTATATATTGTGCATCTTTGTGTCAACTTCTTAACCTTCAATATCCGATACGTATGAGGAGAGCACACATGCAAAATCCCTCTCTCTTAGAAAATCGATGTTCATAGTCACTCCTCTAGCTGTTTGAGTACAAATATATTGAAGCGATCAATGAAAGATGAATTGCCAAGAACTAGCTTGCTCTTGGTTGTTCTAGATACATGTTGCCCATTTATAATGTTAATGCTTGGCATCTCTCTTATTTTTTGACAATAGCAAAGGTGCGACCACCATAAGCACATAATATGTATATATAGCGATCACATGGGAATAAAGGAAGTATGTAAGTCATTACAAAAGAAACAAAGTGTTTCGCCATGTAAGAATTGAATTGAATTTTATTGTCCACAGAGCCCAAAAGGTCTATTGCCAAAAGATCAGAAAGAGTACAGGAGATCCATTACTGTCTAGGATTTAAAAGCCCTCGCACTGAAGGGTTTTTTGAGGGAGAAACCTTAACAATAATAAGCTTAGTGATAAATTGTATTTGTACATTTTTATGCAGGTCAATACTTGAGCTTGCTTGTCAAGAACCTCCTGGATATAAGATGATAGTGCATTATCACAGGTGTTCGCAAGAGCATGTATAGCGGCTATAAGTATAATCAAGTTGACATATCATGCTCGAATAGCCGCAAGTGTTGGGCAAGTCCAAAGTGTGGCATTCATTTTCAATGGCTCCCATTTGGCAACCACTGACATACCCTGTTTTCACGTTCCTCACAGACTCATCTGCCTCTTTCAACCCTAAGACGGTGTGCACCAGTGCGAATGGACGCGATTGTTCTCTACAACAAGCTCAAATAGGTAAACTTACAGTTCTTCAATTTTTTCTTTTCAATTTCCGTTGAGTGTTTGCTGCTATAATGCATGTAGTCTTTAAAGCAGTGAACTGAAATAAGGTTTTTGAACCAAATTCTGCAACGGTTTGATTAGGAGGACTTGATTTGCATTTTAATTGGACTTTGGAGCATCATCATTGGGCAGTTACAACAAATTTTATAACAAATGTTTGAGATTGGCAAGGACATTTTACATCCCTTGGGCATAATTTTGTTTATTAAGTATTGCAGAGTCTGATGATCAACAAAAAACTTGATTTTGCTTCCCAGGAGATAGTGGCGGAAGCGTTGAACACAAAAAAATGAGACGCAAAGCTTCACGCTCCGTAGCAGAATAGTTTCTTTCGGCGGAGTTTCTTGCTGGCAAAACAGATAGGTTTATCCGTATGAGGCTCATATTCCTGGGAGAGGACTGCTCCAATCGCAAAGGCGGAGACATCCACGTGGACATGAAAGGGCTTATCCCATTGAGGAAGTACAAGAACTAGAGCTTGAGTAAGTAAGATCTTCAATTGTTGAAAAGCTGCCTCAGCATGGGGGTTCCAAGTCCAATTTGCTTCATCCCTGTGACATTTTGGATATTTATACGGTATATGTATACATACTATGACACGTCACCAGGATATAATTAGACCCTTATGGGTCAATGTGACGCTCCCTGAATATATACGACACACGGACGTATACATACGGGGACTTTCCCCTCCCATGGCGACCACCTCGCCATGAGCAGGGCCCTCCGTCTATTCCGGCCACCCATATTATGGTGCCCGAAAGAAGGACACGAAGGGGTCATTCGGCCCACGCCTTCAATGGGACTCCTACATCGCGGAAGCATGAATACAAGGGTTAGCACACAGCATAAATCACATATAAATAACCACCACGAAGGGTGGCACATCCATCCAAATACCAACGGCAAAGAATATGCATCTAAAACTAAGAAAACACCCAAACCTCAGGTTCTACCCCGGCTCAGACTCCAGTGAGGATCGACTGACGGTTGGGCCTCAAGAGATCAGCAGAGACCGAAGTCTTGGCATGGCGCTATCGGCATAGAACATCTGGGCTAGGGTTGTCCACTCCATCCGCCCCTCCATTGCACTTTTGCGATGGGTCAATTCACGCTATGGCTTCGCTATAGCCTTCTTCCGGAGACGCAGGCTCGAGGCATCACCCCTCGCCGAGCCTACCTGGGGTTCATGAAGCCCCTAACCGATGAGGCGTCGTGGAAGCGCCCCCCTTCCGTAATCACGGTGGTTCCATGGGTGAGCTAGAGAATACGTGCGCATCAGCGACCCCCGCGCATCCGTGCTCAACTTACTCACCCTAAATCTACTCAAAGTGCTAGGGTGCCCCATACGGGTCACACCTCTACACCCGTGGAGTGTCGACCCATACCCGCCCCTCGTGGACCGGCCATCGCCTAGCCCAATTGGGAGTCTCGGGAGCCTTTTATGTTCGTGCAAGACCCCACCCCCACTTCACCACCGTGTTCCTTGTCCGGTGCTAAGCCAGTCCATAGCGCCTATGACCCTAAGTGGGCTCTTGTACACAGCCGCATTATTGGGAGTTATAGGGTTTTATCTAGGAACATACTAACGATATGAGTTCGTGAGGTCTCTACCCCGCCCTTATTTCCCCCATTTCCGTGAGTGATACCATACAAAGAACTATCAATCCATCTTTTTAAGAACAAAACCAGAATCGAAATATAAAGAGAACTTACCTTTACAATCAAGGGTTAGTTCCTACCATTAAAACACGTAGAGAAATCGCATTGCATCAAAGACAACAAGTGCCCAACAGGGCACCTAGAATTCACAAGCTAAACTACTACTAACCAAGAGCTACTGAACCATTATCGTGGGGTGCTTCCATCTTGCTGTAACTAGGGTGGCAGCGACAGCTAGTGGGTGTCTTGCGATTCGGGGGGGTCAACAACAGTCCTTGGGCCAAAGAATAGCCTCCTTAAGGCCAAATGCTCCCTTGGGCCCAGCCAGCTCCTCTCCTCCATCTCCAGCTACTCCTAATTCGAATTGGGGCACAAAAGCCCTAATTTGGGTGTCCAAAATGGAAACCATGCCTTGCCCAATCGATTTGGGCCAAGTGGCACCCCCTTGTTGGTGCTAATTAACTAATTTAGCTTAATTAGGGTAATTAGGCTATATACTTTATAATTATCCACAATAAATAAAACCATTGTGGTCGACTCCCACTTAGACAATTACCCCCTTATGTCCTAGTGACGTGTCCCGGCGTGCATACGTATACCGTATAAATGCCTGGAACGTCACATTCTCCCCACCTTAAAATGATGCCGTCCCTCAAAGATCAAGACTACTGTTGTTGCGGGCAACACATCATGATCATCGCTTAGGACCGGCCAAAAGTGAACAAATCAAAGTTTGTGGAAGTCTCACTTTGTTTCATCCGGTGGTGACGAGCTCACACTCTATCTATTTTTGAAAGCATTCTCTATAGATAGATAGAGGTAGCTGATTATATATTAAAGACAGGTATAGATATAAAAAACTTCCATTTGTTGTTATATTATAATACAGAGTTATTAACCTCGCACTGTTTAATAGAAAGTCATTCTAATCATATTAACTTCTGTGTATATACCACTATATATTCTCCCTTCACTTTACAAGTGATTTTATTACAGCCAGGCTTAATGTAATTTTGGATCTAAATTTCGTTTTTCCTATTTTGGTACAAATTTAACAACTCATATATTGCTATTGTGAGTGTTTAGATGCCTCTGACATTTATAGTTACCCTTTTATAGAATTATATATTGTAATCAGATATTCCATCTTGACCTATATAATGTTAATATTAATTACGCATTGACGTTCTTTATTTATTTCTCATAACCTTGTTATAACATTATCTAAGTCTCAAGTTATTCCCTTAGGAGTTTGTGTAAGACATACATACTTATCCCCTTCTATTATATTTGATTATGTGCTTAATAACTTGCTCCTTTTCGATTATCTTTAATGTTTCCACACTCACACTCTCTATCTTTAGCATAGATTACAAATCATATGAGGACGGATGTATAATCATTTACCAAAGGCCGATATTCTTATATTTGATTTACTTATTCATTTTATTGTTATTTTCATAAATTTATCACACATATACGCATTAATCTTATAGTTATAGGACACAGTACAAATGACATATACATTCGACGCCATTGGTACCGCCCGGCCGCTATCCCAAAGCAGTGCTATGGCTATGTAATCGCCCCAGATCACGTAAGGCCGCCAGACTATGGTGTCCACGGCGGAAGCATTGAAACCATGCGTGGTCTGCCCTGAGCATGTAAGATGGTGATGACTGAGGAAGTCCCGGGCTCCTACTTGAAGTAGAAGTGCTGAATGTTGGGAATAAGGAGTGTTGCGATGTCTCTATTTTGGATGGATACTCGAGAAAAATTGGTATGACGCTGTTTGGTATGTAAGTGAAATACTGGACCTAAAAATTATGAGGATTGATGTATGATGCGGCATCTAGATTGCTATTCAACGTAGAAGGAGACTATATATAGCACGATATATCTGATGGAGAAGTGGTTTATGATTATCTACTAGACCATGTTAAGGAGGTACTATACTAAGGTGGAAACTGGATTATAAGTACCCAGCTCCTGAGAGGGAAAACACTTTAAAAGTGTAGGTTTCGACCATGATGGTGCAGGCATAGAATGTCGACTCGACATTGTATAGCTATTGCTACGTGAAGCGAGGTATGATTCGTGGAACGGTAGAGAATAATGTTGTATGAGGATGTTGATCCATAAATTATGGATTATAAAATTACACATATATTGTGCTTGGTAAAGAGATTGATGTTCCTGAGGTGTGAAACAAAGACGCAAGATTATAGACGACTAAGAAGACCACGTAGGCACGTGAATACACTTAATAACGTTGGTCAAATGCATGATCCTTATGCAGGGTGAAAATTAAGGAAATGGCCAGATCCTATGTCGGCCGGGGGTATGTAGACGCCGGATAAGAGACTGGACAATAGTGTGGAACGTAGTTTTCCCACAAGGTCGAACTGACGAAGGCAGGAATAAGCATTCTGTAAGACTGCTAGAATGGAAGACGACAATTGCTAGCAAAAGGTGCAACCGTCTGAAAGCTACAAAGTATGTTGGAGCTCTGGCGAAGCTTATTCTATGAAGGAAAGTTGACGTTGAACTAATGATACATTGGACACTTTGAAGAGACCAAAGCCTGGAATATGAAGAAGGGAGGCATCCAATGAACATCTGGCCAAGGAGGATGTGCTCTGGACTTGGTATCGTGTGTGCATCCCGAGGAGTAGTTCCGCGTTGGTAGATGTGTATTAGGACCATTTACTAGGAACATAACTATTTAAAGATAGGGTATATACTAGAACTTTTAGTTCACATATATGAATACAGAGGTAATGAAGATAAGAATTCCTATAGTAGACATTAAGTATGTCCACTAGGAACTTAGGGTGGCATGTGCCCCTATGGAATTTATGACTAGAGCGTGAGGACCAAGGCAACCTAAGGATAGAGAGTCTAGAAGGTGTGGTGTGAAATCCACAGCATATATAGGAGAAGCATCTAGGGGCTACGTCAACGAATTATATATGAGTCTAGAGTTAGGGTTGGTGCACACATGTTACTATATCTCATAATAACAACGTAGTGGTTTCGGATGTTTGAAGGATTTAGTAGTATTACATACTACACTAGCGAGGATATCAAGGATGTCGATTGTGACATCCAGATGTATGTCATATTAGAATATTCGTACAGGGCTGGTGGCATATTACGTGACAATGTTTACAGAAGAAGCATAATGATATGCTTATATACAAAGATATTGGGTTAGGTATGCTTTACCAGAGATAAGCATTCAAGTTATCCGAATGGTTAGAGTTGACTATCATAGATACGTCGTACTAAGGAAGATGAGAAAAGTTTAAATGAGTGAGAATAGCTAGAGTAAGTCTAGCATATACGGTGATGTTACGTTCAAAAACATCCCGAGGATGGTTGGAACGGTATTGGAATAACCGATAATGAGAGCTTAACTACTCAAAGGTTCTAGATACCAATGTATTAGTTCAACGTTATAAGCTAAGAGCATTTATTTGGTTTTGGGAATGAAAAGATATATAAGAATATCGCGTCCCCTGATGGAAGATAAGAAGGAGTACGATGACTTTGGCGATTATACCTTTAGGGGTAACCAAGAAGAGGGCAGTACATAGGAATTCCAAGTCCCCATAAAATCAAGACGAGGTGTATTGATCAGAACGGTTAAGATTATATAGACCAGTAGTCCATATAATCGAAGAGTTACCCTACACGCGGTGAACAATTCTAGGTACAGAAGTAGAAGCTGGAGGATCCGTTTCCTTGCGGCATAGACCCGTTAGAGATTATGACTTTGAAACTCTTAAGAGGGTAAGGAATTGGATAATCATATGACGCTTACTAACGAAGATTGAAACATTGGATTTTCCTATTAGAAGATCAGGGGGTTTTAGTGCCTCCGCTTCATTATGAGGGAGCCAAAGACGACAACATTCAAAGGGATCAAAAGTTGAGGTTGACATGCTAACTTAAGATAAATAGGTTAGGTGTGACAAAACATGGCGAAACGCAAATTAACTGAAGGAACCTTTAGAAAAGGCCTTGGACTTTGGTAGAAACCTTTGGAACTATGGCATAATCCCATGGGAAAATTATAGTTTATGTACGGGGTTAAAGTACCATAAGTTTAAATTCATCCCTTTTAGGTCAACCCCTTAGGTTAAGATACTCCATGGTGGCATACCTTTATTGGGTGACGTGTCAGCTTATTTATACGTATACCGTATAAATACATGGAACGTCACATTCTCCCCCTCTTAGAAAATAATGCTGTCCTCAGCATTGGGGTTAGTTAACAAATGAAACTGCAATAGAAGGAAGTATACATAAAAAGGAAGGTAATTCCTTATTTCTATGAGAAACTAGCTTTCCCACATGATCCATACCTGGATCAGGCAGAGGTGACGCCATGGGTTACATGGAGGTATAAGTTAGGATATATATAGGACTCGAACATGGATACAAGTCCGTGTTGTCTCAACATAGATAATTGTAGAAAGGCTCACAAAGTACAAGGCAAGCACCTTCATGACTCCAGGTAATTCACGATTTATACGAAGGCGCTTAAATGCGGATGTCAAGTCATTTGGAATGCCAGAACAGCAGCATGACATCATGACAGAGAAATGTAATGAGTAACATTTCCAGGATGTAGGACAATGTTGGATTATAACCCCCAATGATAGGTAGGTTTACAACATAAGGGCCATATAATAGCGGCTTGGAAGCCACAAGACGGTTAACGGATACGTAAAGGAGTAATTGGATTGGTGACTCTACTGAATATAGATCACAACTAAAGGATGATTTGTATACGATGTGGCAGATGTAAGGGCCAGGGTACTGAAAATTGGCCATAGACGTAGAAAACATATTGACGAGATAAAGGACCCTGATGCATGATATTTAGCAATCTGGATAGAAAGGTTACTATCTAACATGAAGGGTGGTCATTGCTAATATACAAAGGTAGACTTGCGGCTTGAAAGGTAGCGAGAGCTGAAAAACTCCTTAAAGATTTGGTGCATGGCTTAGGGAAGAAGACCTCCATGTCCTAAGACGAGATGGTGAATTGAATTCACCAAGGATATTTTTAATAAATAGATAGATAGGTAGATAGCATTTATATGTCATGCCACATTGGCAAAATGTCCATGAAGACATATGATTTTACCCCCGAGACTTGAACACAAGATCTCGTAATAGAGGAGGCCTATCTTGAGGGGTCTTTGGGTGGTACTGTCCTTTGGGATGTTCACATAACCCCTTGGAATATGTAAGTTCATTTGTGGAACTTAATGCCATTTGGGCACTAAAGGAATGGTTGGAAATACTTTGCGCCAACCATATCTGGATACCCTAGAAGGAGGTGAGTAATCAACAATGGTTGGGTGGCATTGGATTGTACGGGAGAACAGTTCTAAAAGAGGGTAGACTGCTGTCACTTTGACAGGCGTATGGTACAGATGATTAATGACATCCATATAGATGGTGAAGTTTGGCACAAAGTGTTGACAATATTGTGGGGGTTCTAACACAAGCACTCACTACGTATTACAGAGTTTGTACCGTGGTCTGGGAAAATGGTCCATAAAAAGAACACGTCCATTGGGAAGAAGTAGTGAGGGGTGGTAGGATTAAAGCTACCCATGGTCTAGAGGGGTGCTGCATGGCAGTCCCTAGTTGGTTGGGCGAAAAGAAATCCTTTCTCTAGGAAATGAGACGAGTCAAGGTTGGCACTAGAGAGAGACAACGTTAATTATAAATATGTGTATAAAACATTACTTATATAACGTCGAATAAGGTCTAATATAAAGCATATGAATGTAGTATGGACTGAATCATGGCAAGGGCCGAAGAAACTGTGTTATCAAGGCATCTACCAAAGGAAAAATAATTAAAGTTATGGATCGAGGAACGCCGATAACTGGACATTATTATCGTCGCCTAAGAATATCCAAGGATATAACACATGCTGCTATTCTAGAGAGTTGCTCTGTCGTTAATTAAATTCCAGAATTAGTCCCACCAAGTGAGTTGATGTTATAATAACAAGTTGGCCGGACTTGCTAGATTACGTCGTGTCATTTGGTCGGTTTATTCCTAGGGGATACTAGCTTTATATATGGTTAACAGTTATCCGGTTGACTATCCCGTAGCTATAGCAAGAGTGCTTACTCCGGCGGCTATGGCGGGAGAGCTTGCTCCGGCGGCTATGGCGGGAGAGCTTGCTCCGGCGGCTATGGCGGGAGAGCTTGCTCCGGCGGCTATGGCGAGAGAGCTTGCTCCGGCGGCTATGGCGCCTCCACTTCGTGGGTTTACCAAAGGCACGCCTCTAATTTAAATAGGAAAGTAGATGCACTATAAATATTATATCCCTTCAAGAAAGAAGTTGGCTTATTGGTAAAGGTGTTGGCTTGGGTGCAGAAGGTCAGGGGTTCAAGACCCCATAGTGCCTTTTAACTATAAAAGTTGCTATGCAGAGAAATAGAGTACTATATGTGTATAAGAAATATGTGAAACACAAATGTTACATTCAAGAGAGAGCTTGGTGTGGTGGTAGGCACCTAGGCTTGGAGTTGAGAGGTCATGGGTTCAAATTTGGATTGGGCGCCAAAATAATATGTATATAAAAAAAAATACAAAAATTTTTATACGGCGGAAATACGCGTTTTATACGGTCGGGCGCCGACGGCATTATACGCGCTCCTACCATGATTCTGAGTCGCCGAAAAGCAGGCGGCGCCCGAGTTGACTTTCGGGGCCCCTCCTTGACCATTTTTTGCCAGCTAACGACTGTCCTAGGGTATTTGGGGTACGCCCGATCCAATGGAGCCATTTCCGCCTTCATCCCAGCTACCTACAAAAAGTTATAGCCCCTCCAAACTTGGGTCCTCCAGTCGCCCTAACTTCTTTAAACCTACAATTTCTTACTTTAACCTAACACAAAGCCAAACATCAAAGAACTAACAATCACACTAGCTTAGCCTCCTACCTAGCCGACGAACTACGAGTTAGAGTCTGGCCAGTGCCATGATTCCGGTCAACCAGAATCATGGCTCTGATACCACTGTGACGCTCCCTGAATATATACGACACCCGGACGTATACATACGGGGACTTTCCCCTCCCATGGCGACCACCTCGCCATGAGCAGGGCCCTCCGTCTATTCCGGCCACCCATATTATGGTGCCCGAAAGAAGGACACGAAGGGGTCATTCGGCCCACGCCTTCAATGGGACTCCTACGTCGCGGAAGCATGAATACAAGGGTTAGCACACAACATAAATCACATATAAATAACCACAACGAAGGGTGGCGCATCCATCCAAATACCAACGGCAAAGAATATGCATCTAAAACTAAGAAAACACCCAAACCTCAGGTTCTACCCCGGCTCAGACTCCAGTGAGGATCGACTGACGGTTGGGCCTCAAGAGATCAGCAGACCGAGTCTTGGCATGGCGTTGGCTGGCATAGAACATCGGCTAGGGTTGTCCACTCCATCCGCCCCTCCTGTGCACACTTTGCAGATGGGTCAATTCACGCTATGGCTTCGCTATAGCCTTCCGGAGACGCAGGCTCGAGGCATCACCCTGCTGAGCCTACTCCAGGGTTCATGAAGCCCCGGTCCGATGAGGCAGGTCAGGGAAGCGTCCCCTTCCAGAATCACAGTGGTTCCATGGGTGAGCTAGAGAATACGTGCCGCATCAGCGACCCCCGCATCCGTACCCGACTTACTCACCCTAAATCTACTCAAAGTGCAAGGTGCCCCATACGGGTCACACCTCTACACCCAGGGAGTGTCAGACCCATACCCGGCCCTCTACGTGACCGGCTATCAGGCCTAGCCCACTGTAGGAGTCTCAGGAGCCTTTTATGTTCGTGCAAGACCCCACCCCCACTTCACCACTGTGTTCCTTGTCTGGTGCTAAGCCAGTCCATAGCGTCTATGACCCGGTGGGCTCTTGTACACAGGCCGCATTATTGGGAGTTACAGGGTTTTATCTAGGAACATACTAACGTATATGAGTTCAGAGGTCTCTACCCCGCCCTTATTTCCCCCATTTCCAGAGTGATACCATACAAAGAACTATCAATCCATCTTTTTTAAGAACCAAACCAGAATCAGAATATAAAGAGAACTTACCTTTACAATCAAGGGTTAGTTCCTACCATTAAAACACAGAGAGAACAGACAGAACAGCACAACAAGTGCCCAACAGGGGCGCTACCCTAGAATTCACAAGCTAAACTACTACTAACCAGTGTTTCGGCTGGAACCATTATCGTGGGGTGCTTCCATCTTGCTGTAACTAGGGTGGCAGCGACAGCTAGTGGGTGTCTGGCGATTCGGGGGGGTCAACAACAGTCCTTGGGCGCTCAGCTGCTCCTTGGGCGCTCAGCAACAGTCCTTGGGCGCTCAACTGCTCCTTGGGCGCCCAGCAGCTCCTCTCCTCCATCTCCAGCTACTCCTAATTCGAATTGGGGCAAAAGCCCTAATTTGGGTGTCCAAAATGGAAACCATGCCTTGCCCAATCGATTTGGGCCAAGTGGCACCCCCTTGTTGGTGCTAATTAACTAATTTAGCTTAATTAGGGTAATTAGGCTATATACTTTATAATTATCCACAATGGATTTATTAACATAGCTAAATAAAACCATTGTGGTCGACTCCCACTTAGACAATTACCCCCTTATGTCCTAGTGACGTGTCCCGGCGTGCATACGTATACCGTATAAATGCCTGGAACGTCACAGTCAATAGGGGATAACTTGGGCTAACCTAAAAGGGGTTTTCTTTAGCGATGCTGAAATATTAGGGAATAATTAATCTAATTAGGCTAATTAGGTTAATTAATTAGTTAAAATCAACCAATAGGGCAGTGCCACCTAACCCGAATCGATTGGCCAAGAGGAACTTGCCAAGTTTGGAGGGCAAATTGGGGCCCTACCCCTAATTCTGCCCCAAATCGATTTGGGAGAGTGGAGGAAGGAGGAGCCACCAGCTGCTGTGACCAGACTTGGAGAATGGAAGCCTTTCGTGACAATGGCTCCAGCCAAGAGACCGGTTAGTCCCTAGATAGTTTGTGCTTCAGCTCACTTCTTCGATTAGATGGAATGGTTAATTTCTCTCTTATGTGTTACTATGATGATGATGGATACTTCTAAATGAATCCACTTCCAATTCCTCTACATCCTGCTCATAATACTGATAAGTTGCCACAAAGTTTGGGACTTGGAGAAGGCGCCAAGAACCTCTAAGAAAGTTATATTCTAGTGCTGAAATCCGTGAATAAGTAAGTAATAACAGTCAGTCTATTTCCGTTGCCAATTGTGAGAAGATGCTTCCATGGCCAATGCCCTATCATCAGTCTAACCAATTCTCTATCTTGAAGCTCAGTGATAGATTGAGTGCTTTTGTTACCCACCAAACTCATTGATATGGAGTTGGCATATCCCCCATCAGACAAACCGACATTTATAACTATGGCATTGCCATTGTATGGAATGCAAACACTATTAATACCATATGGGCAAAAAAATGCATCGTACACCAACACTTGTTTTTAAAGCTGTAAGTTGCAAGCCTGCTTTTATTGATTAATACAGCAGACGAAATGTGCTCCCCTCAAGAACACTATCCCAGTCCAATGTGGCTGTATTACTCCACGAGTTATTTCTTGAGTCAAAAACTTTTGCCCTTACTATGTTACCCTTTCTTCCTGTGGCCAAGATCATATAAGCACCTGATTTTTCTGACAGGGCTTTTAGAGAAACGTCTTCAGAAAGCGAAGGTATGATTTTCCATGGGTTGAGTAAGGGATTTCCAACTTTATACACAACCCCACAATCAGAAATACAGACTAAACCTTTGTCGTAACAAAAAACACGATTTCCAGGAATATATAGAGGTCCAAGAAGTCCAATTCTGCCAAAAGGTGCGTGTTTGGGAAATGGTAAATGCCAAGAGCTGAATTCAAAATCACTTTTGAGACTGAGAATACCTGTTTGTGGACGACAGAGTTGGGAATAAAGCTCGTAGAAATAGTCTGAAAATAGGATTGTTTTCTTCCATTCCTTGCAAACTATACATAATGGAATAAGATGTCCTACCTTTATGAATGCCAAAATGCTTGTTATAACGTCCATGGAGATGAACCGTTGCGCCTCTAGAATAGCTTTAACATGACGTGCCATAGCCAGGCACTTCTGGTTTCATAATTAGGGCATACTATTCGTTGAAGCTTTTAAATGACATATTTAACAAAACTTGGACTTATTCAAATCTAAAAAATAGCCTTCAAGAGGATGCCATGATAAAATTTTATCTATTTTTAACTCTTGCAGATTTTAATAATTTCATCAGTTTAATTTTAAATTAAAATTATGATGGCTATTAAACTATAAAATTAATTTCTATACTAATTTTCACTCCAATCGATTTAGAATTAAAACTTTTTATGGGAAGAAATATATATGATTAAAATGTTTGGCTTTTCAAAATATTTAAAGAAACTTTTAGGTTGAATAGTTTATTATTGATGAAGTAACTTATAAAATTGCTAAAAAATAGGCTAGTCCCAAATTTCAACAATAATAAATGATGTAAAAAATGGTCATTAAAACAAAAGTTTATCATTTAATTAACTTTAACCTAAAACTCTTCTTGAAATATTTTTAAGATGGCTAAGAGTTTATAAATTGTGAAATCTTCATAGTAATATTAAGTCAATCGCTTATTAAGCCATCAGGTTTCATACACAAAATATCCTGATTGTCGAATTTTAAATTTGTTAAATCACTGAAAATTGAAATTACATATTCTCGAAATGTGTAATTATAAATAGGTTTCTTCCTCCACCAGCAAGTGGGATCCGTTTAGCTATGCGAGGTTTGCATCGCGTTGTATTTGAAATTGTTTTCCTTTTATCTTATATTTGTGTCTCTCCCCTCTCAACCCAAAATCTACCCACTCTTGCCTTCCCTCATTGTACAAATCTTAGTTACCTTGTTATGCAAGAATTAAATGTCACATGGTGCCCTAAATAGCTCTAACTTATACCTCCATAGAACATTTGAACTTCTTGATGACAATGCACCTTTCACTTGATGTTGTTACTCTTGGCATTAATAATACTCTATAGTCATGTGATCTATAACTTTCTTGCTTCAAAGCACATCAAGTTTTTGCCTATTCTTCTTCCCACTGTATATCATATACCATCCCCCAAAAAAAAACAAAGTTCACCCCCTGGCCTACTCTACTGGTAGTTTCAATTATTTTTTCGTACCTCTCGTCCAAGATGCAAATAGAGAGTAAGCAAAGTCAAATGCTTCCAATATGAATCTTCTTCATTTTATAATGATAAAGACGTAACCATGGTATCATAACTTTGCAACTGTATGTACTTTAGTGTCTTTAAACAACTACCTAAAAATTACCTAAGACATGCAAATGTGGACAATACTTTGAGTTCCAAAAATGGCATTTTAGGTTCCATATTTATTATCACAATTCTCGCATCAGAGCTACCAAACTTGAATGTTTTTCCATTTATATATTTACTATAGAATCCGAGGACAATCCACCATTGCGCCAGCCTTTTGTTTCCTTGTAAATGACCTATCTGTGCAGTCCTAAATTGCAAACAACATTAGCTCTTGAGTCGGAAGCTTGCTTTCAAGCTTTTCTATTTTCTGTTATTTCTGGTTGCAGACTATAAAACATGGCATTTCTTGCATGCCAAAAATAATTTTGTTAACATTGTTAATTCATCAATAAAGATTATTGCCTCTTTGTTGGAAGAAGAGTGCAAATCGCAAAAGATAGATCTTTCCTCTTTGGCAATGTTTGCTAACAGAAAGGAATTGTAAGGGGAAAGGAATGGAAATGAAATGAAATGAAATGTTTATAGATATATGTCTACAGACCACCAGGTCTATGTGACGTTCAACCACACAATTACATATTGTAAATATATCTTCCAGTGCATCTTCTGAAAAAAATACACTAGATCCCTCCAACTCATCCTCTCATATCTCTTTATATATTAATTTTTCAACATTATCTCCCTATGTTTCAACACTTTAACAATAAATTTATCGATTCTGTTATATGGCATGTCAAAGAACTCTACCAAGTTGTTACAGCCAATATTATGTTCATCTCTGATATCCCCATATTATACATTGTAGAAGCACATGCATTTCATCTTCACCCACCTTCATTCTACATAACTTGCAGAGCCTAAGCTCATGTGGGATGTTACTCCAAAGCCCAACTTCCACATGGGAGCTAAGCCTCATTCTACTAATTGTATGCCTTAATTTGACGGCCACCCACTCCCTCAAATATTTTGGAGTATGAGGCTGCGAGTTGATACTCTGCCTGTGTTTTTCCTTTTTATCTTCTAGAACTCTCCTTAATTTTGCCATAACGTGTTCCATTACCCATTCCCTAATATCATTCCATCGCGCATTCAAGTCTGCAATATTTAAATCCCACTTTCTCATCCAACATTTTATTTCAGCATACCATCCCTTATGCTTCGTAGCCTCTAAGGCCATCCGAGGTAAACTAGATTCATGCATTTCTTGCACTTTGCATATACATTTAAGAGTTCTACATAAAGCTTATGATTCAAAAGACATCATCCATAAGCAGGATTGAAGCAATTGAAGCTCTATGTTTATACTTGATTACTGCACAAGAGTCCACTATCTCTGACACTGGGATGTGGTGCATTAGTAGGATTGATTGGCCAAACCTTTACTTACCGTCTTGATGTCTCGAGGCACCAAATGCAAGTACCCATCAGGATAGTCTTTGATGTCGTTTTATATTCTTGGTCTAATCCTCTGAGATGTAGGCAGAGGAAGCATTTGTCTCAAGGCACTTCATATAAAGCAATTGTAGATGGATCAAAATACATTGCACAAGCACAAGCTTGGAAGTAAATCCTTGCAGTACATACTATCAACTATATCGAGATATCTCTAGAATTTATGAAAATTTGCAGTTATACATATACATTTGCACTTTGATGACATGAGCTAAGTGTATGACAGTTTTTTTTTTATATATTTGTGTGAGGGAGGGAGGGAGGGAGGGAGAGAGAGATGAAATGAAATGAAATGTTTATAGATATACGTCTATAGACCACCAATGACACCTTGCCATATGGCAGATGGGTCCCAATATTATTCTTATTACAAATACATGACTAGCTATTTGTGACTAGACATAACTAACTAGGCATGTGTCACTCATGTAATTAGACATGTGTATGCACAACTTTAATGGCCCACATGTATAACTTTAGTGTCACACATGTATAACATGTTAAAATAACATGTTAGTGAGGTTGGCCTCTAGGTGGGTATATTATGTAACCTACGTAATATATCTAGCACCATTGGGTATTATATTGTTAGTATAATATGCTTAATGGTTTCCATGCACTACCATACTCAACGTATTGCCATGCAGCCTCCTCTTGTCAGCCCTCGACATGCAGGCTACTTAAGTGGCATGCATGTGTTGAGTCATGCAACATCTAACCTTGTACATGATGTGGGTGTATAATATACATATTCATAGCATATATGCTGGAACGTCACATTCTCCCCATCTTGACATGATGTTGTCCTCAACAACGCGCTTCTCCCCTCCTTGAAATCCCATATCAACCTTACAACATATTTACTTATGTACTTACTAGCTTATACAAGATCTAAGGCGATAACTTCCAATTAGAGCAACATTTATCAAGAGTTTAACAAAATTTGAGGCTAGTCAGATAAGGCTTATCACAATTATTAACAACAACAATCATTGCAATTTTAGGCAATGTTTACTTAAGTTAACATCCTAAACATTATCACATAATATTTAGACAAAAACATATGTTTAGAGCCCTACTCTCTGTATGGTGCTCTCCTGCTCATCCCTTTCTTGTCAAGGTTGGCTTGCAGAGTCACACACCACGTTAATTTTTATACTAGTAGATTATGTGGTTTAACGGGACCACCCCCTTAACTAACCTACTTGAGCCGAACTACTAGCTCAAGACTAGGTATGCATGCATGCAATCCATCATGCAATAAGGAACTTATAATGATCCCATCATCGCCCATGATGCGTCCTATAATGCTTACCCATTCATGATCCCTGTTCATGCCTACACATGGGACCGAGATGGCATAAGATGGAGAAATCCGTGTCATGGCCACTGGCACAAATGTTCCTATCATGCATTCTAACTATACTCATATGCAAGACACTCTCCCCATCTTAGCTCCAATGCACATGTTAAAGCTAATGCATTCACTTGACGGGATCGTGTCAACTAAATCGATGATGGCTTGGCCGTCGAATTGCTCCGTAAATTGTGGATATTGTTTCTCTAGATCTTGCTTTAATATCCACGTTGCGTCTTCCATGGGTAAGTCTTTCCACTTGATCAAATACTGAAGGAATTTTGACCTTTTTATCAAGAATTAACTCGGGAACAATCTCCAGTTTTTCCTTTGTCATCTCTAGTAAGGCTAGAGTCTCCAAATCTTCCTCCAAGTTTGGAGTATGTTTCTTTAATAAGCATACATGGAAGACCTTGTGAACCCTAGATGAGTGGATAAATCAAGCTTATAGGATTGGCTCCCCATCTGCTTTATAATCTTGAAGGATCACGTCCAGCTTGGAGCAACTCCTCTTTTATACTTCTACCTAGACCAAATTTATACTAGAGGGGTTCTTACCCCATTATCTTCGGTGGAGTTTAACCATGGTTAGACTAGGCAGCTCAGAGGAGTTCGACACATCAGATTCGTGGGGTAGATGGAGAAAACTAGAGCTTGTACGACATGCATTGGAATAAAGGGCAAGACAGACTTGAAAACAAAATTGGTGAACATTTTTGACCTTTCATTCGAATTCACTATTTTGTTGCAAATTTGTTCTGAATGATCAGTTGGATGCATGAAACCATGTCCATATTCCAAGAACAAGAGGTATTTATTAGAAAAATTCTTGCTTTTGGACTAGATGTTCGATCTTGCACCTATGTTTGTGTTGGCAGCATATGGAAATGAATCTAACAGAAATGTACATGTTCTTAAGCATGTTAAGCATTTATTTATTATTTGGATCTGTTTCTGAGCAGGGATGCAAGCTTCTATATGTGAGCAATTCTATGCAACAATTGTATGGCCAAAGATACCATGGGAGCAGTCCAAATTCTTGAGAAGGTGTGAATGCTCCTCACTGCTCTGCACGTTTTTGAATCTAAGATATGATTGGGGGATTGTAGCTTTTGATGCAATGCTAGAATGTTCACTTTCAAAAAATTGAATATATAAACTACTAATTTCGTTCACTTCCAATCTTTCGTAATATTCTAGTTGCCTTCAAGGATATCTCTAGTATTGAGCAAACAAATGTTCTATTCTATGGGCCTTGGATGGGATATTGATTCTCGTGCTGAAGAATTTGTTTTCCCGGTGGTGGTAACAGGTGAGACAGTTAAGCTTCTAGGTCTACCACTATCTCTCTCGGATAGTATGAAAGGCTTGTGGTCTCCAACATTGGATAGGCTCAAGAAAAAAATGGGGTTGTAGTCTGCTAAAGGTTTAGCAGTCTCAGGCAGAGTCACTGCTGCTAATGTTGTCTTTGCATCCTCCCATATTTATTTCTCATCAATGATGGTGGCTCAAAAGAGTATATACAATCACAGATACATATCATTATTAGGAAGTTCATTTGGGGTGGTATCGCTAAAATAGCATGGTCAGAACTATGTAGAGATAAGAGAGATGGAGGACTAGGTTGTAAAGACCCTTTTATATAGGCATAAGCACTTGCAACCAAATTTGTTTGGCGTGTACTTCAAGAAGACTCATCCCCATCCATGGTATTTGTTAGACACTGGCTCAATTAATGTAAGATCACAGGCAAGCCATCTCTTCCTAGAGACGAGCTGGAGGCCTTCTTTTATGATTTTAAAGTGGCTCCAGGTACTTCACCTATAATGAGAAGAATATTCCAGGCTTGGAAGGAGGTAATATCCGTATGCTTCGCATCCAATGTTCCTAACGAGGCTAGGAATTTCAGTATCTTCTGGAATACTAAGGTTGGAATAAGGAAGGTCTTCCTTTGGCCTTGGTCCATCCCGTATATTTGTGAAGGGGAAAGAACAGAGAGTGCAATGTCTACAACATTTATGGGAGAATGGCAGATGATAGGGTATCTCGATTTTTATAAACATGACCTGGACACAAGCTTTGACTACAAGGAGGCAGAAAAATATCTCGGGCAACTTGATATTCAGACCTTATGAGGATTATTATTGGAAATCCAAGAGGCCAAATACATTATTTCCCAAGCTTGAGGAATTCCATGTTAAAGAGATATAGTGGGCATACGAGTACTGCAAGAGCACTTATTAGATGATCAATTTATTCTGATTGCTTGGGATGAATCACATGAATATGACAGATGGTCAGTTTGAGTTCTACAGAGAATGTTACTACTACCACAGGGGAAAGGCAGACCTATATATGCAAAATTGCTGCTCTTGATGGCTACTTCCTGTGTTACAGACCTGCTAGAGGCATTGGATTGGGGAAACCACACAAACTTCGTCCTTCAGTTATCCTTCACTGACCATGTCTCGTACCTTAATACATACAAGTACTGACATATCATCTTTCCTTTGTATCTGTTTTCCGTATACAGGTTTTGGCTCACATGTATCTCTAAAGTTCTTGATGAACAACTCGGAATGGAGAATTTCAGTTACATTTTAGTTGAAGACATCTCAGGAACTAGCTTACGCTAGTCCTAAATTTTCAGTGGTGAAAATATTCGAGACAATCACTAGTTCTTTTTTTCTGATATGATGTTCAAATTTATTGTTATCTCCTTTGTCATCACAGCTTTTAAAGGACTTGGTATTTTGAATCCTTCATGCATCACTTGCTTGTCCGTGGACGTAAAAATTCTTATCTTATATACTTTTTATTCTATAATTAATGGAAAAAAATATCTCTTTCTCTCTTTCTCTCAAAAAAAAAAAAAAAAAAAAAAAAAAAAAAAAAAATGGCAGATGGGACTCCTGACTATTTATCGTGCCTTGTGTGGTGCCAAAACTCTACTAATAGTAGAGATGAGGCCGGGAGTAACAACAACCATTGCTAAGATTCTCCTATCGAATTCATGGAAATCTATTTGCTCTAAGAAACTTCAATTCTTTAGGTGGACCACGCTTCAAGGGGGTCTCAGTACTAAAGAAGTGTTACTTCGTAAAGGGATTGTGACTGATGATATGTGCCCTCTGGGATGCCACTCACGTGAATCTCTCAGGCATCTCCTTTTTCCCTTTTCCGATCCTAGGGATCGAACTTGTTCATCTTGCCTGGCCATAACTGCTTATCAGAGCTGGTAGGTGCGTCATTATTGCCTCCATGGTTAATGTGGAATTTTGGGTGATATGGAGACACCAATGTGACGTGGCATTAGGGGGGACATATGACTTCAGTGACTAAGTTAAAGAACATATTCAACATGGAAGTGGCTCTAATGGCCTTGTTCCATCATAGAAAGATGGGGATGGCTTGGACAGAGTTGGAAACTAGCAGGGATTTTATAGCTACTTCAGATGTCAGTGGTTATATGATGATGGTCCACTTCCCACAGATAATGAGGACTGTACTCTTGGTAACTAAGTATCTTCGGTTCTTTAGCTTGTGATGTGTGGAACTGAGCTATGCCCACCCTATAGTACCTACCTCTGTGAAGAAAATGATGATTTTTAGTATCTACGTATGGGGAAGAAGAGGTATTTCCAGTAGTACACACACCTAAGACTCAATGGGCAAGCAACATATGATGTAACTTTTTATCTGTCTGATACAAAGAAGGAATCTCACAGGTTAAGAAACTAATCAAAAGAAAAATATACGCTTCAATCTTTAGAAGGATTTAACCACCCAACCGGGCTCAAGCTTTTCAACAGGAAATCGTTATCCTGCTTCGCAAACCGCAATCAGAAAACTAAACACTAGAGACAAACTCGTCCAGCACAGATCTTAGCAAGGCATAAGGTTTCTTTAAGCGCTCAACCAAGACTTCCGAGTTAGAACAAAGAAAAACAGTTGTATTTAAAGGCAGGAATGTTCTATTTCCGGATTTCCCTTTTCTGAACCCCAAATATCTTTCAAAAAGGCAAGAGATCCTGAATAACTAAGTTTCGGCTAAAAATATCTGGGATTCAATCATTGGTATGGCCGGATCGGCCCTTTTTCCTTGGTTCCGGGAGTTTTCCAGAACTCTGATACGTTTTAGGCAGATTCGGCTGAAGGGCTCGCGACCCGTTATCAGCCATGCCCTTGAGGCAGCCAGAGACCCCTTAAACTTTGGCACCCCCAAAACCCCCAAACCCCCAAAAGGTGCTCTGCCTGCCTTTCTGAGTCCCCAAATTGGATTCTAAGCACCCTTGAGGCAGCCAGAGACCCCTCAGACTTTGGCACCCCCAAAACCCCCAAACCCCCAAAAGGTGCTCTGCCCGCCTTTCTGAGTCCCCAAATTGAATTCTAAGCACCCTTGAGGCAGCCAGAGACCCCTCAAACTTTGGAAGTCATGGCCACAGAAGATGGGCCGGCCTGGGAAACCCAAGGCGAGGGGCCGCCGCATAAACGGTCCCGATCAGCCATCATGGACAGGGGAGAGTCATCCTCCATGAAGAAGGAGGCTCGGGCTAAGGCTAAGGCCCCCAAATGGTGAGGCCAGCCCGGCGGAAGGGATTGATTGCTCGCACCACATAGGAACTCCCCGGCCTCGGCAGAGAATTGGAGCCACGCCAAAGCGGGAGTGGAGGCTAACAAAGGCTCGTATTGAGGCTAACAAAGGTTCCCCGGGTGGCATGGCGGTGGAGATGGAGTCCTCGGCATCCCATGTGCTCAAAAAGGCAAATCGGGTCGAGAAGAACCGCATCCGCGTGGCTGGAGACCCGCGACGCACGATGTGGAAGATGGCCTTGGCCTTGCACACCGGCGGCAACAATGCCCGCGCAGAGGTTGTCGACATGCGGGCCCGCCTGAGACTCGTGGTTCATCACTCTGACACCATGACACAGAGAGGGAGGCGCCAATCATGAGTGAGACGTCACGGTGTCTCGGCCCCGATCGCCAGGTGGAGGCGCAGCCACCACCATGGCACGGGGCCGCAGGCTGCTCTTGCACGGCCGCACCGCCTTCGGATCTTGAGTAAGATCGGAACAGCAAGCCCGGCCCTCGACGCCCGTGTGCTGGGGCTCGAGCACGCTCTCGCTACTCAGAGCCTAGAGCTCCAGGGGTTGCGTGCAACCATCCACAGACAGAGCCAGGGTCTCCCTACCGAGGTTCATAGTCACCGCAGCGGTGCGGCGCAGGAGATGGCCAAGCGGCGGCGGCCGGCCACCGCAAGAGCTGTGCTCCCCGACTTCACCCGGGGCCGGAAGCGGCTCGAGCCGCTACCCGCCACGGCCTCCCACCGCCGGCAGCCACGCCCCCGCCGCCTGCCCGCCCTCCAGCCACTCCACGCCATCCCAGCCACACTCCAGCCACTCCACACCATCCCAGCCACCACCACCACCCCCCCAGCACAGGACCCGGCCCTCGCCCACCTTTGACCCAGCCGCAGCGGAGAACTCCGGGAGGCGCAGGCGGAGAGGCCACAATCGGTAGTTCGAGACATGCGAGAGCGGCGGGGGAAGAGTCTCGCCCACAATATCCAGAACACACATTCTCGATCGGATGACATTCCGGGGCGATTCACATTTCTCGAGCAGCGGCATGGGGCTCGGCCCCGGATCGTGACCACATTGTCATATTCCGCGGTTGCGGATGCAGTGCGTGATGCCATATTGCGCCCGGGCGGATCTTTGAAGGGGACATCCACATGTCGTGGACCCGGGACCTCACACCCGTGCAGCGGAGGCAGCGCAGACAGGGGGTGGTGAGTGGAAGGCATTAGCCACTAGGGGGTGCAAAGGATTGGTTCGGCGGGATGCACATTTTCCAACAGCACGCTGCTACCTGCTGCGGACCCCGCCAGCTAGCCCCAACGCGGTGCACGGCCACTGTACAGCTTCTCCTACCACGGCCCCCTTCTCCTGCTCCTACTCCCCTGCTCCCTCCACGGCCCACGCCCTCTGATGTCTTTGCCTCCGCTCCATCTACTTCTCCCTTTCGGCCTCTGCTTCCCGTCCTCCCCCCTGCGACTCGAGTTTGCATACCATCCTGTGACAAATAGGAATTGTGTCTCGGGTGGTCTCATGGAATTGTCGAGGCTTCCCTTGGCGAGGGGGGCCGGTCTGAACTTCCGTGGCGTAGATATGGATCTCATCTTTCTCATGGAGACATGGGAGCATCTTTGGGCACAAAGCTACCCGATCTGCCGGGTTACCAACATTTCTCGGTCTTCAATACATGCATGGGACGGAGGGGTCATGGTGGAGTGGCTTGCTACTACCCGGACAACCTTGGCACATTCGGTTACCCTCCGTAAAATGACGACCTGACACAACCGGTACTTGTGGGTTCGTGTGCATAATACCGGGGGCAACCCTCTTTTTCGGCCTCTGTTATTTCCCTCACGCAGACAAAGACCTTCTATCGCAGCCACCCCGATGCGGATAGGATGGACCCTTATGTCGATCTATATGATGACATACAAAGCGGCACCAGCCAGGTTGGGTAGGGTCATCCTTCTTGGAGATTTCAATGCACCGGACGAGAGTAGAGCAGCCCATGCGACTTGACCCCTCGGCCGACGATGTCCTGCGGCCTCGCCCTTGAAGCAACCCGCCCGCGAGGGTCGGATGACGCCAGGTCACTTTCGCTTTGTGACGATTGCTCCCGCTATGTGGCATTTTTGACTTGATAATTTGCAATGGCCTTTCCACGGTGGCCCGATTCTCGCAAGTGCACATGCGAGGCATGGACAATCGGGGGAGGGTCTAGTGTGGTGGACTATGTGCTCAGTAGTTGCGCCAAGATATGCATCTCATCGGTGCTTTTGGTGGGCACAGACGGTCGGGATGAGGAGGTCGACTCGAATCACCTCCCACTTTATTTGGACCTGGTTTGGCAAGCGCGGGAGAACCCCCACTATGCCAGCCCCTCGCCCGACCTCGGTTGAGGCTAGATTATGAGCGGCGGAGGACTACGCCGAGATGCTCATGGGCGCCCTCCCGGTAATTCAGACCTCCACACTAGAGCAGCGGCCAGACCAGGGCCGGCTATTAGCTATGCACGGGATGGGGCCTTTGGAGGCCCTCCCCCGCCGCCGCTCGAGTCAAGAATATTCCCGCGTAACGATGGTTTGATGCGGAGTGTAAAGAACGCAGCGGCAGCTCCGGCACATACGGATCCGTGCCCTTGCAGGCCACCACCGCGATCGCGCCCATCCCGGAAGGACACAAAGGCGCGGTACCTTGCCGTGCATCGTGGGGGATGTTCGCCCGCTTTGGACACTCATCCTCGAACCTTTTGGCGCAGAGTGCTTGAAGGCCAACCCGACCCTCTGAGGGACATCACACCCGGCGTGGGGAACGGTTGCTGCGGCAGCTCTATGACCCGGCCAGGACGCGTGACGCCCATACCCCCCCAGGATGGCCCCCATTGGTTCTCGTGGGCGAGGATGTTGAGGAGGGCCTGCAACGGTGGCTAATGGGAAGGCAACACCCTCGATGGTATGCGGTAGAAGTTACTTAAATGGGCGGGGGCAACCGCTTGTGCTTGGGTCCTCACTACCCTGTTCAACGAGCATTGCGGGAAGGTCTCCCAGACAATGGACCACAAGCATGGTTGTTCCCATTCACAAAGGCGGGCGACCCACCTTTGTCCGACCAATTACCGGACGATCATGGTCGGTTCAATATTTGCCAAAGCGTTGGTGGCATTCTCGGCAGCAGATTGACCCGGCAGGAGGCAACAGATGTCGAGCCCTCACACAGGCGGGCTTTAGACCCCGCCACTCAACGATTGACCATATCTTTACACTGGGGCACTCATTGAAGACGGCCTAATCATCGGCGGGACTTGTATTCTGCTTTGTGGACTTCGAAGGCTTTTGATCACGGTTCCCGGAAAAGCCATCCAAAAGCCGTGGGCTAAATCTGCGTCAACCGGGGCTCCGTTGCACGCGAATGCCATATCTGATTGTATGAGAGTTGTTTTGGCGGGGATGCGGCCCGGCCAGACCAAGCATTCACCAATAGTATCGGGTCCCGGGGGGTTGCCCCCTCTCGCCTAACACTTTTTGGCCTCTACATTGATCGCTTAGAGCCCGGCTTCTCGAGCATGGGGGATGGCATCGACTTTTGCACCAGGTCATCCGCCACTCATCTATCGCGGACGATGTTGGCCTGCTGGCCCACACCCCGAAGCTATGCAGTCTCACCGGATGCCCTAGACACATTTTGTCGCTACGACATGCGGCGTCAATCCGCCAAGACCGGGGTGGTTCTCATATCCTCTTCACGCCACCCCATGCCTCCCCGCACTCACATATCGGGGGCACTGTGGGCGCCACACCCACCTACAAGTACCTAGGGGTGGAGTTCCCCTCCTCACTCTGGCTGGAGGCGCTCTATCCGCTATGGGTGACAAAGCAGGCCGGAAAGCGCTTTATGCCATGCGTAACAACAACAATCACCGTGGCAGAGCTCTATGATTGGGGCCATCGGTCACATCCGTTCGGGCAATGGTCGAGCCCGGTCCTTCAGACGGGTCGAGGTTTGGGGCCCTGGCCGCTTTTGGCGACACGGAATGACTTGGAGCAGTGCGTAAGGCATTTTGGCACGGGCACTTGGGGTGAAACCTTCATCCCTATCGATTCTCACTGCGAAATCGGATTCTTGCCGCCAGCCGAAAGCCCTTGATAGACACATCGCCTATTTTCGAAAGTGGTTACTATGGGTGATGCTCGGCTCCCTTTTGACTGGGCTTACATCGCGGGCCATGGGTCCGCGAGCTTTAGGGCTGTTGGAGGGGTAAGAGAGATCGATGGTTCGCCCGGATGGAACGCGGGAGCACGTGATGCGTCTGGTGGGCACAGTGGCCCGATCGTGGCGACCCTGCGGGAGTACCTGGATGCTTGTTTCCTTGGCAAGCTCACGGGACCCCGCGCTCTAGAAACAGGTCAAAATGGCCCATTACAAGGAGCACATCAACCCGTGTGTTAGCCGGGGCCCACAAATCTACCTGCGTTCCCCAGTGCCCCGAAAAGTGCGGACTCATTGCCTCCATTCGCCGCACGGTGCCCACCATCTTTGCATCGAGACGGGCGGTGGATTGGGAGCCCCCCCAGACGTGCTCTGTCGCTCTTTGCCAAACGGGGTGCCATTGAGGATGAGTCTCACACTTTCCGAGTTGCCCAAATTGGTCGGTCGATCCGGGCGCACGCCCCTTAGTACGGCCCGGACTTGCCCTTGCATTTGCTTTGATGAACACACCGCCGTCGACGCGTGCCACGGGGTCGTTACATTCGAGAGGTAATCGGACTCGCGAGGTCACCTTTGCCCCGCCGGCTGCCCGCTAATTAGGCACTACGGGTGTGGTGCATGATCAGATATATTTGGGTGTTTCGCATTTTATATGTTAGGGCGGTTTTGTCGGCAGGGTTGATTGTTTGCCACGGTTTTTCCTCGAAAACCCTTCGGCTGGGTTTTTAACCCGGCGTAATCCGCTTGCTGCGTTTTTGTATTGGGTCCCATAGACCGATTGGTCTCCGTGGACGATAAAAGTACCTTCCTTCCTTCCTTCCTTATAATATCTTAAATTTAAACCAATGGTCCCATCTTTGAAATACTAATCTAACTATCTAGACCCAAATGTAAAATAAAGAATATAAACTACCCTTAACCATGAGTTACTAGCCTTTGAAATGATAACTTCCATTGCGTTGTGCCTTAGCCTTCCCCCAAGCCGGCATGAAGCCGTAACAATCCTTCCCTTCCGAGGTTAAAAGTCCACGTTAACCTCGAGGACAAATTGTTTATCCTAGTTCTTTTAAGGATATTCAACTCTATAGCCCCAGTTCCTTTAGAGATTATAGATTTTTCATTTTAGTTCAGTTAGAAATGGCCTCAATTCCATTAGAGGGCTTTCGTCCCCTTCCAGTTAGGGATGGCCTCAATTCCGTTAGAGGACTTAATATCTTTACAGTCGTTAGTAAAGAATTTAGTAATTTTATTATCTAGATATTTTTATCAATAAAGCAATTGCAATAGTATAGAATTCCAAATATAAAGTTTGAAAGTCTTTGAACTTTGCCCATTATTCTTGCAAAGTTCTTCCGTATTCATCCACCAAGTAGCCGTATTCTTTTAATTGAATCTTAAAATACCATACCACATCAGTGGACGGATGAAATTTAAATTTCACGAGATACCTTCGATAAAAGAAACTTCTAGTCTCCTTATCTTGGTGTGTCAATATTTTCTCCAGTTCCAGCACTTCTTCGTCACCCTTGATATTGGGAGGTTCTGATTGTTCCATTCTTTGCAAAATCTTAGGATAAATTTCACTTCCCTTATAGGGTTTCAGTATTCCCACATTAAAAACTGGGTGCAAGTTAGTCCATTTCCCATATAAATGTAAACGATAAGCATTCTCACCGACTTTGTCGTCAATCTGGAAT
The DNA here is from genome assembly GCA_021234155.1 of Isoetes taiwanensis. Classification (NCBI taxonomy): domain Eukaryota; kingdom Viridiplantae; phylum Streptophyta; class Lycopodiopsida; order Isoetales; family Isoetaceae; genus Isoetes; species Isoetes taiwanensis. Next base: position 19,601,988 of record JAJEKV010000014.1, read on the forward strand.
GGACCATAATACCTAGGTGCTAGTTTTACATATCGGTTACCCATCTTCCGCAGACACTTTTTGGGAAGATGAATCCAAACCCATTGATCTTTTTTGTAAACAACCTTTTTTCGTTTCTTCGCAAGCTTGGAAACCATCAATTCCTGGCTTTTCTGGATTCGTGCCTTTACCTCCCGTAAGATATCTGCTAGTGGCTTCATTGGAAGCATGTGCTTCTTCCCCAAGTTTTGCAAAGCCTTTCTGCAACATAAGCCCTCAACATATCTTCAATAACTCAATTTACCACCTCAGTCTGGCCATCTGTCTGAGGATGATAAGCAGTGGAAAACTTTAAGGTCATGCCTAAGTTTTTCATAAGTCCAGCCCAAAATCTGCTACAAAATAAGAAATCCCTGTCCGTTATGATTGCATCTGGCATTCCATGGATCTTAAATATCTCCTTTAAGAAAATTTTGCTTGCTTGCGGCGCAGTCATGATAGTTTTACAGGGAATAAAATGAACCCGTTTAGACAACCTGTCTACCACTGTCCAAATTTGATCATTCTTGTGGATAGTCCTTGGCAACCCTTGAATAAAATCCATGGTAATATGCTTCCATGGTTTTTTTGGAATAGGCAAATGTTGTACTAATCCGGCCGGCTTATCGGTAGAAGCTTTTATTTGCGGACAAATAAGGCATGCTTCAACATACTTTCTTACATCTCTTTCAAGTTTTGGCCAAAAAAAGCGTCGTTTAACAGTTGCCAAAGTAGCTTGAATTCCTCTATGCCCAGAATATGGAGGTTCATGACATTCCTGTATCACCTTCAATCTATATGCTTGTGTAACACAAGTACAATTTCGGTAGAATAGGAACCCATTATAGATTCTATACTCTGACAAAGGATCTCTTCCATCCTTTTGTACCTGCACATATGGAGCAACAAAGGAGGGGTCGTTGACATATTCTTCTTTCATCGGCTCCAAGTCAACAATTTCTGTTACAGATATAGCTTGAATATTTATTCGGCTTAATGCATCTGCAACCTGGTTCTCCTTCCCAGGCTTATATTCAAGCTGCATCCCTTCAAAATCCTTTATAGTGTCAATGAGCTTTAATTGCCGCGCATTGATAATATCTTGCGTTTGTATATGTTTTAAGCTTTGCTGATCAAAACGAGCCACGAACTTAGATCCCATAAGATAATGCCTCCACTTCTTGAGTGCATGAACTAAGGCAATCAATTTTTTTTCATAGGTACTATACTTTTGCTCCAAAGGTTTGAGCATTCGGCTGACATAAGCTAATGGATGCCCATCTTGCATAAGTACTGCACCAATAGCATTTCCACTTGCGTCGGAACAGACTGTAAAAGGCTTGTTCCAGTCAGGAGCATTAATACCGGTTCAGTTGCCATGTTCTCTTTTAGAATTCAGAAGGCTTCCTCGGCCTCCGGATTCCAGACAAAGGGGGCATCTTTCTTTAAAAACCTACTAAGAGGAAGAGTTACTTTTGCAAAATCCTTTACAAATCTTCGATAATAACTGCATAACTGTACAAAAGAATGTAAATCCTTGAGATTTTCAGGTCGAGGTCAATCAATGATAACCCTAATCTTTTCGGGATCCATCCTTATGCCTTCTTTGGATATAATATGGCCCAAGTATTCGACTTCTTGCATAAAGAACCTACTTTTGGATTCATTAACAAACAGCTTATTTTGCCTCAGAAGGTCAAAAACTTGTTGAAGATGTTGTTTATGCTCCTCAATAGTTCTACTATATATATAAGTATATCATCAAAGAAGACTACAACACTTTTCCCTATCTCCCCATGAGACGACAAAAGGTTGCCGGGGCATTGGTCAGACCAAAAGGCATTACCCGAAACTCATAGTGACCAAAAGTTGTTCTGAACGCCATCTTACCAATGTCTTCTTCCTTTATTCGGATTTGGTGATATCCTGATTTCAAATCAATTTTGCTAAATATGCGGGCACCTCGTAATTCATCAAATAAATCGTCAGCTCTAGGTACTGGAAATTTATCTTTAACAGTCAGCTTATTGAGAGCTCTATAATCCACACACATCCTATATCCCTTATCTTTCTTTTTGATTAAAATGACGGGTGCGCCAAAAGGTGAATAGGTTGGCCGTATTAGCTGTCGATCTAACATCTCTGTTATCTGTTTCTCAAGCTCTAATTTCTCGAAATGACTGACTCGGTAAGGTGCCCTGTTTGGAGGTTTGGCATTTTCTTGTAACTGTATTGCATGATCTTCAGGACGATGAGGAGATAAATCTAAAGTTTCCTCATCCTTGAAGAGATCGTCAAACTGTCTGAGAAAACTGTACAACTCGAGAGGCACCTGTGATGGTGGATCAGAGTTTCTCAAGTAAATGAAGTACGACTCTGCTTCACTCTGTAATAACTTTTTAGCTTTAGAGTATGTCAGTAGGGGCTCAGCTTGAGACGTGAAATCTGTACACAGCTTTAAAGGTTGCCCTTCAACAGTTATAGTTACTATCTTTTCTCGGTAATTAGGTCGGGCATCAAATTGTTCTCGCCAACCAATTCCTAATATCACATCCATAGATCTTAGAGGAGCCATAATCAAAACTCTTTCTTCTAAATACTGCCCTATTTAGATAGGAGCTACCACATATTTATCACACTGATTCCTGCACAACTGTGATTTTCATTTGCAAATCACAAATAGGTAATCCTAGTTTATACACCAAGTCCTGCAAGATGAAATCATGTGTTGAACCATCGTCAAGTAAAACCATCGTCAAGTAAAACAGTCACATCTTGACCTTTTACTGAACCTTTCATTTTAAACAACCATGCTTCTGGAGGCCCTGTATCGTCTTCTGACAGATTCTTTAGGTATGCAATTTGCAGTCTCCCCTTTTCTTGTTCAATAGCTGCAAGCTTTCCTTTATTCCTTTCTTCCCCTTCCCTGGAAGTTTCTGGTCTGTCTTCTACATGGTGTGATTGAGCGACTTGCCTTTCCTTAGGCGGCGGCTCTTTGAACTATACCTTCTTTGTATTTTTGTCCGTCGGAGCTGTATTCTTTGGGCAGTTGGATTGATAATGCGGACCTCTACAATTAAAACATCCAGTCTTTGGCCCTTTACTCTGTTCCTATTTGGCCTTTTGCCCATTATTAGAGCGTTTTCCATTCCTCCCATTGAACCTGGTCTTACGCTCTTCACGGCCCCTTTTATTTTTCTTATCTCTTCTATTTTCAAATTTTTCTCGCTTTGGTCTTTTCTGTTCATGAGAAGGCGCTCCTTCCCATATAACTAACTTACGAGTCTTGGGGTTCAGTTTTCGTTCTGCAGCTCCTGCTTTCTTAATTGCATCTTCTATGTTAACTGGTTCAATAAGATCAAGCTCTGCAAATATTTCCTCCCTTAATCCGTTCACAAACTTTCTTAAAAGTTCGTGCTCATCCAGGTTTCTAACTTGTGAACCCAGATGGCTAAATTTCATGTAATATTCGGACACCGTTTCTCCATCATCCTGTTTAACAAGGTCCCACTTTTTTTGCAATATCCTGTAATAATTTGCAGGCAAGTAATGGGCTTCGAATGCACTACGAAAAGCTGTCCATGAGTTAAACCTCAGGCTGCATCAATCTGCGACCTTGCCACCAAACTTGAGCTTGTTCATCCAAATAGGTGTCCATGGCTTGCAGTTTCTCTTGTTCAGTCGCGTTAACTCTCTCAAAGAACTTTTTCCCAAATCTCCAGGAAACTTATTACCTGCATTGGCTTAACAGCTACTCCGCCAGTAAAGTACGACAGATCTACTTTTTCCAACCATTTAGGAGCCTTATCCTTTTTAGTTGGAGTATCAGTTTCCGTAGTCATCAGAGGCTCTGGGTTGGCATTAACTAACGGTAGATTTTCAGGTGGTGGTGGATGAGCAGGTGGAGGATCTCTGGGTAATGGAGGTGGCTAAACGTTACTGGGTAGGAAGCCATAGAGTAGAGCAATCTGCTCTAATTTGTACTGGTAATATTCTGGGGATGTAGGCTGTGGTAGTGCTATCTGGGTGGCGATAAAATCAGCAGTTCTTAAGGCCTGCTGGTATTGTTCTTCAGAGATATTGTAACGGTGTGCCATCATTACAGGTTCAAGAGCGGACTGGCTCTGATACCAAATTGATACAAAGAAGGAATCTCACAGTTTAAGAAATTAATCAAAAGGAAAATATACACTTCACTCTTTAGAAGGATTTAACTACCCAACCGGGCTCAAGCTTTTCAACAGGAAATCGTTATCCTGCTTCCCAAACCGCAATCAGAAAACTAAACACTAGAGACAAACTCGTCCAGCACAGATCTTAGCAAGGCATAAGGTTTTTTTAAGCGCTCAACCGGGACTTCTGAGTTAGAACAAAGAAAAACAGTTGTATTTAAAGGCAGGAATGTTCTATTTCCGGATTTCCCTTTTCTGAACCCCAAATATCTTTCAAAAAGGCAAGAGATTCTGAATAATTAAGTTTCGGCTAAAAATATCTGGGATTCAATCATTGGTATGGCCGGATCGGCCCTTTTTCCTTGGTTCCGGGAGTTTTCCAGAACTCTGATACGTTTTAGGGCAGATTCGGCTGAAGGGCTCGCGACCCGTTATCAGCCACGCCTTATAATATCTTAAATATAAACCAATGGTCCCATCTTTGAAATACTAATCTAACTATCTAGACCCAAATGTAAAATAAAGAATATAAACTACCCTTAACCATGAGTTACTAGCCTTTGAAATGATAACTTCCGTTGCGTTGTGCCTGAGGCACTCCCCCAAGCCGGCATGAAGCCGTAACACTGTCCCATTAAGGGGACTCACTGTATATTGTACCATCTTATAATAATAATATACTCTTACCTTCAAAAAAAAAAAAACTAATTTTTTATTTTTCTTGAAGGAACAACTTTCAAATCCACAAAAGAGGCTACCCGATCCTATTATCAATCTTTTACAGGTTTCACATCAAAGCTTACAGTTTTGTTTGCTTCAGCTAAGGGCCAAAGATATTGAAACGTAGGAAAGGAGATGACATTCATCAAATTGTGCAGTAATTTTTTTCTTGCTAATGAGAAGAGTCATTTGTCAAACAAGCAATGGTCGAGTGTTTCTTATGATCTTGACAAGGCATATGGCATGGACTTAAGTGCCAAACAAATAAGGGCAAAAATGGAGAAGTTGAAGGCAAAGTACAAACGATCGAAAGAGCAATCCTCCAAACTGGATCTGCTGCAACAAATTAACCCCCTAATGATGATCTCTTTTCAAGAGGTGCAAAGTGTCTAGGTGCACCAGGTGGCATCAATGACATTCTCAGCCAAGGGGGACAAGCATCCCATGAAGCTAGGGATGTCAGATGCCTTATTTAGGAAGAAGGTTCAACTGGGTTGGAATCTTACTCTTCTCCCAATATCAAAGTCTTCTTTCGGCTTGTGTTGCATGATGATTTACTCAGTAGGATTTGTATGATTAAAAGGAATATCCAAACAGTTGATTCTCCTATATGTTCCCTCTATGGCAACTAAGAAGAATCTGTTTTTCATATTTTTACCTGTCCTATCATCCAACCTTTTTAAGCCTGGTTGGCCTGCATTGACAGGAGATAGATCATTTCTGATCTTGACAGTCTCTCTTCTTCTTTATCCTTCATTAAAGATTATTGTATAGTGTTTCAAATTGCCATGTGGATTATATGGAAACAGAGAACCAATATGGATCTAGCTGATAGAAAGTGTGACATTTCCTGAATGAAGTTTAGCTTATTAGATGCGCTGTTGCTCACCGTCTCCTTGGGAAAGAAAATTTTGATCGAGATTGGTTGGATTGGGGGGCTTTTGATTCTTCTTTCTTTATCTGGGATCCTTTGTTTAATCAAAGCTCTTTTCTGGATTTCAGCATTGTTGAACAATATTGTAAAGGTGTTTAGAGGAGTCCATTTGCTTGTAGCAGCTGGCTGAGCATTCTGGTACCCTCGACGGGCTGCCAGAGCTACCTTTCGAATGCATTTTTTCCTAAAAGAAGGTTATAATGCTTATATCTTACACAAGTACTAGAAACATATGCCCAGCGATGCCGGGCATTAGTCATAGACAGGAGGAATGGATAGATATAGCCCAAGTGGAATAGAATGGGTTGTTGGTAGAATGTAATACATAGTATAGACTATGAATGAATGGAATGGAGTGGATAGGTGGGATAGAAAGGTCGATATCGATGGAATAGATTACATAGATTTGGGGTATTAGTCAATTATGAACTAAAGATGCCAGTAGTCTTTTGTAGAAATGCTGCAAAAGATGATGCCTTGCAATGCCAAATCTTGGCTATCTATAAGGAAAATTGATAAGATTGAAGAATAAAGTTAGAAGATGACATTTTAATGGCTTTAATTTATCCAAAAATCCGTTCCACAAATGTCACAAAACCAAAACATATAGGTGCACTTTACAACACCAACACTTTTTTCCAGGTAGAGGGTGTATAGGCACATTTTAAATATGTATGTCCAATGGCATACGATGCAAGTGAACCCAAAGGAGCTTTTGGCAAATATGCAATTTTAGAATAACCATTTATCATCATCACTCGCGAGGTTTCATTCAATGGTTTGCATATACCCCATAGCATATTGCATTTTGTTTTGTATTATCAGCTATAGACCAAGTATAATGGGGATAGGTGATTGGTTTGGTTAATATAGCATATATGTGACACCAGCTATAGACCAAGTATAATGGGGATAGGTGATTGGTTTGGTTAATATAGCATATATGTGACAACAGACGCACATCATGTTAACAAAACCTAGTGTAGATATCTTGCCCATGCATATATTCCTTAGAATCTAAGCTTCAAAGTTAACATTGGATTATGCTCCTCACTAAAGCACATATCCAAGACATAAGTGATGGGACTTTCAAAAGTTGATTGGTAAATGCAGTTAATGTATCCAAACATAGATGATGGGGCTTTGAATAATTGATCAATAATAGCAAGTTGAGGGCATAGTGTTGTGGTATCTCTATTACCATATTTCCTAAATCCTCTAGCATGATACCTTTGTTTGCACTCAATTTAGGCTCAGATGCTAGATTTATATCCAACTGAGACATTCTCATAGTCTCATTCGACATACCTTCGCTAATCTCTAATTTCCATTACACTAGTGCAGCTTAGCTTAGATTTAGGTGGATCAAATGCATATGAGTAGCCTATTGTTGATCATTATCATTTGCCCCCAGCTTATACTTTGATGTAATTATGAGTTTACAGTTAAGAGTAACATAATTAGCTCTTTTAACAGACATAAAATGGAACGTAAATAATACATTTACACTTCTAGATGGAGATAGTAAACCTCATTGCCTTAGTAAGAAAGCAGGTTGAAGGGGGTATGTGTGAAAGCAGATTGAAGAGCTGCATACATGAAGCTCGGGGGATGCACCTATACAAAGGGGATATGGCATGTGCACACCACCTATACAAAGGGGATATGTTATGTGTTAGAGGCTAATTAATTATCCACACCACCAATGACAACATTGCACATAGCATTGCCTAAGATGTTGCACATAGGGCTTATATATGCTTTTGATTATCTCAACTTACTGTAGATATAAAACCTTGAGTAATGGTAATAATCTATAATGCACGCAATCTTTGAGCTAAGAGTAAATAGTTTTTTCTCAAAAAAAAAAATTAATCCATTTAGGGTTGCTAAGGAGGGGCAAATGTGGAGATTGAAACGTCGACCCATTGCCTAAAATTCAAAGTCAAATTACGTAACATTTACGATTACTTAAAGCATCTAAAAAAAGAGGGGAAAATGTGTTATTGCATTGACTAAAATTAAATTGGTGGTGTTGCCTCAATAAAAATAAAAATCACAAAGAATATATTGCTTAAAACTTCATCATCCGCATAAGATGGATCATCAAATTGAAGACATATATTGTGCATGAGTACATATTCTTATATATTTTATTGAAGTGCGGGACAAAAAAAGTGAACTATTGTTGAAGCGTGCAATCTATTCTCGGTGCAAGTCATTGTGCAGCAACAGCTACTACTATAAATACTTATTTTGCTTAAGCTCTTGAAAGTCTAAGATTGTTCCAAAATCAAATGCTGCATTATGTATAATAATGTTTGTCTTGTGTTTGAAAAGCATGTGAAAATAAAAAACACAGATGGAAAAGCACGAAAAGAACGTTAAAAATGCAAATGGAAGGAGTGAACAATTATCAGCGAAACAACTGGTGGGTTTTCCATTTTCATGGGATTTTATAATTTATGCATTTTTTGCATGGCAAAGTACTTGTGATCTTGCGGTACCTGATGTTTCTCTAAGCCCAATGTTAGTTTTTCAGAAATGTGTAATCAACTTATTCTCTAAGTTAGTATGTCCCTTAAATCAACCTGCTTGCCATTAAATAAAGCCAATTGGTTAAAATCAAGTTGTAAAGGCGATACTTGACACTTCTAAGAAACATTTGTACAAACAAACATATGCATGTCTTATGCTCACTAACACTCATTTACATGTTTTAGAACATTGTTTGTTCGAGATTTAACACGTTATATTACATGTGTTTTTACTCGGCCTTTAATTTCTTTATGCAGCTACGGCATTGGAAAAAAACAATCTTTCATGGTGCCAACTTCAAGATTGGTGCTCCTCGATAGCGTGCATCAAAACAATCAGAGTGCAAACAATAACAAACGTAATTCTTGTCCACTTTTTTAAAGGTATTATTTTGTTTTCTGCATTTCAATTATAGAAGGCCTAGATTTGTTCTGAGTATAATATGCTATAGAATATTCTATATATGTTGCCATTGCTTGGGTTTTTGTGACGCCAGTGACACTTAGAAGTGACACTTAGACGGCAAAGATTTGTTTGGGATTAGTTAGGGTTTTTGTGACGCCAGTGACACTTAGACGGCAAAGATTTGGAAGAGGTAATTTTAAGGGACTGAAAATTTCGTGGCGAAATTTTACGGGCGCCGCCAGCGAGTGGGGGTCGGCCGCGAAGCCGGCCCGGCGCCCTGGCGGCGGCGACAGAAAATTTCTCCCGAATTTTCAATCCCTAAAATTCCTTGACGAAATTTTGACCAACTTCGATTTAGCCCGGATCGTGAGCGGATCTTCGTTTCTATAGCGGTTCGGCCTTCAATTTTGTTTTACGTCGCGATTTTTCCCTTCGATTCGATCGTTGTCTCGACCCGGATGCACAAAACAAGCTTGGCTATGGCCTCCGGTTCTCTGTATGCCCTTGTCTATTGTCTATGCTTGTTCTTATGAATGGTGGCTAGCCCCTGTCTTTGGCCTCCGGAAATAGATAAAAAAGCATCGATCCGGAAATAGTTTCGGGTGATGCATTTTTTAGGGCCTCTGCGAGGAGGAGGCGGCGCCGTAAAAACCCCGACACTACGTCAACGAAAAATTTCGATGTTTAAAAACCTCTCGAAACAGTGGCTTAAATCTCCTAACGGTAGAGATCTCCTCCGAAGATGATAAAGATGGCATGGGTGAGGGCAACAAGAGCGATGCTTGATTGCATGAGCCGAATTCATTCATGATAAGAGAAAAGATGCGAGAAAAGTGTGTTTTAGATGAGCTCCTTTGTTTTCTTCCAGTTGATCCATGGCAACGGAAGCAGAAGCGGAAGTAGGGTTTTCAGCATCGCTCTTGGCGATGGAGCTTTATCTTTTCCCCTTTTCTGTTTTGTTTCTGGTGGATTAACCTAGACAGTTCTAATTTACTTGGAATGTAGGGAGCTTGAGCTGAGGATCGGCGATGGAGACCCATATTTCTTGCTTGTGGCTCATTGATGAGCTACGATTTGAACTATGAGGACTTCCCCTTCATAAAACTTGAAGTGGCTATGGCAGAATACAAAGCTTGGCGATGTTGCTCTCAAACATATACACGGCCTCAGAAGGTAAAGACGCTTACTCTTCAAGCATTGTAATTTTTTTACCTCCATTTCACTGATCTATTTTAACTGCCAATGAATCATTCAACGAATTCGGTTATGGTGCGTGAAAACATGTAGCACTGCTTCCAGACTTTCCAGCCTCGAGGTTTATTCTTCAAGAATCTTCAAGTCTAGTCTAAAAATGCTTTTAGGTTTTGCTGGAAAATGGCCTCTAGAAATTTATTCATTGCAATACTCTCTGCGGGATATGTTAAAATCGGGCAAAGGAGAGGAGGCTTGTAGACACTTTGAAGAAATGTCCAGGAGGGTCAGCCTAAATGATGTCAACTGCTATGCTATAGTTATAAATGGCCTCTTTGCAAAAGCGATACAAAAGATGATGCTCTCAGATTCACAGAAATGTTGCAGATATGCATGAACATTCTTTTGTGCATAATAAGCTCCATTCATTTTATCTCCATTTTTTAAAATGTTTTGTCTACATATGAACCAATCCATGGAGTTTGATTTCGTCCTTGACTTTCAATAACTCCTTTATTTTCTATCTTTTAGTTGCAGAGAAATGATCCCTGGATATGCTGCTTGCACTTCAAAGCAATGGAGTAAATAACCTTGGATATGGTTATTTCATGGAGTTAGGCTTACCCACGCTAAACAAGAGATCTGCTATGACAAGATACGAAAAAATTCTGCTATTATAGATAAGAAGGAAAAACTCTGTATTCTCTTGTTTCATTTCCTTCGCGGCTGAAACTTATGCCTAACCCTTTGATTGTTGTATGGCCTGATATGGCCAATATGTTAGTTGGATGATTTTGATTCTTTTCATTCTGTTGGAGGATTTGGATTCTTCCCATTTTGGAAGAACCTTGGTTTTGCAGAATTTTTTTAATGGAAATTTTTATGATTCATAATCACAAAGAGTTCTATAATTTTTTAACGGAATTTCTTAAGTTTTAGAAGTACAAAAAGAACCCAAAAGTTTTTGGGTTGCCTGTAGGGCAATCCTTGGGGAGTGTGGGGAGGGAGGGATGGATAGAGGGCCGCGATATGAGAATATCGTGGCATATTCTTTGCCTACGGCTGTAGACTTTTGGGACGATTAGACGGTATGGATTTTATGGGAGCCGGGCGGAAGGTGTGGATGCTATCTCTGCTTCTTGTCGGTGCCTGAGGGAGCGAGTTAGGTCCATCCTCTCATTCTACAAATCCAAACGCTCTTCTATCCAAAATGTTGGGTTTTCCTAATTGTTTCGGATTTGGTTTCCTGGACATTCCAGATTTCTATAAATTTGGGAATGGAAGGGGTCCTCGTTGGCCTTCCCTTATATGCCACTCTGATTCTCATATTTGTTTGTTTACTTGGAAGGGGTCCTCGTCGGTCTTCCCTTATATGCCACTCTGATTCTCATATTTGTTTGTTTACTACGTCGCTGCCGAACAAAAGCTGATCTAAATCTCTGAAGCACCTTTGCCCCTGGCGTGCATCGTGTATTACCTGTTCTTTTTTGAAGCCGAGAAAAAAATATGATCATCTTATTGAAGGCAGCAACAAAATTACGCACTCCAGGTAAGAGCTTCATCAATTTCTTGCGACGTCAGGTCAAGCTAGCAAAAATCTGAGCTAAACTAGAACCGACTAAATAGCTTTACAAATCCCTGTAGAATTTTGAGAGCTAAATTTAATGTTTCTCCATTTTGTAGTCGTCCTTTTAAGAATCAAATGCTAGAATTTAGATGCGGTTATTGACTTCTGGCTCTCGTTAACTTCCGCTTAGCTAGAAGGCCAACCATCTACTGAGCTACCCCAGCCTGTAAGCACCATAGCATAGAGGTCGATCATGCACCAGCTCCAAAGTGAACTTATGTAGAACCTCCAACTGCTCCTGAGGTGGAAAAAGCCTTGCTGATACACTTGGGCTGCATATAATTTACTTTTCTGGTATTGAAGCAAAGTCCAGTATGGGACCTTTGCAATAAACATGTTTATGTTTTACATCTTGTGCATTGAAATGGATGTGAACACAACATTTCTTAATGGACTAGGTGATTATAGTGGTGGCTAGTTGTGGATGCATCAATGGGTCTTCCAACGGGCAACTCATTGATCCGTTAGCATCTTGTTAATATTTTTAAAAGCAATATATCTCTGAAATTAAATACCTCTGACTTATGGAATAACCGCATACAAAGAGCAATGGATTAAGTAACCTGCATCAAGAGATGCAGGAAACTTTTGGCATTGTAAGAACCTTAATGAGCTATGGATAAATCAGACTGTAAGAACCTTTTAATAATCTTTAGCTTTGCTACCATGGCTAAATCCAAATTTATTAAAGCCAACAAATCCAACCTTAATTATCGCTGGGAAAGCCAAGGTTCTTAAGGGCGAGATAGTTGATGTCTAATTAATCGTGTCTCTATACTTTGTACTCCAACCACATGCATAAGCAGAGCAAATATATTGCACCAAGAACCTGCAAAAAAAAAAAACGCCACAGATCTTGAGGATAATAGACATTCAGGACCAAACACAAAAAAATCCAAATTATAGCATCAAACTGTAGGTAATAACTTCCTGTCATCAAATCAAAAGCTTTTGATCACCAGTCTATCTCAGCAGTGAAGAAGATGCAATAAAATGTGGCAAGGAGCAACTGGAAGCAAAAAGATGTCAACTATTTGTTGCAGATGTCTTGCAGATGTCTCTGAGATGAATAGAGCTCTTTCAAAAACTACAATCAAGAGATGCATATGCAAGCATTAACATGGAGAAACGTAAAAGATCAAGCAAGATTTCACTGGATCATGAAACTTATGGAAATGGTCCTGCACAATAGATCTTGAAATGTGATTCAAATTTTGAAACCTAACGCAAAATACGAACAGTTCTGTAGCAGTGTATTTTCGTACTAATAAAGTACCAGCCACAGATTCTTCTGTATGCATGTTCCATCCGCCATTCAATAACTGTGCATCTTACAATAGCGGCTCTGCTTTGGACGATCTTATACTGAACCTTGTGCCTATGCCTGATCGAGAAAATGCAGATGAAAACTAATTACTGTATTCAAATCCGGAAGCACGCTGGTGCAAATCCTGAAGCACAGATAGCAAATAACCAGCAAACCTTACCCAAAAAAAAATGCCCGAGTGCTTGTGGCTTGTTACTGCTCCTGCTCTGAAAAAAACTCTGTAAAAAAACTCTGTAAGAAACCATCAACTTAAGAGCTCTACGCCTCTGAAGTAAAGAACGGTTAGGCTAATACCTGAAGCACGCTTGCTGTCGGGAAGCCATAATACCTAAAGCTTAGGGTTTGCTAATACCTGAAACCACAATACATAATTATGAACATCAACAACAACTATGTACCTTGAAATGCTCATACCGTACTAGAGCTCAAACTAATCGTAAGAGTTCCTTGCCCAGGTCGCCAAATATAAAATATGAAGAAGTGGAATAATGTATAAGCATTTTTTTTTTTTTTTTTTTTTGAAGGCAAGGTTGGTGGGACTTGCACCCACCCACGTCTCCCACCCAATGGTAGCTAGTGGGTTTTGAACCCTCGTGGGGGTCACCCCAACCCAAGGCCTTACCAATAAACCACCACCGCGATGGGCATGTAAGCAAATTTTGAGATCCACTACGGACCAAAGATTGGGTCGTTTGTGAACTTGTTTCTTATGTATCCTAAAAGAGCACATGTTAAGAGAAGGCAAAGAAATTTACAGCAAGAATCCACCCTAAAAGAAACAAATCGTCTACCTCATGTTGAATCTGAAGCTCCAACCTGCTATCCGGCCGGTTAGGAGCTTTCTTCAGACGGAATGGAGGAGAGTGGGAGAATACATCTCCGGGCAATGTTCGACAGTATACCAAAACATGAGAGCAAAGGTGAAGAGCTCAGATCGTCCATGCTGTCGGTCGCCATAGTCATGGAAAGATGCAACAAAGAAAATTCAAGATGTAGGAAAAACCATACGATCAAAATACTCTCGCAAGGGGGAGAGGGAACGCCACATGCGGCGTAACATGCGGCGTTCTCCGGCACAAAAACCAATGCCATCACTTTTTAATAGATAAGATATAATACATTTCCTTTTCCTCAAAAAAAAAAAAAAAAAAAAAAAAAAAAAAAAAAAAAAAAAAAAAAAAAAAAAAAATTTTGCAGGCAACTTAAACCAACATTCAAACACTCTCCTAGTTCAAACAGAACAAGAATGTCATTTAATAATGTTGGCCTTCATTGCATATTTGAACCTCTGTATCTCTGTGCCTCTATACTTGCAGTCCTTTCCTCCTCTTATATCCCATTTTTCTCTCTCAGCCAACCACCTTCGGAAGACTGCACTTCTCAATACTTGTCCTTTTCTTGTCAGAGCCTTTGCATTGAGTTTAAACTCATAAGGTGGCACATTTTCTGCAGGTTTTGGTTCATGTAATGGTAATCCAAGGGTGGCCATCCTATAAAAGTTGTGCAGATTCAACATGTCAATATAAATTTTGATGCATTATCCACATGACAAGTTAGGCTCTCTAAGATCTGAAACTTGCTTTTTGATATCCCAAATATATTCTCAATCACCACCCTTCTTGCTTAACATGTCTGCCAAACTCCTTCATAAGGAGATTGGTGGGCATGTTAAAAATCTTTATACAGAATTCTAACGAAGGATAGGCTGTATCAACTAGGATGTATGGTCGCAGATTAATTGCCTACATGCTTCTTCTTTCTGGTTGGTTGGTAATTATCACATTACAATTGTAGTATTGGCTCACTACATTCAATGTTATACTTTAGCTTCCTGTACAAGGATGAATGAGCAAATTGACTGGCATCATAGACACCACCAGGAAACAAGCAACGTACATCCAAGACCATCTTGTTAGTATCACATAGGTCTTGCAATAATATGGAACTGACACCCTCCCTATTGTGATAAGCATGTGTGTCATGATTTGTTGATGGTTTTTCTTTGAGCGCTATATAATATCCATGAGTTACACTACAACAATTTGGGAGGCCACAAAGTTCTTCAAAGCTATTAATTACTCTTCCCAAATCATTATCTCTAGGAATTTGAATATTCTATCAGCCAAAACCCTACAGATCTTGTTGGTATATTTTGAACTAGTTTCCCAACCTGGAATAAGTCCGCATATCGAACCCATATAAGACAATCTTGATCGTTGTTCTTATGTCTAATGGCTGTCAGGAATGATCAAATAAGGAGAAAGGAGCTCCACCAAATCTCTCAAAGCTAGCAACATCCATCTTGTAACATCCATTCCACTTCAAATTTAAAACAGTGAAGTCATATTGCCAAGAATGGCATTCAATAAGTTCATTGAACGTGAATTGCCTGGGGAAAACTAAAAATCTTGACATGAATTCATTGTTTGTTGCATTGCTGAATAAGCAAGCATGATGGGCATAAATGTCATCCTTAAGAGGGAGTGTTGAGAATTAAAGGTCGAGAATCAAGCACTTAATACTAGGAATCTGCAGTTTATTTGTTGTAATCAATGTTCTAAGTTTAGAAAGAATCTCTACCTGCTCTATTAAAGGGAGATTCTATTGTGGTGTATAAAAGGATGTACGCTTCAGAAGATCAATACAAAGTTTCAAGCATTCTGAGTTCTTGCATATCATTGTTCTTGTTCTGTTCTTTGTACCCTGCTTGTTGCTTCAATCATTTGATCAATGATTCAAGCTATGTTAGATCTTGCTCTGCTATGGCAGTATTCCTCTATTTTGCAAGCTATCCTTCTTTTCTTTCCTATACTTTCCCTTCTCGGCCATACAAGCCATGGCGCATGAGCCACCCCAGCTTAAGATCGGCTCGGCACAGGCGCCAGATTTGGATTTAGCAACCGGTCCAAAGTCTTGTTAAGTAGCAGAAACAGAGCATTGGTATAGCTAGGGAGCAGAAACAGAGCATTGTAGCAGAAACAGAGTATTGGTAAGCGGCTGGAAACTGGAGATGCAGAATGGTAGACTCGGCTAGCATTGTAGCAGACACAAAGTATTGGTAATTGGCTAGGAACCAGAGATGCAGAATGGTACTCAATATGAACAGTAATGAATAAAGCATTAATCTCCCTGAACAAACACAAATCAGATTGTGCTTGTACACATCATCGATCCATGCCAAAGGACATGATGATGTGGAATGCGTCCATTCATGAAGAGATGCAACTCATGCCTCTTCATACACTATGTAAAGCCACAATCCAGGCTATTTGGATTAACTCTGATCAATACATTTTTCCGCACAATTCTATTTCATAACATGGTATCAGAGCCTCGTTAAAAGGCTAAAGAAATCCAGGGCTGCCTTGTAGAGCAGCCCAAGCAACCCAAGCAAAAGTCATCAAGCGATCCTGGACACAAGAATGCGGAAGAAATTAAGGTTTACTCAAATCTTAAATTTTTTTCTCTAAATCTATCTTAAGCAAGCACATAAAGCAGCACAATCATGCTGCCATGATATTGCTCATCGAAGCAAATTTATAAAGGCTTCTATACAAGATTATTGAATTGGCATCCCCCCTGCCAAATTCATCTCAAGGTCTCAGCAATGAAGGTTGTGTAGACCGAAAATGATGCTGAAACCATCAAACGATGCTCAGCAGTTATTCCAGTGAACAAGACACTGAAGCACATGCATCAAATTGCATGAAAATCTCCCAGAGAGATAACCCTGCGCAGCGTTAAGCCGCAGAAGAAAATTGCAGAAAGAAAAATGGGCCAATTTGATTTATTGGATCCATCTATTTATGGAGGGCAATAAGCGTTGCTACTCTTATTGAACAACGACAGTATAAAGACGTGAAACTATCTTGGTTTATCTGCTTCAAGCAAGGCAGGGCAGACCATGCAATCAACTGGTTTTTCAAAACAGCAGAAATTTGGAGGCATCGTTTTCACTCTTGCTGTCAAACGGCAACAGAAGGATGTAACAACCTCCTGTCTTCTTTGAATCCAGCCATACCTGTTTGTATGCCATTCATCCATTTTTGGCTCTGCCGAAGATCTGGCTTTTGACCAGACCAGTAAAGGATATGGCGGTCGCGGCGATATGCAGACGTCGCCCAAAGAAAATTTTGTGGCAACAACTTGCCACGTGGCCAGAAACCAAAAGTTGCGCCCTAACAGACGCATCGGTTCCGGCCCTCTAAGTACTGCTTCAAACGCGAATTTTTATCTTATCTGCTCCACAAATATCGATTACATCTTCTCTGTGTTTGACAAATCCTTTGATGAGACTGATCACCTCTTCAAAGATTCCACCTTTATAGAAGATAATTATTCTGATTTTGGAGCATATTACAAGCCAGATAATTATTAAAAGCTTTCTTTTGGTGCTGATTACAATGGAGGCAAAAGACCTGTTGAAGAAATTGATTCCAGCAAATCTTCGAACTCTCAAGGCAGTTCAAAGTACTCACCTCCTCCAAAACGAAAGGTGAAGTATTCTCAAAATTTATTTATGATAATGCCGGAACTCTTTAAGACTTCTCGTAAAAGAGTTAAAATCATGGATTGTGAATTAAATTCACATAATCCTAATCTGGACTTAAACTCATATTGTTGCTCTAAGCATCAACAAGAGCTTCAGCAACCGGTGTACATCTTACACCATCCAGGGGGAGAGATCAAGGAACCCTGTTTCTTGAATGGTCCCCAGATTAATGAAAGTCCAATTGAGATCACTTTAGATGATGACACTCCAATTTCCAACGGAAATAATGAGAGTGCTGCATCTCCAATTTCTATCATAGAAATTTCAAGTGACTCATCTAGTCTGGCAGTGGAGTCTTATGACGGTTATTCAAGCATAAGCACTCCTAATTCTGAAGAAGTTTTGGCAACTGATGACGAATACTGCCAACTCTTTGAAGCAGCCACAACTGGAGCTCAAGAGTATACGGCGTCATCAAACTCCAGCTAAGTTGTTCAATTCTGCAAAAAGTAATAAAAGCCATCCATAATAATTTGGATGCATAAACCCACGCATTAGTGGTCATCTACATGATGTTAAAGCCACCTCTAAGTGGTACTCCATAGGGCACTAACTCTTCTAGGTCCTTGAAGATGAAAAACGTTCACTCAAGGCACAAAACTCTCAACCTAGATCTTGTTGGAAGTTCTCAAGATCAAAAGGGCGAGAAGTTAGGGAAAGCCATAAGCACATGGCACACCCATTTTATGTGTGAAGAGTAGTTGGAGTTATTCTGGAAGTTTGATCTTGTAAACTTCCAAAGACTTGAATAGTTCAAGTATTAGCTTACGAAGTTAAGGGTAAGTCCACAACCCTAGTGGCATCTAACTTGTATATTTGGGAATAAGCCCACACTTGGTGGCACCCATATTGGTCAAGACCACATTATGGTGGTAATCTTTATATTGATAAAGCTGCAAGTATAGAAAGGAGCAATGAAGACTCCAAGAAAAGAAGCCGCTACAAAATTCTCAAGAAGAAGATCATATAAAGGTTTGTTCATGAAGATTAAGGGGGGGTATTAACAGTAATGAATAACGCATTAATCTGCCTGAACAAACACAAATCAGATTGTGCTTGTACACATCATCGATCCATGCCAAAGGACATGATGATGTGGAATGTGTCCATTCATGAAGAGATGCAACTCATGCCTCTTCATACACTATGTAAAGCCACAATCCAGGCTATTTGGATTAACTCTGATTAACTCTGATCAATACATTTTTCCGCACAATTCTATTTCATAACACTCAAGTTCCATTGTGGCAGAAACAAAGTATTGGTAACTGGCTGGAAATCGGAGATGCAGAACGGTACTGCAGGATTTGTCTGGCAGGTGGCACGCCCTTATTAATACAGCCAAAATTGGCGACTCTAAGTACTATATTGTTCTATTGGTAGCTTTTTGAAGAATGCTTCTATTCTGATAAGTTTGAGCAGAAATCACTAAAGTCGATTTACTGCTGGAATAGGATAAAAAGGATACGAAGTCTTCATAAAAGTCTCTATTAAGATGGTTTCTTCCATCTTTGTAGTCTGATTATGGTGTCTTAATATTATGAGAGAGAATAGGAGAGAGAGAGAATGTTGGACGACACTGTGTGTATATTCATAGAAATAAAACAACACAATATAACTAATTCATAAGGACACGACTCTTTGCCTACTTGGATGCCGCATCATATGATATGATGAGTTGGCAGGATTGTTATATTTTAACACCCTCCGTCAAACCAACAACTCAGCCATGATCAGAATCAGCTTCATATCTCAGAATCTGGTTCTTCCTGCATTTTCTAATCTTCTTCTGAATATTCTTGTTCTTGAATCTTATATGAGGTATTCTTATTTTCATATGTGCTGTTGGGATATTTCCAATAATACTTACAGCTTCGTTTATGAATAAATTTTTATTGCTGCCTTCTAGAATTAGCTGAACCATATCATCAGCAAAGTCATAACAAAGATCCCATAAATCTGATTTCTCTCGCTTACGTGCCAAGGGAGTGATGTTCATATGTTAATGCCGTTACTTTAATTCTTGCAGCATTCTTTAGATCGCTCACATTATCTAATCTTCCCTTCCTTGAGCATCTAAAGATTATGGGTTCATTAAAAAACTCATAAGTACCTCTTAAATAAGCTTTTCCATGGTCTGCATCTGGGATTGTAGACCCTCCATGGAGCTGATGATTTCTAACTTCAGCTTGTTTAGTCCTGGCGTTATCAGAAATAGTTTGGTTTGCTTCTTATCTGTGATATCTGAATTTTGGGTTGCAAGAATTTCCATCTCCTCAGCATTGCAATCATTTCAACTTTCTCCTTGATAACAGAATCTTTTGAATTTGTATAAGTTGTCTTCTGTAAAAGTTGGCTTTGCTTGCGAAGGTCTTTCATAAATCTCTTTGCAGATGCAACATCAATTTCTGGAACTTCCGTCATGTTCTCGGCCTGCACCTTTGATTTAAATTCAAGAGGATTTTCTGCAGCCTTCAAAATTTCTAGAGTAGAGCCTATCCGATGCATTTTTGAATCTCCATGGATTTCTTTGATAGCTATGTCTGCAACATCTTTGTCTTCATCGACAATCTATATTGGATCCTTCTTTATGAATTTCAGCCTCCTTCTCTACCCAATTTTGGGCAATGGCAACAGCAGCAAAGGGCCCTGGGATATCTCCATCAGTCCCGTCTTTGTCTTTGGCTTCTCTTACCTCTCCAAAATTGTCTCTAACAAAGGATTGTGGGTTGTAGACAAGATCGGCCTGGGCAGGATTAATGGATTTCGAGCTTGCAGGCTTTGCACCTTGTTTAGCTTCATAGCCATTCCGCTTTGCTTGTTCTGCCTTCTCCCTCACACTATCAGAAACTTCTCCAGTTCTCTGCTTCGCCTGCGCAGGTAAAAATCCTTCTGGTTCTGGAACATAATCTGGAGCGGAAGATTGTGGGTTATTTGCATGCCCAACAAAATCGGTCTGGGCTTCAATTCCGATCCTATCATAGGCAGATTTGCTTCTTAATTCATCTGCCATCACGGCCCCTTCTTCTTTAACGGATTCCTTGAAGGTTTCTAATTGAGGGCTCTGTTTAGCCCCACCTGTAAGCAGCAATGGGTCAACCTCGATTTGGTTTTCTAGGGTATTCTCTAGGCCATCAATTGCAATTTGCAAAGGACCGACCCCTTCAAAGCCAGATTTGGCTTCTGCAACCTCTTCGACTCCATCTGCATATTGTGCGGCATCTGCAACAACATGCCTCCCTGAGTCTTCGAAGACTATCTTGCCATAATTTATAAGAGCCCTGATAATCCCTGGTGTCTCCAACGAATTGGTTTCTTGAATAGGCTGGTTGGCCTTAATCCGAGCTTTTGGGAAGTACATATAATTAAGGGCGAAATCACACCTGTGGCCGACCAAGATCTCTTTTTTTCATCCTTGGGCAGGGGGTTTGGACGCCCAGGAATTTGCTATCAGATTTGTGCCCAGGTTCAGTTTGCCAAGTAGGAATAAAACAATAATGATTTTGCCACTTCACCGAGCTGACGGATCGCTCCAATTCCCTTCAAGAACTGCTTTAAATCGTTTCGTTTTTTACTGTTGCTGCTCTAAATCACACCCAATCACTTCAGATTCAGGTTATGAAGTCGATTTCTTGACGAAATGCTCCAAAATACCATAAATTGCTTCATTTTGTAATGCTGCTGCTCTAAATTCGATCTGATTCATCTGGCATTCTCTTAAATCTGAAAGAAAACAGTTTGAAATCGCTTAATCGAGCATAAAAAATAGATTTCGGCTAGAACCCTAATTGGGCTTCTGCTATTGAATCATCTGCTGGTACTCCATCTTTTTCCATAATGCATGCAGAAAGAGAAAAACATGCAGTTATGCAGGTTTTGATTTTATATTTCAATACCTTCCATCGTTTTTGAATCGTATAAACTTTTTCTTCTTTATTGACGGAGGAGGCTCTCCAACTTCCTCTCTCATTTCTGATTCCCAGGATCGGATTAAGAGCACCCAGGCTCTGATACCATCTTAATATTATGAGAGTTAGAATAGGAGAGAGAGAGAGCGTTGGATGACACTGTGTGTATATTCATAGAAACAAAACAATACAATATAACTAATCATAAGGACACGACTCTTTGCCTACTTGGACGCCACATCATATGATATGCTGCGTTGGCAAGGTTGTTATATTTTAACACAGTGGGCTTCCGAATTCCATCACATTTTCTTCCCCTGTTAAAATTCTTGTAAGTGGTAATGCAGGATGGAGACTTGAATTTAACTACAACAATTGGGCCCTTAGTAACGCTTCCTTTCACACTGGCACTCCTGGTGTGCATGTTCTTGTTTTGCTAGAGCTACTGAGGTATGGCGGCATGGAAACTGGGGAGTTGATTAGCCGAGAGCGGGTCCTAGAATCAGCGACCCAGTTTCATGCCGCCACAACATGGATACTTGAGTGGCAGAGGATTTGCCATAGAGATTACCTACTGATGACCGCCACAACATGGAAACTTGAGTGGCAGAGGATTGCCATAGAGATTACCTGCTGATGACCGGTCGAAATTTAATGCGAATTGATCGACCGAGTTTCCATGTTGTATGGAGAATGTTCATGCTTTTGAGCGACAAGAATGAAACAAAGAGAGTTTCAATATGATGCCTTAAAAGATACATGACATGAGTTGAAGTGTTGGCGATCTTCACTGTGTGATCATGAATTGCTACAGTGGGCAAAGAACAAATTGTGCTTTTAGGAGGCCATTGGAGGCATGGCGATACCTTGCTTTTTGCATTAGCATTCTACATAGTTATGTACAAGGCAATTTTTTTTTTATCACAAATTCTGTTTTTTGGGAAGCCATGGGAGGCACGATTCTACATAGTTATGTACAAGGCAATTTTTTTTATCACAAATTCTGTTTTTTGGGAAGCCATGGGAGGCACGATGATTCCTTACTTTGTGCATTAGCATTCTACACAGTTATGTACAAGGCAATATCTATTATTCGATCAAATCGTCAAAGAAGGTGATACTTTTGTTGAGCTATTTGCAACATTTATCAGCATGTTGGGAACATTTATCATGCTGAAGTTCTAATGCTGGGTTCACATGGACGAAGTGCGAAGGGCTGGTTTAAAAGCTGTTGAACTTGGGCTGAGGCAAAAAATTTCAGCCCCCTTTTGGAAAATCAGCCCTCGCAAGATCCATCTTGCATAGCTGATGCAGCGCTGAATTTTTTTATCAGTGCTGACTCCGTTAGAACTCAGCGCAGCTCTGAATTTTTTTATCAGTGTTGACTCTGCTAGAACTCAGTGCAGGGCCTTCTCTTCTCCATGTGAACCACCCATAATGCATGCTGGGGACATTTATCTGTAGTACATAAAAGAAACACTATAAGTTTGGTAGGTTAAGGAAGAAGCATAATCGAGTTACATGTGTGCTAGGCCTGCAAGGTTGTATGCTTTATGTTTCAAAGACGTTTTTAGGACTTGTAATTAATGTTAAAATTTGTTAGAACAATTAATATGGCTATTTTTATCACTTTCACATAGTTTATCTTTCTGGATTTTATTAGACAGAAAAGAGTGTCATAGGAGGGCCAGTAAATGTTGATTGCATTGTCAGATCTGATACACAAAAAAAGGGTTTTGGGATTGCATCAGTATGTTCCACTTATAACATATTGGGACATCATGCTTAGAACTGAATATCATGGGACATCTATGACAGGTGCAAGGGCAACCCCCAGTGCGTTAGCACATTTAGCTATAGGTATTTACCTCCAGACAAGGAGGTAAATACAAGTTAAGAATTACATGGTTATGCTTAAGATTCCACATTAAACTTGGCATGGAAAAAGAATCAACTCCACAACAAGACTCCTTTCATTTATGAAACCAGGGATCTCACGATTGTGCAAGATCAAAGAATAAGGAAATATGACAGCATTCCTTCCTCATTTCCTGCTCCTTATGACAGAAATTTCATGTCAAGGAAGGATCCATCTTTTCTGCATTGCATTAAACTCAGCTATTCATTCTGTTTTGCGCTTAGGCGATGCTCAGAAGTTCTAATTGTTCCATTTTGCTGCTTCTGAGTATGTCGTCCTCAATTCCATTGGAATAGTGTGGAGTTGATGAAGCATGGGACAACATATGTAACGGGGTCCTTCCACCATTATCAACTAGATCTTTCATTTTTGCTACCAAAGCAGAATCTTGTAACAATGTCTCCATACAAATATGCACACCTATAAAAAGAGTACCATTAGATACGTTATAAATACAGACAGACCTGGCTTATGAATTAGATAGAGAAAGATAACATACGGTAGCGCCAGTAATGTTTTGGGTTAGTTGGATCATTGATGGTCTCTTCTTTTGGAGGGCGCGTTGCATATTTATCTTCAATAGCTAAAATGTCCTGATGATTCAAAATATCATATAAGCAAAAAGAGAACACGACACATTCAAGAGAGAAATGCATCATATTAAGTTCCGCTTACTTGAAGTGGGAAAATAGCCCACATAGAAGGCGACTCCATGTGCTGCCGCAAAATACTATGCACGATATTTGCCTCACATTTGGAAGGTGGTGATACGGTTTGTCCAAGAATTGTTCGATAGAACTTCTCTGTCAGAGTCTTATCTTCTTCCCACCATGCACGCAATGTAGAGCAGTCATGACAAGAAGGCGCACAAACCTGCATCAATGATGGTGCACAAGATTTACTACCAGGTTACATGAAACTAGTAACTAGTGATTGCATTATCAAGCAGTACTATGTACCGTCATATAATCATATTCAGCTGGATCATTAAAATCTTCGCCCGATTTATTCGGCATTCTTTGAATTCTTAGACCAAGTAAACCTAATTCTTTGAGTACCTGCAAAAGACCTAATAAATCAGTAACCATCCTTAGAAGTACGGCTGAGAACATCCATAGACACTAACAATTCAACATGACAATCAAATTAGAGGAGAAGTCAAATTACCGGTGGCACACATTCAGGAATGAGTCCAAGATCTTCACCACATGCCAACATATCTGAAGAGTTCATCAGCACAGGAAGCGTCTTTAAAGCATTTTCTCGCCAGAGATTGTCTTGCCGATGGTAGAAATAATCGTAATATAGCTTCAACAACGCATCCTTGCTGTGACATGAGATAGTCGACCTATGTAAATAACAACTCCCTGCAGTAATCCATGTTGATACAGCAAAAAGCATTTTACCTATATTCATCCATCTCCTTATACAAGGAGGTCTCCATAATATTAAAGCGTGGATAGAATTTTTCTGCGTTTTCTTCATCTCTCATCAAGACAACTTCCTGGCATCAATAACAAGAATCCCTTTAACAAATGTCCATTGTTAAGGATTAAAGTGCAAAACCATAAAGAAAACACACATGCAATAGGTCAAAAAGAGCAGCCTGCGTCTTCAGAGCATCCTCCACAACCCAGCTTGGAGATCCATCCCTTGGTTGAAGTTCAGCTATGATCTTCTTCTCGGTGTTGTATTGCTCTTTAAACTGCCAATGAAGCCAAACTTCAGTAAACAAAGTACAACAGAAACAAATTCTTCCAGGTTCTAACTACATCATTTCACAAAAGCCATCTAATAAGTAAGAAGCATCCCATGTCAAGAATTTTCAAACTGTTAAATAAGGATGTGGGTTGGAGGACTACATACTTTATAGCATCCATCTTGATACTCTTCAAAAAATCTTTTTGATATTTCTGAAGCTTTATTACCGAACTTTTCCTGCATTACCAGTACGACAATGTCAAAACAGGATATGGATCAGATTATGGCAACATGGAAGAACATTCACCTTTAGCATGTGCGACCGAACATAAGGCTCGCATAACAGATTGAAATCCCAAATACCCTCCCTTTCTAGCTCTGCCTGAAAAATAGAAATACAGTTGGATGTGGGAGAAGTGCACAACATTGCACAACTGCAAAAATTAGGCATGCAAATAACAAACCTTGCTTAGTGGAATTGATGGGCGGAAATGGCCCATCAGACCGGTTACTGCATGATCTGGTAACTCCCATATTCGGAAAAATCCTAATATATGATCTATTCGATAGGCATCAAAATATTTTGCCATCTACATCAAAACATGGTAGCTAGACATGTAAGCCCACAATGAGGTACACATAATATGTAACAAAAATTGTAGGCATCTTCTTCACCTGTGTTAGCCTTGCTCTCCACCAAGCATAGTTGTCCTTTGACATTTCCTCCCAATTATAAGTTGGAAACCCCCAATTCTGGCCATTTTTATCAAAATAATCAGGAGGGGCACCAGTTGACGTGTTCATACGAAACAGTGTTGGGAAGACCCATGTCTCAACACTATCTCGGCCCACACCAATTGGAAGGTCTCCTTTGAGAACCACCCTATGCGACCGTGCATACTCAGCAGCATCTGAAAGCTGCAGGACATGAAATAATTACTAAAAGATACGACCAAAGTGCACCCTTGCAGAGCACCTGCAAGGGCATGTTCAATGGTGGTTTTATGGGAAGTATATAATTCTTACCTGTAGATGGAGGTGGAACTGAATATAATAGACAAACGCAATTGCAGAATAATGATCGGAGCTTGGGGAAACAAGTTTTTCTAGCTGCATGTCATATGCCAATGGTAAACTAAGTGGAATTTGTTCTTAAATGCAAAAAATTAGATGCCTTCAGAATAAATAAATAGAGCAATTATATAGAAGACACCAATAACCAAGATCAGAACCTGTACCCAAATCGAGTAATACACAATGGTTGAAGGTCCATATCTTACCTTTGCCTGGGAAAAATGTGCATAGAGACCCCATTTGGAATGGTCTGATGTACCAAACAGATCACGCAGAAAGCAAAAAGCAGCATATGGTCTCAACCATCCCTATGGAAATAGATGCAAATGTCAGCACAAAATTAGAAATGGACCAAATGTTTCAACGTTCCCATATACCTCATTATCTTCAAAAAACTGCTGGAACTCAGGCGAAGAGAACACAGTCTCTCTCTCTAGGTTGAATATTTTCTTTGCAATGCGTAATTTCACCGCCATCGTGTTGTCATAATCTACTTCCTATGCATCATATACTGATAACTCAATATGCTTGCAATCCACACAAAATTAGACTATATAACATAACAACTTTCAAACCTTGTAGTCCAGTCTCTTTCTTGCCAGTTCAATTTCATTCTGCAAAAATTGTTGAGAGGGTCTTGTCATATAAAGGAAATTCAAAACCTTTTACTCCTCGCAAAAACAAATCCTAATAAAGCCAGCATTATATGCTTATGCAAAGAATCGCTACATCACCTTGATGTCCCTAGGAATATTCTTTGACAAATTTTGAAGTCTAAGATAAAGAGGATGCAGAGCACATACAGATACGGAACTGCAAGACAAAGACCATAAACGTCATTTTCCCCTTATCATCAAATTTTACTGTAGTCACAGTTATATGGCATGAGCATACCTGTATGGGTAAGAGTCCCACCACATTCCATATACAGAGGTATCATTTATTGGGAGAAGTTGAACAAGGCTCAACCCTGATTTAACTGATAGGTCAACCAAAAGCTTTAAATCTAGAAACTCTCCAACTCCAACGTCATCTTGCGATCTTAATGAAAACACAGGAATAGCTAATCCAGCACCCCTCCATGGAGTCCCCTGTAAATGTACCGATATACATTTAAATACCATGCTATGCTTATTCTGAAAATTCCAAAACTACAGTGCATATGGTAAATACATACTCTGAAATACCCATCTGTCACAATCAGCACTGATGCAGGTCTCTTGATGTGTGAGTCCAATATCAGTTCCCTATCTTCACCAAGTTCTGGAATTACATCACCTGCTTTGTCCTTGAGAATGTAGTGGTACGTGCCAAGGAGTTAAAAGGAACAATTTTCATCTTAAATAAATGGCTAATCCCAACAAAAATTAGATGTAACAGAAATCATACTAATGAAAGGATATCCAACTGGGAACTCTGACTTGTCTATCAAGCATTGGCCATACCAATGACCGTCACCACTGTAAGAAAGCTGGAATGCCTTCTCTGAATCCCATTCCCCTAAACTAGGAGCACTGCCTCTGATATATACCTGAAATAAATTAACCTCAAAACTATGAAATAGAACCTTCAACAGAAAAAATATTTATATATGTATGGACACTTACTCGTTGCCCTTTCTGAAAAGTTGTACAGTTTAGCTTAAAACAGACATATACATTATCTGAAAAAGCAACAAAGGGCATGTCAATGAGATTTTTCATGTGGAAAGACAATTACGTTATGTGATAGTAAACTACCATGGTTGCTCACAAGTTCTGATATAATGTGGTTCTCCCCTGCATGTGTATCTTCACATAATTCTTCCATGTCCTCTGATTTAAAAATTACTTTCCGAAATGCACTTTTAGTCAATAGGCTTTCTGGTGCACATCCGTCCTGCAACCATTCTAGAACTTATGACAGATTTAAAAAAGAAAAAATGCTGGACAAAAGAGCAGCTAAGCAGTTTTAGTGCATAAGATGCATATTATAATGTATGTATACCTGCCACAAATCGTAAATATCGACAGTTGCACCAATTGGAAGCCCAGATGGAAGCTCAAGACACCTCCTATTGCCAGATTCCCACTTGATAATATTTTGCTTCTCGTCTACTAAACAATAGTTATAGCGAGCATCAATCTTTGCAGGCACTATGAGCTGACCATACCATACTAGTTCGCTTCCCTCATGTCGAGGATACATCTTCAGACCATTTTTTATATTCCAGCTTCCAAGGGTAGGGTCGGATCCTGACACCATGACACTTTCTCCCCATTTTGTATAGTATGGGACCCTAAATCTAACGCTAACCTTAGTTTGCCCCTGTGTGGTCCTTCTGGTCTTAGATTCTGCCATTGAATTCTCTGCCATTTTGCACCCTTTAGAAAAAAGATTTCAAGACTGCTCTGTCAACTATCACTGCCTAACCTCTAAGATACAAAAATTTGAGCAGATGTATTATTTCTGCCTAAGGAAGTACTTTGAAGAATGCACGCTAGATACTCAATTATCTAGAAAGGAGTGTCAAACGTGTCAACTAGTTCTCTCAGATTCGAGAGACAAAACCAGCCTTCCGTCTATGAAACTAGAGCTGCGCCGACGAAATAGACCGAAATCAACATTTGCGATTGTAAACGAAGTGCTAGTCACGTCAACTAGAATTCAGAGCTCAAAGCAAGCTCGTCAGTGCTGGGATCCTTCAAAAACCAAAAGCGAAGATCCAATGCAACGCAAAAAAGTGCAGCAGCACAGAATGGACAAACGAAAAAAAGGAACAGAACTTTACGGTGCTTTGTAGAACAATAATGGAGCTTCTGAAGAATAATGGAGGCTAGCTCGAAGCTTAAATATTACGGCGAACGGATCAAATTCGGCGGAGGCGAGCTCGAAGGAAGACGCTTCTGCGTGGCCTACCGAAAGAAGACGGCCACGATGTGGTGAGCTGGCAGACGCGTGGCATATTCTGCTTTATCTCGAGTATCCTGCCGGGAACAAAGATGTACGTGCAAAACGTGGCAGCATCACATCCATCCGTTTCTTATGACGGTCTTGTTTTTTCCATTGGTACGGGAGACACGTTTTTTTGTGGTAAAGGCTTTTTAAACACGTGGACTTTTTCCTACCATCATTTAGTGCAACGAAAAGCTGGTGGGTGCAAGTCCCCATCTCCAAGAATGTTAGCTGTAGCAACCGACTCCGTGCTCTCGTCCATGTATTTTCTATCTAATCTACTAACTATGGTGTCACTCCAATCCTCAATATACATCCTACCAAGACCCCAGGTTCTCGACCATGTATTTCCTGTCTAGTTGTCTAGTACATTGTCATTCGAATCCTCAATATACATCCTACGAATCCCCCATGCACCCGTTGTGTCACTCATCACAGCTGTCGTGTCACTCACCACAACTGCCATACTACTTCCATCTATCTTGCCAGTCTAGCTCCACTTATTGTCAGTTGTTGCGCCACACTACTTGCATCTGTCTTGCCAATCCACCTCCACCTGTCGTCACTCGTCGCAACTTCCATTCTTCTTATTGTCACGTCAATCTAGCTGCACTTTCTCTGTCACTTCCATTGACCATTAGCAATTGTTGTGTCACTTCCATGTGCCCTAAACATTCCGCTAACAAAGCTCCAAATTCTACTCATTGCTTCATTCGCGTTGATTCATTCTCCAACATTATCAGATACCACACCAATATTGTAGACCTTTATGCTTAACGTGTAATCTTTTCACATCAAATATCATTTCTTGTCTCAACTTTTCATCCATAAAGCAATTAGCCCATGTGCCAAACCTTGTTGAAAATCTCATCCACACTTGAGATGAATAGTTTCGTGTTGTTAAGTTGTAAAAAAGAAGTTAGCCTTGAGACAATAGCCTCGAAAAATGTGTGGCTTTTGCACAATTCATGTGCTTCGTTTCTATGTATTTGATCAATATACCTAACAAAATGTAGCGCACGTGCAAGATATCCTTTTTAGATTGCCCCATTTAAGGGCAACTCATTAATTATAGGGGTGGGGGAAGTGGACAGTGAATGAACGACAAATTTCGGGGAACCCTTGACGCCTACCTGCTGAAATCAAGAATTTCAGATAAAAAAAATATCAAGAAGCTTTCCGATAAAAAACCATGGAATTCTTTACATTTTCCGGCTAAAAATTAGTTTTTTGCTTAATGCTCCCTCCTACCTTAAATTATGTAGGAAATTTACCTTTTTCTGTAAAGAGTTTGTCGCTCACTGGAAGTGGATTTTGGTATTTCGTAGCGCATTTTGGGTATATATTTGGCACATTTGACTCCAAAAACAAAATCCCAAAGTTTAGTTATGGGATAACACATAGTGTCCATATCATACATATATTTGGATATTGTTTATCACTACAAGAAATTTATCGTGGCAGCCTGAATATTGTTTATCACTACAAGAAATTTATTGCAGCGGGGCAGTTCTCTTCTCCGGCTACCCTATATTTGGTGGAGTGAGCCAGTCAAAAAGAATATTCTCGGGCAAAGATTTCCCTCTAATGATCCATCTGGTAATAATGGATGCGTGTCAATCTAAGAACATGCAGGATTGGAACCTATGCTAGTGTCTTGTGTTCTGGTATCTATAGAATAGAGATCATTGTTCGTAATTCAATTTAGGCTGGAATTACTATAAATTTACTTACATTTTTAAACCTGTAATTTCAAGTCTACAAGATATAATTTCAGCTCCACTACTTTTTATTGTTTTAGATAAAGCATTGAATTACGATGAAAACAATACATTGCATCCCATTTCATTTGCATCCCACTTCATTTTCATTTACAGCTCAAAATTTCCAACAGAGTTCAGGATTTACAACAACTGCTTGGAGTTCAGAATCAAACGAAAATATAACATTGTTTCCAACTAAAAGTTACAATGTTCAACTGCAAAATACATTTGTGCAGCAAAGACATAAAGACACAATCACAGAGCTCTATTCTTATTTAGTGCAGAGATCACGCCAACTAACTGATTTATATCAACACCGCTAGATTATCACCTGCGTATCACATCAATAAATCTTTTAACAAAAGAAATAATAAAAGCAGAAAAGGACATTAAAGATGAGCTCTTAACAGAAAAATCGTAACCTAAACTATTATTACCTGAATGCTTGTAAACAAATAACACAGATATGTTCTTAAAACTTTGGTGGATCTTGCCAAACTGATGCATATACCTATTCTTGATGCCAAAAGTTCCCAAGAATCTGTGCTATTCGACAAAACTCTCTGCCAATTGAAATCCCATACAATCTCCACAAAATGCTAAAAGGGTGCAAAATCGGTACTGGGTAGCAGAAATCACCGTCCGGACGCCGCTTACAAGTGCTTAAAATCGGCGTGTTTTAAACACGACGTGCGTGATTGATCAATTGACATGTAGGGTGCGCGCCCGTCAAATGACAGGCTGAGAGAATCATGAGCTTGTTTGGTGCCGGAAACATGAATGCGTGTAGCCCGCCATATTCGTGGATGGCGGGCTAACCCATCTTGAATTCAAGCAAAATGAAGGGACTAATTGTTTTCAAGAATTGCCTGAACCGAAATTCAACAATTTGCCCTCACCAATTTTGCAATACACAGAAATCCGGGATAGATGAAACCCAATTCCTCTCCCCGTTCAGTTTACAGAGCCATTGATGCAGCAAGGAAGAGAGATCAGAGGCAGAGATTGTATGCAAAGAAGGTAGCAATGAAGAAGAATTCCCCTTCTAAAGATTCGCCTTCAAAGAAGAATAAGAAATTGAGACTGAGTGACCGCAGAATAAGAGAAATTTCAGGAGAAATTTATGAAGTATTCAACCAAATTAGTACAAATGTTGATGACAATGACAAAGGCCGTATCCTTGACAGTCTTCTTTGGAGGGCAAGGGATTTACCAATTGCTTCTATAAAGAAATCTAAGCAGGTTACTATGGCCGAGCAAATGGTGAAGAATTTGAAGGAAACAATGCAAGAACATAAGTATGAGAGGAATCATGACATGCTTCGTGCAAGGAAGTCCACCCTGATAATGGCAGCAGCAGGTACAAATGGTGTCAAGCCATTGAATCAAACAGAAGTGGCCAGATTGCTCAGCATCCCCAGAAAAACCATTTCAAATGCTTTTCAAAGACGTGAGGAGGTATGTATCAGAGACAGGAATAAAGATGGAACATCCAATTCACCTTCTTGAAGTCAGCCAAGTAAGTATTCATCCTATATTGTAGGGTTCATTATATGTAGCATTTATTTGGCATTCACACGATTTCCCCAGGTAGCTTGCAATTCTACCTCGTGTTTAGAGAGGAGAATCCTCATATCAAAATTGCATTGCGGACTTTTGAGAGGTTGAAACCGAAGTTTTGTAAGGAGGATGCGTGAGAGGCATACATCTTGCCGCTTGCATCTACCACTTGAAATTTGAATACATCATGCGAGGGATTGAACGGCCTTGAGAAAATCGGGTGGAGTTCATGACAATTGCAACCCCGCCACCGTGGAGATTTGTGGCCCCGCCCGTAATGTGCAGCCAAGGAGCATACAATCAAGTGCACCGGTGATTTATGGAGACAAGTGGTCCGCAAAGAAAAGGTGATGATGAGGAGTGGTTTGATCATAACCGTTTGATGTTGGCGTGTAAAAAAAAATGTGGGTTGGATAGAATTAGAAAATATCCACGAGGAAATGGATGGCACGGGTTCAAGACTAGTTACTTGGAAGACATTTGAAAAGCAACACTGGGACCCGGATGGAGAATTGGATCCAAGAAAGGCTTTGAGGTACAAACTTGTCTTGAGATTAGTACGCAGACGAGAGAAGTCCCAAAGAGTTTCAAGAGGATGTGAAGAAGGTAATATCGATTTTGTTCCACACAATTACATAGCACATTGGCGGCCAATCAGTTTAAACAAGTGTGTGTCATCATTTCCGGAAGATACAATTGTATCTCGTTATTGACTTTTGCGTAAAATTACAAAGATCAAGATCCGCAATGAGCCCCATCAATGCACCGCATACGCACCAAGTTTCTATACTTGTTCACATAACATATAGATATATAGACATGACAAAAGTGCTGATATTCCTGTTCCTGTGCAGACAGAAGAAGAGTGTCCAAAGAAGAAAAAAAAGAACAGAAGATTGGAGCAGATCAGGAATAGACTCAACAATGGTAGGAAGATCATAAAAGAGACTCACTTTTACATTTCTGATGATAAAGTGCATGACTCATTATTTGTGGAACACTGCCTACAAAAGCATGTTGCATGGCTTAAGGAACAGGAAATAGAGTATGAGAAGCATTGGGTTTGGAGTGATGGTTGCTCATCACAATTCAAGTCAGGAAAACCTTTTTTTTCTTAGGCAGGTACTTCACAATGAATGACAAGGAAATAGTGTGGAACTACTTTGCCACTGCTCATGGTATAGATGAACATGATGGTGCAGGTGCTGTTATCAAAAGGCTGCTAAGTAAGGAACAACTCAAACCCAATGGTGTGCAACTGAGGCATGCTAAAGATATTGTAAAATTTCTGTGTACATATTTCAGCAGTCTACCAGTTGATGAAACAGATGAGATCAAAAGATATTTTTGGGAAATTGAACCTGTTGTTGTGGCAAACATGGAAGAATATGAAATTGAAACACTTAAAGGCACAAAGAAGATTCACTGTATCGGACCTGTCAGCAGGAGTAGACCAAACAGGCTTGCTCATAGATGCCTGTCATGTTTCTGCTTGTTTTGCATGGATCATAATTGGGACTCCTGCATCAATACAGGTAGATTTGGAAAATGGGAGGTAACTGACTTAAAACCAGGAGTTGAGAAGAAAAATGAGACTCTTGAACAAGCCAATGAATGAATCAGTAATTTGGTAGAGGTAGGTGACAATTTTGCAGTGAATGCGGAGGTAGACAATTCAGAGGGTGTGGACTTCTACATCCTCAAGTGCACAGAACCCAAATGCATACTTGAAGATTCATACAAAGATGGATGGGGGCAAAAATTTGGAGTGCATGAGGTTATCTTAAGTGGATTGTATTATCAATTCTTGGGTAATTTCAAGTACATGTTGCTCACTAAACAACCCGAAGCCTCCGTGCACAGCCATGTGGTAAGATATCCTAAAATTGATATGGTATGGAAAAAATAGAAGGCACAGACATGTACAAAATTTCACAGGAGACCCATGAAAAAATTATGGCCAGTCTCCCAATAACATTGTAATTCTTTGACACTTAACCAAATTGATGTTATTCTTTTCAAGTGATTTGTTGTTCCAGCACCTAAGCACGTAAGCACACATTTTTATATATATTAATAATAGTGAGGATGTACAAGGGTGGTGTGCATGGACACGAACTTCGAAATGAAGATTGAATTGTTGTTTAAGAATGTAGATTTGTGACATTGGAATAAGATTCAATTATTTATTTTGGTACCATCACTATCCCAACATTCTTGGCAAAATTATATTGTCAAGGCATTTCTCGATGTGACATGTGTCAATTCGACTGGTCATACGGAATATTTAAGCCTGGTTACGAATTAATGGTTCTGGCGCGTGTGAGGTTTTTCGCATTAATCGACGCCAGCCTAATGGATTTAAGCACTAGGCGCCTAAGCGTAAGCTCTTCTCACAAGCTCACGCCCCATTCCCAGCCCAATTCCTCCGCTCCTTCCCCAATCCGCCGCACTTTTCCCAATTCCTCCGCACTCCTTCCCCAATCCAGAAGCATGAAGCGAGCATGCAAATGAGGAGGGAGGTCACCTCTAAGAGGCGGCTTACTAAAGCGTCGAAGAGGTGTTCCCTCCCACTCTTCCCACCTTTGCCTCAAGTACTTGCCTCTCTGGCTCGCCTCCTCTCCGCCCACTCTACTGCCTCTCAATTTGAAGAACCTTTCTTCGATTCCTCGATTCGATTCTTCTCGATTCCTATGAGGAATCAGAAAATGAGGAATCGGAAATGTCTTCGCAGGAATATGTCACTGCAGTTCTGCAAGGATGGATAGGGGAATAAGAAGAAGAAGACGAGTCTGATGAAGAAGTCCCTGAAGAAGAAGAAGAGGATCCTGAAATTGAAGACGAATCGGCCGACTTGGAGGAGTTCAGGGCGCTCATAAATGGTATGCATGTTTCATTCGTTTTCTTTAATCAATTTTTCATTTTCATGTGTTTAATCAATTTTTTGTTATTGGTGTTGCAGATGGAGAATGAAGGGCCTACAGCTTGCCTCCGGCGTTTTTTTTTTTTTAATTGTTCTTGCCTCCAGCAGACACCCCATGAAGAAGACACCCCCTGAAGACACCCCCCTGAAGAAGACACCCCCTGAAGAAGACATACTGAAGAAGACACTGGCCTGAGGGCCAATTTTTTTGTAAAAAAATTTGTTTATAACATGTGTACACTGGCCTGAGGGCTTTTTTTTTGTAAGAAATCTTGTTTCTATCAATTTTTTTTTGTTGTCTCTATCAAAGTTTTTTGTTTCTCTATTAAATGTTATTTTTGTCTATCTATCAAATTTATGAAGTTTGAATTCTTGTACAGTCCATTCTGATTCTGCTTGAATGTAACAAAGGTTTCTAGCTCTTTAATTACTTTCAAACACTAAGCATTTTAATTAGTTTCAAAGAAGCTTGTGAGTAAGCACCGGAACACACGAGCACTTATGCAATAAACAGCTAGCTTTAAACAGTTATATAGCTTAACAGTAAGCACTGCACCTTAACTGCATGACAGTAAGCACTTGATGACATTAACACTTCTGCTAGCGTTAAGCAACTACATAAAAGTAACTGTCACTGCATGACAATAAGCGATTCCGCCATTAAGACTCATACCGACTAGCACTTGCGGGCAATTTTTTTTTAAGCACTTGATAAGTTTTAAGCATCCCTTTGCAACAAGATTGAAGTAGATATAAACAATATAGCAAAAACTTATAGACAAGTTTGCATTGAACTACATAAACAATATAGCAAAAACATTCTTAAATTAAGATAAAGATGGTACATGAAAAGTGTAGGATTCCTTGGCCTAAATAAATGACAAACAGGCCAATAATCATGGAGAATGACAATCTTCATCACCATAAACCTTCTCCAATTCCTCCTTCATAAACCTGCAGAACTGCAATTGTTTTCCAGAAAGTCTTTCCAAACATAGCTTCATAATCTTTCTATCTGTCTTAGGCCAGGGGCTTGTATCTGTGTGTGTTCTTCACCAAGAACTTCATTTTTCTTCAGCCTTGGCCTGCAGTTATTTCTTCTATCTTTGGGGTGAGTACTTTATTAGCACTTCATCATAGACATCCATCTTGAATGCAAAAATACCCGAGAAATTTCCGTGGACTGCTAAGGTAAGTCTTGTATAATGAATCATCAAGAAGCAAAGTCTTACCTTTGAATCTTGGGTATGACTCATATATTTTCCCAAGTGGCTTCATCATGACTGGACAGCCAGATTTGTTAGGGTGGTGAAAACCGGTCTCGCACACATTTTTTTCCTGGCCCCCCATACAAATTGAAATCCGGCCCCTCAAATCTGGACATAGTACTTGCAAAAGACATCTTCCACATTAGAGAGTTGCATTGATGACCATATACCAACACAACACTTCGTAACAAAGTCTTCAAGAAGAACAACGCTTCGGTCCGAATATCACTTTCTTTCTACTAGTGTATGTCATTGTCAATCCCGCCTAAGCGTATGTGTTCATTTGCACCATATGTTTTACCAACACACCATTTAAATCCAAGACAATGAGTTTATCTTTTTGCTTTTTGCCAAATCAATATTTAGTACGTTGGAACATCCCTAATACCTACACAAATGAATTACTACATGAATAAATAGATGAAGATGAAAATGAAAAAATGGGTTGAATGTGGAAACCTTTTCAGATCAACAGCAGGATTCTCTCGACCCAACGAGAAATCAACTGGTAATCCTACAAAGTGAATGCAACAAAAGAAAATCAATAATATTCAATGTTTTAAGCAACACTATTTCGGGCTTGCCCAAAGAATGCCCACACCGACCCTCCGTGTTTATTAAGGGCAGCAATCACTTGTTGAACATCGCTCACCCGAAACTTGAGGGCCCGATTCTGCATTTTTCTTCGCAACACACTTCGATAGGTGTGGTGTCATGATTGAGACCGCTTCCCGCATCTTTTTGCATAGCTACTTCTTGTTCTCTTTCTTGTAGCTTTGAACAACTTCTTTGCTATCCTCCGACTTACCCCTCTTTGTTCTTACGCCCTTTCCTTTTGGCAAATATTCACCCAAGTTGCCCTCATCCGATGGAATTACTCCCTCAACTTCCTTAGGTGCTTCAGGTGTGTACAATCGGTTCGTTGTTTTTCCACAACCGGTGCCGTGTTTACAACCGGTGTTTAGTGTTTACGCCTTCCTCTATAGCTTCTTGGGACTTCTTGACTGGTGGTGGTGGTTCTCATTGTTGCATTCAAATCAGTCACAATTGATCAGATACTCCTATAGGACTTTGCGGGTGTGTTGTGCATCTTCAAATGGCACCATTGTCCTTCTTTGAACCCCGGCGGGT
This sequence comes from Isoetes taiwanensis, assembly GCA_021234155.1. Lineage (NCBI taxonomy): Eukaryota > Viridiplantae > Streptophyta > Lycopodiopsida > Isoetales > Isoetaceae > Isoetes > Isoetes taiwanensis. The sequence goes on from JAJEKV010000014.1 coordinate 19,639,652, forward strand.
GAGACCTCAATTGCGGATCGGATTAACACATCCTTTTTGGTGTACTATTTGAAGCACCTGCAACATGGCCAAAACCTAGCTCATCAAATACACCCTCTGGCACCTTTCCAGGGCAACCATGAATACATTGTCCTCCTCTCAACAATGAACAACAAGCTATATGATACTCATGTTGGCAATTCAGTGCTAAACTTAACCTATAAGCTTTAGTGAATTCCAGACCACATGCTGAACATGTATAAAATGGATCTTCCACTAACAACTTATCTCGTATAATAGTAGAGATGCTAAATGTTGCAGGAGTATCCATTTTCAGCTTCCACAAATTGTTTATGTAGAATTGCAGAAGTCTCTGTTCTTCTTCGAGAACTTTTAACTCCTCCTCAAGTTTGAGTTTACATTTCACCTGCTCATTAACAGATGTAGGGTTCATTGCTTTTTGTACCTTGTTCCTGTGCCAAGTTTCCATCTGGACAGTCTGCTCCAAATCTTTAATTTCTGCCTCCAACTCACAGTTTGGATTAAGCTTGAACTCCTCCTGTTTTGTAGCCAAATCATTTGTGGCCTGTCTTAAACTGTTCTCAGCCTCTTCCAACATCATTTTCTGTAATTCAGAGGCCTTCTCATTGCCTTTCAGCTCACTTCCTACTGCTTCCAGATTCTTTGTGATAAGTAAAACTGATTTTCCAATCTCATGTACTGCATTCTGTACTCCACCTTTGGCTTTGCCTTCATTTCAGTTTTCCTAACATGTGCTACAACATCTGCCTCTGTTTTTACTTGTCTATTGTTGTGGTATCTTTGGCATTGCCGCGACAAATGCGGCCCAGTTTACTTTGTGTTCCTCGGTGCAAGTATTGATCTAGTGCAATTTTCAAAACCAAAGCAAGGGCCGGTTGCTTTCTTACTTCTTTGTTGTGACAATTCTTGTAGATTTTTCGCAGAGTGTTTCCAACTTCTCTTGAAGATGCTCCTTTGCACAGTGCCATTTTATCTTTTCCTTGTTCAACTTCTTTGTCCAAACAGAATTCCAATCTCGATCCGTGACATTATTTTCCAACCAAGCTTCTTCCTCGTGGGGCTTCACCCCCGAATTGCACCTGCACCTCGATGTTGCGAAAATCATCCGCTACTCCCATGCCTCCATCATCAACAATTGAAACACCGATCCGAGTTTTCGCCCAGGGGAAAAGGAGGGAGAAGGGCGCGGATCTGCTTCGACGTTTCATGAAGTTTCAAAGACTTAAAAGTGCTTAAACGCTTCGCCAAAACTTGTACCCCACTAGCGATTTTACACCCAAAAATCTCTGCCTCGCGGGAACCACTCCAAAACGTCAGCACCTCGTTGGGGATGAAGACCAGCTCGCCGGAATAGCCATCGCCATGCAGAAGGAAAAAAAAAAAGTGACAGAGCAAAAGTGATATTTTTTTAATGCAATTCCAGCCTAAAGTGAATTATGTCCGAGAAAGTGCAGCTCTCAGAATATTCCCTCGGCGGCGATGCGGCTTCGCCACTTGGGTGCTGCCTCGTCTGGCGGCAGCGCCTCAGGAAATTCCCTCGAGGAATTTCCTCGAGCAGCACAAGTGGGACTAGTCCCAATTGAGATTGAGACACTATGTCAGACATTGCATTATCTGGATAGAATCTGAAATTTTGACTCAGGACGTCTCCCTGCTCTGGCGCTTATGCATTCTCAATGAAAACTGAATGGATGGTATGCTGCAGTAATGAAATGGGCAAATAAATAGGATATATTGCCGAGAAGTTGGCCTCATAAATGGGATGAGCTGCAAGCATTTGTATCAGCCAAAGCAGTCGCTAAGCTGTGGGTGGATAGCGAAAATAGTATGGAAGCAGCCTTCTACAAGAAAGAAATTAATAGCCTTGATATCTATTGCGAACAACCATATTTGAAAATAGATATAAGGCTGAACTTGAGAAAAATCATTTCCAGGACGCGGCTCTCTTCCCATTACCTTGCCATAGAAATTGGTAGATGGCAAGGACTAGATCGTAAAGATCGACTATGCACCTGTTGCGTAACGAAGCCACAGGCTGAAGATGAGGCTCATACTTTGCACTTTTGCCCATCATATGAACATGTTCGGGAGACTTTGATGCTGATAACCTTCAAAACCTATTTAGTGTACGTCCAGTTAAATTGGGATCATATCTGAAGTCCATTTTCAAGGAAAGATTGGACATTATACGCTTATATGAGCATATGTCTTTACTTAAAAAAATTCTGGGATGTTTCCATTTTGATGTTTATTTTAGAATCCTCTACAGACTATAGACTATATTGTTGCCTAAACGGCTCATGTACTAATTGCCATATGGACCTGAGGATCCCCAAATGGCATGACTACTACTACTACTACTACTACTACTACTACTACTACTACTACTACTACTACTACTACTACTACTACTACTACTACTACTACTACTACTACTACTACTACTACTACTACTACTACTACTACTACTACTACTACTACAACAACAACAACAACAACAACAACAACAACAACAACAACAACAACAACAACAACAACAACAACAACAACATGACTCCTTTAGGGTTAGGGCTAAAGGGTCATGTAAGGTTTTGCCATGTGGCAAAATGGGGTTATTTGCACATGCTAAAGGTATGTGCAATATAAGAAGTTGCCCCCCTAGGGTGCAACTCTTTACGATCGCCAAGTACATGCCGTTAAGGCGACATGTACGAGTGATGTGGCAGTATAATATATATATTCATACCGTATATTATACTAGAACGTCACATTCTGGCTCACACTCAGGCGGACATGCAACGCCATCTCGATGCCCTAGACACATTTTGCCAGGTGACTGACATGCACGTCAACTTAGCCAAGACCAAGGTGGTCCTCATATCGTCTGCACGCTAGCCAAGGGCCCCACCCCTCACATACCGTGGCCAAAATGTTGAAGTGGTGCCCGCTTACAAATATTTAGGGGTGGAATTCTTGTCTGCCATGAACTGGGACAATTCTATCCGGTTGCGAGCCACATCAGGTTGGAAGGCATTCTATGCAATGTAGAACAATAGCCACAAGGTAGAGCTGTATGATTGGGCGCACCAGTCGCACCTATTCAAGGTGCTAGTAGAACCTGTGCTAAAATCCGTGGTAGGACTTACACATCAGAGGGATCAATCTATAATGGGACATGTCCTCCTTATATGCCAGTCTAGCCCCACCACCACAATCAGGCGGGCTCTTATGCACAGGCCGCATTAGTTGGGAATTAATGAGGCTATCTAGGTACATTGGCTACTAAGGCTTTCAGGGTCTCTACCCCACTTCCTAATACATAGGAGTGCGCATAGAATAAAATAATCATCCATAGAACTGAAATATAAAATAACATCTAATCTATCTACCTAAACATACATGGTTAGGTTCCTTCGTTAGGGTTTGTGATCTCAAGATCTATAAGGCCTCTAAGGCTAATCTAACATACTAACTCGGCCTATTGCCGGACTAGAAGTCAGCATTGCACAATAGAATTGCTATTTACCTGATCCTTGGCTTGCTCCAGCTCCTCGGAAGGCGTCCATGCTCATGTTCGGGCTGAAGACGAATGCATCCGAGAGGTCTGTTGTGCGAAGCCGGCTTTATGGCGTCTGGCAAGGCGGAATGGCACTCTAGCACTCGGCCGAAATGGCTCTTGGCTCTTATACATGACTTCTTTCGGGTTAGGGCTAAAAGGTCATGTAGGGTTTTGCCATGTGGCAAAATGGGGTTATTTGCACATGCTAAAGGTATGTGCAATACAAGAAGTTGCCCCCTAGGGTGCAACTCTTTTCGGTCGCCAAGTGCATGTCATTAAGGCGATATGTACGACTGACATGGCTTCAAGTATCCAACTTGTACGCTCCGTCTGCCTATCTATCTGAGGATGATATGTCGTATTCATCGACAGCTTCGTTTGAATGGTGTTGAAGAGATCTTGCCAAAATGCGCTCATGAACTTCAAATCTCTATCAGAGATTATCTCTCTCGGCATCCCATGGAGTCTGAAGATCTCCTTTGTGATAACATGGCGATATCTAATGCCGTGTCGGTGGTCCTGCATGGCACAAAATGTGCCATCTTCGACAACTTGTCGACTATGAACATTAAGGCATCCTTGCCCCTTATGGTTCTGGGAAGGCATGTTATAAGGCCCATGCTAATTACCTCTCATTTGATATTTGGTATTTGGGACTGGCAATGGCTCTAGCAGTCCTGAAATTCAAAGTTGTTCTGCCTTTGTCTGCTGACATAGCTGACACTCCCCGATGTACCTGGCTATCTGCTTCTTCATGCCAGGCCAATAATAGCTACTTCTTATTTTGAAGTAGGTTTTCATAAAACCTACGTGGCCAGCTATTGGGCTATTGTGCATGTCGTGGAGTATCAACTTCCTAACTGGATGATTCTAGTATGCACAATTTGTTTTTATGGTATAATAGGTTATCTTTCTTCTTAAAATGCTTGAAGGTCTCCCTCTCTTTGTCCGTTCTTGCCTCTTTTAAAAGGCTTTTCCATGCTTCCTTGAAATCTCGGTCCATTGGCAACGTTTCTATCTTCTTGCCAAACTCACTAGTGAATGTTGATATGGCATTGCAATGGATTCTCGTCGTCAAACGGTGCCTTGAAAGCACGTCTGCAACCACCTTGAGCTTGCTCACGATGCCGAAATCGTACTCCTCCAGGAACTCCATTTATCGCCTTTGTCACAAGTTGAGATGTGGTTGGGTGAAGACATACTGTAGATTCTGATGTTCTGTGTCTAATTGGAACTTCCTTCCCAATAGACAATGTCTCCATATCCTCAATGCTCTCACCGCTGCTAACAACTCCTGGACATGGGTTGGGTAACACGTTTCTGCATCATTCCTCTCTTCTTGCATTAAAACTACTCTTGTTGCAATCTTGCTAGCGTCGGTTGTCACCAACTTGTTCTTCTCTGGATCTAGCAACGTCAAGACTGGGGCAGTCGTTAAAGCCTTCTTCAACATCTCGAATCCTGCTTGGGCCTTCTTTTGCCAATGACTCGCCCAGTCTTTTATCTTCTCTGCTTTGGTGAGGTTCGTTAGCGGGGCTGCTATCTTGGCAAAATTCTTGACGAACTTTCTTTAATAACCTGCTAAGCCGAGGAAGCTCCTCACTTCATGGATGTTCTTCGGGGCTGGCCAACCAATTATCGCTTCAATCTTCACAGGGTCGGTGGAAATCCCTTCAGCTGAAATTACATGTCCCAAATACTCTACTCTTTCGGTAGCAAAGTGACACTTTGACAACTTCGCGTAGAGTTAATGCCTCCTCAGCTTCTCAAGTACCTTCCTCAAGTGTTGTGCATGCTCCTGCAAGGATTTGCTATATACCAAGATGCCATCAAAGAAAACTATAAGGAACATGTCTAGAAACTCACGAAAAATGTTGTTCATGAGCCTCGTGAAGGCTGTTGGGGCATTGGACAGTCCGGATGGCATCATGTGAACTCATAGTGGCCATATCTCGTTCTGAAAGCGGTTTTGTGGATGCCTTCTTCTTTAATCCTAATCTGGTGGTAGCTCAACCTCAAATCTATCGTGGAGAAGACTTTTGCACCTTGGAGCTGATCCATTACGTTATCTGATCTCGGTAAGGCCTACTTATTCTTGATGGTGTGCTTGTTCAATTGATGATAGTCAATGCACATCCTTAAGCTTCCATCTTTCTTCTTGACGAATAGGATAGGTGCCCCGAACGGGGACACACTGGATCTTATAAATCCTAGATCCAACAACTCTTGCAACTGCTTCTTCAATTCTGCCAACTCTTGAGCTGCCATTCTATACGGTGCCTTACTTGTGGGCTTGATCCCTGTTTCAAGTGCTATTTCACACTCGACTCCCCTATATAAAGGAAGTTGCTTGATCTCATATGGGAACAAATCATAGAACTCCTTCACTAGCTTGGCTATTTGCTTCGGCAACTTGCTCAATGCGTTGCCCTCCTTATCTTCCTCTGTTTCTGGCTCCTCAATGTCGAGCTTGAAGATGTAGGCCACTTGCTCTTTCTTTATGCATTTAAGTAACTTCTTACTAGTAATGCATTGCATGATTGGGGTGGCTTCCTTACTTGTTATCTCAATGATTTTGCCATTTGGTGCCGTTAAGGTCACTTTCTGCTTCCCGCATTCAATTACAGCGCTGGCCGGGCCAAGGTTTTCCATATCTATGATCAGGTCATGCTTGCTAATATTCATGACCTTTGCTCCCATTCCAATGTTGATGCCGTGTAAGTCTATGTCGAAGCTGTGTGTTAGATTGCTCCACTTGCTAACATTACCAGCCTAGGCTTGGACTTCAATGGTTTCAGCTTCAACATTTCTACCATCCTAGGGAAGCAAAATTATGGGTACTCCCTGTGTCTATCAACACTATGAAAGATTTGGCTTTGACTTTCCCTATTGTTGAAATGATCTGATGTTGACTCTCGGCATGGATGTAGTTGAAAGCTTCTTCATCATCGTTATCCGGGGTGTCTTCCATCCTCCTAACTCTACTAGTGCCGCGTTCATCACAAAAGGACAGTTGTGCATCCGATGTCCCGGTTGGAAGCACCTGAAGCACAACTACTTTTCTATACATTCTTGCCTCTTTTCCTTGGGGATGGACTGCAAGAACTGTTTCACTGCTTTGGAGTAGTTTGAACCTCTCGCTTGCCCTTTGTCCTTGAATGTGACTTGCTTCTTGTCCTGCTTCCCGTTGTTTGCATTGTACTGTGGTCTAGCAGGTGTCGGGCTTTTTGCTCTCGGACTATAGCTTCCGGTAGCTTTCCCCTTATCCTGATAGTACTGTTGTTTTTGTCCGCTGTTCTAGGGACCTATTTCTTGTAGGCTCAAGGCCTTGGACTCTGCTTCTGACACTGTTCTGGGGTTGATAGCTCTCACAAGCTTCCCGATTTCTTCATTAAAGCTCGCGATGTACCCCTGAACTGCGTGTTTTTCACCTAGCTTCCACCAAATTTTGCCCGCTCCTTTGAGGTTAGCTGTAGCTACCCTACCCTACTCTTGTCCTTGTCCTTCATGCTATAGGCGTTTCTATACTCTCTCATCTCATCCAACCAGGCTTCGGCTTCCATTCCTGATCTGCTATCCCCCGAGAGCTGGTCTAGCTTCCTGGCTTTCCAGACATTGCTTAGTGCGGAGTCGACTTTCCTCTGATAGTCGGCCCTGCTTCTGCCCTTATCTCGGTTCGGACCGTCCCGATGGTCTTGCCGATCATTGTCCTACTTCTCTGATTCTGAGTCTGAGTCAGAACTGGTGTCGGAGGAGTCCGTGCTGGGGGATCTCCTTCTTCGGTTCTTCTTCTTTCCCTTATCTGTTCTCTGAACAGGTGCCTGGGGTAACTGAACGTTTTGGTCCGGTGCGATTGCTCCTTTTTCCACCAATAAAGCTTTTATCTCTTGGATATCCGATCTCATCTGGGATATCTCTTCTTCAGGGGTATGCACTTCAAACTCTTGGTACATGTTCCTTGGCTGGAATTGTTGAGCCAGAGTTTCTTCATCCCAATGGCGTCGGTGATGTTCTACGATCCTTGGTTCTCTAGTTGCTTACACATTAGATTGCACTCTTATGATTAGCTTTTGTTTGTTGTTGCATTGGTTGTATTTGATGATATAATTGTGCGGATAAAATATATCAAAGAACATTTATAATGCCAAAATATTCATAAGATGAGTACATTATTACAATGATTCCAACTATTTTTGGAATCTCCGATATGCAGGATTGTCCTCCAAGAACTTCTTTACTTGGGTTGTACCAAATGTACGTCCCAAGTTCCTAAGAATATTGGTGGCTGTCCCACCTTGCAGTGCTGTTACTAACTCTTCCACCCTTCGATCTGAGGTGTAGGCCCAATGATGGCTAATCGGTGTAACGGACCCATAGGAGACCGCTCGAGTAGACCTGGGTGTCGCATTCCCGAGACACTGGCATAAATGGGTAGAAGTAACTACTCATAAATATCTAGATAGTTTTGCCCAGTTGGTTAAGGGCATGTCAGTTAGGGGCATGTCAGTTAGGAACGTTACATTTGGTATCAGAGCAGGGCTTGAGTTAGAGTCTCCATGGGGGTAAGTATGTCCCAAAATACCGTTGGACGGTAGGTCATGACTTGGTCTTGGACATCATGGGATGGTGTGTTCTATGGTTTGTGATGCTTGAGGACGAGCATAGTTCTATTGGAAGAGATTGTAACGGACCCATGGGAGACCATTCGAGTAGATCTGGGTGTCGCGTTCTCGAGACACCGGCATAAATTGGTAGAAGCGACTATTCATAAACGTCTAGACAATTTTGCCTGGTTGGTTAAGGGCATGTCAATTGACATGCCCTTAACACAAGCCCCCAAAAAAAAAAAAAAATTGTTATTAGTTTTTTAAGTTACTTTTTGTGTTATACTACTAGGCTAAACCAATATTACTTTGTGGGTTAATATGTTGAATAAGCAGACGGAGTTAAATAGTGTGATTTGTATTTAAGATTTTTCAATGTGATATATCCACATAATAAGTACCTAATACCTATACTTTTCCATTACGGTTTGCTGGTATAGTTTACTACTATTGTTCTTTGTGATGGTGAACTTTCTTGATTTCTTGGTATAGTTTACTACTATTATTCTTTATAGTGTTAAACTTTTCTGGTTTATTGCTACGTGACATGTGGTCCAAATAATAGTATAGGTTGTAAACCACTAGTGTCTTTAACTTTAAACAAATTGGCAATTCATTATGGTGTTCCAATCAACCCATTAATATCTTGTCACGTGAATTATTGATGTTGCGTACAATAAGGGCTTAAAGTTTCTTATCAAAACAAATAACACTTTATATCTCAAAATAGTGGTGGCTTTGTTTCGTCAAGACATTTTGTGATGGAGGTAAGCCAATTACGTTTTGAATTATGGGTTCATAATACTCTAATAAGAAAACTAAGGATCTTCCGTTTGTAAACCACTAGTGGTTGCATAGAATAAAAGCTTGGAGTTCTTTATGAAATAATTATCAGTCTAACTCTCAAGATAATGGTGGCTTTGCATCTTCAAAATATTTTGCTCAGGAGGTAAGCCAATTATATTTCGAAACAGCAGTTGATATTAATTTAATAGGAAAACTAAGACATGTTCCATTTGTAAGCTGCCATTGGATTTAGCTTGAAGCACTTGCGCACTTCATAGTAGTTGCCATATGAAATCATCAATGTTTTGTCATATGAGCAATCATTGCTTTATGTAATAAAGCATCAAAGTCTATGACAAAAAATAATGCAATTTTTCCATCAAAATCGATAATGGCTTTACATCTTTAAAATATCTTTAAAATTTCCTTTTTCTGCTTTATTCCAACACAACTTATCACCTTGTGTTTTCCATGACTGATGCCTGGGAGCTCTTATCTCCAAAGTAAAGCACAATAAAGCATGATCAGAATCTGGCTGATCTAATATCTGAAAGCTTTTAAGCAAAGCGTCTGCATCTAGCATCTCGCCACGTAGCAAAATCAACGGCCTAGGGTGCCTCCATTTTCAAGTGTCATCAAGCCAGGTAGCAAGGCAGTTAGATATAATATATATATATATATATAAATATATATATATCCAAACGATGTTTGCAAAGTTTGCTGAAGTGCAGAGGGTAGGAGCGGAAGCAACAAGCAGCTAACAAAAGGCGTAAAAGAACTCATCGAAAACAGTTTGGGAGCACCAAATTTTGAATGGAAGTAGGCACGGCAGGAAGATTGGGCTAGGCACAAGACTAAGGTGAGCATCCCATGGTTTGGGAGGGTGAGATTAACCCAAACACATGTCACAAGATATGGTACAAGTAGTAGAGGGAAAAGCCTATACAGGCAACATCATAAACTAGGAAATCTAACATGGGCATATGTGGTACAACGGCATTTGTAAGCTTAACGTTTGTAAGTTTAGGATCTATAATACAGGGGTGAAGAAATTACATGGGACAGATGGAAATCCCATATACACATAGGGGCATATGGGAGGTACCCATTAGGGAGGAACTATGCATATAATAAAAGAGCAGGTTGGAGACGGCATGCAGACATGAGGCATGACCCAAGGGGCAATTTTCAGAAAAAGCCTGGTAAGGGATCAAGTGGACATTGTAAGTATGAAATAGAAATATGAATTAAAGTAAGGGATGGTAACCACCATAAATAAATTAAAGGGGTAAATACCCGCATAAGGTGGGCAGGAACCATACTCCAAAAGAGGCTTTAACAATTATACAAGGTAGAAATTGAATAAAAACGTTGGTAATGGACTTTCGTGTATTTCACTTTTAGGTCTAAACAATGCTGGATTTTATCAGAAGTTAGGGCTAACATGGTGAATTGAGATGAAAGGAAACAAGATCGATCAGGGCGCTTGAATCAAACCTGTAATTGCAATGAGCAAATATCAAGGGGCCGGATGCAGACAGATTGTAACAAACTGAGTACAAACAAAAAAGGAGATCGCAAAATAGAAAAAAGGTAAGAGACAGTTAGAATTTTTTGTGACACATGCATATGGTCGGATTTGCAAAAACAGGGCATGCCGGAACTATATTTGGGAGCACCACTTCCAGTTGCAGTCGGCACTTAAGTCTGGCTGGGCGCTGCCGGCCATGGGGAAACATGAGGGATCCCAGAACAGAGGGATTACTAGAGCCAAACTTCTGGATCTTATCGACAAAGCCGGCCTGGATCTTAAGGCACTATGTAAAACGGATGGAGAAAATATTGCGCAGCCGAGCAAAGGGTTTCTGGAAAAGATTGTCCAGAGATACAATCTGGCAGAGGCAGCACCAAGTGATGCTGGCATAATGAAAAAATTCTTCAAGGCCAGCAACGACATTAGCACTAGCAACAGAGAAAAAGGCTGCCCTGAAGTCACGAGCATAGCAGACAGCCTTGAAGCCATAGAAGCAGAGCAACAGCAAGGATTCAACGAGCAAGAAGTGGATGACACAGATCTAATAGCGCTCAACCAGGTTCAGCAGTAAATCTGCTGGTGTAAATTTTGTTTGGCTTGTAGGCATTGCATTTCCATTGTAATTTGCTTATATGCATAGCAGTTCGATTGTATTTTGGTGAAGGGCGAAAAGCCGAGTTTAGACAACTGCTTACCTGTCATTGCTTGCATGGTTACCTTGTCTAAAGCTAACTTGTGCATGTTTCAATGCAGGTAACCTGTCTAACTCCTCCAAAATGGTTTGTGTGGGATCAAGACATGTGCACAAGATGGTGCAATTTTGGCAGACTTTGGACTTTGAATACTTCTTTCTTTTGCAAAGTAATAGTAGTGTAACTGCTATGAGACACGGTAAGCATGTTTCAAGTTTACATGAATGATATCTGGGATCTGGAAATAGGTGTTCAAAGCACGAAAAACAAATTGAAAGTAAGCTTGAGATGTGCTTTTTTAGGCAAAACTCTATGCATTATATTTTGAAAAGACATGTTTAATGCAAAGTTTATCATTATGGCAAACTGTCAGCATTGTGGGCATTAGTTTAAGCATAATGATGGAATAGATATTTGGTCTTAGTATTTGGCATACCAGGGATGGGATTATCTGGAATAAGTTTAAGATTTTTACAGGCTTGCATTCAGTAATATATGTGGTATGAACACACCAGCATAATAAGAAAAGCCATTATGGGGCATGAACTCTGAAATAAACGGTTGCAATAGTTGCATAAAAGTTTGACATCTTTCGAATTCGAAGATTTTAAACAGTAATGATGGCATAAAAAATATGCCAGATTTCTGAGCAAAACAGGAATAAATATGAGTCTAGTTTGCATTTTCTACAATAAAGGTCTTGTAAAAATAAGGCAAAAGGAAAAAACCACTGATAGAGGCAGCAAAAAGATTTAGACTTCTGAACATTAGGGAAATGAAGAGAAATCTGGCTTGCATTCTCTATAATACAGGTTTTGGCATAAATAGAGCATAAATAGGTTTTGCCAAGCTGTTCACATTATGTGCTGAAACTTTAAGAATTCTTGACTGATAAAGTTTGGTTTTCTTTGTCTAAGCATACCAAGTATGAGAAATACATAATATAAAATTGCTGTTTAGCTTGCATTCAGGAATATGGCTAGACAGTAGGGAGCATAGAATATGAAATATTATGGGGAATAAACTCTAAAATTGACGGTTGCATTAGGTATGGGACATTGCTGAATCTTTACATGCTTTGATTCTGAAAGTTTAACCATTAAAAGGGATATGAAAATGATTATAGACTTCAGAGCATAGAAGAAATAAATAGGAGGTTAGTTTGCCTAATGCAGGTTCTTTGCACGCATAAGTTAAAATGATAAACTACGAATGGAAGTATTACAGTATAAAATAAGAGTTTATGAACTAGGTCATGGAAATAGCAGTGATAAAAGAAGAAAGAATTAGGAATTGGACAGGGCCTTAAGGTTCTCCCAAGATTTGGGAACTGATAAATCCAGATCTGCCTGGACCCCTAGAGGGAAGGGTAAGGATGGACGCTTCGAGTAGGTTCTGGGAACCGAAAACGGCAACGGATATAATCTAAGACTTCAGGGCATTGGTATAACCAATGCGTGGCTTAAGGTTCCTGTCCATTCCAGAAATTTACTAAATAACCAGGTGAGTAGCATACACTTTGTTTCTCAGTAGGAAAGCTGGAGAAAAAAGTTGGTGTTTAGGAGAGATAAGAATATCAGATAATGAAATCAGTTAAATGGATATTCAGGGATCATAATAAATTCTTTAAGATGTTAAAGCTGACTTATATCTGAATGCTATGACACAGGAAGCACTGCTAAACAGTAATGATGAGGCAGTGGAGAACCTAGAAGTGGAGATCATACGAAAGCCATTGGAAGGCGCACCAAGTTGGTATCCAGATGTGGCCAGCTTGGGATATGGAAATACTACTAGAATCTGCCACCAAACAAGGCTGTCCAACTTATGATTGGTCGCATCATCGCCCGAAATTCATAAGTATTTTATCAAAAAGGAGGCGGGACCGGAAGATGGGGATATCTCAAGAATCACTTTTGTGGGCATAAACAATATGTTTGAATTAGTGACTCCAAAACTTAACAAACCGAAAAATGATGTGGTCACATGCATGAGGATTATAGGCGAGGTCTATGAAATGCTCCCGACAAAGACACTATGAGGCCGAAAAAGAGGAAAGAAAGGATCTAACGAAATTCATAAAAGGGTGACAAAGAATCCAAATGGCAAACGGGCTGGAGGTCAGGTATACACCCATTAACAAGACCAGAAAGGTAAGCCAACCGAAAAAGAAAGAAGTGCAGAATACACCATTGAACAATTGCTTGTTCAGCATCAATATGTTATCCGAGGAGGAGCAGATGGATATGCTGGATCTGACATCTGAAATAGAACCTGAACCTGAACCGGAAGAACAACAGATACAGGATGAACTTGAAAACTATGAGCTCAAAAAGCTCACTTTGTACAATTGCTATCATTTCCCGATACTGTCTGCAAGACTGGCCGAGTTGCAGGGAGTCTGCTGTGAACAAGGGTTTTGGCATACACAAAACTTGGGGGTACTGGCCCCAATCAGTGTGGAGATACTTGTTAGTCTCTGCAATATAACAGAGGCTGAGATTCAGCAGTCTTTAAAGGATGCAGACACATTCACCAAAAGAATAGACAGAATAATAGTGGACCTTCCATTCACTACGCAGTTCTTTGCAAAAAAATGTGACCGCAACAATGGAATATATGTCGGACAGAAAGGCCATATGGCCAAGACTAGTGAGAGAAGGCATGAGCTTTATGTCAGGAAAATGTGGCGTCCCTTCTGCCCTTTTTTAAAATGCTGCTGTGACAGATATGGCAGATCAGGGGTCACTAACTGCAAAGATACAATCACTTGGTATGACCAAGCTGTGTGGTATATCATGAATAGCACGGATAAAATCTGGCCCAACAAATCTTCTAAGTATAGGTTTTACCAGTTTCACAAGCTCATGAATTCTGAAGGCATGAGGGCAGGAGCTATAGCTTATATTGGATACCTCAAGGTCAGGGATATCATGGTCAAAATGACCAGCAAATATGCTGAAGATAATACAGTATGTCTGAGACAAGAATTTGGCAACACAAAGACAGCGGATTTTCTGGAAAAGACAATAAGACCAAGGAAATTCTTGAATGATTCCTTGGAACTGGAAGAAAGGGATAACAAGCAAAGGTACCCTGCTCAGAGAAGGAAACAGAAAATAGAAGATGATTTGGAGGTTATCATGCCCCCAAAATACCGGAAGAAAACACATACAGGTTCTTGCTCTAGTATCGGAATGTCTGATACCACTTCTACTCATACTTACCACAGCAACATGGAGAACTCAGTCAACAAACCAGCAAACGAGAATCACGAACGCACGGCAATGTTCAAGCCAACTACTCTCAAGTTCTGAGAGGTATGGAGGTATTTATCATTATACTTAAAGAATTCCAGTAGATGCTTGCATAATATAGCAGTTTATCCATTAAATGGAATGCGTTTAAGTTTAATCCAGTTTTATCTCAGAATATTTAGAATACACAATTATAGAATTCCGAATACGTATCCAAATAGCTTGCAATGCAAGTAGCCCCCTAGGGCAAGGTATAAGAAAAGGCTAGTATGCCAATAACCAGAATTCTCTAAACACACACCTATAGAGCTCCAAACTAGTATTCCGACAGCTTGCAGAGCAAGCAGCCCCCTGAGGCAAGAAATAAGAAAAGGCGAGTATGCCAAAAGTCAGAATGCAGGAGTTATGACCCATATTATGGGCAAGAAGAAGGGAGAAGGTTTGGGGGTAAGGTTATTTTAATTTTTCATAAGGAATACCTGGTTTAACTTTAAGTTTGGTTAATCATAAATTTACAGAGAAAAAGCAGAATCTTGCTCATGAATGCCGAAGGAAAGTGGAGGCTCAGGACAGTAAGAGAGAAAGATCAAAATAAATATGTGCATTTTAATTTCTTCTCCAAAAACGTGGAGAAAATTAAATTTAGTCACATCTTTAAGGATGTGCTCACCTCAGTTTTGGGAGAACCTGGGGAAGAAATGTGGCAGCAAACCACCTTTGGATGGAAGTTTGTAGGAAACCTTAAAAGTATGTTATACAAGCCCAAAGTGGTATTTTCGCAAGAAGAGGAGAACCCATGTCCATGTTCCAATCCATCCCTTAGGAAGTACATATCTGATGATATAGGGCACATCAGGACGATGGATTTAAGTTTAGTCCATAGTAAAGCCTTGAGAGGGTGGCTCAAGAATGGACTCAACCATATACCAGACCGACCCTTCACCCTTTTACAGTTCAGAAATGAAATACTAAGCACCACGGAACAGTTTTTTATGGTACATAGACATAGCATTGCCAGCATGGATCAAGCTCTTATCTCAAAATGCAAAAGCGAAATTATAAGGAAATCATACGTCTTGGCTAAAAAGTTGGTAAAAGGCAGTAAAGTCCCAAAGAAATTTCAAATCAATGATCCTGCTGTCATCAATAACATAAATTGGTTAGTCAGCAATTTTTATATTGCTGGCATAGACAAAGCTGCCAACAATCCAGCATTTATTTGCCCCAAACACATAAGGGAGGAAGCACTCCTCAGGCTAAACAGCGAAGACTTCTGTCAGGAGCAAGGTACTCCACATGATATTACAGAAACAATTGCTATGGATATCCAGGGCTTTATGGGAGAATGGACTTTGGCAACAAAGGATCTACCCTTTATGCTGGGAATTTTCAAAGCGCACAAGAATAGTTATAGATGGATAACTAGTGCACACCACTCCATTTTTTCACAACTAGCTTCTCTTGTGGCAGCATGTCTAGGCTTGTTTGTCGAGATATGGCCAAGCATATGTGAGGAAAAATTAGCAAAGTTCAACTTTTTTCAGAAAGATAAGATCAAAGCATCATGGATTGTAGAATCTATATATGATGTTACGTGTAACTTGCCAGCCAAAGTCACTGACGTATTTGTAGCAGATGTGACAAAATGTTATGAAAACATCCCCTTAAAAGGGGAGGAGGGAATATGCCAAATCATAAAGAATATCATTTCTAGTGTCTGGAAACATCAAGACAAAAAACGCTCCAACAATAATCTGTGGTACAAAATCTGTGCAAACGGGCAGGTTAAGGTTATATGGAGACATGCTAAACCCGAAAGCAACAAATGGATATGTATCACGGAAGAAGCATTTGTAGATATGAATGTGTGGTTGTTGCAGAACTGTTTTTTGCAGATGGGCAGCAAGATCTGGAGGCAGGCCAAAGGAATCCCCATGGGATTTTCATGCAGTCCAGCTTGGTGCAATTTGTACCTAGCATGGTTTGAGCTCCAATTCATGCTTAAGTGTGTCCGAGAGGGAAAGTACAGAGAAGCAGCGGCCTTTGCCAATACTTACAGGTATATGGATGACCTTCTTAGTTTGAACAATTGCTACATCAGAAAACACTTGGGATTGCAATCCGAAGACAACCCGATTGATACCATCTATAATCTGGAATACCTAAAAATTGAGGATGAAACTGATTACTGGGCTGATTACATAGGGCTGGAGAACAAGGGCAGGAAGGTGAATTTCCTCAATATGAGCATTGTGGTGCTAGATCCATACCATGGACTGTATGAAACATTCCATTATGACAAACGAGATAAACTACCATTTCAAGTCTCCAAATATGTGCAGGCTGAGGCTTGTAGACCGTATGCATGGGCGAAAAATGTTTGCCTCACCTCTATGTTCATACCAACCCTGTTTCAGCAGCCAATGATATACGCAGATTAATGCAAGCGTTCACTTCTAAAGGATTCATGGAAAGGGACATACAACATACAGTCTACAAAGCACTTAAAAAAGGTAATTTTCCTGGCCTAAAGTTTGATATATCAGCTGTAATCAGAATCCTAAATAGTTACAAAGTGGAGTGACCACTGGATGTGAACAGTGTAGTGGGCAGGGAGGGTCTCTATGTAGTATAGGGACCCTCCCACCCCTTTACTACATTTTGACCAGCCTATGCCTACCGGTAGGAGGTAGGGATTGTTTTATATATATATAAATATATATATATCCAAACGATGTTTGCAAAGTTTGCTGAAGTGCAGAGGGTAGGAGCGGAAGCAACAAGCAGCTAACAAAAGGCGTAAAAGAACTCATCGAAAACAGTTTGGGAGCACCAAATTTTGAATGGAAGTAGGCACGGCAGGAAGATTGGGCTAGGCACAAGACTAAGGTGAGCATCCCATGGTTTGGGAGGGTGAGATTAACCCAAACACATGTCACAAGATATGGTACAAGTAGTAGAGGGAAAAGCCTATACAGGCAACATCATAAACTAGGAAATCTAACATGGGCATATGTGGTACAACGGCATTTGTAAGCTTAACGTTTGTAAGTTTAGGATCTATAATACTGAGGGTGAAGAAATTACATGGGACGGATGGAAATCCCATATACACATAGGGGCATATGGGAGGTACCCATTAGGGAGGAACTATGCATATAATAAATGAGCAGGTTGGAGACGATATGCGGACATGAGGCATGACCCAAGGGGCAAATTTCAGAAAAAGCCTGGTAAGGGATCAAGTGGACATTGTAAGTATGAAATAGAAATATGAATTAAAGTAAGGGATGGTAACCACCATAAATAAATTAAAGGGGTAAATACCATAAGGTGGGCGGGAACCATACTCCAAAAGAGGCTTTAACAATTATACAAGGTAGAAATTGAATAAAAAAACTGGTAATGGACTTTCGTGTATTTCACTTTTTAGGTCTAAACAATGCCGGATTTTATCGGGTTAGGGCTAACATGGTGAATTGAGATGAAAGGAAACAAGATCGATCGTAGTAATTGAATCAAACCCAGTAATTGCAATGAGCAAATATCAAGGGGCCGGATGCAGACAGATTGTAACAAACTGAGTACAAACAAAAAAGGAGATCGCAAAATAGAAAAAAGGTAAGAGACAGTTAGAGTTTTTTGTGACACATGCATATGGTCGGATTTGCAAAAACAGGGCATGCCGGAACTATATTTGGGAGCACCACTTCCGATTCGCGGTCGGCACTTAAGTCCAGCCGGCCCGACCATGGGGAAACATGAGGGATCCCAGAACAGAGGGATTACTAGAGCCAAACTTCTGGATCTTATCGACAAAGCCGGCCTGGATCTTAAGGCACTATGTAAAACGGATGGAGAAAATATTGCGCAAACCGAGCAAAGGGTTTTACGGAAAAGATTGTCCGAGATACAATCCGGCGAGGCAAAGACCAAGTGATGATGGCATAATGAAAAAATTCTTCAAGGCCGACAGAACGACATTAGCACTAGCAACAGAGAAAAGGCTGCCCCGAAGTCACGAAAGCATAGCGGCATGACCTTGAAGCCATAGAAGCGAGAGCAAATGCAAAGGATTCAACGAGCAAGAAGTGGATGACATAGATCTAATAGCGCTCAACCCGGGTTCAAAGCAGTGAATCTGCTGGTGTAAATTTTGTTTTGCTTGTAGGCATTGCATTTCCATTGTAATTTGCTTATATGCATAGCAGATTCGATTGTATTTTGGTGAAGGGCTTAAAAGCCGAAGTTTAGACAACCGCTGCTTACACATCATTGCTTGCATGGTTACCTTGTCTAAAGCTAACTTGTGCATGTTTCAATGCGGGTAACCTCGTCTAACTCCTCCAAAATAGTTTGTGTGGGATCAAGACATGTGCACAAGATGGTGCAATTTTGGCAGACTTTGGACTTTGAATACTTCTTTCTTTTGCAAAGTAATAGTAGTTTAACTGCTATGAGACACGGTAAGCATGTTTCAAGTTTACATGAATGATATCTGGGATCTGGAAATAGGTGTTCAAAGCACGAAAAACAAATTGAAAGTAAGCTTGAGATGTGCTTTTTTAGGCAAAACTCTATGCATTATATTTTGAAAAGACATGTTTAATGCAAAGTTTATCATTATGGCAAACTGTCAGCATTGTGGGCATTAGTTTAAGCATAATGATGGAATAGATATTTGGTCTTAGTATTTGGCATACCAGGGATGGGATTATCTGGAATAAGTTTAAGATTTTTACAGGCTTGCATTCAGTAATATATGTGGTATGAACACACCAGCATAATAAGAAAAGCCATTATGGGGCATGAACTCTGAAATAAACGGTTGCAATAGTTGCATAAAAGTTTGACATCTTTCTAATTCGAATATTTTAAACAGTAATGATGGCATAAAAAATATGCCGATTCTCTGAAGCAAAACAGGAATAAATATGAGTCTAGTTTGCATTTTCTACAATAAAGGTCTTGTAAAAATAAGGCAAAAGGAAAAAACCACTGATAGAGGCAGCAAAAAGATTTAGACTTCTGAACATTAGGGAAATGAAGAGAAATCTAGCTTGCATTCTCTATAATACAGGTTTTGGCATAAATAGAGCATAAATAGGTTTTGCCAAGCTGTTCACATTATGTGCTGAAACTTTAAGAATTCTTGACTGATAAAGTTTGGTTTTCTTTGTCTAAGCATACCAAGTATGAGAAATACATAATATAAAATTGCTGTTTAGCTTGCATTCAGGAATATGGCTAGACAGTAGGGAGCATAGAATATGAAATATTATGGGGAATAAACTCTAAAATTGACGGTTGCATTAGGTATGGGACATTGCTGAATTTTTACATGCTTTGATTCTGAAAGTTTAACCATTAAAAGGGATATGAAAATGATTATAGACTTCAGAGCATAGAAGAAATAAATAGGAGGTTAGTTTGCCTAATGCAGGTTCTTTGCACGCATAAGTTAAAATGATAAACTACGAATGGAAGTATTACAGTATAAAATAAGAGTTTATGGACTAGGTCATGGAAATAGCAGTGATAAAAGAAGAAAGAATTAGGAATTGGACAGGGCCTTAAGGTTCTCCCAAGATTTGGGAACTGATAAATCCAGATCTGCCTGGACCCCTAGAGGGAAGGGTAAGGATGGACGCTTCGAGTAGGTTCTGGGAACCGAAAACGGCAACGGATATATATATATATATATATATATATATATATATATATATATATATATATATATATATATATATACGAAGTCTAGGGTTAGCCTATGATTTGGCCTAGGTACTGATTTTGACCATGGCTGGTCTAAGTTGTATGATCAATTATCAAGATTTTGTTTAATCGTCTTGTTTCATGTGTACTATAGGCACCACTCTGCCTAGGGGTAGTTTGACTACAAGAACTGTTTCCTAAATGGATCTCTAGAATACTGAACCTTTTGGTTTTTATGGCCAAATCACGCGAACACATTGTTGTTTCTAGGCATTTTGATCTCACCCGAATAATCAATTAGCTTTGAGGAACACAAGTATCCAATAGGGTCCCACTGGATAGTGGCTGTTAGCATAACCAACCGTGGTGCTATAATCATATGGATTGGTTTTATAATGTAGTGAACCTGGTACTGCTCATAATTTTTTTATTGGAGTCCCCTTATCAAGACACTTAATGGTAGTGTGGTGCTTAATTCTATGGCCCCAAACAAATAGTGTATTCCATGAAATTGGGTGTATTGACCTAGTATTACTGGGGCCCTAATGAGGTTTGACTACCCTCATGTATTGTGAATTCTGAGGTACGTTTTGCCTGTGGGATCAAGTGTAGTGCTCAGCACATGTGAAAATTTGATTGGTGCTGGGTAACATTTGCCAAGGGTTTTTGTACTGAATTTTTGTGAACGGTTCTGCTATTTGGATGAACTTTATAGGATGTTGATAAGTGGGAATGACTAGGATTTCTCCATTGATTTATTTGAGTTACCAACATGAATGAGAACATGCAGTCAGTATGTTCCTAATGCACTTGGGCGTGGGTTTGCTAGTACATTATGGTAAATAGTGGCAAACATAATGTGTTCGAAATGTTGCGGTATACTTTATGACATACGAAATTTTTGGTGAAATACTTAAGCTATTTTCCTGCCCTAATAGTAACGAAACCCTAGGCCTTGTGGCGCAGGGCACAGCATGAACTGTTTTCCGGCAGGCAAGATACGCCTATGGATCATTGCCTGGCTAGCAAAAGGCATCGCTCTTGACATCATTACGGGATCACGTCGTCATTGCGAAGTGCTGGCACAGCACAGGTAACTAACCTCTGGCATTACCCTAATCTTTCTTTTAAACAAATACAGATTATGAGTTTGGACTCAGGTAATGTGATTACGAACAGATTAGGGTAGGGACGTCCCTTTAAATAGGCTGCATCCTCTTCGTTTATGCTATCTCAGTCATTAGCAAAGTGGGCAGACCTGAGGGCGCTCACAATAAGGGCCTGACCAGGGCAAATCTGATAGAGTTTCTTAGGAAAAATGGCCTGGAGCATGAAGCTACGCAGCCCACAAAGGCGCAATTAGTTGAGCTCTGCAGGGCGAATGGTCTGGATCCCAATAAAGCTAAGAATGACCCTGGGATCAGGAAGTTCATACCAGGTTTTAAGCCATGCAGCAAGATTTCAAAGAGTGTGGATGCATCTACTAGCAGCATTGATGTTGTGGCCTTGTCTAATTCCATAGAAGAGGACGATTCTGAGGATGACATACAGCCAAATCAGGTTTCTCCTTAATTTTGTATGTGTAAATTTAGGCCATGGATATGGAATCTGCTCTCTAAAGTAGCAAGATGTCTTTGGGTGGACATAATTTGTGGCTTTCGTTGTTATCTCCTCTACTGCTGTTTTCCCTTGAAGAATTATTTTCTTTCTCTGTTATATAAGGTTCCCTGCTCTAGCATTTCGAATTCCTTGTGATGTACTGTCTGTGTATAATTTTAATCTCAGATTTCTTGGGAGGTGTTTGAGCAGCATTTCTTGCATTCTACCATTGGTCACATCTGTGTGTCATTTCCAGCATTTCTTGCTTTCTGCCCTGCTCGATTTTATTTCCTGTAGTATTATGAATCAGTCCTCTGAGATCTTGTAGTTAAACAAGTAGCAGAACTACAAACATTAGACAGGGTCTAGTTGTCACACATTATTTGGTCATACCTTTGCTAGTTTATTGTTTAATTTACCTTGGGCCTATCTCTACACCTTATCTAACTTGCTGATGACACTATAGTAATTGGTATCCGGATATATTTGCATCTGATTAAAGGGCTTAGGATTACGTGATTGGGTTGGTGGTCGGTGCAGGGTATGGTAGTGGAATAGGAAGGATCTTGCTATGATTTTGTTTAATGCATTACTCCTCTTTGTGGGGCTGTGATTATAATATCGGTAACATATGGCAAATATGATGGATTTCTATCTGGTATGTTTAAACCAATGGGTTTAATTGCTGGGAAAATGAATTCTCTCTTGGTATCACAGATTTATTCTAGCTCTGGTATAATGTTTCTGACCCTTAGAGCTAGGCTTTTACATGCTTAGAGGTTTAGCTTGACTGCTGCCTAATCTACTATTATGGGTTATACATGTTGCATGCTTGAAATCTGCTATGTATCATTGATAGGATCTGCACCATCATTTAACATCAATTTAGTCTGAAATAGGCTGTGACCAGCTGGATAAAGCAATGGGTTGTGCATATGATATGATTATTTAGTAATCTGGTGGTCTGCTATTTACTACAGCAATAACAGTGGTATTAGATAGGTTCTCTTGATGAATATTTGCTTAATATTGGCTTATTGATTTACTGATTCCATTACACTTGTTTTATTTGTTAATTTGTGGGTAAAGGGCCGAAAGGCCAAGGTTGTTCATAGCTTACCTGCTAGCATAGGCATTATTACCCTTCTTAGGCTAATGTATGCTTTTTTGCTGCAGGTAACCGAACTCCTTCTCCCATACTCTGTGGTTATGGAGCATTGTGCATTCTTGTCGAATGTTTCAAGCTTTTGAACAAAACTGGGTTTAAATTTTGTAATCATATCTTGGTAAGTTTATTCTGCTGATTTATGCAGCTGCTGTGTATGGGTAAACTATGATCCCCACCTTTACCTTCTTCTGTATGCACTTAGCAACTGATTTATTTTATGCATTTTTTAAACAGATTATTGGAGTTGTTTTGGTCAAACATTTTGTATAAGAATCTTAGTTTCTTGTCTATTGCTAAAGATAACATCTAGGGTCATAATTGATCATGAATCTTGGCTTTCATAAATGCATTACATATGTCCTATTGGGATATGGAAATTCATAGGTTGGTTCTGGGTTTACTTGAATTCATCACTGTTTAATGTCTTTTATGTCTTCCATCACTTATGTTGGTCTTATGAGCTTGACTAGTTCCCTATTGTTCCATTAAAAGTTATAGTATGGTGTGCCAATAATTTTTTAATCCAGTTGCCTTAGTACTTCAGTGGCCTGCTTTAGGCTATATAAAATGCATCTAGGCATAGGACTGGTGTGCTGTATTCGTATCTTTCGGCTGTTTATTTGATAGCCTACCAAGTCTTGTATTTAAGGTTTTGTTTACAATAATTTCCTTGATTTTCTCTGTTGTTTATACTCTGTTTGATGCATTTTCATGGTTAAACCAGTTATTGAATTTTTTCGGACCTATGCACAGAATATTGTGGCCTTAGGCTGTTAGGTTGCTCTGATTTTTTGTACTTGGGTAATGTTTAAATTTTGTTAAGGTCTTTAGGACCTCCTTTGCTGAATAATTAACAGCCCTGGATGGTTTGTATGGCAAAAACTTGAGTGTGCTAAATCAGAGTTGAATAGGTGGTCTCTACTTAAAACTCCTTTATGGTTAGGCATTTATTAAGTTTTTCTTGACTATTATGGTTTCTTTGGCTTAATCTACGCAGTACTTTGCATTTCTATGGACTAGGTTAGTTGTTCATGCATATCTTCTAATTTTACTTTAAAAGCAACCCTAGGTTGTAATTTTTGGTTATCTGCTTGAGTTTTAGTAAAGTCTCTAAGGCCTCCCCTTTTGGGGTCTGATAAGTCCAGTCTTCCTTTTAGTTAGTAAGGTTGTACTTGGATATCTTGGCAAGTCTTAAGATTTGTCCAGGTTAGTATATATACCCGATTTCAGGTCACTGGTTTTACCAGTGAGGGCCTTAGGGATACTTAGTGATACTTTAGGATCTTAAGGATTGTAAATAGTATTTAGTAATGTATTGATTATGATTCTGTTCAATCATTCTAACATTACTGTTTTCAGGAAGGCAATTCCAATGTAAGGCAGATTTTCAATATCAATGAGAACAACCAGCATATGAAGTTTCAGGCTGCTCAGAGCGGGCTGAATAACAGACCTGGATGGTACCAGGAACTTGCCAATTTGGGGTATGCTGTTGCTGGAATTGTGGCACCTAACAAGGCCGTGCAGACTGTGTTGGCATGCATCAGTAATCGGGAAATACATAACCTGTTTATCTCTAAGGAATGCGGTTTGGTTGAAGGTGAGATCTCAGCCATATTATTCTTGGGGTTTGATAAAATGCTGAAGTTAGTGTCAAGCTTCAAAAAAGCTGAGTACAGTAAGTGTTATGACCTTGTGGTAAACACCTATAACACTCTTCCTGGCATACACATTGCTGAAGATAGGCAAGACCTTCATGACCTCTTAGCTTTCATCAAAGGACTTACTGCCTTGCAAATCCAAAGCAACATCAAGCCTTTGTCCTTTGTTCAAAATACCAAGGCTAAACCTGCTGAGAATATAGAGGACCCACCAATTACGCTTGACAATTGTTTGTTTGATGTTGATGCACTAGATGAGAATGGGCCTTTTGATAATAATGTAGCTGAGGAACCGGAATTGTATGATGCTGATGATGAAAGTAGGATAAGGGAAACTCTAGAGGAATATAGCCTCAGGGAACTCAACTTCTTTAACTGTGGGGCATTCCCCATTATGTCAAGCAGAAATGTTGAAATTCATGGTGAGCAATTTGGGCAGACTCTCTGGACCAGCAAGAACTTAGGTATTATTGCCCCTATCGGTAAGGAATCATGGGCCATGCTTGCACGGCTTAAGAGAGAAGAGGTGTTAAAAGCTGAAGCTGATGCGGTCTCTTTTACAAAGCATATCAGAAAGGTTGACCTTAAACTGCCCTTTGATCTTGAATTACTGAACAGGACCTGTCAGATTGGCACTACTCTTTATATTGGCCAAAAAGGCCATATGGCAAAAATCGAGGAGAAGAGAAACAATTTCTACCTCATGAGGATCTTTAGAACCTACTGCCCCTTCCTCAAATGTGACTGCGACAAGGTATGTGATGAGAAATGCCCTGATAATATCATTTGGTTTGACCATTTTGTGTGGTTTATGCTTAACAACTTGGAGAAGATATGGCCGAGAGAAACCATGCAAATGAGGTTTGCATTATTTTCAAATTTTCTGGCCACAGAACCAGTTAAAGGTGTTGTGCTGTCCTTCATAGGATTTCTCACAATAAGGGAGCTTATGGTACGTATGACTCATAAGCTTGCAGAAAATGTGAATATTAATCTCAGGAATGAGTTTGGAAACTCCAAGGCTGTGGAGATTATTGAGAAGACTATCAGATCAAAAAAGTTTCTGATTGATCATATGCATGATAATAGCAGTATGGGTTTTGCACCTAGCTACAAAAAGAGAGCTTTGCCTACAAATGTTACTGCTGGATTACTCAGGCCTCCAAAGCTTTCTAGAGCTGCTGGAGCGCAGATCACACCTATCTCTGGAAGTTCTGCCCCTGGGGAAGTTGAAACGGATGCGGGTACCAGAACTGTAAGTACCAAGGCAGTGATTGCTCAGCCGCACAAGGCAACCCACTGGTTAGTCATCTTTTATTAAAGTAATTGCTCTATTTATAAAAATTTTTTTTAGTATGATTGCTTCAATTACAATAGTTGTTTCTTGCCTGAATGTGCTTGCACTGCATACTCAATCTTCTGGCCACAGTGCCATATATTCAAGGGATTTTTTATCCCAAATCTTTACTGGCCGAATTTTCTCTGACTGTTCATTGGTGAACAGATCAAAAGGAGAATAATAACTTCAAGAATCGATGGGAGACTCAAGCTGCAAGTGGTTCATGAGAAACAAAACAGAAAATTTGTTCATTTTACTTACTTTTCAAAGCAAGTCGACAAAATAGATTTCACCAGTTTGTTCAAGACAGTTTTAATTAGGTTTTTTGGTAATGACGGATGTGAGATTTGGGATAACACTGTTTTTGGCTGGAGATACTCTCCCAATCTTAAAAACATTTGCTATAAACCTAAATTGGTTTTTTCTGATGTAAGGCAACCAGCATGCCCTTGTTCTATTCCAAGACTTAAAAAGTTTATTGATCCAATCATTGGGCATATCAGGACCACTGACTTGAATATTATACACTGTAAGGGCCTTAGGAACTGGTTTGCCCGGGGGTTGAATTTTATTCCTGACTATCCGTTTACACTTGAGCAATATAAATTGGAAATGGTTGACTTGATTGAACAATTCTTTTATGTCCACAGGCATATGTTTAGCAATTATGAAGTTGACACCATTGATGAGTGCAAGAAAGTATTAAAAAAGGAAACTAAGTGGGCTGCTAAGAGCTTCATTCAGTCTAATCTTGGGACAAAGAAAAAATTCTTAGTGCAGGATGTTGCAATTTTAAAGAACCTAGAATGGTTGACTTGTAATCTCTACACCTCAGGGGTTGATAAAGCTGCCAATAATCCTGCATTCATCTGTCCTCTTCACATTAGAAATATGGCTGACAAAAGACTGAGCAGCAATGACTTTACTAAGTGTTGCATAAATCAGGAAGATCTCATCACACAGATAAAAAATGATCTGCTTGAACTATTGGGAGAAGAGTACACTGGTACCAATGAACTTCCTTATCTACTTGGAATATTCAAAGCACACAAAGGAGAGTATAGGTGGATTACCAATGCTCATGACACCATTTTTTCCACAGTAGCTTCTGTTATCACAGCAGGACTTAATCGGATGATGGAAATGTGGCCCATTATTTGCCATGATAAATGTAAGGCTGGAAACCTTTGGCAGCATAACAACATCAAGGCTTCATGGATTGTGAATTCAATATTTGATGTAACTTGCAACCTACCTGCCAAGGTTAATGATGTCTTTGTTGCAGACGTAACGAAATGTTACGAGAACATTCCGCTTGACGGTGACGATGGTATTTGTAAAGTAATGGAAGCAATTATTGAGCAGGTGTGGAAATACAAAAAGAGGATTCATGGTAATTACGAAATGTGGTACCAAGTTGGTAAGAACTCTAATGTCAACCTTGAATGGAGGGATAAGAATCCAGGTGGCAGTGCATGGAAAAAGTTAGACAAAGAACTTTTTATCAAACTAAACTGTTGGTTACTAAACAATTGTTTCCTCTCAATGCATAATGGTATATGGAGACAGACGAAGGGTATACCCATGGGGTTTGCATCCAGTCCCGGCTGGTGTAACCTCTACTTGGCATATTTTGAGCTAAGGTTTATAAGTAGGCTGATTACTGCTGGCAAACTTGCTGAGGCAGCAGCTTTCAAAAGTACTTTCAGATATATGGATGACCTCTTAAGTTTAAATAATCCTTACATTAGGAAATTTGTGGGATTGTTGGAAGGTAGCAAGGACATGGTACTATATAATCTGGATCATTTGGTGATAAAGGATGAAACAGAATACTGTGACTGGAATACTTCTCTTGGTAGGAAGGCCGATTTTCTTAACATGAGTATTGAGATTCTTGCTCACCACAATGGCACATATATCACGTATAGGTTTGACAAGAGAAGCAAGTTACCATTTCATGTCTCAAGGTTTGTTAGTGCTGATGGTTGCAGACCGTACCTCATGGCCTGCAATGTTGTTATCTCACAGATTCAGCCTTATCTCTATGTTCACAGTAACCCTTTGAATGCTGCCAGGGATCTGGTCGGGCTCATAAATCTGTTTATAAGCAAAGGTTTCAGAAAAAAGGATGTTTGGCATAAAGTACTCAAGGTTATGCACGATGAAAGCTTCCCTGGGCTCAGATTTGACATCAATATACTTATGTTCGAACTTCGTAAACTCAGGTAATCCAATGATCCTAGTATATTTTGCTTTTATGATACTATTACATGAAGTGTGTAGTATATAGTGATGTTTCATTAGATCTAGTTGGCAGAGGGGTCCCTATGGCATAGGGACCCCCTGTCCTTATGTTTCATTTGGGACCTTCCTCTGCCTTCCGGCAGGAGGGAGGGTTTTATATCTGATCTATATATGTTCTTATGTTTGTCGCGCTTATCCGACCGTCCGTTCGAGATCCGACGGCTCACGTGGCTTTGGGACGTATCCTACGGCCGAGATGGCTTGGGAGTTTACATATAATATGTGTACCGCGGTCCTACGGTGCAGATTGATCTGATCCTGACCGTCGGTCCGAGATCCGACGGCTCACGTTGCTTTAGATATATCCTACATGATCCTACAGTCCAGATTGATCATAATCCTTGGTCCAAGATCCTACGGCTCACATTGCATGCTCGGGCCTTGGTATTTTCAACAACTTTTTAGGAAAGGCTTTTAAAATTTTTTATGTTATTAGGGAAATTCGAACCCTGGTCATTAACCCCCCAACCCCCCATTCTAACCACTAGACCAAGCATTAATTCTATGAATAGTTTATGTTTCAAATATACTTAAGGGTAATGTCCTAATTTAGATAAAATAGAATATAACATTCTAGTAAGGAAATAGGGAAATACTTCCAGAAAGTTCTAGGATGTTTTGAAAGTTTCAGAATGTTCCCGGAAGTTCTAGAATGTTCTAGAAATTTCTAGAATGTAAGGGAATCCAGGAGAATTAAAGGGAATCTAAGGAAATCTCATAAATTGTAAGAGAATCTAGGAAGATATTTACAAGTCTAAGGGAATCTCTTAAAATCTAGTTGAATCTAAGAAAATCTTGATGAAGTCTTAGAGTTTTTTTAAGATTTTGCAGAGAGCCACAATAGAATGTTCTAAAATGTTTCATAATAAAGGTGTACAATATAAATCTTGAAAAAAAAATGGTCTAGATGCTCAGGGTAAGCGCCTCAGTCTAAAAATAGAAAGTGTTTTAGAAATGTTGCACAGATCCAAAATAGATTATTTTGGAAGGTTCTAAATGCTCATGGGTAAGCACCTCCTAAGAGAATCTAGGGGAATATTCATGAATGCTAAATATAGTACATAGAATGTTGAAGAATATAGAGGAATCACAAAAGAATCTCAGTAGAATCGTTGGTTACCTAAAGCACGACAATGCGCCGTAGGACGTGTTAAATCTCTTGTATATATATATATATATATATATATTTGTATATATGTATATATATATATATATATATATATATATATATATATATATATATATATATATATATATATATATATATATATATATATATATAAACGAAGTCTAGGGTTAGCCTATGATTTGGCCTAGGTACTGATTTTGACCATGGCTGGTCTAAGTTGTATGATCAATTATCAAGATTTTGTTTAATCGTCTTGTTTCATGTGTACTATAGGCACCACTCTGCCTAGGGGTAGTTTGACTACAAGAACTGTTTCCTAAATGGATCTCTAGAATACTGAACCTTTTGGTTTTTATGGCCAAATGCAGAACCTGTTGTTTCTAGGCATTTTGATCTCACCCGAATAATCAATTAGCTTTGGGGAACACAAGTATCCAATAGGGTCCCACTGGATAGTGGCTGTTAGCATAACCAACCGTGGTGCTATAATCATATGGATTGGTTTTATTATGTAGTGAACCTAGTACTGCTCATAATTTTTGTATTGGTGTCCCCTTATCAAGACACTTAATGGTAGTGTGTTGCTTAATTCTATGGCCCCAAGCAACTAGTGTATTCCATGAAATTGGGTGTATTGACCTAGCATTACTGGTGCCCTAATGTCGTTTGACCACCCTCATGTTTTGTGAATTCTGTGGTATGTTTTGCCTTTGGGATCAAGTGTAGTGCTCAGCACATGTGAAAATTTGATTGGTGCTGGGTAACGTTTGCCAACGGTTTTTTGTACTGAATATTTGTGAACGGTTCTGCTATTTTGATGAACTTTATAGGATGTTGGTAAGTGGGAATGACTAGGATTTCTCCATTGATTTATTTGAGTTACCAACATGAATGAGAATATGCAGTCAGTATGTTCCTAATGCACTTGGGCGTGGGTTTGCTAGTACAATATGGTAAATTGTGACAAATATAATGTGTTCGAAATATTGTGGTATACTTTATGACATACGAAATTTCTAGTGAAATACTTAAGCTATTTTCCTGCCCTAATAGTAACGGAATCCTAGACCTTGTGGCGCAGAGCACATCATGAACTGTTTTCCGGCAGGCAAGATACGCCTATGGATCATTGCCTGGCTAGCAAAAGGCATCGCTCTTGACATCATTACGGGATCACGTCGTCATTGCGAAATGCTGGCACAGGTAACTAACCTCTGGCATTACCCTAATCTTTCTTTTAAACAAATACAGATTATGAGTTTAGACTCAGGTAATGTGATTACGGACGGATTAGGGTAGGGACGTCCCTTTAAATAGGCTGCATCCTCTTCGTTTTTGCTATCTCAGTTATGAGCAAAGTGGGCAGACCTGAGGGCGCTCACAATAAGGGCCTGACCAGGGCAAATCTGATTGAGTTTCTTAGGAAAAATGGCCTGGAGCATGATGCTACGCAGCCCACAAAGGCGCAATTAGTTGAGCTCTGCAGGGCAAATGGTCTGGATCCCAATAAAGCTAAGAATGACCCTGGGATCAGGAAGTTCATACCAGGTTTTAAGCCATGCAGCAAGATTTCAAAGAGTGTGGATGCATCTACTAGCAGCATTGATGTTGTGGCCTTGTCTAATTCCATAGAAGAGGACGATTCTGAGGATGACATACAGCCAAATCAGGTTTCTCCTTAATTTTGTATGTGTAATTTTAGGCCATGGATATGGAATCTGCTCTCTAAAGTAGCAAGATATCTTTGGGTGGACATAATTTGTGGCTTTCGTTGTTATCTCCTCTACTGATGTTTTCCCTTGAAGAATTATTTTCTTTCTCTGTTATATAAGGTTCCCTGCTCTAGCATTTCGAATTCCTTGTGATGTACTGTCTGTGTATAATTTTAATCTCAGATTTCTTGGGAGGTGTTTGAGCAGCATTTCTTGCATTCTACCATTGGTCACATCTGTGTGTCATTTCCAGCATTTCTTGCTTTCTGCCCTGCTCGATTTTATTTCCTGTAGTATTATGAATCTGTCCCCTGAGATCTTGTAGTTAAGCATGTAGCAGAACTACAATTATTAGACAGGGTCTGGTTGTCACAAATTATTTGGTCATGCTTTTGCTAGTGTATTGGCTATTTTATCTTGGGCCTATATCTGCACCTTATCTATCTTGCTGATGATACTGTAGTAACTTGAATCCGGATGTATTTGCATCTGATTATAGGGCTTAGGATTACATGACTGGATAGGTGGTCGGTGCAGGGTATGGTAGTGGAATAGGAAGGATCTTGCTATGATTTTGTGGAATGCATCACTCCTCTTTATGTGGCTGGCATTATAATATCTGTAACATATGACAACAATGATGGATTTCTATCTGGTATGTTTAAACCAATGGTTTAATTGCTGGGAAAAGGAACTCTCTCTTGGTATCACAGATCTATCCTAACTCTGGTATAATGTTTCTGACCCGTTGAGCTAGGCTTTTACATGCTTAGTGGTCTGGCTTAAATGCTCCCTAATCTACTAGCATGGGTTAATACATATTGCATGTCTGTATCATTGATAGGATCTGCACCATCATTTAACATCAATCTATTCTGAAATGGGTTGTGGCCAGCTAGATAGAGCAGTAGGTTATGCATATGATATGATTATCTAGTAATCTGGTGGTCTGCTTTTTACTATAGCAATAACAGTGGAATTAGATAGGTTCTCTTGATGAATATTTGCTTATTGATCTACTGATTCCATCGCACTTGTTTTATTTGTTAATTTGTGGGTAAAGGGCCGAAAGGCCAAGGTTGTTCATAGCTTACCTGCTGG
Source organism: Isoetes taiwanensis (assembly GCA_021234155.1). Lineage (NCBI taxonomy): Eukaryota > Viridiplantae > Streptophyta > Lycopodiopsida > Isoetales > Isoetaceae > Isoetes > Isoetes taiwanensis. Next base: position 19,671,836 of record JAJEKV010000014.1, read on the forward strand.
CATATGCATTTTTTACCCTTCTTAGGCTAACAAGTGCATTTTTGCTGCAGGTAACCGAACTCCTTCTCCCATACTCTGTGGTTATGGAGCATTGTGCATTCTTGTCGAATGTTTCAAGCTTTTGAACAAAACTGGGTTTAAATTTTGTAATCATATCTTGGTAAGTTTATTCTGCTGATTTTTGCAGCTGCTGCGTACGGGTAAACTATGATCCCCACCTTTACATTCTGTTGTATGCACTTAGCAACTGAATTATTTTATGCATTTTTTAAACAGATTATTGGAGTTGTTTTGGTCAAACATTTTGTATAAGAATCTTAGTTTCTTGTCTATTGCTAAAGATAACATCTAGGGTCATAATTGATCATGAATCTTGGCTTTCATAAATGCATTACATATGTCTTATTGGGATATGGAATTTCATAGGTTGGTTCTGGGTTTACTTGAATTCATCACTGTTTAATATCTTTTATGTCTTCCATCACTTATGTTGGTCTTATGAGCTTGACTAGTTCCCTATTGTTCCATTAAAAGTTATAGTATGGTGTGCCAATAATTTTTTAATCCAGTTGCCTTAGTACTTTCAAAGGGCCTTTTAGGCTATATAAAATGCATCTAGGCATAGGACTGGTGTGCTGTATTCGTATCTTTCGGCTGTTTATTTGATAGCCTACCAAGTCTTGTATTTAAGGTTTTGTTTACAATAATTTCCTTGATTTTCTCTGTTGTTTATACTCTGTTTGATGCATTTTCATGGTTAAACCAGTTATTGAATTTTTTCGGACCTATGCACAGAATATTGTGGCCTTAGGCTGTTAGGTTGCTCTGATTTTTTGTACTTGGGTAATGTTTAAATTTTGTTAAGGTCTTTAGGACCTCCTTTGCTGAATAATTAACAGCCCTGGATGGTTTGTATGGCAAAAACTTGAGTGTGCTAAATCAGAGTTGAATAGGTGGTCTCTACTTAAAACTCCTTTATGGTTAGGCATTTATTAAGTTTTTCTTGACTATTATGGTTTCTTTGGCTTAATCTACGCAGTACTTTGCATTTCTATGGACTAGGTTAGTTGTTCATGCATATCTTCTAATTTTACTTTAAAAGCAACCCTAGGTTGTAATTTTTGGTTATCTGCTTGAGTTTTAGTAAAGTCTCTAAGGCCTCCCCTTTTGGGGTCTGATAAGTCCAGTCTTCCTTTTAGTTAGTAAGGTTGTACTTGGATATCTTGGCAAGTCTTAAGATTTGTCCAGGTTAGTATATATATATATATATATATATATATATATATATATATATATATATATATATATATATATATATATATATATATATATATATATATATATATATATATATATATATATATATACAAGAAAATTAATGCGTCCTACGGCGCATTGTTCCAGTTTTAGCATGTTCTTACGATGCAAGGCCCTGTCATGTTCTAGGTAACCAACGATTCTACTGAGATTCTCTTGTAATTCCTCTATATTCTTCAACATTCTATGTATTATATTTAGCATTCATGAAGATTCCCCTAGATTTGATTGAGGTGCTTACCCATGAGCATTTAGAACCTTCCAAAATAATTTATTTTGGATCTGCGCAACAATTCTAAAACACTTTCTATTTTCAGACTGAGGCTTCCCTGAGCATCTAGGATTTTTTTTTTCAAGATTTATATTGTACCCCTTTATTACGAAAACATTTTAGAACATTCTATTGTGGCTCTTTGCAAAATCTTAAAAAACTCTAAGATTACATCAAGATTTTCTTAGATTCCATTAGATATTATGAATATTCCCTTAGATTCAACTAGATTTTAAGAGAATGCATTAGACTTGTAAATATTTTCCTAGATTCTCTTACAATTTATGAGATTTCCTTATATTCCCTTTAATTCTCCTAGATTCCCTTACATTCTAGAAATTTCTAGAACATTCTAGAACTTTTCGAACATTCTGAAACTTTCAAAACATCCTAGAACTTTAGGAAGTATTTCCCTAGATTTCCTTACATTCCCATAGATTCCCCTACATTCTAGAACATTCTAAATCTTATTAGAACAATTTGGAACTTTCTAGAAGAATTTTCTTAGATCCCCTCCTAGATTCTTTTATATTTTATAAGATTTTCTTACATTCTATTAGATTCTTCTGGATATCCTTTACATTCTAGAATTTTTAGAACATTCTAAGACTTTTCTCAAAACATACTAAGACTTTCAAAATATTCTAGAACTTTCTGGAAGTATTTCCCTAGATTTCATTACATTCCCATAGATTCCCCTACATTCTAGAACATTCTAAACTTATTAGAACAATTTGAAACTTTCTGGAAGAGTTTTCTTAGATCCCCCTTAGATTCTCTTATGTTCTAGAACTTTCTAGAAGATTCTAGAACTTTCTAGAGCCTTCCAGAACATTCTAGAACTTTCTTGAACTAGCTAGAATGTTATAGTCTATTTTATCTTAATGGGAACATTACCCTTAAGTATATTTGAAACATAAATTCTTCATAGAATTAATGCTTGGTCTAGTGGTTAGAGTGGGGGTTTGGGGGTTGAGGACCGTGGTTGAATCCCCCAATAACATAAAAAATTTTAAAAGCCTTTCCTTAAGGGATGAGCATTCAACATGAGCCATAGGATCTTAGACTCAATCAACGATCAAGATCTCATCATATAAAAGCAATATGAGCCGTAGGATCTATTACATATAATTCCCAAAGCCATGTGGATCGTAAGATATGTGCCAAGCAACGTGAGCCGTAGGATCTTGGATCGACGGTCAGGATCAGATCAACCTGGACCGTAGGATCGTGTCTATATGAGCTGTATGTAAACTCCCAAGCCATCTGGGCCGTAGGATACGTCCCAAAGCCACGTGAGCCGTAGGATCTTAGATCAACGGTCGGATTCAATGGGACAAACATAAGAACATATATATATCAGATATATATATATATATATATATATACTATCCTACGACTAGGATCTAATCTAGCCAAGGCTATACTCCACACTTGACAACTCATCTACAGCGTGAGACAGTTTGTCCTGGCACTACCCAGGCCCAATGCTTTAACAGATGTTTATGTTATAAAGATAAACAATGGTTACAATCCAGGTTCAAAGAAATGCCAAAGGCATGACTGGTATAAGTATAGGCCCAAGTTCAAGCTCAAAAGTAGTCTTAAGCATAAGCATATCCGCCACCTATGTTGTCTGCGCATTTGAGCAACAGTAGTAGGCTTTCTGCTTAACAGATCCTTATATTGCAGTCCTGATATAGTAGTAGAGGTGGAACAAAAAAATCAAAGCATGAATACAAATATATGCCAGACATTGTTTCCAAGCACTCATAATGCATTTCTTTAATTGTAAACCCATTATTTCCCAAGAATCATTCATTTGTAATGTTCCCTTCTCAAGAAAATCATGGGCAAGGGGAACCAGATCGTACAAATCTGTCATGCAATATTTGGATGTGGTATTCCACCACATGTTCACTTTCAGCAGGAAAAACCTGGTATTTTTTTAAAAAAAGCAGCCGTCTATAGAGTCATAGGATCTATTAATGGATCTGTTTATGCCTAACTTAAGCAAAAATCCAGCAGTAATAGATACAAGAATAAGACTGAAAATTTTGTGCAAAAAGCAAATACTTCCTTATTTTTATGATTTTGTATTACACATTAAGACTGTAGCACATCAGTTTATGCTTTGTGCCAAAGATGTTCAAGCATCAAAGCAAAGAAAGGGCATGCAAAATGACAAATCGAAAACAACATCGGTTTATGCTTTTGCCCCGGATGTTCAAGCATGTAGCAAAGAAAGGCATGCAAAATGACAGCCAAAATGTTTTCTCAAAAACGTCTTTTACTCAAAAAGAAAAAAGCATGACTAGAAGAGTAAATATTATCCAAAAGTGTTTGCAGATTTTGTTGTAAAAGTGCCGGTGTAGTATGTCCATAATCCAAGTAACCAGAACTGAAACCAGTCATAAAAAGGGGGGAACTCCACGTTACCTGCAGCCAACCAGTACAAAAATTAGCCAAAAATGGGTAACCATGCAAGGGCCGTCAGGTAAGCAAGGGAGCACTCCCCAGTTTTCATCCGGCTCCTTTCTCATTGTGACAGTTAGTGGAAACAGAAAGAGGACTAGAGTTTAAGCAAACAAAAATATTTGTAAAGTAGACATAATCTATTGTTAACAGTAGCACATAGGTCTGCGATCTCATATCTCATTCTATTGCTCTATTGTTCTCGGCCTGAGGCAGACAAAAACGTGCAGACACAAGATGTAGGAAAGCAAATGAAACCTCATTATGTGTGATGTCGCCAGTATCATCCTGGGCAGCCATCGGATTATAGTAGATAAGCACTTCTTCATCAATATTAGCATTCTCGACCGCTTTTGCATTAGCAGCTCTCATCAAACATCTACGAATAACACTAGCAGCTCCAGCATTTTTGCTCTTAACAATTTTATTGCGATTTTCAAAGTCTGCCTTGGTGCCCTTCTTGTTTTTGGATCCAGGGGGATGACCACCTCCACGCTTCTTCTGTGGTGTCATTCTCAGCAGAGCAGCACAACCTAACACAGAATCACTAAGGCGCAGTGCAAGAGTTTTGGCAATGCACCGTGATGAGCAGATTCCGATCAATTTTCAGAAATTCTTTTTCGTATGCATGTGACAAGACTAGTTGCCAGTCATAAATCAAATCCAAGCAGCCAAGGGTTAATACGATGGCTGCAATTTTACTGTGTGCATCCAGGCCATTTTATTTAGAGAATATGCTAAGAATATGCTCACATACCTTTAATTGTGGTCAAGATTTATGCAATCTTGCATGGAACTTTGCATACGACCCATGACCTACATAAATCCTTTTTTTAAAAAAACGCAATAATTCATGAATGGTTACCACACTTAATAATTCTCATAAGTGTTAGTACGTGCACCCCAAGCCTAAAAGTTAATGGGGGAATAACTATGACTCCTAGTTTTAAAATCATAAATGCATACGTGCGAATAAGAAGCCACAATACTTATGCTTTCCTGTGTAGTGCATTTGCATGCCAGCTGTCATGTCTCATGCTCCAGGTCATAGCCTATTGGAAATCCTGGTGCATTGCTCCTCTTATAGAGGGTAAGTCAAGAAAAAACAAAGGTGGAATCAATAACTTTCCGAAGTATCTAGAATGGAAACCATAGAGTTTTTTTGCCCAAAGTACAGTTTTAAATCAGTGACACATGGTAATGAGGTAATTTGCTCTAGATTTAATATCAATATGTGGTATTCTAGGGCACAATCCAGGCACTATATGTTTTAAGCTCTATGCATATGGCCACCCAAGCGGGCTTATATCTTGGTTATACTAGGTGACCTTGCTGTAGAGGTCCAGCCAATCCAGTGACAAATTTGATAGAAACTGTCCAAGTTATCCAGTGTGACCGTGCTATAAGGTCCAGCCGTCTCCAGCCAGATATATATTTATATTTATATATTTATATATATATATATATATATATATATATATATATATATATATATACAAAGAAAATTAATACGTCCTACAGGGCATTGTTCCAGTTTTAGCATGTTCTTACGATGTAAGGCCCTATAGTGCTCTAGATAACCAATGATTCTACTGAGATTCTCTTAGATTCTCCTAGATTCTCTTAGAATTTTCTATTTTGATTAAGGTGCTTACCCATGAGCATTTAAAACCTTCTAAAATGATCTATTTTGGATCTGTGCAACATTTTTAAAACATTTTCTATTTTTAGACTAAGGCGCTTACCTTGAGCACCTAGATTATTTTTTTTCAAGATTTATATTGTACACCTTTATTATGAAACAATTTAGAACATTCTATTGTCGCTCTTTGCAAAATCTTAAAAACCCATAACCATTTAAAACCTTCTAAAATAATCTATTTTGGATTTGTGCAACATTTTTAAAACATTTTTTATTTTTAGACTAAAGCGCTTGCCTTGAACATCTAGAATATTTTTTTTTTCAAACAAATATTGTACACCTTTATTATGAAACATTTTAGAACATTCTATTGTCGCGTTTTGCAAAATCTTAAAAAAACTCTAAGATTTCCTCAAGATTTTCTTACATTCCCTTATATTATGAAGATTCCCTTAGATTCAATTAGATTTTAAGAGATTCTGTTAGACTTGTATATTTTCCTAAATTCTCTTACAACTTATGAGATTTCCTTATATTCCCTTTAATTCTTCTGGATTCCCTTACATTCTAGAAATTTCTAGAACATTTTAGAACTTTCTGGAACATTTTGAAAGTTTCAAAACATCCTAGAATATTATAGTCTATTTTATCTTAATTAGAGCATTACCCTTAAGTATATTTGAAACATAAATTTGTCATAGATTTAATGCTTGGTTTAGTGGTTAGAGTGGGGGGTTGAGGACCAGGGTTCGAATCCCCCCAATAACATAAAAAATTTTAAAAGCCTTTCCTTAAGGAACGAGCATTCAATATGAGCCTTAGGATCTTAAACTCGATCAACGATCAAGATCTCACCATATAAAAGCAATATGAGCCATAGGATCTATTAAAGCAATATGAGCCATAGGATCTATTACATATAATTTCCAAAGCCACGTGGACCGTAGGATGTGTCCCCAAGCCACGTGAGCCGTCTGATCTCGGACCGACGGTCAGGATCAGATCAATCTGGACCGTAGGACCGCGGTACACATATTATATGTAAACTCCCAGGCCATCTGGGCCATAGGATACGTCCCAAACCCACGTGAGCCGTCGGATCTCGAACGGACGGTCGGATAAGCGCGAAACATAAGAACATATAATATAGATCAGATATATACAAGAATTTATCGCGGCGGTTGTCATTGCCGCTACTTTGTGCTTTTTAGTTTGTGTCTTTAAGAAAAAAAAAGGAATAGTCATTGATATTCCATCATGCACACTTCCTTCAAATTAATTAAGCATTACAAACAACTCATAAAAATTCACCATAATATTATAGTTGGTCAATAACAATGATGCCATTTTTCTAACCTTATAAATTTGAGTACATGCGATAATGATTTTTAGTTGGGAACACGTGATGTATTCAAGTGCCTAGTGTGTGTTCAAATGCATTAAAAAATGTTCATCTTATGGCTATCCATATTCATATGAAGCAAACATTATAGTTTTTGAGGCCAGATGTTGCAGGTACATGGGATCATGACTTTGTTGTAGCTACATACCACTATATAATACCACTATATAATGGGCAAAATAACTAAAACATTCCATTAGAAAAACTCAAATGTGTGGAATTTGTTTAAAATAGTCAGCAGTTTGTGGGTTCAAAAAAAAAGAGAAGTTATATGGAATGACATGTTTAATATAGAAAGACCGATAGAGATAAACAAAAAAAAAATCTTTTCAATGACATGGACAGCATACCCAAGTTTAATACCTTATGAGGTGGGTAAACTTATGAGGTGGGATGGCATGTTTTAATTTTGAAGGCTTAAACGACTACATTGCTCAGCGGTATAGTGAGGGGGTGAATAATCTCTTACATATAGTATCAACAAGAATTTGAATTGGATTTAAAAGTTAGAAGAATAATTATTTCTATTAGAAAACTGGCACATATTCTTTGGATTCAAAAAAGATATGTATGCGTTACATCTGTTGAATTCAAATCGTACTCATCTGCACGGCCTGCACTACACTGCCCAAGCACCTGCATGAGGTGTCAAAGCCACAGGTAGCTTACCTTTACCTTTATGTTAGTATCTTCTTATCATTTCTCTTGCAACACTAGCAAGTTCTTTCGCGAACATCATTGCTTCACCTGTTGTCTCTAAGCAAATAGGTGCAAAAGCATGAATACCTTCTCTGGCAGAACTAAGCAAATAGGTGCAAAAGCATGAATACCTTCTCTGGCAGAATTTTGTTCTTACTGTAGATGCATCGAAATAAGATAAAGATTCAATGCTGATTTGATGGAAACTGGTTCAAGGAGTGTACAATGCCTTGGAGTTCCTTATGTGCTCTAGGTTCAAAACCTTTCGTGAATTAATGCCATTTTTTTTTTTATGATTCATATCAGCTTATGTGCCAAGTTTCAAATGGCACGAATGCTTCATGACCTTATGGTAGTGAATAACTTTGTAGCTCTACAGATCATATTCAGAGATCTCAAAGCATCTAATATTCTCTTGTTTCAAATGGCATGGATGCTTCCATGACCTTATGGTAGTCAATAACTTTGTAGCTCTTGGTATGTGCAGATTGTATTTAGAGATCTCAAAGCATCAAATATTCTTCTTGACACAATATTCACCCAAAGCTGTCAGATTTTAGGCTTGCTAGGCAAGCCCTTAGAGTCGGTGACATACATGTCACAGCAGCGGTATGTGCAAAATTCTCCTATTTAACCTTTTACGTAGGCCTATTAGTTAATGCTTAGCATTCTTGATTTGAGACATCCACATGAAAGCGTATCTGCATGTTGTTGGCACTGTGGATTATGCTGCGCCAGAATATGTTCAAACTGGATGTTTAACAGCTAAGAGTGATGTTTAAAGCTTTGGCATGGTTCTGCTTGAATTACTGACTGGAAGGAGAGCAGTAGATCGTCTTCGACCTAAGAAGGAGCGTCGACTAATTGAGTGGGTGAGACCTTATATAAATAATAGCCAGAAGTTTTATCTGATCATGGATCCACAGTTAAAAGGTGATTATCATGCAAAAGCTGCAAGAGATGTTGCTCTTTTAGCTTGGAAATGTATTAGGAAGCATCCAAAAGAAAGGCAAAAAATGAGTGAAATTATACAGTGACTAAGTATGAAACTATAGAAAGAACACAGATTGCAGCAACTAGGGCTTTGGTTGATTTGTAGCTAGGGCAAAAGAGCTGCAGCGAACATATTCGTCCTTGAAGAATTTTCTTCTAGTAGTGCTAGAAAATCAATGTACAGAGGCACGCAGAATGGTGGACATGCCCAAAGCTTAAGGCTACAGTTTCTGGAGCTTGAAAGAAGTGCTTAGATACCAAACCATTGCCGAATCAAGAAATCGAGCTGTGATTCCATTCTGTCCCGGTCGCTCATATTTACTTGAGCCCAATAATCCACCATAGCAAAGTCGCTCATATTTACTTGAACACAATAATCCGTTATGCAAAAGGAAATTGAGAAACACCAGCTTGAGGACTTGAATAGACTCAAAGAAACTAAAAATCCTTTTTCCAATTGGTAATTATAACATGTAGATTTTATCTGTGTCTGCAAATAGATTGAAGCAATTACGTGATTGAGAAGAAACTTCATGTTTAGACTCCACCCTTATAGGGTAATCAAATCGATCCTGCAGAAAAAATGGCACAAAGACCATCTTTGAGGTCATTTGCTTATAACATATTACTAACCCATTGGAAAGAAGGATCAAAGAGTGATGAAAAGGCTTGAATCGAGAACTAGTCCAATGTACAGAGCCAAAAAGCCTGAATCTTCATTCTTTCATTCAGCCCAAGCTAAGCATTAATTCATGTCCACTAGATCATAGACTTTCAAAGGCTCTGCACTGATATGATATTTCAAGATTTTATGCAAGAATAGTGTCAATAGTGCCAGACATACCTGTAGCTCGTGTAGTACAACTGTGAGATTGCACTGCCAGGTTTCGGCAGTTGGAACTCTGCCTCTCATTCCCTTGTGCCTATTCAAAACCCAAAATCTCCCAAGATTGGACGCTACCGACCTAGCTCAGGAGAAAAATTGCGCCACTTCAAGCTGATGGACATCTACTCCTCCCTTTTGTATCAATGAAAAGATGAAACCGACCGATTTCAGAGTTATTTTGTGCTTTTCGCAACTCCAACTCTGTTTTACGGCATCTAAATCCAGCCGAAATTGAAAACCCACAGCACAGGATGCCGGAACCAAAGTATCTGCAGAAGAAGCAAACCACAGGTCCGACTGATTTCACACTATTCTGTGCTTTTCACAACCCCACTCTGTGCTATGATACTTGAATCCTGCCGAAATTTTGAACACCAAGCTTTGGTTCAGAATTGAAACCCAAAGGCAGCCTAGAATCGTCGCAATATCAGAACTAATCTTCTAAACTGGTGGTTCTGGTGGTTATGATGCCGCCCACTTATCATAGGCTACTAATCATCGCTGCCTTCAACTATCATTGTTGTATATATTGCATGCATGTTTGTTGTGGGCTAACCGTAATAGTTCGATGCAGATGGCATTGGAATTATTGGTCGCATGTTTCCCTAGTGCTAACGTAATGGCGCACCTTGACACATCTTAGGCTAGGGCACAACCGGGTCTGTATAAATAATAAATATGGTTCCTTTGTTACTTGTTTGCATGAGGCATTGCAATAGCAATGTATTTTAATTGGTTAAGGGTTTTAATACTTTTAAATAACCATTGCAAAAATAGGTGAGCACCACCTAATCAGGGCAACCACCATCGTGGCTTAGCCACAAGACCTGTGACATCAAGAAGCTGCCGATGGGGCCTGGCACCAGACCGGATGCTTTTCCGACAGTCTCACCTGCCTGATAGAGTGTCGCCACGTGGCCTTGCTACATTGGCAGGGGCCATCAAGATTAGGAGGCGGCGATCTCTGCAGACAGATGACAAAAAAGGGAAGATATAGAGAAAAGAATTTCTGGTGGCAGGATTCAGGTGCTGGGAGCAAATCGATTGGACTCCTGGGTGGAATCTGGAGTATCTTCTAATTCATATATAAGTTGACCTATTTACAATTGGGCAGTAGAAAAAAACTCAACCTTCTGATTTTCTATACAAAATCCGGCTTTGTTCATGTTTCAAATGCCCAATCAACCTCTATTTTGCTTTTGGCAGACAATTACCGACATCTTCATCCAGTGCTAATCAACCTAATTTGCTTCTGGGCAGATGATTTCTGAAATAGTCCGGCACAAATCAAGCTTTTTTGCTGTGTTTTCTCTAAATCCCCTGCTCCGCGTTGTTGCATAGATATCATAAACTCTTACAGCTCAAATTTCCCTCACATCATGCCTCGATTGACAAAACTCAAAACTAGGTGCTGATCAATCCGGCCATAACCAGAAGGAAGCTATAGCTGAGCCAATTGTATGCTGACCAAGCACGCGGCCGAGCCTAAGTCTTTGTAAATAGCTTTAGCTGAGATGTCACCGGAAAGACCATTTTAAAAACTGACTAATTCCAAAAACTAGAAAGCCTTTTAATTTTATGTCGGAAAGTTAGATATCCATAATTCAAAAAGGCAGCTAGTAATCATATATATAGAAAGATATATAATGGAAGCTTCCGGAAGCCACCATTAGTAATTACATATATATTAGGATATAGACCTGGTGATAGTTTTTGTTCTGCATGCAAACCATGAGGGAAATCAACGATATATGTTTGTGGATGTTAACCAATGATAACATAGAACTTATAATGACACATGAGACCATATTAATTTTCATAGCATTAGGGTAGGGTCACCCTCCATAGCAACTACCCCCTCTATCACGCACTTTTTTGTCTCTATCTAATGTTTATGGGCCTATCAGATCAAAATCAAGGGCTTAGATTTCAAAAGCACGCTTGAAGGGCTATGTATGCGCGATAAAAGGGTAAAAGTGCGCGGTAAATAAAAAGTTGAATAACTTTTCTCACACTTGTTTATTTAACACGTAAGGTGTTTTTTTGAAAAGCCAACTTCTAGGGCTTTCTTGCACATGTCACTTTTTTGCTTCTAGCATTTTCTTTGGTTGTAAATGGAGAAGAATAAAATCAATGCGCGATAGAAGGAAATATGTTGCGCAGAGGGAGCCATTAGACCCCCTTCTACTCCGGCTACCGTAACTTTTTGTAGGTAGCTCAGAATCACACGATTTAAGATTCATATGAAACGTAAAGACTTCAACTCTCTAAGGAATGCATTTTTTTTTATCCAATTTTGACTTCAACCGTGGCCTTATTTTTTTATTCGCCCCTTAAGTGCGCGAAAGGGGGTGACCCTATCCTACTTCCTGCAATGTGAGAGTCTCTTATACAAGCATGGAGCTTTCTTCATGCTTAAATTTGAGCATGGCACAAATGATGAAAACGAGCTTTTCATCTTGCGTGTGGCTGGCTTTTATGGTCGATTTGGAAGAGAAGGAGACTACTTATCTTTGAGGGCATGGATACTGCAGATGAGATTCTTCTTCAGTGGACATAGAATAAAATTGTTATGGCTTATAATAGTTCTTCTCTTGATCAAGAGAAGAAAGTACTAATTTGGCATACTTACCTTCAGATTGTTTCTTATGCATGGACAGGTGGTTGTGGTTGTGCTCAGTTGGACCCGTTTGTCAGCTGGGGTTATAATCATGTTTGCATTTTATGTTATAATTTTGAGTGGTAAATAAAGCTTGTCGTCCTTCAAAAAAAAAAAAAAAAAAAAAAAAAAAAAAGGGGGGACACTACTAGGCAGCATCTTGAAATCATGCCACAATCCAATCCGTGATTCATGATGCACAAGCAAACGTGAAACACAACCATCGATATATGCAAGATAAGAGTTTTTTGTAGTTGCCATTATGCTTTGATTATCAAAGAGGACAATCTGCCAACAACAGAGACCATTGCCTTTAAGGGATAACAAAAACCAAGCATTTTGCAAACCCTATTTTCAAAAAGCCCTGTAAATGCCCAAATCCTAAGATAATATAACATAAGGCCAAACAAAGCAAAGAACCGAAAGATAGAAAGTAATTTCATGTATAAAGCCACAACCATGGAATTCCTTGGCTTTGATTCAAGATTTTCCACAATAAGTTATGAAATGGGATCTCCCTACTTGGCAACGAGTAAAAAGTGGAAAATGGGAGGGAGCATGGAAGATATTTGGACACGTCTAAAGGTGGGATGTAAGATAAACAAGCCGACATTACAATATGATGGCATCCAGGTAAGGCCTAGATTCCACCATCCCAGTACTTGTTTCCAGGACGAATCAAGAAGCTCAGCTATGCCATTGACATTGTGATTTGAGATTCCACACGAGGCCAGAAGTTCTTGACATGGCGTCAAAAATTCAACTTTTTTGTGACGGGGAGTCAGTCATACAAACCACTGGTTGCAGCTATCAAGAAGTTCAAAATTGCCCAAAATGCTGCCCTAGCACAAGTGGCATGGAACTTTCTCAATGACGGGTAAGTAATTTGATTTGCACAGTAGGCAATTCACTGCTTATTAGCGTACGTCCAACCAAAGTAAAAGGAAGGAAGTTCTTTCCTTTAATTTTAGCACTTGGAATGGAATGAAGCGATTAAAGGGATGTCTGCGCAGAATCGCTCTGCCTGCGATTTAAACCTCACCACATTGCTGCCGATGCCATCTTCCTAGCGGCTAAGTTCCTGAAAGCGCCATCTGATGGGAAGAAGGATTGGTGCCAAGAATTTGGGGGAATATGGAATACTAGTTTCTAGTTTTTGTAGTCAGGCTTGTTTGGTGCACTAATCGAGTCTTTTTTATATTGCAACCAAGTTCATTGCATGAATTTCCTTTTGACAGCAGATCCCTTCTTATAAAAGCATTGTTAGAGGACCTTTCTTCTTAATACTTAATAGTATGTATCGTGTGCTCCTTTATATATATTTATTATTACATGTTTGTGTATTGCTAGTGGCAACATGCACCATAGGCATGCATATATCTTTAATGGGCCTTGAGGTAACCCGGGTTCGATTCACGGAGGCCTTCAACTCTTACATAGCCATTATATATCCTAATAATTGTTATATGTTTGTTCTATCATATTATTATTATGATCATCTTAGTTAAATATGTATTATGGTTGTTTTTTTTTTATCAAGCTTCTTCGTAATTAAGTCCACATGCAAATATGCTATCCTTAGTGCTCGAAGGCCTTTCTTAGGGCCCGAAGGGCCCAAAAATTTTTTTAATATAGCAATCAACACACAACTACCATTAACATTATTAACACAAACCATTGCATTTAACACATTTAAATTAAAATCCCCCTTAAACCCCCTTTGGTTTGGGTGCATATTCACACGGGGGTTACGTGGGGCGCCGAGCCCCAAAAATTTACAATACATGTACAAAATTAACACCATTGAGTACATTCTCTCAAACCTTATAGTATTTTACAAACTTTAATATACAGTATACAAAAAACTTGTACATGCATACCCCACAAACGAGGATCGTTATGTACGGTCCAGATCTTGGAATAAAGGGCAAATATGCCCATCCGACAGCTCTCGTTGCCCGGAGTAACCCCCCGTGTGAATATGCACCCAAACCAAAGGGGGTTTAAGGGGGATTTTAATTTAAATGTGTTAAATGCAATGGTTTGTGTTAATAATGTTAATGGTAGTTGTGTGTTGATTGCTTACTCACTTATATCACTTATTTATTTCTTTAAACAATAGCAGCAAACAAGGTTCCAGCTTTGGGATATTTCAGCTTTATCAGTAAATAGGAACAGTTACAAAAACAGCATTACAAGCACCCTATCTCATATAATACTTAGAGTATAGATTAATATTGCCACTGCACAGTGTAAACGTTCCAGGCCCACTTAAAATTCAAAATCTGGTCTGGATATATCAGAAAACATGCCATATATATCTGGTTCAACCTGTTTAAACATTTTCGTTGAATACATAAGGCATATTGACGTCTACTCGTAAAATTTGGACATCACATATATTAAAGTACCTGTGTGAATACCACAAATAGAATGTTCTGCCCTTCCTTTCTATTTGTGTAACAGTACTCAAAACTTCATAATGAGAATTTCAAATATCATACCATATGTGCAAATATCCAAAGCCACTGCTTTTGTGATACTGCTTATCCAAAAATTTGACTTAACCTTTGTAGCAGATTAAATCCATCTATTAGATTGATTCTTTTAGACCTAGTACATCCGTTTCGACCGACCACACACCATAACAACAAAGAAGATACATTAGGAGAAGAATCACCACGTACCTGGGTTGTAGACCTGGATTGTAGACCTTTGCTTCACAGATTTGAATGGGCCAGTAGGTTTTTCTGATCAAAGAAAGAACCCTTTTACGCCAAGTAGCAAACATGATGGGCATATTGCCATAAGTACTCCATGAAACAAAATTCGAAATTGGAGAAGAGGTCCATATCTGGCAGAAGAAATCATTTTGATGCATCTGTGTTCGCAGACACCGACACAAAATGGAGCTGGCAGATAATTCGAATTGGGTACAAGACCATTTTCTTGCAGAAACAAATGAAGTCTTGGTGCATTCGTGCTTGCATGCAGCAAGTCTTGTAGGCCACATACAAAAAAACCCAAAGAACATGCGCTAGTAATACTGCATAGCGGCAGCATGAACTCTGCATGTTAGGGTTTTCAGAAATTCTGTTTTGCAAATAAGTGCTTTACCTTGGGAGCCATCAAGAATGGCGGCATGGCAGTGCAGGGAATCGACCGGATATCACCCTTGGTCAGAACCCTAGAACGTGGCATCAATGCTTTCGGCTGCCTTCACGATCCAGAGATTCCATCAATTCAAAGGTTAGAAAAAAAGGGGAATATATTTTCAAAGGCTTTATTTTCTTGGTGAAAACCCTAGATATGCCCATAGATTATAACGGCGACCTGCTCCATCCCCTAAATCTTATTTTTGGAGGGACTGAATAATATCCATGGTCATATAACTTACGTGGCCATGCTTATGCATAATAGCTTAAGTTAGTTTGCTTTTTTTTTTAAAAAACACAATACTTAAGAAAAAACCTATTGTGGTTATACAAAACTTCCAGTACTGGTTAATTTGGTTATTACAACCATGTAAACTGTACACACGTACAATATTATTGCTTCTCCCAATAAATGGAATATGCAGATACTTTTTATAAAAAAAACCCTACCTCCTGCCGTAAGGTTATATAAGACCCCTGTTTTTTTCAAAAAGGGAATATTGTTTATCACTGTAACTTATAGGGTGAGCAGACCCCTACTTGTTACAGTAGGGGTCTTTTACAACCCTATAGTTTGCTCTCAGAATCCGAAAGGAAGAATGAAAGATAAGGTGTTAAATTTACCTTGAGTATAAATCTTCCAGAATTTGCCCCAAGCTGTTGGTCTCGTATTTGATATCAAAGGGATGGCTTGACCATATGTATTTGATGTAAAATCATTGCCTTTTAACTGAGCCATGTGGCATCTTTTGATAGACTTACAATGGCAAAATGGCATTGTATTTGCTTTATGGCAGAATAATATTCTATTCTATTGTAGTAATTGTATGTGTATCTGGTGATTCTTGATGCAGCATAGTACTGTCTGTACAGCATTGCTTGGACCAGTAATTTGCTTGTGGCATAACCAATTGGTCCCACGTCTCTATTCCAGACCAGAGGTACAAACTCAATATTGTCCGCTTGTGCCGCCTCATCAATCTGAAGTATCAAACTAATTTGTAAGTATATCATAGAATCAAATAGTTCGATCCTGTTATTACCAATAGATATGATGCAACTCCAGTTAAACCAGAGAAATGACGTGTCTAAAAAAAACCCGGACATAACTAGTTTGGACAACAATCCTACTAGCACATCAAACTATTTCGGTCAATCCCTCCATAGCTTTATCATTCCATCCTATGACCAAGCAGATCATAGTCTGGTGCATCAATCCATGGATAACAGGTTCTTAAACTATTAACTTTTTGCAAACCATAAATCATATGAAGACCATATACTTTCCACACTATGTGGGACTGTTTATGTATACAGCTTACTCACTTATGGGTAAAAGCATGTTAGGGTGTCCCTTAAAAAGTATTATTTAGTGACTAAAAAGGTACCTAAAAAGGTAGCCAGGACTGGGTACTGGGTACCTGTATAATATCTCAATATAAGGTATGTTTTAGAACTTTTTATATATATATTGATCTCCGATAGCATTATCTTTATCTTAACTTTGAATATTACCATGTCCTTGACTTTTATTTTGGATTTTGTATTAGTTTTAATGAAAAGAAAAATGAGAAAGTACCCAGTTCAGAAGTACCTAGTGTATGTACTTTTGCAGGTTCCAAAAGTGGTACACCCTAACATGCTTTTACCCTTATATCACTTATTTATTTCTTTAAACAATAGCAGCAAACAAGGTTCCAGCTTTGGGATATTTCAGCTTTATCAGTAAATAGGAACAGTCACAAAAACAGCATTACAAACACCCTATCTCATATAATACTTAGAGTATAGATTCTAGAATGGGACTCAGCAGATTTTCTACAATGGTGGATAGTGGGTAGCCGCACACATGCGAACTACCCATAAAACAATAAAGGGAAAATCCAATTATATCATTTGGACCCCAACAAAATACAATGCTAATAGAGACTGGGCTAGTGTACCTGCCGAAAACTTATCACCGGGATTAAAAAACCCCGCCCTTTCGGGTTTTCGAGGAAAAACCCTAGTGATAAGCCTTCGGCAAGGGGCTTGGACAAACGTAAGGCATAAAAATCGCTCCCAAAACCCACAAATGGAAAAGTCGAAACAGATGCCGCTCGCTAACCTGTACCTGCACATCACCAACAAAACAACAAGACAAAACAAACCTCCCAGAGTGGAGGGGCTGATTACACGCGTGCCACGCGATAAAAATACAATAACAAAGAAGGGGGGGAGGGTGGGTTCAAAGAGAATAAGGTACTGCTGAGAGAGAAGAGGAAGCGCCGATGAGAAGTCGAAGCAGAAACGCGCCTAAAATAGCGAACTCCCAACCAGAATGGGCATGCGCCACCCGCATGCATGCAAAACATGCATGCTCATCCCATTCTAGAATGGCGATCCGATGTCTCGGATCGATGGGATTAATATTGCCACTGCACAGTGTAAACGTTCCAGGCCCACTTAAAATTCAAAATCTGGTCTGGATATATCAGAAAACATGCCATATATATCTGGTTCAACCTGTTTAAACATTTTCGTTGAATACATAAGGCATATTGACGTCTACTCGTAAAATTTGGACATCACATATATTAAAGTACCTGTGTGAATACCACAAATAGAATGTTCTGCCCTTCCTTTCTATTTGTGTAACAGTACTCAAAACTTCATAATCAGAATTTCAAATATCATACCATATGTGCAAATATCCAAAGCCACTGTTTTTGTGATACTGCTTATCCAAAAATTTGACTTAACCTTTGTAGCAGATTAAATCCATCCATTAGATTGATTCTTTTAGACCTAGTACATCAGTTTCGACCGACCACACACCATAACAGCAAAGAAGATACATTAGGAGAAGAATCACCACGTACCTGCAGCCAACCATGAGCACGTTAGCGATAGACTCGGTAACGACCCAAGGGCCAAAAGGTACATTAGGTGATTCTTGGCTCTTTGCCCTTCACCTAATGTACCCTTTGCTCTTGATGTCTGATAATCTACTAAGCATGTACAGTCTAACATTTCCATCCTTCAAATTGTTTTATTAACATTACTTAAACAAAGAAATCCGTCTAGTCTTAGGATCACAAGAGGACCTATTATACAGTTTCTTAATAAACTACTATGACATTATAATCTACCAGAAGAAGTGGCCAGTTATCAGTTTACAAAGAGGTTGTGCTGGCCTGTTATCAACCCATTTGTTTCATGCATAACCCATAGTCTCGGTACCCTGTTTAATGCATCAGAGATCAAAATATGAAATATCGGTCCCTCCTACTGCTATTAGTAACTAGTCTTTGCATGGATTATATATGCTGTTAACATGCTTACCTCCATGCATTTGCAACCTTTTACCAACAACCCAGCTGTTATCTGTTCCCATATGGATTCTATTGGCCATTTTTCTATCCATATGGTTAATATTAATCTCAGTATTCTTAGAACCTGTCTTAAAAATTAGAGATCGATTTAATATGCCATATTCCAGCTATTATGCCGTTCTTGCATCAGCCTATTATTATGTCCCACAAATGAAACATTTAGAGACCTGCTTAAATATATACAGACCTGGGTTGTAGACCTGGATTGTAACCCTTTGCTTCACAGATTTGAATGGGCCAGTAGGTTTTTCTGATCAGAGAAAGAACCCTTTTACGCCAAGTAGCAAACATGATGGGCATATTGCCATAAGTACTCCATGAAACAAAATTTGAAATTGGAGAAGAGGTCCATATCTGGCAGAAGAAATATTTTCAAAGATTAGAAAAAAGGGGAATATATTTTCAAAGGCTTTATTTTCTTGGTGAAAACCCTAGATATGCCCATAGATTATAACGGCGACCTGCTCCATCCCCTAAATCTTATTTTTGGAGGGACTGAATAATATCCATGGTCATATAACTTACGTGGCCATGCTTATGCATAATAGCTTAAGTTAGTTTGCTTTTTTTTTAAAAACACAATACTTAAGAAAAAACCTATTGTGGTTATACAAAACTTCCAGTACTGGTTAATTTGGTTATTACAACCATGTAAACTGTACACACGTACAATATTATTGCTTCTCCCAATAAATGGAATATGCAGATACTTTTTAAAAAAAAAAAAAAAAAAAAAAAAAAAACTTTTAAAATCTGTTCAACAGACTTTTACCTTCCATGGACTTTTGCAAAGACCACTTCCGGTCAATATGCAGCCTTAAGCCAAAAACAGGTGTAATTTTGACCTAAGCCTTAAGAATGGTTAAGATTTATTAAAGCAAAAAAATATACCACAATCTATAGCCAATAACAATTTCCTTTTGTCAATCATATTAAAATTTTGTCCAATACATCATATTTACCTTTAGGGAAGTTCAATAGAACAGCCTAAGATTAAAAATATTTTGGGATTAATACCATAAATCAGCAGATTTGATATCGTAAATATATCTTCAGTGTCATCATGTCGTATAGCTTTTCCAACTTGAATAAATCGGAAAACAAACCAAGGAGCAAGAAACCCGGTTACCTGAGTGAAGCCCAAAAAAAAGAAAAAGAAAAACTGGCCTGACCTAGTATTCTAGGTCATGCATCAGCTTCGGTCAATCCCTATGCTGTATTATCAATCCAAAGAAATGAACTCAAACATTTAAAACTGGTACATTATCCTTTGATCCTTTCTCCTCCTTTGTCTACTTATCACATTTTTTAATATAATCAAATTATAGAAATACTCCAGAGTCAAATCATGTAACTGATGTGAAACCCAATAGTCTTTTAGATTGCATTTGTCTATTCTTGAACACCATAAACCATGTCTATGGCAGCCAACATAATATGTTCTTTAAAACATGTTAACATATGTTGTACAAGAGTCTTTTAGAAACCCAAGAGTCTTTAAGAATGCATGTGTCTATTATCAGGAAATATTAACCCATGTCTGTATCAATCAATATAATATGTTCTTTAGTAGATGTTAATATATGTTGTACAAGAAAAAAGAGTCTATGGCCTTATCATTTTACATAAAGCATGTTATGTAGGGATGATGTTTTAAAACAGACACATTTATACCAAATTCCATGGTATAGGTTAAACCCATCATATGTTATTGTTTATGACTTAAGCAGACTTGAATAAACCTTTTAACTTTATGCAAAGGAATTCACCTTACAAAGTAAATTGCTGTATGTAAAATTTTCCCAGCCTTATATATTAAAAAAAACAGTAGATCTACATGATATATATGGGTACTGTTTATGGATAACAGCAGAATCAAACTGTGAGCGAAAGAAACACAGTAGTATGATCTTAAGGAATATTTAAAAACATAAAACTCAGCTACAACAAAAGCAGTCAGTTGTTCAGTAGTACTCTCTGACTTTTTAACTATAATGAAATACTTGTTGAAAATGCCAAAAGAAAGTCATATATTCATGAAATAAACCGCCTAGAGTAGAGAGTTGGAAGCCATCACCAGCTATTCAGAGTATAAACAAGAACTTTGTCACCATTTTTAGATCCATCATTCTTTGAAAGTGTAGACGTCTCCTCATCTCCAGAAAAACTTTAATCTTCTAGCATACAGGAAACAAAAAACGACAAAGGTGGGAGAAGCTCGGTACCTGCCCGGGATGAAATCATTAGTGGGTTGCAAAAGCACTTGTTTTGGTGGAATACAGCTAAACTGTCCATGCCCGGTAGAATCATTGTGGCTAAATGTGTTCTTAGTAATACTCATGTCTACATGGCGTCTGCTCTATTAGCTCCGCAGTGTAAGATGTAGGAGATTGTGCGTATCGTCAGAAATTTTATTTGGGGTGGAAATGAGTTAGGAGCGGTGGTCAAGGTAGCTTGGGCGATGGTCTTGGTATGTTGGATTTTTATCTCCAAAGCAAGGTGATGATATCGAAGTTCATTTGGAGGATTTTCATTGGTAAGGATGATTCTTCTGGCCTGAGGTTGTTGGTGCAGTCGATTCAGCATTGTCTCCCATTTCATAAGGCCACCATTAAGCCCCTCCTTCCTTGGGCTTTGCTTTATCATATGCATCCGTATCCTAATGCTTCTCCCTTTCTAAAGGGGTTGCTTGCTGTCAGGTCTCTTTTCCATATTAATCCTGAGGCATGTCTTCAGTTGTCCACTCCATGCTGGTGGATTCCTTTGCAAGACACTCCAGAGAATGTGCCTCTTAGTGTGGTTGTTCATCCAAAGACACAACGACGATGGGTAGCAGCTGGTATCAGCACTATTGCAGCTTGGTATGAGTCTGGTCATCTCATGTCATGGGAAGCATTTAGAACAAAGTTCTTGTTGTACAGATGGGACAGAGTAATCTGGAATCATATTGCTGCATTGTTGCCACAGGATTCTGGTCCACAGATTGAGGTAGTCGTATGGGGTTGCCATCAGGATATCCAGCCAGGGCGGTTTGTGTCTTCTGTGTATAAATTGCTCTTGCATTCTTGTTAGAGCCTGAACTCTAACCTTGCAAGAAGGATGAAAAACCCAACAATCCAAGCTCAATCTATCAGATCAAGGCAATGCACAACACAAAGAATCATCATCTCCATAGCTAGATCAAGAAAATAATCTCCCTCAATACACCGTCCCTCTGTTCTTCTCTCTCTGCTCTGATAATATAGTGATCATCATGGATACGTGCAAATATCCTGCACGCGTGCATGTGCGTACATCACTCCATATACGGTATACTATCTTCTATACCACCTCAATAGTGGTGAATGTGGTTAGTGGTGACAAGTGTGGTGATGAATGTGGTGATGTGTGTGGTGAGTGGTGTTCGTCGGTAAAGAACGGCACCATTGAGAAAGGAGCAATTTCTTGTGTGAAAGGAATTTTGCCGTAATTGATTTGTAGGGTAGAATTTGACAAGGGGAGCATAGTTTTATGCCCAAGAGAAGTAAGAAGGATATACCACCAAGCTCTATCGTAACAAGAAGGGGACCGGTGAGTCAATCTTTGGGCTCAAAATTGCATCAAGATTCAATTTCGTTTTCAGATTTGGGAGCAGATCTGGGGTCTAATTCTCAGATCCAGGAGGTTTTGATTCCATTTACCGATCTAGAAGGTAATCCAATTTCGTTTTTCAAATTGAAGGGAGATTCAATTTCGTTTTTCCAATTTCAAGAAACCCAAGAAGAGGCAGAGATGGCTGTATTACCACCTATGGTATGGGGTTTTCAGACAATGGGCATTCCAAAATTTGATGATCTGGTGGATCGGGATCCTTTGAAGCATATTGTGAAGTTTGAGAGGTATTGCCAGCAATGTAAGTTACCGGCTGCTGATTACTTGCTTTGGTTTCATAGTTCTTTGCAAGATTCGGTGGAGGAATGGGCACAAACTCAAAATTATATCTTTTGACATATCAGGAATTAAAGGAAGCTTTCATTGCTAATTATCAAGAAGTCCATGGTAAGGATAAGACTATGGAAAGGTGGACCAATTTTACACAAAAGGAAGATGAATCAATTAGAGAGTATAATCAGAGGTACATTGCGGTTCTCAAAGCCGTGGTTCATTGGAAGATTGCAAGGAGTGATGAAATGGATATCCAATGGTATGTGAAGGGGCTGAAACGAGCTATTGCTCATAAGGTGAAGGCTAAACAGCCTACAACATTACTAGAGGCACAAAAGTATGCTCTCAAGGCTGAAGATAAGCTGGGATACATTCATGAAGTTGCTGCTCCAGAGCATAAAACAGAGGATATTACAGCCAAGATTTCTAAGCTTACAATTGGTGAGAAGCCAAGGGAGGTGCAGTTTATTACTTGTGAGTATTGTGGGTCTATTGAACATTCTGATGCTACATGTAGATTGCTGAAATTCTGCTCAAGATGCCAAATCAAAGGCCATAATGATCAAGAATGTAGGGAGAAGAGATTCTTTAAGAGGGCCAATCCTGTATTTGCTGTTATGCAACAAGCACCATCTATTCCTATTCAACCAATGCAAGCAGCACCTATTATACCACAAGTTCCAATGATGCCACAAGCTCCAATTGCTCAACAAGCTCCAATGGGTTCCACACAAATGGTGCAGCCCAAACAGGGATGGTATCCAAGTAAGGCTCATTTGTATTGCAAGTTATGTGATAAATTCAAGCATGATGAGACTACTTGTTGGAAAATTCATGGGAAACTGGAATGGGCAACCAACAAGTATCCACCAAGGCAGCAAGTGTTTGAATCAGTACCTCTTCCTAATAATGATGTTCGCATTCAAGATGCAAAGTACATTGAAAATCCTCAAGTTAAGGCTCTTATTGAGGAACTTAAAAAGCAAGAGAAGGCAAAATCAGTAGTGAATTGTGGATTTGTTGAGGTGGAGAATGACCCAGTTCAGCAAGAAGAAGAGATTGGAGAAGTAAATGCGGTTACAAGATCACAAAAGGTGGTGCAAGAACCAAGAGTAGTGCCAATTGGGGAGAAGACTAAGACCTCTTTTCCAAAGGCTTTGAAGGAACAAGCTTTGAAGGTGTCAGCACCTAAGAAGGTGCAATTCAATATGCTACCCACAGAACAGTTTCAGTCTATAGAAGAAAATCAGCCCATAGTGATGCCTCCTATGATGGATGAGGAAATTCAGAAGGAAGATGATGTGATCAGCCAAGTTTTGGCCACTAAAGTTACACTTACTCTTGAGCAATTGATGCATTATTCTCCAAATTTGTTGCAAGAGTTAGGGGGAAGAACAAAATCAGGAATTTCAGTCCAACAAATCATATCAAATGATACCGACAAGAGGAGAATGGAGCCACCAGCCCGGCAATCCAAGGATCCTGGGCCATTTCTTTGTGATGTGAGTATTAATGGATATCTAATCAAAGAGGCCAACATAGATACCGACAGTGGAGTGAATGTAATGCCTTACCACATAATGCTTCAAGTTGGATTGAAAATGATGGAACCGACAACTATGATGCTCAAAGCATTCAATCAAATGAAGGTGCAGCCTATGGGAGTCATAAGAAATGTTTTATGCAAGGTTTATGAGGTGGAAGCAATCTTGGATTTCATGGTTTTGAAATTTCCAGAGAGTGTGCATGCTGAAACTTATACTTTGTTGCTGAGTCGTACATGGTTAGATGCCGCATGTTTGAGACTTCATGGAGGAAGCGTGAAATGAACATCTTTCAAGGGGAACACAAGGTTACTATAGATCATCCTCGGAAATCAGCAAAATGTACCTTTCTTTGCAATCCTTCTTTGAGCAGCCCGCAGTTAGAAATCAGCAAAGAGAATGCTATGGTGTCACGGCAGCAAGGTCTTAGTTGTTTTCATGTCTTGGAAGTGGGTGACAGGGAAGATAAGACTTTGTACAAGTGGTTAAAAGGTACCCAAATTTCAGAAATATGTCATTTACAACAGCAAGTTACAGATAAGTATATCCAAAGACTTGAAAGTATTGGTGAAGGTGAGTTACAAGAGACTCTTGTAAACATGAAGGAGGAGTCCATTCAAAGACCCACTGATGACACTTTATTTCAGCAAGGTATTGATCTAGATCAAGTAGAGATGCTAATTTTGACATCAAGCATGGATGGGGTAAACAGAAATCAGCCCACTATACAAGTACAAGAAGCTTGGTGGCATGCACACATTCTGGAGGATGAGGTAAATCAGATCAGTCCATATTCACCACAGTCATTACAGTCACCACATGCACCAAATTCATCACAATCATCACATCCACCACATCCATTACAGTCACCACAGTCATCACACGCACCACATTCATCATTGTCACCACATTCACCACATTCGTCACCACACTCACCACCTTCATTACAATCACCACATTCAGTCAAGAACATTAATATTTCTCAAGGAAATCAAGAAGAATTGGTTACTATTGGAGGAGACCTTACTCAAGAGGAGGAACGTGATTTGATATCTTTGTTAAGAGAATTCAGGGATGTTTTGGCAAGAAATTACAAAGAATTGAAAGGCATTCCACCAGAGGTTGTGGTTCATACCATTGATTTGAAACAAGGATCAAAACCAGTCCAACAAGCTCAAAGGAGAATGAGTCCAGCCATAGAGGAGCAAGTAAAGGTTGAAGTCATGAAGCTTTTGGAGGCGGGATTTATTGTACCAGTGCCAAATTCAGATTGGATCAGTTCTATTGTACCAGTGAGAAAGCCAAATAACTCAATCCGAGTATGCATTGATTACAGGGATCTCAACAAAGCTACCAAAAGAGATCATTTTCCTACACCATTCATAGACACCTTGTTGGATATTGTTGCAGGAAATCAGGCCTATTCTTTCTTGGATGGTTACTCAGGATATAATCAGATCCAAATCTATCCACCACATCAAGCAATGACGGCTTTTCGAACACCTTTTGGCATCTATGCTTATAAGGTATTACCTTTTGGCCTCACAAATGCTCCAGCCACATTTCAGCGAGCTATGACATATGCTTTTCATGATATTTTAGACTTTTTGAGAGTCTTTATAGTTGACTTAACAGTGTTTTCGAATCCAAGAAGAGATCACTTGGATCATCTCAGAAAAGTTCTTGAAAGATGCCGATTGTATGGCATAGTTTGAATCCTGCTAAGTGTATTTTCTTCACTAGAGGAGGAAAACTATTGGGCAATTATGTTTCAGAAAAGGGGTTACAAGTGGATCATGGTAAGATTGCAGCCTTGGAGAAGGTGAAACCACCTACAAATGTATCACAAGTGAGAAGCTTATATGGTCAACTCAGTTTTAGTAGGAGATATTTGCACAATTTTGCTAAAGTAACCCAGCCACTTGTGGATTGTATGAAGCAAGGGCAGAATTTTAGATGGAAGGAAGACGCTCAAGAAGCATTTAAATGGTGCCTTGGACAATTGAAAGAGAGAACTTTGCTGATTCCTCCAAGAATGAGTGAGCCTTTTCATTTATTCTTTACGGTTTGGGAGCAAGCTTTGGCTGTCACACTATGTCAGAAAAATCATCAAAAGCATTATGATGTGAATTACTATGCTAGCAGGGTGTTAACACCACAAGAGCAGAAATGGACTCATGTGGAGCATCTTGGGTTAGCATTGAAGTGGGCCTTGAATAAATTTAGACATTATCTTCTTCCTTCACAATGGAATTCAGCAAATGTACATTATGTCTACATTCATATGGATGTGAACCCATTGCCATGCATTTACAACAAGACTGTCCAAGATCCTAAGTTTACAAGATGGGCTCTTATAATACAAGAATTTGAGTTGAAGTATATTAAGATGGCACACGGAGCTCATAATCCAAGTGCTTATTTGAATAATGGTGCTGAAATAGAAGAGGAAACAGACCAGCAAGTAGCATTTCAGGATAATGGAGTATTACAAGGGTTCATTGAGACGGTGGATCTTTAGTATGCCAAAATATACAGGTATTTGCAAGATCAGACTTATCCTTCATTTTTTTCAAAGCAACAAAAGCATGCTCTTAGAGTACAAGCAGCTGGTTATGTGGTGCATGAAGCTATTCTTTATAAGAGGACTATGGAAGGTCTCTTATTAAGATGTGTTGCTGGTCAGCAAACTCATGATTTGTTGCAGCAAGCACATGATTGTCAGGGGCATTTTGCAGCCAGAACCACAGCTCGGAAGATCCTTCATTGGGGATATTATTGGCCAACTTTTTACAAGAATACTAGAGACTTTGTTAGTAAATGTGAGAAGTGTCAAAGACACAAGCAGTTAACAGGCCACAATAATATGCCATTCCATCCTATTTTGAGCGTTGGTCCATTTCATATGTGGGGATTACATTGGGCCTATCAATCCTCCATCTTCCAAAGGTCATAAGTATATCTTGGCAGCCACATGTATGTTTACAAAGTGGGTAGAAGCAATTCCAGCAAAGCATGCTACAGAAAATACCACAGTAAGTTTTCTTTATCACAATTTGATTTCTCGGTTTGGTGTTCCAACCATTCTTTTGTCTGATCGGGGAAGTCATTTCATGGGAAAAGTAGTAGCTCAGTTAACAGAAAATATTGGTGTTCAACATGTGCAAGCTTCTGCTTATTATCCACAGGGCAATGGGCAAGCTGAGTCTACTAACAAAATTCTGAAAGCTATCTTGGCCAAAACAGTGAAGGATAATCAAAGAAATTGGCATGAAGCCTTGACAGGTGCATTATGGAATTTCAGGTGTACTTACAAGTTGGCTACAGGATTTACACCATTTGAATTGGTTTATGGAGTGCAAGCTGTGATGCCAATTCATTTGGACATTCCTTTGTGTTCATTTGTGGAGCTCCCTTATTATGAGAATTTAGGAGAAGTTCCAACTCCAAATCAAGTGCATAATAGGATGGATGATTTGTTGCAATTGCAAAAGATGAGACAAGAAGCAGCAGACTTTAATATGAGGCATAAACAGAAAGTAAAGCTTATCAAAGACAAGTTACAGGTTGTCAATCCATTTGAGGAAGGCCAATTGGTATTGTGCAGGACCACTAAGCAGCATCTATCTAAATTTCAAAGCCCATGGGAAGGCCCATTTCTGATTGATAAAGAGGTACCAGGTGGGGCTTTCTACTTGATGACTCCAGAAGGGGAATTGTTGCCTAATCCCAGAAATGGCAAGGATATCAGGCCTTATTTTGAAAGAGAAGTGCTGTTCTAAGGGATTCAGATTTGGTATAGCTCCAATTACAGAGAATTTGTGGAGAACTTTTGGGTTACAACAGGTCGTTTTTCTGTAAAAACAGATGGTGACAGTTCAATAATACTTCATCTATTCTACATCAAAAGATTTGTTTCGGCGATACGAATCCAACGAGCTATGGTGCAGGTCAAACGGAGGTCTGGAACTCAAGATATCAGCTTTCAAAGTTTGCCATAGTTACAGAGACTCTGTTTCGTCACTGTCATTTTGGACCAATTTGTTTTCTATCATTCATTTGGATTTGAGGAGGGTAATTTTCTTTCTAATCCTACATGTAAATGTGTCATTTGGGGACATGTCCCAAGGACCATATTAGCATGTTTTGTTGTGGGTTCTCCGCCACGGAGTGGCACATTTTCCCACTGTGGTCGCCACTGTTGGGGTGGTCACCACTCACCACACTCATCACCACACTCATCACCACACTTGTCACCACTAACCACATTCACCACTATTGAGGTGGTATAGAAGATAGTATACCGTATATGGAGTGATGTACGCACATGCACGCGTGCAGGATATTTGCACGTATCCATGATGATCCAGAGAGAGAAGAACAGCGGTGTATTGAGGGAGATTATTTTCTTGATCTAGCTATGGAGATGATGATTCTTTGTGTTGTGCATTGCCTTGATCTGATAGATTGAGCTTGGATTGTTGGGTTCTTCATCCTTCTTGCAAGGTTAGAGTTCAGGCTCTAACAATTCTGAAATCCTGCCTCCATCTAATAGGTGGCATCTTCAGGTCCCTCAGCCACAATGGAAAAGTGTTTGGATATGGGTATGGGATAAGCTGCTTCATCCCAAAGTAGTAGTTTTGTGGTGACAAGTGATCCATAGATGCCTCAGAGTCAACAGGTTAGTCCATAAAATGGATAATCGGATTTCAGAGCTCTGTCCTTTATGCCAGCAAAGGGTTGAGAGTATTGAGCATTGTTTTTTCTTGTGTGAGTGGCTTCGGCATGTTGACCCTATTTGGCACGTCTCGATCTAGCCAGCAAATTTTGCTTGCTATCTATCCTGATGCTTGGCCCAAACAACGGAAGCGAGCTTTTCATCTCGCATGTGGCTGGCTTTTATGGTCAATCTGGAAGAGAAGGAGGTTGTTTATCTTTAAGGGCGTAGATACTGCAGATGAGATTGTTCTTCAGTGGGCGCAAAATAAAATTGTTATGGCTTACAATTGTTCTTCTCTTGATCAAGAGAAGAAAGTATTGATCTGGCATACTTACCTTCAGATTCATTCTTTTACATAGGCAGGTGGTTGTGCTCAGTTGGATCGGTTTGTCCACTGGGGTTATAATCCTGTCTTTGCATTTTATGTTGCTGTGGTTTTTAGTTGGTGAATAAAGCTTGTCGTCCTTCAAAAAAAAAAAAAAAAAAAAAAAAAAAAAGCTCGGTACCTGCAGCCAAACAACATGACATTAGCATGAAAATGGTAATGCATGAAGGGCCAAAAGGTACAATGAGACTTCTCGGTTTATCACCGTTCAGCCTTTGTAACCTTTTGCCCTGTATGCAGAATCAAAGTGGTTTCCTATAGATGGGCTTATCAGAGCTTAAAAAAGACTCAAATATAAGAAAAAAGAATGGAAAAAGATATTGAAACTAGAACCTGTTTAGCATTTATAGCTTATGTGTTAATTTAGAGAGCCCTGTATACACAAGGCACCCAAAATTTTAAACACTATTATAAACCATCAAAAAACCACTATAGTTGTGGTTCTTAATGCTAAAATTTTTATTCTTAATAAAAACCAAATAACATAGTGGTTTTTATAACTAGCACATGGTTATTCATGTTGATTTTTTGTTATAGTGTGGTTTATTAAAATCGATACTAGTTTATTACATGGTTTGTAGCATCAACGGTGGTCATTCATATTGGTTTTTTAATGTAACACGTTTATTAAGTCGACAATGGTTGTAGCATGTTTTTCAACACCACTTTAAATATGGCAATGGATAATTTATGTTGGTTTTTTGATGACACAAAGTTGAAGCAGTTTTATGGCATGGTGTTTTTATGCCAATTTAATATTGTGGTGGTTATTCATGCTAGTTTTCTATTATCACGGTGTATGTTATAAAATAATTGTGGCTTGTAGCATAGTTTTAGTACCGAGTTAATTGTCATGGTAATTCTTCCTATGTATCACCTAAAAGGATATGGCTATCCATAGTGGTTACTCATAATGCATTGACAAAAACCATTGTCATAATTAACCATTACGGTCTTTTGTTTTGAAGCACGTTGTTCAATTACCAAGTAAACTAGTACATGAGAAACTACAAAGGTGTCTTTTGTATATTGTTTTGTATCTTTAGAAAACCAACACGCTATAATGGTTTTCTAGAACTATATGCCGTTTACGTTCACACTTCTTACATTAGTAAATCACCATAGAAACAATACTACATACTTGGCCACAACATCTGAATCCTTGTTCGTAATGAGACCATGAAGATGATACGACCAAAAGTTCGATCCAATTTACATTAGTATCTTAAATTCAAGACATAAAAATTCGCAAATCAATTCTTGCCTCCTTCGGGTAAGAGAGAATATTAAGCTACATCTATGTTCATCTTCTACCTGAAGAAATTTCTACTTATTTAAAATATTTTATGGGTTGCTTGCTAATGCCGCTAACACTATTTTTGACGTCTTCTTACATTTTTCCCTTCTTTGCATGGACACAGCTTTATTCCTGTGCTTATGATAGATTTGATCTTCATGATTTCATAATAAGCACGTGCATTGGAATCTTCATTTTGGTCTTATGGAGCATGTAATATGCTTTGGTGCAGTTTGAGTTTGGTCAATTTTCTCTCATCACACATCTACTGGAGACATATTTTTCATACTACCTATGGAATATGCTGATACTTGCCTTCTTTGTGCAGACTAGATCTTTATCTTCTCTTCAGGGGTTGTTCATGTTTGATCTCTCCCAGGTATACCACAACTTATAAATTCGGGCTTTGAACTTATACCTTGCTTTTTATTGTAAATAGTACATCGCTGAGTAAGTCTGTTTATTTGTAGGACCACTATGAAATGAACACTATTCTCTTTGATAAGTGAAATTTGATTCCAAACTGTAAATAGTGCTATAATGAAGTTTATTTATTTGGACTTTAGACTTCTATCTAGATTTTTATTGTAAGTAGGCATCAACAACAACTCACTACGCTGTTTATTTATTTGCAAGACCATTATGAATTGGACAATATCAAGTAAAATTTGATTCTAAACTCTTACAGATGGATGGATGGATGGATAGACTCGCCTATTCCAACAATACATTGACAAAGTCAATAGCTAAAGATAATGCACTATTTTCTTTTGTTCATGATCGCAAAAAGAGTCATAAAACAACATGCCATTATTTCAATTGTCATTTGAGCTAGGGTTTATTCTTTTGGAGTCAACGATTGTGTCTTGCATTATCTTTGTTTTTTTTGGCCATTTTGGTGATGAGTGTATGGCAAAAGTGCAGAGATCTAATTGTAGAGACACTAAAGAGATAAGTAATGGGGTGCTTGATCACTTGGAGAGGTTAAATGATCAAATCTTCCTTTGCATGCAATTTTACTTTGTGTAATTTCTTACAATGAAGAGATTAAATGTGGAGGGATAAATTATGTGGTGCTCGATCAAGTGGAGAGGTTAAATGACGAAATTTCCTTTTGTGTACAACTTTAGTTCATGAGACTTTTTAAAAGTATATTATGATCCCAAACTACCAACAAACAACCAAGCATAGTATAGGAAACAACAACCTATTTTGTGAATTGTGGTAACTTTCATCGTTTTACCAAAGATAATGGGAGAGGTTACATGGCACACAGATGCACAACCAAAAGTGCATTTCATAAAGGATAGCAACTCAATCTAATATTGAAGGGCTACTTATTTATGCCCGACAACATCGGGCACATGTTTGCTCCATAGGATGCTCCCTAAGATGTTTGGACGAGATTGTCCTTGATGTGAGTGCCTAGATTTGATAAAATATAAACATCTTGATTTTGGATTTTGATGCTTGGGACAAAGTATCCTTGATAGAGTGCCTAGAGTTTGATAAAACTCTATCGACATTTCAATTTCGGATTGCCTTCTACTCTAGTAATAGAGACACCTTTTCTTTCTATGGGATACCACACGGGGTAAATTAGAACCGATGCATACTACTTAAGGGCTGATAAATAATGTTTTATGCATATCGCAGAAGGACAGGCAGAACCAAAACTACTATGACAAAATTCGTAAAAGTCATAAAGGCTACTCCTTTACATAGGAGGCCCATCTAAACCAGAGCCCTAGTTATGCGCCGCAATACCATGCACACGTTTACTAGCGACATATGGAAGGGCAAACAACAATGTAATATGAATGCCACCCTTTTGCCATACATTAAAGGGGACTATGCATCCATTATATGTGATTGAATTAAAATGAATTGAATTGGAAAAGGCCTGGAAGGCGAAAGTTTTTCCATCTCGCACGACTTGCTAAATTGTTTGGAGTGCTGAAATAATTAAGCTTTCAGAATCTTTTCCCTTTCTTTCCGGAATATTTACGTTGCATTCACCATCGGGAACTCAGTGTGGAGAAACGAAGAAAAATGAACATATTTATAGCCTCCTGTGGCAGGGCATCTCCATTGCTGGAGGAAAAGGCTATGTAGCTCTATATTAGCATTTTTTAAGGCTCTATATTTTTTTATTTTATGTCAATGGTTATATTTTGTATTTTATAAGGCTCTGTATTTAGATTTCATGAGAATGTTATGTTTAATAATTGAATCACGGTTTTGCACCATTGACGCGTGCAAGGGTTTTGACTTTCAAAAATTTAATGGCCCTTGATGAGAAATATGAGATGGAATATTCCTCTAATAAACTCTAATAAAGGGCTCCAAGGCAAAAAAATGTCAAAGTATAAAACAATTCTTTAAAAGATGCCCTGAACAAAAAATCTGACACTCTAGGAGGTTAAAAGAAAAAGCGGAATTCTTATTTTTATCGTTTTCCTCTTTGTCGTTTAGGGCCTCATTAGGGTTTTTGGCTCTAGGTCTCGCAGCTACTGTGCGGCGGTATGCTTCAGAAGTTCCTTTTCCATGGCGGCTATTCTCGGTGGGCACCATTTGTATTTGTAGGGAGTCCGCTAGCTCAGGCTATGGCGGCAATGGGAGGAGGAAGCACAAATCTGGGGGATCAAGGGGCAAAATCAGAACCAGGAGGGTCAGAAGGGGCAGCGAAGAAGCCTCCGCCAAAGAGATCTTCGACAAAGGATCGGCACACGAAGGTGGAGGGAAGAGGGCGCCGGATTTGGATGCCAGCAGTCTGCGCAGCGAGGATCTTCCAGCTGACGCGAGAATTGGGCCACAAATCCGACGGAGAGACGATAGAATGGCTGCTGAGAATGACGGAGCCTTCGATCGTGGCAGCGACAGGCACAGGGACAATTCCGGTGCTGGCATTGACGAGCGGGGGGGTGCTGGGGTCGTCAAGCTCCAGGGGCCGATCTGGGCTGCATGGATCAGTTGGGCTGATTGCACAGAATACATGTTTTAAGGACTTTCTAATGCGATTCATCTGCATAGTGTATAATCTTGCAGCCAAGCTTTGTGCATAATCTAATAATCTATAGCCAAAGTTAAATATTTCTTGCATAATCTTAGTTATTTTAGCATGATTTGATCATAACTTGGCCTTGTGTTTGTAGGCGTTTCAGGTATAATTGGTGTGGGCTATGGACAATGGGGAGATAGTCTAATGGTGCCACAAAAACAAGCAGCCTCCGCTCTTACTGGCACATCTTCATCGTCTTTGATCCTTGCTTTAGCACCTCAATTTAACTCATTTTAGAACAACAATAAAGATGGATCGGGTATCAAAGGTTAGCATTTTACATGCTAAGATTCAGAAGTAGCTGCATGAATTTCAATGCATATTAATGGTTTGCATGGGATTGGAAAATATGCAGGTTTTGGGGCTCTTCACAGATGCAATCATGAGATTTGCGACCTCAGAAAGAAGTCGATGCTATTACTAATAAGTTAACCTACAGGACTAGCTATATTTCATAAGCAGGTGAGTTTGCAAATTCATTGCTATTCTGCTTCTAATTTTTTTAGAGTATCATGCAAGGAACCATGCAATCTGTGCATCAGATGTGCAAGCAAAAAATTCTAGAAAGGTAATTGTGAAATATCTGGCTTTTCTTGTATTGAGACCATGCTACCAGTTTAAAAACCAACCCACATTGCCGTGTAGGCTATCTCAACAGTGGTAGGAAATGGTCTTTTTAACCCAGGCCTGGAGCAGTAGTTTAAAGGTTGTTTATGTTGTGTTAGAAGCCCAATGTTAATCATCCTTGTCAGCTGATATAAACAAGGGAAGGAAGCAGGTTGAATTTAAAGTGGTTGGCTATGTGGTTGAAGAGCTCAGGAATAGTGGGCATTATGACAGGTTTTGCAAGGATTTGGAAGATGCAAACATCTTCATTGGGTCTCTAGTTTTTGTGGAGGAGTTGGTCACAAAGTTTAAAACGTCTTAGGAAAAAGAAAGGGATCTGTTAGATGCAGCACAGTTGCTAAGAACAACCTATCTCAGCAGCATGAGACTATACAATGCGGATAGTGATTAGATAGACTTCGAGGTGATTCAGTCTAAGCTGCAAGTGCAAGGTCAGTATTTCCTTAGATTGTTACTTATTTCGGAATAAATTTAGTTATCGTTTATAAGTTTTGGAAATGGTTGGGGTTCAAATCCCCTTGCTCTTGAAAAAGCAGATATAGTGACAGCCGTAATAAATACTACTATATATATGAAACCATACACTACTATATATAAGAAACCATACACTACTATATACAAGACACCATACACAATCCGGTCTATTAAACTTGAAATGATTCCAAAAACAAAACATTATTGGTTTATAAATGATAACCATGAAGCTAATGCATAACAAAACCATGAACATTTAGAACAAACAGTTACATCTAGGATTGATAGCAATAATAGTAATTTGTGTCTAATACATTGGAAACCATGTGCATTTACCATGATGTTAGCCTGCTAGTTTTACCACAATAACCAACCACATTATAAAACTCATGAATAGAGCACTGTATTAAACCACATCCACAATCGTCATGTTATACCACATGGACAAACCATACCTTAAAACACTATAATTATATCACATCCATTTACTAACATGTAATACCACTTTGAAAAACTCTACATAGAAGCCATTTGCAATTACCATGCCATAATACCACCCTAACAAACCTTACCAGAGAACCAATTAGTTTAGCCACATATGGTTTTTAATGAAATTAACCCCCAAACACGCGTTGGTTTTGTAGAGTGGTTTTCTAGTCATAACCATGGGAAAAACCACGTAGTGTTTTAATTTTGGGTGCCTTGTGATAGGTAATCAGCTGATGATTCCTTATTCTGGAGAAGCACTAGTATTATTGTACAATGAAATGATACCTGATTATCCTCTTGTTCAGAGTTATATTCCTCCTCTTGTTGTGTTTCAGGGATAGAAAGTTCAGCATCTGCATCTTTGTAGATGGCCTTAACATTATGCCTGGGACCATTGGAGACAAATTTCATACTGCCCGAAGCACTCTTGGTATCATTGTGCAGCCGCTTCTGCCCACTTCCATTCTTATGATCAGTCATGAAGTCCTGATATTCAGAATCTGATTGACAAGCTAGGAACTCAGCATGCAGGAGTTCTTCTCTCAGAGCTATTTCTTCTGAGTTAGATGAATCTGATTCTAGATCTGAGTCCATGCTCACCATTTGAACCAAAAGGGGAGCCCTAAAATTTCATGCGTGTCTGCTTTATGGCTGGGAGGATAAGATCTTAGTCAAGTCCGGATCTTTTTGTGCTTACCGAGACCTCTTACATGCAGGCTAAATCCGATAGCTTAAGTTAGATATCACACATACTTACCATATTTGAAAACGTGAGAAAGCTCCAATTTGATGCAAAACCCTTGCATGTCGCATTCGTCTTTGTGCCAGTGTGAATGGGTCAGAAATTATGGCTTGCATAGAAGTACATACTTACAATTTGCTTCTAACCGTGGGAAAGTTCTTCGCTTGCTTATTTTTTCTTTTGCCATATCTGTTGAAGCGTATACATGACTCATTTGTACAAATATCTCTTTGCCTGATCGAAAACCGACCATCAAAGCCTTCCAATGTGCAGGCATCACTTCTCCTGCATCTTTTGACTCGCTATTCACCTCGCGTTCCAGGTTGGAGTGTAACAAAGCTCCCGGTCGACACCACGAAGCTTTCAAAGTCATTTCCGATTGTGATATAGCCATCTAAAGTCACAGAATTCAAATCAGAATGTGGCGCGGAATCAAAATACTAGGAAAGGCTCGATGATTTTACCTTGATCGGAGCTTTTCTGTGGTCGAAACTCACTTTGGCGCAGGTCGAAGCTATTCCCGAGCAAATCGAAGTTCCCTTGGCATGGGCAATCGATCTTCGCGCAAGCTTTTTTGAAGAAAACACCTGAGCGGGAATTGAGGGCGTGGGAGCTAACGGTCATAATTGCTACGTGTGTAATCTGACACCCGAAGCTAGAGGCACGGATATTACCGAAGCTACGTGCAGTTGACACCTGGAATGGCAAAACCAAGGCTCGGTAAAAAAACTCTGTACAAGCTCGGCTCCCCATTGGCCGTGAGCTTTTTGATGTGGCATCGAGTAAGGGCCCTTGATTGACCTCAAAAAAACTCTAATGCCCCAGTGGTGTAGGGGTGAGAATGAGCAAAGCTTGGCCAGTGGAAAGCCCAACTCTCGTAGTGGTGGAGTTGCCTAAGGAGGGGAGCATGTGGATTGTGGTGAAGGCTGGAATGGATTGGTGTGCCGATTAAAGGGGAATGTTGGAATGCTGGAGCATGTGTCATGGGCACATATGAAGAATGACTTAGTAGAGGAGTGTCAAAAGTTCACCAAAGGGCTGGTAGCTTAGTGGTAGAGTACTTGGCTTGCAAGCAAGAGGTCTTGGATTCGATCCCCAGCCTGTCCACCCAATCATAAGAGGCTCATTTCTCAATACCATCTTAGAGTATTTCAGGAAATGAGACTTTCCTCTCTCAGCTTTGGGATCCTCCAAATCTAAGAACTACAACTTTGCACCTTCAGTGACAGTCTGCTCCACGAGTTTGCAACAAAAAACTAGGAACATTTGCGCCACGACTTTGCAACAAAAAACTGAGGAAACTTAACAAAGGAGAATCGCCATCATCAGAGAAGAAGGCGCCATCGCCGAAAAGTGCCATCATCAAAGAAAAAGAAGTCCCATTGCAACAGCTAGAGAATTGCTAGAGAAAAACACGCCAGAACAATGCCATTGCCAGAGAAAGGAAAAATGAGATGCCAAGCCATCATCGCCATAGTCGGAGAATCGCTAGAGAAAAACATGTCGAAACATTGCTTTTGTCAGAAAAAAGGAAAAATGAGATGCCATCTGGAAGCAAATCACTGGTCCCCTGGTCCACAGGTGGGATGCGAGCAGCACATGCCAAAAAAGTATGTCGGGCGTGAAAGGAAGAATGGGATGCCATGTGGACGCAAATTACTAGTCCCATAGTCCACATCCGGGAACCCACCAGTCATCGCCAGAAAAGTGCCATCGCGAGTGAAAGGAAAAATGAGATGCCACATGGACACAAATTATTGGTCGCCAGAAAAGTGCCATCGCGAGTGATGCCACATGGACACAAATTATTGGTCTCGTGATCCACCTGCAGGAACTC
Source organism: Isoetes taiwanensis (assembly GCA_021234155.1). Lineage (NCBI taxonomy): Eukaryota > Viridiplantae > Streptophyta > Lycopodiopsida > Isoetales > Isoetaceae > Isoetes > Isoetes taiwanensis. The sequence continues at coordinate 19,709,809 of JAJEKV010000014.1, forward strand.
CCAGACGTCTATTTTCCAGCAAAAATTCGAGGCGGCTTGTAGAGCTTTTATAATGATTTTATTTTGTAGCTAGAAAGTATAAAGTACGCACATAGGACTTTCATGGGCTTTTTAATATTGCAAAAGGTACGAATTTGCCAATTTGCAATGAGTGACAACAAACAAGTCATCATGCAACATGTAGCATGTACTTTAGCTAAAAGAACAAGATAAGTCAAAAGGAAATGCTTACGTGCCATGTGCCATGATTAGAAAATATGCGTGTACTTTTACTTTTTTTTACTCTACATTCATTAAAGTTGCGTGCACTAGAGATTTTATTTGACTACTTCTAATCCTAATAAGTAATAATAATCCATCCAAAAGACTAAAGAGAACAAGATCATTCTTATCAAGAATAAAAATTGGTTGCACAAAACCTATAGAATCTAATAATTGTTTACCTTGACATAGTGAAAACGAGATGGGGTCGAGCATTCTTGCTATCCCCTTGACCTACAAAATCCGGAGCGCGGTCACGTGAAATCTTAGTATCTCATAGAATAGAATAGAGTAGAGTAGAGTAGAGTAGAGTAGAGCGGAGCGGAGCGGAGCGGAGCGGTTAGCCACTAGTTTTTATAAGTTCAATATACTTAATGATGACAATGCAATGTATTGCAGATGGGATTAAAGTTTACATAGACAATTTCTTCCACGACAACATGCCAAAAAGAAAAGGGCTGAAAAAAAGGATGCTTCTTTAGAAGTTTCTCAAATCACAAAAAGAGGAGGTCCATGCTTATGGCCTTGGGAGTAAGCATTTACTTCCTCAGGCTATACGCGGGCGACCTCGTGCATGGGCCCAACGGTGGTGATCTAGCTTTTTGAACAATTAATCAGCGCCGCAGGACGCACGTGTCAACCTAACCCTAACGTGTTGACTGGAGCTTAGTTCCGTAGCAGCATGGAGCTCTTCTCCCGTTGCTCGGGCCGCAAACCCTGGCAGTTCGGCAGAACCCAATACAAAATTCCTGCTGATTAGTTCATTTCCTCAAGAATTTTGCCACAGAAACTGCCAGAAACGAAGAAAATCCATCCTATTGCCTTGTTTCTTACTCCGATTTGGCTATGCGATTGTGGCTCAAATTGAAACGCCGAACTGGGCAGGCGGAATCTGTGCCCAGCTCGTCAAATCCATTTTCAGATCGAGGGCTTGACAAATTTCAGCAGCTTTCTGCACAACTAGCGGCGAGGCGGGATCGGATTGTGGCCAAAACAGGGGTGCCTTCAGCTATGGTGAAATTCAGGTGGTCCAAAAAATCTTCCACCTTAGTTCCGGTCATTCCAGCGCAGGCAAGGCTTGCATATTCTCTGAAAGCAAGCACAAATTTATCAAATGTAACTGAATTGCCGAATTTAGATCCACCTACTTTGCTTCAAAAGAGCGAATTTTCTAATTTAGAGCCTCCCAGTTTGCTGGAAGAAGCTAATCTAACGGCCCCTACAGATCCTATCGCTTGTCCAATGGAATCTACAGCAAAGGCAATTTTAGCTCAGAGGAGATTGGCTGTGAGCATTATACAGACCCAAAAGGCAAATTTGGTTTCTAAATCGCAAAACTTGAAGCAGCTTTCAGATGCAGCAATTGCGTTTCTAACAGTTTCTGCGGTTTACCACGTAAGTAATGCTAGAGCTGTTGCAATGAAGGTTCTTTTTGTGATAATAGGGAAGGCACAAATTTCAGCCAAGCTAATGGTAACGGCACTAACAAGCTTGTTTTTAGTCTATATGAGACTCTGCAAAAGATTATGTGAAGATGCCCAAGGCAATAACTCAGCTGAGACCTCTTCCTATTCCTCTCCAGTGCCTGTTTCATCAATGCCTTCGCCGCCTTCCATAGCCATTGTTCCACAGATTAAGATCCCAGAAATAAAATCTAAGATCCATTCTGCTCCAGCATCACCTAGAATTCAGTCTGCTCCAGCATCACCTAAAGTCCAATCCCCTTCCAAAAATTCAAAGACCAAAACAGTAACCTTCAAATCAGGTCCTCAGCCCTCCAAGAATAGGACCACCTATGACGTCTCTGGCCAGCAAATGGGAAGACGTTCAACCAGATCAAGGCTAAGTGGTACTACACAGACCTACAGAAGTTCCCAACCTCCCCAGATGTTGCCCATTATGTTGCTTATTATAATGGCCAGTCTCATCTGGGGTAAAACTTATGCCATACTTGTAACTTCCTGCTCCTGGTTTGTGGTGCAAATAATCCTGGGGATTACAAACTCTCGCCATCATAGACCAGAAGAAAGAGAATTTGGCTCGTCTAGTGGCTCTTCTGTTGCAGCAGCACCTGCTACAAAAGATTATACTTCTCCTGATTACAGAAAGAAAGTCATTGTTGAAGGCCTTTTGAAAAGAAATCGCTGAATAATTGAAACTCAGTATGTAGATAGCAGAAAGGTTATGCTTGGTGTTCTAATAAGTCATGTGCATAACTTTGTGAGAGCCAATGTACAAAGTGCAATGAATTTGATTCCACAAGATATACATTTCATATTTTCGGATCACCATTTGCAAAAGATCTTCAAATATAAAATTTGGTCTATTCAATTATACATCTCTGTAATTTATTCAAATTATCCACAATTCCAACCAAAACAAAATTTCATTCCCACAAAAATACTCAATATGCTTCAAAATCTTCTGAAGAATAGATGGCATAACAGTTCACAATCTTCCAACCACCCCATTTGGGTGTCCTTCACACAACCAAAGGCGGCCAACAGTTTATGCCACAAATTGACCTGCTTTTGCATTAGCTGATGCAAATTTCCACTGGCATTCGTGGCAATGAATTTGATTCCACAAGATATACATTTCATATTTTCGGATCATCATGTGCAAAAGATCTTCAATATAAAATTCTGTCTATTCAATTATACATCTGTGTAATTTATTCAAATTATCCACACTTCCAGCCAAAACAAAATTTCATTTCCACAAAAGGACTCAATATGCTTCAAAGTCTTCTGAAGAATAGATGGCATAACAGTTCTCCATCTTCCAACCCCATTTGGGTGTCCTTGACACAACCAAAGGCGGCCAACAATTTATGCGCACAAACTGACCTGCTTTTGCATTCGCTGAGGCAAATTTCCACTGGCATTCGTGACCTCCCCAAACACGATCATGTGGGCCTGCTGACACAAAACCATCTCCGTGGAAAAACCTTTGCATTGAAGGAAGACCTTGCCAGTATGGATCATAAGACCTCCAATATTCTCCAATATCCTGCTTGCCAAATCACATTTTTAAACATTAATTTTCCAGCCTAAAATTTCTTGATCATGATAAATCATTAAAGTTAACCAAAAACTGAGTGCAGAGCTAGTGTGTCATCCCCCTTATAACCAAAAACCGAGCAGAGCTATTTTGTTGTCCCCCTATAATACCAAAGCATCCATATTATGCAAAACCAGCTTTAACTATTGAGATCTTGAAATGAGAGCAACATTGACACTAGGCCACATACCTCAAAATATAAAGTGGTGATAAAAATGTTGCCTGAAAAGCAGCTGTGAGATGGTTTGACGGACAAAGCGAAAAGAAGAAGGTTCAATGCCATGACCATGCAGCATTATTTCAGATATAAGGACATTATTTTTAGGTGAAAACGAAGAAAAGCAATAGACTTCTCACATTGCAGATATTGTGCTTCCAGACCAGCAATATTCAATTATTACATTGGGATTACGCTAAAGTCCATATAGCTCTACAAACTGGTTTATGAACAGAAAGGAACAGGACTCCAGTCACCATACAAGCCAAAAAAAAGTTGCAATATTAGAGACCTTTACTGTCCGGGTCAATGATTCCCAATTATGTACATCATAAAGAACTTATTCCAAACTCACTATTGTAAACAAACTGGTGGATCCAAACTGCTTCATTTAGTCTATTTGTCTAACTTTGTAAGCTGTCTATTTTTTAATTCAATGTCCGTAAATGGTACAGTATTCTAAGCATCCTTACCTTCTTGAATCTGAATCTCCATGTATTGCTGCACAGCTCATCCAGGGTAATAATGGTCTGCATTAAAGGATAAGAAATCTATGAGAACATAGATACTGATGCATGCCTAGAAGACGTTGTCATAGAGTTGAGATAGTAATATACACAGATTAGTTTAAGCAAGCAAATGGGAATTCAATTTGCCAATTCAACGAATGATTTCTCCTATGAAACTAATCAGTACGCGTATCTATAATGCATGCCTAGAAGAGGTTGTTATAGAATTGAGATATTAATATACCCAAATTAGTTTAAGCAAGCAAATGAGAATTCAATTTGTCAATTCAATGAATGTTGTCTCCTAAAAAACTAGTAATAATCGGTACGTGATACTATACAGTGAGAATTTGAGTAATACTTACTCGCCGTGATTCGCATATTGAAGTGCTGTAAAATCTCCATTTTGGGTTGCCCAGACAGTGTATATTGGATGAGATGTCCTTCCCTTGCCACAAGTCTAGGCAATGAGAATCCCATAAATAATCCTCCTCCGCACAAGCTTTCCAATCCCTGCACACAAGGAAACACCTTGCCAGGTCTATTGCTCTCAACTTAGACAAGACTACCTGGAAGACATTGCTGTCCAGAAGCTTAAGAGGATCAACGTTGGCATTCCGTTCATTACAAATTTGAATACGTTTACCCTGCAATGCAGTCAAGTAAAATGTGGTCTCAGAAACATCCATAATACCACATTTTCCTTCTTCAGCCCTAGCAAGATGACATTTCCGCGGCGAAGGGGAATCAAGCTGCTGCGTCATGTTAGAAACCCAAATAGGGGAACCCTCTGAGAAAAATTTCAGGTCCATGAAAATCAAACTGGAATTGGAAACAAACCCAAGTGGAAGCTGGACAAACCTAGAAACGGCCTCACCGTCACGCGGAAGATCGCTTCGCTTTTGGAAAGAAGCTATTGCAAAGTCTGATGGAAAACATGTGAAATACACGTGAATGCACAAAAGTTTTTTACCTATTGCAAACCAAAACTTGCCACGTATTTGCAAGAATAGCAGACACCTGGCCAAATCTCGGAGGAGAAACCGACCAAAGAAGGCCCGACGTGGCGTATATTAAGAATAGTTTTTTTTTTTTTTAGCACACCAGCCCTACCGGGCCTACAGCCTTTCTTGCAATTCTAGCCTATCCACGTGTAATTTCCATGTCATCAAAATCTATCCACGTGTAATTTCCATGTCATCAAAATCTGATGTGCCTTATTTTGCACCGTCAGATCTTGGCTTTTGTAAATTTAAGGCCGAAGAAATTAGAAAATCTGCCAAAAATGGGCCCGGAGATGGAAAGCGTCGCGGAGTAACGTCCTTTTCTTTTTTTCAAAGCCTCCTTTGAAGCTCTGCCGAAGAGGTTTCGGCGTGGCCCTAGCACATTGTGTTCTACTGTTCCTTTGTGTTCTACTGTTCCTTTGTTGTTCCGAACTTGGCTATCCCAGCTTCATGGTATGGCCTTGTCGGATTATGTGGATTTGCTCCGGGAAATTTGCTCTGGTCGCAATGGCAGATGGATATTTAGCTTTACCGCTACAATGATGGATCATTTAGCCGGCTATACATGCAAGTAGGGTTTTCGGCAAGCATCGGCCCCAACAGAGACGGAAATTGCCCTTAGCTAATTGTGGCTAATTTGGTCCGGGATGATGAAGAAGAAGAGGGCTTGATTTTGTGTTGCAAATAAGCGATTCTTCAACCTCTGCTTTTATATTCCATGAGGGCAGCCTGCTTTCAAGTTTCTGCTCTTCTGATTCTGCTGGGCCGAGCTTATGATTTAATTTATTCACCTGCGCAGGGTTTGGTGGATATTTTGCTAAAAGGGTTGGGCCAATTTTAACTTTGGCTCCTGATACAGATTCATTCGTCGACTATGATATTATGTTGATTAAAATATTAGGGCTTTGATTGAGAACTTGTGGTGCCAACGGCTGCCCAAATGGGCATAGCTAGATCAATGGCTTGGAATGAGATCAATGGCTTGGAATGGCCGCTGTACCTGGTCAGCTACAACAAATGCAGTATGAGCTCCTCTACAGAAACCGTGGCTCTAAGGCTGAGTTTTCCAAAAACGAAATGCAAGGGATGGTCGTTAGGCTCTGTAATGATGATTAGAAACTGTTGCAGGATAGAAATGCAGTGCTCCAATTTCAATTAAAGAGCGAAAGCAGAGGGAACTTTTGCAATATCAATCATGTGAATAAACCCAAGGAGGACATCATGGCAGAGTCATTTGCAAAGAAACTAGTAGGTGTTGCCAAGCAGAATCATTCCCAAAGACTTGCTATGATATCCATGTATTTCTTCTTTAAGCTAAGATCCCGCTTTTGCATTGTTTGGTAAATCTGCACTTAGATACATGTGATAATAAAATGTTGCTTCTTCCATCTCTAAGTAAATGGCCTGTTTTGATGAATCCTGAGCATGCATGGAAAAGCCCAAATTTTGATGTCATCTGTCCATTGACCTGACATTTATTAGCATATTGACTGCATGTACGCTGGCCTTATTGCAAAAGGCTGTCACCATTTCATTTCCATGAGCCCACAATATGACATCCAACAGGTTTCAAAGCATTATAACTGTATTTTGAACCTTCTAAGACGAGCTTCCTGGCTTGATAAATCACATGACTTATTTGATATTGCGTTGGATCCTGGTGGGGACGTGTACTTACAACTCCAGTTGATGCTAGCAGTGTACTTCTATGATAATGCAATTCTCTTGCTTTTGTGGACATTGAATTACTATTTATGTAAATAGCTTATAAAGTTGTGCAAAGTTATGAAACTAAGAGGCTTACAACATTGTTTCAGTTGCAGGCAAGATCTGCTCTGTGAAACCTGATATATGGTCTAGAGAACTTTCTGATTCTAACAGATTTATAGGTCAGTGCAGTCACATCCCTACTTACCTCTGAAAACAGTCATATTAGCCTTTGCAGCTTGCTGCTACCTTCACCGTGGAAGTCTTGTTGATGGTTGATTCCCCATATGGTATATTGAGAGAAAGATTGAAATGGCTTATTTCAGGTTCCAGTCTCTGATGGATATCTTAAGTCTTAAGATCCTTTGCACATCTTAAACTGATAATTTGTTTCATATGTCATAAACTTCATAGGCAGTTGTATGATATGATGATTCAGATTTTAGAAGCCACAGCATTGTCCACAATGTGCAGAAGTTCACTGCATTTCTCTAAGCTGCTACCACAGGAAATATTTTCCTTATATATAAGATCTATCATGTTTTGATAGTGAAGAAGCACTCATTGAGTTTTGCATATTCTGCGTGGTTTGAAAATTGTACATCACAACAAATACCCAAAAAGCACATATTTATCTGAAGGGCTCCATGTTCTGATCCATGAAGTCGTTCCTCTTTTTATGCTTGTCATTTACATCATCTTCATGATCTGCATCTTCTTTTAGTCATGATGTCCTTACAATTTTCTATATCGTGACTTGCTTGGATTCAAGAAATATAATAATTTTCTTTGATTATCTAACCATTACTTTTGGTCTGGTACATAACCTTTGTGTATGCGCTCTTGGAGTTCCATGCCCATTTCCTCACAACATGCCCTTGTGCAAAACTGCAAAACTGATGTTGCCTATGAAACATACTTCTTTTATGTGGATGCTTCAACTGTCCGTTGAAGGCCATTATATCTAGGATCAGAAAGAATATTCTCTATCCGTACAGATGAGATTCCCTCCTTAAGAGTACATTTTTGAATGATAAAAGAAAAAGCGGAAGCCTTGAAATGTTATAAAAAGTGGTGTTGTATTTCTTGGTTTGGGCAAATGCTTGTTTTTGGCTATTTTCTCATGGTGACTTTTCTTTTAGCACAAGAATACGAGATTTTCTATGGGTTTGCAATATTTTTATTTAGGGTTTCACATCAACAATGCGAAGGTTAAGAGTTGCTTCAATGCTATTCAACATTTGTCATATGTTTATTGGGGAAATTTAGGTCGAAACATTGGCTCCGCTTTTGGGGTTGGATTCGAAAAAATTGCGAGTCGAATACATTGCTTGTCTCATACACCCAAGCAACTATGGCTTCTTATGGCAATACCTCGACCAACTACGATACCTCACTAAGGATTATAAAATATAGTTCCTTCGTACAAAACCATAGCTTTGTATAAGAATTTTCACACATTATACTCCTTAACCTGAATTGCTAAAGTTTAATGCTGGAAACATATTTACTATTGTTTATATTTAGATATTCTCTCTTTCTTAAAAAGATGTCATTGCACTCACAAACTCCCATTATCTCAAACATGGATTCGTAGAACTTGCCATTCAAAATAGACTTTGATTAAGACCTCCTATCGCATATGATTAAAACACATTTTCTTTATCATTACAAAAATGCACTTCACAAAATAGAATCCACTTCTGAATGACACTAAGCCAAATGAATGGTACTAAGCTTAAATCTGTAACAAATTTGACCTTGCTTAAGCCTTCTGGTGTGCCTTTTGCTAGTTTTTTTTTTTTTTCTAAGGCTGGTCACATCTTGGTTCGTGAAATATCAATCAATCTTTTTGGGTTGCCCTTAGGGGGGCAAACCCCTTGTTTATGTGGGTTTGTGGCATATCCTAGGTATATGCTGGAATATACCTAAAATATGCTAGAAACTGCTACAAACCTGCTGTTGCCCGTAAACTGGCGGTCGCCACTGTTGCTCGGTGGCCGCTGTGCAAACTGGCTAACCGGCAACTGCAGCATCTTGTTTTTCTTTGTTTTTAATATTCGACCTCTGCATCAAGGATCCTGGCAGGTGTCTCGGGGCGATTTTGCCCCGAATTTCAGATTAAGAAACCAAGATGGCATCTTTGTGAACCTCTCAGATTTTAAGGGTAAACCTGTTGTGCGATATTTCTATCCGGCAGATAACACTCCAGGGTGCACTAGAGAGGTCGGTTTTCATATCATTCTATCTAATATACAGCTTACATGTGTCTTTGCTGAGTATATATTTTCTGTTGTAAGGCTTGTGCGTTTCGCGATTCATATGAGAAATTCAAAGACGCAGGGGCAGAAGTGATAGGTATAAGTAAGTGGTGATAGCGTGAAAACACACAAGGTCACGTGTTGTTCTTTTAAACGCTAGTCAAAATAGCGTCCATTTGTTGAAATATATATATTTTGGCAGGCATTTGTTAGCAGACATGAGTTACCATTTATGTTGATCAGTGATAGCAGAGATAGCATACGCAAGCAATGGAAAATACCTGGTGAACTTTTTTTGGAGCTTTACCTGGATGGCAGACATATGTGATTGACAGAAGGGAAATTGTGCACGCATGCTGTTTTGAATAGAGTATCAAAAGAGAAATCCTTATCCACTTAGAAAGAGATGTTCTTTATGCGCCAGGATTTTTTTGGGATGAAACAAGAAGGCATAAGGCCAGATGCTGCTATATTCCGTTGTATTATCAATGCATATAGTGAACTAATTGCCTTATTGGGACTTGGAAAGTACATTCATGCTCATGTTGTAAGTGCTGGATTTGGAATAGATGTCTTCATAGGAAGTGCTTAGTAACATGTATTCCAGTAGTGGCAGTTCAGATGATGATAAATTATCTGCATGGAATATAGCATCATATAATGCAATGATAGCAGGATATGCCCATAATCAAAACTGGCATGCAACAATGAGCCTTTTGGTGACATGCATAAAATAGGCCTGAGGATGAATGGAATCACTTTTGTCAATGTTCTACATGCATGTGATGCTCCAGCATCTTTAGAATATGGAAAATGGATTCACTTCAGCAAACTGGACATGCATCGAATGTTACTGTCGGTACTGCACTTATTGACTTGTGCATCAAGTGCGGAAGCATAACCAATGCTCGGCAATTATTTGACAATATGCATAGAAAAAACATCTTGTCATGGAAGTTATTATTGCAGGATATGCCCTTACAAGTTTCTGCTGCTGTTTTCAGTATCTATCTTGTTCTACCCACCAAGGTTACTGTCAGAGTTAACAGTTAGATATAGATGAGGATAGCAGGGTTATTCATGTATTGGTCGCTGGTGTTGCGGCTTTCTTTTTTGGCTGGTTGACGGTAGAAATCACTCAAATTACACCCTCAATATGAAACTGTTTTCCTACACCCTTGATAACATAGGCCAAAACATTCAGAGCCTTAACAACCAACCTTTTTTTGTCCTTGCACATTGGAATGATAAGCTTCCAGAGAATTGGAACTGTTTTAGACTTGCTATATGATCTGCTGCAGCTTCATTGTTTTGGTCAGCCTAGCAATATGAAAAATCTTGGCTTGCTGAGTTCATCAAACGTGATGTCTTGCATGTTATTGATTTCCATCAACAATAATCTTATTGGACTGGATGTTGTAGGGGAACAGGAGGATTAGGTGAAGCCCAAGGATTTGGTGCAGCTCAAAGATGAAAGACTTGAGTCCATTTTGCATTCAAGGCAGATAACTATTCTAAAGAAGGTAACTTAGTTTTCAACATCGTATTAATTTAAATCGTTGTCTTACAAATTTATATGATTGTGTGTGAATGCTATTTGGTCTGGCATTCTGTTTTATTTCATCATCTTGTAAATTCCCACGCCTCGTTTTAGGCTCCCAGATGCATTAGAATTGGTGCGAGCTATATTTTATTAAGGTCTAGTCTGCTTATTCAAGGAGGAATGAGCTTAGCAACATTGAAATGTTATTTAACAGAACATCATTCTCCAGTATTTTATTTGAGTTTTCTGCCAGTGTTGCTGTTAAAAGCAAATCTCGAAGAGGGAAGACTAAAGCAAGGATCATAAGAGAAATATAAGGCCATCTTTTGGTAAAATTAACAATTTCAAAATTTAGCAACAGTTTTTCATAAAAGCTGATTCCATGCTTATTTACTAGCAATCAATTGAAGCAATCCATCCATGCGTGGGACACTACTGACGTTTTAGCAACAATAACAAGTTAATCTTTAGATGGTTTCCAAAAGAGAGTATTGTTTCACTCGTTTTAAAATATTTGACTGTTTAAAGTTCGCCAGATGAAGAATCAACGGAATCAAAGCTCGAGACTTGGGGAAAGAAGGATCATTGAATATGGCAGATGGAGACCTGGGATGGTCTAGCTTTGTTTATTATGGCATCAAAACTACCATTTTTTACCAATCAACCACAGCCAATCAAGGATGACACCAAAAAATATTTCGAGTCTTATGAAAAATGTTAAGTTGTTTCCTAAAGCATTTTGTTCAATAGCTATAGTTGTCGACTTTATGGATTTTGGATGTTGTAGCTGGTAGCCTTTTGGTGCTTCCATTAGAATGCAAACAACGAGATACCCATTTGACAAGCCGAGAACCAAATACAATAGCAGCATCCAACTTTGATTCCCATATTTGCCTGCAAAGTAAAAAATAGGAATCAAGAGTAAACGCAACATTGAGGCACAAAATAAACCCACATGTGGTGTCAACTTAGTAGAATCAATAAATGGAAGATATTGAAGATATCTTGAAATAAAGTCCTCTAAGTTAAACGCATCAGCTAATAGAACAACATACCTATATAACATAAAAAGGAAACAAATAGAACAACATACCTATATGACATAAAAAAGAAACACAATAGTCATTGTTTATAGCAATTTACCAATAACAACAAGATATCATTCACTTATGATGTGCTTAACTTGTGCTTGCCAGTATCTTCAGCCAAGAATCCAAGAAAAATTGGAAGTGTCAACGCCCAAATAGAAAACAAATCTATAGCATAATCCCGCACCCGCAATAGTCATTGTTTCTAGCAATTTACAAATAACAACAAAGCACTAAAATATGGGCAATAAAAGGTCTTATATGGACGGAGGTAATTTGGTCATGAATATAGAAATTGCAGCAGGCTTCAAATTATAAGCAACATGTGGACAAGTGCTAAGTGGGCCACTTTCCATCCATGCCACCCAATGAACGTGATTTTCATTTGATGGTTCATTCATATAATCAAGAGAAAGCTAGTAGACACATTGTTATAAACAAGGATTTGGCATAGATAAGCCTAAGATAAGGGATAATTTATCAAATCATCTACCTTCTCATAGGCACCTTTTCTCTGAGGGAAGTTGGAATGCTCTTCATAAAAAATAAAATGCAACATCCATGGGTTTGTCAAGATGCTAGTGTACATGCCACCTTGTGCCAAAGATGTCATGTTAATTTGTGGCAAGGACTCTTTCAAGGCCTAATGGCTATAAGACGGGCCTATGCTGCCCCTTTTCTAGTGGGGGATTGACTTGAAATCACAAGAGGCAGGCAGGTTTGTTCTAGCTCGTGAAAAAGGATGAGGTAGGCACGTTTCTTCTATCTCGTAAAAAAGTATGAGCTACTAACATAGTCATAGTCATAGAAATTTGGCAAGTCTCACCCTCTCATGCTTCTTTCTGAACATGTACATGTCTCTCAAGGTAGCTCTTTGTAAGGTAGGAATACTATCAATAAACTCCTATACAACGCAAACATCCAATTCAAATCCTAGATTCTAAAATACACTTGCCCCATCCCCCATATATTTTCCCACCATTAACACATAACAATCAACACATAACTACCATTAACATTATTAACAAAAACCACTGCATTTAACACATTTAAATTAAAATCCCCCTTAAACCCCCTTTGGTTTGGGTGCATATTCACACGGGGGGTTACGTAGGGCAGCGAGAGCCTCAAAAATATATTTACAATACATGTACAAAATTAACACCATTATGTACATTCTCTCCAACCTTATAGTATTTTGCAAATCTCAATATACAGTATACAAAAACTTGTACATGCATACCCCACAAACGGGGATCGCTATGTACGGTCCAGATCAAGGAATAAAGGGCAAATATGCCCATCCGACAGCTCTCGATGTCCGGAATAACCCTCCGTGTGAATATGCACCCAAACCAAAGGGGGTTTAAGGGGGATTTTAATTTAAATGTGTTAAATGCAATGGTTTGTGTTAATAATGTTAATGGTAGTTATGTGTTGATTGTTATATTAAAAAAAATTTTGGGCCCTTCGGGCCCTAACTAAAGCAAACATAGGTAAACTTTTTGGGTCTAAATATTAATTACTAAAAAGCATAATAACATCAAGAAAAACAAATTATTTCCATTGCAAACAACTATGAGTACATTTTGTAATCTCAATTCCCTGCATTGCATACAAGAGCCGTCTAAATATATGCAAACACACTCTTATAAAATGGGCAAAAACAACAATAACATCATAAAGTTTACTGAAAGGCGCCATGGCGCCCAATATAAAGCCAGAAAATCAACTGCCAAAATAGTTTAAAATACCCCCTTCTATTGCAAACGGCACATTGTTATGCATATGCTAGTGCATATGCTAACATGTGCTGGTATCAATGCAAGCCTATTTTGCCATGGCAAGCATTCATAAGCATATGGCATATGTAAAACAAATTTAATTCCACAAAGAGGGAGCATCAATACAAAAGAAATGGCAATCATAACTGGCGTTGGCATCCACAAATAAGAATATTCATGGGATAAAAAACAAGATATGATTTAAAATCATCCCCGAGCTGCCAAGATTGCAAATTCTTCCCTGGAAAAAGATGCCCAGTTCAACCGAAACAGTTGTTGATAATTTGGCATTGGCATTCCATTATAAGTTTGAATGGGTTAATAATGCTAGATATGTAAGTCTGAATGGGTTAAATTCAACAAAACCGTAACCCTCAGGATTTCCGGTCTGTTTATTCCGTATTTTTTTAACAAAATACCGTTGAGATGTTTCAGACTCCAGCTGCTTAGATATGCTCCTGATTCTCTCACTTTTATCCTGCACCTGGAGAAACCAATATAACAATCAGAGCACACAAGCCACAAGTGGCTTACTAACCAACAGAACTTGCTCTTACTTCTCGTTCCAATGAAGTGAGCTTAATAGTCTGTTGTTGAAGCTGCTTAAAAACCTCATTTTTCTCAATATTTAGGCTGTCCCTCTTTGCACGGATAGTTTCACATTCCTGGTAAAAATACGTTTAGATCAGAAGTCAATGTTCCAAGCAAGCTCTTAAACCCAAAAATGCAGAACAGTCACCAGTTGCAATCCTTCCAAATCTTTTGTGGTTCCCTCCAACTTTATTTTGAGTTCAGAAACTTGCATTTCTAGTGAGTGTTTGGTGCCTTTCAACAGGTTAATCTGCACGAATAGCATCAAAATGTAACCTCATTACAAAGGTGACAACAAATTGCATCAAGTTTCTGACTTTCACAAGTTGCAACAGATTATAGTAGGCAGAGACCTTATTCACAACTTTCATCGTCTTAATTTTTACCTCTTTATCCGTCTCTGCAACTTGACTCTGAAACCGGTATTCTAGCTTGGCATTTTCTTGTTCCAACTTCGTTTTCATTGCACTGTACTCTTGAATTGCCTGCAGAATACAGGTCTGAAAAATGAGAAACATGAATCTAGATTGCCAAAGTCATAATCTGCCTTTTGTTGTTTCCTTAATAAACTACGAACCTTTTCTTTCTCATTAGCCATCTCCAAAAAGTGCACATTCTGGGAAGGGACTCGCGAGAGACACAAAACCGGCCGATAGATAGGCTTGTCATTCATCACAGCAGCAGTATACAATGTGTGGAAAACTAGGGAGAGAGAGAGGGGATAGCCGACCATAGGAACAATATCGGACTACCCCCTAAAAAGAAAATGTGCCAAGGCAAAATAAAAGGGTAATGGCGACAACTTCTCATCGGGATAAAAAACCCCGCCCTTTCGGGTTTTCGAGGAAAACCCTAATGAGAAATGGTCGCCAACAACCTTGAATGTGTTGCCTGGAGAACAGAGAGAAACGAGTTGATGGCCAACGCAAAATAGAGCACGACCCCAACAAACGGCGAAAGCGACCCCCGAAT
Organism: Isoetes taiwanensis; assembly: GCA_021234155.1. Lineage (NCBI taxonomy): Eukaryota > Viridiplantae > Streptophyta > Lycopodiopsida > Isoetales > Isoetaceae > Isoetes > Isoetes taiwanensis. The sequence continues at coordinate 19,724,809 of JAJEKV010000014.1, forward strand.
GTGTCCATGGAGAACCGAAGGAGAGGGGTGATGGCGAACAGAAATAGAACAGGACCCCAACAGACGACGAAAAATGGCAGAATCCTGCAAGCAATACCAACAAAACTCCCAAAAAGAACACCCGTAAATGGTCAGAGAAAACAAATAGCACAAGCTGCACCAAGAAAGTCCGAAAATGAAAACAGAGGAAAAAAGAACATAACAGAAAAAGATAGCATCACCCAGCGGGTGGAGAATCATTATGTAAAAATATGCATCACCCTCGAGGTGGAAATAAACAGCATAAAGCATCACCCAGCGGGTGGAGAACCATTATGTAAAAATATGCATCAATCTCGAGGTGGAAATAAACAACATCACCGGCAGATGGAGAACAACACAGTAGGAGGGCGATGGAACAGAAACAGAAGAATAGCAACACTCACAGGTGGAGAACAACAAAGAGGTATGAACAACAAAAAATACAAATGAAAAAGACTCATGCGCCACCGTCAGCAGGGCGGGAAGGGGGGGAAGCCACGAGAGGAGAAGAAGAGCTGCTGTGAGAAGACGCCGATAACCGAGCCAAAACGGAAAAGGCCTAATATAGGTGCTCGTCCCTTCCCAGAATGGCGATCCGATGGCTCGGATCGATGGGATTCTGGGAAGGGACTCGCGAGAGACACAAAACCGGCCGACTACCAAAGGACTTCCTCAACTATAAGCCTAGGCACTGCGAAACCTCCAGCTTAAGCCGATAACAAGAAGACACTCCCGCCACCACCCCAAGCAGTCGGATAGGATAAAGGATGCAGAGAGAAAGGAGAGGAACGAAAAAAGAGGGTCGCCGAACGGAGTATCGAGGAGATGATAGGACCCGGTAGAAATTAGGCACTGAAGGACAGTAACGGGGCATGCGAAGTAAGGCAAGTGGCCAGGGGGAGAAAGTAAACCAGGATCCGAAGAGTCTAGTTCAAGGGAGAAGGAAGCTACACGTTGACGACGAGAACCAGCAGCGCGAGCGAGCCGTGGGGAAGAAAACGAAGATGAAGAAGAAGAGCCGAAAGCGCCTGCTACGGACGACATCAGCTCAATAACCTGAAAAAGGAAAGGACGTTAGAGAAAAAACAATGAAAAGAAAAGCACGCCGCCACGATGACGAATGTAAGGAAGCGCCCTACCGATGGCATCAAGAATGACCAAAAAGGAAGGACATTAGAGAACAAAACAATGAAAAGAAAGGGACGCCGCCACGATGACGAATCAAGAAAGCGCCCGGCATGCCAACGAACGCAACAAGGCGATGACAAAACAAACCACGCACAATACGCATAATGCACATATGATATGAATGCAAATCACGGACTTATGTCCGTGGATATTTGTCTTATTTGAATACAGATTACGGACCGAAGTTTGTGAATGTGGCTATGGACTGAAGTTCGTGAATAACCTGTGGCCAATATATCTAGATGGAGATAAGTCAACAAAGGAACCCTTCAACATGGATCCCCAAAAAGAATAAACAATAACGATAAATAAGAAGGAAAAATAACAAGTAACTGAGAGAATAAGGCAAAGAGGAAAAACTTTACGATAGGAATGTAAAATGCATAGATATAAAGATCGGACGAAAACATGGCGAGGTTGAGTAGAGTCGCACACCACGAAGCGAAGCGTGAGAAGACGAGGGACCGCCGTAGAAGCGTCCACGCCAAGTGAGGGCAAGGGGCTCCGAGATGCGCAAAAAAGCGGCAAAGGAAAATACGACGAGAGCAGCGCGGGCCAGAGAGGGAAAAGAAACCGCGGGATGCGGGAAGTGGAGAACAAAAGAGCGATATGCCGAGGCACGAGGAAAAAGGTACCAGGGGGGCGAGCCCGACGAGAGGTAGACTGACGAGCCAAAAAGGGTAAAGGTAAAATGGCGGGAGAGTGAAGTTGAAAATTTGATGAAATTCGCGATGACGACGAGAACCAGCAGCACGAGCGAGCCGTGGGGGAGAAAGCGAAGCGGAGGGAGAAGAGCTGGAAGTGCCCGCAATAGATCGGCGATCAGCTGACCAAAAAGGAAGGACATTAGAGAACAAAAACAATGGAAAGAAAAGCATGCCAGCCTACGAGACGAAGAAAAAGGTCGCCTCTATAAAACAAGTCCTCCACGATGACGAAGTCAAGAAGACACCCCAAAGAAAGAAACGAGAAGGACAACAACGAAGAAAAGAAAACCATGTTAATGCACGCATAAAGGTAAAAATGCAGCCGTAGCAAGACAAGGCTCCAAGGAGGAATAAGATAAAGAAGAAAAACTTATCCTAGGAAAGTGTGGAAGCGACATACACCGGGCATAGAGCGCATAAAATACGCCCGCAGACAATAACAGAAAAATGAAAACCCGTGAAATGTCCCCGATGCATAAAATGGGAAAACAACACGAGAAGAAAAACAAGCGAGGAGATGCATAGAGTGAATAAAATGAGGCCCACATATATGCAATCCCGCTAGAGATCAAGAACACGGAATAATGATCAAGAACCCAAGCAATAAGATGAAGAAGAAGAAACTACGCATCGTAATGTGTAAAACGCATAAACGTAAAAACGTATAAAGTGCAACCGAAAGCACAAAGTTAGGCCAAGAAATCGTGAAATCCACATAGGTGGCAAAGATCGACACACAATACAGGGAATAAAAAGAAATGAAACCACGGTAATACAGGGTACCACCCATGAGAAGACCATAGGAAAATATACACAACCAAATTAAGAACCCGATTACAAAATCCCCTAGTTGCATCGACATCCAAGAGAAAAACACAATTGCAAAAGAGAAAAATCCGAAACCACCATGGGAAAATGTAAAATTTATAAGATCAGGCGACATATAAATAGTTGCATCGACATCCAAAAGAAAAACACAATTGCAAAAGAGAAAAAATCCGAAACCACCATGGGAAAATAGAAAATTTATAAGATCATGCGACATATAAAGAAACCTCATGGCAACTAAAACCAAAATGGAAAAAGGAACAGATGAAAAGATATACACAACCCAATCGAGAAACCCCATTACAAAATCTCCTAACGGCATCAACATCCGATAGAAAACACAAGTGCAAAGGAAAAAATCGGAAACAACCATAGGAAAACACAAAATTGATAAGATCAGGCCACGTATAAATGAAGCACCTGGGCAACCAAAACGAAAAAGGTAAAAAGGAACATACAACCGAGATAAAGGAGGCATAAAGGCAAAGCACTCGGAAGTATTCCACAGGCCAGTCAATGTCCGCCCGTGCAACCTGTAAGGCATTGCCAGCCGTTGGATGCAATGCATTCAGATGCGATGTATAAAGGTGAGGAGCAGTCAACGCCATCTCCGGAGGTGCAAAAGGGGTCCTTTTCTAATGGACGAGCCAAGGACAAATCAAAGTGCAATTAAACTAAGACTGAGGAGCCATCTATGGCAAGGAAAAATGCCTCAAAAATAACACCACATTAGCGCAAAAACAACGTCAACCACATCAATGTCAAGGGTACCAAAACCAAGGATCAAACCCAAATGATGTATAATGATAAGATAAACTGCAATTAAATGCCCACCGAATGGAAAACCAGGCATAAGTCCAGATACAAAAATTGATATCGAGGACATGCCTAGAAGAAATGCGATCTAAAAGCAACTCGAAGTATTGATCAAGGCGAAGAAACCCATAGAAATATGCGAATGAGCATGCAAAACAACGTGTAGAAAAACGAATGTGCGTAAGTATCCAATGAGACGTAAAGTATAAGAGCAACAACTAATATCACAATGAAAATAATTATTCAAAGATTAATATGAGGACCAAAGTAAGCTAATATGGGCAAACACCAGATAAGAAATCAAGTATACCATTTCCCAGATTAGCATGCCACAAATGACCAAACGCACTGTATAAGTCAAAAACAATTTATACTTGCAAAAAGACATCGTATAGAAAACACACTGCAAATTACTAATTAAAAACCATGCCAAAGCACCATACATAAGAGTAAATGTACTCCGAAAATCCCAAATAATGCTAGAAGCACAAATAACGAGGCAATCACTCTATGGATGCCCAGAAACGAGAAGAAATTGCCTGGTGTCATGCACAAGAACAATCCTATAAAAAACGATAGTTGGAAGAAATGCTACAACAGGACTTTGACGTAGAAAATGATCGAACAAAAAACTGTCGACATACCCTTAAGCAAAAACTCCGACATATAGAATACTTTGACAAACTCCTGAAACCGGAGACTAACCCCTAGCCCAAGGGCAAGCCAACAAATGCACCCAATTGATAGACATCTACCCAAGTCAATCAACAATAATGAAAACAATGAGATGATATCCACCAGCCTAGAAGCAATATCATATCTTAAACAACGAGATAGCACACCAGATGGACTATCACAACGTAGGAAAACCGCAACTGATACGATAAGGATGTGCAAGAGCCAAAAGAAAAAACTATGACCGATATGCCTGTGATGGCAAACTGGAAACAAAAAACCAATAGCACCAATATGCCTGTGACGGCAAACTGGAAAATCGAAAAACTAATACTGCAGGAAAAGAAGTACCCCAAACATGCACGATGGCAAAGAAAAAGAAAAGGTTGCAATTAATTACCTTAAACATATACGAGGGCAAAGAAAAAGAAAAGTTTACAATTGCAGGAGACAAGAATCGAACCTGAATCTATAGGATTGCAGGCAAACAATCTTACCAAGCAGATAAAGCACTATATTGCATTAAAATTACCCGATTGACTATATAAAGGCGAAAACATGGTAACTACTGAAGAAAAAAATCTTACAGGAAGAGGCTGCGACGGCATGTAAAGCGGCTGGCTGCATGCAAACGGCAAATGATTCCACATGCCTCCTCCATAGATGTGATAGACGGGTCAGATCAGATGAAACACTGCAGTTCTGTTACATGAACTGAATCAAGATGAAGCGACCTGGTTTGGGCATTAAAAATTTGCTTGAACCAGGAAGTAAAAAGCGAGATAGAACTAAACGCTTTGGGTTTAGAAAATCAGGGAAAGCTGAAGAATCTTCAATTCGAAAACAGATTCAAACCATGCTTTATTTGAAGCTACGTGTTGCCGGGAGCAAATCGCCGCCATTACCAGCCCGACAGTGGCAGGGGATCCGAAAGAAAACGTTGATTCGGACAAGAGGGTAAGGATAAGACAAGAAGAGCTCAATGCATGGCAGGGAAAAGGTCAAACGGAAATGCATGGAAGAACAGATCAATCTGCAGTAGAAAGCCGCAAAATAGAGTTGTCGAAGTCAAATCGATGAGGAAATCCAAACAAAGCGTTGAAAAAACTCTGGAAACTAAGGATTGGAAGCAAATACTAACAAAGCAAAAACAGTCATAAAGCATAAAATGGATGGATGTACTGACTGAATCGAAGAACGGAAAAACGATTTGGATTCTGCACCTGGAGACCTGACTACCAGATGGAATGCCTGGAGTTAAGTCGAACGGGAAAACACCAATCCAAGAAGATCGCTGGAACAGCTGCTGGATGTCGGGATCCTGAAACCTGGGTCTTGCCGTCTGCATGCAGAAAATGAGGCGCCCAAAATGAAGGAAAGAATGGATGCATGTAACTTGGACTGGGAGGGCTGGAAAAAGCATGTCGATGAAGATCCTGTAGACAGTCTGATGCCTGCAACACAAATCACATAGAACAGCCAACAAATGGCCGGGACCGCCTTGAATACGATGAATCCAGACAAGTACAGGCTAAGATGGGAAAACCAAGCCAGAACAGTAGGTAACACAGCCGAATCCAGCTCTGCATCGAAATCCATATGCTGCAAGACCAATCAGAGAATCTACCATCTTGCATGGAAAATCCGATTCCTGCAACAATCAATAACTAATGTAGAACAAGGAAGAGGAAACAATAGCATAGTTAGCATGGCTGGCCAATCAAATCGATCACCAACCAATCAACCAATATACCTCAGATGCCCAAATCTGTGCTGCACCATAGCCAACTGCATGCATCAATAGCCACAGAAAAAACTCATACCTTCCAAATCGATGTGGTGTGAGATATGTAGCCGGACTGGCCTTTACCATGAATTTAAGACCTCTATCTATGCATGAACCGAGCCCACAAGGAAAAGGAACCACAAAAGGGCACACGCAAGCAAACGGGTTCTGAAGAAAAAGCCGAGAGCGAGCGTAAAGAACCTGGATCTAAAGAAAAAGCATCTGTACAGGAGTAGCGCATTGACATGAATAAAGAAGACGAAAACCTATTGGGATAGGAAGAAAAGCAAGAGGGGATGAAGACGAGGAAGATGGGTTAAGATTAAGGAGAAGTAGCGTGGATAGCAAGGGACAAGTAAGAGTATGAAGAAGCCACGAGAGGAGAAGAAGAGCTGCTGTGAGAAGACGCCGATAACCGAGCCAAAACGGAAAAGGCCTAATATAGGCGCTCGTCCCTTCCCAGAATGGCGATCCGATGGCTCGGATCGATGGGATCATTTTCTCTGCCCATCAATATGTATCCAGAAATCATAAGGTCCCAAAGTTCAACATTTCTACTCCATATTCTATCAAACACAGTAAGTGCATCATCGACTGCGCCTATGTCTGTATACATCTGAACAAGCAAATTGCCTGACAACTTGCCAAAGCCAGAACCAGACTTATTAATTTGAGCATGCATGCGCTTACCTTCATAGTAATTCTTGCTCTCAATGCATTTCTTCACGCCACAGTCGAAAACGTATGCCAAGTCCAGTTCCCAAGATCTCCAAAAACCTTCTTCCATGCTTCATTTGTCTATGTCAATCGGCTGAAATTTCTGCCTTTGCATATTCATACATCTTGAATATTCTCGCACGATGGTCCAGGATGAGGAGGAGGTGGAGGGGGCACGTAAATATTGGATTCGGTGGTGTTGGAACCTCATTCTCGCCCGACCGCTTCAGCCATTTGATTATACAATGCCGACCCATGCCGGAATAAAATGTGGCTTCCTATACATCTCTGGTTGTGCAAAAGTTCGCCTTTTAAGGCCAGAAGAGAAGATTTTGGCCATAGTTGGATTTGTAAAAGAAAGAATACGCCCAGAAGCCTGACCTGATTGGAATATAAGAGTAGTTTGCTTAGAGGTGGGCATTCTGGCGTCCACCATGCACTTGCACTGATATTAAACCACGACAGCCAAAAGACCACGACTTGAAGGCCTCCCACGAATCCAATCCATAGACCAGACCCTAATCTACACAACCCTAAAAAAACCCTAAAAATAATGGGAGGATATTCACAACCGCACAAAAAAGCCCCCACCACAGGATTTGCCCCCTTCTCTAAAATCAATGGCTAACAAAAGGTTGCACTCTAGAAATACTCTTTAGTACACCTGGATGAATAAGGCCACCAAATCATATGAAAACCTTAGAGAAAACAGTACAAAAATATAAAATTAACCCCCTGTTATAATGCTAGATATTTGCACTCAAAGTTTTATAAAGCAATCACAACTACACTCCTAATATCTGCTCAAGTGCTTACTCATGTCCATATACGAAGAGATTCAAGTGTAGTTGCAAAGTTTGACTATCTATAAAGTTTTTTCCTACAGTCTTATATTATCTCATTTCTTGTCCAATTTCTCCATGCATTCTTTAGAGATGTAAAAGTAACTGATCGTTCATGTCATAAGCACAATGACAACCTGCAAGAATGAGTGCCTTCTTGGACTAAGAAAAACGACAACTGCATTCATAGCATTTATATGGCTCCACACAAAACAAACAAGACCCAACACAAAAGAACGAAACAGAACCCATGAAGATGCATTCTTGGGCCACCGGAGGGCAACCCCTCGTGCGCAGCACCTTGTTAATTTGGGATTTTCCGGTTTGACCGAAAATATTTTTGGAATTTTTTTAAGCTAATTTTTCTAAGGTTTAGGTAGGGGCTTTTAGTAGCCGGCAAAAGTTTCCGGATTTCCAAAAATCGGGATTTGTTTTTCAGAGGACTAAATTTTTTTTAGGTCTCAATTTTTTCGTCTTTCTGTTGCATTTGCGGGCATGCATGCCACGAATCTTTCCAGCAGATGGGTATGCAAATGCATATTCAGGAACTAATGGAACCGCTTTCAGCTTGCAATTTCGGGGTTAGAGAGCCTAAATAGGTTGATTTTGACCAGCTCCGGGCATTCAGAAGGTGTGTTTAGGAAGAAGTGTCCGGATCTCCTGGCCTCCAGTCTTAGTTTTATGCATAGCCCAAGGGTTTTAACCATTTGCAGAGGCACTTATACTCGATTTTATTAGGCGGCCGCTAACGCAGCTGTAGAATGTAGGTACATCCGATTTTTCCCTTCTTTAAATTTATGTTCAGGTTTGCATCCAATTTGTGGGATTTGTCTGAATATGTTTTCCATCCCAGATGCAAAAGTTTGAACACGAATTCATGTGTAGTGATTCTTTTGCAGATGCAGCTGTATGTCCATCTATAGTATGTACCTTCAATTTGTTTCTGCTACATCTTTATTGCATTAGCTAAGCATATTTTGTTCAGTCTTCTGTGATGTATGCTGGTAATTTTTTGTTGCTGGCATATAGGTATGGGTTTTGGTTACATCAATCTGGAGTATATGCTTGAAGTTGTGGAGCACAAAAAGCAACTCACTATAACTGATGCAAAGGCTGGATATTATTGCATTGCAGAGAGTATGTTGAATGGAATATATCAATGGTAAGGATTCTAATCTATCAATCCCTAGGGTTTTAATCATTTGTAGAGGTTTCTTCGGGGTCCATTTGTGATTTCTACAAGAGCTTCTTGGACAAGCCTGCCAAGGTTAATATACTGTTCTTTTCCATTTTATCAATTCCAGTGATCTGCCAATCAAGGGGCTTCATGGGTAGATATTTGCAGCAGTGAGTTGCTTGGATTTTGAACCCGATTTTTTCCTCTAACATTTTTGTTTCCTCCAGAATGTGATTTGCAATTTGTTGCTTGCAGAGAATCAATATTGTATATTCCTTTTTGCCTTCCAATATAGCGCCTTATGTTCTTTTAGGTTCTTCTTTGCTTTCACTGCCTGGTCAGATTTGAGATGGTCATGTAGATGGATTTTTGTCTGGCCCTACATTGCCTCTGTCATCCAATCTCAGTTCAAAAAAATACATGCTCACCTGAATATCTTGGCGGCGATACAACTGTAACAAGGTGACCTATTTATCGTTTTGATCTTTCTAGGTTGAATGCTTAGCAAGCAAAAAGATATCAGAACATGATGGTTCTTGGTAGATTTATATCCTTAGACATTCAATTATAGCAATACTTATGATAGGAAAGTTGTGAGGCAAATTTGGTCGTGAGTGGGTAATGGGTCCTATTATATTCTGTACTGGATACTACTACATAGAAAATTTATTGCTCCTTCAGAAATTCGGAATAGATCTGCAAGGACAACACTATACAGTGATAGGTACATTCAATCCTCATACATGAATAGTCCGCCAGGAATACTTGAAAGATGGGCATGCTCTGTGCAGATTAAGATGACGGGTTAAGCCTTCTTCAGATGATGATTTTGCGCACACCTTTCTTAGCATCTCTTCAATGTATCATTTATGGCATTGTGTACATGCATGAAAGTTTGATGCATGAAAGTTTGTTACGGAAATATAATCTATCTCAATGGGCATGAAAATGATGAGATCATTAGTTAAACTAATATGAACATGGACAATCAGCTAGAAATCAATATTGACTGTGCTCAGTTGATAGTTGTTTTATGATCTACGCACTCCAGGATGTAACTCCATTTCCAGGAGCTTGCAAATACATCAGGTAAATCTTAAACATCTTTCTTTGACTCTACTATTTTCTGACTCTACAAATCTTGACAAATACGTCTTCCATGACAGTTGGAATGGCTATATAAAGGTAAGACACGCATTTGCTTATCATCATCGATTTATTCATGTCCATAATCTATATAATTTGTGCAGGCAAGTATGTTGACAAACCTGCGGTGGCAAATAGCTATTGCCAAAGTGGTAAGACAGAAGAAAATCCAATATTATCTATCCTTCCTGATAGGTGATTAAATGCATATGTTTGCACTATTTTGGTGTAAAATATCTCTTTTGACCTTTTGAAAAATGGCCACCGAAGGAATATAGCATTATATAGGAGATTCATGTATTGCATTTAAATTTAGGTTGATGTAGAGAGACATGCTTTTGAAGAATAGTTAGAATCACATTTTCTGCATTAAACACGACGACCTGTGCATCTAGCTCATCAAGTTTGTCGTCTAAACCACTGGTGTTGGTAGGTTCTTCAACAATTTAATTGTACTGGGTTGGTGCTGAAGCAAAGAATTATTGTCATTTTTTGCCACATCGATCTAAGCTTTTATGGCTGCTACTTCTGATCTGCTCGATAGACCCAAATTCACAGTCCAGATTTCAATGTGTTTAGGTAAGTGCCTGATAATTAAGGAAGTTTGTGGTACAGTTATATTTATGCGGCCGTTGTTGTTGCGATGTGCCATCTTCTCTATTGTTCTAAATTTTGATCTTCATATTGCAGGTTAGAGCAGATTACATTTAAGTCCTTTTTTCTACAATTGGTATGTGTCAGATTGTGATTCCTTTTTTCCTTGCAAGCAAACCCTCAAGCTGTAGAAGTCTGCAGTGATATTCACAACTTAACACACATTTCTCTAAACAATAATTTGGCCTCTTCCTTTTCAAGTTGTAATGCTTGGTCTATTTGATCTTTCAGCTATTCCAATAAATTCCACGTACATATCTGGCAGTTCCTTTGCTTTTTTGGCGCAACCTTAGGCAGAACAAGTTCAAGAGAAGATAAAAGCATTTCCAAGCTGTGGTACACATTTAAATCGTGCTATCAAAAGGTTCAAGCTGTACATGTCTGATTTCTTTAATTCAGCCCTAGCACATCATCAATTTGATGCCATTTTTTCCAGATCAATTCCTGCTCTAAATTTAGGCGTTTTTTAATTTTAAAAGATGGGATATTGTCATCTTTGTCCATCCCATGAACCCCAAATTCTTTCTTACCCAATTCTATTCTATATTTTCATTCTAAGCATTTACTCTTTCTACATTCTGTAAGCCATATGAATTGTTTATAGTTACATGTAGTCACATGACGAATTGGTGTAATCTACTTATTATGAATGTTGAAGTCATCTTTAAACTAATACGAATAGTCGTGATATCTGGCCATCCTTTCGAACCATACTACTTTAGATTAACGCTCTAATGGGACATATTTTCCCTAATATTCTTGATATTTAAACAATCCTTTCCAACCATGGTATAGTTTTAAAATCTATGCAATAGCGCTCTAATAGGGCATAATATCTATAATATAACTTACTGCTCCCTTTTATTTGTAAGAAGACTCTGGGGTCGTGACTGCATTGCAATGGGACTCTGCATCATTATATTTGTACTACTATTCATCTTGCTAATGACGTTGCTCACAATGTTGTTTGTAATGCAGGAGGAACAGCAAACGATAAAATTTCGAAGGCAATTAGGATGCATGGCAAGCACAATTCTGATACAATGTTGTTGCAATATATAAACTGGAAGTATCAGTGGGCATGTATTTTCTGCTAGATGATTTGAAAATTGTGTGCATGCCACCATCATTCTGGATTTGGCTATGTACAATATGTAACAGCTTGGATGTGTGATCCTACAAATATGCCACCATCATTCTGGATTTGGCTGTGTACACCAACAGCTTGGATGTGCGATCCTACAAACATGATAGTGCCATAAATACTTAACAATGTTGGGTATGAGTCCTGCTACCAGATCAAACATCATGCTTTTATGTTTATTGATGCCATTGAATGACATCCTATTGCCAGGTTGGCTAAGATGATCATTGAGATAAGATAAGATAAGATAAGATAAGATAAGATAAGATAAGATAAGATAAGATAAGATAAGAATTTTTACGTCCACGGGAACCCAACGGGTTATGGGACGGCACATGCAAGGGCAACAGCCCATCTAAAACCTGGGGACTAGGCCCCATCACCAAACACAATAACCAAATATTAAAAGGCATTACAATGTGCATTATTCATATGGATTCTTCTGCAGCTCATCGGAGGACTTCACATGCACAAAATTTGCCTGAAACTTGCTAAACCAAGTTTCCTCTACCATTATTTAAGATGGATATATAGATCCAATGCTCATGGATTTATGATATTAATGCAGGGATACAATTGAACTGGAGCTTGCAACTATAGCTTGCAGAAGCCGTATTTGAGACAAAAGCTAATTACTGTACATCAGTTGATGACCTGTGCAGCATGCAACAGAAGTGGTATAAAAGCACATTCAAAGATGTAATAAATGTGGAGGAAATGGTAAGGGTTATGAGACAAAACAGATGCCCTCTAGCAGCTGCTTGGGTGCAATTTGTGTATGTTATTGAGTAATGCATCCTCGAAATAAGTAGATAAAATAAATCTGTCATCAAATCAAATAGGTAGTGATGATGTTCCATAATGAAATAATTTTTTTTTCCAGTTAAGGTTATCCTAGGACTTTGTTAGATCATTGTCATGATGTAGAGCTTGGGAAGTAGAACAAATATGGTTATTTGCTTAGACATTTTAAGCTGTCCAACCTGTAGATGCAAGGGTAAAAAGATTTAGCCTATGAGTATTGCTACAAGTGTTATTGTGATGGGGTGTGTTGAGGTGCAGAAGAGGCTTTTATATGCATTTTTGCACCCAATATTAAGTGTCATAGCCCATTGTTCCTACTATCATCTCCCACCATCCTAATTTAAAACGTACATCCACCATCCACTAATGCAAATCATTTACAAACACGAAAGGGCTTCTTTTATGCTTCCCTGTTACCAAGGTTCAAACTCATTTGGTAGATGTCTATCCAATGTTGTAATAACACACTCTAAGTAACGCTTTCGTAATACCAAGCTTCAAACTGATACTTTTGTAGGTATTCCACGTTGTAATGGCATGCTCTTCAAGTTGTTTGCTAAAGCCCGGCAACGCCGGGCACCATAACTAGTCGAGGTTTAAGGCCCTTTTTCCACAGTAATCTTTTATCTCTAAAAGTCACATAACATATTTTAACCAATAATGTTTGGCCACTTATTGTCTTAAAAGTAAATCATTTTTCCCCTATAAAAATAAGACATGTCTTATTTAGGTTCGGAATAGGTTTAGATATTAAATGGAGTCTTATTTTATTCCGAGGGATTTCCCCCGCGTAAAATAAGACACCTAGTCTTATTTGAATATATAACTACAAGAATTTGGTGCCGGCGGGGCCGGTGCCCTATGCACCCTTGCGGGCCGAATTTAAGTGAAGCCTGGTGAAACCCGCCGGTCAAATATTTGGTGAAGCAATTGTATAGACTGATTTTCTCTAAGGCATGAATAAATTTGTAGTCAATTCTTAGCTGCTGTAGACCAGTGTATTTCTTGAGAGATAGAGCTTTGGTTGAAGCTTTGACTAAATTATTGGTCAAAGGTAGGATAATATTTGGTCAAACCCCTATGAAGCTAGTGATTGAATGTCTGATCAAAGTCTAGGTCAACTTTATGGTCAAAATATGGTCAAATTCGCAAGTAAGTTGTAATTAATCCTTTGTTTGTTTATATTCATGTTTGCCTATAATTTGATCAAAATAATGTGTTGTTTTATTGGTAGAATGATCTGGTAGAGATTTTTAAGTCCCAATGTAGAATTACATAGTTCGAATTCATTTTGTTGTTGGATTCCTTTGAAATCGAAAATGGTAAGTGCCATTTTTTCCCGATGGTTCTAAGTACTCCCTATTTGGGTTGGGCTCCCATGGAAACCCTTCCTATTTTCCATGGAAACCCTTCCTATTTTCCAAACATGGAAAATAGGAAGGGTTTCCATGGAAACCCTTCCTGGTTTTAATGGAAAATTGGAAGGGTTTTCAATTTGAAAATCGGAAGGGTTTCCGCGGAAAATGGGAAGGGTTTCCATTTTTTTTTTCAAGGCGCATGCCGCCCAACACGCACGCCGCCATTAATGGTGCACGCTCATAAATATGCACGACACTCAAGAATTTAAATTTTAATTCAAATGGAAACCCTTCCTATTTTCCAAACCCATGGGAAAATAGGAAGGGTTTCCACAAATGGGGGAAAATAGGAAGGGTTTCCATGTTTCATAAAAAAATTTTAAGGGGAACAAATTTCTGGCCAGTGTAAGTTTGGCGCCATGACGAACTCCAAGACATGTCCCCTACCAAGATCCAATTTATCGCCAGACTGCAGAGAATTGCCGTTGATAAATTCCTCCAGTAAATTTGACAAATTGATGAATATCCCAAGGTCATTATTGGAGCATTCAAAAATCCTTTCATGTGCAATTAGAACATTGATAATATGGATATGAAGGTCAAAATAGATACCTTAACAACCATGCTCTTGAAAGGGCGCAGGACAAGATTTTGAAGAAATTGTATGCAGACTTTTGACCCAATCACGATTACATCAGGAGCCAAATCTAAAAGATCCGGGATGAGGCCACTATGGTCGTTCAAGATGGTTAGCAACAACATACCTAAATGCTTGCATCCGAGTTTGTAATGGTTAGTAAATGTCAAAGATTATAAGTTTGTAATGGTTATCCTCATAACTAAAATGCCTTTGCATCCGAACTAATACATAGAGAGTTCATACACAATATTGGCTGTGTTTCTAGCTAAGAGCCTCATTTTCCAAAATACTTGATATGGCACCACTCCGATTATGAATATGAGCGTAAAATGTGCCATTTACAAACTATTGCAATTTTTTAGCATCTTAAGTTGGAGTACATATATGCAAAGTCTACAAAGGGCTGAGTGATAAGAATCGACAAAGAAATAAGAAAAAAAAAACAAACACCAGATGCGGATGGTGTTGACAATATACCAAATGGGAATTACGAGAAGTTTCAAGAATTTGGATACCCTTCATTAACACAGAGATATGCAACTCAGGCTATTGGTTAGAAACAAAAGTGCTACAACATCACAAGATAACAAGATGTATACTCAATCACTAGCAAAGAATTGGTGTTATTTACAAAGAATCTTGGGCTTCTTAAATACAAGAAGCAAAAAAATGTTGGGCCATGGTGCTCTTCCCTCGAGCTTACACTCTAGAGGCATCTTAGTGGAGGAAAAGCGGCGGTATCCCCCAATAATCATATATCATGTAGTTCTTTTGAACCCATTTCAGCTTGCTTGAAGTAGATGAGCTAGTGGTCTGATACGCCTGTTGCCTCCACCAATCTCCTTTGGCATTGGCACATGCATCCACCGAGCCACTCCATTTGCATGCATCTATGTTGAACCTTTTGTATGATGCTACAAATGGAGCATAATCCCATTTTATCTTCTCTAATCCACCTCTTGTGGCCTGGGTCATCTCCATTCCGGAGGGGTGGAATAGATACCCATTGGTTGACTGAGTGGAAAATCAACACCAAATGCCTTGTTATTTTTATATACTCGTATAGGGACATCATCCACATAAAATCTGCATATAAGTTGCAATCTAAAGTTTAGGCAAACTAAGGACATGCATAAAAAACAATCTTTTGGAGACTTACATGATCTGTTGCGGATTCCATAAGAACCCATAAGTGTGAAAATCTTTTGTAGGATCAAACCCCAGATATATTCTCTGCTCCCTATCACCTTTTCCATTAGCAAAAACGTTGGTTTGGACAATGTATGGCTGCCCCGAGGTGTTCCCAAGAAATTCAAATCTAGTTCATCATGGTTGTTGGTCTCGAGGACATCCGGATATTCACACAACTCGGTTCGAGAACAAAAAAAAAAACAAAGACAAATCACACGGGTATAAACATAAATCGGGAGAAAACAGGGAAGTGTATAGATTAAAATACTCACATAGAAGGCGATCCGCCTTCAGGGCGATTCCCCTGCACTAGTTTGATCTTCATGCTAATATGCCCAAATAAATATCTGTCTTTAGGCGCAAAACCAGCTCCCGATTGTTTATCCGAAACCAGTACAACGTTGGCCTCCATCTAATTGTCTAGTGTGATCATTCCCCGTCGACCCAATAATTTTGATCAAAATTCACATATGTTTGCTTTGGTAGGAATGGAGAACGAGTACGCTATTCCAAGTTGAACAAAAAAGCCGTAAAAAATAAGCCATGTTTAGCTCCAAATTCAAACAACTTCGCCATAAGCACGAGAATGTAGGCGTGAAATGCTTTGAAAACCTTGAAAGGCAAGAATGGATTGAATGAAGAAGTACACTCCCATCCATATATATAAAGCTTTGACGAAGAAGATAGCAAAAAATGATGAACGGGAGAGATAATCGTCGAGAAAATTCCATGGACGCCAGCGTCGAGAGTAATGCCATACCTAGGGACGGCGCAGATCAATGCCGCTTAGGTTTTTTCTCAAGCCGGCCGAGGACAACGCAGACAGCCCCCTGCTTTAAAAAATTCCACTTTTGGCGGCCGGAAGGAACCGAGTTCGCAATCTCAACCTATTGAAAAAAAAAAAAAAGAGGCATGTGAGCATGGATCTACATCGGGCGCAAAGCAAATTTTTAAGAAGGACTCGGCCTTATTAATTGTTTCCCGAAGCGAAATTTGGAAGGGTTTCTATGCCACCGAGATTTTGGAGAGCTGGAGCTTTTGGAGATTTTGGAGAGGAAAAGCCGCTCAATTCCGACACACTACCGCGAAGAAGAAACAACATTGGTGAAGATTGAAAGATTGAGACGCCTTCTCAAACTCAGATAGATCGGCATCGTTTTCCAATCAATAAAATTCTTCTCCATAACTCCGTTTAAAACGTCTTGAAAAGGCTCCTTTCCTTTACCAGTCTTTTTGTAAAACTATAATCCTGTCTTTCTGTAAAACTCCCGATCGACTGTAGGCAGGCAAGACCTCAATCCGACTCAATCTTCATTTGCAAAGCGCCGGAAGAAGAGGAAGAACAAAAAAAATTGCTTTTCTTGAAAAGCTCTTAAATCAAAGCCGTAGAAACTTAATTACAAGCATTAATTAACGGTGGCTATCTTCGATATCTAAAAATATAATATTTTTGCGGAAACCCTACCGTGCGTCAGTGGAAACCCTTCCAGTTTTCACGGAAATTTGGAAGGGTTTCCACATTTGAAAATCGGAAGGGTTTCAATTATTTTTTTAATAACCCCAATCGGGGGGAGATAGTGTGAGCGATTTTTTCCTTTGAAATTGAGCATGGAGTGGAGAGGAATTTCTTTGTGTTGGCCTTCTTGTCCATTCAAGAGGAACCTCTGTGAGACTTATATGCGGAATAATTTATGGTGGGGTTGAGTCTTGTTCTATTAGTCCAAATGAGCTATCTAGAATATACATCATCGTGTTTCCCTAGTTCTAAGGTTATAATGTACCATAGTATTTCTTAGGCTAAGGGGCGTCAGTGCTGGATGCCATTTTTATGACTAAGGGCATTGGCGAATACATCTAAGGCATTAGGAACAATAACATATATTTTATTGTAAGCAATGATCAATTTAAACCAAAGGTGAGCACTCGTAAATCGGGTGCCTTAAGTAATATTGAGTACTAACGTCGGCAGTGCTGGCGCCTTATGCACCCCTTGAAGTTCAACCAAAATGTGACCAATAATAATAAAATATATTTTTTGAGACGTCAATATCGAAAACTACAATTCAAAGAGGTTTATTTTTCTCATGTACCTTGTGAAGTGAAATAATGGATAATGCATTGGTGGATGCCATTAGATGCATGACAAAATGCTCAAGCTAATGAGAATGTTTTTGAATGCCTAGAATGAATACTGCTTAGGAATTTAGTTTTTGATACACATTTCTACGTTTTGCTCGGTGATGATGATGTGAACAATTCAATATTATGAATGGAATAATTTAAGCAAATAAACAATGGAATGAATTTGATCTCAGTAGCAACTAAATAAATAGTAGAAAAGAATGACTACAAAGCAACATCAGGATGATGTTTTGCTACGCGGGTACTATCTTTTTCTTGCACTAGCAATGTCTACATATTCGTTTTTATCGTTTACTTGATGGACTTCGCTTATCACAAATTGACAATTTTTTTCTTAATTTATATCATTTCTATCCCAATACTCTGTATGATCCTGTAATAAATTCCTCAAAGTTAAATGAAGAATGTTAGTTTGCCCATATAAAGTGAACAAAAGAATGAATCAATGTAAAGGACATTATATTAACAAATTTGGAATTGACGACAACAAATCATACAGTATTTAGGAATTCAAGCATATGATGTAGATGCATACCAAAAGCAGAGGCGAAAGCATATATTGCCTTCCCTTCTATTTATGTGGCAAGGATTTTAGAAGAACTAAGGATGCTTGAATCTTCTGAAGTATATACGGATGCATGTTTGCTGTATTCCCCAAGCTGGAGAGCTATATGGAGATGTGCACTCTCACCATAGGCTCTAATCATGGCATGAGACAACATCTTTCATTGGCATTTTGTGAACTAAGCCTGATGCATAATTCAGCCATCCCATTTCAGCATACATAATAATCATTGTATTCCATGATGTGATAGCTCTTTTAGGATTGTATTGAACATTTTAATGGGCTCCTTAAAGCCTAGACGAGCACAAGTTGAAAACAGAGCATGCCATAAAAGCACATCATGCTGAAGCGTTTGGCAATTAGATGCAGTGCCTCCATGATGCAATGCCTCCATGTCCTTGCTGGGAATAAGCTGTGATCATGGTGTGCAAGAGATTATGCATGTACGATCCATACTTTAACATGCTGTTGGAACCTAAAATCGTTATGTGGGTTTGCATAGCAAATGAAGATAGCATTAGAAGCGGGTTTTTTAAATTTCTCCAAGCTCCTTGTTTTTCAAATTTCTTCAACATCCTTGGGCCTTTTTCTTCAAAATGCAAAACAGAACATGGTGTTTACACTGTATAATCTTCATAGTAGTAAGTGCACACTTAAACTATGAGTGCTCAAGGAGGCTAATAAGTGCCTTTCAAGAGAATGCATAAATAATGGGAACATGCCCACGCCGGTAAAGTTTTGGATTTCCTAGAACAGACGGGGCAGTGCCAATCTAACCATTTTTGGAAGTATCCAGTGTGACTGATTAGCGTACGCTGATGGGGCTAATGATTGCCACTTTAATCAGCGTTCTAGTGGCCAGTGATTGGCATACACTGTCGGGATCAAGTCACTCTGATCAGCATGCCTGCATCCATCTAGATTCCTCAACCAGAGATCCGGGGCCTAGCCACTCTGTTGGTTGAATCTGCTGTTGGTTCAATCTTATATTTTGCTCTCATCATATTGAAGTACTTTAGGCCAACAGACCGCAGACTTGCACGACTACATGAAGTAAGAAGAGAGATAAATGTAATGTTGTCTGGATCTATACATTGTTCTTGCATGCACCTAAAGAATTGCACAGCCATGATGCCATCATGGTTCACACCATATCCACTTATTATTGCATTCCGCTTGTCAAATACTGGAAGCTTGTCAAATACTTCTACCACTTCAAAAACCCTGCCACATTTTGCATACATATCAATTAATGAACTTCCAACAAAGAGATCCTTTTCAAATCCATTCTCTGAAATTTGGGCATGTATTTCACAGCCGATTTCAACTGCTCCCACAAGTTTTCAAGTTAGAAATGTATGTAATAGCATCTGGTGACACACCCTCCAATTGCATTCTATCAAAACATTTTAATGCCTCCTGATTCAATCCACTATCAGCATAGCCTGCAAATGTCTGGTTTGTTCCAGCGTGCATAGTACAATACAGTTTAAGTACCATATCTTCCCTGCCAGCCTTCACATGAGAATCAATAATTGCATTTCAAATGGAATGGTCTCGTTCAAGAACAATGTCAGAGCAGCAAAGAGGCGAATAAGGTGGCTAACCAAGAGGGAAACAGAATGAAGACCACAATTGACAATTAAGGCCCGCACTAAACTGCAAAGGCATAATTCTTGCTGTTTTGATATACACAGATCAGAAATATTGCTGTCACGTTCAAGTGAGTAATGCAGTGTTCGCTTAGGATCTCTTTTGCCTGGCTCAATGATGCCTTTGCCGCTACAAAAGTTCAGAATACTCGAAAACGTGACCATGCCTGGCTTTACACATGCATGCAGTATGTCATCAATGCATTGTATTGCTAAGAAATATTGTTGCTGATATGCATATGCTGCCATACAGACTCCCTCTTTGTTGTCTTGTCATCATCAACAGCGAATCTAATATAACTCTTCCAAGCCATAGCACGCCAAAATTGGCGTCCGTTGCAAATATGTATTTACCATTCTAGAGTAGCTATTCCGTGCTATCACAGGGAGATCAACATGTGCTAGGAATCAGATTCTAAATGGACGCTTCAAATCAAACTCAGTAAAGGGAAAAAATTACTTAAACGGAAGCCCGAAGCTTCAAATCAAACTCAGTAAAGGGAAAAAATTATCGCGTCTGCACAAGGATTCCGAAACATTGAACTCTTTTACACGGATTTAAAGCCAAAGCTTCGGCCCGAATTTGGCAGCAGGCATGCACAAGCTGGAATTTAGAGCTCTCGGCGTCCATGCCGGAACCCTCTTTTCTGATGCCAAATGTAATTTTTTTTAGGTTTTTTTGGCCTGAAATATTTATTTTTGGATTTTTTTTTGCCTGAAAACTTCTTTTTTTTTTTTTTCCTACTAATCATATATATAGGAAGAAAATAGAATAGAATAGAATAGAATATACATTAATGTCCCTTGTGCCGCGAGGCCCCTGGACTTGTGTAGCATGGGCGAGCTCCCTAAAAGGGCGCTACTAGCACATCACGCTGTTATGATGTAGCCTTTTCTGAAGGCTGACTTTTTTCTATTATTACCAGCATCCCGCTTTACTTCGGCTTCGTGGCCGTGCAGTGATGCCTCGTTATCAATCAGCTTTTAACTGAACAATTTGTATGGGGTTTAATTCTCATCATTAATGAATCATTAATGAACGGTGGATATCTTCACCAAAAAAATTCTATAAATCAATGGAAACCCTTCCGGGCTTCAATGTGGAAACCCTTCCGAATTTCAAGGAAACCCGAAAGGGTTTCCATATTGAAGCCCGGAAGGGTTTCCATTGATTTACCTGCTTTTTGTACGGATCATATTACGAACCCTCTTTCACTGTGTACTTCTCTATGTCTGGTCATCATTCTCTGGATCGCGTCTGCCAAATCTCGAAGGGATTCTGTTATTGTCATCAGAATGTAGACCGGTTCCCCCCATCTTATATTTCTGTATTTGTCTCTGATGTCTCCGTAAATCGGGCAATCGTTAATCATGTGATTCTCATCCTCTACTCTCCCATTGTCACAGATTCTGCATATCCTGTCCTCCTTGTCTATTCCTCTCCACCTGTCTTTTTCGATTCTTAGATCATGACTCCCCAGCCAGAATGTCTCTTCTAGTTTTTCCCAGTATGTTATCCCGATACATCTGGGCGTGGCTGCAAAGATACACAGGACCCAAGACAGCCTGGTTCATGCTTTTTCAAGACGTATTTTTTATGCTTTTTCACTAGTATTTTAGTGGTGTCATATTTTATGACTACCATGCAGTGAAAAGGTAAGTTTAAATTTGTGTGTCTCATTTTTAGCCCTGGAGTCACAAATGGTGTCGCATATTGTATATGACAGCCATATTTTGCGACTAGTATGGAAAAAGGGCCTAAGCCCATGTGTCCGATTACTTTCTGAAATTAACATGTAGGCAAAATATTAGCAGGAAAATTTCGCACTACAATTAGGAGTTTTTCTTGGTTTTTCTGGCAATTTTGAAGAATAGCTTTGTAGCTTGCCAGACGGGTTTAAAACTGCAGGAAACTTGATGCTTTAGGCTAAGGATGTATCCCCATTAGCCAACATTGGCAATTTTATGCACCAATTTCACGGTCCCAGTTGCAGGTTTCTGAAGACCACCATTCTTTTTGCACTTGTGATGCGTTTTGGCCAGTTCTGAGGAAGAAGACAAACGAAATCAGGAAGAGGACAAATGAAATCTTGCTAGAGGACAAACTCAGTTCTAATTTAGGGTATTCAGAAGCTTTTGAATCCATCTGATTTGGAGTTCCACGCCTGTGCCATATCAGCAAAATCGAATTCCAGTTGCGGAATGGGAATGCTACTACGGTGCCTGTAACTTGCAAGGTATCACAGGTTACCCTAGAAAGTTTCCCGAACCAAGGTTCACATGCAACTATCGCTGGAGAGGGGCCCTATTTTGCCCTGTGATTTTTGGCCATGGCAGATGATGGTGAGTGTAAAAGGGCTTGCCTTCTTACATGATAGTGAGGGTTACCATTGTGCATGTGAACCGGCTCTAAGCCACATTTTGTTATTTTTAGGCCCAGATTCCACCACCCCAGTAGGCTACTTGCCGGGACGTGATGTGGAACAGAAACACGGAGTGGATTCATGCTGGCTCCCATTCCAGGACAAAACTTTATGACTTGTTGCTGCTCCACGATGTCAAGGCAAGATCCAAATGAAGAAGCAGGTAAACACGTCTTGTTGCAGCAGAGAGGAAAGGTTGACGATTAGTTGGAGAAGGTTAAGCCAAGAATGAAGAGGCACTTTCTATTTTTGATTAGAATGATCTCCACATGGCGGTCTATGATTGGATGACAAGCAAGAATGAATACCTACTTGCCTTGCCGAATAATGAAGCTACATTTATGGGATTGATGTTGTGCTTGAGATTCCACAACATGCCGAAAGTTTTTGACATAGCAGATAAAATGCAAGAAGGAACTTGGGCCCTTGGAATGATTAAATGCAAGAAATTTAGCTAATCTACACACCACCGCCAAAGTCTCCACTGTGTCTACTTTCAATCTAAAGAAAAAGAAAACTAGCAAAAATGCAGGCTTGGGCCAAAGGATAAGGTGGGATTGGGGAAGTTTGAAGGAAGGAAGAAATATGAAAGGGCCGGGTAGATTTTGTACCCCTTGGGAAAAGAAAACTTACATTGACAAAGCATATTCTGACGAAATTTCATTATCTAGTGGAGATTGATGGTGTGTTGCTATTGTTGTTAATTCTCTATGATGAAATGTTAGCTATATAGACGTTTGACAAGTGTCATTTGAACATGAAAGAAAGCGCCATAACTATTATGAAAAAGGTATTGGATGAACTATTGTTGCTAATGAAAGTGAAGCTATATGCAGCCTCACTAGTTGTTGGATGGATTTCCTATTGTTTTCTATGACCTAATAATCCAACAATAATATAACAAGAGACAAAGAGAGTGAGCAAGTGAAAGAGAAGACTGGAAACTTGATGATAACAATAACATCCATTTTTTCTCTTTAAATACTACTAGAACAGAGGGGCCTCGGTTAAGGAAACGGGAAATGTACGAATTGCATGTTAGAATTTAGATCATGGTTCAAGAGAAGGCTTTGTTTTTGTTTTTGTTTTTTTATTAAATTGAATGGTTGACTTTTAAAGTACTTGAGTTGAAATAAACATATGTACTATTTGCTTTGGATGCTTTTGAAATTGATTAACAATTCATACATATTGACAATGTGTGGGTGCAAAATGAATGGGTTTTTTTATAAGGCAGCTAGTCTTTCAACTCAATTTTTGGGATATAAATCACCTTAGTTAGCAGTAAACTCTAGTTGAATAACTAATGTTTAACATTGATGTGGTAAGTGAAGTCGTATACAAGCTAGCATTTGCTGTTTAACATTGAGTTGAGTTGTCAATGTTTGTCTCAAATATGAACCTCATCGCTGTATAACAGAGTTTGATTGATATATATGTATTTTTCTTCTTTTGTCTCTTAAGAGAGCTCGTCCTAAATTCATGTTCTTATAGAAGCAAAAAGGAAGAACTCAACAAATATATCTAGACTGGTGCTGCAATAGATCTTGTTGTTGTGGATGCGGAATCTTATTTACAATATTTACCGACTGAAAACGTTTTCTACAACGTACAATGGCTCACCCGAAGTGGCACCAGAATGTGGGATAAACTAGCCAACCTGTGCATGAATTCATAACTCCAGGGATGGAACATATATGTCCTCCTGAGGACTTACTGACACTGAAACTGTCCCAGAAGATGGTGGCATGATAGATGATGCTCTCAATGTTGGAACAACTCGATCGGAAATGCTAGCATGAACTATAGTACCTATACTGGTCATCCCAATGCCATATATCTCTTGAGAACTGTCTAGCACTGTGCCAGAAGCAGGTGAAATGGTAGATGATCCTCTCATTGTAGGAACAACACGATCAGAAGTACAAGCACGACCTGTGGTACCTCCCATACTCACCATTCCCATACCAGGAGGATTGACTACCAGTGTCGGAGCAGATGGTGCACTGGTAGCTGAAACCACAATAGTTCGAGAAGTTGGTGCAATGGTAGGTGGAATCATAATACCTTCCATACCCACCATTGCCTTATCATGAAGACCTATGAACGCTGTCCCAGCAGTTGGTGTACTGCTATATGAAACCACAGCAGCAGCAGTTGGTGCAATAGTAGATGAAAGCATAGTACCTCCCATACCTGCCATTCCCATACCATGAGGATTGACTAACACTGTCCCAGAATATGGCCCAATGGTAGGTGATCTTCCCAATATGGGTATAACTCGATCCGACACACTAGCCTGAACCACAGTGCCTCCCATACCCATCATCCCCATCCCCATTGCCATGCTTAGCCCCATATCCATTCCTATAGGCGAATACGTGGGAGAATATATGGGCAAATTCGAAACTCCAGAATATGCCGTCATTGTCTTCATTGTGAGTATCTGAGGATGTATGTCATTGGACCGAACAATCATACACTAGTTAGCTCCTTCGGCATTAAAAGCCACACAAACCAAAGAATTGAAACAAGTTTGCGCTCTACCTGGACTTGAAGTTGCAGCAATTTCAAGTATTGTATGGCCTCTTCAAGTATAGAAGCCTTATCAGCCTACAAGTAAAAAGACATATATTAAAGTTGAAATAACGAGCATCAAACACTTCAGCATGATAGAATTTTACCTTGCTACAATTTGGAATAAGCTCCTGCAATATTTTCATTTTCTCATTTATCCTATCTCGGCGTCTCTGTATTTGTATTAAGCAATTAATTCCTACGTTAGGTTAAAAATAATAGTGATAAGTATTACATACTCTTTCAGAGAGATTATGAACTTCTGCAATCCGACTTCTCTTCGTCATACTGCAACCACGTTTTTTCAAGCCATCTAACGTGCATTCCTCCTAAGAACCAATTTAAGGCAAATCTATGCAACGTAGAGCTAAATTCAGAACTAAAAATACACTTACTTCGCTTTGGCATTCTCCATCTTCAACGCTTCTCAATCTTCTTTTACCTTTCAAGGCCCCATTTTTCCCACCAGAGTTATAACTGAATCTGTGCGAGGAAGAAGTTGTTGTTGTTTGGTCTGTTGCAACCCTGTGAGCATCTGAATTTTGGCAACTCTCTTGTTGAGTGCCTTGGGATGACTGGAACATTCTTGACACCATATCACTTTCTGATCTTGACTGCAAATCAGAGCCATCTCCTCCAGACATATCCAGTGTGGACTCATTACTAACATTATGTCCATAATTTAGCTGACTAGAACCACCCCTGCTATGCTGCAAATCAGGCATTGTGCTACGCCAGAAATTTGAGGGAGATGAATAAGAGCTGGAACATTTACTAGAAACTGTTGAAGAAACAAGACCACCATTGACAATCCCCTGCATCTTTGATGCATTTGCTGCCATGTTGTGTCCTTAATACAAAAACAAGTGGATTGACAAGTCCCCCAAATTCCTGTTGTATAATGAATTATATAGAGGGGGCTGGGAAAGGCTGTGATGCTGAATTAAGCATTCCGTCCCTTTCTTCAGGTGATGTAAAACTAGGACGCATGTTTTTCTGCAGAATTGAAGAATTCTGTGGCAATGCTCGATGTTGATGATCCATAAGGACAATCATATTCAAAATGTGAACTGCAAAAACGTGCAGGTTAAGTCGTTCTTACAGGTATGGTAGGATGGAAGCCCAGCCGGATTCGAAAATGAAATGAGTGCGCACTCTGTGTCCGGGCTACTCTGCCAAATTTTGCAATGGAAGCAATACAACCGGCAAAACCGCTGCAAGGAAATCAAGGATCGCAAGGTAAGGGATTTAAAAGCCCACCCAAGAATTGACAAGTAGCACCCGAAAGCAGCAAATATTCATGACTAGGTAGCCGAGCTTTCAGGAAGCCATACCGCGTTGCTTTGCTTGCCCTTAATTTCGGAAACGTGGCATGACATACTTGGAATGCCGCGTTAATTAAGAATTCCTAACAGCATAGGACCAAGTTTGCGTGTCGTCCATTAACATCATTGTAACCTTGCAATCTTCCTCGTAATCACGTTTTGCAGTAACTTTGTGTTGTTCAAATGGCGAGGCCTTGTTTGCCTTGCTCAAATGGCAATGTCTTGTCTGTTGATGTAATCTCAAGTCCCGTGGATCAGGTATTGTAGCCTCTAGATGTCGAGCTCACCCCTGGATAAACCCTCAGATGACAAATGCTACTCCCGACTAATGCCACTCACAGCAGCACCTGGAGCTTTACCATGCACTGAAGAGTTAGTTACCATAACACATTGGATCAATACCTATGAAGAAAACGCCATCTCTCAAAGCAACTTCGCCATTAGATCCTAGGTAGCCATTTGTAAGAATGTACTTAGGGTAAAATCCACCTATATTAATTCTACGCCAGGCAAGGTGCCACGTGGCAAGATCTGGCACTTATCCTAAAATCAAAATCGAAGATTGTGAAATACTTTATAATGTTCTAGAATGTTGTAAACAACTATGGGTAAGCACCTCAAGCCCAAATAAAGAGTTTCCAAATTTTTTGCAAAAAAAATATTCTAGAATGCTCTATGCATTTAGTTGCTTAGTCTAGTGGCAACACACTAGTTCCAGAAATATGTCTTAAGTTCGAGGCTACTCAAAGTCACATTCCATGTAAGGTGGTTTGGGGCGGAGCCCAATAAAGTAATGTTGGTGTGTTGTGTGAGGCTACTCAAAGCCGCATTCAATGATATAAGGTGGTTAGGGGCAGAACCCAACAAAGTAATATTAGTGTGACGTATGTGTCATATATCTAATGGATGTTGGCAATGTGACATGACATTTATTCCCGCGATATTCTGGTGTCATTCACATCTACCAGTGTAGTAGCTTAGATGCCCAACAGAACCAAATATGTGTGCATGCATCTCAAACTATGATGCTTCATTGGATGGGCTTCTCCCATAGATACGTCGGGCGAGGATTTCATGCCAAGGTTTTAGATTTGGATGGCTCTTACATTGAATTGATGACAATATAATGAGAATGAGAATGAGAATGATTTTTTATCGTCCACTGAGGCCAATCGGCCTATGGGACCCACAAGGAGCGCAGCAAACTTATTAAGTACTGTCCGGGTTAAAAAACCCCCGCCCCGAAGGGTTTTCGAGGGAAAAACCGTGGCAGTAATAAGAATGCTGTCAAACTGTACAAGTATACATCAATGTATATATACATGTCAAGTGTGTGCCCGAGGACATAGCTGATCTCGCATGTCCATAACCTCCTGAAGGTATGATCCCAGCACCCGTACGGATGCTGTGCTCAATGTCACATGTAATGGCTGGCCAGGCCTGACCAACTCAGCATAGCGCGTCCGAATTTGATCATATGCTGGGCAACTTTGAAGGGTATGAGATTCATCCTCAATGACTCCCATTTGGCAGCATTGACAGAGCCTGTCCTGGGTGGCTCATCAATCCATCTGCCTGTCTCAATTCGAAGATGATGTGCCCCTGTGCGAATGGAGGCAATGAGTCTGCGCCTTTTCATGGGCAAGTGGGTACGCAGGTAGCATTGCGGGCCTCGTTCCAATGTGGGATTTATGTGGAGCTGATAGTGTGCTGTCTTGACATGTTCAAGGGCATTGGCATCCCAAAGCTTGCTGAGGAAGCAAGCGTCAAGATATTGCCTCAAGCTATAGCGATCTGCCTCAAGCTATAGGAATTGTTTTAACATCATTTATCGGGTCATGCTAGCATTTATGGCCATATTACCGTGTTCTTTGTTGCGAGAGTGTATTTCCAGATCTGCTAGTATGTTTTGTACTACAAAAAATGGGTATGCAATAAGAATTGAACTGTTTTACAAATCGATATGTTCTAATTATGTTTTGGATATTTTTAGACATATTGCAAAGGAACCTATGACCTGTTGAAATGTCAAGTTGTTGTATTAGAGTTGAAAATTTCGTACGAGTGTATAATTTGTTTCTACTTGCCTCAGCTCTTCAAAATCAGGAACATTAAAACCATGGATTTATCCGGCACCATTGTAAATGTTATTAATATCCATCTTCTCTCTCCCATACATTCCACCATTGATCATATCTTCACTCTGCGCACATTGCTTGAGGATAGCAGGAATCGCCGGCAGAACCTGTACTGTTGTTTCGTGGATTTTGCAAAGGCATTCGACACAGTACCCCGAAACAAGCTATGGGACAGATTGCGGCAGCTGGGGACCCCCCTGGACTTGCAGAATGCAGTATATAGGCTGTACGAGGCATGCTCAGGCCGTATCACATCAGCATCACAGTCGGTGACCAGTAGCATTGGAGTGCATCAGGGTTGCCCCCTCTCCCCCAAACTCTTTGGCCTATACATTGATCAGTTTGAAGAGTGGCTCTCTGAGCATGGAGGTGCAGGCGCGCATCTCATGCATCACACAATCCGGCAACTCATATATGCTGACGATGTCAACCTCATGGCCTATACTCCAGAGGACATGCAACGTCACCTGGATGCTCTTGACACTTTTTGCCAATTCACTGGCATGCGAGTTAACTTGGCCAAAACTAGGGTGCTGCTAGTTGCATCATCCCGTCAGCCAAGGCTTCCCACATTCACTTACCAGGAGCAAGAGTTAGAGGTGGTTCCGACCTACAAGTACTTGGGGATTGAGTTCTCAACTACCACCCATTGGGATGCGGCTATCAGGTTGCGGGTCACGGCGTGTTGGAAAGCACTATATGCCATGCAGAACAACAGCCACAAGGCAGAGTTGTATTGCCTGGGGCCACCAGTCACATTTGTTTCGGGCCTTGGTTAAGCCGGTCCTTTTGTATGGGGCAGAGTGTGGGGGTCCGGTGATATCCCTCAACACCTGGAATGACCTCGAGCAGGTGCAGAAGGCCTTCTTGGCACGGGCCCTGGGGGTGAAGTCCACAGTTCCGTACCAGATCCTACTCCAGGAGACAGGCTTTCTACCCCTTCAACGGGCTGCATTGGAATGCCATATCGTTTACTTCCAAAAGGTGGTCGCTATGGCTGATACACGCTTGCCCCATCTTGCTTTGGCCACGGCGATGGGTCCCCAACGCCTGAAATCCTGCTGGAAAGACAAGCAAGCTCAGTGGTTCTCACGCTGGGGTGTGCAGGCAAACAGATGCGTCCAGGTTAGGACAAAGAAAGATCGCGAAGCACTTAAACTATACCTTGATGCTACTTTCCTTCGCAAGCTCTGGGACGCAGAGGCTCTGACGCATGTTAAGCTGGCACACTATCAGTAGCAAGTCAATCCTAGGCTCACAAGAAGCCCACACCAGTACTTGTACACCCAGCTACCCATGAAGAAGCGCAGACTTATAGCTTCCATTCGCACGGGGGCACATCGCCTCCGCATTGAAACAGGGCGTTGGGCTCGGGAAGCACGAGAGCAAACAAAGCCAGTGTTGCCACCAGGGCGCGATTGAGGATGAATGTCATGCCCTCCAGATCTGCCCAGCATTTGCCCATATCCGAGAGCGATATGTTCGATTACTAGTGCCTGACCAGCCATTGCATCAGTTATTGACTACAGCGTCAGTGGGTTTGTTGGGGTCGTACCTCTAGGAGGTTATGGATGCACGGGATCGTTTGTGTCCTACGGGACGGTATTGAACTGTCCTATGCAATTGTACAGTGTGCCAGCATGCTTATTACTGCTAAGGTTTTTCCTTCGAAAACCCTTCGGGGCGGGGGTTTTTTAATCCTGTCAGTAATATGCTTGCTGCTCTCTTTTTGTTTGGGTCCCATAGGCCAATTGGTCTCCGTGGACGCTAAAAACCTATTCCATTCTATTCTATTCTCTTCTTTCTATATGCTTGTTGAACTATATTAATTACCAATGCCGAACATACCACTCTCGGATATGGGTAAACGATAGGCAGATTTGGGGGCATGACATTCATCTTCAATGGCACCCTGGTGGCAACACTAGCAAAGCCTTTCCTCCCGTGCTTCCTGAGCCCAACGTTCCTGTCTCAATGCAGAGACGATGTGCACTCGTGCAAAAGGAAGCTATAAGTCTGCGCTTCTTCATGGGCAAATGGGTGTACAAGTACTGGTGTGGGCCTCTCGTGAGCTTAGGATTGACTTGCTGCTAATAGTGTGCCAGCTTAACGTGCATCAGAGCATCTGCATCCCAGAGCTTGCGAAGGAAAGTGGCATCTAGGTACAGCTTAAGTGCATTGTGATCTTTCTTTGTCCGTACCTGTACGCATCTGTTCGCCTGTACACCCTAGCGTGAAAACCACTGAGCTTGCTTGTCCTTCCAGCAGGCTTTGAGGCATTGGGGACCCATTGCCATGGCCAAAGCAAGGTTGGGCAAACGTGTATCACCCATAGCGACCACCTTCTGGAAGTAAATGATATGGCGTTCCAATGCAGCTCGTTGAAGGGGTAGAAAACCTGTCTCCTGGAGTAGGATCTGGTATGGAACTGTGGACTTTACCCCAAGGGCTCGTGCCAAGAAGGCCTTAGAGTATACTTTCATGCGTATATTGTGGCGACTAAATGATCTGGCCTTTATATTTACAAGTCTATGGCTTCAAATCCATTTCAAACTAGAGTTGCAAGAAAGCAAAAACAAGACATTACAAGGTTGATCCCTTCAATATGCATTTAGTTTTTAATTTATTTTTTTATTTTTTGGGTTGCCCCTAGGGGGGCAAACCCTTGTTTATGTGGGCTTTTGGCATATCCTAGGTATATGCTAGAATATCCCTAGGATATGCTTGTGACTGCTAAAAACTTATGATTGGCTGTAAATGCTAGGTCACTTCTGTTCGTGGGCAGCCGCTCTCGAAACCGGCTAACCGGAGAGGTATCTTGGGCAGATGGCAAGTATTTTGAGTGTGTGTGCAGGCGCCAGAAGAACCGATCTGGCTTCTACAGTTGTGTGCAAATTTGCCAAACCTTCAATGCTGATGTGAGGAGCGTTTGCTTGTGGATATACACCATGCCAAAAATTCAAACTTTGCACGATGCCAAAAAGCACTCTGTTCTTCATCTTTGGGGCTTTCATACTCCTAGCTTGGTAAGTGTTAGGCTTATTTTTCAGTCTATTTTTTGCATTAGCAATGCATTGATTTTCCTTCTTAATCCCGTTTCCAACTTGCATTTTCTACGTTTGAACAAAAATGTCTATCTGGATAGACATCCAATTTCGTGATAGAGATGAAGAGCAAAGTTCCATAACCACCTATTCCTGGAACATTGTTGCACGAAGCTGTATGCCTGCAGATATATAAGATAGAAGAAACAAACTAATTCTGTCACATCTTCTATGACAGAAGGCAAGCAGTGCAAAGTAGAAAAATGTTAGTAATTCGTCTATAAAGAAAGCCATAGGATTGTATTTGTGACTTGGAGTACAGTAGAAAGCATAGATTGATATGATGTGCAAAGTCTGAAAGTGGTTATTGAAGTGAATAGCAACATTGAGTTGAACAACCTGTTGCATGCGGATCTTACAGGTTTATTCCCAAGCATCCCTTCTCTTGCAAGAAGTCCTTCTCCAGCATCAAGTAAGCCCTCCTCTAGCAGTTCCCCTCTGAATGAAGTGGGAGATATACTTGGTTGTCAAGGCCAGGGAGAACATTGGACAAAATGGAAATGAAGAAAGAGAGAAAAGCCTGCAAAAGATGCAAGCAATGCAATGCAGAAGAAGTAGAAGAGCTAGACAATACGCATGAGCATGTGGATAAGGATGTTTTGGTAGCAGATCTTTTATAGCTATTGCATGTTTTGAAGGCCAAACATAAATTAGATCATTTGCATTTTCACTGGCACATATGAAGAAAAGAATATTGTATGGTCATCATTGCTTTGCCCTTGCATGAAAACACT
This sequence comes from Isoetes taiwanensis, assembly GCA_021234155.1. Lineage (NCBI taxonomy): Eukaryota > Viridiplantae > Streptophyta > Lycopodiopsida > Isoetales > Isoetaceae > Isoetes > Isoetes taiwanensis. Next base: position 19,757,163 of record JAJEKV010000014.1, read on the forward strand.
TTAGAAGTTTATAAGGCCCAAAGGAGCTGTCATCACAGTCAATTGATTTATTCAGTCATTTGTCTGATGTTAGCGTTGCAATTCTAAGTCTTGATAATAGTCCTTTGATACCAGCTATAATACAATGAAGTTATGGGATCCTTAGACATATGCTTGCTTGCGTACCTTGGAATCCAGTTATGAACTTTGTGGTAACTAATTGTACCTGGCAATTGGCATGTGTTGGAATAAAACAGGGCATTTTTTAGTTTATGAGAAGCTGCAGGAAGTAGAGGCGCATTCCAGTGCTGTATGACTATGATACCTTGCTTTTATTTTTTGCCGTGGCTTTCCGATTCTAGGTCTCCCCGTCACTACTAGCGGAAAGTTTGGAAAGAAAGCTAGAGACCCCAATATTTCATCTCTGTTTCAAGCGAGCCAGAAGAATACTTTGGCAGCATACCAAATAGATTATTCCAAGAGTCCTGCATGGTGAAAAGCACTTAGGAAACCAAGAAATGTCATATCATCGTGTACCCGGCTTGACCAAATTGAACTGCCATTTTAATTAGTGATGCATGTGCAATATGCATATCCTTATAGAGTTATAAGGCCTCTGCTTCATATCCGAGCTGGGCATATGCGGTAACCATAGAATTTCATGAGTTAACCGAAATCCGTACCCTGCTGCCATGAAAGATGCTTTCCTTGCATTTGTCGAGTTTAGTTGTACAGTTTGTTTGATTTCTACAATTTGTTGTTGTTGTATGTTGTATATTGGGATGGAATTTTTGCACTTCGGGATGTTATAGATGCATGGTCATATTTATTGTCAAAAGAAAGATTTGTGCTTGATCGATCTATAACTTTAGAATTTTCAAGCATTTTGGGTTGCTTCTACTTTTGGTGTCAAGATGTTAACCGATGGAGATAGAGACGGAAAAATTGCCATTGAAGACTGAATAGCTCATGCGAGTCTCCCCCATGTATAAGGGCGGTTTAAAGATGCAAAAGCAAAATTAATAAGTTTCTAAGACTATGGAACCAAATTAATAAGTTATGCTCGGTTTTTTATTGTTCTCATCAACAATCCGCCTTTATTCGGCATCATTATGGCTTAAAAGGCTCGAAACTAAATGGTGAACGTCTTCTAATGCGGAAGGAGAGGAACGATAGCGGATTTTACGGACTACTGACCGATCCATCCCGTAAAAATTAGGTATTCGGTTTTGCATTTATTTTGGAGACATGCATCAGAGAAGAGCAACAATTGTGCTAGGCTGAAAAGTCACTGGAATATATTGTGCCCGGCTAAGAGCAACCGGAAGTGATTTTCTGTGTGTTGGCGTGCATCGAATTTGTCTTAGGAGAGAATATTCGATCAGATATGTACAGCAAAGCAATTCTTGGATGTGTTTTCATTTTGTGCCTAGATCACCTCACGTTGCATTGCCTTCCCAACTGCCCTATATGGCACCACGTGAGCATAATTTTGGCTGGAGACGCATGAAACTAAATGTGCCTTTGGCGCACAAGAACGTATAACAAGGTTTAAAATGAAACGCACTTATTTAAGAAGTGCGTTTGGAAGATTCCTTCTAAAAATTTATAAAATTCTAAAATCCCTCTAAAAAGGGCCCTTTTATTACCTTTAGTCCAAAGATTTATAAAACTGCTCGTGAAAACAGACATTTTAAGAAGACTTAATATTAAGGAAAAACACACACAAAAAAAAAAATCCCATTGTAGAGGGGGAAAGAACTACAATGAAATTCAAAGATTGACTATGGGGCAAATTCGTATGAAGAAATTAGATGCTTTTGTACCTTGTCCCTGAAAGTTTTTATATTAGCTGTTTTAGAAGACAGGAAATTTGTTATTTCACAACCATTTTGGCTGAACATCCTAATGGACCCTAAAACAATTTGGGAGGCAGTTGAACAAACTTCTTGAATGGCAAACCAATGTTTTTGCATCACATAGTATTACAAATACCAATACATCCACGATGTCTTGTAGTTAAGCTGAAGTTTTAGTTGATGATGCAGTATAAATTTATATTGAGGATACAAAAGTTGAAGTAATGAAGCCATGTGATTACATGCCCTCCTTTTTATTCTCGGAGATGTATTTCTGAACGCACATACCAATCTACAACATGGTGATGCTCAAAAGATAGTCAACCTCCTTAGCAATGTTGAGCATATTCATCACAATTACATCATCTGTAGCAGTGGGCACCATGCACATTTCTCTGGCAGTGAAGTATTCGTCTGCCTTACCCTTTCCTATATATTTTGTAAATAAATAGGTAAACTTCTGAGGGGTTGCTACTCCTCGCTCTCCTCTGGATAAACCATGTGGTTTCCTTCTAGTCAAACACTTGTGTCACCATAATATTTTGGAGTTCTTTGCCTTTAGTAGCAATTTTTTAGCTGCCTGGAGTGAAGTTCGCATGTATGTAGAGAAAAAAAGTAGAAATAACAACATGATTCGACTACTTTATGCTCTAACATTGCATTACAAGCTCAGAAAATTTAGAACCGTTTTAGAACTTTTTAGACTAAAAAACTAAGAACAGTGTGTAAAATTATCCCTTATGTGTGTTACTTTAGTAGTTTTCAGTTGCCAACCCCTTTGAGAAGCAAGAAAGACCCCAAAAGATTTTACACGATATATACTTTATCTCTGGACTGCATATATATATACATATATATTATATATAAGTCTTATATATATATGCAATTCGGTATAAATTTATACCGTTTCTCCGTATAGATTTATACCGCAAGAGTTCTCTTTTCTTGTCGGATATATATATGTAATTATGTGTATATATTATATATATATACACATACAAGAAAATTAGCACGTCCTACGGTGTATATTCCTACGGTGCACGTTCCAGTTTCAGCATATTCCTACAGTGCAAGTTGACATTCTTTTGGATTTTATCAAGATTCCCCTAGATTGTTCATAATGTTATGAAGATTCCTTTAGATTCTCCTTTAATTCTATGACATTCCTCGCTTAGATTCTATGAAGATTCCTTTGGTTCATCAAGAATCCATTAGATTTCCTATATCCGATGGCTAGCATGATCGTTGATGTGTTGCTGTGGCATTAGGATAAAATTTCCTATCTCTAAACCTACTTGATCTTCCCAATATCTACATATTTGATGGTTTAAGAGAGAAATTGTCCATACCACAATGAATCTCATGTGACATGGCCTTAAAACTGTTATACAGTCTAGTGACACTTGATTACTAGTTGCATAAATTTGTCCCGTCTCTGTACCCCAGATAGGACTATAAGAATGGATATGGCTTAACATAGATTTATCGACATAGATTTTGAGGCAAAGGGAATTTTTGGACTATGGTTACTATTTGTCAAAGTCAGTTTCTAACTTTAATGATTTTTCCTAGGCTTTGGTAAAGGCCACACCCATCAAGCCTTAAATTTGAATGGGACCCCTAGTTTTTTTTTGAAGGGCAAGTTTGCACCTTGCCATTCAATTTGAAGGGCGAATTTTTGGTCTGCCATTCTTTTGCATATCCAAGTTTTTGAGAGACATTCAAAGCTTAAACCATGAAAATAAGGAAAAAAAAAACTTTAAAAGACATTTGAAACTTAAACTTTTTTAACTCTTATAACTATGAAAATGATACAAAATAACCTTAGCAGCAAGCAGTAATATTATAATATGTTTCACAACATAATGGCACCAAGTCTTGATAACTATAAAAGGATCCAAAATAATTCATATTGATATGTTTCACAATGGCACCATATGGCATTGCTTGTCTTGCATCCAAGTAGCAAAAAACAGATCATTATTTGCATCTTCCACATCAGGCACAGACAATGATAAAAACATTAAGGTCTCAAGAGTGGCCAGCTTCAATCTTTCTCGTAAATTATCTTTTATCACGTTTTGTCGTCGAAAACCACGCTCACATTCCACTGTGCTTGCTGGAAGAACAAGAAGTGCTTGCCATAGTTTCATCACCTCGTCATAAACCACCACCACCACACCACACCAAGGTACCAAGCATGCCACCACCACACCAAGGTACCAAGTACCAACCAATAAAATAAATCGTCACTTTAAGCATATATGCATTTGTTCGTTGTTGAATCTAGACTTGGGGAGAGATAATAAAAAAATTGGACAATCAAATGTTTTATGTTTTGGCCATTTTTATTTTTGTTAGACAATGTTAAAAAAGGAGTAAAGGTATATATATTATGAAATATCTAGCATTATAACAGGGGGTTATTTTTATAGTTTTATACGCTTTTTCACATGGTTTTTCTATGATTTCGACGTTGTATTCGTGAAGACATACTAAATAGTATTTCTAGAGTGCGCTTGTTTTGGGTCGTTGATTTGGGTTCGATGAAATAATCCAGCGGTTGATACTGTCACTGCATGCATATGTATCAAGCCCCAATAACTTTTACCCTCTAGATTCTTGTGTTGCTGGCGGCCAGGATTCTTCATGACATGAAGATATTGTAGGTAATGGTTTTTTATTCTGGTTTTGGTTACAATAATAGTTCTGCTTATGCTACACCATAGTCTGAAGCAAAAAGTATGAGCAAAAGTCTGGGTACTCTCTACATCCTTCTGTCGTTTGTGCTTCTAGTTCTGACCCTAATATCGTCGATCATTGCGTTGATTTTCTAAAAGTGATAGTTTTTCCCCGCTTTTGTCTCGTTGGTCCTCCGGGCTCAAGAAAACCACCGCATATGCCTAGAGTTCTTCGGAAAAAGGGGTTAATGATTACTGAAGCTAACAAAGAATTTAGGGTTCGTGGTTTTTAGCGGACAATGCTTGATGGAGTTGCCGATAGCTATATGGAACACATGAATTTTACTTCGTCACCGGATAAGCCGAATGGCCTTCTCCATCTATTTGTGTAAGTTCATCTTGTCATTTTCTCCATTCGGTTCCTCATCCGTCTCAAAAATTCTGATTATGTCATATGCTAGTATGCCGGGGGTGAAGAAATGGGAAGGGGGCACAAACATGCATGAATTTCAGCGGTTATTGGATGAGGCAAGGCAGGAGAAAAGGTATGGGCGTTCTATCTTAATCTTGGTGAAATCCCTTTTTAGGTAAAGCAAACAAGAGCAACGGCAAATTTGTTCCTCATCGCGAAATCTAAACAGTTGTGATTTGCTTGTCTATGGTGAAAAATCATTACAAATAAGATAATTCCGACTTGTTAGCATATTTCCAAAGATTCATTACAAACAAGTCTGCGGTTATGCCACTTGAAAAAAAATTGTTAAGAGGGCTATGAATGACAAAGAAAACGGGGTGTCCTTCGTAAACTTCTTTGAAAGTTTAGTGGCGACGCGAAGAAGAGTGAGAAGAATGGAAGAGATTCTCTTATTCTGGTTCCAGATGGAGATGCTGCAGTGGTTTTGAATGTATTAGAAATGGTTCTATCAGAAGCCATCTACAAGAATAATAACTCAATGATGCAACTTTCTGGTCCTGCTGCAATGACGAAAAATATCTTGAGAGAATAATGGAAAAAAACCGAGGGAATTAGCATCAAATGATTACAAACAGACCTTTCAATAGAGGTAATGGCAATGGCATGGTGCCACAAAGACTGTGAAAAAAGTATCTCCATCACTCGGCTGATATTCAAGAAGCTTTATATCGATCTAGGATCTGGCCAGTGTAGGAAGATGCAAGTAAAACAAATGATTCGTAAAAGCAGATTATTTGATGCACCGAAAAAAGCCATGAATGATTCTCGATGTTAATACAGACCATATATTGGCTTGCCGGATGCTTGAAGATGGTATGAATCCTATATACTTGACTGCCATGCAACTATTTAATTTTGCCTAAGACATCATAAACAAGAGGTATTTTACTAGTGGTTTCAATGCTGGCTGTGGAAGATTGCAAGGAGCCTCAACCGTGGAGCCTCATTGTAAATGTAATGCTATTTCAAATCTTTTTCTCAGATAACACTTTTTCTACTATTCATGATCAAAGTTTGCATTAATGATTAGGCTGAGATAGGTTCTTAGAAAACTAGCTTGCTCAGATTTATGGTAAACCTGCAGCTCTGCAGGATGCCCGTGCAATGTTTGATAACATATATATGAAGAATATATTATGGATTGTAATGCTTTCCATGATAACATGCATGCATACTTTTGTTAGATGAAGCTATAAGTGCCCTTGATTGTCAACGCTATAGTGGATTTTTTACCTTGGGTGTGGCATTGTTCAATGCAATACTGGTTTGTTTACCTTGGGAGTGGCATCCTTTATTTTGACATTGTACAACGCTATAGTTTTAGAGTAAGGGGTGGAAGTTTGGCAAAGAGAGTACTAGAGAGAATACGAAATCACATTTCTAAATTTGAAGTTTGACAAGGACGAGAATAACAATGGTGTTTTCTAAATATTTGTGATTTATATGTGCAAAATTGTATTCTTTAACAATTTGGTCAACGTGTATCTTTAAGGCCCCGAAGGGGCCAAAAATTTTTTTAGTTAACACAAACTATTAACACACAACTAACATTATTAACACAAACCATTGCATTTGACACATTTAAATTAAAATCCCCCTTAAACCCCCTTTGGTTTGGGTGCATATTCACACGGGGGTTACGTAGGGCAGCGAGAGCCTCAAAAAATTTATAATACATGTACAAAATTAACACCATTAAGTACATTCTCTCAAACCTTATAGTATTTTGTAAACCTCAATATACAGTATACAAAAACTTGTACATGCATACCCCACAAACGAGGATCGCTACGTACGGTCCAGATCGAGGAATAAAGGGCAAGTATGCCCATCTGACAGCTCTCGATGCCCGGAGTAACCCCCCGTGTGAATATGCACCCAAACCAAAGGGGGTTTAAGGGGGATTTTAATTTAAGGGGGTTTAAGGGGGCCATTCTCTGCATGGCTAAGACCCCCAAGAATGGTACCGAACACTTCAAATTTAAGGCTTGACACCCATATTTTGGTGCATTTATACACCTAGATACGTGTGAGCGCCATCATTCTAACTTCATGGAAAAGCATGGCTTGGATTAAACATATGCTGGTATAGGAGTATTAACGATAGGGTTTTAGATGATCCTAATGTAAGCATTTTACATGACTAGCTTAGGCGGCATTTTACTGTTCTAAATTGATGACATGGTTACTAACCTTTCAATCTACTAGTCGACTAAATCTTTTAGACTTTTGAGTTGCAACATGCAACATCTTGGGTTTGAATACCTCACCATTATTTATTTCAAATATGGCACGTTTGTCTCATAAAACATTTGGCCACTTGCCTTTACAAAATGATTTGTTAGATGAGGTTAACATTTTGGGCATGCATGATAATGAAATAACATAATTTTGAGGCAAAGAGAATTTTTGGACTATGGTTACTATTTGTCAAAGTCAGTTTCTAACTCTAATGGTAGGAGTATTAACGACAGGGTTTTAGATGATCCTATAGCTAAGCATTTTACATGACTAGCTTAGGCGGCATTTTACTGTTCTAAATTGATGACGTGGTTACTAACCTTTCAATTTACTAGTCGACTAAATCTTTTAGACTTTTGAGTTGCAACATGCAACATCTTGGGTTTGAATACCTCACCATTATTTATTTCAAATATGGCACGTTTGTCTCATAAAACATTTGGCCACTTGCCTTTACAAAATGGTTTGTTAGATGAGGTTAACATTTTGGGCATGCATGATAATGAAACAACATAATTTTGAGGCAAAGAGAATTTTTGGACTATGGTTACTATTTGTCAAAGTCAGTTTCTAACTTTAATGGTTTTTCCTAGGCTTTGGTAAAGGCCACATGCATATTTTGGTGCATTTATACACCTAGATACGTGTGAGCACAATTTCTTAACTTGAGGCATCACTTTTATTTTATTGCAAGTGGACCACTTGGATGACGTATGCATACGACAATTTATATTTAAGGTTTATGTTTAGACATGTTTAGCATACAGCATAAGCATAGGGCGAGTGCTACAAGACGAGTTTTTAGAAAGGTGACTATGTATAGGGGAATGGAGGTTGGGCCTCCATTCCGGGTTTTCAGGTGGGGTCCCGCGACCGGCGTTAGCCGGGAGCGGGTCACCTGGAAACCAGAATGGAGGCCCAAACCTCCATTCCAGAAGTTGGGGATGTTTTTTCCTCAGCAGATCTGGCGAATCTTCAAATGCTTCAAAAAATGTAGCGGGGGCTTCAAAAATCCGGCCAAGCGAAAGGGGGCTTCAAGATCCGCGAAAACACAAAGAAAAATCCAAATAAAAACCAAAGAAGATCCGGGCGAAAACACAAAGAAGAAAACAGAGCAGAGCTTCAAGATCTGGCGAAAACACAGCAAAAATCCGGCGAAAACACAGCAAGATCTGGCGAAAACACAGCAAAACACAGAGCAGGGCTTTAAAAATCCGACAAAGCAGTGCATGAAGATCCGGCATGATCCGGCAAGAAAAATGCTCTGTTATGGCGAGCAGAGCATGAAGAATCGACGATCTATTTGCAACCTGCTTCATCTGAAGAAGAACCGACGATCTATTTGCACCTGCTTCATCTGACGAATTGGCGGCGGACTTAAAAAAGAAGAACCCTAAAAACAAAACGAAGAACCCTAACCTGCGCAGCCGGTCAGGCGGAATGCATTAACCCAACTGCCATTCCGCAGTATTGGCTGCGCCATGTGGCGCCAGGAAAATGCACGAATGACGAAAAAACAGACCCAACTTCTATATTGTGCACTATGGTGACATCTTGGCAAGGTTAGTATTTTTCAAAAATTTACCTTTTTTATTGCCCAAAGCTTAGACGTGAGAATTCTCAATGTGCCTACAGATGGGTTTTTAACTGATACAATAGGGGACCTCTGAAATTTCCTAATTAAACTCCATGAAAGCCCTTATTGTTGGAAACCACTTGCCTATCTATTTTAACCATGAATTCGAGTTTTGCAACTCATTGCAAATTTCCTTTTGAAAGTCTTAAGGTGGGTCATTAATCATTTTTGTACACGTGAACAATAGCTTTGGTTCCATTAACAAGCATGTTTAAATTTAGGACATTTGATTCACTAGCACATTTGATACAGAAAAAGGGGTTGTACCATTAAAAAATTACAAAGGGTTGGTGCCGTGGCCTTTCTCCAAGCGACATTTATTTCCATGCTTCAAGTGTCAACTTAGACCCATGTATTCCTGAATATTTAGCTTAGCATGGCTAAAGCTTTATGGCATCTACAGCGAGCGCCTTATTTAACAACCACCGTCATGTTTAAACCAGCATGAAATTTAAAAAACTCCGTGTATTTTTTCTCTCAATGTGGTTTTAACATGACACTCACTCAAAAATTCGTTAAGTCCACAAAAACCTCGTGTATTTTTTTTGGTTCAAACATGACAGTGGTTGATAAATACCACGATTGCATCTACAGGGGAAATTTATGGCCTCAAGAACCTAGCATTGCAGTCGTGAGCCACATCATAATTCTTCATGTGCCATAGGTTCCCCTGCCTGTTTGCATGTAGCAATGGATGCCCATTGCCTATTAAAAGCCATTACAAATGGCTACAGACCTTCTCAGGGGCTAAAACGATAGTTAATGAAGCTCACAAGGTAGTAGCAATCTGAAACTACACAGAATATCTTGGTCATAGACGTGCACAAAATAAGCATTGTCTCTTCTTGCAATATGCCATACATAATTTTAATGATTAGCAATCAGACAGCAATGTACTCATATCAGGAAATGAGGCAGAACTTGCAGGGTTATAATGTCTTGATTTCCCACTACATTCCGTAGGTATAATCTTGAGCTGGCTGTATGCAAACTGCTAAAATGAAATGGTAAGAAACTCCCAAAGGGGGGGATGACAAAAGGAGGAAGAACATGGAATGAAAAATCTTCTAGCAATCGTGCTCTTTGATGATGCTTAGAACCCTTGATTGTCATGGCGAGATAGCCGGCCGTACACTGCTGAATCTTTCCATGAAGTAAGAAAAGGCCCCTCGCAAGAGGCGATTGATTTTTGAGGAGTTGTTGGATGTGCACTCTTATGCTTAGGCAGGTTGCTTCACTCGGTGGGTCTCCGCTTATCCGCTGAGATTTTATTCCTGTCTCTGCATTTATACTTGTATTTGACTCTTTGATTGAATAAAGTCCGACGTCCTTCAACAAAAAAATTCAGACATCCATAAAGGATATTCTCCGGGCTTCCTGCTTCCATGATAAGTTTTACAGAATTAAATACCATCTGGAAACAACATTTCTTTAACAATAGTAAGCCCTAAAAGAAGATGAATGAAACAACATAAATGCCACAAGATTCATGCCGTCATTGCAAGAAAACAGAGGATAGGAGATAAAATTAAAATAATAAAAATATCTCAGACCTGGTGTGTTAAGGGCCAGACCCGTTGCACAACCTGCGATTCCTGCGTTTATGGCTGTAAGGACAGACACTTCTGAATGGCAGAAACACTTCGTGCTATTCAAGCAAATGAACAGAAAGATTTAAGATTAGAGCATCTTACCCTAGGGCCCCTAAGAATTTGGATTCGCATCTCAGGGCCAAGCACAGAGAAAAAAATAGTTAGCAACTAGCAAAAGGTATGAATACAAACATCTACTGCAGTGAATCATTTGAAGAACTCACCTCTTTTGGAGCTGAGTAGCTCCAGTACTAGCTCGAGTTTTGTGCAGTGGACACCACAACACAAAAAAAAAAAAGGAAATGGAGCTCTTACCAGAAAGATGGCGCATCTCCAGTATGCCATAGCCATTACGGAGTATTATAGAGTAGAAGCACGAGCAAAAAGGTGCCTGCTTGGCAAAAAATTAAACCTTGTGAGACTGCCCCCGTTTCCCACAGAATCTCCCTGCAAAGCCAGCGAGATTTCTTCTCTCTTCTACCAATTCAAATGCATTTAAAGCTTCCGTATACCAAAAAGCTCCATGAAAGCAGCCGATTAAACCCAGATACCAAAATGAGACGTCAAAGCTCTATCAAAGCGCCCAATTGAATCCGATTATGCAAATGGCCATGAGCTTCAAAGCCGGTAATGGCAGAGCTACGGCAAATCTGGTGAACACGAAAGATTCTTCGACTCCTGCATTGAACAGAGGAAACAGACATATTTTCAAGATACTGTTAGCATTATTGCCCGGAACCTGACATTGCATGCCTAAGCTGTGGCAGATGCTATGGCTAAGCTTGAATTCTCCATCTGCAGATTTTGCCGGCAAAGGGAAGTGGAGGAGTTGCGAAGCAGGCACATTACAGAGGAGTAAGGAAGCAGCCATTTCTCTGCAAATTCCTTGCCATCTTCGGCTGCCCTATTTTCTACTGCTCTAGCCATAGCCGGAGCTTCACATCGCCTCTGCTATTTCCCCATGTCGCCTCTGTCTCAGCCAATAGATTAAACCAGAAATATGAGCGAAACAAAGCAGATAACCTCTGGCGCCATGGCGAACACATCTGGCATCGCTCGATAGCTCGAAAAAGAATAGAGATGCGGCGGAATAATAGGAATCGAAAATGTAAACCATAAGTGCTCCAGCGGGCTCCAGTGATAATAAATTGGCGCCATAAATGAACCGGACAGCGTAGCCATGGCATACATAAGCAATGCGCCCGCCGAAGAAGCAACTAGAATTCCAAAACAATTGCAATGCTTGATCACCAGATATATACCAGTAGTCAGAACATTCAAGAATGTTCCACAATATCTTTCCATCTTCTAGAGTTTTCAAGACATTCTGGAAGCTACCATATCTCCGCTAAGAACCTTCTGGAAGCCACCATATCCGACGGCCGAGATCGCGTGGGAGTGAATGGACGGCCGAGATCTGGCGGCTTATATATAATGGAACCTTCTGGAAGCCACTCCTAATAATTACATATATATTCAGATATGTGTATAAATTGGTTGTCTGAAGGTTTTCTGCGGTATAAATTTATACCGAGAGAGCTGTCGCAGTATAAATTTATACCGAGAGAGCTCTCGTGGTATAACGAGGGAGCTCTCACAGTATAAATTTATACTGTGAGAGCTCTCGCAGTGAATCGAGAGAGCTCTCGCGGTATAAATTTATACCGCTCGAGTCCTCTTGCGGTATAAATTTATACCGCTCAAGTCCACTTGCGGTATAAATTTATACCATGCGAACTCTCTGGCATGTCATATCCGCACAGCACTACCTATTGTGGTATAAATCTATACCACCCAGAAATTTATTTTGAAGACGTTATGTCCACGCATTGTCATCGTGGTATACATAAGTCTATAGCAAGACGGATGAGCAAATAAGAGCAAGTATATAAGACGAAGAGCGAGCGTCTTCGACTCCAACTTGCGCTTCAAAGTGTAAGTTTGTTCAATGAGGCATACTTTCATGTGAAAATGTTTGCTTCAATGAGGCAATGTCAAAATGTGTTGCATTTTTTTACGGTTTGTTCATAGTTTTGTACTGATTTGGAAAACTTTGAATAAAATACCTTTTTGGCACTTTAGTGTGCTTGCTGTTTTTTCCAATGTCTATTTTGTTTAGTTTTTGAAAATATTACTATTTTGCAAACCAAACTAGGGGGGCCAAAAAGGGATGTCAAACAATTTTGAATGGAAGCTAAGTTCACACCCCCCTCCAAAATGATGCCTAAAATTTTCAAATTGTCACACTTGTCACAAATATACCACAAAAGGGACATTTTTGGGGGGATTTTAGGGAATCTTTCAAAGATTCCTTTTGAAGTGCATTTTGAGCAAATTAGTGCGTTTCATTTTAAACTTTGTTGTATGTGCTGGATTTGCCTGTGGCAAATTGCAGGGGCCATCGAAGCGGATTCTTGCACAGCATTTGGCCATGTGCTGCAATCTTTTGGATACCCTGATGCACATGGCTATGGACATTTTTCAGCACAATGCCAGCTTCTGCCCAGATAAGTTTCTATGACATATAGGCCACAGGTGCAGCCTATTGATTGTGTTTCCTTCTCAATCCATGCTTTGGCAGTCCCTGTCCATTATTTGCAGCAGCATTTTAGCAGTCTAAAAGGTTCTTTTCAGAGGTACGTCGAGCAAGTGCAAAACTTTCTTTGTACAGATTATGGATTTAGGACGCATTGGCATTACATAATGATGCATATAGGCCACATGTGCAGCCTATTAATTATGTTTCCTTTTCAATCCAACCATGCTTTAGTGGGCCCTTCCATTATCTGCAGCAGCATTTTAGCATTCTAAAAGGTTCTTTCCAACATTGAGCAAGCGCAAACCTCTACTTTGTACATATTATGGATTTAGAACTCATTGGCATTAGATTTGTTGTCATTTTCTTTGTCTATGGATTATGGTTTCCTTCTCAATCCATGCTTTGGTGGTCCCTGTCCATTACTTGCAGCAGCATTTTAGCTAGGCAACCTGAACAATAAAGCACTTAAGAAAAGAACAAAAAATTGAATTAGATATGCTTGCATATGTTCAGTCCATTAAATTTTGCCTCTTGCAAGCTAGATAAAGGTGAAGAAGCATCACAGTCCAATTAGAGTTATGAAATGGAAGGCCTTGAACCAAATAAAGTCATATTTCTATCTCTTCTTAAAGGATGTGTGTTGTAGAGCAGGAGACATCCGTTCATGAATAGATTGCCAAAACTGTCTTCAACAATTTGTGAAGATCATCTACCATTATTTGCAAGATGATATTGTTGTAGGGAACGCAGTCATTCAGATGTATGGGAATTGTGGGAGTTGGAGGAGGCATCTGAAATATCCACTAAAATGGCAAAACAAATGTGATATCCTGGAAGAAAATGTCTTCTTCCTTATGCAGGTGTTAGTAGAGTCCTAAGGGTTCTCCTGGACCTAAGACATGGCCGGTTAACGGTTGCATTATCGAAGCGTGCAAAGAACTTTGATAAACTACATGATTGGTTCTTTGGGTTACTTCCATGAGACACTTACATTCTCAGTGCCAATGTTGTCTAATGTTGTCTGTCAACAACACTTTTACTGCCCAATCCAATTGACACTTTTACTGCCCAATCCAGCAAACGTGGAGCACATTCTCAAGACCAACTTTCTAATTAGGTGCAATATTTTTCCATGATAATAACATAGCCAACTTTCATGAACTATGCGTTCTTTCTAACTAATTTCCTTCCCCCCCCTTTTTTTTTTGAGATAGGGAGCCATGCTTCTCGAAAGGTTTGCAGATTTAATGGGCCAGGGGATTTTGCAGTAGATGGTGCTATGTGGATGCAACAGAGGAAGGTAGCCACCACAGAATTTGCACCGTCTAAGCTTCAAGAGTAAAAAGTGGCAAGAAATATAGCACCCATGATCCCATCATCAAATTCGCTCAGAAGCTGAATTACCAGACCCTTAACAAGATGCATTATTTGCCGCCATCTCAGAAGCTCTGCGGTTGTACCCACCCGTTCCTTTGGTAAAACATGTCGTTCACGTCTTTCACTATTCAGCCATTCGATTTCTGTATTTTAGGATCTTGAATGCACGGTGTTGCTAGGTTTAATGTCCATGATATAAAGGAAGCTATAATAGACGATATATGACCAGATGGAACTTAGATTCAAGCTGGGCAATTTGTAAGCTATCCACCTATGCAATGTGCAGGCTTGAAGAAATTTGCGGTCCTGATGCTTGCAAATTCAATCCATCACGATGGCTTTATGATGGAGTGCTTTATCCTCAATCACCCTACAAGTTCACAACATTCCAGGTAAGATATTCCTGTGGTGGCCAATGTTGGGATTTAGAAATAGCGTACAAAGTTCTTGAGAGACTTCCTTTTTGGAATCTGCCTTCTGACCTCACACTTAGCCTACCATCGTACAGAAAAGCATTATATACAATAGTGCACGATATGGTTTTAGTTTCATTGCAATTCTAATCTCAACTTTTTTGCAATTCTTCACCAGGTTGCTTTCCCATGTCGTCTCTATTTTGCACTTTGCACTGTTCTATTTAAGGGCTTATCTCAACTTTATTCAAGCACTAATTCAGAACCATGTACAAAACCAACATTCGTCTACAGACAACAATACTTTGTTCCAATAATGCCATCACAAACCAAGTAAACAATTACATCAACGATTAAGCAAATGGTCAACAATTTATATTTACAACAACGGACACTTGCAACCTACATGTTGTCAACTTACAAGGCACAATACTAAATAATCTAAAATGTGCATGATCTATTGAATACAAATTAAAAAACATTTATAAACTCAACCAAATACCAAACACTAACATAGTATAAGTACATATTAGACGTCATTGAAATTGCATGCAATCTAAAAAAAAAAACATTCAAAGAAAAAATCAACAGCAAAGAACTGACCAAACATGACACAACAAGTAACTGCATTTTGATTAAATTTCAGTTTCGATGTATTGCATAAGCAAAATTCAAACCCTCTGCCTGCTACCAAGTGCTCTTGTCTGCCCGTCTACCTAGACAATGACTTCATAATGACAACTTACATACAAATTAAAGTTGCCATGTACTGCATTTCGAACACAGGAACTTGCTCAAACAACCACTAATGTTTTTCATGCTTGAACTGCCTTGGTTCATTCTCGCTGCCAAATTGAGTGTTTCCTACGATTTGGCCAATGGTTTGGCGAAAATTCTAGAGAAAGGAAAGCCAGTAACTGGAGCATGAGATAACATTAGAGCTTGGTGGAAGGAAAAACTCAGATTCGATAAGAATGGACCTGCTGCAATATAAAACTATCAAGCTGAACATGCAAATAAGAGAAAGACTAATGGCAATGCACAAAAGAACGAAACAGAACCCATGAAACCACAACCTCGAGCCATCAGAGGGCAACCCCTCGTGCGCAGCACCTTGTTTACTCTTTACCAAGTTTATAATGTTTTGTATGTACCACCACGAACAAGGTCAGCTCTCTTGTTTGCTTCAATTTCACTTTTCTCTTTTTCCTTTACCCTCTGCTAAGTTGATAATGTTTTGTATGTAGCCCTAGCAAAGGTGTAGCACCACGAGCAAGGCCAACTCTCTTGCTTTTTCAATGTCTTCCATTTAGTTTACCTTTTATCCTCCGCTAAGTTGATAATGTCTGTATGTAGTCCTTACCACCACGAGCAAGGTCAAAGCTCTTGCTTGCTTCACTCTCTTTCATCTTTATGCTCTAGACTAGCTACCATGCACCTTAGGATCAGAGGTTTTTACTGCTGGATGTGAACAGAATCCTTGTCAAGAGATTTGAGTGTGGTGAAATACTATCTAAGCAAAATCCACTCTCAATCTTCTTTGTTTAATATCGAGCCATGTGAATGGTATAATTATAGGGATTTGTTTTCCTAGCCTAAAAGTGTTCGCATTTTCATGCAATTGTTGCCTTTTGAAGTTTTCAGTATCTTATTCATGAGTGCTGTCAGCATTTTCGAGTATCCATGCTGCTTCTTCTGTACATATCTGGATGTTGGTATGGTGATGGTTGCCCCACAATTTGATGCACCTGATAAATAACCAACCAACTTGATGTGCGATGGCTTTAGTGATGTCTGGACTGTAGTCCCACTTAGTAGAGAAGAAAGGCTGCGCAAGACATAAGAGACATACCTATTGCATATTATGTCCAACATTATCCCCAACATCCTGCAGAGTCACGAACAAAGGGTGACCTAACTGGGCATCAATGCTAAAATAAATCGTAAAGCAATTGACACTATGCAATCCATCAAATTATACAGCTATATATCCCATGAATAAGAGCACCTTCTATCATGTTCTGCCCACAAGTGACTTCGCATTGTTCAAATAGCGCCCTATCAAGGGACCTGATCACAGCTTCTGCAACATGTGATCCTGATGGGTCCATTGACGAATGCACAAATTTCTTGTTAGAATGTATTCAAAAGGATGATACTTGAATGGTTGCATGACCCAAGAGATTGTCAAGAGCTGGACTGCATGAACAACATCAAGCAAGATAAAAATGCCTTTTTTGAATTACATCAAGAGCATTCCCAATCAAAATTTTCCTTTCTTTATGATTGTTGACAGACCGTTCAATTTAAATAGCTCCAGCAGACTCTTTACAAACCATGACGAACCTGAACCAACTTCAGAACAGATAGACACAAGGATTTGAACACAGAAAACCATGTTCGCCTGCCCTTAGAAAGGAGCTAGAATTCGAATATAAGATGCAGAATATGAGCTAGACTTTGCCAGAAAATCATGCTAATTTACAACCTCAAAAATATCGATTTAATGTTGTTGCTTCAAACATCCCAATTCATTCAGGTAACCACTTCACTCCTATGCTCTATGTCCCGAAGTTGAAGATGACATGTTGCACCTAAATAGAAGAAAAAGATGGCAACAATAATAGACATGCAAGAATGATTTATTCGCGGCGCAAAGATCTATATATCAAATTCATCCATCAGCATTGCGTTGCCCATGCAAGCAATCAATATAGCACATCTATATCAGTACGAGCTTTAATAAAGCATAATTTTCAGAAAGCAAGACACAGTAGTATGGAAGCTTGTCTTAGATATGAGGCCACTCTCATCATGTAGAACTATGAAATTGGATAACCTTTATGTTGGAGCCCACTGCAATCAATTATTATCCAAAAGAAAGGTTTTTAAGGCTCAAATCTGGCAGGTATCCAAAAAGGTTTTGCCATAGTTAGACTTGTAGGTGAATCAAGCTTTGTGAGAGAGGATTAAGGCGGGAAAATATATAGAAGCGGCAGAAGAGCTATGGGCTATAATTTTAGCCCAAAAACACAGTAATCATGGCCTGGCATGTATTACGCTACCAGGAAGTGACAATTGAAAGAGGTATGTTTTAAGAATATCCGTACATTTGTAGTGTTTTGAACCCATATATAATGTAGATTTCTAAAAGCATGTGTCTTATCAATTGAATAGCAAACTTGGAGTCACTACTAGTGCTATTTTGTGGGCATTGCGTAGGTTTAGCATTGAATATTTTGGCAAATGTAAGAATATCAAAAGGTGGTTGTGTGTAACCGAAATGGCACATGTCATCTCCATTTATGAGTCAGATAGATGTTATAGTATAGATACTATTGATGGAATTTGTTTGTTGTTGTTGCCTAGAATAGTATAGACAATGTTTTATTTTCGTAATGTGTAGCAATATAAGTGATTATTAGACCTATCTTGCTCTTGAGAAGATACGGGTGATCAATATTTTTGCAATTTTTGTTGTTCATGCAGTAGCCATAGAAGTACTCGCTCATGTTAAGTTTTCTCAATATGTGTTTTTCCTCGATTGACAGCAATGACATTGCATAGGAAAGTTGTTGCCATGAGAATGATAGAAACATTTGTTCGATGGCATTTGCATTTTGTATAGCAAATAATATTGGCTAGCATAGAAAAACCAACATCTCCATATTAAAATCATGAAACAGGGAAATCATAATGCCAATGTTTTGGCATTAATGCATGGTATGAAGGAATCTAGTGTCAAGGCCTATGTTTTTTTTTTTAACTTGCTAGTAGAACTATTCGGTAATAAATGTTGCCTCAAAAATTAAAACAACAAAAAGACTGGAACAATATTGAATAATATCATTGAATTATGTGCTTTTCTATCGATTTTACTATTCCTGGACCATAGATGTCTTTCAAGTATTGCCATATAGAATATAGAAATGGCATAACGAGGATGCAAATCAACAATTGCTTTCAACACAGGAAATACTGGAGTGAATTGTGGGTGAAAGCATGCTAGGGTGTACCATTTAAAGTACTTTTTAGGGAGTGCGAAACTACCCAGAAAAGTACCCAGAAAAGTACCCAGCACTGGGTACTGTGAACTTGCATAAATGCCACAATAAATAATAAGTTTGAGAGTTAATTCATTTATTTTAGTCTCTAATAGTATTGTTATTCTCTAGTACAATAGATTGGCATGTTATTGACCTTCAATTCAAAAAAATTCGATTGATTTTAATGGAAAGAAAAACCAGAAAGTACCATTTTTAAAAGTACCCAGTGTAGGTACTTTTGAGGGTTCCAAAAGTGGTACACCGTAGCATGCTTTTACCCTTGTAGGTAAATCTAGCCCTCCCATGCTTGGTTCAAATATTAATTCTCCAATAGCTGGCCAAAACTTTAGAGAAACCTTATGTGTCGTATCCTTCTTCAAGTTCACAGAGAATGACAATCGCTTTGCGCAAAATTGCAGACTGCACAAACATATTGAAAAGAAACCTTATGTGTCATATTCTCCTTCAAGATCACGGAAAAATGACACTATATTGCTTTACGCAGATTTGCGGACTGCCCAGACATATTCAAAAGAAACGTTATGTATCGTATGCTCCTTTAAGGTCACAGAAAAATGACACTTGATTGCTTTGCCTAGAATTACAGACTGCAAGACATATTCAAAAAGTTACTACATCTACAATGACTTGGCTATATAAGATTTGTAAAAGTTTTGATGAACACAGATGCCTAAATGCTAGTATTTGATTCATAACTTGATAAAGCTAAGGTTTGCATGAATCATGGTATTTTGTAAAACCATATTCCATTTTTTAAAATCTGTAGAAATGATGTAAGACTTCTTTAACCTGCATCTATTGAGCAAGTTGTTGCAATGATAGCACCGGCATGTCTTCAAACATATATTATGCATGATCTAGCTACCTTTGCTTACAGTAAGCTCAAGGCTATCCATGCAACCATACTCCTATATATTTCTGTAACTAGGAGCAAGAATGGGATTATAGATGGAGGTCAAGCTGTATAGGATACTTGCATCCAGTACCATATATAAGATGAACAGTTTCATAGAGGAACTACTCTAGACACTTGAAGTACAAAGAAAAATAACACAAATCTAAGAGATTATATAGATCAGAGAAACTATATCCCCACTCTCCATTCTTGCTGCAGCATGTGGCTATGAATACTCCTCCGCTGACTCTTCCACTGGAGAAGGATGTTCTAATGGTGATGTATAGACGACCCTTTGCTTCATGCACGTCACTACCCCTTTCCTCAGCCATGGCTGAATCTCCTCAGCGTTTGAAACGATGTTGGAAAGAGCATTGCACTACATGGTTTGCCCGTTGGGCTGTGCAACCAGAGCACTGCCTGATGCTTGCCAGTTCTGATCCTGAGCTTTTGCAACAATATCTCAATGGTCATTTTTCTGAAAAGATATGGGACGCAATT
This sequence comes from Isoetes taiwanensis, assembly GCA_021234155.1. Taxonomy (NCBI): domain Eukaryota; kingdom Viridiplantae; phylum Streptophyta; class Lycopodiopsida; order Isoetales; family Isoetaceae; genus Isoetes; species Isoetes taiwanensis. The sequence continues at coordinate 19,777,418 of JAJEKV010000014.1, forward strand.
ACTTTGGCCCAAATGAAAACTGATCATTATCATGCACACATAAATCCCACCTTGGCACCAGGGCCCCAAGCTTATTTGCTTGCTTCATTGTCCAGGAACAAGCTTGTAGCTATTGCATCAATTCGCACGGGGTCCCACAGGCTACGGATTGAGACAGGTAGATGGGAGCGGCTGCAATTGCCGCGAGAAGCGAGACTATGTGCCTGTTGCCAGTTACAGGTTATTGAAGATGAAAGCCATACTCTTCTGCGTTGCCCTGCTTTTGAGATGCTCCGGAATCATTTTTTGACCTTAGCATTCCATTCCACGCTTCCACAACTTCTCAGAGCACCATCTGTGCATGACTTGGCATTATACATACTTGAGGTTCTAGATAAACGTCTGCAATTACTGAGCCCTCAGTAGTCATTATCTCCGTTTGTCTAGTATCATCAAACTGCAAAGGTTTTTCCCTTGAAAACCTTTCGAGGCAGGGGGTTTTTTAATCCTAGTAGTAATGATTGTATTAGACCATTGTATGGGTCCCATGACCTATTAGTCTCCGTGGACGTTAAAAAAAACTATTCTATTCTATTCTATTCCTTGCTGAACTACAATTCATAATGTACACTGCTAAGTTTTATGAATTTTGCCTGCACATAAAGTAGCAAGAGAAAAAACGTTTTGAGAGAATTTGCAATGTTTAACTCCTACCATCTCTTGTGTAACAATTTGGCGGCCATCCCAACTGGACAAATAAGGAATTTATCGTTGCATTGCATATCTCAAGGAGCATCAAATGGCGTCTGTATGATTAATATCAACCCAAGTTAATTAGCACCTTGAATAGTCACTGACATGCCAAAAACAGATGTTCCAGGATCAATCAACTATTGGTATCATAGTTACCGGGAACACCGTTCCGAACGTATTCCCGTTCCGGAACGTGTTCCCTAGGGTTCTACGTTCCCAAAACGCCAAGTTCTAGTTCCGAACGGTTTGTTACCGGGAACACCGTTCCGAATGCCGTTCCCGTCTTTGGGAACGGCGTTCCTAGTAAGTTCCCAAAAAAAAGTAAGAAAATCAATGGTTTATAGTTCATTTTTTCTCCTTCTTTGCTTCTTTTTTTTGTAGGAAGGAATGGTGCAACTGGCAATGGCTCTTTGTTCAGTGTTTTTCATAAACACACACATAAAGTGCTCTATAGCGGACTGCACAAATGTTTCGTGACTGTCTCTCTCTTGTTTGTTGTTTAATTTACGTTCCTCCTCTGTTGTACCTCTCGATTTGCGATCTCATTTATAATCTATCCATTTTGCATTTTGATGATGGGAATTTCGATTCATTTTCCCAGCTCAGTCAGAGGGACTGCATTGGAGGAAGCCATATATTGAAGAACGACTTGTGGGAGACTCTAAGCGGTAAAAGAGAAGTAGGTTTAAGAGCATTAAGGGGCGTTAAAGATTTGAGAAAACTTGCTACAGAACTGTAGAATTTATTTTTTGATAGAGATTTGTAGTGCTGCATTGTAAATATTAAGTGGCACTATTGATTTTGAGAAACGTTATCTCTAAGGGGAGGGAAATATTGCAACAGGCATTTTTTTTAGTTTGTCAAAGGCCTCAATGCTAAGCTTAACTTCCCTATCTTGCTTATTTTAGACTTCTATTGTGTTAGAATTATAGATGTAATACTATGTTTTAAGTCTTGAATATAATGTTATATAAAAAATTAAGCATCTACAGAGTGGTTTAATATGTTTCCATCTTCAAAGCGGCCTCTATGAGTCATTTTTAAATTCTAAGTGTTTCGATAAAGAAGGACTTGACTATGATAGGCCAAAAATACCCTGTTGCTTCACATCCACGTTGTTCCAATCAAGATTCAAAAACAAGCCAGAGTAGATTCAAGAATGCATTAACAAATTACCAGAGGAAGATGCCATACCTAGATATTTATGATGGCAAGGTCGAAAAGAAAAAGCTGAGCAAGTTACGTCAAAAGCAAAGAGAGGATGTAGGCAAGGATATGTCAAAATAGCAAAAATGGTATATATGCAAAAAAGGGACATGCAAAGAAACAAAACATGTTATCACCTAGATGATAATGGGTCCGTGTAACATTGAGCGTAGTGTCAAACAATGGCCGAACATATGTTTTAGGCTCTGTAAGAGCAACCCCACATATCAGAATGTGCAAAGGGATATATTTGCTTCAAGGATAACAAGAATTGAACCCTAAGATATGGGATGCCTCGTGCAGGTCTTGAGTGGACCGCAATCAAACCAGAAGGACTTATTTGACTTATTTTAGCACCCTCTAGGTTGAATTGGAGCAAAACAATGAGGTGTAGCTTATTTAGGTGCCTTTTCATAGCAGCAGTGCCTTTTGTTAGGGTGTCCCTTAAAAAGTATTATTTAGTGACTAAAAAGGTACCTAAAAAGGTAGCCAGGACTGGGTACTGGGTACCTATATAATATATCAATATAAGGCATGTTTTAGAACTTTTTATATATATATTGGTCTTAGATAGCATTATCTTTATCTTAACTTTGAATATTACCATGTCCTTGACTTTTATTTTGGATTTTTGTATTAGTTTTAATGAAAAGAAAAATGAGAAAGTACCCAGTTCTGAAGTACCTAGTATATGTACTTTTGCAGGTTCCAAAAGTGGTACACCCTAACATGCTTTTACCCGGAAAATTATTGACAAAGAAAATGGATAATTGTTTCCTAAAGGCCTCTATCTAGTAAAGAGCTGGTTGTGTTGAGTTGGACATGATAGGTCATTTTCGTTAGCAGAATGCGGGAGTATCGAGCTTATGGGAGCTCAAAGACATCACTTAGTTGCAAGGAGTTAACGATTAAATAAACCAAAGCTGTGATGTTCACCTGTCATAGGTAACGGCTCCTCCATATACGTCGAGGGACTTCCGCCTGCGATGGCACATCGTAGCATGAGCTCTCTGTCTGACTCGTACTTGAGCAAATAAAAAAGATGTTGTTTAAAGGAATAATCAAGCCTTATTCAGCAGCATGGACAGCAATACAAACAACAGCTCTGCGACTGAATGTCCTATTCGCTGGATTAGCTTAATTGTGGTACATATATATTTGAAATAGTTTGCTTTTTCCTTAGACAGAGATTACCTAGGGTTTTTGACGAGCCACCTAGAAAGGATCATCGAGACTAAGAAGTCCTTCGCTTCTGTATCCGACAATTTGTTTGTCATGTATGGCTTGAAGATAAATGAACTACCAATCAGAAATCAGAACTTGACGTGTCCAGTCAGCAAAACTGTTATATCTAACTCACGGGATCACATTTTCTAGCATAACTTTTGATAGAAAAGTCCAAATGAGCTCTTGTTTAGCGCAATAAATAGATCTCATTGAGATCTTTCCAATCTTGGGTGCTTTGCACATATTGTAACCACTTATGATTGTTAAAACTCTAAAAAACATTGTTTTTAACATTTTTTACTATCCTACGGGGGCTAAAAGATATGCAAACCACCTAAGGTTGAAAAGTTCTCAGTGAGATCTATCTATTGCACCAAACAAAATCTCATTTCAACATTTCTATCAACAGTTATACTAGAAAATGTGACCCAGTGAGTTATAATTGTTTTGCTGACTGGAGTCTTCGGCAGTTCATATAGCTTAGTCAGCAGTTCTTAGAAAGCCCTTTTATGATCTCAAAAAATTCCTAATGATTGGTATCAAAGCAAGGTTCCATTTTCTTTAGGAATTATGGGATATAGACTCATAATTTTGAATTCTAGAATCCAGGTAGACTAATTTAGGAATTTAAGAAATGCAGATACCTCCAGTCCACTAGCTAAGAATTCTGTTCTTGAACTAACTCATGCTTTTGACAAAGTAGACTTATCCAGTAAATTAAAAAGAGTCGAGGACTTTGTAGCAAAGATTTTTCAGGTTTAACTTTTATTGCTATAAGATTGATTTGTGATAATTGAAGCATTGTAGGTCATTTGTTCTAAGTAAGAGAATGCAGGAGCATATCGAAAGGCCACATTAAGTTAATTTGGGATGGAATAACAGAGAAGAAAGAAAGAAAAGACGGCATGAAGTTGCCAAGTAGAAGATACAAAGAAGTAAAACGTTATTCTTCATAGATGCATAGCAGAGACAAAGACAGGTCTGCTTTGCATACAACCCAATTAACGTAAAGGAAAACTACTGCAATAAATTCAACTGCGAATTTCAAGGACACATCATAAACAATTTTGTAGGATCATCAACGAATCATTTTAAGACACCTCCGGCCTTAATTCCTGCTTCAAGAATATTAGATCAGCCAGGCTTCTTCAATACACAGCTACTACATTTTGTTTCTATTCTATTATGTTATAAGCCATATGCCTTATTTGCAGGTTTCCAAAATTTCAAAAAAATTCTATAAGCCAATCCCTGGAGCCTAAACCTTAAATTCAGAATTGTTGCTAGATTTTAGTATCTAGAGGTTTTGTTAAATTGCCTTTTTCCTAAGCCTTTCACATATTTGGTTTGTTGCTGGAGCATGTTCATCCTAAGCTGAATCGTCTACCTCTTTAGGAATTGGTGACTTTACCCACAACCAACATAACAATGCATTTGCCAAATATCAAACAAATTCTCATAATTATTAAGTATACTTTGTTTGATTGCCCAAATTACAGTGATCCAATGGAATCACGTAGAGGAAAGTTTTCTCTAGCTCGGCTTTCTATGTGTATGTCGCACTATAGTGGTCGTCGATCTACTTGCACCTAACCATAGCTATATGTAAACCGTTGTGCTTGTCTATATGCCTTCCATGAGCAGGCATATGACTATCGTTGATGTTTTACATCGAGCTACATTAGTCAATCGGTCTAAAATAGCCTGAGACCACAAGATATCATTGTTCTACATATTACTTTCGCACCTTTGTGTTATAAGACTGCATTTTAGTCCATTCAATCCAAAATACCATCTCAGCTACTCCGACGCATCGAAAAGGTTGCTACATAACCTCTCACATCTTAAAGAGTCTTTCTATTACTGCCTTGTGGCGTGACGTTAAAATCTCTTCAGTATTAGCACCTCCGAAATTCTTATATACGTATATAATTCGCGACCATTAGGTGTCATCTGATGGGGAGAAGGTTTGGGGCTTTGGTGTGTGCTCCATTGGTCTTGTACCACTACGTCCCTCTGCTTCATAACATGCAAACATGCAGGCTATTTATTGTTTACAGATAATGTGGCTGCCTTCCTCATGTCTTGCCTGCAAAACAAAAAAACTCCTTCTTTACATGTATCTATTATTACATGTTTGTGTATTGCTAGAGGCAACATGCACCATAGGCATGCATATTTCTTTAATGGGCCTTGGAGTAACCCAGATTCGATTCCTGGAGGCCTTCAACCCTTACATAGCCATTATATATCCTAATAATTGTTATATGATTTGTTTTGTCTCCGTGGACGATAAAAACAATTCTATTCTATTCTATCCTATTTGTCATATTATTATTATGATCATCTTAGTTAAATATGTGTTACGGTTGTTTTTTTACAAAGCTTCTTAGTAAGTACGTCTACATGCAAATATGCTATCCTTAGTGCCCGAAGGCCTTTATTAGGGCCCGAAGGGCCCAAATATTTTTTTTTTTTGCACAACCAACACATCACTATTATTAACATTAACACAAACCATTGCAGCCAACACATTTAACTTAAAATCCTCCTGAAACCCCCTTTGGTTTGGGTGCATATTCACACGGGGGGTTACTCTGGGCATCAGAGCTGTCGGATAGGCATATTTGCCCTTTATTCCTCGATCTGGACCATACATAGCAATCCTCGTTTGTGAGGTATGCCTGTACAAGTTTTTGTATACTATATATTGAGGTTTGCGAAATACTATAAGGTTTGCGGCAATGTACTTAATGGTGTTAATTTTGTACATGTATTGTAAGTTTTTAGGGGCTCTCACTGCCCTACGTAACCCCCCGTGTGAATATGCACCCAAACCGAAGGGGGTTTCAGGGGGATTTTAATTTAAATGTGTTGGATGTAATGGTTTGTGTTAATGTTAATGATAGTGATGCGTTGGTTGTTATATTAAAAAAAATAAGGTGCTGCGCACGGCGGGTTGCCCTCTAGTTTCTTGAGGATGAAGTAGCCTAAATCAAACCGTGAAGTCATGTTGTCACAATCTATATTTAAATTAAAGTAGGCCCCTACCATGTTCTTACAATCAGTTTGTAGATCCTCTACATTCCTGTATAAGCCCGTTCATAAGTGCCCCTCGATTGAGTTGTGTATGCAACTGAGCTAGCCGAACGGTCTTTGTGCAGCTAAGGACCTAGGAAGAAGCCGGAGCTACAGCAGCCACTATCGCCAGAACACCGGTTAGCCGATTTCCAGAATGGCTGCCCAGGAACAGAAATGACCGCCAGTTTACAGCCAATAATGGGTTTGCATGAAGACGTTTTGGATCATATATGGAATGAAGGAGGAGATACAAAATGCCAAAATCGGCCTGTAGATGCTCTGGCTAAGGATCTCGCGAATTGACCAGATGCTCTGGCTAAGGATCTCGCGAATTGACCAAACATATAGTTGAGATAACTATTGCATGCATCACATCCTAGCAAATTTCTGGATAAGTAATATCTTTTGGTTGTTGTTTATACGACGAGTGTGCAATTCGTAAAGTATCTAACATTTAAGACATCAAGTTCTAAAGTTGAGCCTAGTAAAGAAATGTAATGTTTGGGACTGAATTGCCCAAGATTCCCTTTAGATCACTGTAAGATTTCCAAAAAATCCACAAAAAGTTCGTATAGTATTTAAGTAATTTGTTATATGGAAGTGTGTTTAGTTCGTATTTTAAATCTTCGAAAATTTAAAAGTCAAATTTCAAGATTCGTCGTGATTCTATCAAGATTTACTTGGAGTCTCCAATATGCCTGTGCAAATACTGTGCAGCTCATACCGTATCTAGTTCAAGCTTGCAATTAAGGAGACAATTCCCTGATGGCATTTTCTCCTACCATATGAATAGTGAGCAGTTTGTATGGTCTTTAGATCGAGCTTCAAATTTGGCAAATGTAAACATTGAGGCACCAAGTTATAGGTAGAACACTGCATGTACATTGATCTTTCACTTTGGAAAAAGTAAACGTCGAGGCATTAACTTCTAGATAGATTATGGTTGTAAACATGTTGCATGTTCAATATGTGAAATCTTATTTAGTTTAACCAAATTTATAAGAACAGAATAGAATGATTTTTTATCATTCACGGAGACCAATCGGCCCATGGGACCCAATGAAAGTGACGTGGTATGTAGAGACAATCTACTTCAAATTATATGCTTTGAGAATTGCTATGCTCTAATAAGTAGAAAATTGCACATATGTAACGTTAACCTTATCTCTAATTAAGGAAACATTGGAATAGATTTTTAGCAAGCCACTTTGGCACAACATACAACGTTTGTTAAGTTAGCCTAGCCGCATAAGTAGTGCAAAAATAGACAGCTTTTCGACTGAATACACAGCTTTCTCGTGAATTTTATTTTTGATACACATTAATACATTTTTAATTTCTCAAGGGTTGGCTTTAATTTTATTAAAGAAGTATGATCCACCTTTGACCAGAGCCCATCAAAAATGCTCTTTTCAACCTCTCAAAACAAACAGTGTATTACTATTGGAAAGCAATCAATATGCACATAGTATTTCTATTTCTGTTAAAGGCTATCTGCCAAAGACGATGAAGTCAAGGGTGTCTAACAAAGACAATATGCTATCCTCAAACCTTTAAACAACATATAAAGTCCATTGGATCTTGACCGACATGTGTGTATGAGGCAACATTTAGGAAAGAAAGCATGCACTACGTCAAAGTCCAAATCAAACCAAAATATCTCATATATAATATGCAACGCTCCTATAACCACAAAGGCCAGGAAATAAAGGATGCAAGATAGTTGGCACAAACTTATGATGCCTAGTTCGAGTCTTAAATTCGATAATTTCAAGTTGTTATGAAGGTTCACAAAGATTTCAGTAGATTGCTTAATATTCTTTTCCCCTAGAATCTTGAAGATTGTCTTGGACCCATAGATTCCCCTGTAGTTTGTATGGTTCTATTTCGAGCTTCAAATTTAATATATTTAAAAATTATATGAAGATACCTTAGAGATTCTCTAAGACTATATTAAGTTTTCTCTAGATTCTTCAAGATTCTTTTCGTCAGTTTTGGGACGAAGGTTGTTATTCTCAAGATCCCTATTTCTCTTATGCTCGCATTGCGAGTCAACGTGAAACTTAAAAGACAATGGATGCGAATGGGTGCACTTCTTATGGTGTCTACTCCGAGCTTTAAATTAATTATATGAAGGTTGTCCTGGATTGCTTAAGATTATACGTGGATTCTCCCCTAGATTCCCTAGGATGGCATAAGGAACTCCCAAGGTTTCGAATATATGAAAAGCAATTTCCCTAGATATAATATGGTTTGGGCTTTAGGTTTGGGAAAATTATATATTAAGATGTGAAGAAATATACAAAATTTATCTCTAAATGGAACTTGTATGATTTCTGACGTGTAGAGACATGACAATCTCCAACTTTTTTAAAACAGTGTTTAAATATTCCGGTAAATTCTCAAAGACTTTATGATCGTTCTCTTCGATTCCCTAGAATCCCAAAAATTTACTGAGATTCGTATAGATTACGATGCAGTTTGCATGGTATCTATTCAACCTTCAAATTTGATATATTTAAAAAATTGTATGAAGTTCCTTTCAATCTGTAAATTCGAACGATCTAAAAATTGTATGAAGATTGTCATGGATTGCTTAAAATCATAGATGGACTCTCCAAGGTTCCATAAGTTCTATAATTCTTCTTGATTACCGAAGATTGTTTAGTGTTTTCTTAATACGAGATCCTCCTAAGATTCTTCGCGAAGAACCATCTAGATTTCATAAGAATCTGTCAAGATTCTCTTATCTTTTCTAGGAACTCCTATAGAGTTGTATGATTTGTAATAGCTAGAAATATAATCTCCACCAAATATAAAGTAGTGTGATATATACACACAATCTCGAACTTTATTAAAAATCAAGATGTGAACAAATATATGAAATCCTTATATGCAAATTGAAAGATTTCTAAATGCAAATTGAAAGATTTGTATCGAAGTGTGTGCAATTCGTATAGTATCTAGTTCCAGCTTTAAGTCTTCGAAGATTCAAAAATTTAGACATCAAGTTCTAAGTTGAGGCTAGGTAGGAAAGGTAATGTTTGGGATTGGTTGAGGCTAGCAAGATTGGTGACCTATGAATACCATTAAACCTCATGGAACTCAAACCCTAGCAAGTTAGGCGACCTATGAGTTCCAACAATTGATATGCGATTTAGAATTGTTAAAATCTTCAACAATGTCATTGCATTTTGCATAGCTTGTTTTTGCATTAAAAAAGCATAGTGTAATGTTGAAATTCTTGCAGATTATTGACCATTTAAAAAATTATAAACATCATTGCTAAATTCTAAACAACATTGCTTCGACAACTAGCGTCGTATCCCAAGAGTGGCAACCACACGTTGGACTCCAAGAGTGTGAGGGACTGGTAAAAATCTGCAATGCATGTGAAAAAAAGGCTTTCATAGATTGCCACAATGCCAACTTGTTTTTCTTTTGTTGTTCGAATTATACCTTCTACTAACTATGCAAAAACGAATCCCCAATCCTTATATTGACAATCAAGTTTAAGATAGAATCATAAAAGTCTAAACAACATGGAAATTACAGGGAACACAAGTTGTAACGATGGGAAATAACAATGTTATTTAAAAAGAAATAAACAATTAAAACATATTCTTAAAATGAGACTTCTTATAAGGATGTGCCACACATACTGTGCATCTTGATTTCCCATTGAAAAACAAAAAGCACTTTGACGTCAAAATCGAAATGCTCGAAAAATAGCCTTCTGCACAACAATTTGAATGGTAATTCAATTTCAGGCTTTAAATAAAACTTGGAATAGTCTATCCAAGTTTTACCATTTTATATTCTTCTGAAGTTGTAACTGGGTCCACTCTACCCTATCTGAAGTATCCCAGGCCTTAAGACGTGGATGCAAAATACAGACAACATCGAAGATAAGATAGATATCTTTGCATATCATGGAGCTCAATCATGGAACCCTATCCGAATGTGCTGAACAAAGATGGATGATGCATGATTGCGATTGCAAGGTGCTGGAACAACTCAAATATGACACGGCAGGGGATGCCTGCAAATATATTGTAATTTGTATCAACAGTTATTCAAGCATGTTTAAGCCAAATTAATAACTAAATTAAATGAATTGGATACCTTTCCTTCGAGAATATAGTGACGATTCAGCATCGTCACTATATACCCTGAACAAAAGAACATCAGTAAGATTGGAGTACATAGTATAGCCAAGCCAAACTATAATATCCAGCCAGGCCAATGAAGCTACCTGCAAATAAAGGACGAAAAAAATCATGTTGATATGGTTTAGGAAGAACAGTCTCTACTTTAATTGGAGAGCAATTCATTAGACAGTTAACATGAACATCTTGAATTTGCAATGGACAACCTGAAATCAGTAAAACTTCTTAGCTTTATAGATTATCCTAATGAAGGGACTGCGAAAATTGATAAAATTCCAGCTTTTAGACGAACGTTGTGAGGCAAAAAGCCATCATGGTTCACTTGAAAGCCCCTGAATTCTCTATTTGTATCATAGAGAACTTAAAGAATATTGGAATACATAGTTCCCCAGTTAAAAGCATACATGAAACTATGACAGAGAACTTAAAAAACATAGGATGCCGATATAAAATCACCGCTATAAAATTACATTTAAAAAGAATTTTTGTAATTATTTCATACCATTAGTGTCGTCAATAGAACAATGCTTTGTTCTTGGCATTTTCATGTGCTCTAGCATATGAAGCTCAGCAATATTAACCATTCAATAACATACTGATAACGCATTTCATCCTCTTCACTTCTGAGAAAGGCAAGTGCAAAGCTTAAGGCCAGAGTGGACATTTTAAGAACTAGAGAAGAACTTGCACAAGTAGCAGAGTAGTCGAAATTGCACGAAAATAGCTAGGACTAACCTTTGTTCAAGAAACTTGGTTGCCTCAAGAAATTATTTGGGCTTGCCAAGCCGACTTCTATTAAGAAATTTTAAGCTCGGGGCATTTCTCCTATGCATTTATTGCCTAAGACTACACATTGAAATTGAAGCTTGCAAGGCCTTCTATTTGCAACGCATACCTCGACATCAGACCATCGAGTTGAATGCTATGCACCAAACAAGAATAAACAATGCACACAATGGTCCTAGTGCTACTAAAAGTGGTAACCATACAAATTCAGGTCATCTGTGAAGGTAAAATAATCTAATTCTCACACATACTTTAAATAGATTGTTATTTGTCTACACACATTCCACGAATCCGCCAATCGAAAGCGGTATAGATAGGACACATTAACATAAAGTATATCAAAACATAAGGTAAATCAAAGGAATACGAACCTTAATGGTGGTCTAGAATCTCACTTACGACAATGACAAAGGAAATTGATCGAACAAATAGATAATTTGGTTGGCTTTATAAGTTGATAACAGTCTTGCTCAAGAACAAATCAAATCTTTCGACCCAAGCACAAAAAATGCCCCTGCTATCTTAACTTGCATCTTAACTTGCGTAAGAATGGGCTAAAGGAATGTAGGGACTTTTCATTATGCTACAATCGAGACACATGAAAACCAAGTTTTCATTATCTATGCTTACATTTAATCGTGTGGATTTGCGTTCTTAAATATCAAAAACAATTTCCTGAGCCTTTGCATCTCATAATGCAATACACCAATCCGAAGTTTCTATGCGATAGTAGCATTACGTTTACCGAATTTTGCATTATGTAAAGGCAAAAGAGACTCCATACAAAATAAAGCCCCGAAATTGTAAGAAATCATTATGAACCAAATGCAATCACCTAATGGGAATAAGTCCATCCATATTACCATCTGATGATCGAGCCCGCCCAAAGCAAAAAATATTGACGACTCCACGAGATGCCTGAGCTCCTTTTGCAGGTGCAGAGCAAGAAAACATGGGTTCTTTCTTGCAGGACGTTTCTGGCAGGACAAACAGCCACTCTTCTGCACGCAGCTGCAAACATGCCCATCCTTGGATTTAGGGTTTACATAAAACGCATTTGTAAAGCACCTAATAAAAGTAATTCAATTAGACAAACCTAGCTCCATTTTTGAAAGGGCATGGACATGTCGATGGGTTTTTTTGCCTGTGACTAATTTTGACAGAACCACCCCAAATGCATAAACATCCCTTGAATCTGCAAGCTGCCAATCCAAAATCTTAAGGCTATAAAAAATATAGAAAATCTGAGCAAAACTTGGATGGAAAACCTTGAAGCAGGAACGCGTGCAATCAAATCGACTGTATAAAAGCTTGATTCAGCAATACAGGGTCACGAAATTTTCAGAGCCATATTTGGGAAAAAATGATTGTTCTTGATGATGCAGAGCCTGAATTTGGGTCTCTAAAATCCAAGGCCAAATGCCAATAAGTTTTCCAAATGGCGAAGCCCATCGGGTAGCTCCCTAGATGACATTACCGATGCCACACACTGCCTCTGCTCCGATCCTTGCAACTGCGGACATAAATTCTGAAAGGAAAATCTTCGGTCTGCCCTGCCAGTTACTCGGTTGGAGCATCCTGGATCCTGGATCCAGAACGCAGGTGACCGAGAGTTTACAGCAAATAGTAGGTTTGGAGCAGTCATCAGCATATCCTAGATATATTCTAGCATATACCTAGGATATGCCATAAACCCACGTAAACAAGGGTTTGCCCCCCTAGGGGCAACCCAAAAAAATGGGCCCTTCGGGCCCTAATAAAGGCCTTCGGGCACTAAAGATAGCATATTTGCATGTAAACTTAATTATAAGAAGCTTGGTAAAAAAAACAACCATAACACATATTTAACTAAGATGATCATAATAATAATATGACAAAACAAATCATATAACAATTATTAGAATATACAAGAATTTAGCGCCGGCAGAGCCGGCGCCATAGGCATTCCTGAAGGTCAAACCCCAGTGGGATCAATTTTCATATATGAATGTTGATATGGTTAAATTTTCAAGTTCGTTCTAGTTAATTCTTTGTCACTTGCAGTTTGGCCTGATATGAAAGATGAGCACGATGAATTTGGCTTAACTTTTTAGCCTCTAGGCGCGCAAGTGAAATGGCTAGATTTGTGATATTCAGTCTATTAGGAATATGAGTGTATCTATTATGCAAAATTAGAGTAATTCCATCACAAGAATGTGTTGTTTTATTGTTAAGATGACAGGCTAGAGATGATTAAGTCTTAACATAGAATTACGCAATGAATTTGCTCAAATTTATTTTGTTGTTGAACATCATATATGTTAAATTTAAAGCAAAGAGATGATGGCAATATTTATTTTGAAATTGAAAATGTTGAGTGGTGACATAAAATCCTACAAATCACAAATTGAGATTCCACTCTTACAGTTTTAATACTCATATAGATCAAGACATTTGTTATTAGAATTCATATTCCTCAAATTGCAATCTGGAATCTATATCATGCTCCCTTGCAATGTCCCTAATGATTCATTCAATTTCTGTCCTGAGATCCTTTTTTTCTTGCTCAATTTCTGCTTTCAAATCTGCTTTGGCCTGCTAAATTCAGTCAATTTTTTTCCACTTTGGTTCTCTTGAAAATCTGTTGGCATCTCCTTCGCAGAGTTAAAAATATCTTTTGCATCATTCTTCCTGCTTATGATTAAGATATCGGCCCATTTGGATGTCGAAAATGAACATGAATTTCCATTAGGACTAGAGTTCTTTTTGGCAATGTTTTTAAGGCTTCTAAAAAGTGACTGAATGGGTGAGCGAGGAGATGAGTGTGTGTGTGTGACGGGGAGGGGATGGACAGTGAGAGAGGTGAAGTGAATTGTTTGTCAAAACCATTAGGTCTATAAGACATATTACATTACAAACAAAAAGTCTTATCATCGGGTATGAAGTTATTACTTGTCGTTCTCTCCTTCTCATCGCCACTATCAACTCCCACAAGTCCAATATATCAATGAGAAATCTATCTACTACAATGGGTGGTATGTTTTAGATCAAAATTAAAGCTATTCCACAAAGCCTAGTATGTTGAACAATGTATTGTTCTTAAGAACAAAAGAGGTATTTTAGTATGTTCTTTGGCCTCTATTTCATAACATGCCCGACATGTCCTGTACTTCTGTTGTACCATCTATCAACATACACATTATGCATCTTGCAAACAGCATGCCTTTTTGTAAAAAGGTTTCCATTCAAGTGCTTCAGTTTGTATAGTGTTGGATATCTACTTCATTTGTTGAAACATCCCAAGTCTCTCTGATATATTTACTTCATCCTTACCATTTGGAATACATATTTAACAAAGCATCTTCTATTACGTTTGCAAATAAACGACAATGACTAAATTTATCTGTAGGTAAATCTTCTAAAGAAAGGCACACGCACCAACAATAATTGTAAAGCTGATACGATTTGGTTCTATCTGATGAACCAACTGTTGAAATGGTTGAAAGACTTTGTTAGAATCATGTTTCCTATATGCAGCGATTACATTGTTGCAAAAAAAAAATTGTTGAGGGATTACATGAAACCTGCTCAAGAGGTGCTCCAAACTACCACAAGTACTATAGATGTTTAGCATGGCAGATGCTACCACATTTTCTGTCACAATCCCTCTTTCAATATAATGGAATGAACAAAGTTAGCTGTGCCTAATGCTGTCAAGCTTAAGAATGTCCTAAGAATGGCAATAATTATAGATTTGTTGGGCTTCATCCCTTCAAAAAGTCTGAATAGTAGGATTGCATCATTATTATGCTTTTTCTGGGCATATGCTTGAATAATAACATCTTTCCTTTGCATTCTTACAGTCATGTTTTGAGATTCCGACAGATTTCCAACCTTGCTGTACATATTCAGCCTAGTATGATAGCTGTAATCATCTTTGTAAATGCAAATAATCATTGTTGTCCATGACACCACATCTTGTTTCTCCATTTTGTGAAAGATGCTTCTTGCTTGTCCTGTATACCCACACATGCAAGACATATGTATAATGTTATTGGCAAGTATTACACCCACACATGCAATACATATATATAATGGCATGGGCAAGTATTATACCTGGAACAATTTTGGCATGGAATAGTCTACCCCCTGCTATTTGCCACGTAAGAGTATATCCCCTGCTAGACATGTAAGAGATAAAAATGAATTATAAATGTTGGTATGGGTCTAAGTTAGATATTGGGGTACAAAAGCACCCGTCCGGACGCTCTGCTTTTCGTGCTTGATCTGCTGTGCTTGGGGGTGCTTGGAGAGCGGGAACACGATGATCCGTTTTTAGCAAATTGCTTCCGGATCGATGACATGGCTGTTCAAAATCAAATTCGGTTCAAAATGATCCGGGCGCTGGTCTCGCTTTTGAGATGGCGGGTCTCGCTTTGAATTCTTTTGTGGCGGGAATGATCATTCAAATTGTACCTCAAAACGAACCGTTTTTTGTAGATCACGGTTTCTGCATCGCAAAATTTCTCAGACATCACGATCCTCAATGGATCAATCGGGCCGATTTGGATGAGGAAAAGAGACTCAAAGTTTTCCCGAAAAATTCAAGCCGAGAGAAGAAGGCAATCAAGACAAATAAAAAGAGAAAGGGAGAGAGAGAAAGAAAACTTGCACCCTCGAATTGAACGAGGCTCGAAAAGCGAGAAGGCTTCAAGAATTGTCCAAAAAATGGACGATTATTTCAACGAAATCACAAAGCCTTTGAAAGAAGGGGATAAAGCAATGGTGGTGCAATGATTTGTGAAGAGAGTGAAGGCTAAATTGCCACCGAAGTGGATTTTGTTGATTATGAACAAAGCAAGATCATGAAGAATGTGATTAAAAATGTTCGTGAGACATTCAATGAACAAAAGAAATTAAGGAAGACAGATGTATTGCAAGCAAGAAAGTCTACTTTGCAAATGGTATCTTCATCAAAGAAAATCCATCAACCAATCCGTCCGTCGACGCCTCCTTCATATATCTAGAAAATCTGTTGTTGCCGCAAACCGTAAGAAGAATAATGGCGCACCAAGAATGTGGTCCGTGGTCAATGTTTTCAAGGAAAAAGAGGTGTGATGCATTGAGTGACGAGGTTAGAAATTGTGTTTACAAGTTCGACAGAAAAAACACACGAAGTTTCACCATACAGAAGCATGTGAGAAAGTTTGTTACAGCCAGATGGCTTATAAAATTGATCATCCAATACAACCGCTTTGAAATATCTCGTGTGATTTCCCCGCTTAGTATGTTTCTTCCATTGCATATATATCCTGTTTCTATATAGATCTTCTTTGTTTGCAGCTTGCAATTTTACATGAACTTCAAGAAGGAATTCAATGACATTAAGATTACCCAAATAAGACATTTGAATTGTTGAAGCCATCATTTGTGAGGCGCTTTAAATGAAAGAGAAACTTGTCACCGCCAATATCACATGCACTTTGAATATGTGATGCAAGCACTCAACAAAATCGTAACAGATCCAAATGGCGTGCATAAAGATTGCAACCGTATTTGTGCCGCTTTGTGGTGATGGTAACTTTTGTGCAGCCCAAGAACCATGTTTATAAATCCACTAGTGATTTTTGGAGGCAAATGATCCGCCCTAAGGATGAAGATGAAGAGTGGCACAAACATAATTGTCTCAAGCAGTGGCATGCAAGGATTGTGGATTGAAAAGGTACTCTTTTTAATGTTAAGATGTTTGAACATTCTATTTTGAGTTGTTAAGATGATTGATGCAACATCTTACAAACAAATTTCGGTGGTGGTCTTACAAACAAAGTTGCCAATATGTCCAAAGGAGAAGGAGGAGTCCGATTACAAAGTGGAGTGGAAACAAATTTGAAAAGGTAGTGTATTTGGCATTTGTGCTTAAATGATTTTTGTGCTTGTGATTGTTGTGCTTGTGTTTGCAAACTTACAAACCGATCTTTGTTTTCAAAAACAAAGAAGAGGTTGGTTACATGAAGGAGACCACCAAGAAAAAAAAAAAATGGCGGGAAAGAAACCAAAGAAAGGTAACTAGACTTGCATACAAGAAAGAGAGAGCCTGCCCCAATTCCAAAGAAAGATGCTTCAAGACACCGGTACAATTCATCCCACACAATTATGTTGCACAATTGGCGGCAGCAAAAAGCAATTCAGAAGTGCTTGGATACTTTTCCCCGAAGGTGCAGTTGTCTCTCTGCTTATTGATTTTGCTGAAAATTACAGCTTTAAAATTCAAAAAGAGGCACAATCTTGCCAATCGGCACACGATCGCATCAATTTTGGTTCATATCACATATAGACATGCAACCCGGATGAGATAGAAGATATGGAAGCTAAGGAAGCAGAGAAAAGGGAACTAGAGAAGGAAAAGCAAAGAAAGAAAGAGGAAGACAACTCAAAGAGATCATCGCCAGTAATGAGAGGAGAATCATAAAGGAAGTACATTTTTATATTTCGATGATAGAGATCATAGCAAAGGAGTTTGTACACCATTGCTTGAAAGTTCATGCAGATCGGCTCGAGTACAAAAATATTTTGTACAACAAACATATTTTTGGAGTGATGGTTGCACATCACAGCTCAAAGGAGCAAGACCTTTTGGTATTTAGGAAGGAACTATGTCAATAGTGAAGGAATTGAGTATGAATGGAATTTTTTTGCCAGCTCTCATGGGAAAGGAGAACATGATGGACAAGGTGCAATCCTAAAAAGGATTTTGGCAAGAGAACAATTGAAGTATGATTCCCGGAAATTGAGCGTGCCAAAGACGCTAGGATTTCATGAATTGGTATATGATGAACAACCCACCGCACCCAAATATAAGAAGGTAAATTCAATCAAGCACCATTGCATTCTTCTTCATTTGAGGTGACATTTTTCTCGCTCTATATTGCGTGTTTTTGGCATATTGAACCCGAAAATGTAGACAAATCTGAAAAGAGGGAATGGAGGTCACTTTGTGGGAGCTCTAAACTTCATTCCATCGCACCATGTGACAAAACAAATCCCGCAAAAGTTGCCCACAGTGCCTCTCTTGTTTTTCGCCCCTTTTGCTTTCATGGAAAATGGGATGATTGCATGAACAAAGCTCGATTGGGAGCTTGGTCCACAAATGTAACCGAAGTTGAAGAAATCTACGTAAAACAATCACCAACAAAAGCAGTTCAAGATGAAGATGAGGATGAGGATGAAGAAGAGGATGATGATGAGGCTAATGAATACCTCGGTTACTGTTCTAGAAGTTGGAGATAACTTTGTCAGTAAATGCAGATCCGTGAGGATGAAGAAGGAGTTGACTTTTATGTTCTTAGGTGTACAGAGACTAAAAATACATTGTTAGATGCATATGAAGACTCATGGGGTTCTGCATTTGGTGTGGGAGAAGTCATAGTTTCTCGCCACTACTACAAGCGCATTTATGCACTCCACTTTGAGTTATTAGTGGACAAGCCGGTTGCTAGTGTGTACAAATCCACCTTATTAGACAAGTGAAATTTGATATGGAGAGTCTTGGCAACAACAAGTTTAAGATGAGTGAAGAGACATGCCAAAAAGTGATGGCATCCCTTCCTCGTAGAGTGCTAACATCGCCGACCGCTTTTTTTCGCTTCGCCAAGCGGCGAAGCACATCATTCACATGTAAAGTGGCTCATTCACATGTAAAAGTGGTCGCTACATTGTTTCTAACAAACCTATTGTTTCTAACAAACCTATCAATGGAAGCTAACAAATTCTTTGTTGCACGATATTTGTAGTCCCGACCGACTTGATCAATGTAATCGCCGCTGGTGCTTTGTCTCATTTTTCGCTTTGTCTGACGACGTGCTAATTGTTTTCGAGTTTATGCTTAACCGTCTCCCTTCAGCTTTGGTCCTTGGAAACAAATGGTGGAAACTTTCTCGCAAGTGTTCAATTGGGGACTGCCAAGACAATGCACAAAGTAAATACTCTTAAACCTTTTACATGCATATGTTCAAAGATTGGCTTCATATACAGTTTGTTTGTTTAACCAATTAGGATTTGGACTTCATGTTTGGATACGAGACAAGCATAGGAGAAACCATTACATTCAAATATAAACCGGACAACAATTTTGCAAGTAGAAACTCTGCAAGTGCGTAAATATTATATTCATTAGATACAAAATTGTTACAATATATGTACAAAAACCTGCATAACAACTCGGTTGGTGTAATCATTCTTACGCTACATACAAAGCTAAGTTACATAAATATTGAAAAGAGTCTATAGACTCTTATTCTCCTTCTCAGAGAATTTCATTCTTTGCATCACTTGAAGTGCCTGTGATTATCGGCAATAAGAGTAGTATCTTGTGTTTTATCTTCTCTTGCGTGCTCTTCATCCCGCTCATTGACAAAATCGCATTATTACCCGCAGGATTGTTATTATTATCTTCATGTACTTTATCTCCTCTTTTGCATCGGTATGTTTATACTTATATCATCTATCAAGCCTTGTAGCTTAGACATCTCCTCGGCTACCAACTTGTACTTCTGCTTCTATTTTCTCCAAAACATGCTCCTTGTCAACCTTGTTGTTTATCCGCTTCTATGTTGCTATCATTTTTATTATGAGTCGATGCAAGAAGTTACCTCAATTGCTTCCTCAGGGCCAAGCAACTTCTAGGTTCTCATCAAACCAAGTAATTCAAATCAAACAACATACAAAAATGCAACTAAATGAATTGAAAGCAATGACATTACTACAATCACTTCAATAGCATAACAACACAACTAAATGAAATTAAACAACATACCTTAACAATTTCCTTCATTAACCTAATGCTTTTGAGAATAGCCACTTTCCACCTCGCTAGTTCACTTAGATGGTCAGCCAGAAGCCTAAGTATGTCGATGTCCTCTTCTTGAACTTTATCTTCAACATACTGCTCGTGCAACCACTTTTGAGGATTCTTGGCATTGAGCCAAGTTTGCAGAAATGCAGCTAAGAAATTGAAACCTTTGTCATTGATGTCATTATCAAATTTTTCAATTATGAAGCAAGTGTCTTGTGGGGACAAGAAAGTCTTGTACAATGAGTCATCAACTAGCACTACCTCCCCTACATCCTCAAAAGCCTCATACACTTTTACAATTGGCTTCATAAGCACCGCTTGTTCGATTCCCCGAAAAACCGAAAGGCATCACCTCGACTCTTTCTCGACCCCAAATGAACTTGAACCTTCCTATAAAGGAAGGTGGCACTATCACATTTAGGATTTCTATGATGATGTTGCTTCATCATAGAAGACCATATGGCTACCTCAAATCGCAAAGCACCCTTCTAAAAACTTTATCAGCCCCGGTCCCACAAACACCACTTTCCCCCTCGCATAATGCTTCTTCACTCTGTTGGAATTTTAATTCTGTTCTTTTTGAATGTGCTCACCGAACTCCATTTAAGTCTAGGATGACAAGTTTTTTTCTTTTCTAAGGGTCTGCAACATTCATAAAACAAAAAACTCAAACATCAACAATTCTCGACATCAAATAAACAGTCTTAACAAAAAACAAATTAGTTCACAACTTCAAATTGTCGTTTTCAACAAATTAACACAAGTGTCATTTCAAAGTTTTCAAAGTTTTCGAGTTATCAAAGAACTTTCAAGTGTTATTTCAAAGTTTTCGTGAACTCGACAATGAACCCGACACCCGACCGCTAACATTTTGTAAATAACATTCTCGAGGATCACCTTTTGGAGGTTGTGTTGGCATCTTCTTAGGGGCCTACCCTTTTCTTCTTATCCACCGCAGTGTGCTTGTACTTGTTCTTCTTCTTCTTCTACATTCTTCCCTTTATCGCCAGCCTTTGTTGCAATGTGATCAAAGACCACCCGGCTTCTTTGTCCGGATCTAGAACTTCATCAACCCCGGAGCTTTCTCCTGCCCAGTTCTACTTCTCAACCTCGACTTTATGGTGCTCACAACCGCGAAGTAGTCCGTTCGTGCTCTTCTTCTTCATCGATCTTTGCCAACCACTAGTGCACGTGTCACTCTCTTTTTGGGCTTTTTCTTACCAATCAATCAAGAAGGAAACTAGTTAGAATAGACATGAAATAAAGTTTACAAAACAAACACATAAAAACACCAAATGGTTACCTTTCTTAATGCTTCAACCGGCCATTGTAACAGACTTGGTGATGCCACGCCTTTTGTAATGTGTTTTGGTGATGCCACAAAACAGAGTATAATCGTGAACTAATGGAGACTCAAAGAACAAATATTGGTGAAGAAGTTGATTGTTTGTAGGGTGAAGCAAAAGCACTACTAGTGCCTGCCCAAACCCACCGCCGATGGCTACCTCAGCTCCATCTTCAGCTCCAACTTCTAAACCAAGTTCCACAAACAAATCCCCTCGGAACTTCCTTTAAGCACTGAAGCATGCCTTCTTTTCATACGTAGCATGCAACATGCCAAGTGATAGGCATGTTCACATGGCAACTTCATACTCAAAGTATATTGTGGATTGAATACCAATCCACATGCAAAGACATGAGTTCTCCATAAAACCTCGCACCGCTCTTCATAGTCATGATAGAGATTCGTGAAGTGTCCTGGTGCATCAACCGCCTAGCGCCTTCTAAAACGAACCTCCTTTCTTGAAGTCTCAAATTCTAAAGAGGCTTTTAGCCTTTGCTTCTTCTCCCTTTCGCTTCATCGCTTTCAACACTTACCTTTGGAAGGCAAGCTTCCAGGTTTGGAGCGTATAAAGCTCTCCACTTATTTTATGCTTCAAATCTCGCAACTGGTCAAATCTTCATTCGCTTTTATCCGCTTTGTCATTCAAAGCGGATAACTCATTCTCAGAAGTCTACTCACCTCCTTCTTTGCTATATCAATCATTACTTGCTCCCCGCTAGGGAGTTGTTGTCAACCTCAATCTTACTAATAATCTTAGCCAAATCTGTTTGACAGTTATCTAACTCTGTTTCCAACTTCTTTACTTCCTCATCAATCAAAGAAATATTGAAACTACAATTGCAAACAGAAAATTCATTTGGCTGACCTGATTTCGCTTTTAATTCCATCTGAGGTGTTCTTCTGCCTGAAGGCTGAGGTGTGCTTTGGCCTGAAGGATGTACGGTTTTCATTTTTTTAACATCTTCTTTCTTTACATCCATATCATCCCTTGGTTTTTTTCTCGACCAAACAAGAACCTCGCGGACTTGTATGCATCCCAATTTATCTTATGACCCTCATGATCTTGCTCTGCACGACCACAATGCTCCCAAGCAAATGCCAAAGCAACGAGTTTCCTCAATTCGTTGTTTGGTAATCCTGCTTCAGGATACAGGAACTCGACCAAGTCCTCCAATTGTTGCTTCAGATGAGTGCGGACGAAATAAATTTTTATTTTGCCTTTTTCTTTAAAGGATTCGAATGGTTACGTCCCATACACCGCTTCCAATCTTCTTCATCCGCGATCCTGCAGCCACTTCGGTTTTGGCGAGGAATAATCCCTTCTCCCACCATCGCAAAAGCGGTGAATTAACCAAAGAGCAAGGTATGAAGCAAGCGGAAGGAAAAAAATCTCGGAAGGCGAGAGGGTACAATTCGAACCAGAAAATAGGGTATAATGTGCGCATGGCCAGATCAATTATCGATTTCGCGCGAATGATTACGGTCGGACAAACCCCGGATCATTGTTTTTGCGAAAAGGCGCGGGGAAAACGAAGGTCGCGAAGAATAGTCGCCCGCGTGCTTAATCTGCTTCCGCTTGTCGCGCTTTTTTGTACCCCAATATCTAACTTAGACCCGTATATGTGATCTCATTTTGACGTACTCCATCATTCTGATAAAAAGTTGGTAAGCTTTTTTGATCTGTCCATGAAGGCAAAATGTATATGTTATGACATTCTATATTATCTTTGCTCTTCTACAGAAAGGCTGTTGAAAAACATCCCGATACTTTGCATACTTCCACATTTTGTATACATGGTGGTAAGTGCACAAGCCACATCGTTATTAGTTTCAAATCCAGTACCAATAATACCACAATAGATGGACTTACACTTCTCTGAAGCTGTTAAGGCAGAGCAGGCTTTGAGGAAAATTAAAAAGACAACTTTATCTAGTTTTAGTCTTTCTTGTTGATTTCGCAAAACAGTTGGAAAACCACTCTCTCATCGTCCATGGATGATAATTCTGGTGTGGATTATGCTTGCCTTTGTGACAAACCTTTGATATGATCATAATTCCGTAATACAGAAGCATAACTAGCAGTATCCTGAGAATAATTACAAAGACAATTTTACCTGGTTTTAATCCTTCCAATCGCATTCTATAAAATAATTGAAAAGCGTCTCTCTCATGGCCAGTGTTCATACAACCTGGCAGTCTATGAAAACATGTTCCTAGTCTTAAGCCACATAGATCAAAGACTAAACGAGCATCTTGTAGAGCCCCGAGCATCAGAGCTCCGTAATAGAAAAGCATAACTAGCAGCATCATGTGAATGGATGCAAATATAAATAATGAGTTTTCGAACAGCAAGATTGAGGGAGCTATGACAACCACAATCTAGGATGGCATGTTATACATGAGATCATGTGTGAAGGTCATAAAAATCCATAACAAAGCAAGACCTGCGAATTGTAGATCTATCTATGTACTGGTACAACATAAGCTTGAATTTCAGCCATTATAAGAAGATTAGCCGCTATGACTCATTATTAAAAATGTGATGAGGGCCGTTTGCTTTAATCCCCTGGTATGAAGGTTCCCAAGGCAACAGTGGAGGCTTGAAATTATCTTGCCATAAATCCTTTGTAGAAACCAGCATGTCAAGGATCTCTTTCTCCAACTGTCCTTCCATTGTTCAACATGCATAATAGCTAAGATCGAGAGGAAAGATACGATTGAATGTGCTAAAACAAAAGGGAAAGAACCGAATTTACCTAGAGCTTAAAAGCTTATTGTTACAACAGTTCGTGCTTCAAAGAAAGCGGCTCAAATGGCGATGGAGATTGTCGGCCTCTCCACGCTTGTTCCCGCAAAAACGACAATAGTGCTTCAATTTGCACTTTTCGGCAAGAGTATCCTACTCTCTGCAAGTGCCTAGGAAATCCAGAACCTTGCCATAAAATAGATCATAGTTCATCCTGCTACAGTAGCCCAGTATGATCACTGGATATGATTGTCCTGATTAAGCCTCCTAATTAAGCTTACACAAAATAGCTCCAACAAATTTGCAGCTCAGCGGAGTCTCTGCTCAACTTTGGTGCCGGGTGGATGCCTTGAGCTCACACAGGCGAAAGCCAGGGCCACAAAAAATCTTTATCCGCATTCTTTTATCTTTAGGGTTTTAAGATTGCTCTTCCTGGTAACTCTAGCACAAAGAGGCATGCCTGCGGCTATTCTTTCCCAAAAAAGAGGCATGTTTACTCAGGCTTCAGTGCGCCATCTAGTGGAGTAGCAACTAAAGGGGCTTGAAAGTCGATATCCGGCATACTCTGGCAGAAAAATCCATCCCCTTTGAGGACCCATCTATCTTTGATTGCTTAATTTGCTTCTTGCTTTATTCTTTTCCACTGTCGGAGGAGGCTTCTCAATCAATCGATGCCTTTTAAACCCCTTAGCTCTTTGTTGGAGCTTTGCAGAGCGTTGCAGAGATCGCCATGAAGCATGTCCTAAAGCAGTCTCCCCGGTACGTAAACAGAGGGCGCGTTTGTTAAAGATAGATAGACTGCCGGAAAAACCGTTACAAAAACTTAGATAATTCCAAAAACCAATTTTACTCTACATTTTTGCCCGGCAAATAGATATACATAATTCGAAATCGCCATTTTTGGAACCGTTTTTTTTTTTAATAATCTTATATATAGGAAGGATATAGGAAGGAATATAGGAAGGATAATGGCTATGTAAGTTAAGGGTTGAAGGCCTTCAGGAATCGAACCTGGGTTACTCCAAGGCCCATTAAAGAAATATGTATGCCTATGGTGCATGTTGCCTCTAGCAATACACAAACATGTAATAATAGATATATCTAAAAGAAGGATTTTTTTTTTGTTTTGCAGGCAAGACATGAGGAAGGCAGCCACATTATCTATAAAAAATAAATAGCCTGCATGTTTGCATGTTATGAAGCAGAGGGACGTAGTGGTACAAGACCAATGGAGCATACACCAAAGCCCCAAACCTTCTCCCCATCAGGTGGCAGCTTCAACTTCAGGAACTTAGCCGCAAGGAAGATGGCACCAGCAGCAATGTGGTGAGGCTTAAATTGCAGGCAGAGCAATGTGCGCAGCCTGCACACCCCTTACACTGCTTCATTCTAGTGTGCTCAAGTTAAAGGAAAGAACTTCCTTCCTTTTACTTTGCCTGGACATACACTAATAAGCAGTGAACTGCCTACAGTGCAAATCAAATTACTTACCCGTCATTGACAAAGTTCCATGCCACTTGTGCTAGGGCAGCATTTTGGGCAGCTTTGAACTTCTTGATAGCTGCAACCAGTGGTTTGTATTGATGATGAATATTCAGATCAAAGCCCAATGTCGTCAGCACCAAGCGTTCCCCAACAAGAACGAGCTCACGTTGTGCATCATAAACCCCCTGATCAGAAATCCATCTAGATTAAACAGGTGCAAAGACCGAAATGATACAACCCATAAGATCAAATAGACAACAGGTTATAAGACTTGGCATGAAATACCTTCTGCCACTTGATTCTTTTACAAGCAGCTGGATCTTTCTTGTTGCGGATCTCATACGACACAAGTATAACATCCTTTAGTTGTCTAGGTGTTTCTTCTACCTTGCCCGTCAGAAACATACAGATAGTGGCAACCATCTACAAAATAAGGACAATAATGAAGACGGGTCTCTAGCTAGTATATAAAATTGGAATCATGAAACCCTAGAGTATACTCACATATCTATCATTTCTCGCATGGGACTATCTAAGAAAAAATCGATGGGAAAACACAATTGTTGTTGCAATAGTGACCTGTGGACTACACACAGAAATTATATAATGTGAAAGGACTGAGCAATAAAATTTAGCAAACCTAGAAAAGAAAAACATTGGAATAATATCTGAACAAGATATTGATGCCATTTCTTTTTGAACACAAGGAGTCCCACCAATAACATTAGCAGCTCTTCAAGATAGAAACATATCAGATATTTGAACCCATAGAGACAAAGCTATACCAGATATCAGATAGCTGGAGTTCGCCTTGAAATTCAAGAAACTATGAGACCTGTTTGAGACCTATTGCGGCCATGGCCAGTTCGATGGTATCCCTGCCTTTGCCATCTATTGCCAGATCCCACGAATTGCTGCAAAACCCCTTTCCTACACAAACCCTAAAGCAGATATCAACACAAACCCTAAAGCAGAGATCCCCGATGCTTGCATGCTCTTCAAGGAATTAATACAAATAATTCTTTTGTGAATAGGAACTATATAATGTGCAACCATTGCAAAACCATAGATAAAATGCCATTCAAATATAAAAATCCAATGTGCAACCATTGCAAAACCATAGATAAAATGCCATTCGAATATAAGAATCCAATGTGCACTCTAGATATACTGATTAGTATGCTTCGTGCAATACGCCCATGAAATCATATGAAAACCATGCCAAAAAGCGTATAAAATTACAAAAAAACCCCTTGTTATAATGCTAGATATTGTATTAGAACATCTCAGGAATTGCTATGTCGCATTCTGCATAACATCGTTTAATAATTTAGCCTTCTTCTAATTCATGTTATCGTTCATCAATTCTAACAGAATTATGAATTGCGCATTAGAAGTCATTTCAAAGTTGATCGCTTTGAGAATGACAACTTCTGTGCGACGTATAATCTTACAACACCTCTTTAAGGAGGAGAGACTTTACTTTGTAGCATGTGATGTGTAACCCAAGAGCAAGACTAGTCTTATGGTTACATTGAATTACCTTTTAACTGATACTTTCCTTCCAAACCAAAAGCCAAATTTTGAATATTTGTGTTTTGTTGCCTTAAAGGATCTTAAGGTGTTTGTCTCCCAATTCCTTTCATTTTGCAAAGTTAAAAATTTGTTATAAGAATAGCCTTGAGCTATCGTTTTTATGGTGGTATCTCTTGAGACAACTATTATGTCTGTAGCATACTAGTTGGTCTTGTAAATTTTTAGCCTTCAAAGGCTGGACTTGAAAACTTTTAGCCTAAAGGGCTAGACTTGGTTATTGCTGATTGTGGACTCAATCAGGGTTGCTACCGTGGACTTGGTTGTATTAGATTGCCATATAATTTCTTGATCGACGATGATCAATCCCGGGAAGGGGAGGAATTGATTATAATGGTGCTCGGGGAAATGGCTATGGGAGCAAGAGAATGAGAAATAAAGTCAAAGTGTGCGAAACCATCTAAACCAAGTTATATTTAGACCTCTAGGAAGAGGTAGTTAAATTAGACAAAGATTTTAATGGTATTATAAGGATTTCGATAGGAATAAAAAGAGGGCGTCCACTATTTAGCGGCACCTATTATTACAATGGTGAACGACTTTAGTAACAAAAGAAAGGAAGCAAACCATATATACATACCTAAGACCCACAAAGAGGGAACAACGATGGACGTTTTGGAAAGGCGGCGGGAATCTTCGACCAGATCTTCAATAGCTGGCATCGATTCAAAGGTAGACGGATTGGTGGACGATTCAGCCTTAAGATCTGACTGCAGATATCGCTTCAGCTCCATCAAACGGCTAATTGCAGATGGTGATTCAGATCCAATGTTTCACCAACTCCAAACACCAATATGCCTCAACACCTTTCCATTTCTATATTTTTATTCATGATACCTCTGAGACTCTGGCATAATCACTGTGACGTGGACTGATTGATTGGTGAATCTTGTGATCCTTTAAGAATTCCTGAGTTCCTGCCTTAGCCACTTCTTTAGGCTATCTATTCTCTTCAATTTATGGTTTTGCTAGATTGAGGATTCTCTAGTGCTTGAATTGAATCACCTATCATTCAAATACATGTTAGGGCCCGATTCTGATTTTCGGTTCAATGAGAATGGTACAATATATGAACCCATCGAATTTCTTAGACATTTATACGCAGAATCCTCCACCAATAGGCTATTTGAGGAGTTGTATGATGTTATGATGACCACACTAATTGCATATTTTTCAAGAATATCTTTCTTGCTTGGTTAAGGAATGTTGAGATTGGTAGCCTCACAATGTGATTGATCCCAAATGAACTCAAATCTGCCGCTAAGGAAAGAGCTTTTCGAGAATTATTGTAAGGTTTTCTTTAGGCAATGTTGTGACGTTCTACGTATTTTATCTCTAATATATAATTGTAATATGGAGGGTAAGGGACCAGCTTAAACCTATTTAAGTATTTTTTTAATCATTTGTTTAGAATTGGACACGTGTAAGTGTGAGAAAATTCGGCATGTCAAGAGCCGGCACGTGTAATCAGGAAAAATTCTTAAAACATTACAGGTCTTTCTAGAAGCTGCTATCACATGTCTCGTTGCCTCTCAAACCTCCGGATCAGTGTCCAGAGACTTCCGGATTGATCTTTTTATTGATATAAAAAGGGGAGGACTGATCGTAGGTAGACACAAAGCTGAGGTCTATCCTTAGTTTACCGGATGCGTCAGGAGGAACGAGGGATGCGCCGGAAGTAGGGCCTGTAGTTTGCACCACAGCTGCCGGAGTCGGATTAGGTTTAGCATGCTATTTGCATGCGGAGGCTATAGCCAGATATGGAGCGCCTCCTATCAGCAGATGGCTGCAGCAGCGAGATAAAGAGGAAGTCAGACGCCATCACAGGCAGTTGCAGGATAAAACAATATAAAGGCTGGTCGAGATTTCATAAGAAAAAAAGGGAGATTTTGGCAAGCTTGGAGGCTGTGGCATGAAGCAAAGCTGGTAGCAATGGAAGTGACCTGAAACAGGTCGGACTGGCCTGGAAATTGGCCGAAATGGTTCAGGAGGGCCGAATTGAGGGAAATAGAGCCAGATAAACCCGGGAAGGGGCCATAGCCGCCATAATCAGAGCTGGGAATCTGCATCAACCCAAGCCAAATCTGCACCAAATTCGCTCGAAATTAGTATTAGGGTGTCGGAAATCAGACCCAAAGGGCCGATTTGCATGTTTGAGGCCCCAATCAAGCCAGGAATCAAAGATTGGAAGCCTAATCTGGGCTGTTGGCTGAGTCGAGACCCTAAAAGGGTCGTGCCCTAACTGTTATAAAAATAAAAGGAAGATATTGTGAGGTCGAACGGATTGCTCTAGGTTTCCTAAGAGCGGCACTTGAAGATTCCAAATACCTTGGTTTGCAGTAAAGGATTCGGTATTGATGAAGTATCTCGATTATTGATATCCAAAAAATTGTAACAGTGCTTATGGCGGTGGAATTCTAGGGTAAATTGGAGCTGCCCTTATGGCGGTGGAAGCGAAAGATCTTTGTCTAAAAACCCAAAGACAAAATCAAGCTGTAGTTTGTACAATCGAAATCAATCTGTAGATTGGACAGTCGAAATCAAGTTGTAGCTTGCGAGGTAAAAAGACGCTTCGCTTTTGAAAACAAGGAGGGATTAATGTTTTCTTAACTAAATTGATGGTTTCGGTTGTAGTTGAGGTTTTTTGGACTGTCAGCCAAATAGGGAGAGGTTACAGATTGCTCTACTTTTTCAACTTGAATTGAGAGTTTACAAATACACAATCGTATTCTGTTTGTGCAGGTGTGAAGCTTAATATCATTGGCTCTCAGTTTATATGAACTGCAATCGGAAATGTTGTTCTCTGCAAATATCAATCAGCCCTTTGAAGGATAAATTGCATTTGCAGAGCTTTGCAGTTTATACATTTGGTCCAACAAAGTTTTGGCCCCATTCCAGGATCCAGTGCTTGATTTTGTGGGCTTTATTGGAGAAGATTTCTCTGAGCATGACCCAGTGTTGCTGCCACTCCAACCATGTCGGTAAAGAATTAGCGGTTTTAAAAGCACCCAAACTATAGTTCATTGAACCTTCGACCATTAATCAATCCAGTTATATATTCCCGTTATCCATTTCAAATAAACATACAAGGCATTAAAAATTACAAAGATATGCAAAGGGGTTCTCCAAACCTTTATTCGCCAATAAGTAAACTCATTATGCTCATTGAAAACATGCAAATTTGAGAACGTATAGCTATGTAACTACTTACACATTATGAAAATGTATAAGGGATGTCTTAGCTATGTAACTATGGCTATGTAATTACTTACACATTTTTAGTATAGGGGATTTCTTAGCTATGTAACTTGCACCAGGCCTCCAGATTAAACCCCCCAATCCCCCCAATCTGGAGCCCCCCAATTTGGAGCCTTGGCTTGCACGTTAGGAAAATGTATAGGGGAAAAAGTAATGTAAATGTATAGGGGAAAAGGTAATGTATAGGGGAAGGGAAGCGTTGAAGTTGAGCCAACTAGAATGCGGGATAAAAAGAATAAGCGGAAGGTGGAGGCGATAAAAAGAATAAGCGGAAGGTGAAGGTTAGACCTATAGAAAAACCTATGTTGACCGGGCGTGAAGAAGCAAGCTCAGACATACAAGATGAAAGGGCTCTCCTTCTGCAAAATCAGCAGTATTATACATATCATATCAATATGTTTTTTGGATGTCAAGCATGAGCGTTGATCGATTTAAACGCATGATTTAAACACATGACGAACCACCATAGGAAGATCCATTTGGCAAGAGGTGTTTTGATGGTCATCCATAGTTCTAACTTCATAAACAATATGGAAATTCAAATTTTAGCCTCCTTTGTTTTTCTACTAGCTATGCGTTATGAGGTAAATCGCATTGGCTTAGGGTTTTTTTTTAAAGAAACCCTCTAGTGGCGCTACTAGGGGTTGCAATCGCAAAGGCCTTTCCGATATTAAAATATATGCAATGCTTGCTAAGTTGGAAAGTTAGTTTGCAAATGTTTAGTCCTTAGCATAGGACTAAACAAACAAACCAAACAAATTTCATGCTTCCAGTGGTTTGCAAAGTGCAAATAGTGAGTCCATGAAACTATTTTAGTATTATCTCCATAAACTTGCCCCGAAGGCTAGCATGATTCATATACTCTTCCTCTTCTTTCCACCAAAGATTTTCAACTCTTTGATGGTAAAACTTCCTATGCCTTAATTATCCATTTATTCCAATCATCCCAATCATCCACAATCTTTTGCCCCTCAATCCACATCGATTGAACAAACATGGAGCAAAGAAGAAGATAACAACCAAGAACCACGCGGAAAAGGTAACCAAAATGTAAACGACACCATTCTTTGCAGATTGGCCATAGACAATATATGAATAATCAATAGCATGTCACCCAATAACATCATTTTTTTAACCATTTAGTGGCGGCGAAGGCCGCCACGACAAATTCTTGTATGCTATACATATACATACAAAATATATGATACATCACGATCATGTAATGTAATTAGTTAATAGGACATAGTAGCTATGCTAAAATTGCATTACTTAATTTAGCTTAGCTAGTTAATAACTAACTAGTAATGGCGCCCAGCGTTGCTGGGCATAAGTTGGGAGCCTATAAATGTTTTAGTCGGAATGAGAAAAATGTATAGTCATAATCCAACTTTATCTTGGGAAATTGAAAAAAGACTTGAGAGGTAGTTTATCTTGGGAAATTGCGAAACGACTTGAGAAGTAGGTCGTTTACAGAATAAAACACAAAAATAGGTTGTGGATAGAATATTTCATAAACGTATGAGGTGGCATACTATGATATCATAGTGTCCATATATGGCATCTTGAATGGGTATCCTTGCAAATATATGTCAAGCAAAATCAAATTTAAAGTTAAGAATGGAATGAAAGGCCTCATATGATGTCTAGAATGCCTAGCATATGACAACATTCTTTGATTCTCAATATTTTGAGTGTTGAATATTCCTTTGGCATTGCAAATTATAAGCAACATTTGAATTAGAGTTCATTTGAATTAGAGTTCATTGTTATTCAGTGAGTGAGAACCAACATAGCATTAAGCAAGAGATTGCAAACTCTCTCTCTCATAGTATTCCTCCAAAAAAAATAGCTTGATGATAAATGCGGCTATGTGCATATTCCAAAAAACATCAATGGATCAAGTAGCAGAAATTTGGGTAAAGGCTCTTTCGGATGAACACCATCCCTTAATTGCAGAGATGGGGCAGTGAACGTTGTGTTTGAAGTCAGAACTGTTGCTCCAGATTGCATTGTAAACTTGAAATTGTAATTACCTCCAATGTTCAAATTTGCACTTGCCTGCAGATACTTAATAAGAATGTCGTCGATTCGCGTAGCGAATCGGCATTCTTGCTCAAGACGAGCATGCATGCATTGCATGCGTCGCATGCATGCATCGCATGCGTTTTGGGTCGTTCATCAGGTTGGGTGTTTGCTACTTATTGCAGAGTTCTTCATCGACGTTTCATCGGCGCTTCTCTCTCTCGCCAGCACCTTTATTCTCTTTGATTTGTTTCCGTGCGGGGAGGGCTTCTTCCTCGCCGGGTTTGGCCAATTTGGCGTTGCTTTCCTCGCTATCCTTTCCCGGCCTTTAGCCTTCATCCCGTGGACCTTCGCCCTCGATCCTAGTTTGTTAAGGAAGTCCTTTGGTATTCGGGCGCTTTGTTGGTTTCATGCGAATCGCAAAGGTAAGAATGTCGCCGATTCGTGAAGCGACCGGCATTCTTGCTCAAGACGGAGCATGCGATTGCATGCGCCGCATGCATGCATCGTGACGCGCTTTTTGGGTCGCTCATCAGGTTGGGTGTTTGCTACTTATTGCAGAAGTTCTTCATCGACGCTTTCATCGGGCGCTTCCTCTTCTTATTCTCTTTGAACCCACCCTCCCCTTCTTTGTTTATTATATTTTGTACAAGTTCTCGCTTATCATGTTTTTCCACCCGGGTGATGCTTTTTTTCCACCCAATCGGTGATGCTATTCTTTGGTATGTTTCTCATTTGTTGTTGGTGATGTGCGTACAGTTGGCGAAGCCATCCGCTTTGACTTCTCCATGCGCTGTTTTTGGGAGCGATTCTATGCCTTTACGCTTGTCTAAGCCCTTGTCAAGGCTTATCACTAGGGTTTTTCCCTAAAACCCGAAAGGGCGGGTTTTTTAATCCCGTGATAAGCTTTCTACAGGTGTACATCAGCCACTCATCTATTAGCATTGTATTTGTTTTGGGGTCCAAATGATATAATTGGATTTTCCCTTTATTTTTCGTGGGTAGTTCGCATGTGTGCGGCTATCCACTGTCCACCATTGTAGAAAATCTGCTGAGATGAATGAGAAGCCTATCTATCGCTTTGTTGGTTTCATGCGAGTCGCAGTGCAAGAATGGCTTAAAGAGCACATGTTGAAGACAACCGCTACATGAATACTATAACTGTAGGGCTTATTAAGAACTTCGTAAGTGTCAATACCATAATCTGTTGGCTTGTCTTCACCTAGCCAGTGTGCTTGTCAAAAAAGCATTATACGTTCTCAACACAGAATTATAGGGCGCTACCATTGTCATATTGAACCACGTCTATGATAGATCAAATCTTATCACGCAGCTACATGACTCAATGTCACAGATGTGGACATTAATACATTCAAAACTAAAGCTTACTTTCAAACTTAATTAAATCTGCCAAAGGATGGCATCCTGACAAAAAGCTTTTTTACACCACAAACAAGACCTGTCCAACTCCCCGATTCATAAGCAAAAATAACAATAAGTAATGACCATGCGGTTTTAAGCAATTTCTCCTTTTTCATGCAACTTTCCTGATCGTGCAAGCATATCCACCATGCAAATATAGTGATTCTCTATTAACACAATACTATATTCTTTCATTAGATTAAAATAGTGGTGGCCCTTTTTCACCAGGCCAGCCTAGACATGTGAATGTCACAGAATCAGGTTTCAACCTTAATTTCTGCATCTTCTCAAAATTTGATTTCATTACTCATGCTAAATGCTTTTATCATTCAAGATAAAAGATCAAATGCTACTTCTATTTCCAATAGAGAACCGCACGTGTCAACTAAAGTATTGCCAACAAAAATGTCTCTTGAGCTCAATGTGTATTTTCCTGCCCCTGTCTAGGACCTTACATGCTAATAAAGAGGTAACACATGTGAAGATGTTTGATAAGATTCCATCCATTTTCTTCTCTTCAAAAGCTTTTAATGAAACTTCATCAACACCATTTTCTGAATATCCTAGAATTAGTGCAAGCTAAAATCCAACATCTCAAATCAAATTGGCAACTGATCGAGTATTTCTTGGGCCTCTATCAAGCAGACAATCGCATTTAGTGTGCATAGCAAGCACAACAAACAAATGTTTTTCATACCCCTACCTCAAAAGTTCCTGGCGTATCTCTCTACCCATGTCTAAGGCTCATAAGCTAGCACAAACCTCCATATGCAAACAAACGTCTCCACATTAGAAAATATGCCACGAAGTTCCATTTCTTTAAATAATGTTAACGATTCTGAACCCAATGCATTACCTGCAGAAGATACAGAAAATGGGTCGGCTCGTTTCTTCCAAGATTCTACCGATTGTTGCATCTCCCCGAACAACATTTTCGTAACAACGAATACCCCGAGAAGAATTGCATATTTGTCAAATCATGACAGCTCGCGAAAGAGGGGCAATATAACCCTCGCTATGGCATCCTTCCTTCGGCCGCCCCGCAACCCTTAAAAATTTTCAGCAAGAATCCATGCCGATACATCGCAGTAATCCTTTGCGCCCCCATCATATGCCATAGCCGTTGTTGCAAGATCGAGCTTCGCACACATAATGAAGAGGAGCCATCTGGATCAATCAAACCCTCTTTAATTAGATCCTGATAAACTCAAGCACACAAGCCCGCATAATGACCTAACTAAACTAATTATGATGTATTCTAACAGGATTGAACTCAAACGCCGGCCTTTGAGCATGCAAACAAAAGCTATAAGAAGAAACGCTGATTCTGGAAGGAATGGAAAAGGAAAATGAGATGTTTTCGAAAAGTGTTAGGAAAATAGGGTTAGGGTTTGGTTGACGACATACTTACCCAATAACATTATAATAAAAGATTATGTTAATTAGCTATTAATTAAGCTAATTAGGCTAATTAGCAGTGCTACTGGCCAAATCGTTGGCCCTAATAGATTGCTAATCCGTATAATCAAAATTGGGGTGGACAATTTTGCCCCAAATCAATTTGGGGGATTTGGGAGAGGAGGAGCAGCTTGTTCAAACCAGAGAGATGGAGATTTTGAGAGACGACGCTTCTAGCCAAAATACCGATTAGTGTGTAGATAGCTTGAGCTTCTAGCTAGAATTAAACCTTGTATGATTAGATGAATGGTTAATCTTTTATTGTTGTTTAAATTGAGGTTATGGATGCATTTATGATTTATATAGTTCCTTTGTTGCATCTCTTCTGCTTGTGGGATAAGAATAGAATAGAATAGAATAGATTTTTTAGCGCCCACGGAGACCGATTGGCCTATGGGACCCAAACAAAAAGAGAGCAGCAAGCGTATTACTGACAGGATTAAAAAACCCCTGCCCCAAAGGGTTTTCGAGGGAAAAACCTTAGCAGTAATAAGTATGCCGGGTACGCATAATTGTATAGACAGCTCAATACCATCCCGAGGACACAACCGAAGTCCGCATCCATAACCTCCCCGGAGGTATTACCCCAACAAACTCACCGACGCCAGATTCAATAACTCATGCAACGGTTGGCCGTGCACTAGTAATCAACATACCGCCTCCGGATATGGGCAAACGCCGGGCGATCCGAGGGCATGACATTCATCCTCAATGGCTCCCTGGTGGTAACACTGACAAAGCCTTTGCTCTCATGCTTCCCGAGCCCAACGTCATGTCTCAATGCGAAGGGGATGTGCACCCGTGCAAAATGGAAGCTATAAGTCCGCTTCTTCATGGGCAACCGGGTGTACAAGTACCGGTGTGGACCTCTCGTGAGCCTAGGATTTACTTGTCGGCCGATAGTGTGCCGCCTTAACGCAAGGCCGAAAGCATCTGCATCCCAGAGCTTGTGAAGGAAAGTAGCATCTAGGTACAACTTAAGTGCCTTGTGATCTTTCTTTGTCCTTACATGTACACATCTATTTGCCCCAGACACCCCGTGAGAGCCATTGAGCTTGCTTTGTCCTTCCAAAGTGATTTCGCATTGGGGACCCATCGCCATGGCCAAAGCAAGGTTGGGCAAGCATGTATATATCACCCATAGCGACCACCTTCCTCGAAGTAAATGATATGGCTGCCCAATGCAGCCGTGGGGTAGAAAACCCGCTCTCCCGAGTAGGATCTGGTATGGAACTCGGACTTTACCCCAAGGACTCGTGCCAAGAAGGCTTTTATGCACATGCTCGAGGTCATTCCGTGTGTTGAGGGATATTACCGACCCCACACTTTTGTCCCATATAAAAGGACCGCCGCACCAAGGCCCAAACAAGTGAGACAGTGGCCCTAGGCATACAACTCGCTTTGTGGTCGTTGTTCGCATGGCATATAGTGCTTTCCAACCCGCCGTGGCCCGCAACCTGCTGGCAGCATCCCAATGGGTGTAGAGAACTCGATCCCCAAGTACTTGTAGGTCGGAGCCACCTCTACATCTTGTCCTTGGTAAGTGAATGAGGGAAGCTTTGGCTGACAGGATGATGAAACTAGCAGCACCCTAGTTTTGGCCAAATTAACTCGCATGCAAGTGAATCGGCAAAAAGTGTCAAGTGCATCCAGGTGATGTTGCATGTCCTCTGGATTATAGGCCAGGAGGTTGACATCGTCAGCATGTATGAGTTGCCGGATTGTGTGATGTATGAGATGGGCGCTCGCACCTCAATGCTCAGAGAGCCAATCTTCCAGCTGGTCAATGTATAGGCCAAAGAGTGTGGGGGAGAGGGGGCAACCCCGACGCACTCCAATACTACTGATTACTGGCTGTCCTGACGATGTGATACGGCCTGAGCATGCCTCGTATAGCCTACATACTGCATTCTGCAAGTCAAGGGGGTCCCCAAATGCCGACACCCCCATAACCCGCCCCGGCACCGCGGTCAAAAAGCTTTTGCGAAATCCACCTAAACAACAAAGATGTGTTTTGTCTGCGATTCTGCTATCCTCAATCAATGTGCGCAGAGTGAAGATATGATCAATGGTGGAATGTCTGGGCCGAAAAGCCCGCCGCGGTCGAGCTCGCGACATCCGCCTTCGGTCGCCCATATTATCAGCCGTTGCTCAAGGATGCCAGCCAACAGTTTTGCAAAGAGAGAGCTGATCATAATAGTGAAATAGTTGGTCGGGCATTGAGGGTCCCTTGCCTTGTATATGGGCACAACTCTACTAGTGGTCCACTGCGGAGGGAAGCCTTCTTGTAATGCTTTATTGAATAATGCCGTGAGGACAAGCACTAGTGGAGGCCCAGCCCATTTCAGAAGTTCCGCTTGCATGCCATCTAAATTTGCTGCCTTCCCATTAGCTAGACGCTAGTAGGCCCATGATGACATCCCTCCGTGGATGACCGTGAGCCATGCCTATCCGGTGGAGGGACTGGTGTCCGCCCCCCGCCGGTTGTAAAGTCTGTGGGTACCGACCCATTGCTCCGAGGTGATATTCCCTCATGGGCTGTGAATCTTGCTCAAGACCCTTCTCCGTATCGTCTTTAAAGCCGATCCAGAGACCAAACATCCGCTGATGATGCTCTCGCAGGTATCCGCTTTCTTTGTTCTTGAGGAAGGAGCGTATTGACCGATGGCCTGTGGGCGATGTGGGATCGCTGACTTCGTTTGAGTGTGTGTTTGAGCTCCCCGACATTCATCATCATCGAACCATCTATTAAGGGGAAGGTGGTAGCGCCTCGAGGTTCGCCGTGAGCGCCTCCCAAAGCATCTCTCGACCCGCCGGGCTGTGAGTCACCGAAGCGTATTGTTGTTGAAGTGTGGGGAGTTGCAGCAGCCCCGCCGTGTCATGCCTGCCACCGGGCATAAGTCCCTACACGGCCATAGTCCAGCGCAAATGGGGCATCCGGGGTGTTGAGGCAAAGATGCACCCGGAGCTTGCCAATGGAGATGCACCTAACGTGGGGGTGGTGGTCCGAAGTTCCTCGTCCCCGAAAGTGTTCTGCTCCAATGGAAAAATGGGTAAGAGGTGCGATCTTGTTCCTCAACCAGCCAGATAATCCACCACACCGAGCCGCCCCTTGGTTCTCCCTGCTTACAAGTGTACCGGAAGATGGCCATTGTGCCAACCCATTACAAATAACCAGGTCAAAGATACTACCCAAAGAACAACAACCGCCATAGCGCCAAATATGGTTGTCGCCCGATATCCTTGGCCAAGCCACCTCGCGGGTTCAACTCAGAAGACGCCCTCGCCTGTGGGGCTCAAATTTTTGGGACCTTTTCTACCCCGTATGCATTAAAGTCGCCAAGCAACATAACCTGTCTAATCGTTAGGTTGCCCTATGTCATCATATAGATCGACATAGGGCTCCAATCTATCCACATCCGGAATGAGTGTTATAAAAGCTGTTCTCTAAGATGTGGAAAGTAGCATGCCGCTATGAAGAGAATGTTACCATCGCCATGCTACATGCCGCACTCCACAAGTAGCGATTGTACCCGGCTCTGCTTTGTGCAAATGAGACCGAAAGTGCCCTGGTTGCACGATAGCAGCAAGCAACCCCACCATGCCCTCGCTTTGCGGCACTCATTGAACACCGAAATGCGATAGCCCGAGGTTCTAAGAAGCCTCAGGTTCCTCGTGATGTTCCCATGTTTCCATGAGGAAAATGAGATCCATATCCGTGTAATAGAGTTGAGACTCTCGCCAAGGGGAAGCCCCGACAGCCCAAGATACCATCCCGAGGCACGCCTCCTATTTATTGGCATTTGGATGTAGACGCCGATGATCCGCTCCTACCGCAGGGGGAGCAAAGCAGCGGGCGCCCGAAAGCAAAGCCAGCTGCGTGAGCAACTGGAACAGGAGCAGGAGGTGCGAGGGGGGCCGGGTGGCGAGCGTGAGTGGCAGCAGCTTTGATGCATTGCATCGGCGGACCCCGCAGTAATCGCCTAAAATGCAAAGCTTGCCTCGACCAGGCCCGCAACACTGACGACGACGCTCGCTCGACTTGAGCCACCGGCACGGGCGGACTTCGCTGCATCGAGTAAGATCCTGGTCGACATACGTAGTAGTCCCCTTCAATTGCCTACTCGACGCCAGATTGCCTCACGACTGCATGTTCCGCCACCATGAAGGTGACAACGCTACGGGCGATCACAGGCGCTGAGCCCCAAGCGCTTTGCTCAGAATAATGTGCATTGTAGTCCGAAATGCCATGCGAAATAAGATCTGATCCTCGATGTGCTTGGTGAGATCCTTCCCCGCCTCCTCCGAGTCCACGCCACCACATTATGACGCCGCCGCTCCCCCCTCCGCCCTCATCGAGTCGGGGCAACATTAGCTATCCCGCCAGTGATGCATGTTGTCCGATCAGCGCGGGTCGCTCACGTTAGGGCTGTGTGGTGTGAGAGATGGAGCGTGTGGTGTCTCTCCCGCTGCTACGACTTGTGGATGTGGGCATGTGTGCTTGTCCGCCCGCGGTTGTGGCCTCCGCCGCCGGAGCCTGAGCCTAGCTCCCGCTGGAAATCTCTCCGCTTGGCCAATTCATTCTGCAGATCGGGTCAGAATTGTTCATGGACCTCGCATGGAGGCCCCAGCCTTTGCCGAAGTAATGGTTGCTCTGAGCTCCCCAGATCTCCCCGATCTTGTGTCGCGAACCCTACTCAGAGTTCTTAGCTCACCGGGCCGGCTTGGCGGCTCGACGTTTGTATTATGGTGGCAGACCCTCAGCTTCTGATTTGAGGCGGAGATAGTTGCCACCGTATCCCGCCAACACCCTCGCTTGTCCTGCGCCATAGTCTCTATGGTGGTGGTGAGGAGGGAATCCACGCGAGCTCGCAGTCAGCAAGGCCCCGCTTATCATGTTGCCTCTCAAAGTG
Organism: Isoetes taiwanensis; assembly: GCA_021234155.1. Lineage (NCBI taxonomy): Eukaryota > Viridiplantae > Streptophyta > Lycopodiopsida > Isoetales > Isoetaceae > Isoetes > Isoetes taiwanensis. Next base: position 19,817,691 of record JAJEKV010000014.1, read on the forward strand.
TGCTGCTTGCCCGCCTTCTAATCGGCCGATGCGGTCCCCATCTCTCGCACTGCCTTCCGCCACGCTAACCGCCTTTTGAGCATGTGCGACGCTGAAGATTGTATCTCCTCACGCCACCTCGGCAATCCGGCTCTCATGGTTCTCAATCGCTCTCCATTTGTTTCATGGCCCTCGTCATGATGTGTTCGCTTGAGCAGCCTTCATCCGGCCTCCCTGTCAATCTCATAGATTGGGCCTTTTGCTCGGCCTCCTCCTCATGCAGAGTTTCTCCCCTTTGTCCTTGTTATCCCATCGGCCTGCTTTTGTGACGGGTCCTCCCCCGTTCTCCTTGGTCACCGGGTCAATAATAAATAATGTCTCCCTCCAAATGGGGGTCCGGGCAAGGGGCTGGGGCTAAGTGGCGAGGTTATATGGTATGGAAGGGGGATTAGAGATTAAAGGGCTATCAAGATTGAGAAATGTTTAGAAAATATAACGACGCCCGCTGGTTAGCACCTAGGTTTGGGGGTTCAACCCTGCGGGTGGGTGGGGAGGGGGGATTCACCCCGCCAGCTACCATTGGAATTCCCTTTTGGGATGGGCTTGGTTCAAGAAGCTTTTGAATAGGTTGATGGGATTGGACACAAGAAGTGCTGACTCACCCAGCTTAATTACACTTATTGGCCACCATGAGTCGCCTTGGAGAAGGTGGGCCAGAGAAGGTGGAGCCGGTGAGAGAGATGGCTGCGGTGGAGAAGGCCGCTGAGAGAGAGAAGGTGGAGAAAAGCAGAGAGAAAGCGGAGCTGTAGAGGGAGAAAAATCCCCAGATGGGCCAAAAGGAGAGAGAGGAAAATGGTAGAGAGAGAAAAGGGCCAGAGAGAAGAGTGGGAACGGTGGCCAGGAGAGAGAGTGGAAGTAGGAAACTCTAGAGAGAGGATAGAGACCTAAATACCAGGAGGGAATATAGATGTTTCTAGCCAGGAATCTTACAAAACTCCAACAAATGGTGGCTAGCTTCCACCGAGCAAGGCCAGAGAGAAAGTAAAACCCTAGAGAAGGTGGGGAAGGCCAGGAGAGAGAAAGCAAGGAACCAGGAAGGCTAGAGAGAGAGTGGAGCAAGGTACCGAGAGAGAAAAGAGGGCGCTAGAGAGAGAGAGTGGAGCAAGGCCAGAGTAGAGGATAGAGACCAAATACCAGGAATAGAGATGTTTCTATTGTGGAATCCCATAAACTCAATAACGCGTCTGCGGAACAAGAGCCCACCGTCGCGGGAGGTTATAATCGCGGATTGCCACCAACTACAATGGTGAAGAGGAAGTGGATCTTGATGGGCAACGCCATCGGGGTTCCATAGTGTGCTAGGCTTATACCGACATCGCGGGTGGTCGTTAGCAGGATCCGACACTTCGGTTGGGTAAAAGTAACCCCGAAGAACGGCCCTGGCTCGTGGGGAATCTCGACGGCGCATTTTGGGGGTTAAAGTTAAAACGACGGGTAAGAGATCCTCGGCCACCCATGGAACATTGTTCTCCTCGAAGGGACTTGTCCCTTTCTCCTTTACTCCGGATGGGGAAATGCAAATCTGTAGTAGTCTCATAGGTGATTCGAAGGAGGATTACGCTTACGGTTGCCAATCATGTCATAGCATGTTCCAACTTATCCGCAGCGTGCAATACGAGGGGCGATATAGGACTACTCTAGCCATTGTCCCATATGGCAGCCAACCATCTATTGTTATCCGTATATCCCCGATCGGCTGACCGACTCGAAACCGAACCCGTGGTAGAACTCTCATTCTCGGGATGCACTTTGTATGCTGGTATTAAGATATTCAAGAAGGAATTCCAATGACATTAAGATTACCAGTACTACATTTGAATTGTTGAAACCACCATCATTTGTGAGAAGCAAATGAAGAAGCTTCTTCTTTGCCAATATCACATGCACTTTGAATATGGCGTGCAAACACTCCAACAAAATCCGAGCAGGATCAAATATAAAGTGCGTAAAGAGATTGCAAGCGTACTTGTCTTTACGTTTGTGATAGTAACTTTTGTGCGGTTGGGAATATGTTTATAAATCCACTAGTGATTTTGGAGGCAAATGATACGCCCTAAGGATGAAGATGAAGAGTAGCACAAAAACATGGTAATAATACAGCGGTGGCTGCAGGACGTGGATGAAAAGGTACTCTTTTTAATAGTAAGATATTTGGAGACATTCTGTTGCGGTTGTTAAGATGATTGGGTACAACATCTTACAAACAAATTTACGTGTCTTACAAGCGGGTTGCCAATATGTGTCAGAAGGAGAGTCACGTTACAAAGTGGAGTGGAAACTTGATTTGAAAAAGGTAGTGTGTTATTTGGCATTTGTGCTTAAATGATTTTGTGCTTGTGATTGTTGTGCCAATAACGCAAACTCTGGTGATCTTGTTTTCAAAACGGCCAGAGGTTGGTTATGAAGAGAGACCACCAAAGAAAAGTGGCGGGGAAAGAAAACCAGTAAAGGTAACTAGACTGCATACAGAAGAGCCTACTTAATTCCAGCAACATGCTTGCGAAGGCCGCAGGTACAATTCATCCCACAATTATGTTACTGCTTGGCGGGTGGCTGTTCGAGGAAGTGCTTGGATACTTTTCACGAGTCGCGGTTGTCTCGATTATTGATTTTGCTGAAAATTACGGTTTAAAATTGAGAAAAGAGGCACAATCTTGCCAGCACCACCGGTCGGTATCAATTTTGGTTCATATCCGCATATAGACATGCAACGGGGATGAGATAGAGATGGAAGCTAGGAAGCGAGAGAAAAAGGGAACTAGAGAAGGAAAAGCGGCAAAAGAACAACTGTTGTGAGATCGTAGGCGGTAATGAGAGGAGAGAATCATAAAGGAAGTACATTTTTTATATTTGGATGTTAGGTGAGTTTGTACGCAGTACTTGAAAGTTCATGCGGTAACAGTACAGTATTTTGGTACAGCAAACATATATTTAGAGTGATAGTTACACATCACAGTTCAAAGAACAAACCTTTTGGTATTTAGGAAGGAACTATAATAATAGTGAAGGAATTGGTATAGAATGGAATTTTTGCCAGCTCTCTCATGGGAAAGGAGAACATGATGGACAAGTGCAATCCTAAAAGGATTTTGGCAAGGAAACAATTGAAGAGGTATGATTCATGGAAATTGGGCGTGCCAAAGAGCGTTGTGAATTTCATGGTGGTATATGATGAACAACCACAGAGACCCAAATATAAGAAAGGTAAATTCAATCAGTACCATTGCATTCTTCTTTTTGAAATTTGACATTTTATTCTATATTGCGGGTTTTTTGGCATATTGAGCAGAAATGTGGGCAAATCCCGAAAAGGGGAATGGAGGTCACTTATTGGGAGCTCTAAAGCTTCATTCCATCAGACCATGTGACAAAACAAATCACGCAAAAGTTTGCCCACGGTGCCTCTCTTGTTTGTCCCTTTTGCTTTCATGGAAAATGGGATGATTGCATGAACAAAACTTCGATTGGGACTTGGTCCCCTATGGCTTGAAGTTGAAGAAATCTACAGAAACAATGTCCGATATAGCGGTTCAAGATGAAGATGGGGATGAGGATGAAGAAAGGGATGAGGCTAATGAGGCTAATGAGCCACATTTCTAGAAGTTGGAATAACTTTCTTTGTCATCTGAGATCGAAGGATAAAAGAAAGGAGTTGACTTTTTTTATGTTCGCCCAGTTAATGCGAGACTAAAAAATACATTTGTTAGATGCATATGAAGACTCATGGGGTTCTTTACATTTGGTGTGGGGAGAAGTCATAGTTTAGCCACTACTACAACCGACAGATGCACTCACTTTGAGTTATTAGTGGACAAACCCAGGTTACTAGTGTGTCTGATCCTGTATTAGACAAGTGAAATTTGATATGGAGGTCTTGGCAACAACAAAGTTTTAAGATGGTGAAGGGACATGCCAAAAAGTGATGGCATCCCTTACGTAGAGTGCTAACTGCTGGCATTTGTTTTTCACATGCAGCTTCGAGGCGTGGAAGCACATCATTCACATATAAAGTGGCTCATTCCCACATGTAAAATTGGGCGCTACATTTGTTTCTAACAAACTTTATTGTTTTCTAACAAACCTATCAATGGAAGCTAACATTTTCTTTGTTGCCTGATAATATTTGTAGTCTGGCCGACTTTGATCAATGCTGCTTCGGCGGTGCTTTCATTTTTACGCTTTTACGGCGGCGTGCTAATTGTTTTGGAGTTTGTGTAAGCATGCGTCCCGCGGTTTGGTCCTTGAAACAAATGGGTGGAAACTTTTACGCAAAGTGTTCAGTGGGAATTTGCTCAAGAGACAATGCACAAAGTAAATACTCTTAAACTTTTACATGTACATATGTTCAGATTGGCTTCTTATCTGAGGTTTGTTTGTTTAACCAATTAGGATTTGGACTTCATCTTTGAATCTGAGAAGACAACATAGGAAACCATTACATTCAAATATAAGCTAGGACAACAATTTTGCAAGTAGAAACTCTTCGCAAGTGGGGTAAAATTATATTCATTAGATACAAAATTATTTACAATATATGTACAAAAGCTGTACTGGCTTCCGGTTGGTGTGCTATTTACGAGTTACATCTGAGGCTAAGTTACATAAATATTGGAGTCTATAGACTCTTATTCTCCTTTCTGTGAGAATTTACATTAACGCATCACTTGAAGTGCGGTATCGACAATAAAGGTAGTATCTTGTGTTTTATCTTCTCTTGCGGGGCTCTTCATCTGTTCATTAAACAAAATCGTATTATTATTACACTGCGAGGTTGTTATTATTATCTTCATGTACTTTATCTCCCTTTTTGTCGGTATGTTTATACTTATATCATCTATCAAACCTTGTAGCTTAGACATCTCCAACTTGTATACATTTCTATTTTCTCAAAACATGCTCCTTGTCAACATTTGCTTATACTGTTTCTATGTTGCTATCATTTTTATTATGAGATCACGTGATGGTTACCTCAATTGCTTCCTCGGGCCAAGCAACTTCTAGGTTCATCCAAACCAAGTAATTCAAATCAAACAACATACAAAAATGCAACTAAATGAATTGAAAGCAATGACATTACTGCAATCACTTCAATAGCATAACAACACAACTAAATGAAATTAAACAACATGTAACAATTTCCTTCATGGCGGATGATGCTTTTGAGAATAGCCACTTTTCCACCTCGCTAGTTCACTTAGATGGTCAGGCCCAAACCTAAGTATGTCGATGTCCTCTTCTTGAACTTTATTTCAACATACTGCTCGTGCAACCACTTTTAAGGATTCTTGGCATTGAGCCAAGTTTAGAAATCACGACTAAAGAAATTAAACCTTTGTCATTGATGTCATTATCAAATTTTTCAATTATAAAACAAGTGTCTTGTGGGGAAAAAGTCTTGTACAATGAGTCATCAACTAACACTACCTCCCTACATCCTCAAAGCCTCTTACCTTTTACAATTGGCTTCATAAACAGCGGCTTTGTTGATTTCACTGAAGCTGAGAAAGGCATCACCTCGCCTCTTTTCACGACCCCAAATGAACTTGAACTTCCTATATAAAGGAAGGTGGCACTATCACATTTAGGATTTCTATGATGTTGTGCTTCATCATCGCAAGACCATATAGCTACCTCAAATGCGGCAAAGCACCCTTCTAAAAAACTTTTATCGATTACAGTGCGCACAACACCACTTTCCCCCGCATAATGCTTCCATTTCATTTGGATTTTTAATTGGTTCTTTTTGGAATGTGCTCTTGGAACTCCATTTAAGTCTAGGATGACAAGTTTTTTTCTTTTAAAAGGTGCGCAGCATTCATAAAACAAAAACTCAAACATCAGCAATTCGACATCAAATAAAGCGGTCTATAAAACAAATTAGTTCACAACTTCCAAGGTGCGTCTTTCAACAAATGCTTACAAGTGTCATTTCCAAAGTTTTCAAAGTTTTTTGAGTTATCAAGAACTTTTCAGTGTTATTTCAAAGTTTTGAGAACTTCGGACAATGAACTGGACGGACGACGGGTTAACATTTTGTAAATAACATGCGAGGGATCACCTTTTGGGGTTGTGTTGGCATCTTCTTAGGGGGCCTACCTTCTTCTTCTTATCCCTTTGCGGGTGCTTGTACTTGTTCTTCTTCTTCTTCTACATTCTTCCCTTGCTCAGTGACCTTTGTTGCAATGTAATTGACACCACCACCGACTTCTTTGTCGGATCTAGAACTACCATCAACCACGGGGCTTTCTCCTGCGGTTCTACTTCTCAACCTCGACTTTATGTTGCTCCTGTTGCTTGAAGTGATACGTTGGGGCTCTTCTTCTTCATCGGTCTTTGTCAACCACTGGTGCCGCGTGTGCTCTCTTTTTGGGCTTTTCTTACCAATCGAATCCGGTAAGGAAACTGGTTAGAATAGACATGAAATAAAGTTTACAAAACAAACACATAAAACACCAAATGGTTTACCTTTCTTAATGCTTCAAGCTGGCACGTTATGCGGGACTTAGTGATGCCACGGCTTTACAACGGGTTTGGTGATGCCCGTACTTGCCTAGAGGAATTATAATGTCGGGGAACTAATGGAGCTTCGACAACAAATATTGGTGAAAAAAGTTATTTGTTTGTAGGGTAAAACAAAAAGCACTACCAATTACACGCTCAAAAACCTAGCTGATGGCTACCTGGGCTCTCCATCTTCGACTCCAACTTCTAAAACCAAGTTCCACAAACAAATCCACACAGACTTCCTTTAAGCACACAGGCATGCCTTCTTTTTCATTCTTATGCAACATGCAACATGCCAGTGATAGGCATGTTCACATGCAACTTCATACTCAAAGTATATGTGTGGATTGAATACCAATCCATGCGGCATTATGAGTTCTCCATAAAACACGGCAATCTGCTCTTCATAGTCATGATGAAGTTAGGTAAAGTGTCTGGTGCATCAAGCGCCCTAAGCGACTTCTATGCGATTCTGCTTTTCTTGAGTCGAATTCTAAAGGGGCTTTTTTCTTTGCTTCTTCTCCCCTTTAGGTCTCTTTGCTTCGGCGCGCTTTGGACGGGCAGGCTTCCGGTTTGGGCAGTAACTCTCCCACTTGTTTTGTGTTTCCAAATCTGATCGGGTCAAATCTTCATGTTTTATGCGGCGTCATTGGCCGGATAGCTCGATAATAGTCTACTCACCTCCTTCTTTGCTATATCAATCATTACTTGCTCCGTGCTAGGGGAGTTGTTGTCAACCTCAATCTTACTAATAATCTTAGCCAAATCGCGTTTGGGCAGTTATCCTTTCGTTTCCAACTTCTTTACTTCCCTCATCAATCAAAGAAATATTGAAACTACAATTGCAAAGCAGAAGAAAATTCATTTTAAACTGGCGATTTCTTTTAATTCCATCAGGGTGTTCTTACACAAGAAAGGTAGGGTGTGCTGGCTTTGAAAGGATATGCGGTTTTCATTTTTTTTAGCATCTTCTTTCTTTTACATCCATATCATCCCTTGGTTTTCTCGACCAAAAGCGGTAACTTTTGTGTTGTATACATCCCAATTATCTTATGACCCTCCTCCAATCACTCACCCACAAACCACAATGCTCCCAAGCAACCGCCAAAAAAGCAGAGTTTCTCAATTCGTTGTTTGGTGAAAATCTACTTAGGAATCGGGAACTTCGACAAGTCCTCAATTATTTACTTGAATGATGCGGGCCAGAAATAAATTTTTATTTTACCTTTTTCTTTAAAGGATTGAATGGTTACTGTCCATACAGCGTGTTCCAATCTTCTTGATCAAGGTATCCACAAACCACTTGATTTTGAGGAATAATCCCTTCTCAGAATAGCCATAAAAGCGTTAGATTAACCAAGGAAACGGGTATGAGCGGGAAGGGAAAAAATCTAGGAGAACGAACCGAGTGGCAAAATAGAGGGTATAATGTGCGTGCAATGAGATCAATTTAACCGATTTATTTGTGAATGATTACGGGTCACGGCGATGGGATCATTGTTTTGTGGCGGAAGCGAGAAGGTCTGAAGAATAGGCTGCTTGGCGGTGCTTTAATCTGCTTCGCTTGTCGCGGCTTTTTTGTACCCCAATATCTAGCTTAGACCATTATATGTGATCTCATTTTGGCCGGTACTCCATCATTACGATAAAAGTTGGTAGCTTTTGATGCATCCATGAAGGCAAAATGTATATGTTATGACATTCTATATTATCACTGCTCTACGGGGAAAAGTTTTGAAAAACATCGGATACTTTGCATACTTCCACATTTTGTATACATGGTGGTAAGTGCACAAACCCACATCGTTAATGATTTCAAATCGATTTACCAATAATACCACAATAGATGGACTTTACACTTCTCGAAACTTCTGTTAAAGGCGGAGAGGCGGGGCTTTGAGGAAATTAAAAAAAACAACTTTATCTAGTTTTAGTCTTTCTTGTTGATTTAGCAAAAGCAGGTTGAAAACCACTCTCATCGTCCATGGATGATAATTACGGTGTGGATTATGCTTGCCTTTGTGACAAACCTTTGATATGATCATAATTCCGTATCTGAAGCATAATAGCGATTATCCACGAGAATAATTACAAAGACAATTTTACGGTTTTAATCCTTCCAATACGCATTCTATAAAATAATTGGCGTCTCTCTCATGGCGGTGTTCATACAACACGGCGTCTATGAAAACATGTTCCTAGTCTTAAGCCACATAGATCAAAGACTAAGCAGGCATCTTGTAGAGCCAGAGCATCGAGAGCTCGTAATAGAAAAGCATAATGCGCGACATCATGTGAATGGATGCAAATATAAATAATGAGTTTGAACGACAAGATTGAGAGGGAGCTATGACAACCACAATCTAGGATGGCATGTTATACATGAGATCATGTGTGAAGGTCATAAAATCCATAACAAAGCAAGACCACGAATTGTAGATCTATCTATGTCTTGGTACAACATAAAATGATTTCGACATTATAAGAATTAAGCGCTATGACTCATTATTAAAAAATGTGATGAGGGCGTTTGCTTTAATCCACGGGTATGAAGGTTCCCCAAGGCAACGGTGGAGGCTTGAAATTATCTTGCCATAAATCCTTTGTAGAAACCGACATGTCGAGGATCTCTTTCTCCATTTTGTCCTTCCATTGTTCAACATGCATAATAGCTAAGATCGAGGAGGAAGAATCACGATTGAATGTGCTAAAACAAAGGGAAAAACGAATTTACCTTAAACTTAAAAGCTTATTGTTACAGCAGTTCGTGCCCGTTAGCCATTTGGCGATGGGCGGAGATAAAGGGCGAGCGCCTCACAGTTGATTCACCTATAGCCCGGCAACAATTGCTTGGTAGCACTTTCGGCAAGAAAGTATCCCTACTCTCGCAGGATTGCCTAGGAAATCAGAACCTTGCCATAAAATAGATCATAGTTCATCACCTTTCTGGTAGCCAGTATGATCCTTTGGATATGATTGTCACGATTAAACCTCTGAGTGGCACACAAAATAGCTCCAACAAATTTGCATTTCAATGAGTCTACCGCTCAACTTTGGTGCGGGTGGATGCCTTTGAGCTCCACGGGCGGCGAGGGCCACAAAAAATCTTTATCCGCGTTTCTTTTATCTTTAGGGTTTAAGTTGCTCTTCACGGTAACTCTGGCACAAGGGGCATGCACTGTGACTATTCTTTCCCAAAAAAGAGGCATGTTTACTCGAGGGCTTGGTCGCCATCTAGTGGAGTAGCAACTAAAGGGGCTTGAAATTCGATATCCAGGCATACTCGGCGAGAAAAATCCATCCCTTTGAGGGACCCATCTATCTTTGATTGCTTAATTTGCTTCTTGCTTTATTCTTTTCCTTTGTCGGGAGGAGGCTTCTCAATCAATGCGATGCCTTTTAAACCCCCCAAGCTCTTTGTTTGGAGCTTTGCGAGGCGTTAGAGATCGCCATGCAAACATGTCTAAAAAGCGGTCTCCCCGTTAAATAAGCGGAGTAGCGTTTGTTAAAGATAGATTTCTAGGAAAAAGCCATTTACAAAAACTTAGATAATTCAAAAACCAATTTTACTCTACATTTTGCCCGCAAATAGATATACATAATTGAAATCGCCATTTTGGAACCGTTTTTTTTAATAATCTTATATATAGGAAGGATATAGGAAGGAAATAGGAAGGATAATGGCTATGTAAGTTAAGGGTTGAAGGCCTTGAGGGGGTCGAACCACAGGTTACTCCAAGGCCCATTAAAGAAATATGTATACCTATGGTGCATGTTGCCTCTATCAATACAGAATGCAAGCAATCATTAATAGATATATCTAAAGAAGGATTTTTTTTTTGTTTTAGAAACAAGACATGAGGAAAGCAACCACATTATCTATAAAAATAAATAGACATATGTTTGCATGTTATTGGCGAAGTGGTACAAGACCAATGGAGCATACACCAAACTAAAACCTTCTCCCCATCGGCAAGTACTTCAACCGGGGAAATTTTGGCAAGGAAGATGGCACCCGGGCGACAATGTGGTGAGGCTTAAATTATAGGCGAGGCAAGACATGTACAGAGACCTTTGAATTTCATTCTAGGTATTGCGGCTCCTCATTTTAAGGAAAAAACTTCCTTCCTTTACTTTGCTACTGGACATTTTAATAAGCCCATGAAGCGCAAAATGTGCAAATCAAAATTACTTACCCGTCATTGACAAAGTTCCATACCACTTGTACTAGGGCTGACATTTTGGGCAGCTTTGAACATGGTGATAAGGCACAACTTGATGGTTTATTATTTGATGAATATTCAGGATCAAAGCCAATGTAATGTCGGCCTTAAGCGTTCCCCCAACAAGAGCGAGCTCACGTTGTGCATCATAAAAAAAGACAAATCCATCTAGATTAAGCGGGTTAAAGACCCAGAAATTACAACCCTTAAGATCAAATGAACAGCGGGTTATAAGACTTGGCATGAAATACCTTACGCTTTTGATTCTTTTACAAACTTATTTGGATCTTTCTTGTTGGATCTCTCATAGAAGTATAACATCCTTTAGTTGTCTAGGTGTTTCTTCTACCAAAGACAAGGAAACATCGGTTTTAATCCTGGCAACCATCTACAAAATAAGGAAATAATGAAGGCGGGTCTCTAGCTGGTATATAAAATTGGAATCATGAAACCCTAGGAATACTCACATATCTATCATTTTCATGGGACTATCTAAGAAAAATCTTGGGGAAAACACAATTGTTGTTTGCAATAGTGACTGCAATGGACTACCAAAGATCATATAATGTATGAAAATAGCAAAATAAAATTTGTAAACCTAGAAAGAAAAACATTGGAATAATATAAACAAGAATATTGATGCCATTCTTTTTGAACATGTGAGAAGTCCACCAATAACATTGGCAGCTCTTCAAGATAGAAACATATCGGATATTTGAACCCATAGAACAAAGCTATACCGATATCGGATAAGCTTGGAGTTAGCCATTATAAGAAATTCAAAAACTATAAGGACTCATTTTGAGAAAATGTGGCCATGGCGGGTTGATTAATCCCATCGTATTTTGCCATCCTATTGCGGAGGGAGTTCTTTGCCAAAACCCCTTTTCCTACACAAACCCTAAGCGGATATGTAGAAACCCTAAGCGAGATCCCCGTCTTGCATGCTCTTCAAAGAATAATACAAATAATTCTTTTTGTGAATAGGAACATATAATGTGCAACCATTTGCAAAACCATAGATAAAATGCCATTCAAATATAAAAATCAATGTGCAACCATTGCAAAACCATAGATAAAATGCCATTGAATATAAGAATCCAATGTGCACTCTAGATATCTTGATTGGTATGCGTTATTGTCGGGCCCATGAAATCATATGAAAACCATGCCAAAAAAGTATAAAATTACAAAAAACCCCATTTATAATGCTAGATATTGTATTGAACATCTCGAGGAATGCTATAGGAATTCCGCATAACATCGATTTAATAATTTAGCCTTCTTCTAATTCATGTTATCGTTCATCAATTCACCGGATTATGAATTGTCCCATTAGAAGTCATTTCCAAAGTTGATGGCTTTGAGAATGACAACAAATGCGACATTATAATCTTACAACACCTCTTTAAGGGAGGAGAGACTTTACTTTGTAGCATGTGATACAAAAATCTTTTTATCCTAGTCTTATGGTTACATTGAATTACCTTTCCCCGATACTTTCCTTCCAAACCAAAGCCAAATTTTGAATATTTGTTTTGTTGTAAAGGAGGATCTTAAGGTGTTTGTCTCCCAATTTCCTTTTCATTTTGCAAGTTAAAATTTTTTAAGAATAGCCTTGAGCTATACGTTTTATGGTGGTATCTCTTGAGACAACTATTATATGCGTAGCATACTAGTTGGTCTTGTAAATTTTATTCTTTTCCAGAAATTTGGACTTGAAAACTTTTAGCCTAAGGGGGCTAGACTTGGTTAAAACTGATTGTGGACTCAATGGGGTTGCCTGCAGATGGACTTGGATTTGTATTAGATTGCCATATAATTTCTTGATCGGCGATGATCAATCGGGAAGGGGAGGAATTGATTATAATGGTGCTTTCGGAAAAATGGCTACAAAACAAAGAGAATGAGAAATAAAAGTCAAAATTAATTTGAAACCATCTAAACAAGTTATATTTAGACCTCTAGGAAGAGGTAGTTAAATTAGACAAAGATTTTAATGGTATTATAAGGATTTACGATAGGAATAGCCAGGCGTCCACTATAGGAGCGGCTATATTACAATGGTGAGCGACTTTAGTAACAAAAGGGTTGAAAACCATATATACATACCTAAGACCCACAAAGAGGAATGATGGACGTTTGGGAATGCGGTGGGAATCTTGACCCGGATCTTCAATAGATATATCGATTCAAGGTAGGCGGATTGGTGGGCGATTGACATTAAAGATCATTTCTATAAAAATAAATAGACTCCATCAAGCGGCCTGTTATGCGGATGGTGATTCGGATCAATGTTTCACCAACTCCAAACACCAATATGCCTCAACACCTTTTCCATTTCTATATTTTTATTCATGATACCTCGAGGAAGATGGCATAATCAATGTGGCGGGTGGGTGATTGATTGGTGAATCTTGTGATCCTTTAAAATTCGGGTTCACCGCCCACTTCTTTGGGCTATCTATTCTCTTCAATTTATGGTTTTGCTAGATCTGGGATTCTCTAGTGCTTGAATTGAATCACCTATCATTCAAATACATGTTGGGGCCGATTGATTTTTCGGTTCAATGAGAATGGTACAATATAGGAACCCATAATTTCTTAGACATTTATGAGAATCCTCCACCAATAGGCTATTTTTGTAGTTGTATGATGTTATATGATGACCACACTAATTGCATATTTTCAAGAATATCTTTCTTGCTTGGTTAAGGAATGTTGAATTGGTAGCCTCACAATGTGATTGATCCCAAATGAACTCAAATGCGCTAAGGAAAAGCTTTTGAGAGTATTGTAAGGTTTTCTTTAGGCAATGTTGTGGCGTTCTCATTATTTTATCTCTAATATATAATTGTAATATGGAGGGTAAGGGACCAGCTTAAACCTATTTAAGTATTTTTTTAATCATTTGTTTTAGAATTGGACGCGTGTAAGTGTGAAAATTCGGCATGTCAAAAGCCTTTACGTGTGTCGGGGAAAAATTCTTAAAACATTACGAGGTCTTTCTAGAAGCTGCTATCACATGTCTCGTTGCCTCTCAAACCTGGGATCATAATGAAGACGGATTATTTGATCTTTTTATTGTATATAAAAATTGGAATCATGAGACACAAAGAGTATATCCTTCACATTCTGGGATCGCATGGGACTAGGAGCGAAAAAATCTTGGAAAACACAATTGTTGTTGCAATAGTGACCGCGGGACTACAATAGAGTAAATTATATAATGTGAAAGGAGGCTATAGCAATAAAATTTAGCAACCACTAAAAAAAAAAAACATTGAATAATAAACAAGATATTGATGCCATTTCTTTTTGAACACAAGGAGTCCCACCAATAACATTAGCAGCTCTTCAAGATAGAAACATATCGGATATTTGAACCCATAGAGACAAAGCTATACGGGATATCGGCATTTGGAGTTTAGAAATTGAAATTCAAAACTATGAGACCTTTGAAACCTTTGAGACCTATTGCCCATGGTTAAATTGGTATCCCGCCTTTGCCATCTATTGCCGGATCCCAATCTAATTGCTGCAAAACCCCTTTCCTGCACAAACCCGAAAAAGTGATATTAACACAAAAAGAAATCAGATTAAAGATGCTTGCATGTTTGAGGCCCTTCAAGCCCGGGAATCAAAATTGGAAGCCCAAATAACGGGCTTTTGTGAATAGGAACTATAAAATGTGCAACCATTGCAAAAAAATAGAAAAAATGCCATTCAAATCGAAAAGTTCAATGTAGGCAACCATTGCAAAACCATAGATTAAAATACCTTGGTTCGAATATAGGATTCAATGATGAAGTATCTAAATTATTGATATCAAAAATTAGCCGATTGCTTATGGCCCATGAAATTCTATGAAAACCTGCCCAAAAGCGGTGGAATAAAATCTTTGTCAAAAACCCCTTGACAAAATAATGCTAGTTTGTACATTAGAACATCAATCGTGAATTGCTATGTCGAAATCAAGTTGTAACATCGTTTAAAATTTAGCCTTTTTTTGAAAACAAGGAGGGATTAATGTTTTCTTAACTAAATTGATGGTTTTGGTTGTAGTTGGGGTTTTCATTTCAACCAAATAGAGAGGTTTTGATTGCTCTACTTTTCAACTTGAATTGATAGTTTACAAATACACAAGGAGGAGAGACTTTACTTTGTAGCATGTGTGTGAAACTTAATATCATTGGCTCTCGGTTTTATGGTTACATTGAATTGTTGTTCTCGCAAATATCAATCAGCCCAAAAGGATAAATTGAATTTTTGTGTTTTGTTGTTTATACATTTGGTCCAACAAAGTTTTGGCCCCATTCGGGGATCATTTTGCAATTTTAAAATTTGTTGGAAGAATTTCCTTGAGCATGACCCGGTGTTTATGCCACTCCAACCTCTTGTAGACAATTAGCGGTTTTAAAAGCACCCAAACTATAGTTCATTGAACCTTGACCATTAATAAACATACAAGGCATTAAAAATTACAAAGATATGCAAAGGGTTCTCCAAACCTTTATTCAGATTGTGGAGTAAACTCATTATGCTCATTGAAAACATGCAAATTTGAAATATAGCTATGTAACTACTTACACATTATGAAAATGTATAAGGGATGTCTTAGCTATGTAACTATGGCTATGTAATTACTTACACATTTTTTAGTATAGAGGATTTCTTAGCTATGTAACTTGCACGAACCTCAGTTAAACCCCCAATCCCCAATCAGGGAGCCCCCCCAATTTGAAGCCTTGGTTACGTTAGGAAAATGTATAGGGGAAAAAGTAATGTAAATGTATAGGGGAAAAGGTAATATATAGGGAAGGAAGGCGTTGAAGTTGAGCCAACTAGAATGCGGGATAAAAGAAGAAAGCGGAAGGTGGAAGCGATAAAAAGAATAGCGGAAGGTGAAGGTTAGACCTATAGAAAAACCTATGTTGTTGGGCGTGAAGAAACAAGCTCGGACATACAAGATGAAAGGGCTCTCCTTCAAAATCAGCGGTATTATACATATCATATCAATATGTTTTGGATGTCAAGCATGGCGTTGATCGATTTAAGCATGATTTAAACACATGACGAACCACCATAGGAAGATCCCATTTGGCAAGATGGTGTTTTGATGGTCATCCATAGTTCTAACTTCATAAACAATATGGAAATTCAAATTTTAGCCTCCTTTGTTTTTCTACTAGCTATGCGTTATGAGGTAAATCGCATTGGCTTAGGGTTTTTAAAGAAACCCTCTGGTAAGAATACTAGGGGTTGCAATCTTAGATGCCTTTACGGATATTAAAATATATGCAATGCTTGCTAAGTTGGAAAGTTAGTTTGCAAATGTTTAGTCTTAGCATAGGACTAAACAAACAATCAAACAAATTTCATGCTTCGGGTGGTTTTGCAAAGTGCAAAATAGTGAGTCCATGAAACTATTTTAGTATTATCTCCATAAACTTGCCCCGAGAGGCTAGCATGATTCATATACTCTTCCTCTTCTTTCCACCAAAGATTTTACAACTCTTTGATGGTAAAACTTCCTATGCCTTAATTATCCATTTATTCCAATCATCCCAATCATCCACAATCATTTTTGCCCCTCAATCCACATCGATTGAACAAACATGGATGAAAGAAGAAGATAACAACCAAGAAAGCGGAAAAGGTCCCAAAATGTAAAACACCATTCTTTGCCAGATTGGCCATAGACAATATATGAATAATCAATAGCATGTCACCCAATAACATCATTTTTTTAACCATTTAGTAGTGGCGTTCTGCGACAAAATTTTATATGCTATACATATACATACAAAATATATGATACATCACGATCATGTAATGTAATTAGTTAATAGGACATAGTAGCTATGCTAAAATTGCATTACTTAATTTAGCTGATTATGCAATCTTAGCTAGTTAATAACTAACTAGTAATGGCGCCCAGCGTTGCTGGGCATAAGTTGGGAGCCTATAAATGTTTTAGTCGGAATGAGAAAAATGTATAGTCATAATCCAACTTTATCTTGGGAAATTGAAAAAAGACTTGAGAGGTAGTTTATCTTGGGAAATTGCGAAACGACTTGAGAAGTAGGTCGTTTACAGAATAAAACACAAAAATAGGTTGTGGATAGAATATTTCATAAACGTATGAGGTGGCATACTATGATATCATAGTGTCCATATATGGCATCTTGAATGGGTATCCTTCGAAATATATGTCAAGCAAAATCAAATTTAAAGTTAAGAATGGAATGAAAGGCCTCATATGATGTCTAGAATGCCTAGCATATGACAACATTCTTTGATTCTCAATATTTTGAGTGTTGAATATTCCTTTGGCATTGCAAATTATAAGCAACATTTGAATTAGAGTTCATTTGAATTAGAGTTCATTGTTATTCGATTGAGTGAGAACCAACATAGCATTAAGCAAGAGATTGCAAACTCTCTCTCTCATAGTATTCCTCAAAAAAAAAAAAATAGCTTGATGATAAATGCGGCTATGTGCATATTCCAAAAACATCAATGGATCAAGTAGCGAAATTTGGGTAAAAGGCTCTTTGGATGAACACCATCCCTTAATTGAGAGAGATGGGGCGATTGAGCGTTGTGTTTGAAGTCAAGCTGTTGCTCAGATTGCATTGTAAACTTGAAATTGTAATTACCTCAATGTTCAAATTTGCACTTACTGCAGATACTTAATAAGAATGTAAATCGATTGGCGTGGCGAAATCGGCATTCTTTCTCAAGGCGAGCATGCATGCATTGCATGCGTCGCATACATGCATCGCATGCGTTTTGGGGTCGTTCATCGGGTTGGGTGTTTGCTACTTATTGCGAGTTCTTCATCGGCGTTTCCAGGCTTCCTCTTCTCTCGGTGGTACCTTATTCTCTTTGATTTGTTTTCGAGGCGGGGAGGGGCTTCTTCACCTGGTTTGGCCAATTTGGCGTTGCTTTCCTGCTATCCTTTCCGGCCTTTAGCCTTCATCCTGTGACCTTCGTCCCTCGATCCTAGTTTGTTAAGGAAGTCCTTTGGTATTGAGGGCTTTGTTGGTTTCATGCGGTCGCGGTGCAAGAATGTCGTCGATTCGGCGTAGCGAATCGGCATTCTTGCTCAAGGCGAGCATGCATGCTCACATCGTCGCATGCATGCATCGCATCGTTTTGGGCCGTTCATCGGGTTGGGTGTTTGCTACTTATTGCGAGTTCTTCATCGGCGTTTCATCGGCGCTTCCTCTTCTCTTATTCTCTTTGAACCCACCCTCCCCCTTCTTTGTTTATTATATTTTGTACAAGTTACGTTTATCATGTTTTTCCACCCGGTGGGTGATGCTTTTCCACCCAGCGGGTGATGCTATTCTTTGGTATGTTTCTCATTTGTTGTTGGTGATGTGCGGTGGGTTGGCGGCGCCATCCGTTTTGACTTCTCCATGCGGCGGGTTTTGGGGCGATTCTATGCCTTACGTTTGTCTAAGCCCCTTGCGAAGGCTTATCACTAGGGTTTTCCTCGAAAACCGAAGGGTGAGGTTTTTAATCCGGTGATAAGCTTTCGGCGGTACATCAACCACTCATCTATTAGCATTGTATTTGTTTTGGGGTCCAAATGATATAATTGGATTTTCCCTTTATTTTTAGGTGGGTAGTTCGCATGTGTGCGGCTATCCCTGTATCCTCATTGTAGAAAATCTGCTGAGATGAATGAGAAGCCTATCTATCGCTTTGTTGGTTTCATGCGAGTCGCAGTGCAAGAATGGCTTAAAGAGCACATGTTGAAGACAACTGCTAAGCATGAATACTATAATCTGTAGGCTTATTAAGAACTTCGTAAGTGTCAATACCATAATCTGTTGGCTTGTCTTCACCTAGCCAGTGTGCTTGTCAAAAAAGCATTATACGTTCTCAACACAGAATTATAGGGCGCTACCATTGTCATATTGAACCACGTCTATGATAGATCAAATCTTATCACGCAGCTACATGACTCAATGTCACAGATGTGGACATTAATACATTCAAAACTAAAGCTTACTTTCAAACTTAATTAAATCTGCCAAAGGATGGCATCCTGACAAAAAGCTTTTTTACACCACAGCTCTGCACCTGTCCAACTCCCGCATTCATAAGCAGCTAACAATAAGTAATGACCATGCGGTTTTAAGCAATTTCTCCTTTTTCATGCAACTTTCCTGATCGTGCAAGCATATCCACCATGCAAATATAGTGATTCTCTATTAACACAATACTATATTCTTTCATTAGATTAAAATAGTGGTGGCCCTTTTTTCACGGGCCGACCCTAGACATGTGAATGTCCGTAAGTCGAGTTTCAACCTTAATTTACGCATCTTCTCAAAATTTGATTTCATTACTCATGCTAAATGCTTTTATCATTCAAGATAAAAGATCAAATGCTACTTCTATTTCAATAGAGAACATGCGTGTCAACTAAAGTATTGCCAACAAAAATGTCTCTTGAGCTCAATGTGTATTTTCACCTTTTGTCTAGGACCTTACATGCTAATAAAGAGGTAACACATGTGAAGATGTTTGATAAGATTCCATCCATTTTCTTCTCTTCAAAAGCTTTTAATGAAACTTCATCAACACCATTTTCTGAATATCCTAGAATTAGTGCAAGCTAAAATCCAACATCTCAAATCAAATTGGCAATCTGATAAAGTATTTCTTGGGCCTCTATCGATTGCCGCGCATTTAGTGTGCATAGCAAGCACAACAAACAAATGTTTTCATACCCCTACCTCAAAAGTTCCTGGCGTATCTCTCTACCCATGTCTAAGGCTCATAAGCTAGCACAAACCTCCATATGCAAACAAACGTCTCCACATTAGAAAATATGCCCACGAAGTTCCATTTCTTTAAATAATGTTAACGATTGCGAACCCAATGCATTACTGCCGAAGATCTGAGAAAATGGGTCGGCTCGTGTTTCTTCGAGTATTCTACCAGTTGTTGCATCTCTGAACAACATTTTCAGAACAACGATAATACTGTAGAAGAATTGCATATTTGTCAAATCATGACATGACTCTGCAAGAGGGGCAATATAACTGGCTATGGCATCCTTCCTTGACCGCCCCGCAACCCTTAAAATTTTCGGGTGCAAGAATCCATGCGATCTGCGAGAATCCTTTGCAACCATCATATGCCATAATTTGTTGTTGCAAGATCGAGCTTCTGGCACACATAATGAAGAGGAGCCATCGGATCAATCAAACCCTCTTTAATTAGATCTCGGATAAACTGAAGCGGCACAAGCGCCCAGACAATGACGAACTAAACGAATTATGATGTATTCTAACAGGATTGAACTCAAACGCCGGCCTTTGAGCATGCAAACAAAAGCTATAAGAAGAAACGCTGATTCTGGAAGGAATGGAAAAGGAAAATGAGATGTTTTCGAAAAGTGTTAGGAAAATAGGGTTAGGGTTTGGTTGACGACATACTTACCCAATAACATTATAATAAAAGATTATGTTAATTAGCTATTAATTAAGCTAATTAGGCTAATTAGCAAGTGCTACTCGGGCCAAATCGGTTGGCCCTAATAGATTGCTAATCCAGGTATAATCAAAATTGGGGTGGACAATTTTGCCCCAAATCAATTTGGGGGATTTGGGAGAGGAGGAGCAGCTTGTTCAAACCAGAGAGATGGAGATTTTGAGAGACGACGCTTCTAGCCAAAATACCGATTAGTGTGTAGATAGCTTGAGCTTCTAGCTAGAATTAAACCTTGTATGATTAGATGAATGGTTAATCTTTTATTGTTGTTTAAATTGAGGTTATGGATGCATTTATGATTTATATAGTTCCTTTGTTGCATCTCTTCTGCTTGTGGGATAAGAATAGAATAGAATAGAATAGATTTTTTAGCGCCCACGGAGACCGATTGGCCTATGGGACCCAAACAAAAAGAGAGCAGCAAGCGTATTACTGACAGGATTAAAAAACCCCTGCCCCAAAGGGTTTTCGAGGGAAAAACCTTAGCAGTAATAAGTATGCTGGTACGCTGTACAATTGTATAGGACAGTTCAATACCATCCCGGAGGACACAACTGAGTCCGTGCATCCATAACCTCCTGGAGGTATTACCCCAACAAACTCACTGACGCCGTATTCAATAACTCATGCAACGGTTGGCCAGGCACTAGTAATCGAACATACCGCTCTCGGATATGGGCAAACGCTGGGCAGATCTGGAGGGCATGACATTCATCCTCAATGGCGCCCTGGTGGTAACACTGACAAAGCCTTTGCTCTCATGCTTCCCGAGCCCAACGTCATGTCTCAATGCGGAGGGGATGTGCACCCGTGCAAATGGAAGCTATAAGTCTGCGCTTCTTCATGGGCAACTGGGTGTACAAGTACTGGTGTGGACCTCTCGTGAGCCTAGGATTTACTTGCTGCTGATAGTGTGCCAGCTTAACGTGCGTCAGAGCATCTGCATCCCAGAGCTTGTGAAGGAAAGTAGCATCTAGGTACAACTTAAGTGCCTTGTGATCTTTCTTTGTCCTTACATGTACACATCTATTTGCCTGTACACCCCAGGTGAGAGCCATTGAGCTTGCTTGTCCTTCCAGCAGGATTTCAGGCATTGGGGACCCATCGCCATGGCCAAAGCAAGGTTGGGCAAGCATGTATATATCACCCATAGCGACCACCTTCTGGAAGTAAATGATATGGCGTTCCAATGCAGCCTGTGGGGTAGAAAACCTGTCTCCTGGAGTAGGATCTGGTATGGAACTGTGGACTTTACCCCAAGGACTCGTGCCAAGAAGGCTTTATGCACATGCTCGAGGTCATTCCAGGTGTTGAGGGATATTACCGGACCCCACACTTTTGTCCCATATAAAAGGACCGGCTCGACCAAGGCCCGAAACAAGTGAGACAGGTGGCCCTAGGCATACAACTCTGCCTTGTGGCTGTTGTTCTGCATGGCATATAGTGCTTTCCAACCCGCCGTGGCCCGCAACCTGCTGGCAGCATCCCAATGGGTGTAGAGAACTCGATCCCCAAGTACTTGTAGGTCGGAGCCACCTCTACATCTTGTCCTTGGTAAGTGAATGAGGGAAGCTTTGGCTGACAGGATGATGAAACTAGCAGCACCCTAGTTTTGGCCAAATTAACTCGCATGCAAGTGAATCGGCAAAAAGTGTCAAGTGCATCCAGGTGATGTTGCATGTCCTCTGGATTATAGGCCAGGAGGTTGACATCGTCAGCATGTATGAGTTGCCGGATTGTGTGATGTATGAGATGGGCGCTCGCACCTCAATGCTCAGAGAGCCAATCTTCGGTGGTCAATGTATAGGCCAAAGAGTGTGGGGGGAGGGGGCAACCCGGCGCACTCAATACCTACTGATTCTTGGCTGTCTGGCGATGTGATACGGCTGAGCATGCCTCATTATAGCCTACATACGCATTACGCAAGTCAAGGGGGTCCCCATTTGCCGCACTCTGTCCCATAACTTTGTCAGGGCCCGGCGTGGTCAAAAGCTTTTGCGAAATCCCGCGAAACAACGATCGGGTTTTGTGGTGATTCTTGCTATCCTCAATCAATGTCGCAGAGTGAAGATATGATCAATGGTGGAATGTCGGGCGAAAGCACTTTGTGTCGAGCTTCGCACATCTGCCTCGTCTGCCCATATTATCAGCCGTTGCTCAAGGATGCCAGCCAACAGTTTTGCAAAGAGAGAGCTGATCATAATAGTGAAATAGTTGGTCGGGCATTGAGGGTCCCTTGCCTTGTATATGGGCACAACTCTACTAGTGGTCCCTGGGGAGGGGAAGCCTTCTTGTAATGCTTTATTGAATAATGCCGTGAGGACAAGCACTAGTGGAGGCCCAGCCCATTTCAGAAGTTCCGCTTGCATGCCATCTAAATTTGCTGCCTTCCCATTAGCTAGACGTTGTAGGCCCATGATGACATCCCCCTCTGTGATGACCAGAGCCATGCCTATCTGTGGAGGGACTGGTGTCCGGCCCCCGAGCGGGTTGTAAAGCTGTTGTAAGTACTGACCCATTGCTCCGAGGTGATATTCCCTGTGGGCTGTACAATCTTGCTCAAGACCCTTCTCCAGAATGTCTTGGGGTGCCGATCCAGGAGACCAAACATCTGTTGATGATGCTCTGCGAGGTATCTGGCTTTCTTGTTCTTGAGGAAGGAGCGGTATTGACTGATGGCCTGTGGGCGAGATGTGGGATCAGTGACTTGCCGGAGTGTGTGTTTGAGCTCCCGACATTCATCATCGAACCATCTATTGCGGGGGAAGGTGGTAGCGCCCGAGGTTCGCCGTGAGCGGCCTCCCCCAAAGCATCTCTCGGCCGGTTTGTCGCCGGTGGAGTGAGTCGGTGAGCAGATTGTTGTTGAAGTGTGGGGAGTTGCAGCAGTCCTGCCAGGTCATGCTCAAGCAGCTGGGCATAAGTCCCTACACGGTCATAGTCCAGGCGCAGCTGGGGCATCTGGGGTGTTGAGGCAGTAGATGCACGGGGAGCTTGCCAATGGAGATGCGAGCGAACGGGGGGCTGGTGGTCGAGTCTACTTCCTCGTCGAAAGTAATGCATTCCAATGGAAAAATGGGTAAGAGGTGCAGATCTTGTTCCTCAACCAGCAGATAATCCACCACACTGGAGCCGCCCCCTTGGTTCTCCTGTCTACAAGTGCAGCGGCTGGAAGATGGCCATTGTGCCAACCCATTACAAATAACCAGGTCAAAGATACTACCCAGCAACAACAACTGCCTGCCATAGCGCGAAATATGGTTGTCGTCTGATATCCTTGGCCAAGCCACCTCTGCGGGGTTCAACTGCAAGACGTCCTCAGCCAGGGGCTCAAATTTTGGGACCTGCTCGGCTCCCGTGCGTGCATTAAAGTCGCCAAGCAACATAACCTTGCCCAACTGTTTGTGTTGCCCTATGTCATCATATAGATCGACATAGGGCTCCAATCTATCCACATCCGAATGAGTGTTATAAAAGTTGCTCTCGGCATGTGGAAAGTAGCATGCTGCTATGAAGAGAATGCTACCACTGTCATGCTACATGCGCACCCACAAGTAGCGATTGTACCTGTCTGTTTTGTGCAGCGAGACTGAGTGCCCCAAGGTTGCACGATAGCAGCAAGCAACCCCACCATGCCCTCGCTTGCCTGTGCACTCATTGAACACCGAGAAATGCAGATAGCCTGGGAGGTTCGGCAGTCTGTGCCCTGCATGTTCCCATGTTTCCATGAGGAAAATGAGATCCATATCTGGTGTAATAGAGTTGAGACTCTCGCCTTTCTGCCAAGGGAAGCCCCGACAGTTCCAAGATACCATCCCGAGGCACAGTTCCTATTTATTGGCATTTGATGTAGACGCTCGATGATCTGTTCCGGCTGCAGGGGGAGCAGTGTGCGGCGCCTGAGCAGCAGTTGCAGGAGCAGTTGGAACAGCGGGAGCAGGAGGTGCAGTAGGGGTACTGGTGGCAGTAGCAGGAGTGGCAGCAGCTTGATGCATTGCATCGGTGACCTCAGCAGGCACTGGCCTAAAAATGCAAAGCTTGCCTCGGACCAGGCCTGCAACACTCCCTCGACGACGTACGTTCCTGACTTGAGCCAGCTGCTACCGGCGGGACTTCTGTTGCATCGGAGTAAGATCCTGGTCGACATACAGAGTAGTCCCCTTCAATTGCCTACTCTGACGCAGAATTGCCTCACGCACTCGCATGTCTGCCACCGTGAAGGTGACAACGCGCGGGCGATCTGTGCGTTGAGCCCCAAGGCGGCTTGCTCGAATAATGTGCATTGTAGTCTGAAATGCCATGCGAAATAAGATCTGATCCTGGATGTGCTTGGTGAGATCCTCTCCTGCCTCCTCCGAGAGTCCACGTACCACCACATTATGACGTCAGCGGCCCTGCTCCTGCTCCTCACTGAGTCGCGGGGCAACATTAGCTATCCCAGCAGGTGATGCATGTTGTCTGGACTGCGTGGGCTGTTCACAGCAAGGGCGGTGTGGTGTGAGAGATGGAGCAGGTGGTGTCTCTCTGCCTGTTTGGCGACTTGTGGGATGTGGGGCATGTGTGCTTGTCTGGCCCCGTGTTGTGGCCTCTGCTGCCTGGAGTCGGGAGCCTAGCTCCTGTTGAAATCTCTGCTGCTTGGCCAATTCATTCGTGCACTGTCGTAATTGTTCATGGACCTCGGCATGGAGGCCCCTGCCTTGCTGAGTAATGGTTGCTCGGAGCTCCTGTATCTCCTGATCTTGTGTCGCAACCCTACTCTGTAGAGTTCTTAGCTCTGCCTGGCTGGCTTCGAAGGCGGCTCGGACGTTTTGTATTATGGTGGCAGACCCCTCAGCTTCTGACTTGAGGCGGGAGATAGTTGCCACTGTATCCTGCTCAACACCCTGCTTGTCCCGTGCCATAGTCTCTATGGTGGTGAGGAGGGAATCCACGCGAGCTCGCAGGTCAGCAAGGCCCTGCTTATCATGTTGCCTCTCAAAGTGTGCCAAGCGAAGCCCGTCTTCTAACTGCTGCATGCGGGTCCCCATCTCTGCAATCTGTTGCCTTTCCGCTGCCAACTGTCTTTTGAGCATGTGCGACGCTGAAGATTGTATCTCTGCTGCCAGTCCTGCAATCCGGGTTCTGTTGCCCTCAATCTGTTCCTCCATTTGTTTCATGGCCCTCGTCTGCGCATGTGTCGGGCTTGAGCAGCCTTCATCCGTCTCCCGGGTCAATCTCATAGATTGGGCCTTTGCCTGGGCCTCCCTCCTCATGCAAGAGGTTTCTCCCTTGTCCTTGTTATCCGACCGGGGCCGTTTTTGTGACGGTCCCTCCCCCTGGTTCTCCCAGTTGGGCTGGGGCTGGGGCTGGGGAATGTCTCCCTCCAAATGGGGGTCTGGGCAAGGGGCTACAGAAGTGGCCATGAGGTTATATGGTATGGAAGGGGATTAGAGAGCTAAAGGGCTATCAAGATTGAGAAATGTTTAGAAAATATAAGCGGACGCCCGCCCTCGATTGGTTAGTTATACGAGGGGGTTTGGGGGTTCAACCACGTGGGTGGGTGGGGAGGGTTGATTCCGGCTACTATTGGAATTCTTTTGGGATGGGCTTGGTTCGAAGAAGCTTTTTGGAATAGGTTGGGATGGGATTGGACACAAGAAAAAAGGCGACTCACCTAGCGAATTACTCTATTGGCGCGCCATGAGTCGTCTTGGTGAGAGAAGGTGGGCCAAGGCGCTAGAGAGACAAGGTGGAGAAGGCGCGAGAGAGAGAAGGTGGAGAAGGCGCGAGAGAGGGAAGGTAGAGAGAGATGAAAAGGAAGGCTAGGGAGAGAAAGTAGAGAGAGAAAGTGGAGCAGGGCGCAGGAGGGAAAGTAAAAACTCTAGAGAAGGTGGGCCAAGGCGCTAGAGAGAGAGAGTGGAAATGGTGGCTAGAGAGAGAGAGTGGAGCAAGGCGCTAGACAGAGAGAGTGGGAATGGTGGCTAGAGAGAGAGTGGAGCAAGGCGCTAGAGAGAGGAGAGAGAGTGGAGCAAGGCTCTAGAGAGAGGATAGAGACCTAAATACTAGTAGGAATATAGATGTTTCTAGCTAGAATTCCATAAATCCCAATAAATGCGGTCTGTACAAGAGCCCACCTGGAGCAAGGCGCTAGAGAGAAAGTAAAACTCTAGAGAAGGTGGGCCAAGGCGCTAGAGAGAGAAAGTGGAAAGGAAGGCTAGAGAGAGAAAGTGGAGCAAGGCACTAGAGAGAGAAAGTGGAGCAAGGTGCTAGAGAGAGAGAGTGGAGCAAGGCGCTAGAGAGAGGATAGAGACCTAAATACTAGTAGGAATAGAGATGTTTCTAGCTAGAATCCCATAAATCCCAATAAATGCGGTCTGTGAACAAGAGCCCACCTGGCTGTGGAGGTTATACTGTGATTGAGCACCAGCCAACGGACACAATGGTGAAGAGGAAGTGGGATCTTGATGGGCAACGCTACTGGGTCTCCATAGTGTGCTAGGCTTATAGCCGATCATCGTGGGTGGCCGGGTTATGGATCTGACACCCCCTGGGTTGCAGGCAACGTCCCGAAAGAACGTCCTGGGCTCGTGGGGGGAATCTCGATCTATGCATTTTGGGGGGTTAAAGTTGGGTACGTACGTGTGTAAGATCCTCTCGTCACCCATGGAACATTGTTCTCTGGGAAGGGACTTGTCCCTTTTCTGCCTCATCGGATGGGAAATGCAATCTAGAGTAGTCTCATAGGGTGATTCGATGAGATTACGTTTGCGGAAGGCTACAATCATGTCATAGCATGTTCCAACTTATCTGCAAAGTGTGCACATGAGGGGCGGATGGAGTAGACTACTCTAGCCATTGTCCTATGGCAGCCAACCATCTATTGTTATCCAGAGACCCTGACTGTCAATCGACCCCTTGAGTCTGAACCCAGGGTAGAACTCTCATTTCTGATGCACTTTGTATGCTATATTAGTATTATGTTGGTGATCGTATTGATGATGGATGGGCCACCCTTCGTAGTGGCATATTATTTATGTGAATTGTTGCTAGTGCTAACATGTATATAGGCTTCTGCAGTGTAGCATATCCCAGAGAAGGCATGGGGCGAATGACGACTCCACTCGGACATGACCATCCCAAGTGGTCCGAATCAGATGGAGGGCCTTTCCTGGTGATAGAGTTGCTGGGAACGAGAATTTTCCGTATTTATGCGATTGAGCATCGTATAGGTTCGGGGAGCGTCACAATGGTATTAGAGCCATGATCTCGGTAGAACGGATCATAGCATTGGCAATGCCCTAATTAGTTAGATCGAATAGTTCGTAGTGAGAGCTAAAGAAATCCTCTTAAAATCTTGTGTGATATGCCAAAATATAGGTGTCTGAAGGATGGGTCAATTAGGAAGAGAAAGGTAGGAGAAGAAGGAGCAACCATGTTGAGGATGGGCTAAGTAGAGGTCACTTGCTCCAGAGGCCATAACTTTTTGTAGAAAACTGAAAGCCCCACCCAAAGGCGTATTAGTTGGGATATTTTTAGACCTTTCTAAAATATTGCACTGCGATACATTTTTTGTTTAGAATTTGATTTTAAACTCGAAAACAGCGCAATGTAATTCGCAATTAAAAAAAAAAGGGTGTTGTGCACGGAGGGTTGCCCCGCCAGGACAGGTTCTGTCACTGCTGTCAAACGGGTGCCATTGAGGATGAGTCTCACACTTTCCAGAGTTGCATTCAGTCAGATCCAGGCCAGATACGCTCCCTTAGTACGGCCGGACTTGCCCCTACATTTGCTGATGAACACACCGTCAGTACGTGCTCTGGGGTCGTACATTCAGGAGGTACTGGATCTGCGAGCTCACCTTTGCTCCCGCCTGGCTGCCCACTGATCAGGCACTACAGGTGCGGTGCATGAGTGTATATATTTGTGTGTTTTTGCATTTTGTATATTGGAACAGTTTGTCAGCAGGCTGATTGCTGCCACGGTTTTTCCCTCGAAAACCCTTCGGGGCGGGGGTTTTTTAATCCGGGTAGTAATCCGCTTGCTGCGCTTTTGTATTGGGTCCCATAGACCGATTGATCTCCGTGGACGATAAAAATACCCTCCTTCCTTCCTTCCTTCCTTCCTTCCTTCCTCTGGTGACCCAAGAGTGCATTTTCGATTAGATTGTTTCGTGTTAGAGCTTCTTTGTTTTAGGTCTCTACCCTCCCTTATCCCACAAGCAGCAGAGATGCAGCAAAGGAACTACCATGAATCATAAATCCATCCATAACCTCAATGTAAACAACAATAAAAGATTAACCATTCATCTAATCTTACAAGGGTTAATTCTAGCTAGAAGCTCCAGCTATCTACACCTTAACCAATATCTTGGCTAGAAGCGTTGTCTCTCAAAGTCTCTATCTCTCTGGTTTGAACAAGCTGCTCCTCCTCTCCCAAATCCCCCAAATCGATTTGGGGCAAAAATTGGGGTGGATGCCCAATTTTAATTATCCCTGGATTAGCAAGTCCATTAGGGCCAACCAATTTGGCTCAAGTGGCGCTTGCTAATTAGCTTAATTAATAATTAATTAATATAATTAATTATTAACTAGCTAAGGTTGGATAATTAGGTTAATTAATTAATGCAATTTTAGCATAGCTAACTATTAACTAATTACCATTACATACTTATGGTGATGTGTCATGTATTTTGTACATATAGCATATAAAATACGTGGAACGTCACATTCTCCCCCCTTGGATTAATGCTGTCCTCAGCATTGAAGTAGATTGGGTAACATAATATTACAATTTCATTATAACTGAAGTAGTAATAAAAGATATATAGTGATCATATATGATCGTTGTTTCTTATTGTAGTCATACAGAGAACACAAGGCACTCAAAACTTAGAACATATACAAAACAGGGGTCATGGGTGCGTTTTGTCTGTCCATCTATTGGGGGTGATAGGTTGTACTCATGGAGAGTTTGGCCTGGATAGTGCTAAAGAAATCCGTCCAGAAAGCACTAACGAACTTAAGATCCCTATCTGATATAATCATCTGTGGCATACCATGAAGGCAGAAGATCTCCTTAGTAAAAAGGTATGACATGTCCAATGCAGTGTCGGCGGTTCGGCATGGCAAAAAGTGTGCCATTTTAGAGAGTTTATCCATCACTACCATCAAAGCATCATATCCCCTCAAGGTTGGTGGAAGGTCGACTATGAAATCCATAGTAATGATTTCCCACTTGGTATTGGGAACTTCCAAATGTTTGAGCTCTCCTGGAATACGTAATCGCTCGGGCATTGTTTGTTAACAAAGCTGACACTACTTAATGTATTTTGCAATATGCTTTTTTATGCCGATCCAAAAATAACTTGACCTTATCTTGAAATATGACGTCAATGACCAGTAGCTTATCTAGCCCAGTGAGCTTATATCCCTGACTCCTATGAACTGGCATCTCCTTGGCCAGCTACTTCCATCGCATGCATAATCATTCTTGCCTAATCTCTCAATATACCCATCCATCAAAATGGCCAGTACAAAACGAACCTTGAAATAAGTTTGACCCTCTCATTGCAGAATAGGCAACTGTTTATGCCTGCGAGTGATGCCATAAAGTACTTGATAAGCGTGACGGTCATCTCCTAACATCTAAAGCAGAAGACTCTGGGGAAGACATAGGTGGACAGGGTCGTCGAGTCAGGCACAGTGGGGGACTATCTCTTGGATGTAAAACTTCGCCCAGGGGTCATACTCGTGATTGGCCTGCAATTGGTGATAAGGTCCATTTCTTGAAGAAGGTATGGGTGGAAATAATAAAAGGGCATCTGAAGATCCCAGTGCTCGCCGTCAGCACCACTAAAGACGCTTGGAGTAGTCCATGGAGTAAGGTAAAAAGGGTAGAAGGAGAAGGAGGCGCTAGAAGGGGCTGCAAAAGTGAAACCCTAAAAGTGAACTCCACTTTAATATGCTATGTCAGCAACAAACGTGTTACTGAGTGAAATTCTTTGACATATATTCAACATAATAAAGGGTATGTATCTATACAAAAAGTGTACAGTGATATTACAAAAAAAAAAAAGCTACACGGGACTTGTCCTAATGGTGATCTCCTCTAATCCTTCGAGTTAGATGCAGATCCTTTGGCATTATAGTAATGCAATTTGCGTGAATTGCACAAAGGTTAACATCGCCGAATAGGGCTATTATGTAGTCCTTTGCTGCCTCTTGCAATGCAAGCATGGCGTAGGTCTGGAATCTGAAGTCAGACTTGAACTCTTGGGCAATCTCTCGGACTAACCTCTGGAAGAGTAACTTACGTGTCAGAAGTTCTGTGGACTTCTGATACTTGCAGATCTCCCACAAGGCTACTGTGCCTGACCTCAATCTATGAGGCTTCTTTGCCGCAGTTCGTGCTCGGGGAAGAGCTGGCCTCACAGGTGAAAGAGGCCTAGCTTCTTGAACCCGCTGCCATCGCTGATTTGCTGAGATGGTCTTACTCATTCCACCCATAGCTTGAAGGGTGGTCTTATAATTCTTCTCGAGCTTCCTTCCGGTGAACTTGATTCGTCCTTTTGTAGGGGTTGGGTCTTGCATATCTGGATTCTGTTTAGCCTTCTGTTCCGCCTCCTTTCGAGCATGTCTTTCCTCTGCCTCATGGATCTGAATCCTTTTGTTCATCTCCACTTTATACCAACCAGGTTGGTTTGCCATACCCCGCTCTATGGGTTGTAGGAACTCAGGAGTAAAATAGTTAGGGAAGTCCTCCCATATAAATTTCTGGGCAATCTCGTCATAGTAGTATGGGGGTATGGTAAAACAATCACTTTCCATGACACACTCCCCATAATACAAGGAAATATATGGGATGCCTCTATCCTTAGGGTTACCCTTTGCTGCCTCTTAGGCGCGTCAGTCGTGGTCGCCAAGTCCATAATCTGTTGAGCTTCCCTCCTTATGAGCAGGGAAAACATTAAGCATGCTATATATTTTTCCATAAAAAATAGTTTGGCTATTTTTCAAAATTTTACAGTACTTTATGATATATATTTGGCTAAAGTTATTATTACCATTACATTTGTATGTACTTGACTTAACAAAACTTTTGAATTAAGTACTATAAACTTTCACTTGGCTATTTTTTTTAACTGGAAAAAACAAAAAATATAAATTCTGTAGCTTTAGATTTATGTGCTACAATTACAAATAATAATCAACAATCAAGAAATATACAATAATGTTAAAAAGCTTTTAACAAAAGCTCACAACATAGCTTATAATATCCATGATCTGAACAACATTCAATGCAATGACACCTTCTAGATATGGTGATCAAATTGCACTTATCTCTAACCCTTGAGGGAAGATATTATGCAACCAACTCGGGCAGGGAAAAAATTACTAAAGTCATATTTTAGATTAGCTAGAACAACTTTGGCTAATTTAACCCAAAATACATAGGAAAACTTTTGAATGTTTGGCTAAAGTTGAATAATTTTCCTTTGCTAGTTTTGAATGTTTGGCTATTTTTTGTTTGAACCTTTATATAAACTTTAGCCAAACATTTATGCTATGCCAAACTTTTTATTGTACGAACATATTAATAATAGAAATCTACTAGTTGGAGAACAAAGAACTGTCCATCTAATATAGTATTAGCAACCTCTATTCCATAATCTCATGAATAATCTCATATTTTACATTAGCTATTAAAAAGTATGGCTAATCTATCCCTAAATGCATAGGAAAACTTTCGAACGTTTGGCTAAAGTGGAAGAATTTTTCCTCTCCTTCTTTCTTAGGTTTGGCTAAACCTTGGTGTAAGGGAGGTCAACTTTGAAAATATTTAGCGATTTTTTTCTTTTTTCCAAAAATTTTCTCCTTTATAGTTTAGCCGTACTTTTTCCAAAAATGTCCAAAAAATCGCCATTTGGCTAATATTAGCCGCTATTTTTTTCCCAGAACTCGGGCATCTACAGGCATATTGGCTATCTCTTACAATTCCTTTCTGAAGATGCACATATAGTATATGTAATAGAAATGCAGAGTTTGAAAAACTACTATCACTAATGATGGTAGGTGGGAATGTGTAAAAGTCTATAATAAGAATTCATTTTTGTTTGGGTATTAATAATTTAATATGTAATTATTGTAATATAAAGAACGGCTAATCCCTTTTTCTTTAAGGAAAAGGGGGAAAGTAATTTGGCTAATCCTAAAAAAATAATGGAATACTCATTTTAGCTATGGCTATTTTTTATTTTTTGTAAAGAATAACAATAAGAATAAAAATAAGAATAAGAAATCTCTCTTCATAAAATCGCCGCAAAAATTGTCTAGACCCCCTAAAAAATCGCCATTTGGCTATTAATAGCCACTAATTTTTCCCATGCTTATGAGTTCAACATGAGTGAGTCTCTGACTGAAGGGGATGATACTTGGTGAGAACTTGGTCTTGGTCTGGTTGTTGTGCAATAGTATAGCTAGCGCCTAAGGCGTTAAGCTTATGTAGAAGTTGTTCGATCAAATGGAATACAGGATACGGTATCTTGATATGGAGCAAGCACGGGGGAGTGGTCCACGACGAATGGGTTATGAGAATATGGCAAAAATATGGCAAATAGTATGTGAATGTTTGTCCTAATGTATCCCCAAGTGTATAGAAAGAAGGGGCATGGGATAACATAACATTTGGGGGTGAAGAACCATTGATATTTATGGAATGGGTCGAGGCACTATCATTGGGAAGATTATTGGTCGAGAAAAAGATCATAGATAATGTCCCATATGATAAGTCATGTAATCTAATTAAAGGCAAGGAGATATTTTGATATAAAAGGCAACTGCCTGCTAAAAATGGCTAAAGTCGCAGAGAGATCTTTAAATATGACCCAAACTTCAGTTGGACATATCTCCAATTTAGGCGACCTTTACCTTGCTGGAACCAGCTTGGAGTCTAGTTTCCGAATTGAGTGGCACATCCCGTAATTCATCCGTACGAGAGAGTAATGGCCGAAAACGTGACAAGGGGTCACAGATCACTGCCATAGCGATAACACAGATCTGCTATTGTTTTTATGATGTGTGGCTACTTGGAGTGGCTAGATTAGTCTGGTAGGCCAATAAGCCAGATGCTAGAGCTTTTTATTTGCCATAGCACATGTGTTTTGCCATAACCATGTGGATCCAATTGGGTGGTTAATGGTGCTGCCATATCACTTGTGCATGAATAAAGTTTCTCTAATCCAGTATTCTATTATTTTACTGTGGGTTCTATGATTCTGTGTTGTTACAACTTCCCAAATATACATGAATTGTATCATATCTGAAATCCAGATAAGAAGTGGTGGGCTAGCTGATCAAGGATGTGGTCGATCATCTGAGGTTCGCAGTCTAGCTTTAGCCCTAGCTCCACGAAAAGTTAAGGTACCATACATGGCTCATAGCTCTGGGCCTGCATAGTGTAGCCATTGCTTAGGACAAGGTTGGGTACTACTGAAGGACTAGGTCGACATCCGACTATGGCAGAGGTATGGTGAAGAGGCTGGAAGTCTGGTGGCTATGGCGACTTGAGGATGCAAGGAAAGGGCAAAGGGAACAAACAACTAAAAAGATAGAAACTTTGGGATTAATAAAAACGTATAAACAAAATTTTGTTTTTGTTTTTGTTTTTGTTTTTGTTTTTGTTTTTGTTTTTGTTTTTGTTTTTGTTTTTGTTTTTGTTTTTGTTTTTGTTTTTGTTTTTGTTTTTGTTTTTGTTTTTGTTTTCGTTTTTGTTTTTTTGGGTTGCCCCTAGGGGGGCAAACCCTTGTTTATATGGGCTTGTGGCATATCCTAGGTATATGCCGGAATATGCTTAGGATATGCTTGTGACTGCTCCAAACCTACTGCTCCCTGTAAATTGGTGGTCATCTGCGTTCTCGATCGCTGGTATTTCAACCGGATAACCGGCATGCAACTGGAGGTAAATTCCGAGCAGGATTTGGCCTATCCTGTTACAATGGACTAGAACATGGCATGTTTTCTGTTAAAGATGAGCTCAATTCGAAAAATATGGATTTATTTGTGACCTCTTTGTGGGTAGTTTTGACCTTGAACTGTGCAACGCTCTCACTTCTCGGTTCTAACCGCCTCATGCAGGCATGGAGAGTTCTAAGGAATTTGATAAATTTTTATTTGATGCTCTTGCACGAAGAAAAGGAACAGCAAATTCGAGTTCTATAACAAAGGAAGAACAAAGTTTCTAGAAATTTCTGACAAGGGTTTCCATTCTCGGTTGCAGCTATTCTTTGATTTGTAAGCTTAAAATTTTGCTATGCTGATAGGTTAATGTTAGCACGCCAGTGTTTGAGCATGATATAACCATTTTTGACCAGATGTGACAAAGACTTGGACGGTAGAATTTCCATAGAAGAGGTGAAGGAGGTAACTCTTACAAAAAAATCTTCTATTTGGTGTGCACAATGTTTTGCTGGGACCTTGTTATACAATTATGTTCAAACTAGGTTCTGAAAATAGCTTTTCCAGAACATTCTGCTGAGTGCTTCTGCAAATCAGTTAAGGATTCTAGAAGAGCAAGCTAGCGAATATGCAGCATTGATTATGAATGAACTTAACTATGATAACCCAGGATATATTGAGGTATCATATTTAACCAATTGCAATACTATTTGAAATTTAAATTATTAATCCTGCATGTTTCCAGGTGAAACAACTAGAAAATTTTGTGCTTGCTCCAGCACGAATTGGTATGGAAATTTCTGCAATACAAGAACAGGGACGCTTTTCAGATAATGGGATATTGTATTTATACAGCAAAGGATGCTGCAAGAACTTTAAAGTTAAATATGGCCCTTATTCTTTTTCCAATTTGTAGGGCTACCATTACTTGTCTACGCTCCACTTGCATAGGATTCCTTCTGTAGAGATGCCTCTGATGTTAAACCCGTGATGCCTTCATAGAAAATCACAGTCCAAAATCCCCCATAACACCTGGAGGACTGAAAAACCTAGATAATAAGCTGAAACACTTAATAGCAGATTCACCTTGTGCGAGACAAAAGTTGTGCACTCCATCTCCAAGGAAATCTTTGCTTCAATGGTCCAGAATTACAATATCTCACCAATTTTAATGCATTTTGAGTGCATTATTGATACGCTTGGACGATTGTGATGGTTAGACTACGCAGAAGGATGGATTGAAGCAATGCCTTTTGAACCAACTGACATATCGTGGATGACTTTGCTTGGAGCATGCAGATTAATGATGTGCAATGTGGAAACCATGTAGCAGGATACATTCTAACAAGATATTCTGATTCCCATGTGTGCTTGTCCTCAGGGTTGCCACTTGGCTGAGTTGAGAACCTTAAAGGGTTTTGAGAGTTGTGTAACACGAAGGTTGCACAATGACATTCTTAAGGTTACCTTTTGTGCCAAGATCCTAGCCATGAGCATCTGGAGAGTCGAAATGATGCATCGAGTCAACCAACATACCTAAGAATTATCATTATTTGGTTTCCAGACTGGTTGGATTTGAAGAAAATTGGACTCAATGTATATCAAGCTTTCTCAACCTGTCCTGGATATCATGTTGCATGTCGTCAAACAGCAGCGAGACACTCTCCCAACAAAGACGCACTGTCAGAAAATGAAGTCAAGGATTTCTGAGCCTGCCCTACAAATCTCCTTAGAGACCCATTTATGAATAATTTCTGGGACTCATGTGTTAAAATATTACATATAGCATTGTTACACTTAGCAATTTGCTGGAATTGCAACATAGAGATCTAAATCATGAGGCTTCGGCATTGGATCGCATAGTTTGTTTTGTTTTTCCGTTTACCATTTTACAAAGCTCTAAAAAGCATATCCATCATTGTGCAGCATACAGGTTGGGCCAATCTAGCCACATTTCAACAATACTTATGATTCAGACAATTAGGTGTATTTCCTGGTAATTCTTTTATTTTGCTCCCTCCTATTGGGCTATGACGCGAATGTAGCAGAAAGGGTAGCAGCGGGCACAAATGCATGCCTAGTTTGGTTAGACATTTTAAAGAAAGAGGATGTCTGCAATACTTCAATCTTAAAGTCAAAACTTTAGAAGGTATGTATCTGCGATGGAAAGGTGATATGTCATTTTATTACATTAAAAAAAAAAAAATCTCTTCTATGGTGTTCATCATTCTGTTAGGTGTTAAAGTATGGCGCTTTTTGATTCCAGTTTATATTATTTACATAATGTAATGATCAAAAGGAAGGTTTCTCAAATATTTAAAGTTGAAGAAGGAAGATATGTTGCAAGATATGTTGCAAGAAGGAACATTTTAACTTTCTCCAGGTCCTTTATCTTACAAGAAGAATCTCTGTTATTTGTATTTTGCAACGTACAAAGAATATGGACTCCTGTCTCCAATTTTCAGTGAGCTATGAATGTGCACAAGTGCCTGGTGAAGTATGACACCTATTCAACAATTTGGACACTTGGATTTTGGATCCAGTTTTCTTCATATGTCCAAATTTGGTTATCTGGTCTCCAATACGTGACTTCATAAGCTAGTGATACTCTTCTCTTGAGGAATCTTCAAGTTGAAGGTCATTACATTATACAATATAGAGTACATATATTCTCTATTCTTCAGTTGTATTTAATGTTTCTTTAGTAAGAAAGGTTGTAGTGATCAAAGGTATTCTTTGGATTGATAATCAGGTCTGCGATCTAGAAAATAAATTGGAGGTGTTGTTCTCAACTGTTCTTGCTGATTCACGAAAGGCAGCATTTATTTTTGTTAGTCTGCCAAGGCGAAAGCAAGATTTGATTCAACAACTAGTATACTTATCGAATTCTTTGAAACGAATTTGGCTTCTGATGCGGCTCATAGTTGGAAGTTGCTACTCCTGGAGGAAGACCTTAATATTAATTCTCGTTTCTCAACGTATACGGTAAAGCCCTCTCTTTCTACCATCTAACAATATTGGTATATTCTCCCGTCTAACAATATTGGCATAATGTTTACACCATTGCCAAGAAACACATCCATGGTGTAAGCTATACCAATCATAGTTACCCAGAACGGGACGGGAACGGGAACGCGGACCTAAAATTTGGAATGGGAACAAATCGGAATGGGAACGGCCAACATTCGAATTTTTAAAACAGATTTAAATAATCTTGAAATTGGATTTGAATTAGATCTTCAATTTACCAAAAAAAAAAGACTTGAATCTGTAGAAACCAGATGAAACGAGAAAAAGAGGACCAAAATTTATAAGAAAAAGGATTTGAATCAGGAGAATGAAAGTCAAGTATGATAAATGAAACAAAATAGTCATGGAACTTGTCAAATAAGAATTAAACCATTTTGTCCATATTTCTCATGAAAATTGTGAGCCTCTATATCATAATGAAACAAGGTGTGAATGTCAACGTTCTAAATCCAACAAGGATCTAAATCTAAAATTATATAATTCAATCCCAACATTTGGTCCAGGGCTGAAAACAACAGTAAAAACAAAATACGAGTTCTTTTTTTGAAGATTTGAAAAAAAAACCTACATGTAGTTATACGAGGGTGTGGTTTTCCAAGGATATGTTGTAGTTTTTCTTAAGGATACATATTTTTTTTTAAGAATGGGTGGTTTTTTAAGGAGGTGTAGTCTCTTTTTTAAGGATGTATCGTTTTCTCAGGCGGTATGGTTTTTTGAAGGGATGTTTTTGTTTTAAGGTGGTGTTTTTTAAGGTAATGTTTTTTTGAGGTGTGGTTTTTTAAAGTTTTATAAGAATCCGTGTATGACCAAGTTGTCCATATGCCATTACTGTCACAAAATGGCAGAATGCAAGAGTTATATATGCCCTTTTTTTTTAAGGACGAACAAAAAGTTTATTAATCAGCAAGGATAAGTACAAAATGAATTCTCATCTAGTTGTGTAAGCACAAAAGGTTGCTGCTGGAACATGAGCCTGTGATGCCATGTGCGTACTCCATACTAGATAAGTAAAAAGAGATAAGGCTATGCTTAAGAGTCTAACCGCATTGAAGCTGTATCTGCGTCAAATCCGATGTGACTACTGGAATCTCAGGAGCGTTTAAAGATGTATCTTGGGCCTGCGACAAGATAGTATTATCTTCAGCCAAATCAGCCCATTGAAGTGGAGCAAAGCGACCATATGCAACAGGAGGAGCAGATTCACGTATAGCAAGTGCTGAGGAGAGCTGAGATGCAGAGGTATTAGAACCCTTAGCTGACTTCGAGGTTGATGAAGAGAAGGTGGATGTTTAGGTGGAGGGTGGAACCACGACGATCAATGTCCATGTACTGCACACAAGCCTCTTCAACTTGCCCTTGCGACCTCTAAATCTCATCCAAGAGTTATATATGCTTGACACACTTCACTAGCATTTGACTTCATACATGTGTTGGGTGAGCTTGTAGAGCGTGAAAATTGAAGACATCCATCACTTGGCAACTTGTAGAAGTTGATATGAAGAACCAAAGATGGATAGTTTGGCATCATATAGGCATTTCTTGAAGGACATTTGATCTCCTAAACATCTTGAACACTTGAAGTCAAAGGTTGAAGACCCCAAAGTTAAAAGTTTGGAAGACCACTCGAAATTCAATATATAGCACAATAACAGGGGGTACTTTGCATAATTCAAGCTTTTGCCATGATGTTACTTCTTAAGGCATGATTTGCTATTTCCCAAGGCTTTTCTACCATCATTCCACCCAAAAACATCATCATTTTCTCACCTTTTCATACACCAGTTGTCAAGACCAAAGTTAGCAAGACTATTTTTCCTAGTAAAAAAAACACCATTCATCCATCACATATGAAAAATTGCTAAAATTCCATTCAATTTAGCCATTTCTAAAGTCCCAAAACCATATTCTCTATCTAAAGTAACAAAGAGAGAGAGAGGAAGTACACCTTTGGCATGACATTCCTAGAAAAGGCAAAAAGTTGGCCTAAAAATGTCAAAGTGCAAGCACCATTGTGCATACATGTCAAAGGTTCCATTATATCACCTCCACATCATCATCATGTCATATCCATATCACAAAAAGTTTTGACTAGGAGAAACTTTGTTTGCTAATTTTCTTGCCAAATCACCCATCCCTAGCCACCTAGGCTCCAACATGCCAAGGTGGCTCAAACATGCCACCCAGTCTCAAACATGCCAAGGTGGGCTTCAACATGCCATCTAGGCTCCAACATGCCAAGGTGGCTCCAACATGCCGTGGTCGCTCCAACATGCCACCTAGGCTCAAATATGCCAAGGTGGCTCAAACATGCCACGTGGGCTCCAACATGCCACATAGGCTCCAATATGCCAAGGTGGCTCAAACATGCCACGCGTGCTCCAACATGCCAAGGTGGCTCAAACATGCCAGGTGGGGACACAGGCAAGAAAATGAGCGCTTCTCTCTCGCGCCTCGGGATATGTGCATCACCCAACCCTGATGGATGAGGCTTTGCTTGAAGCTGTTCTCCAGGGGTTGGGTTCTGTGATTCCGCCCCAGGGCCATGAGAGAACCATTCAGGCCATAGATGATTTGATAGGCTTAGCCAGGGACAATCGATCTGGAATAGGATTCTGTAGAGTAGATTTTGAGTTCTTTAACAGGTTTTTTCTTTGCATCCTCTGCTTTGACAAAATTGGTTCCTCAGAGTCACAGCTCACAACTCTCAACCCTATCTGGCTTTGGGCAACAGAATCGAGAGAAATCTCTTCCTTCTTGAGGTATCTACAGAATTTGGGGCTAAGCCTATTCATCACTAGGCAACATTCTTTGATCTCCAGCCAGCAGAAGTTTTTTCGGATCTTGGGATTGTTGTCTGGAGGTTTGGGGTGGCCAATTGATTCTGTCAGCCACTCTCTTTCCTTTTTCCTATTTTTTCTGGTTTTTGTGGCTTGCTGATTGTTCTGATGATTGATGGGACCCTCTCCCCATGTTAGATCTCTACAGACGGTTCAGGGGTACGAGCAGTCTATCTTGATTAGTATGGCAGCTTTCCCTATTATTCTCCATCATTTCCCCTTTCTTTTTTCTCCCTTTCTGATTTCTTTTCTCCGGCCCCTTCTACCTTTCTTTTTTTCCCTTTCTTTCAGATTTCTTTTCGTTGTCTTTCTAGTTCTTTCTTCCTGTCTCTCTTGCTTGTTCCCCCCAATTTCTGCCCTGTGCTATTCGACCAGCAAACCGGCAGTTGGAGGACCCTCGTCCTCAAGGAGGGATCCATATGAATACAAGGATACGGACCCCATCCTGGTTATCCAAAGCTGGGACCAGATTTTTGTTTTGGACGACAAGAAAAGACCGGACTTGGATTAAGATGAAGGAATTAAAAGCCGCTTTTGACATATTCAGGGAGCAGCAAGAAGCCGCTGTGGAATGTATGGGGCAGATCCTTGTGTGCAAATTAGAGATGTGAAGGCTAGAAAACCAGTACAAAGAAGGCAAAGCAAATGACAGGGACCTAGCTTGGCAAATGTTGTAGAAAATTCAAACGATGGATAACCTTCTTTACCAGCTTATCAGGGTGAAAACCGGGCACTCTAAGGAGGACTGCTATAGTCTCAAGAACCAGATTTTCAGAAGATCCATGACGGAAATGCTGCAGGCAGCCAAATCCTTGGTGGAGGAGCTCGAAGACCACGGATGAAAATCCAAGGCCTCTTTCCGTCTGGTCAAAATTTGGGAGGAAGCGGATGATCATGTCATCGAGAACTTTCGGAAAGGATTCAAAAATAGACTTCCCTCTTTTGCTGCTGAGACCCTGAAGGAAGTGGAGATGGATTATAAAACTTACCAACTCCCGCTCGAGACACAAACCAAATGCAAAATTGCTGACAGTAATGGTTATTTTCATCCCACCGACTGTGCTAACTGTGACTGCCAAAACTGCACCAGCATCAAAGAGCAAAATATGGACAAGAACAAGACAAAGGTTTCCAAGCAAATTCTTAAGTCCTTGGTTCCGATCATGGGAAAATACGACAAGATCAATGGTAACTCTTATAAAAATGCCCTGTTTAATTCTTTGAATTCTGACAAAGTTGCCTCTGATTCGATTAAAAAAGAAGCTAACAATAGTGATGTCGAGGACTTCTTGGATCTCAGTGATATTATAGACAATTCTGCCAATATTAGAAATATCAATCACGGGATTCTTGTTCACTTCCCTCAAAACTGCCCTCCCCTAAGTACTGTGAAATATTGGGTGACCAAATCTCAGTTGGTTCCAATCCTCTCCATCCTTAAACTGGATAACAAAACCTTCCAGATCATTTGTAGAGAGGAAAGAAGCGTTTCTGTGATCTTAACCAAAAAGATCTCCTCTATATCGGGATATCCTATATACATCATGAAATGGGACCCTTTTTATATTCCAGGAGATTTCTCTTCGATCTCTACTACCACCTGGATCTCCTGCTTGAACCTGCCTATGGGCTGTTGGATAGTTTCTCATCTTAAAGCCATAGCCAGTAGTTTGGGTGAAATTATCCAAATCTCCATACCCCAAACTAATTTCCCATCTGTCTGCATTCAAAAGAAGATTTTCTCCACCTGGGAGGACAACATTCCTTGCAAAATTCCTAATCGAGGTATGTTTAATCTTAATATCTCTTATTCCAAACTCCCTTTGGCCAGAACCCCCTTGGCTGCCCCTAAGAAGAAGAATAAGGAAGTTCTGGTGCATAGGGACTTGGAAAAACAGTAATGCAAGCAGATTTGGAGACCTAAAGCCAATCACATGGAAGAGAGCTATAACATTAAGGCTGATTGCAGCACTAGCAAAACGGGTCTCCATGAAGAAAATCATAACATCAAGGCTGATTGCAGTACTGGCAAGACGGGTCTCCATGAAAAGTATTTCTCTGACAAAGGTATTATATTCCAATTTCCCTCTAAAGTGGTTATCAAAGTTGATCCTATCACAATGAGTATTTCTACCTTGGACCTTGGTATTTTAAATGACAATTTTGGTCTTTATGAGGAAGCCAGGAAGGAAGACTCGAAGAATGACCTTGATTTTCAGGTCAACATCAAGACCTCTTCTTTAGAGGATGAGGTCTGGTCTACCATCAGCAACAGAAGGAAAAGAGGGAAGAAAATGTCAAAAGATAGTATTTTGGGACCTCCAAGAAGATCCCCAAGGAAGATCCTACCTCCTACCAATGGATATAGATCTTAAAGGTATCACTTGGAATATCCAAGGTATCAATTCGAATCACAAAAGAGGTAGATTGAAGGTTTGCCTTAGCTCTATGAACCTTGACTTTATTTTTTTCCAAGAGCATAAGATTCATGATGATAATATTCATATTTTAATTAGAGAAGTTCTGCCTACCAATTTCCAGCATTGGTCTCTAAAGGCTAATAATACTTCTGCTGGTATCACCCTAGCATGTAAAAATAGGCTCAATCTTGAGGATATTCAAATGGTTAATGATAATAGTAGGAGATGGCAGATTGTCCATGGTAAAATTGGTGATAAAAGGCTTGCTTTCATTAATGTATATGCATATCATCAACCCCCTGAAAGGGCTAACCTTTGGAGTGTCATTAGCACAAGTCTAGTCCTTATGATGACTGCATTTTTGCTGGTGATTTCAACATGGTTACTCATAGCTATATGAGAAATATTAATTTTAGGTGCTTGAGTGATAATGAGTTCTCGAGTTGGAGCTCCCTCCTTTCCTCTCACCGTCTCTCTTTAGCCAGAGTTACCCCTCATTCTTACAGTTGGAATGATCACAGGGATCAGTCTGTGTGCTGTCTCCATGATAGATTCTACCTCAGTGAATCCCTTTGGAATAATAGTTCTAGGGTTACTAATCTTACCAATTATACTATCTCTGATCATTTCCCTCAGCTCATTAGCATTTGTGGTAATAATGTTCAAAGGAAAAGGAATTCTTATTTTAAATTGAATACTAATCTTCTTGAGCATGAAGATTTTCTGCCTAACCTTCAATAGATCATCTCTCAAGAAGAGAAGCCTGCAGGCAGTAGCGGATGGATGGATTGGTGGGTAAAAGTATCCAAACGAATTAAGAATTGGCTGAAAGTGTGGGAAAATGAAGTTCACAGGAGTGAAACTGCCCATCTTCAAGATTTGAGAACACAGCTAAATTTAGCTTATGGCCAACAAAAGGAAGATTTTAAATTGCAGATTGAAAGAGAAGAACTTAGAATTGCCAAAGGCTGGAAAATCAAGGCAAAGATGAAGGAACTCACGGAAGATGAAAGAAGTAACTCAAAGTATTTCTTCATCAAAGCCAAAGGCAGAATTAAGAAGAATCATATTTATAGCATCCTTTGGGAGGGCAACAATATTGACAATGACACTCAATTGAAATGTGCTGCCAGAGACCACTTCTCCAGGATAATGGGAACTGAGCAAGAAATTAGCAGAGCTGACATTGAAAATTTTGTGCATATCCAGCAGAAGGTCACTAATGATATGAATGACATTTTATCCAGACCCTTTTCTTATGCAGAAATGTTCAAGGTTCTTCAGGACATGGAGAATGGTAAGACTCCAGGCCCTGATGGCCTCCCAGCTGAATTTTTCAAAAAATCTTGGGAGCTTCTGGGTAAGGATATTGTCTCTCTGGCGAATGAATTCTTGACCCTCAAACAATTGGACTGCAGGATCAATACCAGCTTGATTGCACTCATCCCAAAAATTGAGCTTCCAATCACCTTCTCGGATTATAGACCAATCTCCCTTACTAATGTGGTGTATAAGCTGATTACAGGTACAATAGCAGCAAGACTCAAGCCCATCCTGGAGGAGGTTATAAGCAATACCCAAAGTGCCTATCTCAGGGGAAGGTATATTCTAGATAATATATGGCTACTACATCCTTAGGCATCACCTGGGCTAAAGAATCCAACTAGTCAATTGGCCTTCTTAAATTAGACATCACAAAGGCTTTTGACACGGTGAGTTGGAATTTCCTGTGTTGGTGTTGTAAGAAATTGGGATTCTCTGATGATGTCATTTCCATTTTCCAAGCTATTTTAAAGAATTCCAGATCTGATGTCCTTATCA
Organism: Isoetes taiwanensis; assembly: GCA_021234155.1. Taxonomy (NCBI): domain Eukaryota; kingdom Viridiplantae; phylum Streptophyta; class Lycopodiopsida; order Isoetales; family Isoetaceae; genus Isoetes; species Isoetes taiwanensis. Next base: position 19,862,009 of record JAJEKV010000014.1, read on the forward strand.
ATGGTGAGTGCAGTCCATTTTTGATAAAAAGAGGAGTCAAGCAAGGGTGCCCTCTTGCTCCCTTCTTGTTTTTAAATGTCATGGAAGGGCTAAATAGTAATTTCAAGAGGGCAAGGGATCTTCATTTAATCAAGGGCCTCAGTCTCCCCCCTCCCCCCCCTCCCCAGGAGATCCTGAATGTTCACTTTGCAGATGATACCTTCCTTTTCATGCACCTGGAGGAACAATCTATTCAGAACACTCAGGCAATATTGGAGGATTTTGGAAAGTGCTCAGGATGCAGAATTAATCCCAACAAGACCAAACTCATTTCAAAGCATCTAAAAGAGGGTGAGCAAGCAGCTGCAACTCTGGGATGTATGTATCTCTCCCCTAGCACTAAGACTAAAATTCTAGACATTCCATATGCTATCAGAATTAATGCCTGTGACCTTTGGGAGGACCTTATTGATAAATTCTACATAAAGATTGACTCATTCTAAGTTTTTATCTAAAAATGGGAGAGCCATTCTAGCAAATTCGGTTATCTCTTCCTCTCAGATTTACCAATCGTCTATCATTATGGCTCCTAAGAAAGTTCTGGCTAAAATGCAAAGCATTATTGAAAGGTTTATTGCAGGTGGATCTAGTAGGAGGTGTTGGATTCCAATTTCTATGGATGAATGCTGCAAGCATAAAAGTAAGGAGGGACTGGGTGTTATGAATATTGAGAAGCAGGCCATTGCTTTAGCTGCAAAATATTTCTTCAGGGCCTGCAACAACCAAATCAACCACCCTGTGAGTGTTCTCATAACTTATTACATTGAAAAATGCCACCCTTTTGGATGGAGAAACCTCAAATTGCAGCTGCCTCACAGTATTTACTTTGATTTTACTGTCCCTGCCTCCATGCCTTTGATTATTAAGAAATGGATCAGATCCTGGTTAAAAATTAGAGGTATGTACACATGGAAGGAGGACCTCTCTCAGGATCAGCCCATTTTTTGGAGTCCCTCTCTGATATTGGATGATCCAAGCATGTGCCTGGCCACTAACTTCCCCAAGTTAACCAAGCAGTGGACTAACAAGGGCATAATTTATATCAGGGATCCAGGCAGCTATTCAACAGTATTTCCCACTGGTGATTGGCACAACACTAATGAGTTTTGGCATATTAACGGTTTCTGTGGTTACAGAGTTAATTTGGCCTACAGGTATCTTAACAGGAATCATGAAATATCCATTCACACCAAATGGAATATTGAACCTGATAGAGTTTCCAGAAACTTGACTTTTATGTGGAAAAGCCCCATCCACCTGAAAATCAAGGCATTTATGTGGCAGCTCTGGCATAGAGCCCTTACTACCAATAGAAAAAGATGGCGGCTTAACATGTCTAATTCTGATATCTGTGCTAGATGTTTGCAGGATCAGGAGAATGAAGAACATCTATTTAAAAATTGTCTTTGGGCAGAATGGATTCTGGAGTTAGCAGAAATAGAGCTTAACCTTCCTGATCTAGCCAATATGCAAGCTATTGAGCTCTTTTTCCCTGCCAATCCAGTAGAATGGAGGAGGTATATTCTCCTTTGGAGAATATGGAAGGGGAGAAACACCTTGATTTTCAAAGACGAGATTGTTTGGCCTAAAGCCATTATCAAACAAATCCAATATGATATTAATTGGGTTTTGGAAGTTTATGGTAACCGGAATTAATGTTTTTTCTAATGATGCCTGTTATCTTCTTGTTTGCAGGAAATACTCTCATCATATTCAAGAGATTGAGATGGAAAAGAGTGAATCTTCATACAAATGGCTTATGGTTAACTCAGTTCGGGGTCGAAGTACCTAATGAGCATGGAGAGGAATGCCACTGCAATTGTGCCTGCACCACCTATTTCAATGAGAAGAGATATATATTGTGCAATGCAAAGGATAAAAAAGACAGATTCAATCCTGGGAAGGCTCACTTATGCAATTGCCCTTACTGCCTGTTCATTATGGCCAATAAGGGTATGGGCAGAAAAGACCACTCTCGGAGGGAGCCTAAGAAAAGGAGATTCTCAAGCGGATGAATACCTTCTGATCATCTTGTGAAACTGGTCACTTTGTTATTTTGGGCTATCCATAACTTTTTATGTCTTAATTTTGGCTTTCTGATAGTTCTGTGCTGATCAGGGTCCTCAACCTACCCTATCCAAAAGGTTTTTCTTAAAAAATCTCTCGAAGCTTTACCTGTAACTTTTTATTATACGGATTTTAATATACTTAAGCCTTCAATTAAAAAAACAAACATGCCAGGTGGGCTCCAACATGCCACCTAGGCTCCAACATGCCCCGCCAAGGTGGCTCAAACATGCCACCTAGGCTCCAACATGCCAAGGTGGCTTAAACAGTGCCAAGGTGGCTCAAGCATGCTATGCGGGCTCCAACATGCCACCTAAGCTCCAACATGCCAAGGTGGCTCAAACATGCCACCTAGCCTCCAACATGCCAAGGTGGCTCCAACATGCCACCTATAACATGCCAAGGTGACTCAAACATGCCATGTGGGCTTCAACATGCCACCTAGGCTCCAACATGCCAAGGTGGCTCAAACATGACAAGGTGGCTCCAGCATGCCAAGGTGGCTCCAACATGCCAAGGTGGCTCCAACATGCCACGTAGGCTCCAACATGCCAAAATCGCTCCAACATGCCACCTAGGCTCCAACATGCCACTTAGGCTCAAACATGCCAAGGTGGGCTTCAACATGCCATCTAGGCTCCAACATGTCAAGGTGGCTCAAACATGCCACATGGCTCCAACATGCCACCTTGGCTCAAACATGCTAAGGTGACTCAAACATGCCAAGGTGGCTCAATCATGCCACCTAGGCTCCAACATGCGCCACTTGGGCTCCAACATGCCACCTAGGCTGCAACATGACAAGGTGTTTCAAACATGCCACCTAGGCTCCAACATGTGCCACTTGGGCTCCAACATGCCACATAGGCTCTAACATGACAAGGTGTTTCAAACATGCCACCTAGGCTCGAACATGCCAAGGTGGCTCAAACATGCCAAGGTAGCTCCAACATTCCACCTAGGCTCGAACATGCCAAGGTGGCTCAAACATGCCATCAATGCTCCAATATGCCACCTAGGCTCTAACATGCCAAGTGGGCTCCAACATGCCACCTAGGCTCCGACATGACAAGGTGTCTCAAACATGCCACCTAGGCTCCAACATGCAAGGTGGCTCAAACATCCAAGGTGGCTCAAACATGCCACCTAGGCTCCAACATGCCAAGGTGGCTCAAACATGCCATGTAGGCTCCATCGTGCCACCTAGGCTCCATCATGCCAAGATGGCTCTGACATGCCACCTAGGCTCCAACATGCCAAGGTGGCTAAAACATGCCACACGGGCTCCAACATGCCACCTAAGCTCCAACATGCCAAGGTGGCTGAAACATGCCACCTAGGCTCCAACATGCCACCTATACTCAAACATGCCAAGGTAGCTCAAACACGCGGGCTCCACCATGCCACCTAGGCGCTAATATGCCATGGTGGCTCAAACATGCCACCTAGGCTCCAACATGCCAAGGTGGCTCAAACATGCCACCTAGGCTCAAACATGACAAGGTGGCTCCAACATGCCAAGGTGGCTCAAACATGCCACCTAGGCTCCAACATGCCAAGGTGAATCAAACATGCCAAGGTGGCTCAAACATGCCACACACGAGCTCCAACATGCCACCTAGGCCCAAACATGCCAAGGTGACTCAAACATGTGTGGGGCTCCAACATGCCAAGGTGGCTTAAACATTCCACCTAGGATCCAACATGCCAAGGTGGCTCAAGCATGTCAAGGTGGCTCAAACATGCCACGCGAGCTCCAACATGCCACCTAGGCCCAAACATGCCAAGGTGACTCAAACATGTCGCCGGGCTCCAACATGACAAGGTGGCTCAAACAGGCCATGTGGGCTCCAACATGCCAAGGTGGCTCAAACATGCCAAGGTGGCTCAAACATGACAAGGTGGCTCCAGCATGCCAAGGTAGCTCCAACATGCCAAGGTGGCTCCAACATGCCACGTAGGCTTCAATATGCCAAAATCGCTCCAACATGCCACCTAGGCTCCAACATGCCACTTAGGCTCAAACATGCCAAGGTGGGCTTCAACATGCCATCTAGGCTCCAACATGCCAAGGTGGCTCAAACATGCCACATGGCTCCAACATGCCACCTAGGCTCAAACATGCTAAGGTGACTCAAACATGCCAAGGTGGCTCAATCATGCCACCTAGGCTCCAACATGCGCCACTTGGGCTCCAACATGCCACCTAGGCTGCAACATGACAAGGTGTTTCAAACATGCCACCTAGGCTCCAACATGCGCCACTTGGGCTCCAACATGCCACATAGGCTCCAACATGACAAGGTGTTTCAAACATGCCACCTAGGCTCCAACATGCCAAGGTGGCTCAAACATGCCACCAATGCTCCAATATGCCACCTAGGCTCTAACATGCCAAGCTGGCTCAATCATGCCAAGTGGGCTTCAACATGCCACCTAGGCTCCGACATGACAAGGTGTCTCAAACATGCCACCTAGGCTCCAACATGCAAGGTGGCTCAAACATCCAAGGTGGCTCAAACATGCCACCTAGGCTCCAACATGCCAAGGTGGCTCAAACATGCCATGTATGCTCCACCGTGCCACCTAGGCTCCATCATGCCAAGATGGCTCTGACATGCCACCTAGGCTCCAACATGCCAAGGTGGCTAAAACATGCCACACGAGCTCCAACATGCCACCTAAGCTCCAACATGCCAAGGTGGCTCAAACATGCCACCTAGGCTCCAACATGCCACCTATGCTCAAACATGCCAAGGTGGCTCAAACACGCGGGGTCCACCATGCCACCTAGGGGCTAATATGCCATGGTGGCTCAAACATGCCACCTAAGCTCCAACATGCCAAGGTGGCTCAAACATGCCACCTAGGCTCCAACATGCCACCTAGGCTCCAACATGCCAAGGTGGCTCACATGCCACCTAGGCTCCAACATGCCAAGGTGAATCAAACATGCCAAGTTGGCTCAAACATGCCACACGAGCTCCAACATGCCACCTAGGCCCAAACATGCCAAGGTGACTCAAACATGTCGCGCGGGCTCCAACATGCCAAGGTGGCTTAAACATTCCACCTAGGCTCCAACATGCCAAGGTGGCTCAAGCATGTCAAGGTGGCTCAAACATGCCACGCGAGCTCCAACATGCCACCTAGGCCCAAACATGCCAAGGTGACTCAAACATGCCGCTAGGCTCCAACATGACAAGGTGGCTCAAACATGCCATGTGGGCTCCAACATGCCAAGGTGGCTCAAACATGCAACCTAGGCTCCAAGATGCCAAGGTGACTCAAACATGCCAAGGTGGCTCAAACATGCCACGCGAGCTCTAACATGTCACCTAGGACCAAACATGCCAAGGTGACTGAAACATGCTGCGTGGGCTCCAACATGCCAAGGTGGCTCAATATGCCATGTGGGCTCTAACATGCCAAAATGGCTCAAACTCTAACATGCCAAAATGGCTCAAACATCCACATAGGCTCCAACATGCCAAGGTGGCTCATGCATGCCAAGGTGGATCAAACATGCCAAGGTGGCTCAAACATGCCAAGGTGGCTCAAACATGCCAAGGTGGCTCCAACATGCCACCTAGGCTCAAACATGCTAAGGTGACTCAAACATGCCAAGGTGGCTCAATCATGCCACCTAGGCTCCAACATGTGCCACTTGGGCTCCAACATGCCACCTAGGCTCCGACATGACAAGGCGTTTCAAACATAACATGACAAGGTGTTTCAAACATGCCACCTAGGCTCGAACATGCCAAGGTGGCTCAAACATGCCACCTAGGCTCCAATATGCCAAGGTGGCTCAAACATGCCATGTAGGCTCCACCGTGCCACCTAGGCTCCATCATGCCAAGATGGCTCTGACATGCCACCTAGGCTCCAACATGCCAAGGTGGCTAAAACATGCCACACAGGCTCCAACATGCCACCTAAGCTCCAACATGCCAAGGTGGCTGAAACATGCCACCTAGGCTCCAACATGCCACCTATGCTCAAACATGCCAGGGTAGCTCAAACACGCGGGCTCCACTATGCCACCTAGGCGCTAATATGCCATGGTGGCTCAAACATGCCACCTAGGCTCCAACATGCCAAGGTGGCTCAAACATGCCACCTAGGCTCAAACATGACAAGGTGGCTCCAACATGCCAAGGTGGCTCAAACATGCCACCTCGGCTCCAACATGCCAAGGTGAATCAAACATGCCAAGGTGGCTCAAACATGCCACACGAGCTCCAACATGCCACCTAGGCCCAAACATGCCAAGGTGACTCAAACATGTCGCGGGCTCCAACATGCCAAGGTGGCTTAAACATTCCACCTAGGATTCAACATGCCAAGGTGGCTCAAGCATGTCAAGGTGGCTCAAACATGCCATGCGAGCTCCAACATGCCACCTAGGCCCAAACATGCCAAGGTGACTCAAACATGGGCGCGGGCTCCAACATGCCAAGGTGGCTTAAACATGCCAAGGTGGCTCAAACATGCCAAGGTGGCTCCAACATGGCACCTAGCCTCCAACATGCCAAGGTGGCTCAAACATGCCACCTAGGCTCCAAGATGCCAAGGTGACTCAAACATGCCAAGGTGGCTCAAACATGCCACGCGAGCTCTAACATGTCACCTAGGACCAAACATGCCAAGGTGACTGAAACATGCTGCGCGGGCTCCAACATGCCAAGGTGGCTCAATATGCCATGTGGGCTCTAACATGCCAAAATGGCTCAAACATCCACATAGGCTCCAACATGCCAAGGTGGCTCATGCATGCCAAGGTGGCTCATGCATGCCAAGGTGGATCAAACATGCCAAGGTGGCTCAAACATGCCAAGGTGGCTCCAACATGCCAGCTAGGCTCCAACATGCCAAGGTGGCTCAAACATGCCAAGGTGGCTCCAACATGCCACCTAGGCTCAAACATGCCAAGGTGACTCCAACATGCCAAGGTGACTCAAACATGGCAAGGTGGCTCAAACATGCCACGCGGAATACGGCCATGTATCATGTTCATGTGTAGGTTTGCAAATATGGAAAGGGTTACTTTCCTTAGCATGCTGGAAAAGAAAAGCAGTGCAAAAGATTTGAGAAAAGGGTCCCTTTCAATCTTTTATTTCAAGGAGGCTATCTGGATAATACGTTGGCTGAAGGCGTACAAATTCCAATGGCAACATAAGAAAGCTGGAAGGCTACATAAAATAGGTATATAAATTAGGTTAGAATGTCTCTGTTATTACATGTTTGAATATACATAACAAGTTATGAGTTTAATGTAGTAATCAAGTTAACATTATATCATGCATAGCTTCATTTGTACTTACTGGAAGTTTATTTAGTTCTTTAAGTTTAATCTAAAATCAGTTCCTTGCATTGCAGATGTATTATCACGAAGAAGAAGAAGAGATTTCAACGTCACGCCACAAGGCAGCGTCCTATCGGAAGGAATAGGATGGGATTTTTGTGCTCTAGAAGACTTGCCATTTAGTGCATTTGTATGTGAATATGCTGTTACTTACTCTTTGCTCCTCAAATACTAATTGGTCTTAAAAAAAGATGTTAGGTAAGATTGCACGATTTTTTTTTCCTTATTTATCTGTGTTGCAAAGGTGGTTTGCAGCAACTGCATGTTGGCTACTATGCAAAAGAATACCGCTTGTATTCTTGTTGTTTTGTTTTTCAGATCTACAAATTGAAATTATTTGTTGGACAAAATGCTTTTTAAATGCTGCAAGGTTTTTAATCATAGGGAATGTCCTCATTTTATGTCTCATACAAGTTCTGAAATTATTGAAATTCAAACTTTACATTTATTATAGGGTCTTTGTTAGCTGAAGGGTGACTCACATTTTAAATGTGTACTCATTTGAAAAGTTTAAATAGGAACTGACATTTGTTCTTGTCCAATGTCATGATACAAGCTTGGTGGATGTTTCAGTTTAAGCGTTTATGTAATGCCTAGTGGACTTCATTTGGGTTCGATTCCCAAAAGGCAATTAAGATATTCAATTACAATATAGGAATAGCAGAAATTCAATAAGGATTTAGAAATAGCTTGAATCAGGATGAGCTATTCTTTAGGTTTTCTATGCTTCTTGTTTTTGTCTTAATCCAATGCATTGTTTCATTAAAACTACAATAGGAAAAAACATGTCTTATTGTATGAAAAACAACGTGTGGTTGCATTACAACTAATGAAAATAACACGTGGGCAATTGAAAGAAAACTATGCCAATTTGGGCAAAGATCACACCTAAAAACTATGCGTTGTTTTCTTTTCAGCGAAAAATTACAGATGTGTTTTTACGCATTGTTTATGTCTAAAAATCATGGTAAAAATCACGCATAAAATTATGCGTTGCTTTTGTCTAAAAACCACGCCAAAAAACCACACCAAATACCACACCAAAACACCATACCAAAAAGGTATGCGTTGTTTCTAGCATTTTCGGAATAATAATATGCATGGTCTTTATGTGTTGTTTTTTTGCAAAAAAGACAGTAAAAAACTACACATGGAGCAAATTTTTGAGGTTATAGTGTATTGAAGATCAAATTTTGGAGTTATAGTGTATTGAATCCAATGGCTTAAAATTATCGAGGATCAACTAATTAAGGGCATATAGTCCTCTTTATCTATCTTGTTTGAAAAAAATGCATCTAGAGTTTAGATAATCATATCAAAGTTTGGCCTTACTCGCATCAGCCAGTGAATGCTTTGCAGCAAGAAAGCCCCCGCGAAGGGACACTGTGCAATTCCCTCAGAACCTCTGGTTTGACGCCGAATGTAAGGCTCTAAAAAGTCAGCTACGCACCATTTTAGACCCACAGCTCTGGCAACAGGCCATTAGAGACTATAAGGCATTCTTGAAATCCAAAAAGCATCGTTATATTGCAGAAAACCAGCAGCGTATGTTTGATCTGCTGATGACTGAGCCAAAAGCCTTTTGGCGTAGAGTGTTGTATAAGAGGCATCAACCACCTGGCAATGTCACCTCAGACCAGTGGAGACAACGGTTGGTGGAGTTGTATGACCCCGGGAGAGCCGCATTGCCGAGGTACCGGATCAGCTAGGGGAGAAACGCTGACTTTCGAGAGGAGGACGTCCACCAGGGTCTTAGACATCTTGCTAATGATAAAGCAAAGGACTTGCAGGGACTTCAGGCCGAGCTGTTGAAATGGGGTGGGCCAGCTTTGGTAGGGCCTTTGACAGTGATAATCAATCAGGCCATTAGAGAGGGCCTCCCACAGGAATGGATGGTTAGCAAGGTCACCCCTATTCATAAGATGGGAAGTAGGGATGACACCACCAACTACCATATGATCATGGTGAGCCTGTTACTCGCAAAACTTCTAGCAGGTGTGCTGGAGAAGAAGTTAATGCAATGGGCAGAGGGAGATGCGATGCGGTTGGTCGCCGGGTTTTTCGCCTGCCCCTCCACGAGTGATCATATTTTTACTCTCAGAATTCTTATGGAAGCTAGCCGCAATGCACGACGTGACTTGTATTGTTGTTTCATGGATTTTAAGATGGCATATGATACGGTCCCTCGGGACCTGTTGTGGCAACGCTTGCAGGAGCTACATGTCCCACAGGATTTGCAGAATGCCATCTACCGGCTCTATGACGGAATATATGCCACTTTGCCTGCGTCAGTGTGACGCTCCCCGAACATATACGACACTCGGACGTACTACATACGGGGACTCCCCCCTCCCATGGCAACCATCTCGCCATGAGCAGGGCCCTCCATCTAACTCGGACCATCTATGGAAAGATGCTCGAGTGAAGGACACAGAGGTGTCATTCGGCCCACGCCTTCAATGGGGCTCCTATGTCACGGAAGCGTGCATACAAGGTTAGCATACAGCATAATCGTATCATAAATAGCCACCACGAAGGGTGGCACATCCATCCAACTGATAATAACAGAGAAGATGCATTAAATACTAGAGAAAACACCCCAAAACCCATGGTTCTACCCTGGCTCAGACTCCAGTGAGGATCGACTAACGGCTAGGTCTCAAGAGATCAGCAGACCGAGTCTTGGCAAGGCGTTGGCTGGCATAGAACATCGGCTAAGGTTGTCCACTCCATCCGCCCCTCCTGTGCACACTTTGCAGATGAGTCGAATCATGCTATGGCATCACTATAGCCTTCCAGAAATGCAGACTCAAGGTACCACCCTTCAAGTCTACTCCAGGTTACATCTCCCTGGTCCGATGAGGCAGGTCGGGGAAGTGTCCCCTTCCAGGATCACAGCGGTTCCATGGGTGAGCTAGAGAATACGTGATGCATCAGCGACCCCCGCATCCGTACCCGACCTACTCCCTTAACTTTATCATCAAAGTGCAGGATGTCCCATACAGGTCACACCTCTGCACCCAGGGAGTGTCAGACCCATACCCGGCCCTCTACGTGACCGGCTATCAGGCCTAGCCCACTGTAGGAGTCTCAGGAGCCTTTTATGTTCGTGCAAGACCCCACCCCCACTTCACCACTGCATCCCTTCTCTGGTGCTGAGCAATTCCATAGCCTCCACGGCTCGGTGGTCTCTTGTGCACAGGCCGCATTAATTGGGAATTAAGGGAACTGCTAGAAGCATGCTAAGAGCATAAGGCATAGAGGTCTCTATCCCCCTTTAACCCCCCTGCCATGAAAGCTACAGAGATACTACCATAGCTAGATTCATCCTTCCATACATAACAAAGCATAATCCATAATTGAAATATAATCCTAAGTATCAAAGAAGGGTTAATCCTAGACAAAGACACCCAGAGAAGACTGACTGAAACGCTAGCCCTAGAGATATCACGCTAGTCTATCCACTAACCCGAGTTTCTGCTGGATCCATTATCATGAGGCATCTCCATCTTCAAGGAGCTTGGGCGCTCAGCAGCTGCTACTCCTGGTCTGGTTCGATTTGGGGCCAAATGGGCTAAGGGTTCAATTTTGATGCCCCCAGTTAGAATTCTCCTACTGGCCAATCGAATTTGGCCAGGTGGCACCTTCCTAATTAATCAATTATCCTAACTTAATTAACTTAATTGAATTAATTAGATAATGCTTCCTTAATTATAGGTAATTAACCTTAAATGACCCCTTTATTAATTTAGCATAGCTAAATTAATCCCTTTTAGGTCAACCCCCTAGGTTAAAATACCCCATGGTGGCGTACCTTTACTATGTGACGTGTCAGTACATTTATACGTGTACCGTATAAATACGTGGAACATCACATTCTCCCCTCCTTAGAAAATAATGTTGTCCTCAGCATTGGAGTTAGTTAAACAAGTGATGCACAATCGAAGAAACTGAAAGGTCAGAAATTATACATAAAGAAGGAAGGTAATTCCTTATTCCTGAAGGTAAAGTTCAAAGCATATAAGAGTTTAAGCACCAAGGTACATTTCACATAATTATCATAAAAAGGTTTAAGGACCGAGGTCCGATATTAAACATTGCAGTGACAAAAAGGTAACAGATGTAGACAATAATAAAAAAACTGGAGAAGTTGGGCCATCAGCAGCCCCCTATACATGGGCAGGTCACGTACCGCTCACTGGCCTGCACATGTCAATACATCAGTATTCATAGATATTATAAGTAGGTTATGGTTGAAGGGACCACCCCCTATAAGAAAGAAAAGAAAAACCTATCTATAAGGGAACCTATCATGCCTATGGTTCGCAATTTATTGCGGCATAAGGAATGGCCAAGTTCCTATTATAGCCGAGATGAACGCGGCCTATGAACTACATGCTTTCCAAGCAATTCGCGGTCATGCCAACATTGACAATACACCACGTCCTAGAGAACACGAAGGTGATCTCATCATCGGTAACTATTGTGAACCACGATGCATCTACCCCTCTACTGTATGATTCTCGGCGAATCAAGCCTTCAAGCTTACCACCGGGTGCGGGGTTGATAGCATCATTGATAGTGCGGCCCTGAGATTCCCGCATGAAGTCCGGATAGTGCTTCTCAAGGTCTATCTTCATCACCCACGTAGCATCCTCAACTGGTAAGTGCTTCCACTTAACCAAGTATTGTAGCATTTGAGTCCTTCTAGTCTGCTTATAAGCTCGATCAAGAAGAGCTTCAGGCACTATATCTAAATGCTCTTCTGTCATTTCAAGTAGGGTGGGTGTATCCAAGATCTCCTCTGGATCTGGGGTATGTTGCTTCAGAAGACTCACGTGAAAGACCTTGTGGATCTTCAAGCGGGGTGGCAAATCCAAGCGATATGCCTGTTCTCCAACACGTTCAATGATTTTGAACGGCCCAGCCCATCTGGGTGCCAGCTTCTTGCAGTTACCAATCTTAAGCTTGGCTTGTTTAACCTTAATCTTGAGCCAAACTGATTCGCCCACCTGGAAGACTCGCGGGGTCCTGCGCTTATCCGCAACACTCTTCTGACGACTGCAGGCAGCCAATAAGTAGCCCCGAACTTCTTCAACCAAAGCTTGCATTTCCAAGAGGAGCTGTTGAGAAACCTCCACCTTGGAAACGGGATTATGCCATGTGTCGGGAGTAAGGCATTGATAACCATAATTTATCATGAAAGGAGACATTCTAGAAGACTCTTGTTTCATGCTATTATAGGCAAACTCGACCAAATAAATATAGTCAGCCCATTGTGATTGCTTACTCCACACATAACTTCGCAGCATGTCCTCTATAATGCGATTGGTACGCTCTGTCTGACCATCCATCTGAGGATGATATGCCGTACTCATAGCAAGCTTGGTTTGGATGGTGGCAAAGAAATCTTTCCAGAATGCACTTACGAATTTGGGATCCCTGTCGGATATGATAACTCGTGGCATTCCATGCAATCTGAAGATCTCCTATGTAAAGAGCAAAGCGGTATCGAAGGCTGTATCCGTGGTACGACATGGCAAGAAATGAGCCATTTTCGACAATTTGTCGACCACTACCATCAATGCATCATATCCACGGAGAGTACGTGGAAGGCCGACAATGAAATCCATGGTTATTACTTCCCATTTGGCATTGGGCACATCCAGAGGTTGCAATTCTCCTGGAATCCTTAATTGTTCAGCATTGATTTGTTGACACACCTGACACTGCTTAATATACTTGGCAATGTCCTTCTTCATACACGGCCAAAAATAACTTAGGTCTTCATGAAACCTGCATGTCCAGCTATAGGGCTGTTGTGTGTATCATGGAGAATAAGCTTACGTAGTCCTGAAGTCTCAGGTACACACAACTTATCTTTGTAATATAACAGATTGCCCTCTTTCTTATATGAACGGAAAGCTTCACGTTCTTTATCTGTGCGTGCCTCCTTAGCCAAACTATCCCACACTTCACGGAACTCTGGATCTGTGGCCAAGGTCTGTTGTATCTGTATTCCGAACTCACTAGTGAGTGTGGAAATTGCGTTACAATGGGTTCGGGTTACCAAGGGATGGCGTGAGAACGCATCCGCAATCACATTGTGTTTCCCAGGCTTATACATAATTTCAAAGTCATACTCCTCTATAAATTCCATCTATCTTCTCTAACGGAGGTTGAGATTCGGCTGGGTTGATAGATAACGGAGACTCTGATGATCCGTATCAAGCTGAAATCTTCTACCAAGAAGGTAGTGTCTCCATATACGCAGAGCGTGGACAACGGCCAACAACAACTCCTGATCATGGGTAGGGTATCGCTGTTCAGTTTCATTCATTTTCTTTGAATCATAGGCAATAACCCTCTCCTCCTGCATTAGGACTCCACCCGTAGCAATCTTACTGGCATCCGTTGCTACTAGTTTATCCTTTTCCGGGTCCGGCAATGTGAGGACTGGTGCTGACGTCAAAGCATCCTTAAACTTCTGGAAACTTCCTTGGAACTTTGCTTTCCAGTGTTCCATCCAATCCTTGACTTTCTCATGTTTCGTAAGATCGGTAAGAGGTGCTGCAATCTTGGCGAAATCTTTAACAAATTTCCGGTAATATCCTGCCAATCCCAAGAAGCTTCGAACCTCTGAAACATTACCTGGAATGGGCCAGTCCCTCACTGCCTCTATCTTTGTTGGATCTGTAGCAATTCCCTCTGCTGAAATGACATGCCCCAAATAATCCACCTTCGGTGTGGCAAAGTTGCACTTAAAGAACTTTGCAAAGAGCTGGTGACGTCTTAGTTTCTGCAAGGCCATCCTAAGGTGCTTCTCATGCTCCTCAAGGGTCTTACTATAGATGAGAATGTCGTCAAAGAATATAACAACAAAATCATCCAAGTATTCCCAGAAGATGTCATTCATCAACCGCATAAAAGTTGCGGGGGCATTAGTTAATCCAAAAGGCATAACGGTAAACTCATAATGCCCATATCTAGTGCGAAAAGCAGACTTATGGATGTCCTCCTCTTTAAATCTTATTTGGTGATACCCGGAGCGTAAGTCAATCTTTGAGAAATACTTGGCCCCTTGCAACTGGTCCATAAGGTCGTCTGCTCTAGGTAAAGCATAGCGATTCTTGATCGTATGCTTGTTGAGCTGTCGATAATCAATACACATCCTCAAGGAGCCATCCTTCTTCTTAACAAAGAGGATAGGAGCGCCAAAAGGCGAAACACTAGGCCGAATGAAGCCTAGGTTTAGTAACTCCTGAAGTTGCTTCTTAAGCTCTGCCAACTCAGGGGGACTCATACAGTACGGGGCCTTACTGGTAGGCTTAGTACCTGGTTCCGAAGCTATCTCACATTCTACCCCTCTGAATGGAGGAAGTTTCTGGATCTCGTCTGGAAAGAGATCGCTAAATTCCGTGAGAAGACTAGCAATGCTCTCTGGCAACGCATCAACTACTTGCTTCTGTTTAGCATCTGACTCAATGGATGCAAGTCTGATGACGCAAAATAGTTTATCCTTGCGTATAGCCTTATTTAACTGCCTGATGGACATAGACTGCATAATGGGGTCTAAGGGATCACCTTTTATAGTTACGCGGGCTCCATTAGCTGCGTTGAAGGTAACCTCCCATTTTTCGCAGTCTATATTGGATTTTGCAGATGCCAAGAATTCCATGCCAACAATCAGATCATATTTGCCAATATCCATTAACTCGGCACCCAATGCCACTGGTGCACCTGGCAGCTGCATTTTGAGGTTAATGCGACGGCCATTAGTATGTCTGATCTTCCCACTGGCTAAAGTCACAGGTTTCGGTCGGGATCTCAAAGTCTCAAGTTGCAACACCTGGGCCATTCTAGGAGAAGCAAAATTATGTGTACTTCCCGTATCCATAAGAATTATGAAAGGCTTACTGTCTACTTGACCTATAGTGGAAATAACGGCAGGCTGACTTTCAGCATTGCCGGTTTCAATGGCTGCAAGGATATGGGATGCACCGTGAATATACTCGGGAGCCTCCTCGTCGACAGGTGGTGTAGACTCGAGATCGTCCCAATCAAGATCGGCCATGGCCAGCTGGGCAGTCTGTGTGACATAAGGGCAATTCTGCATGAAGTGCCCGAGCCGCATACACCTGTAACATGCCTTCTCTTTGCGGAGCTGCTCGCGGGCCTCTTTGGGAATAGACTGTAAGAGGTTCCGAACTGAGTTACCGACATTGTTCGGTTTGTCTGGCATGTTGAAGGTGACTTTCTTTTCCTGGCGACCGTTAGAGTTCTGCTGAGAAGGCCCCGGACTTGGTGAGCGGGCTTGTAAGGTGTGTACGGGCGTGACTGGGAGTAAGAGGCGGGGCATTGGTACTGGTTTCTTGGTGTGTCCTCTTCAAGGCTCAATGCCTTAGCCTCTGCAACTGACTTCGGGTCTATGGCCTTAACCATTCGTTTAATTGAGGGGGCCAACCCTTCAATATAGCCCTCCACCGCCCTCTTCTCGTTCATACCTGGGACATACAGCCTCAAGCGCATGAATTCATCTGTGTAGGCCTGAACTGACATACCCTTCTGCTCCAACCTGTAAAAAGTCTGAATCTGTTGGCATTTGTGCGCACGGGGCACATAATGTGACTTAAAAGCTTTGGCAAACTTTTTAAACTTGCATCTGCTTCTGTCTAGATGCTTAGCTCTAGCATAGCCCTTCCACCAAATACAAGCGGCCCCTGTAAGGTTTGTAGTGGCAACTTTTTCAGTATCTTTCTCCATCATGCCATAGGATTTCCCAAACTCCTTCATTTTGTCCAACCAAGACTCTGCGTTCAGGCCCCTCTAGATTTCCCATCAAACTGAGCCAATTTTCTGTTTTTCCATATACTGGTAATGGCCGTATCAACCGTCTTACGGTACTCCTTGTCCCGGGCCTTTGCATGGCCACCAGACGATATAGATGACTCTGAGGACACAGAAGTGGCTGATTGTGAGGATGTGGCACTATCCGTGGACGAGCTTCGACGACGTTTGGAACGGTGCCTCCTTTGTGCGGGTACAGGGCCTAGTTCCGGTGCAGGTGGCTGCTGTGGTGGTGGACTTGGCGGTAACGGAGGTAACTCCGGTCCGTCCTCCTGCATACACTGTGGTGGGTTGGCATTTAACACATAAGCCTGCAGCTCTACTAACTGCCGCTTCATCAACAGGAGTTCTTGGTTAGGGGTTAATCTACTAGCATTTGAGGGTGTCTGCCATGAGGCGTTACGTGCACCGTCTATATTGACCATAAGAAAGTATAAGCAAAATTTGTGTGATACCAAGTGTCACAATGAAGATCATTTTGAGCAGTACTAGGAAACAATAATAAAGACAATACAAGAGAATTTAAGGAAAAGAACTTTATTATAAAGTCAAAGTGGCAGTTACATTGGAGGTGTGTTTTAACAAAAACTTAAGGCTGTACAATACAAAAGTAGTGATTATACATTGGACAATTTTTTTAACCATCTCATACTTGACCATAAAAAAAAAAACTGAAGAGATCAAGCCTAGGGCTGCGCGAAAGGGTACAGGATGGAGTAACGGATGCTCTCGCGTACTGCCCTGACTACCTTGTAGCGAGCCCATGCCTGGATGATAACATACTGGTAGTCTAACGTAGGACTAATGATGAGCAAATGGAAGAGATCTCTCAGCGCATAAAAGATCTGCCATAGATGATCATTTGCGTCGGCAAAAGCTTCGTGCTTCGTCATATCCCAGTAATCCCAGGTACGACGGAGAGTTTGTTGTGATGCTCGAAGGCGCGCTCACGGAGGATATTGAATATTTCCAAGCCCTTAGTTGGATCGTAGGGCTCGCCTTCTTCCACGGGTTCCCCTGCTTCATAATCGTCATTCCCATACTGATACTCTCCATACTCTTGACCATAGTCTTGCTCTGGAGGTATCTAATCTTCCCCTCGTAATTCCTCGGGTAATCTGTCTTCGAGTTCTTCGAGCTCATCGTCTGTAAGACGGCAAGAATGAATATACAATATTGAACGATTTCTCCTATTCCAAACTCTAAAAGAGACAACCAAGTATCATAGGGAAACAAGGTAATTGTACTCAACGATACAATAATCATAATAAGAAAATAGCACATATATTATATGATGACTTAAAAATTTGCCAATCAAAGATTACATCTATACGCAATACAAAGATTTATAATTGTAAAAAGATATCTAAGAACCAGGTTCCTCATCTTCCTCCATAGGCTGAGGAGGTGGCGTAATAAAGCAACGCCTGGATCAACTGTGACGGCCGCGAGAGAAGCGACTTCCGGAGGGTAGGCGACTGCTAATGGGGCCGCCGCAAGGAGCTTCATACCCATCCAGGGTGCTATGTCCTGTCCTAAGGCTACCAAGGCGAGATCCCGCCGTACCAACACGTAAGTAAGCGTGTGGTATGATAACTTCTTGTGCCCAGCACGAGTAGACAGGGCACGGAGAGTCCACCATGAGGCTTCTGCTTCTGGGGCTAAATCACGTGACACAAAAAAAACCTGCCCCTGCCTAAAAGCCGATAGGAAGAAGCGAGTGAGGGGGCTTCCAGACGCTTTTCCATGGGCCGTAACTGAAGTGTCCACCTCCTTCTCTAGGTTCTTAGGGACCTCTTCCTCCATACGTTCCTCTCTCTCCTCCCTAAAGTGGGCAGGATTATCATAAAGGTCCTCGCCCTCCTCCTCTGACTGAGAGGGGAGCTCGAGCATGAGGATATTTGGGACTGAGGGTCCCACAGCCGTAAAGGCTTCTGGAGGAGGTTGGTATGGAGGGTCTTGAACCACTAGATCTCTAAGTCGGAGGAGTATCTCAGCCGGCTCAATAGTCTGCTGGTGGAACTGGAGTACCTGTTGTACCTCAGGAGGGAGGTCCACGGACGAGAAATCAATGAAGTCATCCATGCAGTATTCGGCCAGTTCATAGAGAACCTGTGCTTTCTCCTTCCTTTTGAACCCGGCTACTACATGGTATGTCCACATGATGTCATCCAAAAGAAGGAACTCCTGCCCCCTTGTGGTATATAACTGGAACGACGTCTAGTCCAGTTAAACGCCCACCCCGCTCGCGGCGTGGCGGCATCTCCTCTGCTATTTGCCTCCACCGGACGAAATCATCCATCTCAATCTGCTCGTCCTCTTCCTCATCTGACAACTCTGGGGCCTTGCCCTTCTCTGCAGGTAGAGTTTCATCTTCCACATACTAGTCCATAAGGATGGACAGAGCAAAGGATACCTCGAGGAACTCTTGTCCCTCGTGGATAAGGACCTGGGGCTGCTGAGCCCATCGGAGTTTGCCTCGCAGCAACTCGTACCCCCTCTTACCACCACCGAGCATTTCTTTTACCATAGCTCGTTCAATGTACAAGCGTGGAGGTTCCCCCAGAGGAGCACAAAGAGGGAGCATCTCCTCCGTATAAAACTGCAGAAATCCAGCATAATCAGGGTGCTGCTGCATGTTCGAGATAAGATCAACACGCTGAAGTAGGAAAGGCTTGAGGAGATCAAAGGGTATTTGGGGGTCCCAGTGCGTGTGGTATGATAACTTATTGTGCCAAGCACGAGTAGACAGAGCACGGAAAGTCCACCATGAGGCTTCTGCTTCTGGGGCTAAATCACGTGACACAAAGAAAACCTGCCCCTGCCTAAAAGCCGATAGGAAGAAGCGAGTGAGGGGGCTTCCAGACGCTTTTCCATGGGCCGTAACTGAAGTGGCCACCTCCTTCTCTAGGTTCTTAGGGACCTCTTCCTCCATACGTTCCTCTCTCTCCTCCCTAAAGTGGGCAGGATTATCATAAAGGTCCTCGCCCTCCTCCTCTGACTGAGAGGGGAGCTCGAGCATGAGGATATTTGGGACTGAGGGTCCCACAGCCGTAAAGACTTCTGGAGGAGGTTGGTATGGAGGGTCTTGAACCACTAGATCTCTAAGTCGGAGGAGTATCTCAGCCGGCTCAATAGTCTGCTGGTGGAACTGGAGTACCTGTTGTACCTCAGGAGGGAGGTCCACGGACGAGAAATCAATGAAGTCATCCATGCAGTATTCGGCCAGTTCATAGAGAACCTGTGCTTTCTCCTTCCTTTTGAACCCGGCTACTACATGGTATGTCCACATGATGTCATCCAAAAGAAGGAACTCCTGCCACTCGTGGTATATAACTGGAACGACGTCTAGTCCAGTTAAACGCCCACCCCGCTCGCGGCGTGGCGGCATCTCCTCTGCTATTTGCCTCCACCGGACGAAATCATCCATCTCAATCTGCTCGTCCTCTTCCTCATCTGACAACTCTGGGGCCTTGCCCTTCTCTGCAGGTAGAGTTTCATCTTCCACATACTGGTCCATAAGGATGGACAGAGCAAAGGATACCTCGAGGAACTCTTGTCCCTCGTGGATAAGGACCGGGGGCTGCCGAGCCCATCGGAGTTTGCCTCGCAGCAACTCGTACCTCCTCTTACCACCACCGAGCATTTCTTTTACCACAGCTCGTTCAATGTACAAGCGTGGAGGTTCCCCCATAGGAGTACAAAGAGGGAGCATCTCCTCCGTATAAAACTGCAGAAATCCAGCATAATCAGGGTGCTGCTGCATGTTCGAGATAAGATCAACACGCTGAATTAGGAAAGGCTTGAGGAGATCAAAGGGTATTTGGGGGTCCCAGTGCTCTCCATCTTGGTACCATGCGAGGAGATGGCAGCCATAGGCACTGGAGGGAGAGAGGAAGAAGGGCAAATAAAGCTGGAGAGTGAAAATAAAACCCTAACTTTCGAAGTCTTCTTATAGCTGTTATGCTGACGGCATTATTATTATTAGTTTTTTTTTTTAAGAATGTGTACGGAAAAAGGAGCCAACTAATCTAGGGTAGAAGCACAGTAACAAAATTGGATTTCCTATTATTATAACAAAATCTATTACAATGCAAATGCCCTTAGACAAGTATGGATGCTCTCCCTGGATTCTCCGAGCAAGGACTAAATCCTTGGTCATTATGGTGACCCTCTTTGCGTGTATAGCGCAAAGGTTGGCGTCCCCAAAAAGAGCTATCAGATAGGCCTCGGCGGCCTCCTGCAGTGCCAAAATCGCAAAAGTCTGGAAGCGGAGGTCGGTCTTGTACTCTTGTGCTATTTTCCGAACCAACCTCTGGAAAGGCCGCTTCCTTATTAAGAGCTCCATGGTCTTCTGATATTTCCTGATCTCCCGTAAAGCTACGGTGCCAGGTCGAAAACGGTGGGGTTTCCTCGCAGGCTTCGAAGGCGGCCCCTTCTTATGGGGAACCGTCTTAGCTCCAGTCACGGGATGGGGCCGTGAGGCATCCACCTGCTCCTGCCTCCGGGTCGAGCTTGTGTGCTTCCCAATACTGCCGACAGTCTTCAGCTTATCCCTATACTGGCTGCCGGACTTATAGACCACACCTTTCCTTCGCCTCTTGATGGGTGGCTTATCCGCCTGATTGGGCCCCTGCTGGTTTTCATGCTCCCTGTTGGCCAGCTGATCTTGGGATCCCTTATCCTGCTGCTCTTTCTGTTGGCGCTCCTGCTGAGCCATATCCTGTTCTTCCTGGTACTGACGGGCTCGTTCCATATCAGCTTCCATCTGAGCAAACCTTCGGTTCACAACCCTTCTAATCAGCTCGGCATTGTAGCGATCGGGCCGCCGGGCCATGTCGATCTGGACTGTTGTCAGGTAATCCAAGCTGATGTCTGGGATCTCTCCCCAGGTAAAGGTTTGTGAGGCTTCATGCCACTCATAGGGAGGAACCTCAAAAGCTTGGCAATTGATAATGGCCCACCCATGGCCCAAGTACCTGTATTCCCGAGCCCGGGTTTCGGTGTCAGCCCTCTCGACTTCCCGACTGTCATCTTCTCGGGCCAGTGTCCGAATACGGGCGGACTCCGTCCGGATGGCTTCCTCCTCAGAGTGCTCCTCACATTCAGGGGGATAAAACTTGATCAACACCATAACCAGGTCAGGTTGCTCGACCATGGTGTACGGCAACTGTTGGAGGTTCAGCTTGATGAGAAATTGTTCTGAATAGTGGAATATGGGGTAGGGAATACGAAGGTCACTAGCAAACCGATGTACCAACTCATTTAGAAGAATATCAATCCAGTCACTATCAGTGGCCATGTACCGCGCGATTAAGGCGTAAATCTCGGGTATAGTGAGGCTAGAAGGGTCCATGGTGATCTTATTGTTGGCCATAGGTGTGGCGCTGGCGATTAGGAAGGCGGTAGGGAAGGCGCTAGGATGTAAGGGTGGTCTGGGCGAAACCCCAAGGCACAAGGCAACCCTGAAGTCCGGCGGCTATGGCGGACGGCGGAACAGGCGGCCGGAGAAAGAACAAGCGAAAAAAAAGAAACCGTTTGACTCTTTAAATTTCAAAATTTTCTTGTTAAAAGTTTTTTTTTTTTTTTAAATACGGCGGAAAATTATTATACGCGTGAATGTACGCGCGAATATACGGAGCGGCGCTGACCCGATTATACGTGATTATCTCCGGATTCTGGGACGTCCAAACCCTGTCAGCGCCGCCGTTGGGTTTGACCCCCTTGCTCGTTCCTCTGTGCTAGTTAACGACCCTTTTGGGGTATTTCGGATACGCCGGATCTGTTGGAGCCATTTTCGCCTTCATCCGAGCTACCCATAAACAGTTATGGCCCATCTAAACTTGGGTCCTCCCGTCACACATTTTTCCCTCCAAAATCGCCCTAAATTTCCTAAAACTCACAATTTATTCCAATAACCTAGCACAAGACCAAATCACTAAGAAGTTAGGCAGTCCAAGCATCCTAAACTCCCACTCAACTGCCGATCTAACGGGTTAAAGATTTGGTCAGTGCTATGATTTCGGACAGCCAAAATCACGGCTCTGATACCACTGTGACGCTTCCCGAACATATACGACACTCGGACGTATACATACGGGGACTTCCCCCTCCCATGGCAACCATCTCGCCATGAGCAGGGCCCTCCGTCTAACTCGGACTATCTACGGAAAGATGCTCGAGTGAAGGACACAGAGGTGTCATTCGGCCCACGCCTTCAATGGGGCTCCTATGTCGCGGAATGGCTGAACATCGGCTAGGGTTGTCCACTCCATCCGCCCCTCCTGTGCACACTTTGCAGATGAGTCGAATCATGCTATGGCATCACTATAGCCTTCCGAAAATGCAGACTCAATGTACCACCCTTCAAGTCTACTCCAGGTTACATCTCCCTGGTCCGATGAGGCAGGTCGAGGAAGTGTCCCCTTCCAGGATCACATCGGTTCCATGGGTGAGCTAGAGAATACGTGCCGCATCAGCGACCCCCGCATCCGTACCCGACCTACTCCCCTAACTTTATCATCAAAGTGCAGGATGCCCCATACGGGTCACACCTCTGCACCCAGGGAGTGTCAGACCCATATCCACCCGCCCCACGTGGACCTGGGCCATCGAGGCCTAGCCCATTTGTAGGAGTCTCGGGGAGCCTTTTATGTTCGTGCAAGGCCCCACCCCCACTTCACCACTGCGTCCCTTCTCTGGTGCTGAGCAATTCCATAGCCTCCACGGCTCGGTGGTCTCTTGTGCACAGGCCGCATTAATTGGGAATTAAGGGAACTGCCAGGAGCATACTAAGAGCATAAGGCACAGAGGTCTCTACCCCCTCCCCCCCCCCTTTAACCCCCCGCTTAAGGAAAGCTACAGAGATACTACCATAGCTAGATTCATCCTTCCATACATAACAAAGCATAATCCATAATTGAAATATAATCCTAAGTATCAAAGAAGGGTTAATCCTAGACAAAGACACCCAGAGAAGACTGACTGAAATGCTAGCCCTAGAGATATCAAGCTAGTCTATCCACTAACCCGAGTTTCTGCTGGATCCATTATCATGAGGCATCTCCATCTTCAAGGAACTTGGGCGCTCAGCAGCTGCTACTCCTGGTCTGGTTCGATTTGGGGCCAAATGGGCTAAGGGTTCAATTTTGATGCCCCCAGTTAGAATTCTCCTACTGGCCAATCGAATTTGGCCAGGTGGCACCTTCCTAATTAATCAATTATCCTAACTTAATTAACTTAATTGAATTAATTAGATAATGCTTCCTTAATTATAGGTAATTAATGTTAGTCCTGTGCCTCCTAGTACAGGACTATTCATGCATACGACGAACCAAGTCAAGGCCAAGGATCCACAGCCAGGCACGGGTCAGTCGTCAAAGGCCCAACAGAAGACCAAGCAGACCACGCAGACAAAGACCACGCCTGGCGTCAAGAGGAGGCGCTCAGACAAGTGACGGTCCGTCACCGGCCGCGTCAGCGTCAGCGTGATTTCAGGCACTTCAAGAGGCACCGCCAGCATTCCTGCAAATCAGGCCTCCTTCCAGGAGTCGGCACCGAGATCAGTCAGAGTGTCTATATTGGGCCAAAGGCCATTGTACTATATATATGAGTAGAGCTAGCACATGAGGGGGGAGATGAGTTTTTTGAGTCTTATCTCATTTTTCTGTCTTCTCTCATTGGAGAGCTCATGTATTCTTATGATATCAAGGAGTTCATTGCTTGACCATTGTTCTCTCATTGTGTTTTCTGTTTTCTCATTGTTCTCTCATCGTTCTTTTGCAAATCCCGCGTGACACAGCTACCGGATCCTCCTGTTTGATCCACGGGTCCTCTGTCCTCACAGAGGGATGTCTTGCAGGAGTTCCCGAACCCAGACCCCAAACACTGTCGCCGCGGCCGGGTCTGATTCGATTTTCCTTTATTCTGTTGCAATGTCTGCACGAACCTTCACTCCAGACGAACTTCTTACCCAGACGGCGTCTCGATTGGAGCGCCACCAACGACGGAAGTTGTTCGCGACATGTATGGATCTGCTTATGACATTGAGGGAGGCCACATTCGGTCTAGGGCTCAGTCGGCGCCACCTACTCCTCGTGTCCTGTCTCGTCCAAGTTCCCCACCTCAGACGTGCAAACATTGTTCCCAGCCTCAGTCACCTCATCACTATCAGGAGCAATATCAGGCTCAACCTTCTCAACAGTACTTTCAGACCCCCCAGAATGCCTATATCCATCTTTCTTCTGGCCATACACCTCTGCCTTCACAACCATCATCTCCTCCGGGCGGACAGGAATATCCACATGTCTCTTTTGCTCCTCCCCAGGAATTTCCATTCCCTACATTTCCAACTGCCCTTCCTGTTTACAACCTCACCGACCTCAAAGCCATTGATCAGGCACCTCCAGTACCTCCACCTCAGGCACCCCTTCGTCAGGGCCCTTCTGGCACTATGCCACCCCCCACTCCGCCTCAATATCATCCTTATCCATTACCTGTTCAACCAAGCACTTTAACCTCTACCTTTTAGACCCTCAAGCTGACTTATCCAACCTTTGGCAACACAAAAGGCAAACCCTTAGACCAGAGTGCTCAGGCCCACATGGAAGAATTTGAGGCTCTGGCTGCCCTCAATGGTCATGCCCAACCTCAACTGAAATTCCACATCTTTTCCACCACGCTGCGTGGCTCTCCTCATCAATGGCTCATGTCCAACAAAAGCCACTGGAAACAAGACTGGTCAGAAATGAAAACTGCTTTTCTTTCTCACTATGGAGACAAGCCCTTTCATGTACATGTTGATGTCTCGTCATTCCCTTACGTCTCATCACCACCGTTCACTGCTTCTCCCTTTACCGTTTGGGGACTTAGCCAAAATTTTGCCTCTCAATCGCCTCCTTCGCATCTGTCGCCACATGGCATCATCAACGGTTGCCGGTTCATTCTCATCATGCCCCTTCGCCAACACTTGTGCGCCCTAGAACCTTTTTGCCTATCTGCGTTTTCGTCTTCCGCTTTCCGCTCTCCGCCTTCGCAACACAGTTCTTCCTGTTCCTTTCCGACGCTCTTCGCCATGGCTGCACCCAAATTTCCTACACTGCAAGCTTCTACTCCAAGGGATCCGGCTCTTTCTGAGTCTGTGTCTTTCTCGACGCCCACCTTTCGTGAGGCCCTCGTTGGTCCGAGTCGTGAAGTGGCAGAACGCCAGGCGCTTTACGCATTCTCGCAAATGGACCTCCCGGCCCCCAATCCGGAGCAATTGAAGCAGTTCGTCGCTCACATCGTCAACAGCCTGGAAGGATATGCTACTGTGGTCGATGGCACCACCATCTTGCTTACTCAGCCCCTGATTTCTGAGGTATTCCGTATTCCTTTGCAAACACCTTCTTTATCTTGGGTTGCCTTACAGGACATAGATGTCACTCAGTTCGGCGCTCCTTCTTATCAAGCAAACATGCATCGCCTCACCAATATTGCAAAGTCCCACGACACTTTTGTCAAGTTTTTGTGGCGCAAATTGCTTGGGTATTCTATCAAGAACACCCATATCAATAAGCCGTTCTATAATATGGTGATCACAGCCATCCGCTCCACTCACCATATTGATTGGCCACAGCTTTTGTTCTACCGCCTGCTTCATGAAGTAGACCGCATTCGGGCTGCCCCCTCCTCTGTCTTTGAAGCCTCAGTGGGTGGCCATCTTCAAGCCCTCATCCGTCATTATCTTCCTGTTCCTAAGTCCCCTTCCATTTCTCATGCCTCCACTCAGCAATCTCTGCATTCACATCCTCAACACCAACAGGCTGCACCTTCACGACATCCTTCTCCTGGTCCTGTTCCACACAACACTACGCATGTTACTGTCTCTTCTTCCTCCACGGAAACCACGCCCTCCACTTCTCGTCATGTTTCTTAGACGTCACAAACGCGGCCACAACAGGGCCCTGCACCTAGACATCCTCGCCAGCTTCTGTATCAATACCAGCAGGATGTTCAAGCTGCTGCTCTCAAGTTGCAAGAATCCCAGGACGTTCTCATGCATGGGGTTCAAGCGTCCCTGGAGGCCTCGGATGCGGTCCATAGAGACCTTCAGGCTGCTACCATGCAAGTACACACTCTGGAGGACAAACTTCAAGAAAAGCACGAGGCTCTTTTACAGGCCCGTGAGGATCTCAAGAATGCTCAGGATCAGACCAGCCTGCTTGCTGATCAACAGGCTCAGGTACAAACCACCATTCAGGAATTATTGGAGCAGAATAAGACCAAGGATACCCTCCTGGGTGACAAGGAGAAAGACATTGCTAAGCTCGACACCCTGTATACTGAGCTTTCTCACAATTACAACACGCAAGCACATGACCTCCTTGCGCGTGATGCTCGCATCACCTCTTTAGAAGCTCAGCTTTCCACGCTGACCTCTCAGCTCACGCCTCTCCAAGATCAGCTTACGGAGGCTAAGAAACAGAAGATCATTGATGATGCAGAGATTGCCACGCTTCGACTCCATACTCCTGGGCAATCCTCTTCACATGCCACGCTTCCTCATAAACGGGTCCGTCCGTGACCTTGAACATCAGCTCCTGCAAGCTGTTCAATCAGCCGAAGACACTCAAAATAAACAGGAAGGATATATTGATATTGCTACCAACATCTCTCTGGACTTCTCTACTCCTTCCAGTTATCTGGACTATATGGTTGCCCGACGCCACCTTTTCCTTTTGAAGTGGTACGCGACAAATGGCCAGGTTCATCAACAGCCACTCCGCAGTGCGGATTTTCTACGGATCTGGCCGGATCTCTCTGTGGAAGACAAGGGTTTATTTTGTGCCCTCTTAGTCTTTGATCAACTCAGTTCTGAAGATCCAGATTTAGTCATCTTCCGAGTTGTTCAGCCAATGGCTTATGTTTTCCATGACTTCTACCTGGCAGATATACATGATAAATTTCAAGATGAGGCACATCGTGTTTTTCGAGGCAACTCCCATGCTGCTTAGTTGTTATTGCCCACCAACCAGTATTTCAAGGATCACGCTCAGTCTCAGGCCTTTGAACAAAAGTACATGCCTGAACT
Organism: Isoetes taiwanensis; assembly: GCA_021234155.1. NCBI lineage: Eukaryota > Viridiplantae > Streptophyta > Lycopodiopsida > Isoetales > Isoetaceae > Isoetes > Isoetes taiwanensis. The sequence goes on from JAJEKV010000014.1 coordinate 19,889,401, forward strand.
TGCTCAGCACTTACCTCTGTGGCAGGCTGAAACATTGGAACAGGTACGGAGGAATTTAGCGCATCCTGAGGATCTTGAGTTTGCTCAAATTTATATGCAGCACTTGGGAGGCTACAATCAATTGCGTGGCCTTCTGGACAGCAAGACCATCCCAACGGGTTGGGTCAATCCTCCTGTCTATACTCCACTCTCTGCTTCAGAGTGGGACCATTGGTGTCGTGCTCTTGATCAGGATCTTGTTCGTGAATTCAGGGACATGGCTCAGCAACCCACGCCCACGGGCATGGCTCCCTCTCCATATGCTTCCTTAGGAGTCCCTCCACGCCCCCGGTTTCTCTCTTCTGAATGGCGTCTTCCCTTTTGGACGAAGGTCTTGGATGGCCACGCTGGGTGGACTCCGCCTCAGATCTCGACGGATCTCCGGTGGGATCACCGTTTTGTCAGACGCTCCAATTGGGAGGATAGTGCCACCTTGGACACTACTACAAATTGGATCTATATTGCTAATGAGCGTGGTTGGCAACGGCCTGCTGATGCTCTTCATGGCCTTGATACCTTCTTGCAGAATGCCGCAACCTCACCAGACCCTTCAGTTCACCGTCAAGCTGGCTTCTGTGCTGCTCTCAAATGCATCCTGGTAAGCTCCTTAAATCGGCAGCGTCCTATCTTTTATTGCAACCCGAATGCCAGCGTCAGTGCCTTCGGTCTTCAGACCTGTCTTCTCATGGAGTGCCAGTTCGTTCCTTCGGAAGCCCATGCTGCCCTGGAAGACATGGTGCACTCTAAATTCCTCATTGATGCAGATCCTGCCCTTGGGCTCAACACTCCTGATGCTCTTCAAACATGCCAGGACCTCATTGGCAAATACCATAATGGTGCCCGTCCTCATTCCCGTGAGGATCACTTTCAAACTGCTGGCTTCCCGCCCTCGGAAACACTTCCTCCTTTTCTTCACTCTGAGTGTCGTTTGGTGGGGGGGAGTGTTAGTCCTGTGCCTCCTGGTACAGGACTATTCATGCATACGACGGACCAAGTCAAGGCCAAGGATCCACAGCCAGGCACGGGTCAGTCGTCAAAGGCCCAACAGAAGACCAAGCAGACCACGCAGACAAAGACCACGCCTGGCGTCAAGAGGAGGCGCTCAGACAAGTGACGGCCCGTCACCGCCCGCGTCAGCGTCAGCGTGATTTCAGGCACTTCAAGAGGCACCGCCAGCATTCCTGCAAATCAGGCCTCCTTCCAGGAGTCGGCACCGAGATCAGTCAGAGTGTCTATATTGGGCCAAAGGCCATTGTACTATATATATGAGTAGAGCTAGCACATGAGGGGGGAGATGAGTTTTTTGAGTCTTATCTCATTTTTCTGTCTTCTCTCATTGGAGAGCTCATGTATTCTTATGATATCAAGGAGTTCATTGCTTGACCATTGTTCTCTCATTGTGTTTTCTGTTTTCTCATTGTTCTCTCATCGTTCTTTTGCAAATCCCGCGTGACACAGCTACCGGATCCTCCTGTTTGATCCACGGGTCCTCACAGAGGGCTGTCTTGCAGGAGTTCCCGAACCCAGACCCCAAACAATTAACCTTAAATGACCCCTTTATTAATTTAGCATAGCTAAATTAATCCCTTTTAGGTCAACCCCCTAGGTTAAAATACCCCATGGTGGCGTATCTTTACTGTGTGACGTGTCAGTACATTTATACGTGTACCGTATAAATACGTGGAACGTCACAGTCAGATCACTGGATGAATAGCACCATCGGTGTTAAACAGGGATGTCCGTTATCTCCAACGCTTTTTGGACTCTATATTGACAAAGCTAGGAGTATGCAGGAACATTTGGATGCTCTCAGTCGATTCTGTGACATAGCAGGAATGACCATCAACCTGCAGAAAACCAAGCTGTTGTCAATCCTGTCTGCGCAACATGATATCCCAGACTTCTATTACAGAGGACAAAGGATGGAAGTTGTAAGGACCTTTAAGTATCTGGGAATCGATTTTTCTGCTCACATGCTATGGGATGACTATGTAGAAAGAAGGAGCAGCGCGGGATGGAAAGCCCTGTATGCAATGCAGAATTGCTGTTACAGAATAGATCTCTGCGATTGGGCACGCAAAGCACACCTGTTCTGAGCACTCGTTGAACTGGTATTGCTGTATGGGGTAGAGGTCTGGAGGCCAGCGATTAGCAAGAGCACTTGGGATAAGCTAGAGAGGATACAGAAGGCCTTCCTGACATACAGCCTAGGCTTTTGGCCCCTGCAGCATTCTGCTATGCGTAGGCACCTTGCGTATTTCCATAAGGTTGACAGAATGGATGCATAACGTCTCCCTCCCCGGGCTCTGTTATTGGCACAAGGGTCGCAACGACTGAAGAGAGTGTGGGTCCATAGACTATCAACAGATTATGGATATACCGGATATCGCGGAACAGGAGCTGCATTTGAATGAGCGCTTTGCTGCCTCTCTGTGGGATGTGCCCACTCTTGCAAAGCCCAAACAGAGCACTACACACGCAGGTTAATCCGTCGCTTGAACATGGCCCCCACCAATATTTGAAGCACACATCTCTACCAAGAAACGGAGAGCCATAGCTGCAATGAGAACAGGGTTCCACCATCTCAGAATTGAGACAGGCCGCTGGGGTACGGATGGAGGGCAGGGAATCCCCCGGCATGAGAGATTATGCCAGTGCTGTCACATGCACCATGCTCTACAGGAGTGTCCGGCATATGCACACATCTGAGCCGCTCATGCCGATCTTAGATGCTCTGAGATAGCAATTCATCAACTGCTGGCTTCGCCAATGGTTGCACGTCTCGCGTCCTACATTCTACAAGTCTCCACCGTTAGAGAGTCCCTTACATCACAGGGAATTTGAACGCCTACTACAAGGGTTTTTCCTCCCACATGGGGGGTTTTTTCGTCCCAGTGGTAGAGACACATTGTATAGGGCTTTTGTAGTTTTCTTTTGTGTTTGGATACTATCCGATATATTGTATGTCTATAACCGTCTCATAGGCCAGTTGGCCTCCGTGGACGTTAAAATATATTTCCTTCCTTCCTTCCTTCCTTTGCTCAAGTAGGTTTCCGAATGACTATTTCTTGGTCTTTTCTTTTGTTTTTTTTGTCAAAATGTTCGTGGCCATCCAACTGGGCGTTTTTTTGCCATGGTTGTTAATGGACGGCCAGATTTGCATGCGATTCATTTTTGGCATGTCTGAGAGTCTCCACGCTTGGTTGAAATCGGCCTGCTTCAAGGCCTCTCTGGCAGATTTTCTCCGAGGCCTGGTGCTGATCCTTGGAAAGTAGGTATGAATTTGTATTTCCTGCAGGTTCGCGGAGCGGGATCAGCCTCTGCGATCCGAAGCCATGGGCTATGGGAGTATGGTTATGGAGCAGTTCTGGGAACAAAGCTTTTATTCCCCGTTTTAACCTTGTTCTGGGAACATTTCTGATGAACAGATCTGTGCGCCGCTTCTCTGGATTGCAGGTTGGTTTTATTGTTGCTAATATACAGAGGAGAGGATCCCTCCAACTGCTTTTGCAATCATTTTATGGATCGTTTTGTTGCTATGCATCGGCCCAACAATTCGAGGAAGATGCCCTTCTTTCGGAGCTCAGAATGCGCCTCAATCTCTGCCTTACACTGCCTTCAATTTCCTCAATCTTAAAGCTTAAATTGGCAGCAGAAGAAGACCTAATTTCTGCAACATTAGACAGACCCAGTTCATGCTCTAAATCTGATCCCCCTTCGTCGGACCTGAAGCAGTTTATATTGGATCGCCTGGATCTGAAGCAGTTTATATTGGACTTGAAGCAGTTTATATTGGATCGCCAGGTTGGGCTTGAATCGCCGAGGCCTACCGACTCTCTTTCCTTTGCTCCGTTTCTCTCTGCTCGGTTGCCACGCATACGGTTATGGCTTTTTTTTGGGATTCAATGATTGAGTAAATCAACGGCCATTGTCCCTTTTTTATTTTTGTTTAAAAGAGCGATTAGAGTAAGAGCGAGAATATGCTACATAGAGACTCGAACTCGGACAAGTTACCTAGAGCAAGTGTATGCTACATAGAGAATCGACTCGAACAATTTACCTAAACTTCTGCTTGCCCCATACCCTTGATTTTTGAGAGGAGCAGCACGATAGTTTTAACAGACACTACTAAGCAATAACAAACAGATATTCATCCGTTTGATTTGCAAATGGCTTAGGAACAAAAAGAAGCCTCAACTACAATATACAAAGTAATATTTTCATACATGCTCATGTACTTTATACTCAAATTGAATTGTACTATAATTGTAGCAACAACAAATATATAGTGTTGATTTAATGGCAAAGATAGAAACGGACAAAAAATCTCTTTTATTTATACATATATATACAAGTAACAGCTTAACAGGACGTAAAGGGCGCAGTCGCTCCTCCCGCTGCAGCAAATATGATAAGAACCACGAAATGATTTTCCAGAAACAAAGTATAAAGACAAAGCAAAAATAGATACAGCAAGTCTAGAAGAATACTTGGCTCGCAATAGGGTCCGTCCATAGCTTCCCCAGTGTAATGCTCCGCTCCAGATTCTGCTTTGTGACACCCCGCTATAGCTTCTGCCTTGTACACAAAATGAAAAAGAATATGCATTAAGATATGCAATGCAGAAAATGACTTGGTAAGAAGAAAAGGGAAATGAAAAAGGCTACCTGCAGAGCAGACTCTGTGCTAATTATATCCAGGTCCAACAGATCAAGAAGGCGCCCTAGATCAACCCCAATTGTCCAGTTTACAGGCCTATCTCCGAGTCTGAGCTTAAGCCTTCCTCTTGTAGAGCTGCCCCCCAAGATTATTCCCAGAGGCTCCGCCGCCGCGCCGTGTTCGGATGTCAGCACTATAACGCTTCCACTGTCACCCTCCAAATCAAAGGGTTCCTTCCCATCTGCCACCATAATGAAATCTGTGAAGCACCTAGCACCTTTGTCATCTGCATACTCAAATGCATACCCCAAGAGTTGTCCCCTTGTTAACCCTGTGCTTCTGCCAAGTTTTGTCAAATTTTTTCCCATCAAACTCCCTATCGGCTTCTTCAGATCCACTTGGAATACGTCCCCTAGTTCTCCTACACCCTTCACATGTGGTGTTACTAGGGACATATCAAAATCAATGGGAAAGGGAACGAAAGCTCCATCCGACCGCACAAATCCATCTACAATTAAATCTAGTAGTTAGAAGTGAGATGACGAAGACCAATGACCGACAAAAAGGACTCCTATAAAATGGAAGCTCCATTCGACTGACTGTAATTCTAATGTAGTAATTAGAAGTTAAGAACAAGATTGACAACAAAGCAACCTTGGTAAAGAAGAATGTAAGTGAACATCAAAAGGTGGTAAACGAAGTATACAGAGATTGCAGAGCTACATGTCATGGTAACTTATATGTAAAAGTAACGTTTTAATATTTAAGAAACATGATTGAGGCACTCACCACTGACCGTGCCCCCAAATCCTTGATACCAATCTTCCTCTGCCACAAAGGTGGTGGCCCTTGCAACTGTACCCAAAAACATCCCATTACCATAGTTTGGAGGAACTGGATGGAACATGTCTTGGCGACTGGATCCTAGCTCAAAGGCAACATGCGTGCTTGTCAGAATCCCGATCTCGCGCTCGCCAATTTTGCTCTGCACTATCACTCCTATGGTCCCAAGGTTTTCAAAGCTAGAGACCTTTATAGCACACAACGATACTTATAAAAAAAGGGACAAATTTAATCATCCTGGAGCACCCAAAATCTACCTAAACAACACGGAGCAGGCAAATTGTGACAGTTCAAGATGTTCTTAACATGTTTACAGAAGATTTGGGGTGGGAAAAAAATGTCTACTACCTAAAAATACCAACTAAAAAACTTGACATTTCTGGACTAACCTGGTCCTCTAGTTGCCCAGTGATGGACTAGCAGCAGCCTTTGAGTGTCCACAAAGTGCCCGATAATGGTCTTGCTACTGACCCTTCATGGTCCACATCACGCCCAATATTGGAACAAAACCTGCCCTCTTTTGGAGCACCAACAAGTCCTAAAATGGACCTTCACATTCCACAGAATGGCCCCCAACGAAGCCTAATAGTTCTGAGAAAATGAACGGAAAAACAGTTGGAAGCAAACACAAAAACAGTTGGAAGCAATGTCTTCGTTCCATTTCCATTACTGAAAAAAAATCTGATTTTGGCATCACAAAATTCGAGAGGGGTTAAGTCGGCAAAATGCCAAAACCGATTACTACAAAAGTCTACAAGTTGTAGACTTAATATTAAACAAAGTCGAAGATACTGAGACTATTTAAAGTCTTTGTTCTCTTTGGTCTACCATTGCAATGATTCATGCCATACGTGGTTCAAGCCAAGAGCCGCATCCATTTGGATGGATCGAGTAAACAAACATTGGAGAGTCAAATTCTGGCTCATTTCTTTTTGCATTTTGTTGAGCATCAGGTACAATTGGTTGAGCTCGTAATCAAAGCATCATGAAAGCATTCATGGGTGTCCTCCCATGAGCACCCAATTTCATCGGGACTTTTCGGTGGCGGGCTGTCTTGAAAGAAACTAGAATCCTCACCAAGTAAAATGCCCTTACGCAATGTCCTTTTCAACTAACTTTGTTCACCGAATCATCTTCATCCACTACATCCGCAATAGAATCCTCACCAAGTAAAATGCCCTTACGCAATGTCCTTTTCAACTAACTTTTGTTCTTACGAATCATCTTCATCCACTACATCTACAACTCCCACTCTCTCTAAATCAGCAACCTCTGCCTCATTTGCAACCTCCTCTTGAACAACATCCACTCCATCGCATAATTGCATTGCATGATTTCACGAAAAACAAAGCCTTCCATGGCAGCTTCTATTTGGACCTACAACCACAAATTGCATGATTGCATGATGATAGTTAGTATACAATATAGCATAAGACAAAATATTAGAAATCTTTACCTTCTTTGAAGCTTGCTTTGCCCTCTTTGTTGCCAGCCTTTCCTTGCATCTTTCTCTTGCAAGAAGTGCCTCAATTCTTGGGTGGTTGGGAGGGCCATAAACAGGAAACTTATCAGGATGTTTGGCCCTATATCTTTCCTCCTTTTGCCTAAGCATTTCATCCTTGTTGTTTCTTCCTCTCCACTAATTCCTTCTTCTTCTTTTCTTTGTTTCCTCCTTTTTGCTTCTTCTTCTCTTCCTTTTGCTTAACTTCTTGCTCCATTCTTGCAATAAAATCTGCCTTTGTGACTAAAAGTGTGCCACGGATATCCTTTGGTACAAAGGTCTTCATTCTTGGTCTTCTAGAATTGGCATTTGAAGTGCCTGCTCCATTGGCTAGAGGCTGCATTTCAGCAGCATTAGATGCCAAATGCCCATTGGCAGCTTCACCATTACCTGCAATACCTATAGCAGCAGCTATTAGGTATAAATGTCTACTGCTAGAATGGACAAATGTTTACAATAAATGTCTACTGCTAAACATACCATTCTCATTTGGCTGGTCACTTGAGGTGACGGGTGCAGCAACACTTTGACTCTGATTTCCAATACCTAATATAAAACAATGCTTATACAATATAACATAACAATAAACAGCACAAAACAAACAATGGAATGTCATAATACCTGGTGCAGCTGGTTGAGGCAGATTCTCCCAGACCACATGTCTTCCTGCATACTCTGGTTTCACCTTTGAAGGGTCAAAGGGATAGATGCCAGCTTTCATAAATCCAGCCTTTATGTTTGACTCAGTTAATGCAGCATCAAGAGCCTGGCGTACCATTGCTGTGAGGTCCTCTTTGGAGGGCTCAATTCCCATATTATAAACAGAATATTGGTGCCTAATATTTTACGAAAGCCTCTTTAAAGGGCTTAGGCGAGGCAACGTCAAGAGGTGCAGTGCAGCCTATGACTGGTATGAAATTGGCGGTTTTAAGATATGTAACCCAATAGAATTTGCATACTTAATTGTATCTAGGCTAACGTGTGAGCCATGTCCATCCATAATGAGAAGATGTGGATTAGAAAGTGAAACTCCACGGGAACATTATTTTTGAAGTGAGTTATCCAATCTCTAAACAAGTCATTGGTCATCCAAGCTTTAGAGTGCATTGCTAGCCACGCTTCGGTTCACATCCTTCTAGATATTCCTCACGTGCTCTCACTCCTTTCAAAATGTATAGATTTGGTAGCTTGCCTCCACCAGCATTTACACATGAAAGAACTGTTATCCACTGTCTATCTTTTGTAACAGTCTCTGAAACCTGTTTTACAGTCTTCCTTGAAATCACCCTCACACCTGCCTCTTTGCCTGCTTGCACTCCACTTTCATCACAATTCCAAATGTGGAAGGGGTTGGAAGTTACACTAGAGGGCTTCTTGGACTCTTTGCATAGAAAGCATCAAGGTTAGGGCCATTTTGCAACAAGCTGCTCTAGCATTATCTATCAGCTGAGAACGTCTTAAGCTCAAATCTGGATGCCTGGCCTTGAAGCACCTCCACCACTTGAGGCCTGGCATCCCATCCTTGAAAGGGGTGATTCTGTTGGAGCATATATCAGCCACCTTGTGTCTCAACATTGTTACAGTAACACCATAGCCATCCATAATTTGCTGAAGGCAGTAATTAACAAGATCTTCTTCCTCTTGGATAGTCAAGGCACGAGGCCTCCTGCCTTGCTTTCTACTTGATTTGTGGAACACATGGTTCCTAAGTGTGGTGGCAGGGATACCAAAATTTCTAGCAGCTTTTCTTATTGAAAGATAACCTGAAGTGACCTCACTCAATGCCATGGCAAGGGCCTCTTCACTCCATGAGCCCCTCTTATAATTTCTGATGATCTTTTGTGCAGAGCAAGGGTTTGCTTGCTCAGATTCACTGTGCATAATGGGCTGGCCAGGTGCAGGAGCTGTAATTCTAGCTCTTCCTCTACTTCTAGTGTGAGTTACAGCAGAGGGGAGATGTGTAAGAACCTCAGCAGCTTCTGCTTCTAATGATCTGTTCCTGCATCTATTTCTTGTAGAAGGAGCCATGGAACCTAAAGCTTCCAAGTAGAGAATGGCGGTTAAAAGCCATTGAGACAAAGAGCAACAATCTAAATACTCTTCACTGAGCGCCATAGCATAGAATTTGAAATTGAATTTGGAAATAATGTGTGGCTCTGATCTAGCTTTAACTTGGATTGATAGTGTGGCAGCATGCTCTCCATTGATTGGAGTCGATCCTCCATGCAAGACTCCCTCCATTTTCCACAATGGAGGGAAACTGAAATACCACCATGACCATTGCATTAATCTTGAGAATACGTGACCAAAGACCCTGGAAAGAGTTGTATACAAACTGTCAACAACCATAAATCTTTAAACGTAACAAAATGTGATGAAATTTTATGGAAAGGAGAAAGACTTAGCTGTAGAAGCTGTCTGGCATGCACCTCCATGCAAGAAAGTAAGTCTAAAGATGAAAAAAAGCGCCAAAATCAGCGCCAAAAAGAGCTAAAGTGCGCCAAAATCGGCATGTTTGTGATCCAAGAAGGCTCAGCTTAGCGCCAAAATCGGCATGTTTGTGATCCCATGCAGGTTAATGAGTGAGCCAGAATAGGGAAGACCGTGCACCAACGATGGCTCCTCCTTGCACATGCTAACGGCTTGTACCGGACAATGGAGGGCCAGCTAATGAACGTAGATAAGGGCAGCCACGATCCATGCTTCGGCTAAGCTTGCTTCGAGTTAGGGCAAGAGGAGCTCTGCGTTAGGGCAAAACGAGCTCTACGTTAGGGCAGCATCATGTGCCAACAAGGGGCCACTATGGTTCAAGCATGGGTCGACATTTGGTCGACATTTGGTCAGGCGTGACGCGTTTGCGACGGGCACCGATTTAATATCGGGCATGTGACTCTAAACACAACAAGCACAAATTTGATCAGATGAATGAATAAACAGAACAAGCAACTCACTTGTGATCCAGGGCCAATCTGGACATCGTTGCCCTGCAATCCTTCGATAAATTCAGAGTAAGGCTCTTCAGGAGGGGAGGGGGGGTGGGGAGGGCGAGAGGAGGAGAACTCGATGACGTCCAGGTCGCACCAGAGGCCACCAGGCTCCTGAGAATAGAATAGAATAGAATTGAATAGTAGAATAGAATAGAATAGAATAGAATAGAATATGAGAATAGAATAGAATAGAATAGAAGTGAAGTGAAGTTGGATACAGAGAGCATTATAAGAAGAAAAAGAATGAAAAAAAGATGAATTCTTACTGTGAGGAATCGGGGGAGCAAGCAGGAGTCTTTAATCCAGATGGGGTTAATTTTACGGGCAACGAGGACGAGGATGGCAGGGACGGAGGTGATGAGGCCGCGGCGGACGCGAAAGCCGACGGCAGAGCCACAGGTTTGGCGCTGGAGGGCGAGGATATGGAAGGCTCGGATGGTGAGGAGGTCCATGAGGGTGGAAGCCTGGCGCCACTCAAGGCCGGGCCCCTTCTCGCAATCACAATCTGTATCACCATTTCCATCGCCATCGCCATAGCCGTAGCCATCGTTGGCGTTTGAAGCCTCCTTTCGATGGCGCTGCGGCCAGCTTACATAACAGCACCGTTTCATCGCCTTCCTTCGCCCTAGGCTAAACCCAACCTCTCATCCCCGCTTTCTTTCTTGGGGTTTTATCACCCCTCCCACTCGCCTTTCCTTTTTTAATCCCTCGCGCATCCTCCCCCAAACTTGTTGCCCCCTCCTGCCCCTTTCCCATCCTCCATCCCCCACTTTTCCTGCCAACCCAGCTTTCACACGTGTCCTCCCTAAGCTTCGCTTGTTTGTTATTCTAAGGGTGGAATCACACTTGTGGCCGCCCATGAGCCTAATTTTCAATCCACCAATCAAATGTCTGTTTTTTAAATTCATGGGCGCCCCCTCTATCACACTTGGGGTGCCCAGGATGCAATTTTTCCTGGGCGGGGTACATATTCCTGGTCGGGGGTTACCCCCTGACCAAGATCTTGGCCACTGCCACCTCAGAGCCACGTTGCAGAAAAAAAATCGAAGAGCAAATATTAGGGTTCTTCCTGCTTCAAAGGCTGCGCAGATTGGAACGATTTAGCACTGGATTCACGCGGATTGAAGCCGGTTTTGCGAAAGGAATTTATATTGATGCCTCAGCAGCAAGAAAACCGAATCGGATCAACCTAAAATCGAGCTAATCAGCCCCAAAATCGTCACTGAACATGCCCAAAATCGTTGATTGAAGAACCGATTTACAGATAAACAGGTAATGCTAATCTTTTTCAGGAACCTGAGCGACTCCAGAGCAGAATCAGGGCAGAATCGGAGCTGCAAGAGATGATTTTAGGGTTCATCCGTTGCTTCAGAGATATTTCTGACATGGCAGTTCGTTCTTGGGCGCAGATGTGATACCCAGTTTTCTTGGGCATCTGCAACCCGTCCAAGACATAAAAAACACAGTTTTGGGCAGTCACTAGTGTGATTCCACCCTAAGGCCCAAAAGTTTGGACGCTTATTGGCAGCAAATCGAAGCCAACTGCCAGACGTTGCATTCTATTGCACTCTTGATAGTAAGCTGTGATAAGCTTATGTGGCAGGATTTTGGCGCATCTCCCCGTAAAAGTTGAATTTTTGACGCCATGTCAAGAACTTCTGGCCTCATGTGGAATCTCAAATCACAATGTCAATGGCATAGCTGAGCTTCTTGATTCGTCCTGGAAAAGGATGGTGAAATCTAGGCCTTACCTGGATGCCATCATATTGCAATGTCGGCTTGTTTATCTTACATCCCACATGTCATGCCATGTCGCCTTTAGACGTGTCCAAATATCTTCCATGCTCCCTCCCATTTTCCACTTTTTACTCGTTGCCAAGTAGGGAGATCCCATTTCATAACTTATTGTGGAAAATCTTGAATCAAAGCCAAGGAATTCCATGGTTGTGGCTTTATACTTTCTATCTTTCGGTTCTTTGCTTTGTTTGGCCTTATGTTATATTATCTTAGGATTTGGGCATTTACAGGGCTTTTTGAAAATAGGGTTTGCAAAATGCTTGGTTTTTGTTATCCCTTAAAGGCAATGGTCTCTGTTGTTGGCAGATTGTCCTCTTTGATAATCAAAGCATAATGGCAACTACAAAAAACTCTTATCTTGCATATATCGATGGTTGTGTTTCACGTTTGCTTGTGCATCATGAATCACGGATTGGATTGTGGCATGATTTCAAGATGCTGCCTAGTAGTGTTCCCGAGTTTTTTTTTTTTTTTTTTTTTATAGAAAAGAAGTATTTGAGGGTTAATACCCCTAATTGACTAGCATGACTGCTTATGGAAGAATGGAGCTACCGCACCAAGGTAAGATGATCTTACAGAAACGGCCTCATAGTTAAGACTTCCAAAAAGAGGTAATCCTATTTAGTAAGTTATCTTGAGTTCTTCGAATATTTTGTAAGGGGATTTCTACAAAAAATTGAGCATCAGAAACCATAGGGGCAGTGGGAGCATGTCTTGACAAAAAATAGAAATACATGGGTTAGGGCAATTGTTTTGCCAAGATCCATAGTTGTGAAAATGCGTTATGTATAAGAAATGACAAAAGTGAATAGAGGAAAAGCTGGATGTATCTATACGAAACTGTATGCTTTTGTAGTTTAGGGTTTCGTGGTTTTATACAGGGCAAAGCTCTTAAGTAAAATGTGGGCAACGCATGAGATGCACTGGCCGTGCCGGATTTGCCGTCTTGGCATTTCTCTTCTTCCTGAGACCATATTTGCTTCTCTCATATGATGGGACGCGAGAAGGATGATCGAAATTAGCTACAAGAGAAAGAAAAAGCTAGAGATACAAATAAGCTCAAAGTTTTTCATCTCCATGGACTGATGGTTACCGCAGGGACGAAAACTGTTTCGAGAATGCAAAAGCAAATTTGGATGTTTCCGTGGTGAATTCAGTAGATAATTGTGAGCAAATTGCAAACCCATCTTCAGAAGCGTTGGGGTAAGTCTGTGACTATTGAGGAAAATGAAGAGGAAGTGCAACAAAGCACCCTTAGCAAGATTACAATGGCAGCTGCACAAGGCATTAGCAGTCAAATTCGAGCTCATCAGGTTGAAATTTATTTGTTTACTCTTCTTATGATTTTGGTGTATTTTCTCATGATTGCATAAAGATAAAGGCACTGGCACATATTATTTAATTACATGTAGTCAAATCATTGTTTAGGTGCAGATCTGTTGTAACACAGCACTGAATCTAATAGATGCATAAAGCTATCATGGAGATCTAGGCATTTATTAACACCGCTGAATGTGGTTTACCTAAGTTCCTGTGTGGCAGTAGACAGATGCTGGAATTTTATAGAAGCTTTTGCCCTAGCATACACATGTCTAGTCTTCTTGATCTAACAGCCTTGATCTGTAGTTTGAGAAGGTATTACATGATAAATCATAAATCTTACCGAGTCCTAAGGCCTTCCAGTCAAATTTCTAGTGGGATTTGTGCTTCTCACTTGTTGATATTTTCAAAGCTCTATACTATCAATTTAAATAGGAAATTGTTTTTGCGTTGAGATAAGATTCTATTACTGGTTGAATTAAATGATGTTGAATTAAATGAGATATTTTGCTTCTGGCTTGTGCCTTTAAGCTAAAGAATGCTGGTAAATTGCTTGCATTTGGTAGTAAAGAGATAATAATTGGTCACTTATAATTTAAGGTGTTGACACTTGGATTCTGAGATGGATTTTACCTATTGGTCGTGACCAGCAGGGTGTGCAAGCTATTACCCCTAAAACTCTAGGGAACTTCCCACTGATTTTTATTTCAGGAGACTTAGTGTTATGATAATAAACAGAATATATTACATTTGAACAAGATTTCTGGAATCTGGGACAGATGTGTGCTATGTGTATAATAGACGGTGATTCTTCAGGATTATAGTTGAGCAATGGAATGCTACCATTAATTATAGTGGACTCAAGTTGAATATGACACAACTTTAGATAGCTTAGGGGTTATTGTGTATAAACTAGAAGTATTTTAATCCTTTAATATTTTTCGGCCTGTGTTGCCTTGTAAAAATCTCTCGCATTATGGTGCTGGCATTTGCAAAGTATGCCTTTGTGCATGTGGCCACAAGACTTTGGGAGGCATCTTTGGCAGAGAATTTATGCACAGTTTTTTGTGCATGATTTCTTTTCCTTCTTCTTTGTTTTGTATCAACAAACTAGGTGAAGGGCGAAAAGCTTAGGAAATTCATTGCTTACCTGTTAGTCCTTTCATTGTTACCCTTTTCAGGCTAACATTTGTGCGGTTTGACTTGTGTAACCGAAGTTTCCTACTCCTTGGTTTGTTTTCTTATCTCTTGATTATTTGTGGATATCGATCAAGATTTCGAGCTTAAGGTTCATTTCTTACTACAAGTATAAACATGATTTGATTTAAACCTATTACAGACATCAGGTTATGAAATGATGGCCAATATCTAAGTGAGGTCTATAAAGACCCAGAATATGTTTAAGGCTGCAAATGGATCTACTATTTACCTTCTAAGGTCTATAGCGGATGATAGTCTGTTCGTTGAACAGATTAAGGGTTTTTTTTTTTTTTTTTTGAAGGACGACAAGCTTTATTTACCACTCAAAATTATAACATAAAATGCAAACAGGATTATAACCCCAGCTGACAAACGGGTCCAACTGAGCACAACCACCTGTCCATGCATAAGAAACAATCTGAAGGTAAGTATGCCAAATTAGTACTTTCTTCTCTTGATCAAGAGAAGAACTATTATAAGCCATAACAATTTTATTCTATGTCCACTGAAGAAGAATCTCATCTGCAGTATCCATGCCCTCAAAGATAAGTAGTCTCCTTCTCTTCCAGATCGACCATAAAAGCCAGCCACACGCAAGATGAAAAGCTCGTTTTCATCATTTGTGCCATGCTCAAATTTAAGCATGAAGAAAGCTCCATGCTTGTATAAGAGACTCTCACATTGCAGGAAGTAGGATAGGGTCACCCCCTTTCGCGCACTTAAGGGGCGAATAAAAAAATAAGGCCACGGTTGAAGTCAAAATTGGATAAAAAAATGCATTCCTTAGAGAGTTGAAGTCTTTACGTTTCATATGAATCTTAAATCGTGTGATTCTGAGCTACCTACAAAAAGTTACGGTAGCCGGAGTAGAAGGGGGTCTAATGGCTCCCTCTGCGCAACATGTTTCCTTCTATCGCGCATTGATTTTATTCTTCTCCATTTACAACCAAAGAAAATGCTAGAAGCAAAAAAGTGACATGTGCAAGAAAGCCCTAGAAGTTGGCTTTTCAAAAAAACACCTTACGTGTTAAATAAACAAGTGTGAGAAAAGTTATTCAACTTTTTATTTACAGCGCACTTTTACCCTTTTATCGTGCATACATAGCCCTTCAAGCGTGCTTTTGAAATCTAAGCCCTTGATTTTGATCTGAAAGGCCCATAAACATTAGATAGAGGAAAAAACGTGCGTGATAGAGGGGGTAGTTGCTATGGAGGGTGACCCTACCCTAATGCTATGAAAATTAATATGGTCTCATGTGTCATGTATAAGTTCTATGTTATCATTGGTTAACAGCTTTCTAGTTTTTGGAATTAGTCAGTTTTTAAAATGGTCTTTCCGGTGACATCCCAGCTAAAGCTATTTACAAAGACTTAGGCTCGGCCGCGTGCTTGGTCAGCATACAATTGGCTCAGCTATAGCTTCCTTCTGGTTATGGCCGGATTGATCAGCACCTAGTTTTGAGTTTTGTCAATCGAGGCATGATGTGAGGGAAATTTGAGCTGTAAGAGTTTATGATATCTATGCAACAACGCGGAGCAGGGGATTTAGAGAAAACACAGCAAAAAAGCTTGATTTGTGCCGGACTATTTCAGAAATCATCTGCCCAGAAGCAAATTAGGTTGATTAGCACTGGATGAGGATGTCGGTAATTGTCTGCCAAAAGCAAAATAGAGGTTGATTGGGCATTTGAAACATGAACAAAGCCGGATTTTGTATAGAAAATCAGAAGGTTGAGTTTTTTTCTACTGCCCAATTGTAAATAGGTCAACTTATATATGAATTAGAAGAAAAACAGAGGATTTGTGGCAGATTTTGCCATGCTAGATTTGGGATACATGGCTTGGATTTATATGGACCAAGAACCACATTCTTAGGGTTCAGAGGCATAGAATTTTGCACAAATGCCTGTTCCAGCAGTGATACATGGGATTAGTCAGTTCAAGAAACAAAATTTTCCAGTCCTGATGTATTCAGAGAGACGGTATTGACTTTAATTTGAAATTGGTGAACCTTTCCCTAGCTATGGAATGCATTGTTTTCACATTGAGATGCAGATCTATCTAATCCTCTCTACTTATTTTTGCTTTCTGCTTGCAAAAATGAAATTCACCTTAGATTTAGACAACTCAGTTCCTAAAACAGGCTAATTCATGCTTCAAAAAGCCATCTGCGTTCAATAGTTTGCTGAGGCCACAGTGGCTTTGTCTCTGTGATATAATGCGTAAATTGACCCACACCACACCTACCTGAGCACTGGTAAAAGAAGAATCGAACAAAATTGTCGGGCCTACTGTCGAGCTCCTCGGTAGCATGCGTAATTTGTCTTCAAGATCTCGTATACACTTTGCAAATAACAATCCCTCTAAATCAATTACAGCCAGCATTGGTAAGTTTTAAATCTAGGGCCCCCTTCATCTCTGGCAAAATAAATTGAAGGTTTGTTCCTTCAAATTTCGGCCATGTTTGCTTTGAATGAGAGCCCGTTAACAAACATCAATCAAGACCTTTCCTTTGTTTCATGTGAACCGCTGTGCTTCGTGCGCCTTTATGACAGATTGCCAGCCTTCTCCTTGCCCGGATGCCCTATTATTGAGGATCTATTTGGAGCTTGCTGTAAGAAAGCTTCATCTGTTTAAAATTTGGGGCAAATTCGCCCATGAGAGAAGAGGTGCCCTTTTTGCCATTTTGGATAGAACAATCCATAGCAGAACCATCAACATATAATTCAACCTAGAACCCAGAGCCTCAGAAGGAAAGAAATTTTGATGTCTTAATTCATGAAACTATGATGTTTTAGAAGATGCAAATCGCCTCGCCATATCCTCTACTATTATGAACCAATCCTGCTAAGTTATTATAACAGAATTTCCAGCCAGGTTATTCAGGCTTAGATCTAGCTCCTCAAATCGAGCCGGTCATCAGTAAGTTAAAGGGGAATCGAATTGAGGGGTTCTCTCAGGGATTCAAGGAAGCTGGTTTGTCTTCCCTCCATAGGCACATATTGTGGTTTACTTCTTTCATGGCATAATTCAGTCTATAACCACGATTCTATTAATTTGAGATTATTCCACGATTTTGAACCCACCGGGTGTGAGTTTTGGGGTTGTTAGTTTCGGGGTCCCATGTGTCAGTTTCAGGGTTGTCAGTTTCGGGGTTGTCAGTTTCAGGGTTCCCGCCTAGTTCTAATTTTTGGTTTCCCCCCGAGTGTTGGTTTTAAGCTTCCTGCCCAGTGTTACTTTTCAGTTTCCCGCCTACTGTTAAAATTTGGATTTCCCGCCGAGTGTTATGGGTTTTCCACGGAATACAAATTTTGGGGTTAAGTTGGTTCTTTTTTCTTCTTGAATGGGAACGTCTTTATCTGGCACCTGGCACCTAGCGGCCAGGCGAGTTTTATTGTTTGAATGGGAACGTCTTTATCTGGCGCCTGACGCCTAGCGACCAGGCGAGTTTTATTGTTTCTCTCTTTTTTCTTCTCATGGCGCCTAGCGCTGAGTGAGCTCTTGGCACCTGGCACCAATACGAACTCAAATAGAGCCTCAAATTCTGAAAGGTTAAATTCTTAGTGTTTTTACAACATGAATTTGTATTTTTGCATTAACCCCTGCGCGTAGCGCGAGATGTGACAGAGAATGGGTTGCTATTCTTGCCATGTGCCATCTAATTTGTACAACTAAATTTTAAATTCTTGCATTAACCCTCGCGCTTAGCGCGAGATGTGGCAAAGAAGAGTATGCCATCCTTGCCATTGCCACCTCCAATTGGACATAGTATATTGATCTGAAAGGTCGGAATCTTAGTTTTTTTACAGCTAAAATTTGTATTTTTGCATCAATTCTCGCGCTGAACGCGAGATATGGCATAGAAGGGTCTCTGTTCTGGCAATGTGATCTTGAATTAAACCTAATATATTGGTCTAAAAGGTTAGAATCTTAACTTTTCTACAACTAAAGTTCATGTAAATAGACCATTTTTCTACTATATTTCTGCGAAATTTTCATAAATTTAATTTTTAATGCATATTTTATGTTCATATTTTAATGTTTTGATCAATCTTGAACCAGATTCTTTGGCATTTAAAGCCTTCAAATCGTATTTGTTACTCCAAAGAACCTCAAAATCAAGTGTGAAAGCCGCATTTTTATGCCATTTTCAAAAAAAATGAAATGTGGAATAATCTCAAATTAACAGAATCGTGGTTCTATGCACTTTTAAGCTTACCAGTTTTTGAGCCTCAATTCCCGATTCAAATACTCCAGATTCCACCCAGGAGTCCAATCGATTTGCTCCCAGCACCTGAATCCTGCCACCAGAAAATTTTTTCTCTATATCTTCCCTTTTTTATCATCTGTCTGCAGAGATCGCCGCCTCCTAATCTTGATGGCCCTTGCCAATGTGGCAAGGCCACGTGGCGACACTCTATCAGGCAAGTGAGACTGTCGGAAAAGCATCCGGTTTGGTGCCTTTCCTTCTTTAATCCCTCGCGCGTCCTCCCCCAAACTTGTTGCCCCCTCCTGCCCCTTTCCCATCCTCCATCCCCCACTTTTCCTGCCAACCCAGCTTTCACACGTGTCCTCCCCAAGCTTCGCTTGTTTGTTATTCTTAGGCCCAGATTCCACTATAACAAAAGTTTGGACGCTTATTGGCAGCATGCCAGACGTTGCATTCCATTGCACTCTTGATAGTTAGCAAATTGAAGCTGTGATAAGCTTATGTGGCGGGATTTTGGCATTCAGATCAAAGCCCAATGTCGTCAGCACCAAGTGCTCCCCAACAACAACGAGCTCACGTTGTGCATCATAAACCCCCTGATCAGAAATGCATCTAGATTAAACAGGTGCAAAGACTGAAATGATACAACCCATAAGATCAAATAGACAACAGGTTATAAAACTTGACATGAAATACCTTCTGCCACTTCATTCTCTCACAAGCAGCTAAATCTTTGTTGTTGCGGATCTCATATGACATAAGTATAACATCCTTTAGTCGTCTAGGTGTTTCTTCTTTGCCCGCCAGAAACATACAGATAGTGGCAGCCATCTACAAAATAAGGACAATAATGAAAACGGTTCTGTAGGTAGTATATGAAATTGGAATCATGAAACTCTAGAGTATACTGACATTGGAATAAGATCTGAACAAGATATTGATGCCATTTCTTTTCGAACACAAGGAGTCCCACGAATATCATTAGCTTGACTCTTCAAGATATAAACATATCGAGATATTCAAACCCATAGAAACAAAGCTATACCAAATATTAGATAGTTGGAGTTCTGGGCTTCAAATAGAAGAAACTCGAGACACCCGGACTAACGGCGATAATCCTGAATCAACATTTCGATGTTGCCTTTGTTAAGGCAAATGATAAAGCTTCTCATTTGCATCCCCTAATGCAAGATCTCTGGCCAGGCCGATGCATCCGCTAATGCCGCATCTGGCTGCGGCCTATCTGGCGTGCAATGCCCATTCAAAAAAAGTTTATCGCTTTAATGGATATGTATAGCATGATTTTATGGATTAGGTGCGGGTCTGATTCAAAATCGGCCACAACCCCAGGTGGATAGATACCATAATCCTTAGCAAGTGTTTGCTGCTGCGAGAAGGTTCTTTGGAAGCATAATTTGGACCGATTCGATGGTTTTCCCACAACCCATTGAAACACAAACCAAGCCCCATGTGCCCGCCATGCACGGAAGTTCGATGGTGTCCCGCCTTTGCCATCTATTGCGAGATCCCATGAATTCTTTGCAAAACCCCTTTCCTACACAAACCCTAGAGGCGTAGATCGACATAAACCCTAAAAGCGTAGAGATCCCCGATGCTTGCATCTTTGTTCAAGAAATTAATACAAATAATTCTTTTGTGAATAGGAACTATATAATGCGCAACCATTGCAAAACCATAGCTAAAACGCCATTCAAATATAAAAATCCAATGTGCACTCTAGATATACTGATTAGTATGCCTCATGCAATACGCCCATGAAATCATATGAAAACCATGCCAAAAAGCGTATAAAATTACAAAAAAAACCCCCTGTTATAATGCTACATATTGGTCTTCATATGATTTATGGTTTGCAAAAAGTTAATAGTTTAAGAACCTGTTATCCATGGATTGATGCACCAGACTATGATCTGCTTGGTCATAGGATGGAATGGATTGACCGAAATAGTTTGATGTGCTAGTAGGATTGTTGTCCAAACTAGTTATGTCCGGGTTTTTTTTAGACACTTCATTTCTCTGGTTTAACTGGAGTTGCATCATATCTATTGGTAATAACAGGATCGAACTATTTGATTCTATGATATACTTACAAATTAGTTTGATACTTCAGATTGATGAGGAGGCACAAGCGGACAATATTGGGTTTGTACCTCTGGTCTGGAATAGAGACGTGGGACCAATTGGTTATGCCACAAGCAAATTACTGGTCCAAGCAATGCTGTACAGACAGTACTATGCTGCATCAAGAATCACCAGGTACACATACAATTACTACAGAATCACTCTATAGCTGATGTGGAAAAGAAAAATTATAAAAAAGCCAGAATATTATTCTGCCATAAAGCAAATACAATGCCATTTTGCCATTGTAAGTCTATCAAAAGATGCCACATGGCTCAGTTAAAAGGCAATGATTTTACATCAAATACATATGGGCAAGCCATCCCTTTGATATCAAATATTGGGGCAAATTCTGAAAGATTTATACTCAAGGTAAATTTAACACCTTATCTTTCATTCTTCCTTTCGGATTCTGAGAGCAAACTATAGGGTTGTAAAAGACCCCTACTGTAACGAGTAGGGGTCTGCTCACCCTATAAGTTACAGTGATAAAAAATTTTCCCTTTTTGAAAAAACAGGGGTCTTATATAACCTTACGGCAGGAGGTAGGGTTTTTTTTTATAAAAAGTATCTGCATATTCCATTTATTGGGAGAAGCAATAATATTGTACGTGTGTACAGTTTACATGGTTGTAATAACCAAATTAACCAGTACTGGAAGTTTTGTATAAACCACAATAGGTTTTTTCTTAAGTATTGTGTTTTTTTAAAAAAAAAGCAAACTAACTTAAGCTATTATGCATAAGCATGGCCACGTAAGTTATATGACCATGGATATTATTCAGTCCCTCCAAAAATAAGATTTAGGGGATGGAGCAGGTCGCCGTTATAATCTATGGGCATATCTAGGGTTTTCACCAAGAAAATAAAGCCTTTGAAAATATATTCCCTTTTTTTCTAACCTTTGAATTGATGGAATCTACGGATCGTGGAAGGCAGCCGAAAGCATTGATGCCACGTTCTAGGGTTCTGACCAAAGGGTGATATCCGGTCGATTCCACAGAGCGCCATGCCGCCATTCTTGATGGCTCCCAAGGTAAAGCACTTATTTGCAAAACAATTTTCGAAAACCCTAACATGCGAGTTCATCTTTGCCGCTATGCGATATTACTAGCGCATGTTCTTTGGGTTTTTTGTATGTGGCCTACAAGACTTCTTTGCATGCAAGCACTAATGCACCGGACTTCATTTGTTTACGCAAGAAAATGGTCTTGTACCCAATTCGAATTATCGCATGACTCCATTTTGTGTCGGTGTCTGCGAAAGCACGGATGCATCAAAATGATTTCTTCTCGCGGATATGGACCTCTTCTCCAATTTCGAATTTTGTTTCATGGAGTACTTATGGCAATATGCCCATCATGTTTGCTACTTGGCGTAAAAGGGTTCTTTCTCTGATCAGAAAAACCTACTGGCCCATTCAAATCTGTGAAGCAAAGGACTACAATCCAGGTCTACAACCCAGGTACGTGGTGATTCTTCTCCTAATGCTCTTTGCTGTTATGGTGTGTGGTCGGTCGAAACGGATGTACTAGGTCTAAAAGAATCAATCTAATGGATGGATTTAATCTGCTACAAAGGTTAAGTCAAATTTTTGGATAAGCAGTATCACAAAAACAGTGGCTTTGGATATTTGCACATATGGTATGATATTTGAAATTCTGATTATGAAGTTTTGAGTACTGTTACACAAATAGAAAGGAAGGGCAGAACATTCTATTTGTGGTATTCACACAGGTACTTTAATATATGTGATGTCCAAATTTTACGAGTAGACGTCAATATGCCTTATGTATTCAACGAAAATGTTTAAACAGGTTGAACCAGATATATATGGCATATTTTCTGATATATCCAGACTAGATTTTGAATTTTAAGTGGGCCTGGAACGTTTACACTGTGCAGTGGCAATATTAATCTATACTCTAAGTATTATATGAGATAGGGTGCTTGTAATGTTGTTTTTGTAACTGTTCCGATTTACTGATAAAGCTGAAATATCCCAAAGCTGGAACCTTGTTTGCTGCTATTGTTTAAAGAAATAAATAAGTGATATAAGTGAGTAAGCTGTATATATAAACAGTCCCACATAGTGTGGAAAGTATATGGTCTTCATATGATTTATGGTTTGCAAAAAGTTAATAGTTTAAGAACCTGTTATCCATGGATTGATGCACCAGACTATGATCTGCTTGGTCATAGGATGGAATGATAAAGCTATGGAGGGATTGACCGAAATAGTTTGATGTGCTAGTAGGATTGTTGTCCAAACTAGTTATGTCCGTTTTTTTTTTTATTGATTAACATGTGTTTCTTGAATGTGAGCTCTCACATAGGAGACATACGAGATTTCTTTCTTGTAGATATGACTACATTTGTTCATAGCATAACAGCTATGTACTCTGTAAATTGGAGAACTTGTACTTGCAATTGCAATGAAAGGTGAATAAGCCGTTTACCATAGTAGATTTGGTAGATTTGAGATATACTTAGTATATCTAGCTATATGTCTTTCGGGAATGGGAGTTATCACATGGAAAATATGAGAGATTTTCTCAATCATTAAGATATCATATATGTGATATAGAATTTAATCAATATTGATGGAAGATGGATATAGTGGTTAAACTTTTAGTGGCCTTGTCTTCAAAATAGCATTTAAAATTCGTATTTATGGAATGCCAAAAATAAAGCGAAGCTTATATGCAGCAAAAAGCTCTTAGGGTTCGCAGCCGTAAAAGTTGTATTGAGAGCAAGCCTGAGACTTGGGATTTGATCTGTAGATAGATTTGCGCCCTTCCAATAGTTTGGCCTATCTTTGGCAAAAAGTAGATGGCTATTTCCTTGGCACAAGAGGAGCCGGCACATTTGCTTTGCCGTTAACAGGTTTCAAAGCAAGACTATGAAATTTTGGAGGTCTTTTGCAGCTCCTTCTGCCTCAAAGATCTGTTCTACATCCTGAAAACATGTTGTTTGATGCTCTAAGCTGTTTTGAGCTTCAAGCTGGAGCCGTTTTTGCATGCTTTCACAATCTGAATATATTTTTCGCAAGCTGATCCCATGGCTTGAATGTAGACCTGGAAAGATTTTGCCTTATGATTTGAAGTTCCTGGTCCCAGTTTTTCAAGCAGAGCAGTCCTGGGATATTCATATATTGATCATGGATGACAAGAAAAGCGTTATATCTAATAAGATGGCATTTACTACAGTGCAAATGATGTGCCCATTGCCTGCCAGGATAAGCGCCAGTTTGAGTACAAGGCTAATTCTAAGCAAGACAAATTTCAGGTGACTGGTCCTGCTCAGTTTATTATTTTGTCTTAACCAGTGGAATATTGCAGAAAATTTACAAGCTGCAGTTTCGTTATTGTTAGTTTAATATTGTAGTATGGCATGTGATTCACCATTCTGCAAGGTTATAATAGCCTGCACATCTGTAAAGATATTACGGCTTGCAAAAGCAGGAAGTTTAAAAGTGAAGCTGAGCCTAACAAACTAAGTTTGATTGGTTGTATAATGATTCTTCTGACTAAAAGTTCAGGAAGAATTTACTGAATTTGCTCTTTTATTTTTTCATTCCAAAATTCATTTGCTTTACATTACCGAAGGGCAAGAGGCTACATTGGGTGAAGGGCGAAGAGCCGAGAATACCCAATGTACCTTTTGGCCCTGGCATCATTACCATATTCATGCTAATGTTTGCTTGTTTGGCTGCAGGTACGGATATTCTCCTCTTAATGTGGTTCTCTTGTTCTAGGTAAAGTTGTTTGCATGGATGATGGAATCGAGCTGTCAAGTTCAAGGCAGAAGAATAATGAAGAATAATGATGCTGCTACACATCATCGCGTACAACAATTTCAAGAGTTTGTGCGACAAGTTGAAATCCTTAGGCTCTCATGAAGGTTTATCTGATAAACAGAAGCAGGTTTATGCTAGATAATATTTTCTGTTGTTGTAAGCAAGAAGCTTAATTTATTCTATTATCTCATCTGCATAAGTTAATGCATGAGCAATGATCTTGAAACTTGGATATCTGAATTTGGCTGGCTTTTTGCCATGGCTTATGTATGACGCCTAGAATGATAAGCTGTACATTCTGATATATTACTTAATTGAAGAAAGTGCTTAGCTTTGAAATTTTTAAGTGCTAAAATATGCACATGATCAGATATGCTAACCAGGGAGGATATAGAAAATGATCATGTAAGTAGTAATGCTGAAATGATTAGTTCTAAGTGGTATAGTTGTACAGCTGAACTAAAGCATGAACATGTTTCATTAAAGGATCACGGAGAAATATGCCATCTTGGATTAGCTCGGTCCATGTATGGGATGATAAAGCTACTGAGGGATTGACTGAGGTAGTTGGAGTTGCTAGTAAGGCTGTTGTCTAGGCTAGTTATGTCCGGGTTTTTTTTAGATATTTCATCTCACTGGTCTTATCAGTGTCATATCTCTCCTTGTGATATTAACTGAGCAAAACTTAACGATTAAACTCTTGATATTGTCCATACCTTTATGGATGCTACTAATACTTTGACTTTATTGTATCTGCACATGAACCATGTGCAAGAGACAGGAATTCATGGATGAATACGCTCCACATACATGAAAAGGACAATATGGGGCAGAAGGTGCTATGACAGAATCAGTCTATAGCTGATGTGGGAAAGATAAATTATAAAAAAGCCAGAATATTATTCTGCCATAAAGCAAATACAATGCCATTTTGCCATTGTAAATCTATCAAAAGGTGCCACATGGCTCAGATAAAAGGCAATGATTTTACATCAAATACATATGGGCAAGCCATCCCTTTGGTATCAAATACGAGACCAACAGCTTAGTGCAAATTTTGGAAGATTTATACTCAAGGTAATTTTAACACCTTATCTTTCATTCTTCCTTTCGTTCTTCCTTTTGGATCATGTAGGAAGCTATAATACTTATGGCATATTGTAATTATAGGATAGTGCAAGACCCTTACTGTAATGGTAGGGTCTTGCCCATCATATGATTACAGTACAAACATGTAAAGGTCTTCTACTATCCTACGGTTGGAGGTAGGATTTTTTTTATTATTGATTAACATGTGTTTCTTGAATGTGAGCTCTCACATAGGAGACATACGAGATTTCTTTCTTGTAGATATGACTACATTTGTTCATAGCATAACAGCTATGTACTCTGTAAATTGGAGAACTTGTACTTGCAATTGCAATGAAAGGTGAATAAGTCGTTTACCATAATAGATTTGGTAGATTTGAGATATACTTAGTATATCTAGCTATATGTCTTTCGGGAATGGGAGCTATCACATGGAAAATATGAGAGATTTTCTCAATCATTAAGATATCATATATGTATAATGTGATATAGAATTTAATCAATATTGATGGAAGATGGATATAGTGGTTAAACTTTTAGTGGCCTTGTCTTCAAAATAGCATTTAAAATTCGTGGTATTGGGTTGTGGGCCATTTATGGAATGCCAAAAATAAAGCGAAGCTTATATGCAGCAAAAAGCTCTTAGGGTTCGCAGCCGTAAAAGTTGTATTGAGAGCAAGTCTGAGACTTGGCATTTGATCTGTAGATAGATTTGCGCCCTTCCAATAGTTTGGCCTATCTTTGGCAAAAAGTAGATGGCTATTTCCTTGGCACAAGAGGAGCCGGCACATTTGCTTTGCCGTTAACAGGTTTCAAAGCAAGACTATGAAATTTCGGAGGTCTTTTGCAGCTCCTTCTGCCTCAAAGATCTGTTCTACATCCTGAAAACATGTTGTTTGATGCTCTAAGCTGTTTTGAGCTTCAAGCTAGAGCCGTTTTTGCATGCTTTCACAATCTGAATATATTTTTCGCAAGCTGATCCCATGGCTTGAATGTAGACCTGGAAAGATTTTGCCTTATGATTTGAAGTTCCTGGTCCCAGTTTTTCAAGCAGAGCAGTCCTGGGATATTCATATATTGATCATGGATGACAAGAAAAGCGTTATATCTAATAAGATGGCATTTACTACAGTGCAAATGATGTGCCCATTGCCTGCCAGGATAAGCGCCAGTTTGAGTACAAGGCTAATTCTAAGCAAGACAAATTTCAGGTGACTGGTCCTGCTCAGTTTATTATTTTGTCTTAACCAGTGGAATATTGCAGAAAATTTACAAGCTGCAGTTTCGTTATTGTTAGTTTAAATATTGTAGTATGGCATGTGATTCACCATTCTGCAAGGTTATGATAGCCTGCACATTTGTAAAGATATTACGGCTTGCAAAAGCAGGAAGTTTAAACGTGAAGCTGAGCCTAACAAACTAAGTTTGATTGGTTGTATAATGATTCTTCTGACTAAAAGTTCAGGAAGAATTTACTGAATTTGCTCTTTTATTTTTTCATTCCAAAATTCATTTGCTTTACATTACCGAAGGGCAAGAGGCTACATTGGGTGAAGGGCGAAGAGCCGAGAATACCCAATGTACCTTTTGGCCCTGGCATCATTACCATATTCATGCTAATGTTTGCTTGTTTGGCTGCAGGTACGGATATTCTCCTCTTAATGTGGTTCTCTTGTTCTAGGTAAAGTTGTTTGCATGGATGATGGAATCGAGCTGCCAAGTTCAAGGCAGAAGAATAATGAAGAATAATGATGCTGCTACACATCATCGCGTACAACAATTTCAAGAGTTTGTGCGACAAGTTGAAATCCTTAGGCTCTCATGAAGGTTTATCTGATAAACAGAAGCAGGTTTATGCTAGATAATATTTTCTGTTGTTGTAAGCAAGAAGCTTAATTTATCCTATTATCTCATCTGCATAAGTTAATGCATGAGCAATGACGTTGAAACTTGGATATCTGAATTTGGCTGGCTTTTTGCCATGGCTTATGTATGACGCCTAGAATGATGCATGGTTTCATTAATTAGAGAAATTTCGTTTTCTCGTTTGACAACGAAATAGGTTGTGGTCACCCCGGGGATGGTGAGAAATGATACCTCTCTACCAAAACAAAGCCTCAATAATCCTAAGTTCAGCTTGAAAAAATAACACGCGCCATAATTTGATACCAGGCATTAGCCCAAAGCTGTCATGACAGTAACCGAGGGGTTTGAGGATCATCACGAGTGGTCGTAAGGATCGCCATTGCGATTCTTGCGAGAACTAGTGAAGGCAGAATACAAGAAGCACATTGTGTGCATCGTGGTCAAATTACCATCTGGGGATTGTATAACTGGTGTACAGAATCGCGACCGCGATCTCTCAGACTACTTTGTTTATCCAATTCAAAGTTGAGATAACTCAAAAGCATAGTGAACAAAAGTATAACACATACTGAACTCAAAAAGCATAACTCGTATTGAACATGAAAACAGGTGAAAATGTTATAACAAAAACTTTTTACAAAATGCTCAGCACAAAGGCGAAGCTACATCACTGAGTCTCAAATACAGTCTATGGATCAATACCATGTTGAGCAGCTATTCTTGCAATATGCTCCTTTCCAATAGCAATGGTGCGTGATGCGGTCCATTTCTCAGATATCCGGTTGTGTGCGGGATGTCAACATCCATTGCCGTGGCCGTTCGAACACGCCTCGACATATCTTGGCTATTAAACAATTCGTCCTGCAATTGCTCAGAATATTCATTAGAGGGTACCAGCTTCTGCCTTTTGGGTGAAGGGTGGGGGGAGGTTCTCCCACTTCCGGAGGCGGCTTCAGAAGTTCCCACATACTCAAAATTAGGAAGGGGCTTGTCCAGTTGCTTGGATAGCAGTGGCATTATGGTGTCGGGTTCTTGTTCGGGGCTTCAAGCTTCTCGAAGTTGGATCAAGTTTTGCCTGTGCCTTCTCACCGCTCTTCTATCGGTTCCGGTCTCCTTGATCCTTTCTTCGAAGCTTTTCTGATCCAGGCCTTCTAGTATCTGATCCATGTTGCTGAGATCCGTTCCCTGTGTTATATTAATATCAGGCTTGTCGGAACCTTGTTCTTCACGTTGCTCATCTTGCTCTTCACCTTCCTCTTCCATGTCAGGCCTTGCCATTTTCTCTAGAATCTCGAAGAAAGATCTAAGGAAAGCGGCATACCTTGTCGTCAAACTCAAAAGCAACACCGTTTTCCTTGCATCAACGCTACCCTTGAGGCAGTTCCTCCGGAGAAAAAAATCCAAAACGCAACCTTCTAATGGTACCAGCTCTTTCACTATATAATAGACATAAGAGGTTTTTGCTCGGCTCTTGAGGGACTAAGTCGCCTTCCATAGCTGCCCATGAGAATTTGGGTTTACTCAGAAAGAACTCCAAATACTTTCTTTTTGTTTTTGCATCTACATCTTCGCCGCCGATTATCGGATATTTTGGAAGAGGAGTGCTTTGTGGTGCCTTAGTGACTTGAGTCGGTCCGCAGCTCAAGTTGGGTTTAACGGGCAAAGACCGAACGTCACTCTCATTTATTGTCACATGGTCGACATAATACTGGAATTCTTTTATATTTTTTTTGCTCTCCCATCCTTTCTCTTCATAAGCCCCTAGGGAAACATGGGAGCTACCTTGTATCTGGCTAAGACTGTACAAACAGTTTGGCAAATGTACCGATCTGAGGAACATGACTATATGGTACACTTTTTGCATGTGTCATGCCCGCAACTCGCTAAAAAATCGTGTATTTTTTCACATCCCTGTGGTGGAAAAACTACGCATGTCTACAAAAATCAAACTGGCATTTTCTGACACCGATGCAGACACAAGGATGCCACTTCTCTTTACGTGCTGCACGATGTTTTGCTTCTCTTTCATTTTCCGGGCCTCATCTGGCCTCATTATAGCAACAATAGCTTCCAAAAAAATTGCAGGCAGATTACCTTGAACTGCCTCTTTATTATAGTTTGCTTTGACGTATTCGAAATCGTTGTCCGCAATATCCAGAGACGTTGCTCGACAACTACGGAAAAGATGAAGTCAACTCATCAAAATTATTGTATAGCTTCTCTGAGATAGAATTGGCATATGATAACACTTCACCACGCATGAGTGAAAGTGTTCGATGTCTAGAGCCCCCTCGACCGCAATTAAAACGCCCGTCTGTATACCCCTGCCGCACTTTCAAGAAAACCTTGCCCTGTAAGATTTCGGCCCATCAACCGGCTTACCTCAAAGATTGTTCATTCCTCGTAGGTTTCTCGTGAATGTCTTGTTGAAGAATTCCTTTGAAGGTTTCTCCGGTAATTCCCCCGATCATCAAGTGAGCTTTGGGCTTGCCCAATTGTTGACAACTTCTACGAAGTTTAGACCAAGTGATTCTTTGCATAAATAGGAACCGCTTCTCATCCTTGATTCCTTAACCTTTGAGTTGTGGTAGCCACCTCGACAAAATCCCGCACAAGTCTTTGGTTAGGATCGCGACGGCGATTTTTTCCCCGAAAGCAAAGAAACGAATAACATACCTTCCAGGCGGATGTCACTGCAGTTCCTGTTGGCCCTTGTGGAGGACAGCCGAATGCCTTGTGCTAGTTTCTTAGTTGTTGGAGCTTTTCAATCAGTGGTTCTTTGTATACTGTTTCTGCGATGACGTCGTTGCACTGTATGGAAATCTGAATGTATTCTTTGTTGGAGAGGTTACCATTTAATACACGACTTCTTCTTTTTACATATGCTTTCGCAAATTCCAACCTTTGCTCGACATTGCCCGCGTATGTTATAAAAGCGTGCAAAGAAAAATGCCTTTGTGATTACCAGAAATGATATAAAATTTCTTGTTTGCCAATTCTTCTGGGCGCGACCAAGTGACTAATTTCCTGCATGTGACCGAGATACACTAGTTAGTCCAAGATATTGTTCACGAAGATCGCGACCGCGATCCGCTTGAGCATATTTATATATGTAACCAATATGAGAAGAAAGAAATAAATATGATGTAACAGACCTTGTTAAAGGATCAAATGGAACGAGATCAGCCGGTGTTAGAACCTCTCCGGGTATTTCTTGAAGCTTTTATCATTAATGCGTACATGGTCATTTTAGGACTCTATGTGTCATATTAGCGGGAGCTGGTTCGCAATCGAAAATGCTGACTCTTTGGAACCAGTTCACACCCATTGGATAATATCTTTTGAACTCCTCGAGCTTGGATGCTGTCTCCTGAGCCAGTTTCTTTTCTTCATCTGGATTAAACTTCAAATCTTCTGGCATTTGGGGATCAGTTCTCCAGGGCAATAAGTGGCTGGTAGGTGTTGCTTTAGTGGACGAGGAAGGAGTAGAAGACGTCGAAGGTTGCGCACTGTCATCCATGGGCGCCTTTGGAATCTTTATCCTGAATGGCGGGATCCTCTTTGATGGCTGTCCTTCTAGTGCGGTGGATTCTCTGGCGGGAGCAGTCAAAAGCATGACGGGAGCTGAAGGGTCAACTACTGCAGAACAACCAACATTTGCTGAGGGGGCTACAAAGCCGGTTGGCTGAAGGAACAACAACATTTGCCTCTATGGGCACTACAGTATCCTTTGGAGTGGATGGTTCGCCAATAGCCTGCAAAGGGGCCACGGATCTCTTCTTTGAAACAGCCCTGAGCCAGTTGGTGTCCATCCTTGAAGGCAGTTTGTTGTCTTTAGTAGCCTTCAAAGCAGCAGAAGGAGGTTTCTTATCAGCTAAAAGGCCTTTTCTGCACATGCTAAATCCAACAAGTATATCCCTGTTGCACTTTGTACCCGACAAACTTAAGGAATCATAGGACGGCAATATCCGACCAAATCCCTTAGCACCGGTGGGCATCCCCTTGCCGCTTTGCCGCTTTGTTGACTTTACTCGCAATCATAATGGATGGATCATAATTACGCCATCTCAAAACGCGTACTTTCGACAAACCGCAGTCCTTGAGTATCTTCTACGCGCAAATTATTGCATCCCGTACATTATTTTTGGTGCCTTCCCACATAGCAATAACTATACCTAGTCGTTCGTAATCTTACGGACCCTTCCCATTCCTAAAGAACAAACACAAGTCCTTTTCGGCGGTCTCAAAGGACATGAGGTTTTGCTGCAGGCGATTTCAACACACCACTTCCTGCTTCTATCGGGAGTGACAATTCTGATTGGTTCTACATTGGGCCCGCGGAATAGTTCGAGGGCTGCAGAAGCAATTGAACACAGGTTAGATGCACTAGTATTGGAAGAAGGTGTTCGTAAGGATCGCGGCCGCGATCCGGTTCATCAGTTGCAAACTAATAAAGGGTGTTCTGTCACCATTATGCCGCCGGAAATGCGCGCTTTTTTCTTTACGACCAGCGAGTATTACGTTTTATATAAAGTGCTCGCCACTATCGCGGCCGCGATTGTCTTGAGCACTACCTTCCAGAAAAGAGGGAAGGTCATGGTCACAACTATCGCGGCCGCGATCGTAGCGACCATCTAACTATCCTAAAAAGACATGGCCGAAGCTATAGAGATACCTATGCTAAAAAAAAA
This sequence comes from Isoetes taiwanensis, assembly GCA_021234155.1. Lineage (NCBI taxonomy): Eukaryota > Viridiplantae > Streptophyta > Lycopodiopsida > Isoetales > Isoetaceae > Isoetes > Isoetes taiwanensis. The sequence goes on from JAJEKV010000014.1 coordinate 19,921,544, forward strand.
TCGCGGAAATTACCTTCTCTGAGGGCGGAGGCGCGAGACATGGTGGCGCTAGAAATTTTCGGATGGCGCTTGAAATTTGCTCAAGGCGCTAGAAATTTTCGCGAGGCTGCCCAGAAAAATGAACGCCACTCTTTTTATAGACATCGCCATTATGACGGGCGCCATTATGACGGGCGCCGTCATTATGACGGGCGCCATTATGACGGGCGGCGTCGCCGTCATTATGACGGGCGGCATATTCTCCCATTACCCCTAAAAGCAACCCCCAGCTTAGCAACGTACGGGATTGTGACACGTGAGAATTTGTGTGAGAGTGACTGTGGGGCAGTTTCAAAGGACAGCAAATCACCCAAGGCATGTCAGTTTAAATTGGATAGGGACAGGGACATTAGGGCATAAAAAGGTCCCGCCCGTCTTACCGCATTTGAAATTCAAATCCATTTCAAATGCGGTAAGACCCTCCAACAATTTCATTGTTGCAAAGCTTGGGAAGAAGTTGTTCGAGGCGCCGGAGTTAATTTGAAGGCGCTATGTTGGATTACAATGGCGCTCCGATGAATTTCAAAGCATCCAAGCATATTTGACGTTGTAGAATTCATTGAAGGCCAAAGACAGGCAAGTTCATTCATTAAACTGTGTTTTCAGTTAAATCTGCCGCATGCACCCTTTTTTGTGTCTGGTAGATCAAATCCCGTTCTAATTTGGTAATATAGATTGCCTGTATCAACAATTCTTAAGATGTTCATGTTTGTAGGCGTTGATGTCATTCATCTTCCTCGACGACAGGTGATCCTTGAGGCACAATTTTAGCGAGCCATCGAGGATCGCGAAGGCGATCTTTCCGAACATATTCTAGACCCATCAAGGGTTATTGATTCATCTACTTCTCCCGCAGGTCGTCCCTACGACACAGCTAGTACTCGTCCGGATCGCGAAGGCGATTTTGCGCAGCATAATCTAGACAGGCACGTATAATCTAGACTATGGTATCTGCTTGATCTAGGAGACTATGTTAGCTGCTTGCTCTAGGCACGCATAATCTAGACAGTGTGTATCGCTTGTTTCTAGGAGATCGCAATCGCGATCCCGCTAACCACGCCCTTGCTTAAACTTGGTCCGTGCTCGCTAACGTGAAAGTGCTCGCGTGACATCGCGGCGCCGCTTTTAACCGAAAGCAATAACGCCCATTGTGCTTTGCAGACATGGCTGCCTCGAGGTCCATACTATTCCATGGAGTCAAAGTGGGCGAAGGAAAAGTACATGCCTTCGACAAGCACCACAACTTGCCCTTGCCGAGATACCGTTGTAGTGTCTATGGAAGTTATTCTACGTAAGCATTGGTTTGCCATATCCCCGAACCGGAATTTACAACACTCGAGGATTCGCGAGGGAGTTTTATTTTGTGGCCAGCAGATGGATAGCTACCCCTTACACAAGAACACGAAATATCCACACCACTGCATGCATTAAAAAATTGATTGGTGGGGTTGCAAGCCGGAAAGCCCTTCCGTGAATAATTTTCGAGGCATTTCAAGGGACGAGCTAGTAGAGAAAAGTTGCACACTACTCCATGACTGCCACAACATTCCGTATGCTCTTGGAGTGATCATCTTCATTGACCCTAATCAGGCTGTCGGTGACATGAGATTGGGAGAAGACTACTTGGCAGCAACCATAATGAAGACATTCCTTATGCCAGATAGGCCGACCATGCGATGCCAAGCATGTGCTGAAATGCCACAGTTGCACGACCTGGTGAGGTGGCCGATTGCTTTGGTGTTAGTAGACAATGTTGCTGTGTCAACACTCATAAAGACTACTTGAAACGCAGGGCGATTCGTTGAAGCGTAACCCTATGCCATGCAAATTGAGCCTGAAAAGGCAACAAAGAGGACGTACACAATGGTGAACCGGACCCCACGTTCACCTCCTGTGGCCACTAAAGCTGAGAGAAAAATCACAGCAGCTTCCATTTTAGACTTTAAGTCTTCGCTCTGCTGCATGCGAAGATGCTGCGCAAACTTCTCATCAGGCGAGATAGCGTGTATGCGTAGGTTCTATTGGAACTTGCGAGCTTCAGACAGGACCACATTTGTTTTCAACATGTTAGACGCCCCGCTTCCGTAACGGCCTGGTCCAAGCCGATGCTAAATAATAGCGTGTATGCTTGAAAGCATGGCATAGAGCCTATGGTATACCAATGTCCACATTCTATAAGTGGCTAAGACTTTTCCTTGCTGGTCACGAGTTCTTTGAGCATGGTAACACGGGCACGAAAAAGCCGAGGCCTCACACTCTCGCCGGAAAGGCCATACTCTCTATGTACATCGATAAGAATGCAGAGACGATGCCCCACAGATCCAAAATCACTACTGAAGGGGTGAGAGAGAATGTGAAGAGGCTCCCCTCTGTCCTAACTAAAAAGGACATTCTTCAAGAGGTGGACGCCAATGTGATGGAGATGACGGGCAAGCACATCTCACATTCTTCATTCTCACGTGGGTGGAAGCAAAATCATTCAGAGGTTGCAATAGCAAAGAGGACAGCTTTCTCTAAGTGCAATACCTGTATTGTAATAAAAAGAAAATGGCTAAAACCAGGAGATCCACGGAGAGAAGAGAATTGCAGATGGAAAGGAAGGAACACATGACATCCCAAATCTCTTGTAGGAGCTTGTATCTTGGTCATGGAGAGCTTTTGTCCCATCGATCACGGACCAGCGCCGCTATCATACATGATAAGATGGACCAAAACAAGACTATGATTCCAAGACTAGAGAAATTAGCCAAATCGGTATGGAGAGGTGAACGCTGAAAGTTAAGCGTGGATCGGTGCATCGATGCATGGCCATGGCACAGTGCCTTAGGACATTTCTCACTCGACCTTTGGAAGGATGATTCAAATTTTCATGTTGGTTCCTTGAATCATGCTATCAAAACCCCGGAGGACACTTAGAAGACAATTGGGGTCATTTGAGAGAAGAAGCTCGCCCGAGGGCATGTGGGGAACCGTGACTCCTAAACAGTCTTGGGGTTGAGAACCAAAAAAACAATTGCTTTGGGGTAGACTTTGTAGCACCTCCTAAGCAAGCGGCCCTTAATTTAAGAGGCTACCTAGGCGGCTCTACTTGTAGCTAGACAAGCAAGCAGGCGAGAACAAGAACGAGATATCTCTTCTCTTACCTATCCTATCTTGTGTGGTTGGGTGTTTTTGATCAAATCTGAGGTTGGCTTCATGATGGTAGGCCACACTCATGATGACATTGATGCGCTTCTTCGGTAACTATTCAACGTTAATGAGCAGGTCGGATGCTCTAACTATTCCGAGAACTAATGCAACTCTTCCGAGAATGTAGCACAAAGGCACCGACACCATACCTTGTTACCGAGGTTCCCGATTGGAAGGGGTTCGTAAAAGGTTACATTCCTGATAAGAAGGACCGTTTGGTTGGTCACTTGGAGCCCCTGTTATTCAAGTTCGCATGAATGATGGGGCCATTAATGTATTACAAGATGAGACCCGGTCATAGAGAATGGTTGCTTTAAAAGGGTATTCGGATGTGGAAAGCAGATGACAATGGTTTGCCAAAGATACCGATTGGCTCGCCCAAGACTGTCAGGCCATATGCATGCCTCAAGGACATAGGAGCATTGAGGTCGTCCATTGCGAAATACATTATGCATTGGGCTAACATCTCCAGGGCTGGTGTGAACTCGTGGTCTAATACCTACATGAACGAGGTCATGGACTACTGGTGCGAAGTGATGCGTGTGCTAGGTGAAGTACCCCGGGCAATCCGAGAAATTGTAACTTCGCCCCAAACAAGGCAAGTTGTGCTTCAAGAGCCCGAATCTATTCAGTCGATCGATATGACGCCCCTACTTGTCTATGTTGGGCCTGCTAAGGATAAACCCAAGAATGCAGTGGAGATATTTGACCCATACCAAGATGTACAGAAAGGTATGTTTCTTCTTGTGAGACCAGCAGATGCATGTCCTACATGGTTAGCGTATGTGGAAGAGGATCCAATACAAGATCCCACCCCTCATTATAACGAGGTTTTTGTTTCTTGGTGGGAGCTGTGGCTAGGAAAGGCACCCCGTGACGCTCAACAATATCGGGGGATCGGGCATAAGAAGTGGAGGTCGAATCCTAATGCCGAGACCACGCTTATCGACCTCTCAAAACGATAGACTATGCTTGGTTTGTGGAACCGAAGCCATTATTGGTTGTGATACCTCCTATTGTAGGAATCCAAATTCTGAGGAATTGCTTGCTAAAGAGGCATCTGAGGAAGGAGATGAAACTTGAGTCTTACAGGTACATTAAAGCATTTCACAATAGACTATTTATTATCCATAACATCACTACAATAGACTATTTATTATTCATTGCGTCTTGCATTTTTCCTCTTACACTATAACATGTTGAACAGGTGATTCATTCATCTTCAGGATCTGTAGTAGTGATCCCTGATATCTCATAGCTCATGCGCTCAGGAAGCCAAATCAGATGGATCATCACACGAATTGACGCTAGGCAACGAATCTCATCTAACCAAAGCTTTTCTTCGCAGGTAGGGATCAAGAAGAAGATGCCTGTCTAGGCAACCAACAAGATCAGAGTGGCTCATTGAGCACTTGATCGCCTCGATGTGGTGAATTGATGAAGGCGAAAAATCCATGGGAGATGAATGAACTTTAGCCCGGAAGTGAGAAGTTTTTATAGTGAGGAAGAATTATTGGGGTAGACTTTACCCCAATTATTGCACGTGTATAAGACTGTTGTATACATACAAGTATAATACATCTTTCGTATGGATATGTTTTGTGGATTCATGATGGTAGAAGTTTTTGTGCTTTAGTAATTCAGGTGTGATTGAAAAGCTTGCAGATATAGTGGAAGTCGAAGAGCACACCCCTACACTACACTCAGGTATGATGGTAGAAGTTTTTGTGCTTTAGTAATTCAGGTGTGATTGAAAAGCTTGCAGATATAGGTGGAAGTCGAAGAGCACACCCCTACACTACACTCAGGTATGATACATCAAACAATATTCATTGTGCTATTACATCCTTACATAGTTTATAGGTGCTCATACCATTATTATATCATAAAAATCACGATGAGTCATTACTGATAACATTGATTCACTCATCATCAACATCAAAGCTCGTGATGCTATTCAGCTCATAGATCTCCTGATCAGGAAGCCAGTAAATGTGGACTTTAACACGAGTGAGCTTCTTGCAAGCACTAGCAGGACCATCAGCCTTAGATTGGAGCCATGGATCAATATTAACACCATTTCTTGCGCATTCATTCAGATCGTTGTAGCTCAAGTAGCACTTGAAAGATCGGATGTGCTCTGGACGAGGCATCGAGGAAGCCATGGAAGATGAATGATCTCTACCCCCGAGTCGAGCTGTTTTTATAGTGAAGTGAAATTATTGATGTGAATTATTGGTGTAGAATGTAGGGCCATTATTGGGCTTCTACAAGTATCATGTACACGTACAAGTATAACACATAATTTGTATGTATATGTGTATGTTAATTACCTCATGTTTGTTGGGCTCGAGAACTAGGTGAAAGTATTCGTGCTTGAGCAAATAAGGTGTGCTTAAAATTCTCAAAATTGCGTTATTTTATCCAATTAATGAAATCATGCTTAATGATAAGCTGTACATTCTGATATATTACTTAATTGAAGAAAGTGCTTAGCTTTGAAATTTTTAAGTGCTAAAATATGCACATGATCAGATATGCTAACCATGGAGGATACAGAAAATGATCATGTAAGTAGTAATGCTGGAATGATTAGTTCTAAGTGGTATAGTTGTACAGCTGAACTAAAGCATGAACATGTTTCATTAAAGGATCACGGAGAAATATGCCATCTTGGATTAGCTCGGTCCATGTATGGGATGATAAAGCTACTGAGGGATTGACTGAGGTAGTTGGAGTTGCTAGTAAGGCTGTTGTCTAGGCTAGTTATGTCCGGTTTTTTTTTTTTTTTTTTTTTGGGTTTTTTTTTTTTAGCACACCAGCCCTACCAGGCCTACAGCCTTTCCTGAAATTCTAAGCTATCCACGTGTCATTTCCACCTCAGCAAAATCTGAGATGGCATGCAAATATAACCATTAGATCTAAGCTTTTTCTCATCCACGGTCATGAAAATTAGAAAAGACCTAAAAATTGGAGAACGGGGATAGGAAGGGACGTCGATCCCTGCTCTGTCATAGCTCTTCATCGATCCCCCGCTCTGTCATAGCGAAAAGCTACACCCCATTGTCCATCTTCTTGTTGCCCTAATTTCTTCTTGTGGTTCGTGATGTCATGATTTACATCACCTATTTTGTTGTCGTTTCGCATATATGCTTCATTTCCGGAAGCCTGTGTAGTTTTCTAGGGTTAAAAGTCTTTGCAAAGGGCTGTTTCTTTCAATCCAGTACTTGCTTGCCGCATGCTCTATATCTGTATTGAGGGTTACAGGCGTCAGAAAATCATGCTTTCACAAAGCTCATTCTGGCTTAAGAAATCAGGAAGCTTTCTAGATTATGTGAAGAAACTAGGAAGCCTCCTATGGAGATTTGACGAGCTTACTGTCAGTATGGACTGGTTCTATTTGTGCTTGGTTCTAGTTTTTTTCTGGTTTGAATTCTAAAATTTTTGTCACACCGGAGGAGGGGGGGGAGGGGGCTGACGTCCCTAAGGCTCTGAAGGGGCCAAAAAAAAAAATTGCAACACAAACCATTAACATCCAACATATAAAAATTAAATTCCCCAACACATAACAACCAACACATAACAACCATTGACATTAACAACCAACACATAACTACCATTGACATTAATTAACACAACCATTGGGTCCAACACATATAATTAAAATCCCCCTTAAACCCCCTTTGGTTTGGGTCCATATTCCGCTTGAAATCTTATAGTATTTTGCGAATCTTGTTATACAGTATAGCAAATTTTGTACTTGCATACCCCATAAACGAGGAACTTTACGTACGGTGTAGATTAAGGAATAAGGGGTGAATATGCCTATCCAACAGTTCTCGTTGCCCGGAGTCACCCCCCGTGTGAATATGCACCCAAACCAACATGAAGGTGACTGGCTTGATGCTTTTTTCACATAATATTGCGATACGAGAATTTGGGCATTCAATCTTTAAATCAGCCCATGGATCTGCTGCCTGTAAAAAAGTCATATTAATCAGTGTGTTTCTTACTTCCAAGTAGGACAGATAAGCAATTATGCTGTCCTTAAGAGTAGTCTTCATGAACTTCCTCATGGATACCATTTGAGCCACTGCTGACATATCTGGAAAAATACTGTCTAGATTGTTGAACATGTACCATACGGCGTGGTCTAGCCATGTCATATTATCTCTGCAGGCATTTCCCTTGACTCTTGGTTCATACACACACTTGAAGTATGGACACATGCTCCTCCATACCCTTTTAAGATAGAATGCATCTCTAGGAATGGTTGAATATGCCATATGGCCCTTCTGCCTTATGTAGATGCAGTCATCTTTGTTGCACTTTTTATCGAAAAATCTGTGATCAATTTTCAGCTTGATCCTCTCTTTATGCACTATTTTCTCCATTTTCTCAACAGCAATCCTTGCTCCTTTTTCCTGCTCAGGTGTGATGTCACCTAGCATAACCCAGGCATCTCGGCTAAGTGGCGCTAAAGCTCCAAAGTTTTTTGTACGCCAGATCCCTTGGTTACAAAACATAGAATGGCCTTCTACCAACCTTTCTGGTATGATGGGAAATATGTGATAGTTATGGAGTGTGAAACTAAACTCCTTGTCTTCATCATTACTGGTATTGTCATTTTTCTTCCCCATTGCCTTTTTATCCTGTTCAGAAAGCAGGCTTTCCCCAAATGGATCTTCATCAGCATCATGTAGGTTGCTCATCTTTCCTTTTTCCACATTTGCCCTGCTCAGACTTGCAGTCTTGATTTTATTGGACTTCTCCAAAGCCGGAACCCCAATATAGAACTGAGTTCTGGCTGCATCTTCCTCCATAGTCCAGTGGTATATCTTAGTGGGCAATTCCTCATATATTTGTTCAATGAGTTTCAGGGCCTCATCCCATTCTTCCCATATTTTGTTTATCTTGGGTACTAGAGCCAGCCAATGACTAAATCCTAGATGGTTGATGGCTGACAGTTCATCGGGTTTCCTCAACATTTCCTTCTCTAATAATAGTGTATGCACCTTAGGATTTTTTATACAACACAGAAGTGTTTGAACAGCATAGCTCGGGCATGTGATTTTGCTTGCTGCATATCCAATAGGGCCGAGATCCTTGTTCCATGTTGGAGGTACAAACTCTACATGTGTTTGAGCCTCTTCATCGTCCTGAAACATTACTCGGGTTTTTTAGTATTCTTTGCAAATATGAAGTATTGCTCTTGTTAGTACTAACAGATAAAATGCAGCATTGATAAGACCAATGCAATGAAATGTCTAAAAAAAACCCGGACTTAGCTAGCCTGGTCAATCAGTCCTACTAGCCAATCACACTACCTTAGTCAATCCTTCAGTAGTTTTACCATTCCGTACGATAATTGAGTTCATTATAGACGGTGCATTTTACTATAGTCCATAAGTCTCATGACTTTATACTATAGTCCATAAGTCTCGTGACTTTAATTAAATTATGTATTTAGACCTACTTGTCAAAAATACATTAACTTAGTTGACAACAATACAGGACTAAACTATTCTCTTGTCTATTTGCTAATCCTTCTTTAATCTGCATGCCAACTATTGGCATTTTCTACATGCAGGCCTTCATAATTATAGTGTAACTTTATCCCATGCTTACTGCATGTTAATTTTTTTAGAAAAAACCAGGGGATATAATCCTTACTAATTCAGCCTTATAGAGTCTTTATATAAACTCAGATTTGACAATGTTAAGTTCTTATTTTCCAGTTTTGGAACCATTTATTGGCTATGATACATTTCTGTTTGCCCATCCTATGGCCTTGAGCTATTACTTGGGAAGCCTTTAATCCTTTTATATTGCTTAATGAGCAAACATTATGTCAAATATTCCTTCCACATGTTATATAGCATGCAACATCTCCAAGGTAAGAATGACAAAATACATGAAATAGCATCAGCAATGTTTTATAATCATGTGAAAACCATTTCAAAAAGATATAATATGTATTCATGTTTATCTATACTGCTTGGAAAAAGATCAGAACATCACCTTGTGATCTTAAAACCCAAGTTTACAACCCGCATTACTTATCAAAAGACTTGTAGTCTTTTTGAGCAAAACTGAACATGAAAATTACAGCATAAATACCATATGTCTTTAAGATGTTTCAACAACTTTAAGACTCCATTTTTAAGCCTTCATAAGTCTGTTTTTTAAGGATAGGAATATCTGCATTTGTCTTGAGCTTTTTGACCATGATCCACATATTCTTCTGAGCTAAAACACTTCATAACAGCAAAATAAAGGACATTGGGAAAAGAAAAACCATGTACCTGCAGCCAAACAATGCACACATTAGCAGTAGTCCCGGTAATGATGCAAGGGCCAAAAGGTACTTCAGGTTTTTCTTGGCTTATCGCCCTTTACCCAATGTACTCTTTTTGCCCTTGAGATTAGTAATAACTGTTCAAAGAATATATAAATCATAAACTCGAATTTAGATAATCATCCTTACCATCCCTGTTACCTTAGCAGATCTGGGATGTGTTTACAAGAAGCCATGTTATGGTACTTCTTACTTCTGTATGTTTTAAGCAATGCATATATAGGCTGCAAAATATTATTTTAAGGACTTACTGCCTTCATGTTTTAGCTTAGGACAGCATATTACCATTATAATGGAACTCGTGTTCTTGCTATAAGAGTTCATAAACCCTTTCATTGGCTTATGTCCTGCTATTTATCTGCTTGTATTTACACAATGGAAATATCAAATGTACCTGCGGATCTTCTTCTTCTGAAGAAATATCTCCACCAAGTTGAGTTTGAGGTACAAATTGTTCAGTATTTCCTCTGTAGGATCCTGCTGCTCTTTTATAGAAGCCACCGCCTCTCTTGCTTACATAGCCATCACTGTAGCCCCTTCTATTATCATATCCTCTTCCATTGCCCCTCCTTTCCATGCTTAGAGCTTCTAATTTCACCGAATTCTTGCACTAGAGGGTTTCCCTATCAGTCTCATAAGCCGGCTTTTCTTCCTCAGAGCTATTGCAATCTGATAGACTAGAACTATAACCCATTTCTAGCATGTCAGATATTTGCCCGGGAAGTATCTAAGACTTAAAGACTGGTTGCATGCCAGTCTTGCCCTATTTTCCATCATTATATGCGGCCATCCTATGCAGCCATATATTATCCTTTTACCTTCAACTATAAGCTTCATAGAGGGATAATTTTACACAAGGGATGGATACACACCTGTCCAGTTATGGTTTTCTTTATTCCCCTTAGCCGTTTGCCATAACTCTTGGCTGCCTGCCATGCATCAGTCCCGACCTTGGGCCTTGCGTGTTTACTAATGTATTCCCCTATTACGAAATCAGATACTCATATTTGCATAGGTCGCTTTTGGGCCAGATTGCCACCTATACCTATTGAAAGGTTCTGCATTTTTAATACAGATTACCTTCATTTATATTTTACATTAACGGGATATTATCTTCATTTTTACGTCAAAGGGATAGCCATATCCCATACATATATATCACTCCTAATGGCTGGTTTCCCTCATTTTATCTTAGACCATATAAGCCAATCAATTCACTCTATTCCTAGATGTGGGCTTTTCATATAAAAAAAAAAAAACCCAGACAGCACTAGCCTTGACAAAAGCCATACTAGCCACTTCTACATACCTCAGTCAATCCCTTGGTATTGTTATCATCCCAACTCAGGACGAGCTATCCCAAATTGGCATATCTGTTCCCATGTTATCAGTTTCTATTTTTAACATATGCCTAATGGAATAACCACTAACTAGGCCTAATTTACTCTTACCACAGTATTTGACCATCTAGCCAAACTTGCTTAATTTATTCTTACCCGAGCATTTGATAAACAAGCCAAGCTTGTTACTCTTACAAGCTTTCTGGCTTTATTTTTTACCAACTGCGTTTTCGGTGTTCTTGGGACAAAGAAACGAGTTAGTCACATTCCTTTATACAATTGTATATATTTTCAACCTTAGTCATACCTACAATCTTCCTAAGGACCACAAAGATAGATCCTAGTGACCATGTTCACAGTTTCTTAAGTTGCCTTGCTATATGGCTTTAATTTTGCAGACATCGTTCTAAAATGAATTACCTAGACTGAGCATGCACTGCTTTATACGGTTATATACCATTGTAAAAATTGTTCTTGATCCATAACTATGCCAAGATGGGTGATTTGATTTTGATTATCATATTGCCAATATCATAATACGTTATATAAATCCAAGTCTTTAAACATGCTTCCAAACCCGGTGGATTCTATTTATGCTAGAATCCAGGCCTAATTAATGTTATCATGCACCCAAGTTCATAAGACTACATCCTGCTGCTATTCACATCACAGTTTTCAATTGTCTAAATCACGGTAATGTTTGTTCCTATTCTTAAGAACACACTGCTTCTACAGCCCACAATCACCTAAGGACTATAATTCAAAACTACAGATATGTGTACACTATAGGAATTATTCATTTACACCAGTACTGCGGTTAATCCAGAGTCATATGTATTACATACATTTCGCCATAACTTCAGGTCTACCATTCATTTATTCGATTGTCACATATAGGTGGATGATGCTTACTGCTATATTCCCATTATTAGTTCCCTAAGGCTTAGATTTTTGCCTTATTACATCTACGCTGCCATGCACCTACTTACATTTTCAAGACATGGAACCGTTTACACTTCCCTTTATTCATACCAAACAAAGTTCCAGCTTTCTAGAATAATGGCTACTGTAATTATTCCCAACATGTTTGCCTCATTATCTAAACTGTTTTCAGCATTCTTATGGTCATGTTACCAACAATACATAACTATAGTCATCATATTTTCTCAGATAGCCAAGCACATATTATGATCTTCACTTAACATTCCATAGATATCATATCTAAGCTCATTGTTTTACAATCGGTTTATAAACGAACTAAGCTTAGTCCAAAACACGTACTATGCTTGCTTTTCATTATGATTCAAAGATGATACATTTTTACATCTATTTTAATTTCGCCAAAGCAACAACAAAGATAATAACTTGATGCAAAAACCTTATGTAGTATATCCGAAAAAAGCGCCAAGTTACCAAGTTCAGTGTCTGCTACCCCATTCTTGTTAATACTAGTAACCCGGCCTGTCTTGACCATCTTTCTTATAAGCCAAAGGGTAAGAGATATATCATACCATGATTGCATTAATCGCACTGGGCATATCACCTCACAACTTGAATTCTTGTCATAATAAAAAACATATTTCTTCATACTTTTGTAGATACAACAGCTTGCTCCATTGGTTTCAGCTACTATTCTTGCTCATTAGACTTAAAAGACACAAATGGAGAAGAAACACCGCACCTATGACCACATGCAAACATTAGCAAAAATATGGTAATGATGCAAGGGGCAAAAGGTACATTGGTGTTTCTTGGCTTATCGCCTTTCACCCTTTGTACCTTTTAAGCCCATGCACAAGAATAATAGACAAATTTATGCTACAAGATACTAAAACATATCGGACATACAGGTTACCAAATCATTATTTAGCAAACCAAGATACACATATTAATAATTTATTATGCTAAATGAGCCTCAAGAGCTCACTTATCATCTTTACATTTTTTGCAGATTTGCCGTGTTTAGAACCCATCATTTGGTATTCATAGAACCGTTCCCATGAATTAAACCATTCAAATTACCTGGTTTTCGCCTTTGTTCATGGTTCAGACCCTCATCTACTTGCGTTTCGGAACATAATGCTCAAGCCGAACCACCATATCTAACATTCTCGGCCGCTTATTCTGTTATAAGCATTGTTTCTTCTATTGAAATATTCTCCACTACTATCCCCAAATCCCTCTTATTATCATAGTTCCCGCCTCTGCCTCTTCCAGCCCGGCTCCATGCTTGTATTGCAATAATCGAGTTTAGGTAGCACCAATTCAAGCTCCGGTTGAGATGGCGCCATTCCAAAGATCTCCACGCTTGAGAGCAAAGGGTCTGATTCATCTACGAAATGATCCATGCTTGTTTATGCTATTTTGCCACCCCATAAATTTCAAATCCCGCCAAAACCGAGAACACATTAACTTCTAGGTGCGCTTTTACCTTTCTTGGGGCCACCCTTGCATTCAAGCTCCACCGCCACGGTCCGCTCCGTTCCCAAAACCCTAGTCTTACACATAATCCCAGTTACCTTAGGATATGGGTTAGCTTATCGAAAATTATTCTGATTCAGCATTAAAGGTTATCTAATAAGATATTCTATTGCCCATCTATAATCGATGCTATTCAACTTAAGGTCCATTATATATTATGTAACCTCAATATTCACACCCTTATCTAGGATCCAATCTGCCTACTGCAAATCCCTTCATGTTACTATCTACCAACACACAAATAATAATGCCACATGCATAATATCACAATTTTGCAAACCTTTATCATGTAGACTAGGTTAATACATGTCCTTTTGACCCCAATTTTATGCTTATCTTGCTACCATAATACATAATTAATGATGGCATATTTATAAAAAAAACCCTACCTCCTTCCGTAGGAGAGTGTTGCACCCCTTGCAATGCTTTAAACTGTAATAATAGGATAGGCTGACCCCTACCATTACAGTAGGGGTCTGGCACAATCCTATAAAGTTGAATTGCCCTACCGAAGTAATTATTAAAGAACTTAAATAGAAGTAAGTTCAGCTATTTACCTTATTAGTATTCCGTCAAGTCTTGCAATATGGCATCTGCCTCATAACGTAAACCAGGGAATTGACTTGTTTGAATATATTTGCATATTCTCCTTTTGAGTCCTTTCCTGTCAAACCCATTCCTCTCAAAATGGTTCAACAGCCCTATAATATCCTTAGACGCACCTTCTGGGCTAGAGTTAACATATAGGTACGGCATTACTTGCGATATAATGACATTCCTTGCTTGCATGTATGGTCTGCAGCTGCTTGCATGTACAAATTTCATGGCTTCAAATGGTAACTGATCCCTCTTGTCATATCTCACAGTTCTGAAGATTCCCAAGAACCCATTAGCTACTTGTATAGTCATATTTAGGAAATTGGCATTATTGCCAATAGTTCCCCTACCATCACCTACTTCTGTCATGCCTGTCTCTTCCTTTATCCCCAGATATTGCATGTCGTAGATCTGCAATCCCCTATCCTCCTCACCTTGTGGATTGGTAAGAAACTTTCTAATATTAGGGCAATTAATTGCTAGCAGATCATCTATATATCTAAATACATGCCTGAAGTGCTTGATCTCCTCATAGTCACCTTGCTTGGCTAACTTTTTAATGAATTCAACTTCGAACCATGCGAGATACATGTTACACCAGCAGGGGCTACATGCAAAGCCCATGGGTATTCCACTAACCTGTCTCCATATTTTCTTACCCATAAGTATGTAACAGTTTTCAAGCAGCCACGTATTTGTGCTATTGAACTTTTCCAAATTCATGCGTAGCCAACACTTCCCTTGCTGCTCATATTTGAACCATTTGGCCTTGTATTTGCCATCATGCGTCCGTTTGATCCATAATTCATTCTTCTTACTTATCTTTATCATGTATTTCCAAATTGCTGCTGCCAGTCTTTGTATTACTGCACTTATACCATTAACCCCTTTGAGAGGGATGTTTTCATAACAACGCGTTATGTCAGCAACAAAAACTTCATTAATACAATTAGGTAAATTAAGTACCACGTCATATACTGATCCTGCAATCCAATTGGGGTTTACTTTTCCTGGTATAAGGGTGCAGATGTTAGCACACATATCCTTTGACACCTCAGGCCATAATTCCAGGAAGTTATTTAGTACTGCTGTTATCATTTCAGAAATCTCAGTAAAAACTGTTCCATGCGCGTTTGTGATCCATCTATAATCATTTTTGTGTGCTTTAAATAAGCCTAGCAAATATGGAAGCTTTTCAGACCCAAAATCCAGATTCCCAACCTGCCCTATAATATCAGTTTTTAATTTTCCTATCAATTCTATTTCAGTGTACTTGACCACCTCAAAGTCTTTGCTTTCAAGCCTAGCTAGAGCCATGCTCCTGATATGCCTTGGGCAGATGAAAGAGGGGTTATTGGATGCCTTATCAACCCCCTCGCCACGCAAGTTTCTATTCAGCCAGTCAATATTGTTTGTAACTTGTAGATCATTTAGGGCAAACTTTCTCATGCTATCATGTTTGCATGCCTCCTTACATAGCTTAACCACTTCCACACAAACCTTTGTTTTAATTAGTATCTTGTCTTCAAGACTTATGTGTTTAAACTTATATTTGTGTAATTCAAATACACTATCAACAAAGATCCTCCATCTCACACTTCAAATCATCTTCAATTAAGCACTTATCAGGGATGTGACTAAGCCCTTTTTCAAAAGATTTCTAAGCATCTTATTTTTAATTATTTCCAACTTGGTGGTCCTTACATGTCCAATTTTATCATCTATGAACTCCTTCGGACTAGGATTCTTTGCGGGCACACCGCCTCCACATCTTGTGCAAATACTTGATAGGGTTTATAGCAAATGTCCCTTAAGCTCTCAGTGTACTTCCATGCAAACATAGTGTCCATCATGATCTCACTACCAATATCACCCAAGGATTCACACATGATTCTATGGATCACCCTAGGTATACAGAATTTATCCATTATTTTTTATAGGAACAATATATGTACTATCATCTTCTTGTTTTTATCTTTTATTTTAGTCATATGCACTCGTCCTAGAGCATCCTTACTCAGCTTCCTAAGAATCTGCATAGAATGCATACGTACAATAGTGAGGCCACCTAATATTCCTAAAGTAAGTACTCCCTATTCCTTAGCGACCAATAATAGTAGTTAATTTAACCATGTGCACTGTTTTTATAGAAAAACACTTTACTCTTATAAGAAGTACCCCCTAGGCCATATGGCCTTTAAGACATCTGCCTTACGGTGCTCAATAGTCATATGACTATAATTCATAACAGCAAGTATACTGTAATCACAGATAATGCCAGACATATGTATCATGTAGAAAACCATTTTTTTTGGAAAAGCAATCATACTAAATTTTAGTCTGGGTTCAAATCATACCGTTTCATAGGTCCAGCTTTCGCCCAGTACTTCCAGCCTCTTTGTTAAGACCAGCTTTTGCTTCCTTTGTAACCGAGTGTCCAAAATTGCCAGGCGTTCCAATTACCTCAATTGACGGGCTTGTTGAGGTGTTTGCGTCTTCAGAACTTGGAGGTTTAGTAATTCTGGGAGGTCTGTAACCTGCACTTGGTGGGCCATAGATAGCCTTGTTTTTTCCTCCACTATCAACTTTTGATACCATAATAGTACTACTGCTGGCTGATGCCTCCAACTCCTTGACAAGAAATGTAAGAGGTTTTATAGTCCTTTCACATATGACTGCCATTTTATTGCTTGGATGCCCAATCTTCAAATCCCCAAATGGGTCTGCGACCAAGGTCGATTGCCATACCAATTAACATTTTCCTTACTTCCGGGTAAAGAGATGTATGCAATAATGCTCGGCTTTTAGTAGGTCTTTAAACATTTCCTTAGAAGGAACATTTGGCCCTGATATAGACACCTCGGGATAGATTTGGTCCAGATTATTCAACATGTACGGACCCCTTGATCCGACCACGTCATGTTCTCTTTGCATGCATTTCCTTTGGTCTGCGGGTTCACAAACACACTTAAAGTAAGGACACATAGTCCTCCAGATCCTTTTTAAATAGAAATCTCCACGATCCTCCGATGGATAAGCCATGTGCCCCTTTTGTTTAACATAAATGCATTCATCTATGTTGCATTGCTTATCAAAGAATCTATGGTCAAACCGTAATTTAAGTTTCTCTTTCTTGATAATTTTTTCCATCTTTTGCGCAGCAGTTTTAGCCATTCTTACTTGATCAGCGGTGATATCCCTAAAAACATCAAGACTCCACATTTATAGGTGCAAAGCGCAAAGTTTTTAGTTCTCCACAAACCATGATTGCAGAAAGCCGCATGGCCCTCAACCAGCCTTTCAGTTATGAGAGGATACCTTTGGCAGTTATACAAAGTAAATTCAAAGTCATTGTCCCCTTCTCTAACTGTTGCTTTTTTAGGTGCCTTCAGGGTGGCTTTGTCCTGCTCGGATAGAAGGCCAGCACCAAACGGATCAGACTCATCATCAGCTACCTCATTCAATAGGCTCATTTCATTATTCACCATAATTTCAGCCCTACTATTGGGAGATCTTTTAATGTCATTGGCCTTCTCAAGAGCTGCAACACCAATATGAAACTCCTCCTTTGCCCGATCCTCTTCAATGGTATGCTGATAAATCTTGTCTGGCAGCTCTACATATATCTTCTCCACCAGTAAAGCAGCATCATCCCATTGCTTACCAATTTTGCTTTATACGTAATAGTTTTCAGCCGGTAGTTAAACCCCATGTGAGAAATTCTTTAAAACCGGCCCGCCTTTAAGTTACTCTCCTTTTCCATGATAAGTTGATGTATAAACTCATTCTTGATGCAACACATCAAAGTCTGCCTGACGGCGACATTTGGGCATTCCATCTTTAGTTTACTATACCCAATATCCACCGGTTCCTTGTTCCAAATTGGTGGAATGTAGTCAGTGACATATTCCTCTTGGGCTTCATAATGGTCCTGCCCATGTAAACCAAGTACACCAGTTAATACTTAGTATATTACTTTAAACAAAATATTCTGTCATAGTTGGCTCAAATATATAAAACAAGGGCCAGATATTTCACCAGTAGAACCAGTGAGATGAAGTATCTAAAAAAAACCCAGACAGCACTAGCCTTGACAAAAGCCATACTAGCCACTTCTACATACCTCAGTCAATCCCTTGGTATTGTTATCATCCCAACTTCGGGACGAGCTATCCCAAATTGGCATATCGTTTCCCATGTTATCGGGTTTCTATTTTTAACATATGCCTAATGGAATAACCACTAACTAGGCCTAATTTACTCTTACCCAAAGATTTGACCATCTAGCCAAACTTGCTTAATTTATTCTTACCCGAGCATTTGATAAACAAGCCAAGCTTGTTACTCTTACAAGCTTTCTGGCTTTATTTTTTACCAATCTGTTTCAGTGTTCTTGGGACAGCAAACAGAAGTTAGTCACATCCCTTTATACAATTGTATATATTTTCAACCTTAGTCATACCTACAATCTTCCTAAGGACCACAAAGATAGATCCTAGTGACCATGTTCACAGTTTCTTAAGTTGCCTTGCTATATGGCTTTAATTTTGCAGACATCGTTCTAAAATGAATTACCTAGACTGAGCATGCACTGCTTTATACGGTTATATACCATTGTAAAAATTGTTATTGATCCATAACTATGCCAAGATGGGCTGACTGATTTTCAGTATCATATTGCCAATATCATAATACGTTATATAAATCCAAGTCTTTAAACATGCTTCCAAACCCGGTGGATTCTATTTATGCTAGAATCCAGGCCTAATTAATGTTATCATGCACCCAAGTTCATAAGACTACATCCTGCTGCTATTCACATCACAGTTTTCAATTGTCTAAATCACGGTAATGTTTGTTCCTATTCTTAAGAACACACTGCTTCTACAGCCCGCAATCACCTAAGGACTATAATTCAAAACTACAGATATGTGTACACTATAGGAATTATTCATTTACACCAGTACTGCGGTTAATCCAGAGTCATATGTATTACATACATTTCGCCATAACTTCAGGTCTACCATTCATTTATTCGATTGTCACAGATAGGTGGACAGATGCTTACTGCTATATTCCCATTATTAGTTCCCTAAGGCTTAGATTTTTGCCTTATTACATCTACGCTGCCATGCACCTACTTACATTTTCAAGACATGGAACCGTTTACACTTCCCTTTATTCATACCAAACAAAGTTCCAGCTTTCTAGAATAATGGCTACTGTAATTATTCCCAACATGTTTGCCTCATTATCTAAACTGTTTTCAGCATTCTTATGGTCATGTTACCAACAATACATAACTATAGTCATCATATTTCCTGTATTAGCCAAGCACATATTATGATCTTCACGAACATTCCATAGATATCATATCTAAGCTCATTGTTTTACAATCAGTTTATAAACGAACTAAGCTTAGTCCAAAACACGTACTATGCTTCAGTTTTCATTATGATTCAGCATGATACATTTTTACATCTATTTTAATTCTGCCAAAGCAACAACAAACATAATAACTTGATGCAAAACCTTATGTAGTATATATCGAAAAAAAAAAGCGCCAAGTTACCAAGTTCAGGTCTGTGTTATACCATTCCTGTTTATAGTAGTAACCTGCCTGTCTTGACCTCATTTTCATAAGCCAAAGGGTAAGGGATATGTCATACCGTCATTGCATTTTTCAGTCAAAACTTATCACCTCACAACTTGAATTCTTGTCATAATAAAAAACATGATTCTTCATATTTATGCAGTTGCCACAATTGCTCCATTGTTTTCAGCTACTATTCTTGCTCATTTGACTTAAAAGACACAAATGGAGAAGAAACACCGTACCTGCAGCCACATGCAAACATTAGCAAAAATATGGTAATGATGCAAGGGCCAAAAGGTACATTGGTGTTTCTTGGCTTATCGCCTTTCACCTTTTGTACCTTTTAAGCCCATGCACAAGAATAATAGATACAGATTTATGCTACAAGATTCTAAAACATATCAAACATACAGTTACCAAATCATCACTTAGCAAATAGTATTACACATATTAGTAACTTATTATGCTAAATGAGCCCCAAGAGCTCACTCATCATGCTGTCTTGCAGATTTACCAGGTTTAGAACCCATCATTTGGTGTTCTTAGAAACGTCCCCATGAATAATACCATTCAAATTACCTGGTTTTCGTCTTGTTCATGGTTTAGGCCTTCATCAACTTGCGTTTCCGGAACATACTGCTCTGAAGCCGAACCACCATATCTAAAATTCTGCTGCTTATTCCTGTTATAAGCATTGTTTCTTCTATTGAAATACTCTCCACTATTATCCCCAAATCCCCTCTTATTATCATAGTTTCTGCCTCTGCCTCTTCCTGCCCGCTCCATGCTTGTATTGCAATAATCAGAATTTAGGCTGCACCATTCAAGCTCCCGGTTGAGATGGCGCCATTCCAAGATCTCCCACAGTTGAGAGCAAAGGGTCGATTCATCTACTGAAATGATCCATGCTTGTTTATGCTATTTTGCCGACCCATAAATTTCAAAGTCCGGCAAAAAAGCGAGAACACATTTACTTTAGGTGTGCTTACCTTTCTTGGGGGCCACCCTCCCATTCAAGCTCCACCAGCCACGGTCCAGCTCCGTTCCCAAAACCCTAGTCTTACACATAATCCCAGTTATCTTAGGATTCGGGTCTGCTTATCGAAAATTATTTCTGATACAGCATTAAATGTTACCTATTAAGACATTCCATTGCCCATCGATTATCCATACTATTCAAATTAAGGTTCATTGTATATTATGAAACCTTAATATTCACACCCTTATCTAGGCTCCAATCTGCCTTATGCATATCCCTTCATGCTAATAACTACCAGCAACCCATTACTAATGCCACATGCATAATACCACATTTTTGCAAACCTTTATCATGTAGACTAGGTTAATACATGTCCTTTTGACCCCAATTTTATGCTTATCTTGCTACCATAATACATAATTAATGATGGCATATTTATAAAAAAAAAAAAAAAAAAAAAAAAAAAAAAACTGAAGGGCTGATGTTAGAGAATGCAAATTTCAGGGGAATGATGTTGCATTGCTGCATTTTTTACAGGCGAGGCGACAGTTCCATATAGCAATGGAAAAACTAATTTTCCCAGCCCTATATTTCGATACATCAAGATCTAATGGTAAGATAAGTCCTTGGCAAACTTTAGAACATGTTGATAGCCTAAGCTTTTAGATAAGGCATCACTCAAGGTTAGGGTGTTGCGCTAAAAAAGAAGGGACGGGGGCATAACAATGCGAAGATATGTTTTGTCATAATGAAACAAAAAACTGCAGAAATATTGTCTTTATTTGCAGAATTTGCCATTCATAGCATCCGCCAGCATCGTTTTACTCAATACAACCAAAATACATTAAAGGTGGGTTCTTTTGCATGAAGAAAACTGACAAGCAGAAACATCAAGCGGACAAAAGACATGGATTTAGCTTTCTGTCAGGAAACAAAATGGATGCAAATTGTTGAGAATTAAGTCATGGAAAAGAAAGCTATGTAACGAGAGATGTGAACAATATCTTTAAGAGTTTCCATGTGGAGTGATGCTTTGCTGCAGAGATAAAGGGCCAAAACTGGATTTTTTCAAAATGCAGACATATCAATGGAAATCACACCGCCAACAAATATATTAATAGGGGAATGCAAATCTACTGAAATAATGTAACCCTCCTATAAACGGCACTGTCTCTAGTAGCAAATCAGGTGACCAGTTCCATTAAGTTTGCCATTTGAATAGATACAAAATCAAACAGCAGTCACCATTAGTGAAGGTCATGCTGCCCTTCACCCAAAACGAGTGATGAGGTCATTATTAGAAAAAGTAAACAATATGTAATCTGAGTGTTCATGTTGTTCTGACAAACAAATAATGTCCAAATCAAAACAATACACCTAATTAAAAGATAACAACAAACACTTCCATGAGTAACTAAAAATGCAAATGTCATTCACGTCCAAATGAACAGTACAAATGAATCCAAATTATTTGGACAATGTTACATGCTTGTACAATGTTGTTGCCAGCATCCATGACAGCACATTCATCTCCGCTTAACTCCTTCCCGCTCCAATGCCTATGACAACAAGCCATCCAAGCGAGCCCCACCAAAACAAGTGAAACAAGTATCCCTCTACATCTACATTCTTCACAAACATCGAATCAAGAAACAATTATCACGTACCCAACTTGCCAGATCTGTAGCTCATCACATGCACGGTGCTCGTCTTGTAAGCATGTCCTGAAGCCATGCATCACCACACCCCAAAAACAAACGACAACAAGTGGGACGAGTGCCCAAATTCAATTTAAATTCACATCAATAAACTACATATTCAGAAAAACAGTAACTATGTATGAAAGCAACTAACATAAAAAATTCCATGTATGAAGCAAAATTGTCAGCAAGAACATGAGACAGCAAAAGATCTATTAATAAAAGTTTGTCCAAAATACAAGCAAGCTTTGGCCAGTCCATCTACCTAAGTATTGACTACGCAGAAGACTATTCGTAAGAAGAGCTTGCACAGATCTTTTCTGACTTGAAATCCCTGCAATACAAAAACATAAACCACATTTGAGGGCAATTCCATATGATCCCATCCCATACCTTTCTCAACCCTAACAACCACTTTTCCAGTTGAATACAACCTGCAAGTAGCAGAAAAAATGCTTAGTTTCAAAAACAAGAGACATACGAGAAATCTTCCTTCAAAACTGCCTACCAGAATTATTGCTAGCCACTTGGGCTAGGACTCTGAGATGAGGACTTAGGACAGCCAGCATGCCTTTTCTTGTTACAAGTCAAATTATTGTTGTTAATCAAAATTTCATCACGTGTATGCTTGCTTTTGGCTGCCTCCAATGAAGGAGAGTTATCAGATGAAATTGAAGGTGACTTTTTCTTTTCATGTCTATGTTTTCTTTTCCTTTTCTCCCGCTTATCAGAATCATCATCTTTCCGATGCTTTCTTTTATGTTTCTTTTTTGACCGTTCCTCTTCCTCGTCCTCCTTATCATCTTCACTGTGTTTGTGTTTCCTTTGATGTCTTCGGTGTTTATGCTTTTTTCTGCGATGACCATCGTGATCATCCTCTTCTTCCTCCAGTCCCTCGCTAGGTTGCAGGATGGTCTCATGCATAATTCCATCTTCAATTCCCTGTGGAACTCTTGTATGATGGTCTGTAAGCTCCTCCTTTGAAGATTTTGCACCTCCACTGTCCAAGATACCAGCACTAACCACTTTACAAGGAGTTGTTTTATTAGGTTCACTTGAGTCAAAATTCTTATTCTCATTGTGATTTTCAGCGAGATTTGCAACATGTAACAACTGCGGAATACAAGGTTTCTGACTCTGCTCAGCAATTATTCCTCCGCCAATTCCATTGCTTTTCTTTAATTTCCCACCAATAGCAAGACCATGCTCAATTTTCTCCTCTAACTTCTCAACTACTTCATTTGAACTCAAGCCTTTTTCTGGCAAAGTGTCTTTCTTTTGAGTTAAAATTGGACTATGGCTCCGACTCTTTTTCCCTTCTTTGGACAAAGATCTAGAGTGCCTGGCAGATTTGACAGGTTTTCTTTCATCCCTCCGCTCTCTTGGTGAACGGCTTCGTGGTTTGTGATACCTAGGAGATTTTGATCGTACTCTGGACCTTTCTGTGTGATTTCGGCTTTGGCTCCTGCTTCTACTCCTACTTCTGCGTGTATTACGAGGGTAATCTCTGCCCCTATCCCTTTCTGATTCATGTCTGCTATAATAACGAGAATAACTTTCACGTCCACCTCTATAGTGTCGGCCATGATCCCTGCTTCTACTGTGATAGTACCGGTCTCTTGAACGGGACCTAGAATGGCGGCTATGCCGGTAACGTATTGGAGAAAATGACCGAGATCGTCGGCTTCTGCGATGTCTAGTCGGGGAAGCTGACCTAGATCTTGACCTTGATCTCGACTTCGAATGGCTTCTGAGAGAGGGTTCACATGTCAGTAATTAAAGGAACATCTTAGAATTCCAAGCTAAAAATAGAATCCCACCTAATGCGCCCATTCTGTTTCTCCTCCTCCTGGCCATCGCCGTCACCATCTCCATCTCCTTTGAGACGTTTGCTGATTTCAGCTGCCCGAATTGCTGCCATTTCTGCAGCTGACTTCACAGTCGCTGCCCGTGCAGCAACTTGCTGTGAAGCCATTGCTTGCTGCATTAACAGTGCCTGCTGGAATTGAAATTGCTGCATAGCAACGGCTTGCTGCATCATCATTGGCAAACAAGGAGTTTGAAGAGATGCTGATGAGCTGGAACCTTTGGTAGTCAAGCTAGATCGAGCTGATTTTAAGATCTCCACTTTCAAAGAGCGTCCACCAACTTCAATGTTGTCCAGAGCTAATGCGGCTTTAGCTTCCTCTGGTTTTGAATATTCTACATACGCGACCTGCTTCGACTCTATTATTTCACAATCCATGACTGTCCCACAATATCCAAACAACTGCCGGAGTTGCTCAACAGTAAGCAATGAACTAAAATTGGTCACTTGAAGAGTTCGAGCTTGTTTTGCATCATCCTGCGGAGATTGCCCCCCATCAGACTCCTTCGAATCTGGCATTGGCAAATAAGAAACTTAATTATAATAATGATCATAATACCTAAACAACTCAAAGTGCAGACGAACTTGTCTGCCAGACCACCTAAAAAGCATGTTTTAATAGGTGCATAGACCTTTCACCTAAAGAACCCCATATAGCAAAAATATGAAAGGGCCTTCATCCCCACCTATAGAGATGGATGAAACTGAAAGATCCATATATACTAAGCATTTGCCTAGTTCATATGCATAAGGCATCCATTACCAACCATTAATGAAAAAGGGATAAACTTAATAAATACTTGCAAGGTAGTGACTAATAAAATGTACCAGATTGTTCTTGTGCTGCAGCTTGTGCAGAAGCAGCTTGGTATGCCCGTGCAGCAGCAATTGTTTGCGCAGCAGCCATGGCTGCTGCAGAAGGTGCTAACGGCATCTGACTGAGACCCCCCATTGTGCTTCCTGCTGCGAGTGCTGCCATCAATTGGTTCTGAGGAGGATGGTTGTATTTGCAATCTCCCCTTATGCATCTACCATTAAGATAATCCCTGCAAACCTCTCCCAAAGACGCTCCAATTCCAGGTAAAACTGCCCCTCCTGTGGCCCCTGGAAGAATACCAGGTATCAAAGACAGCATGCCAGGAAACATCCCCGACATCATATTTGGAAAAGGAGACATCCCTTGGCCGCCAATAGTTGGAGATGTACCCATGTTGGGCATCAAATTTGCACCCATGGCTGCATTACCACCACTGAAAAATACAGGAAAAGGGCTACCCGAAATTGCTTGCCCATTACATTCCACACTGACCATATAATCACCACGTTTTCCAACTGCATAAGTTGCTGTATAAGTTCCATCACCATGATCTTTTACAACAGCCTCCTGTTCCCTACCCCCTACACCTAATCCCGGAGTAATTTTTACCCTAATATAAGCCCCACCCTGGGGGATCCGGCGCCCATCGGAATCCTTGGTCACTACAACGAAAGATGCAGCTGCACCTGCTGCACCCCCGCCCACTCCAGTCCCAGCTGCTGTGCATTTAGAAGGATCAACAGGGCCAATGGGCTTACCTGCGAGCTTCTCTGCTTCATCTTCTTCGGCTTCATTATCGCTTTCAGATTGTGGGGCGTCCGGCGCTTTTCCTCTTTCTTGATCGACGTCTTTGAAGGTGGCTTCGAATGCTGCTTTGGCTGCCGCTGCCTTCTCCTCTTCATCTTTGAGCTTGGCTTCTTCAGCCTGTTTGATCCAAACTGGACGGGCTTGTTGGGCAGCCGCTGCTGCGGCCGCTGCCATAGCCACTGCCCTGCTTGCCGCTGCCGCTGCAGCCGCTCCTGCCATAGCCAGCGCCTCCTCCTCCTCCTCTTCTCTCTTTTCTTTCCTCTCTTCTTTGCATGTATCCTACGGTCAACTAACATGCTGTATTATACGCTGCCTTTACGGTCCCCCACCCAAGCATTGTGTCATACATTTACCCACTTTTGAGGAGCGACCTTTTGCTACCTTCAAGAGCATAAATACGTCGAGATGTATACAGCGTTAGGGAATTTTTTTCTCCTATCGAAAATTTTCGTATAGTTTCCTCAACCACTCGAAATTCATAATTTTGAATCTGATTGTTCTGCAAACAAAATTCACAACCGGATCCCATTTCACAAAATTAAAAAAAAAATAAATATGCAATATCAAAAGAAGAAAAACCAATTACATACAATACACTATCACTTTTTGCATATAAGAATGATGTTCAAGTACAAGTACAGTGCTCAAGTTTTGAAGCTTTGCTATTGTAGTTAGGTCTGGCAATCATAATGATCAAAATAGATAATAAGTTAACTTGCATATGCTTTTAAATATTGTTGTTGCCAGCTTCTAATGTTTTTTGCAGCCAGAGAGGTGAGTAACAAGTAATAACCCAGCCAAAACCCCATCAAAACAAACCCATCTTTGAAGGTGTTGGCTCTCATATATGCCAAGCAGAGATTTGGTGGAACAAAAGAGCCTCCATTTATTTTGCTTGTCTACTGATTATTCTCGAAAAATAAGGAAGCTCTTGGATAAACTATCTCAATTTTACATCAAATAGATTCTCAGTTTTCTCAGGTTTACAAGAAAAAATAAAGTTTTAGCCTTAATTTCTCTGTTCCATATCATTTGCACTATAGTGCCCATTCGTTACCCTAAACCTAGAAGTCTACAATTTGTAGCCCATGAATAAACTTGGATAAGAACTGTTAATGCCTCCTTAAGCTCCTTCAAGAGCTATAATCCAGTCGAATAAATGAGAAGAGCAATCTCAAACATATAAGCTCAAGCTACATGTATCAAATAAAGACGAAAACTGGAACGACTAAGAGCCAACTACTGTTATGAAGCTACAAGATCTACCATCATTTTTGGAGGTGGGCGTCACATATATCCGATCAGAAAAAAGAAGAGCTTACCTCAATTTATCCTTGTTTGCATTTCGATTTTCCACACCCATTCATTCTCGATGCAGCTCCGAATGGTATGCATGGAATTTGAAATCTACTTTTCTGAATTGAACTAAACCCAATAAACGTTCTGAGCTATTGAGCAAAGCAGAAGGGGCTATGCCATTTTCCCCCTTCAACTAGCAACGATGCTCTTCTCCCGTTCTTTGCAATTAATTTGAGGTGCGCACATGGACGAGCATACCCTACTTGGATGGCTCTGACATATACTCTTTCTGTACATAGCTATAAGTTCCGGTTCATCAAAACCCTTTCGGCTAATATTCGGGGAAGGCATTTTCTTGTGCGAGAGGCAAACTAGCTATTTGCCACGTAGAATGGTAACTTGACATTTCAAAACGGCAAACTTCCCTTTGCCACGGAGTTTCCCCAACGCTGGATGTATATGAAGTAGCTAGTATGCTTGGACGTGTGTATATTATCTTAGTGTCTGATGCTGACCCATCTAAGGTTGTGTGCTTATGTATGGAAGTCCTCTATGGATGTCACTTTTACTGAAACAGATAGGTTTGGGTGGTGGATAATAATCAAGTGCAAAGATAAGAGCCAAGAATGGGGTTTGATAAATATATATGCTCATAATAGACCTCGCCAGCATGGTGCTTGTGGGCAACTGTGAGGAGTAAAATTCTTTGGTTTGGGCAAAATGTTGCATGGTTGCTGGTTGAAGACTTTAATGTGGTCGAATTGGAAAGAGAAGCGGTCGAGGCTCTGAAGTGGTGTAAGGGTTCGAGCGAGAACAATGGTTATGCCTTTCACATGATTGTCAGCTTATAGAGAATGATGGTGATCAGTCCTTCACTTGGTGTAATGGTTGGAAAGGAATTGGCAGAGCTTATGCAAGGCATGATAGAGGATATTTTAATATTTCTGCAGCTGCTTCGCTCGCAGATTTTCGTCACTCAAATCTTCTGGATAGCTCTGTGTCTGATTATAATCTGCAACTCCTATTTAATGATGTGGCTAATTGTCATAGATCTACTATAACTTATTTTAAGCTTAATTGCAAGTACTTGGAGGATGATGAGTTCAAAGCTGGCTATAATCGGGTTTAGTATTGGCCTTCTCACCTCGTAGAGGCATGTCTGGGATTATCGCAACGTTGTCTGCAGTGAAGTCGTCTGCAGAAGAATAGAGGAGAGTAAAAGCTGCTGAAGCTAGAAGACCATTAACTTCATTGTACTAGGAATAGAACTACTTCATGCTCATGGCCCTACTAATGGAGTTAGAGAAATAGAGTTACTATCTCAAACCAAGGCCTGTAAAAGTTACCAAAACCAAGTTAAAGGAAAGGTTGCAATGGTTCAAGGATGGAGATAGATGTACGCAGTTCTTTTTTGCTGCTACAAGAAGAAGGAAACCCACCACTTCTATACATTTTTTTGGTGTTACCGGATGGCTCTCTTACCTCTGATCTCGTGCATCTTAAGCACTATCTTCATCAACACTTTTCTTCATTCTTTGCACGACACCCATTGCCTCTTCAAAAGGACATGCAAACGGCTGTGCTGACTAAGGTGCGTCGCACTATTTTTGATGAGCAGAGGTTGCTTCTTGAGTCCAATATTGTGAAGAGGATTTAAAAGGTGTTGTGGCTCTTTTAGAAAAGGACAAATGCCCCGGTCTTGATGGCTTCCCTATTGAATTCTTTCAGAAGTGGTGGGATTGATTGGAGGTTGACGTGTATGATGCCTTCTGTGGGTTTCAGAGATTTAGATACCTTGATAAGATTTTGATCACAGGTTGCATCTCCCTTATTCCAAAGAGCAAAAAACCCAAGACTATTTCTGACTAGCAACCTATTACTTGCTTTCTTCGTGTACAAGATCTTTGTTAAGACATTAGCAGAAAAAATTCAAGACATTTTGACCGACTCTCTCTCGTCAACACGATCTGGCTTTCTCCTTCGTCGATGTATTCTCAACAACATGGTTGCTACATATGAGGAAATATATTGGGTCCGGTAACGGGTTCATAGAGCGATGTATCTTAAGCTTGATTTTGCTAAAGTTTACCATAGTATTGATTGGGATTTTTTGGAGAAGTGTCTTCTTGCTCTTGAGTTTAGGAAATCATTTACAAGAAATGTCATGAAGCTTCATGCGTTAGCAAGGTCTACTGTACTTTTTCAGGGCAAATTTTTATAGTGATAGAGAAATTCAGCAAGGTTGCCCCTTAGCACCCTTGCCCTTTACAATTATGGTAGAAATATTATCCAGCTTTTCTCTGTGGCTACCCAAGATGGCATCATCCAAGGTCTGCCAATAGATCTCAAGAGGTATGTAATCGATGTTGCCGATGACACTAGAGCTGAAAGTCTTTATTATTAGACACATTCCCTTAGCATCGGGAGTTCTTGTAGGTTATATATATATTGCTTTGTGGATGTTAGACAGTCCTGTCCCTCCCTGTATCTTGGACTATTTATGGAAGATTTCTCTACATGGCAATACCACGAAAGTTACTTAGTATCCCTGTTGGAATTCATGTCTCTGCTTCAAATGCTTGGGATGAAATTAATAGAGGGTTGCAAAAGCACTTATTTTGGTGGAATACAGCTAAACTATCCATGCCCAGAAGAATCACTGTGGCTAAATGTGTGCTTAGTAATACTCATGTTTACATGGCATCTGCACTATTAGCTCCTCAGTGTAAGATGGAGGAGATTGTGCGTATCATCAGGAATTTTATTTAGGGTGAAAATGAGGTAGAAGTTGTGGTCAAGGTAACTTGGGCAAAGTGCATTAAGGTAGCTGGTGGTCTTGGAATGTTGGAATTTCACCTCCAAAATAAGGTGGATATATTGAAGTTTATTTGGAGGATTTCCATTGGTAAAAATGATTCTCCTGGCCTGAGGTTGCTGATGCAGTCGATTCAGCATGTCTTCCATTTCGTAAGGCCACCATTAAGCCCCTCCTTCCTTGGGCTTTGTTTTAGCATACATATCCGTATCCTAAGGCTTCTCTCTTCTTCAACTGTCTACTCCATGCTAGTAGATTCTTTTGCAGGACACTCCAAAGAATGTGCCTCTAAGTGGTGTTGCTCATCTAAAGATGCAACGATGATGGATAGCAGCTGGTATAAGTACTATTGAAGCTTAATATGAGTCCGGCCATCTCATGCCATGGAAAACATTTAGAACAAAATTCTTGTTGTACAGATGGGATAGAGTAATTTGGACTAATATTGCTACATTGTTGCCACAGGATTCTGACCCACAACTTGAAGTAGTTGTGTGGGGTTGCCATCAGGATATCAAGCCAAGGCGCTTTGTCTCTTTTGTGTATAAATTGCTTCTAGATTCTGAAATCTTGCCTTCGTCTAATAGATGGCATCTTTAGGTCCCCTCAGTCACAATGGAAAAGTGTTTGGACGTACGCATGGGGTAAGTTGTGTCATCCCAAAGTGGCAATTCTGAGGCACATTGTTTCACAGAAAACATTATCGGAAAGGTAGCTGAAATATGATTTTTCAGTGGATTATTGTCCTAGTAAAGTGGTGGCTGATGCTTTAAGTAGGCGTTATCCAGTTTATTCTCTTTCTATAGTACAATCCAACCATTTGGAGGAAACGAAGGCGTTGTATGCCACTGACCATGATTATAATGATATTTGGTTGTTGGCTCAAAGTGGCAATGCATATGGATATAAGATCGTTAATGGGTTCTTATATAAAGGTCCAAAGCTATGCATTGTTCGGGACTTTCGGTCACTTATTCTTAGAGAAGTGCATGATGTACCTACTGCGGGTCATCGTGGCGTGGGGACGACTTTGGCAAAGCTTGAACCATACTTTATTTGGCATGGATTGCGGAGAGATGTCTTGGTTCATATTCGTCATTATGTTACTTGTCAACGGATAAAGAAAGCGAACAAGAAACCTCATGGTGTTCCTTTATCCTTGCCTATTCCGGAGGCAAAGTGGGAGCAGATCACTATTTGGTCTTCCTGAAGTTCTCGCAAGAGCACTGTCATTTGGACAATTGTTGATTATTTAACTAAACACGCCCATTTTATTCCTTGTTCGGGTAAGTTGATGGCTTATAGTGCGGCTACGCTCTTTATCAAAGAGATATTTAGGCTACATGGGTTGCCAAATATTATTGTATCTGATCGTGATACAAAGTTTACCAGTAAATTCTGGAAGGCATTGTTTATGCTATTGGGAACAGAGTTAAGATTCTCCACTGCTTTTCACCCAAAAACTGATGGACAATCCGAGGTGGTAAATAAAGTTATTTGTTCCATTTTAAGGGGGTTTGTCAATGAACATCAAGCTCATTGGGAAGAGTAGTTGTCTATTGCTGAATTTGTGTCGAATAATACCTATCAGTCTACCATAAAGATGACCCCTTTTCAGGCGATCTATGGTCAACCTGTACGGGAGCCACTCTTTCGAGTATGTGAGGATGTTCCAGCTGCTGATGATTTGGTTATTGAGCATAAGGATCTCATAGAATTGCTTCAAGCTCGTATTCGAGATGCTCAAGCATCTTTTGCAAATAAATCATCTAAGTTGTGGCAACCAATGGTTTTTAAGGAAGGAGATTGGGTATGGATGAGGATCCATAAAGGCCACTTTAAGAAAGATGCGCGCAAGAAGGATCTTAAGTTGGCACCCCGTTTCCATGGACCATTTCAAGTTATTAAAGTGGTCAATGAGAATGCATATCAATTAAGATTGCCTCAAGGTTGGAAAATGCATGATGTAGTGAATGTGTCATTCCTAAAGCCTTATCATGGTAAGAAGTTAACTCAACTCGGGAGGTTAAGTGAGCCAAAATTGATTGATGATTCCGAAGTTCTAGAGCCAAAAACAATTTTGGCGGATAAATCCACTAGTGGTTCAAGACAGTATTTGGTAAAGTTTGCTTACAAACCTTTGGAGGACTCTTCATGGGTGCGTGGCAATGTTTTAGAAGCTTATCCGGATATTCTTAGGGAATATAAAGATCGGAAAGCAAAGGAAGCCGAGAGACAAGAAGAAGTCCAAGGACAGGCTTCTACTAGCCGGCCTAAACGAGGGCCAAGGAAGGACTATGCTCAGATGGCTAAAGGTATTTAAACGCCCTTTTGCAGCAGAGGACTGCTGCAATGTCAAGAGAGGGAATGATATATGCCAAGGACGTGGCAAAAGGCTTTAGGCTTTTTTGGGCCATGTGGGCCTTTGGGACCTTTGGGCTTTTGTCCAAAGGAGGCGGTCTAAAGAACCAAAGGGGCGTGCATGCTATATAGTTGCTCGGGGGAGAGCTCTGGGGCAGCTGTGTCTTGACTGAGGGCTCGTGGTTGGGTGGTGAGATAGCATGCCACGTCAAGAGTCCATTTTAGATGCCGATTAGTAAGATTTGGAAAAAAATTCAATAAGTAGCATTGATTGTGCTACTTAATGATTGAGCAGCAAAATACTATTTCTTAGATCATTTACATAGCAAGCACTCTCCTAAAAGATCTTAACCTAGCTCCTTAATTCCTACCATAGTTCATCCGTTCATTTAATAAACTGGCCAGATGTATATTCAGGATCTTCTGTTATAGAGTTACCTTTTATGATGTTGTTTTCCCTTTCACAATCAGTTTCTCTGCAGATCGCAGATCTTTCAATGACTCTGCAAATCTTCCAAGCATTCAAGAATACATCTGTCTACAGTTATTATAAAACTTAAAAAAAAAAAAAATAAAGAACTAGCAGAACTGCAGGGTTGGGAAGAAGGCTAGGCAGATGGACAATAATAATTGGAGGTTACGCACAGCATGGATTAGGTTGGGAGGGACTAAAGCTTTTCAAGCAAATGCAAAAAGACGGTTTGAAACCAAATGCTGTAACATTTGTTTCTGTGGTCAATGCCTGTGCAAGCTTGGGTGAGTTGGAACAAGGAATGAAAATGCACCACCTCATTGAAAAAAGTGGGTGCGGTAGGTAGTGACATCTTTGTAGGTAGTGGACTTGTGGATATGTATGCCAAATGTGAATGTGTGGAAAAGGCACGTGATGTATTTGACCAAATGCCTACACGAAATGTTGTGTCTTGGAGTGCAATAGTTGCGGCATATGCACAGTATGGAAATGCAGAAGAGGCTCTGAAGCTTTTTGCTCAAATGCAACAGGAAGGTATTCATGCAGATAATCTTATGTTTGGCCTAGTCATCAATGCCTGCGCCAATCTTTCTTCTTTTGAAACGTAAATGGGTGCATGCCTGCTATATTTGTATTAAAGTTGGCTCTGATGTAGAGATGTTTCTAATTGATACGTATGCCAAATGTGGTAGCATGGGTGATGCACAAGCAGTGTTTGAAAGAATGAAAGAAAGGAATGTCATCTCATGGAGTGCAATGATTGCAGGATATGATCAGCAAAAAGATGGCTTGAAAGCACTTCTCATTTTTCAGCAAATGTGTCTAGAAAGTGTGCTGCCAAACAGCATCACTTTTATTAGTGTTCTCAGTGCCTGTGCTAGCATTCGAGATATGGAACAAGGAAAGAAGATCCACGCACTAATCGAGACAAATGGATGTGAAACAGATACTTTTATTCATAGTGCACTCATTGACGTGTATGCAAAATGTGGGGGTATAAATGATGCACGTAAATTATTTGATAGGATATCCTCATGTGATGTGGTTGTATGGAATACGATCATAACTGCATACTGTCAGCATAGGGGTGCAAAAGAATCCATTATGATGTTCAAGAGCATGCAGCAAAAAGGCGCAAAACCTGCAAAACCTAATGAAGTTACTTTTGTTGCCATTCTTTCTGCGTGCAACCATGGAGGATTATTAGATGAAGGATATCACCAGGTTCTTACCATGGCTTCAGAATGTGAGCTTCATTATGCTTGTGTTATCGATCTCCTTGGCCATGCTGGATGGGCTGATCAGGCTGGAAACCTTATTCAAGGAATGCCATTTGAAGCATCCATTGTGGTATGGAAATTTTTTCTTCGGGCATCTAGGGTTGATTTTAATTCAGAATTAGCAGAACATGTTTTGGACTTTGTGATCGACTTGCATCAAGAGAAAAACGGGAGCCTTTGTTCTATTATCGAACATTTATGCACGAGCTGGAAATTAATCAGAAAGATGGACGAAGAGATGCAGTCAATACAGTAGATCCCATAAAGTAAAGAATTCTTGCTGATAGTAAAGATGAGGTGGCACCTTCATCCTTCATAAGGGCAGTAAATGTCGGTAATGCTACTATGAAGTCAAACACGTTCCTTATGAATATGGAACCATACAAGGCTTAAAGTCAGAGTTATTATTTGTCGAGCAGGGTCTTGTAGTAGAATTTTGAAACCTTCAAGAAGGCATACTTGGTAAGTACGTTAATCTGAAAAGGCTATATGGTGTCTCGGGGGATACGGGGAGAAGCCATAGGGGAGGGTGTCCATTGGCTGTAGCAAATAATCTAAGTGGCAGTCATCTTAACGTCCCAAAGGCAAGCCTTGTCACATGCCAAGCCGGCAATGCCACCTCAATTTATGATGTTTCAGAGTGGTGGTACCATGTATAATATAGCTGCAAATTTACATTTTTAGACACAATACTATTCACATTAGGGGAATCCCATTTTCTTCATGGCATATGCTACGTCGAGCAAATTGGCATAATGAAGACCTATTACCATTTTAAAGGAACATGGCATAAGCAAGAGAGATATGATTAGACTCACGCTTGTAAGCAAAATATGAATATTTATTGACCATAAAGGGGGCCCTGTTTCCCTGTAAAGCTGGATCATTAGTTTCGTTGGTGAAGTTTTCACTAGGTTGTCAATCCTTAGGTCCAGAATGCAGCATGAATGTTTTGCATGGCAGGAACTAGTTGAGTGTTCCTTACAGAAACTATGTTGATCTTTGATGTAGGCATGTCGACTGCAACATTTTACTCCACCCACTGCATCAAGCAATATACGGATGTTTTCATCTTCGTTCCAACTATGAGCTCTATGCCAGTAGCTGCAAATGATTCGATTATTGCAAGATCTGTATCATAGATTTTCACCTTGGTTATAGTGGTAGATAGAATGAACTGCACTGCCCTTAATTCAAATGCTAAAGGTATACCAGTACCATGTTATCAGACAAAGTTAATTCTGAACTTTGATTTGAGCACAGAATGGCCAATGTAGTAAAGCTTAGACTTCATTGTTTTGTATCCGCTAAGTTTATCATTGCAGGTAGATCATAGGCAGCATGTCGCTGCCTAAGAGCCCCTGTGTACTGTTGGAGGAACATATCTGGACAGCTCAAAACAGAGGATCAAACCTGGCATAAAAAACACTACTTGATGGAACCATGTGCCAACTTGTGCTTCTCAGGTTACCCATCCAGACGTCATATCCTTGTCTGCTAGGATGAATTCCAATGAATTCTCTGGTGGACTGTATACCCAATTTTCTCTATCCTGCTCCAAAAACAGAGCTATAGTTATGAATTTGTGGATATCTTAACGAAATCATGTTCATGTTCGAAATCATATTCATGTTTAAACAGACAAAACGTGATTTATTTAATGAAAGCATAAATGCATAGCATTTCAGTAATAGAACAAAGATGCATGCATGCATGCACACGATAGTACCATCTAACCAAAGATGCATTTTAGATCAGTTCAACATAGACAAGGGTCATTATACATCTACTTAAGAAGAAAAAAAACTTCTTTTGTACACATTATTATTCCTTGCTTTTAATATCTGTTCAAATATAGTCTACTTCTGCTATGCATGGCATGTACCTTAAAGAATCACCTAATATTTCATGTGTGACAGGCTCAGCTTTGGCTCTGAGAACTCCATTGGACAGCGGCCCATCTCGAAGGGAAAGATTCTGCAAAATCCCAACCCTACAATCAGCAGGTGTACAAAATCCCAACCCTACAATCAGCAGGTGTACATCTATACAGAAGCATGATTTGAAATAAATTAATCACATTGCAACACACCTTTGGTGGAATCTGGCACTTCTCAAGATAACCAATGTAGTCTAAGACCCTTGTTGCCGTGAGACTTGATGCTAAGATGTTAAAGTCATTTGAAGATTTCTAGAAACTGCAAACTAACCTAATTAATTAATCATCTGGAAAAAGCATCTTTTACAACTAAAGCATTAATACGAACTTTGCGGTTGTTGGTTTAAAACCATCATCGGGATCTTCGCTTGTTACACGACTTTGCTACAACATGACCTTCCAGATTGGTAGACTTGGCCTCGTCGAAATCACCTTAATAAGCTCACATGGGAACCCGGCCAGATGTGTACGACAATTATTCACACATAGGTAATTAAATGTGAATTTATTCCATCAAGTATGTAGAATCCTAGCGGATATGCACTGTAAAGAATATTGTAGAATCATAAGCATACATCTACAAAACAATGGAAACATAAACGAAAGTCCGTGCATCATCCATTTATAAGACCTTTCATTTCCATGTAAGAAGTTCGTCCACCAAGTGTTCTAGTTGTGATCTAGTTGTTCTATTGAATCTTTGCATAGAGTACAAAATTCTAGTTGTGATCGCATACCTATACTCGGCTCTTTCACCGAGCAACATCTCTAGCCATTGAATATCATATGTAAAACTCCATCTCGGCTCTTGAATATCGAGCGAAGATCGATGCCCTAATCGGTACCGCGAAGCGGCCAACAACACCAACAGTTCATGGCGAATAGACCAATAGGATCCCGTTTTTCGATCATTCTACTCATGTGTTGCCGGTTTCGGCGTACAAACTTACCAAAATGCTATCGACTGTTCAGATTTGCCAAGATAGGCCCGGACGAAAATTGACCATGGGTTCCTCGATCTACGGAGAAACAGGTATAAAAAAAAAAAAAAAAACCTCCATAGCCCGGCGGGGGCGGGCCGCCATAGCCAAGGCGTGCCAAGATCGAGATCGAGCGCCAAACTCCGGGCAGAGAATTTCTTGGTTTTTCTAATTTCCCTGGCCCTACGATCGGAAATTACATAATCGGACGGCCCAAAAAGATTACAGATGACGTGGCAGGACACGTGGCATAACTAGAATTGCAGCCTTTTGTGCAGGGGGGGTTAGGCAACCCTGCTAAAAATCAGAGCTCTAGTTCTGCTTCACGCTCAAGGGCATTACAAATTTCTTGTCATAGCATGATTCTGACCATGCCTTGCCTTTTTGCCTGCAAAGAAACCCAGCCAAGAAATTCGTAGATTAGAGAAACCTAGCTCTCCTAGCATTGCCGTTAGCCATCTTAGGGTTTGAAGAAAACCACAATACGTGTCTTTATTGCTTAAGGGAGGGGATACTTGGGGTTTGAATCCCACCCTTTATGCACTACCTTTTTAATCTAATCTAGCATAAGTTAATCTTTGCTTAAAGTAGTTGGATGTTGTTATCATTAGTTTTGTCTATGTGGTGGGTTTCTTCTGGTTTGACACATTTCTTTTCTGCATTACTTTGTTACTTACTTGATTATGACCATGAACTTGCATGGTTCAACATTGTAGCATTATAATTACACTCACATCATTTTTTTGACGAACGAAAGCTAAAAAGTTTATTAATCAGATGAAAAGTTCAAAATTTACATCATGTGGTACTTAGTAGTTTCTCATGTGTAATGCATACTATTAGGCAATAAATTATATGTTTTAAAGAACAAGAGACTTCATATTACATCATGAAGCTCTAGATGACAAGGAAATCTAGGTATGAGATTCGATATATAACCCTTAACACCCTGCTCCTTGGGTTTTTATGCCTAAAACAGTCATAACGCCCTAGAACATTATCACGAAGGCTCATAATGCCCTAGGGCATTATCATGAAGGCTCATAACACCCTCGGAACAGGGTGTTAAGGGAGATAACGCCCTGGCCCTCATGGCCATATTGCCCTTGAATTTTATTCTCATAACGCCCTCTGGCCAGGGCGTTATCTACCCCTTACGATAAAATGAACAAAACTGTCATAAATGCAACTCATTGCTTCTTGAATAGGACTATTGACATTAATACTAGGTTCAACCTTCAAATGTTTCAACGTGACACAAATTACCTAACGGTAGTTGTACATCTCCACTTGCTATTTATAAAACCTATGCTAGTGTTTCATTGCAAACTATGTTACCTCTCACTTGGTACTCCCGAGCTCATTGGCGTATGCTGATGTCATGATCATGTGCTTAAATAGACACCCTTTGGAATCTTTCAAACAAGGAACAATAGCCTATGCATAATTACTTTTTGAAGACGTCCACATGCACATTTCTAGCTACAAGGTCATCCGCCTTCTTTGGGTTCGTTCCCATGAATTGATGCATTTGAGCTAGGTAGATTGATGCATTTGACCTAGGTAGATTGATTCCTTTGAACTAAGACCTTTGTAAAGTAAGTCAAATACCATTGTAACTGAGCACACAAAGCATTTAAATTTGGAAAGTAAGTCAGATGCCATTCTAATTGTATACACACATGGCATTTAGATATGCCTCTCATCTAAACTATAACACAATACACACACACATCTAGATCATCTATAACTATTCTACTATCATACAAAATAAAGAACATGGTCATGGACACTGCGAATAATTTTTTTTTTTTGTTTGACTCACTTGGGTACAGAGAGGGGTTGGGAAAGAGAAATATTCGTGATAAATTTCTTGTAAGTTATAATTTTACTTTCCAATTTCCATCGTCGGTAATTGACTTAGAATTGCCCAGTATTGCTAATATCGTGTTCATTGTTCCGATCCGACAATGTCAATCAAAGATCTGGAGCTGAACGAGGAGTTGTTCCTGCGGCTATTAACCAAGCTCATAGGCGAGGCAGAGCATTTGCAAAACAACCCTCCAGAGCTTGTTCCAGAAGAAGATAGGGCAGTGCAGCATGTGCTCGAAATCCTCAAACCATTGAGTATCGAAAAGGGAGGACCCCTTGTCCTGAATCATGTCTCCTTTGTGGAGGGTAGGGGGAATCTTATCGTGGAGTATCCTGGCAGTGAGCCTGGCAAAATTGTATCTTTTGTGGGTTCCCACTTGGACGTGGTTACTGCAGACCGAGAGCATTGGGTAAGTTTCGAGCTCTAGGTTTATGCTTTGATCCTTCCATAAACTACTTGCATGTTCTTGTTCTGCATGGCATCAACATCTTAGCCTGATCCCTTGAACCTTAAAAAGACATGTTACATGCCGTTGTATTGCCACTTCAGTAGATCATTGCGCTAGTCATAAGTAAAATATAGCATTAATTTTAATTTTTATGGGTACTCACATGTAGACAATGTTCCTTTGTAGAATTGTAATGGCAGTGTAGTGTCTGGCATGTTGGTCTGGCAAAAGGAATGTAAATATGTGGACTTGGCTGTGGGCTAAAATTATCTCCTCTTCTTTTCTCAGGTCTTTGATCCCTTTACATTAACAATTGAAGGAGACGAACTGCGAGGTCGAGGAACGACAGATTGCCTTGGGCATGTTGCACTTATAACTGATCTTATGCGCCAGCTTGGGGAAACAAAGCCCCACCTTAAACAAACAGTCGTAGCAGTGTTTATTGCAAATGAAGAGAATTCCTCTGTGACAGATATTGGTGTCGATGCCCTTGTTAAAAGAGGCCTTCTAGACAAGCTGAAAGCGGGTCCATTGTGAGTATTGCAAATAGTTATGGAAGGATAAAACAATGAAATTTCCTGATGGAAACCTTTAGTAAATCAAATAAATTTGAAGCCTGTTTGAATCGAAGCACCCTTTAACATGACATGCAGATTTTGGATAGATGTTGCTGATAAGCAGCCTTGTATAGGCACAGCTGGAATGGCTGTATGGAAGTTGCATGTGACGGGGAAGCTCTTCCACAGCGGGTTGTCAAACCAGGTAAGCTTTCCTCATGTCAAGGAATGGAGTTCCAAGTCATTATTGATAGCCTGAGGATTTCCTGAAGGATGAAGGAAAGACAAGGACAGAAGCGTAAGCACCTACTAGCTCCTAGAGTGAACCAACTAGAATGAGGTAGCTCCTAGAGTGAACCAACTAGAATGAGGTGTGACTATGGCTAATATATAGAGTGCCATGTCAGCAACAAAATGATGACTCAGCATGCACAGTCATCACCACATGTGGAGTATGATAATACTCTAACATCCCCCCTGATGACGTGCATGACTGAAAAATCAAAAAGAAAACTAACAGAAAGGAAAGAACATCCCCCCTGAGATCAAGCAGTGCTCATAAGATAAAGCAAACTCAACCAGAATAGAATATAAGCCATGACTGGCATTTGACTTTGGTTTTGAACCAAATCTTCCTGCCCCTGTACCATTCTCTTTGCATGTGAATCTCTTGTAGAGCAGAATCACTATATTGAAAAGTTCTGCTCAATAATTCTAGTCTTGAAGCCTGCTGCAACTCAGGTACTTGTACTTCTGACACGTGAGCAAATATATCCATCCAAGGAAGCTCAGAAACCAACTCATCTTTGAAATCTAGAGTATGCACTTGATGCGCAAATACTTCATCGCGAAAAACCAGAGAAGCATCTGAGAAATGATCATTCCTTAATGGAAACCATTCCAACTTCTGATACATGCTTTCGTAACCATTTTTAGGTGGTGTGCTAGTACATTCAAAGATCAATGCAGTTGCAGCATAGTCTGGTATGTACATGATGCTTTGTGCCATTGAAGATAAACCAGCAACATCCATAAAATTATTAATATAAGGTACCTCAACTGCTGAATGATATCTTGTGATGCTTTCTCTATTATACGACATGAATCTAAGTCTTCTAACCCGAGAATGTGGTACTTATTGTCATATTCATCTCGATATTCACTTCCATAAAGCTGACAATCATTATCTACCTCATTGTTGTCTTGTAAAATGGTCCTAGCTGCATCTCTATGTGCTGCAACATCATTCCAGATCTCCTTGATCAAAAAACAATCATTACCAATCATTACCTGAGAAGGCAACTCTAACTGCAACTTCAGTAATCTCTAAGAATTAGTTGTATCTTGGTTTTCTCTATACACGAAATCTGAATCTTCAAGAACCTGATCTATACTTTGATGATCATCTTGTTCTTGCAGCAGATTTGTATGCCCTTTGAAAACAGAGAATATGTTACGCTGCTTCATTAATCTCTCATTTCCAATACCTGCTAGCATATCCCCAAGAGGTCCAAACAAATTCTTATCATTATCAGCAGGGTTAGCAACTGGTAAGATCAAGAAATCAGCTGAGTTTTGTTCTTCATAAATTTTTACCAGAGTTGACTCCCGCTGTTTCTCTTTCTTTTGCCTTTTCTTTTTCTTCTTCTTGCTAAGAGAACCTTGCACTTGAGTTTCTGTCTCAGACTTTTCAAAATAACGCTGTTCAATTTGAGATTTCTGTTGCTTCTTCTTGTGTTGATTATCCTGCCCAAATTCAGATCTCAAATAGCCCCAAAGCTCTTGGGAACTACAAAATGTAGCTTGCCAAATCTTTAAACTGAAAGGATATTCTATAGTTAGCTTTATAAATTTTGAAACTAGATAATCCTTATCAAGAGTAATCTCAGAAACATGTCCTCTTGCAACATGCCACAGATCTTGTGAAATTAAAGCCCAGGTCATGTGAAATCTCCATTCTTCATAGTTCTGACCATTTAGAAACTTATCTTTCAGCGGAGCTACAATCTCGTACAACCCCTCTCGAATCATCATAAACTCCTAGAGTGCTACCCAAATCTAATCAGCTCCTTTGTGACAAATATCATTACTGTCCTTACCCTGCAGATCGGTCTGGGTCTAGATCGGTCTGGGTATGATGCAATTGAATAATCTAACAAGAACTAAGCGCCATCGAGAACCCCAAATCTCTCAAACATTTTTTTGCATCAAGAACCCCAAATCTGTCAAATATTTTCTGCACAATATCTCCTGTGCCTTCGCTACTAACACAAGAGCCGCTGTCTAATGTGGAAAGACCAATTTTGGCCATTGCCTCATTTGGATCACCGAAAATAGGTTATAATATCTTGGCCGAAAAACCTCAGATCCACAGATATGCAAACATCCTAGAAGAAAAATAAAATAAAATGCGACTCCTGCTTTTCTAATTCCGATCAATTTGCCAAAGGTCACAGACCTAACTCCAGTTCCAGCATCTACACGAAAATTTTCAAACGAAACTAATGCCACATGGCATATAGAAACTCATGGCAAGATGCAATCTGGTAAAGTCGACCAACAGACCTAGGACACAACTGCAGATCCAAACCCTAATGCTGCGCCCAAACTTCAAATCCTGTTGCCGCAAACATGACACAAACAGCAAATCCGAGCCAAGCCCTGTAAAAACACAGCCAAATCTTGAGAAATCACCCCCGGCACTGTACCTGTCAGATTTGCAAAGCTCCCAGTCTACGCCCTGTGCTTTCACAATTTTGTCAAATTGTCAAGACTCCCAGCCTAGCCCTGTGTTTGCACCATCCACAAGATTCCCAGTCCAGACGAATTTGCACCTTAAATCCGGCCCTTTACAACCGAGAAATGTACAAATCCCTTTGCAGTCAATTGATCTTGCAAGTAACCTTGCCAAGAAATGCACTCGAGTTTCACTGACCTAATCCACCCCAGATTTCTAGAGCATCTGTATCAAGATATCTCGGAACATCTGTGTGTCAATTGAACAAGCCTTTGAGAGCTTAACTTTCAAGTCAAAAATCTCACTAAGAATTTTGAAGATCAACTGTGATCGACTTGCTAACCTCCCCCTTCAGATAGGCTCTGATACCATGATAGCCTGAGGATTTCCTGAAGGATGAAGGAAAGACAAGGACAGAAACGTAAGCACCTACTAGCTCCTAGAGTGAACCAACTAGAATGAGGTGTGACTATGGCTAATACATAGAGTGCCATGTCAGCAACAAAATGATGACTCAGCATGCACAGTCATCACCACATGTGGAGTATGATAATGCTCTAACAATTA
Source organism: Isoetes taiwanensis (assembly GCA_021234155.1). Lineage (NCBI taxonomy): Eukaryota > Viridiplantae > Streptophyta > Lycopodiopsida > Isoetales > Isoetaceae > Isoetes > Isoetes taiwanensis. The sequence goes on from JAJEKV010000014.1 coordinate 19,964,642, forward strand.
TCAGGTCAGACTTTTTGAACTGTATGATTAAAATGCATAAGACACCATGCAACAGATGTTCTCCTTCAGACCTGACTCTAGGTACTTGTTGAGGGCTTGCTTCTACTCCATGTATCATGTTGGGCTTTATTTACAGTTTCATCATCCACCCGTTTTTATGCGAGTTTCAGCTGCAAGAATGTATAAATTTTATGTTCACGACCTATACTGCAGCAAGCAATGAATTTAGTTAAAAATAATGGCTGTAAATATCTTGGGGACTAACAAGCAAGTTTATTCTGCTTTCATTGCAAGAGGCTAGTCAACATCAGTAGGTCTCTAAAAAGGTGTAAAGGGAGATGTAAAGATGCTGTAAATATAGAAACACACCATATATGTTAACAATGTCAATAGGAAATGTTGTTGGTCCAATTTCACAGTATCTGCATTGTTTTCCATAGACGGAACGATACAAAGCATCTCCATCTGGCTTCCTAGTGGCAACCTTCCCACGGCCTCTGCTTTTGTTCTTCCATTTACGCATTTCTGAATTATGCTATGAACATAACAGGTATTATAAAAATCATTTGTTATTTCAGGCAATCAATGCACTTGAACTTGGCATGGAAGCTTTGAAGGTTATTCAAACTCGTTTCTATGAAGACTTCCCTGCACATCCGAAAGAATCTCTCTACAATTTTTCCACTCCTTCTACAATGAAGCCTACACAGTGGAGCTGTATCATAAATCACAGCAAAGCTTTTTCTGCTATCGTCGTTGTTGGTCTGCTGTTACATTCTCCTTTACATGTTCTTTTAGACCCAGGTGGTGGTGTCAACCAAATTCCTGGAAAATGCACAATATCTGGAGATTGCCGGTCAGTTCCTTATTTCTGAATTGAATTCTATCCATTATTGCTAACCATAGTTGCTAATTTTTCAGGATAACACCCTTTTACGAGTATGTTCTGTACCCGGCATTTGCATTCAATATTTGTCTTACTTTCAGATGTAGGTGAATTCATAGGAAGTTATTTCAAAACAAGTGTCGGTGGCTTTATCCTTCATAAAAAGCAACATATTTGGATGCTTAGCTTAGTCCCTGTTTTCTGCTGGCAAATTCCTTCTATGCTGATAGTGTTGCGGAGGTGATCAAGAAAATCAATTCATATGTCGATGAGATAAATAAGAACATTGATAAGTTGGATACTCGAGGTCCTGTTTCAAAATATGTCCTCCCAGGTAAAGGCGCTGGTGGTGAAGACCTGAAGGGAAGGCAAGAATCCAATCTCTTTTATTCAACAAAACCTTTAGGTTGTAATAGTTGTGTAATGGAGTAAATGGATGGCAGGATTGATATAGAATTTGAGGAGTCTTACAAGTCGGGAATAGCTTGCTCCCTAGATTCCGATGGATATCATGCCCTGTCCAAAGCAACTGAAGAGGTCCTCGGGTTTGCGGAACCCTATTCACTTACAGGATCTTTACCACTTGTTCACGAACTTCAGGTATCTCTTTTATCCCATTTCTAAAATAAATGTCTCATGCTAGTGATTCTGGTCCGTGAATGATGATATTTTAAATGTACAGCATTTATCCCTTATATACAATGTCATCTGACCCATTGCAAAGTATTGTGTGAAGATAAGAGACAATAATAGTTTCTTTGGCCATAGACACTCTAATATGTATGCCCCTAAAAGGTATCACTAATCTATCCCGATTTTTGCCATTTGAATTTAGTTGTCAATATTTATATGTATACATCAGTGCAAAAGTATGAGAAATATCAGGCATGTAGATCAATATGGGCAATTGGGTTTTGTTCTATGCCATTGCAATCATTGGGTGCTAATCCCAAGTCTGTACTTTTTACCAATGGCCCATTTAGCTTTATATACAGAAACAGGCTGACAAGAAAGCTTTTCACATGAAAAAAAGGGTCAAGGAATTTATGGAGCTGTATGGGATATTAAATGGGAATAGGTTGGGCGAGTGCAAGTCCCACCAACCATGCCTTCAAACAAAAAAAAATAAAAATAAAATGGGAATAGCGTTTGCTTCCATTTATTAATATTTTAGCTGCTATGAAGGGCATTACAGTTCCATTTGTGATCTCTAAGTTTTAATGTTCAAACCTTTGTAGGTAGAAGGTTTTGATGTTCAAGCTGCTGGTTACGGTAAGGTCACTTTTGTTTTTCTTGTTGAAGAATGGATTCCCTCCATGCTTTATTTAAATTAGATAGTGGAGAATTGTAACATTGCTGCTGACTTTATTTGGTATAGTAAAGCTGAAAATCCCTTTCTATTTTGCGTTCTAAATCTTTTCAACTCATCATTGTTTACTTCGTCTCAGGTTTAATGAAGACATACCATGCAGAAAATGAGTATTGTTTATTGTCTGATTTTAAGCAAGGATTCCAAATCCTTCGAAACGTGATATTTTTGTTGGAGTCGCCAAAATGATTCCCAAAATAAATGGGAGACTCCAAGATTCTCCAAAATAACATTAGGATTCTCCATCCACACTACTAAAAATAAATGCCCGCCCAGGTTTTATGTGGGGCGCCACCCTATACATGTGAGTCAATAGATATATCTTTTCCATGTAGTGTTTTATTATTTCTTAAAGCCTACCATGTTGCTATGGTTCCGGAATTTGGTGCATTTCTTTAAGAGATCCAGACCTGCTTGATGAAGCCTCTCAGCCACAAGAAAGGTCATGTTTACATAGGCTGCTCATAGTCTAGTCGTCAAGTTTAGGAAAGCCTAGAACTAGAAGCATAGAAATCATTCTACAAGATCTTAGATACTAAAGTACGAAAGCAAACATGATGAAGAGGATAGAAGGAGAATAATTTGGGATATGAGAGGGGGAATAGAGAAACTCCAAAATGAACAATGTTTTATTTATGTCTTGAGACCGTCACGTTTATATGACCTTAGGGCAAGATTCCATATGCGGTAGTGGAAGTATCCTGTAAAAACTCAATTTCTGCTCTCTATTTTTGAGCACATAACTTTGGTGATTCCACGAAGTGGCACCGTAGTTAGCAAATTTTGTATGTTTCATAGATCTACGACGATCGTGGTCGAAATCTTGCAGCAGCTAGTTAACTATTTTGAAAAGGCCGGGGGACATTCCTTATCATTTAAATTGAAAACTTGGAAGTTAAGCGGCAGTGTTCCAGAGTGTTTTAGTTTCAAAGCGAGCGTCTTAGTAATTGCCAGCACCACACCAGTTAGGGGAATCAGAGAGCAAAGGTGCCAGTTAAGGCGTGCCATAATAGGATTGGGTTTCAGCAAAGTGGCAGGCCCTTAACTCCTTTAGTCGAATCTGGCCCTTAATTGGCAGGCCCTCAGCACTTTTTAGATCCCAACCATTGGATCTAGAATGGTGATTGAGGGTAACGTGCTGGTCATAGTTTACCAGGTAGACGACTTGTTTTAGCCCTCAGCACTTTTTAGATCCCAACCATTGGATCTAGAATGGTGATTGAGGGTAACGTGCTGGTCATAGTTTACCAGGTAGACGACTTGTTTTATCATGATAAGCAGGCATGAGGCTCAAGAACAGGGCCAAAACAAACGGGGATCAAGGACAAGGGTTTATCTGCTGGAATAGGGCTTCTCATCACCTTCCCGCCTTCCAAAAACTGCCAAAATGGGGCTTTAGATCTCCCCAAAATTACATCCAAGTCTGGCGCCATAAGGGTGTGGTCACATGTACATGTGAATATGAAGAGATAGACGTCAAAATATAAAAAATTAGGGGTCACATGATGCTTTTTGACATGAAGGGCTGAAGGAGTTCAGGTTGACATGAACCCTTTTAGATTCACCCGTCCAATTTTTAGAAGTTTTTTTTGAACGGTTAATGACGTTTTGACGTGGCATTTCTTCTTGAGATGAGCATGTGACCCCGACCTTTTATAAACGTTCAAGTCAACATGGAACGAGATCACGTCAACATGCTCATGTGACCCCACCCTAAGAAGAACCTTTCGATTAAACATGTTGATACAGTCTCAGCTGTTGCTTTTGGCATTCATTTTTACTCTGCCTTCTGGAATAAATCCATACAACGCTAGCGAATTTCCGACCCCAATTATGTCAAATTTGTCCAAATGACGTCACACATTTCATGGCAGTTGCAAAACTGCTTTCCAAACTCGAACATCAAAGTTTGGGAGAGATCGAGATCTTCTCAAATACCGACAAACTATTCCTGAACATATATAAAATTCTAGTCATAAAAAGTCCAAGTCAAGTCCAAATGGGCGAATGTAAATTCACCAAATTCTCTACATGGATGCCAGCTGGACACTTTTTTTTTAGCGCAACAGCTCAACCCTGGGTGTCACCTTATCTGAAAGCCTAGGCTATCCACGTGTCCAAAAAATGACATGGAAAAACTCCACGTGGATGCTAGCTAGACACCCTTTTTTTTTTTTGGGCGTCTTTGCCCTTTTCTGTGATCTGTTTCTCTCAGATCATTCTGCAATCTGTTTTCTATAATGGAGCATTGCATTTACAGATCGGCACATCCCGGGCTTTGAGTCTTCCATACATTCATCCAAATTCTTGCAAAGGAATGGCATCAGATTGTTCCATTTTGGCATAAGAGAAGCGGGAGTCCTCTGTGGAGATGCCCAAGGACATGGCTAGGGAAGCTTTATAAAAGTACTGCTGGATTGCGACCTTAGGAACAAATGGAAAACAATGTGGAAAGCTGGAAACAAAAAGAAGAAAGAAAAGCTAAAGTATTAACGTACGCACAGAAGTATACCTAGAAAGAGCAAAACAAACAGAATCTAGAAAAAACAGTAAAAAGCTGGAAACAAAAAGAAAAGGCTAAAGCATAAACCTACATGCAGATCTATACCTTGATACAAACATAAACTAGAAACAGTAGAAAAAACTTGAAAGCAGTAGAAAACTAGAAACAAGAAGAAGGAGAGAACGCTAAAAGAAAAGGCCGATGAGAATGAACAGGAAGACAATGACAATATAGAGAGAAACAAAGAATATTCAGGTTGCACGACAAATGAAAATTCTGGTAAGATGGGCATTGGATAATCTTATCGAACCAATTCATTTATCTCTGCCCAGTAGATAATATGGCAGTGCAGTTACATTTTATTAAAAGGGAGGGAGATCATCTTAAGTGGGCAGTCTATTGGGTTGCTTTTGAATACCAAACCTTTCACAATAAACATTTTGGCGGACCGAACCAGCTCATTTATCTCTGCCCGACAGATAATGTGGCAGTGCAGTTACATTTTATTAAAAAGAAGGGAGATCACCTTAAGTGGGCAACCCATTGGGTTGCTTTTGAATACCAAACCTTTCACAGCAAACACTTTGGTGGACTTCGACTTGGAAGAGCTGACGCATTGTGTGTTTGCGATAAACAACCTGGAATGCCATCCAAGCTGTTGCAAATTTTTGCGAGAATGATGGAATGAGCTGTATTTTCATATGATCTTGAAATAAAGAGGCTGCAAAATAAATTTGGTAGAGTCTACAATTTGTACAAGTTAAAGGACATGCCAATAAATCATCAATTTCCATGACAATTTAAGCATGAATTGCTAGAAAAAACATGTGTAGTTCAATGATTCATGTCGCATACTTCCAAATTCATGTGTAGTTGGGACAGTCAATCGACTGCAAATGCGAGCTTATATACGACACCATGTCAATACATACTAATTGGGAGAGTCAATCTATTGCAAATGCATATGTGCAACGAGTATTAAGTACCCAATTCCATCCTCACCTTCTATGTCAGGTTGCAAGATCCAAGCTTTTCTCCATGTCAAAGGATATGCCCCAATCGAAAAGCATCACTAGTCTACGAAAATTGTACACGAGTGTTAAAGACCATATATCTACGACCACCTTTCACAGACTAATTAGGAACACTTATAGCATGACGCTCAAACCAGTGGCCATGCCAGATGGCTAAAAATTGCAGCATCATGATTAACTTAAGGTACTGTGGAGCACAGCAAAAGCATCATGTTGTCCTTAGAAACGTCCAACTTCTTTTGCTTTGGGAAACCATGCACTGGGGCATCTTGAGAATTCTTCAAATCTTATGAAGAGGCATCAGCCTCCATACTTTGTTCAGTTGCCTATTTAAAACATGGCGTGCCAGCCCTAGAAAATGATGTGGTTGGGACTCTCGAAAAATCTATAACCAAAATCACGTAATCAATCACTGCCACCTTGAAGATATTATATGTAAATGCAATCTTATTTTGTTTCCCAGTTACTTACCTTGAAGATACATGGACACTGCAGCTGATGGTGTTTTGGGATGGAACACACCAGAGCCCGAGTTATTGCTGTTGCTGCCATCAATGACAGTTATATGGCAATCCTCTGACGACACAAGGACTGCAGAAGTCTTACTTATGGGACTTCGCCATGGGGAATGTGGTGATGTTGAAGTGAATAAACTCTCATTAAGGCTTGCAGCAACAAATCAATCATATATGATGATGTAACATTAAAGCAAGCCACTTGAAAAGAGAGAGAGATTGATTCCAGATGTGTTATGAAGAAAAAAGGCAGGCTTGGCAATCAAATATAATGAACATTCAAAGATATTTCAAAATGCATATCTATCCAGTCTCATCACCAGAAATAATGTACGATGCTTTGCTTGCAATAGAGATGCATTGAACTGCAGCCTTGTGAACATCTAAGACACAAAAATGCTAAAAACCAGCAGGAACTGAGATCACTGCCAACCATGCTGCTATATGAAGATATGCATCAAGTATACTCAGGACAAAACTATGCATTTGATCATTGATGAACTTGTATGCACCATATACATGCACGGATAAAAGTGCAAGGCATCGACCGTCCCTCATCTAGGCAATTCTAAGATGTCCTATAGATCAAATCGGCCCAATTCTTCTGAATTGGCTATGCCATATAATCAGCTGAGCAATAGGGGCAAGATAAGTCATGGTTTCCAGCAACTCTGTTGCTTATAGTTAAAAAGGGTAAATTTGCCAACAATCTTACATAGCTATAGCTTACTCTGAGCTTCCAATTCTATGGTCGCTTAAGAGGATTCGGTTTGCTTGCATATAAATGCCTTTGAATGCATCCTGGTGGATTTGACTTCCTTTCAGAGGAAGGAACTCGAAGACGCTATCGATTGGTTGCAAAGGAAGCAATTCGCTCGATTAGAGGAACTCTTTGAACGACGAAGAAGAGACGATGGAGAATGAACGACCCAGATCAGTGCCTGGGTGACATGAATATTTTTAAAGTACCGCTGTGTAGGAATTATAATAGGTGCCTTGGCTTTCTAGAAAAAATTGTCTGATATGTAAAACACATGGTAAAATCGTGGGTTCAACTCGCCGGTTTACCGGCCGAAAACCCTGAAATCCGGCTAGCTACCAAACGTGAATCGGCGTTTGGCGGAAATTCCGGCCTTGTTTTCTGGCTGTGATTCTTGCTCCAATCTGCTTCAATCTTGCTTCAATCTGCCTTTAGCATGCATGAAGCAATATTGATCGGCGGATTGAAGCATGTGTCAAAGCAGATTGAAGCAAGATTGAAGCAGATTGGAGCAAGAATCACGGCCAAAAAACAAGGCCGGAATTTCTGCCAAATGCCAGTTCATGTTTGGTAGCCGGGCAGATCTCAGGATTTTTCGGCCGGTAAACCGGCAGATGGCGGCGCCGTTCACAGCTAACACTGCTCCCGGCAACACCGCCTTCCGGTTTACCGGTCGGGAACCCCTCAATCCGACCGTTTACCTAGCACATATGGGAGTTGAACCCACAATTTTACCATGTGTTTTACATATCAGACAAATTTTTCTAGAAAGCCAAAGCATCTATTATAATTCCTATACAACGGTGCTTTAAAAATATTCCTGTCACCCAGGCACTGATCTGGGCCGTTCATTCTCCATTGTCTCTTCTTCGTCGTTCAATGGGTTTCTATAATCGAGCGAATTGCTTCCTTTGCAACCAATCGACAGCGTCTTCGAGTTCCTTCCTCCGAAAGGAAGCCAAATCCACCAGGATGCATTTGAAGGCATTTATATGCAAGAAAACCGAATCCTCTTAAGCGACAGTAGAATTGGAAGCTCGGAGTAAGCTATAGCTATGTAAGATTGTTGACATTTTTTTTTTTTTTTTTTTTTTAACTATAAGCAATAGAGGTGCTGGAAACCATGATTTATCTTGCCCCTATTGCTCAGCTGATTATATGGCATAGCCAATTCAGAAGAATTGGGCTGATTTGATCTATAGGACATCTTAGAATTGCCTAGATGAGGGACTATCGATGCCTTGCACTTTTATCCGTGCATGTATATGGTGCATACAAGTTCACCAATGATCAAATTTGAAGGTTTGTTCGTGACAAGTGTGACAATTTAGGTAATTCAGGTACCCTTTTTGAGGGGTTGATTGACATAGCTTCTATGCAAAAATATTTAATATGGTAAAAGCATGAAAGGGTGTCTATAAATGTAGCCCTTTTTGTACATATACATATGTACCGAATGCACATTTTTGGAATAACTGTCATCATGACCCGCTAGTAACTGCCATGATTAATGGCTATCCACTACTCTGAAACCGCAATTATTGGATTTTGAAATTCTTTTGCAAATTCTTTCTTGGTTTGCCTCTCGTTCACTATCCCGCCCCTGCCTTCTCTGCTTGAATTCCGATCACGAATTCTTCATCTAGCTATGGCCCCAAAACGCCCCCAGATGAGTGCTTGCTCATCACCACAGCCCAAGCAAGAAGCCAGTGCTTCCGGCAGTGGAATTTTACCTCCGAGGAGTTTACGTTTGGGTTCTGAAGTGATCCAAGCCAAAGACCTCCGTGATAAACATGCAGAGGCCCACATACCCAACCTAGAGATGGTTATGAAGCGAGGTATGGGGTGAAGCTCAAAAAGCAGGACGAGGATTCAAGGAAGGGAGAATCCGAACGCATGGAAAGATGATTTTTTCAAATATTATGAATTGGTTTATGGCAAGAAACAGGTTACAAACCATTATATTTCTACCTATTTTGCCAGAGCATTTGCTCTTCACTTGAAGGGACGGCTTGTTGATTGGATGGACGTGGCTAGGACCGCCAAAGATCTTGCCAAAACCCTCATTTCGGGACGTTCTGAGAGGACCCTACAATGGGTAAATCCTCAACTATCAAACAAGACATCGTATTGCGTGAGAATATTAGAGCCCCCGGGTTATTCTAGATCAGATGTTGACACAATAAAGCAGATTACTTAAGCATGGGTTGGAGGAGAAAACTAACCTATTGAATGAAGTAGAAGCTTTGGAAGAAAAAAAAGGAGGGATGCATTGAAGGTCATCGGTCGGATTGAGGGTAGAAAGGATATGCTATCCGAAGATCTGCAGCAGACTGCCGAGGAAAATAGATGAGACAAAAACAGAATTTGACAAATTGTCCCGGGATCCCGCTGGAAATCAAGTTATCTTTGAGTGTTGAAGTACAAGTTGGAAGACTTGGTTATGAGTAGACATGATAACTCTTCTAAGCTAGAAATTGGTTTGCAGGAAGCAACTAAAGAAATTGAAAGGCATGAAATCTCAATTGAACAAGCAAAGGAAAAACTTAATTGCATTGAATTGGTTCAGCAAAGGCATTCACAGATTTTGGATTTCATGGGGAGAGCAGGACCTATTGTTCTGCACCCGAGGCCCTACCCTGTAGGAGCTACTTCTATAGAGCAGTTCATCACATTCAGTTCATGTACCTGTTGTGGCCAAGGCTTTGGCAAAACTGGTTTGTTGCTGTTAGCTCCATGCAGAGATGCTTATTGCCTCTTCTGCTTGTGTTATCTGGTCCATGAAAGACAGAATTGCATAAAAGGTTGCATCTGGGATGAGGGCATTCGAATTTAGCTTGGTTTTCCTGCTGTGAAAGGTATGCATTGCTCTCAACTAATTTAAACTTATATTTCTCTTAATTCATATTTGTTATTGTAATCTGCATAGTTCTACATGTATGGCTTTCAGTGCATTGCTATTCCTTGTACATGTATAACTTTTAGTGTACATCTGTAAGCAGAGGTACATAGGCATATATTTGCTTGTTTATTGATGCTTTTATTTTTGAGCTTGGACTGCAGTTGTATCAGTTGTACATGTCTCTAATGGAGTCTACATCTGCAAATAGATGTACATGCATTTATCTTTAGAGTGCATCTGTAGATGGATTCATAAGTATGTGCATTTTTTACATATATGTGCTTTTTTTTGGGCATAGATCTACATTCCCTAACTGGATACCTGGGTACATCTGGGTACATCTTGGTGCATTGAGGTACCTCTATGTACATTGAGGAACATGTACATGTACATTTGGCTATAGTTAAATGTAGTTACGTACATTTGGTACATTTTATGTACATGAAATGTACGTGCTTGACAGAATGTACCAGATATTTCTCATTAGTTCTGTTTTCATGTTCTTTTATGTCTATTGAAATTTAGATCATTTGTTTGTTTTTGCGGATGAGGTCGTTCCTATCCCGTAGCGGCTTTAATGGGTGATGTTCTTGAGCCATCTGCATCGACTCTCTTTACAGATTTTACTGAGCATAATAAGCAGACCGAATCTGTAGACCCTCAACCTTCCAGCTCCAGATCACCAATGACATTTACAGTGCCAGTAATAGAACCATCTGCAACAGTGCCTCCTCGAACATGGCAAAGTGAAGTTGAGGAAATTGAGAGGATGGCACTTGAGAAAGCTAAAGCAGTTGCAGGTGCAGAGCCTTCAATGACTGCTGCAACAGAAACTCTTTCATCACCAAGTGCTAAATTAGTAATTGGAGAAGCTCCTAAGAAAGATTCTTACGTCTCAAAGATCATCTGCGGGTCCCAGCCCGGACTGTTATGAAAAGAGAAGCTACAAAGGACACAGATCCAGATTTTATCCCAGGAGATACCAGGGAAGAGGAAGTTGAGTTGGTAGTTGAGTCCACTCCAAAGAGGAGGCAAAAGAATGCTGGTGATGGCACTCCAAGAGGAAAAAAACAGGCAAAATCTCCAGCAACAAAAAAATGTCCTCCGAAAAGAAAATCTCCAGGCAAAAAAGTGCCACCACCACCAAGAAAGAGGTATGTCCAAGATGAACTAATTTTGTTAAACATCTCAGATTTATGATAATTAACCACATTTTTTTTGTACATAGGACACGATCACAGGCCGTGAAGGAAGCTGATCCTGATCCTTCTGAGTCGGAACCGGAAGAGGAAGAGGATCTACAAGCAAATATTGATGTGATAACAAATAAGGTGCAAAGCTAGTCCACGTAAGATTTGAAGCGGTGATGAATTTACAAGGTGAGTAATATACAATTGATTACAATAGATATATTCTTTTGCTAATGCTGTTGTTTCCTTGTACAGTTTAGTGAACCGACTGAAAAGGTTGGTTCCATTCACTCCTTATAGGGACTGTCCTCCTAAGCCTGCACCCTCTATCTTTCAAAGTGATGTTGACGAGTTCTGCTGGAAGCTGGACTTGACCTCTAAGATGGTAGATGTCTATGGGAGGTAGGCTAGCATTTCAACATATTTATGTTATTTCATTCCCTAAGTCACTCATCTTATGTATTAATATGTATTCTGGATTTGTGTGCAGGTACCTTTGTAGCGGTCTTCCATCTGATTGGAAACACAAGTTTTTTATGGTTCGACTGGACACGTTCCAGAATTTTGTGAATTCCCTCAAGAACAGGGTGGGGGCAGATGCACAAAACACTAACATAAAGGAAGGGCTGGATGGCATTTTGATTACAAGATGCCAATACATATTTGTTCCAATTCTGCAAGGCCCAAATGTGGCATTGGCAATACTTGTGCTTGCTGGTCCAAAGGAAAGCTCTTTTCCATCTATAGCTAGCCCAAGTATCTGAGATCCTCTCTCTGTCAAAGGCTATGTACCCGATGCTAAAGTGGTCCGTAGTAAGTATGAGTTTCATTTTGTTTTTATGATTTGATTATTCTCATATTGCAATTTCTTATGCTTGATTTATTCTCACATTGCAATTTTGCAGGTTTCATAAGCTTGTGATCAATAACATGATGCTCGGATCCAACAGCTTAAGCCATGGTAGGAAGAACTTTGATGCTCCTGTGTTCTGTCCTAAAATGCCAGAAACTAGTACCAGCAACCCTTGCCATGTACATTGTGGCTTACATGCACAAATTCATAGATGCCGTGGTTGATGCACAGCCAAGCTCCATTTTTGTAAGTAGAACATGTTAGTTTCCTATTAGTTATTTGTTGGTATAGTCCTCTAATACTTGTGCACCATGCAGATGACACCCAGTTGGTTCAATGATGCCTATGCCAAGTCACGGAGGGATCATCTAATGGAGGCATTAATTGTAGAAGGCGAGATGAATATACAAGCAGTTGTTCCTACACAGGGTAGATAGTCTCTTTGACTTGTTTGTAAATTACAATTTTGTATGAGCCATGCTCCGATCTTCTTTGTACTCAATAAGTAATGAAAAATTTAATTTATTTGTCTCACTTACACCTGTGCAAATAACAATTGTGTAATTATCAATGTGTTTTCTCAATTGTGTGATCTGAAATGTAATTATAAATTGTGAATCTCAAGTGTTTTCTTGCTGACAGGTGAAACATGTAATTCAGGGAGAAAGCTCATTATCTTTGACTTAAATGCTGTGTTGGGCAAGAGTGTGCACAAGAATGAAAATATTAACTCAAGATACCAACAGATCCAGAAAGATGAGCTTCAATTTAATATAGGAAACAGGTTTTTTTACTGCAGGCCAGGGTTAGCATCACTGTTAGCATTTGTAAGAGAAGGGTTTGATGTTGCCATCTGGTCTTCACTCACTTCTAAAAATCTTCACCCAATTGTGGAACATATTTGTGATGCTTTTTCTATAAAGCTGAAGTTTGTTTACAGCCAGGAGCAGTGTTGAACTCTGCCATACAAACACCCTACTGAACCACAAGAGAGGTTGTTTGTGAAACCATTAGCTGTGGTATGGAAAGAGTACCCAGAGTACTATGGACATACAGTTCTGATCGACGACGAAAGATACAAATCCACTTTGAATCCTGTAGGAAGCTACATATGTCCTTTCTCTTGGACACCGATATTAGCTGGCGACAGATTGCTTGTCATGGAGCTCATTCCATGGCTTAATGGATTCAAAATGGCCGAAGATGGTATAGTTTATGTGAAAGAGCATCCAATGACTAATGCAGCAGATAGCATATCAAAGCAGGTGGAACAGATTTTGCTGGCAAACTATGGCAGCAACTTGGGTGCTCTGCTGCCTAAATTTAGTCAATATACGGAGCAAGGAATGGAGAAACTGCCATCATGTTATTGGCCTCTCGACTGGCCCATTGTTGGTACAGACTTTGACTGATGTACAAATTCAAATGTTATGAATATATGTATCAAAGTTTTTGTTCATTGCACTTGAGTACTCTGTTTTTACTGTCTTTCTTAGGGCCATTTCCCATTTGCCATTAAGTTAAGTTAATTTAACTGGTTGGTTATCTCTTAACTTAACCGAAAAGAGGTTATGCTTTTCCATTAAAATCGTTAAGTTAAGACTAACTTAATGGATTACAAAGATATACATTCCCACTAGACTTGTTAGAGATCACTTGGGTTAAACTCATAAAATCAAAATAACCTAGCATTTACAATCACTTGGTGCTTCACACTAGTAGTTAAGAGGCTTTGTTAGGTTAGGAAGGGGATAAACACCCCTGCGAGCCCCTCACAGCAGATAAACGGGCGAGCCCAGAGGGGCAAGCCCGTTTATCTGCTGTGAGGGGCAAGCAGGGGTGTTTATCCCCTTTAACCGGCAGGCCACAAACAGAGCTCCATAGCAAGCTCCAAAGCAAGGTTTATCAGCTGGTTCGGATGCCCATAGCAAGATTATCAAGATTCAGAGCAAGATTATCATGACCGGAGCAAGATTATCATGACCACAACAAGATTATCATGACCGGAGCTACCACCAGAGCTGAGGGGAAGCTGATTCTAGGCGCGCAGTGAAGGTTCCGGCATATCAGGGATTTGCGATGGATGCTCAGGATTGTGCTGATCACAAATCCTACCGGTTAAAGATAACTATGTCCATTTTTCACTTTAGTTAAGAGATGCCACTAAGTTAGAATATCTAAAGTATTTCTTAGTTGTTAAAACCAACAACCCATGAAGAGATACATGACTAATTTTCTATCTTTTCTTTTTCTATATTTCTGATATTCTTTCTTTGTCTTTATGTTTCTCTCTATGTATTTCTCTCTTTTTGAATCTCAATTTGGAGTGGGTGTCATATTTTTCTTGCCATTGGAAAGGGAAAACCATGGTACACGCTCCCTGAAAAAATCTAAAAAATGTTTCCACTACCGGAAAAAGAACCACCAAATATGCCATTTTCATGTAAAAAATAAATAGCCTAACTAGATTATTATCCCTTTCTCACTTAGCAGTTAGGTTAAGCTAGTTCTTAACTGAGTTAAATGTACCTCTCCTAGGTCACTTAACTTCTAGTTTAAAATAAGGGGTCCAGTTAATGTTTTAACTTAACTTAACTTAACTATCATCGGTATGAAAGCGACCTGGTTAAGTTAATCATAGTTAAAATTTAACCAAATCCTAACTTAACTGGTAGTAACTTAAGTGCTACTGTGAAAGCAAGTTTTCGTTATTTGCTCTATTTAACCTAACCTAACGGCTAGTGGGAATTGACCCTTATTGGTACAATTATGAGTGTGTATACATAATTAAGTGATCTTCATTTGCTTTGTAGATGAATGGACTGAAACACAAAAGACTATTAAGAAACTAAGAGATAGAGTTCTGCTGCACCCAGAGGTAATACAAACCAACACAAGCTGCAAGTACATAGGGTTGGGGACCGATTATCGCCTCTATACTGCTGTTCCTGAACTTTGGGAAAAGGTTGAGCAAATTGAAAATTATGAGGAACGAGCAACCATGAAATGTGTATTGGCAGCAAATCACTTGTTGCACAACCCTTGGGGGAAGGCACGTGTCCTGGAAGATGCAGGCCATGTAGGATGGAAAGGTTTGCCAGTGGCACGTGCTATAGAAACCGCATGGACTTTGAAGCTTGGTCATGAATTATGAGCCATGCTCATTTTCGGGTGTGTTGTATTTATGTCCACAATATAAATATATCAACCATTTGTACATGAAAACCTGTCCATATCTTTGCCATGACTGAAACTATTTTTAATGTTTATGCAATTCAACTTTCTTGTGTTCAATTCTAATCAACTTACACTTGAGAAATTTTTATAATATTTCTGGAATGTACAACAGATGTACATAAGATGTACATTTGTTGTACATCTTATGTACATTGATGTACATAATGCACTTCTGAAGTAGTCCAGTTCTTCAGTTCTTATCTTTTATATGAACAAAGTATTACAATATTTCTGGAAAGTACTACAGATCTGATTTAGTCCATGTCATCTACAATTGCTGGAAGTTGTGATAACAATGTCTCATGGACTTCATCTGGCAAGTGAAATGTTGTGCTTGCCCCCTTCAGCTTGTGTTTTACTTTCTTGAATGGGATTCGAACCCCAATCCGCATTCTGCGCAGTACCAAAACATTCTTAGTAGGAAGCGGTTTATACTTATTGTGGCGTACCGGGATTAGTTCATAATATTGTCCTTCAATGACACTAGTGCCGCCAGAGTATTCATTTCCATAGTCATCAATTGAATCTTCTTCCAATGCATGCGTTTCCCCGGTGCACATGAGAACATAGTATGAAACACCTTCCACATTGTGCGGTCTTTTGCCAAAAGACACAAATACATCGAAAGCATCTCGGTGTCATCTAAACCAGCCTCGCCGTCCTCTGATACAAAACATCCACGGCATTTTTCAGCTTCAACACGAGGCAATATGATTTGTGGGCTCCAAACTTTTAGAGACCATTCTCCACAATGTTTAATGTTCTCACAATTCAACCAATTGAAGTTCATACAAGCATCACAAAAGCACGAGAGTGGTCTCTGCATAGCAACTTTGTTGGATCTCTTTGGGTTTAAATAGTTGACACAGTAATGTATCTGGCTGAAAAGTACCAGGTAAAGTCTTGCAATTGAATGCTTGCTGCCTGTTCACATCTGTTTTCCAACCTCCCAAAACACCCTTTCACAATCCGATTCCTTGGCCCTTAAAACCGCACAAAATTTGTTTTACGCTTTTTATCCAGCGGCATGCCATTTTGTTTTCTCTGCTTCGCTCTCAAGCCACAACTTTGCTATACCAGCCTCGCCATCATGTGTGCCTTTCCCATGGCCAGATCCAAAGAAATTCCATATCACTCGAATTTTATTTTCAACATGGTATCTACTGATTCCATACCATGCCCGTCTTGATTTGAATTGAGATGCACAACCATCCGACCACACATAATGAAGGTTTATGTGTCCACCTCCATTATTCTTAAGCCACCCCAAATGTAATTTAAAACCATGTTGCACAAAATGAGTGTCATGCTTCTGTCATCCGAAACATAGAAATGCCTTTGTTTTTTAAGCTTACCTTCTATTTTCATCATTGAAATATGGACCAAAATACTAATTTGATCGGGATTCCAATGCTCGGATTGCACTTACGTCCCTCGGTTTCAACGTGTAGTTCTCTCGCAAAGTCAACAAAATGCAGACAACACACTATTATCGGGGAGTTTCTCAACACATCTTTTAAACTGTTTTGCTCTGTCGATTGTCTTTGTAAAGTTATGATCTGTAAACTTAGCAAGCTGATTTTTCATGTTCTTTAACAAAAGCAGATGCTTTGTCATTCGATCAACTAATCTAAGCCTTTTGGATGTACCTTTTTGGATGGCTCATTGACATATGCATATACTTGCAGTCCACATTCTCAATTCCATCTTCCTCGTTTGGACGGATGTCTAATTTCTTCACTCCACATTCATCACATTCATCTTTGATGCATTTTAGTTTATGCCATTCATCCGTCACATATTTCTCGCAAAACTGTTGACCTCCACAAGATACTAACATTATCAAAAGTCTTCTTGTTTGCTTGACATACTCCATTGTTTTTTGGGATGCATGGACACTACTGGCAGCAAGTGCAATTAACATGTAGGGATCTCCTCATATCATTGAAGGCCTTTTCAGACAGATCCGCTTGCTCATGTTTGACACAACAACATGTGTTTCTCTCCTTCAATTTCCTTATGCAATCAGGTTTTCGGATACTGAACCGTCAAGGCTTAATTTTGGTATCGGGATTACGATATACAAACCGTTGGTAAAGCTCGGTCTGCAATAACAAAAGCATTAAAGACCATGTTAGCAAAATGATGTCGGCAACCAGATGCCAAAAGAGTATTGAACTATACTATTGTACAATTAATGTATGTTCTATGTACATAAAATGTCCATCCAACAGTTCCACTGATCTGTTACTGTACATCCAATGTACATCCAGTGTACATCCAGTGTACATCTAATGTACATCTAATTAATGTTCCAATATTAGTACATCACATTAATGTTACAATACTAGTACAACTAATGTACATATGTATGATTTGTTTGGCTTCATTACCTGAAAGTACACTAAAATGTAAAATGATGTAATTTTGATATTCAAGTACATGTAAATGCAGCTGCATGGACATGTAAGTGTTAATGGATGTACATCTAAAAAGTACCTAATAGCACATCACTGCAAGATTTCTGCTACTATGTAAACAATGTAAAAATGTAAACAATGTAAAATGCAATACATTTCATGAAAACCATGTGTATTCATTAACAGGTCACTCGGAACAGAACTAGAATGTACAGAAGAAAGTCATGAAAGAATTTTGGAAGGAAACATAATCTCCAAAACTGAATTGATTCAATTACAAGAGCAAACCTGTGAGATATCAAGGTATTGTATTGCTTGTGTTCTCCTTTTCATGACATCTCTAACCTTTGGTGAAACTTTGGTATTGTCAAGCCAAAATTCACTTAAACGACATTTGATTGAATCATCGATTCTATTTGATCTTGGCATCCTTCCTGCCAAAGCCCATACATTTGCTCCACTTAATGACATTATCTTCCTTCTTGCTGCAGCTTTGGATAAATTTCTTGGCTGTATCTTTAGCAATTTTGAACATTCTTGTTTATATCTCTTTTTTTTCAACCAATCATTGATAACAGTGAATGTTTTGCAGCCAATTTATCTTTGCTATTAGCAGACTTTACTTCTTGAAGCCCATCTTTCAAGTTTCTGATCATTGATTTCATAACAATAACTTCGGAAGGATTTCCAATTACAGGTTCGAAAAAAGAAAAAAGCCTGTCATCTTGCAACAAACGAGCACAAAAAACTAATCTTTGATCTGAACGAAGCATTTGCCAGCAACTGAGGATGCAATCCACCGACCTGTCAACACGCTGCTTTATTTGTTTTGTGGCATAACACTGGCCAATGTCGGCATACTTGCGCTTAGAACCATCACTTCCATTGGAATTCTCACCCTCCATGAACAGATTGAAATTGATTTGTATTTCTTGTAGATTCAATTGGCATGTGTTTGCTTCTGAATTCGTTCGGTGTTCGTCCTGTGAAAGGGGGGAATTTCGGAAAGGGAGGGATGGATCCATTCGAATTGGTTCGGTGGTTCGGTGGTTAACCAAGAATTTCGGGGGCACTGTCAGGGATGATCTTGCAATCATTGCATATCTGACACAAAACGACAAACCATAGTATCTTGATGTACATCTAAAATGTACCCCAAAAAAGCACAAATTCGTCCTTCAATTCAGTACGATGTACGTACACCCTTTCATGCTTTTACCCAATAGCTATTTTCAGCCTCCTAATTTGGAACAAAAAATAGTTACTTTTATGAGGTGTAGCAAAAAGAAGGCAACGAAAAAAACTGCAAGGGTAGTAGAGTGATAAAGAAGTGATATATTCAGTGTTTGTGAAAATTTTACAAAATTATGAACAAAATTGTCAAAAATATAACACATTTTGACAAAGTCTCATCACCTACAATTTCTCCTGTTTACATGTTTGAGTCATCGGACGAACTTATATTTTGCAGCAATATCGGGATGCATGTCATCCTCAGACTCATTTAGTCCTTCATCAGTGGAGCCTTCATCCTCACCTTCACTCTCAAAACTGGATGTACTCGAACGATCTTTTTCCTCACTGTCTACAAGTGAGTCTTCATCATCATCTTTTTTGACCACCTTTCTAGGTTGTTTATCTAATCCACATGCCGACCTTATTAAAGTTTGAGTGACCGCACGTAACTTATTAGCAGCAGTCAGAACAAAGTCATATGCAAGGATCTTTAGTTCAGCCAGATCTAAGATACTAGTGTTTTTAGACTTTGCCCTTCTTCCCACTCCTGCTTTTACCATCTCCAAACTATAACTCCCACTGAAAGCATTGGTAGCACTTGTTCTCATCCAGTGCACTTTTAATTGAGTGGGAATTCCATCCTCTCTTGTTGCCTCCAATACTCTAGCCAGCCAGAATGGCTTCCCAGTCTCATCATCATCAGCTGGGACAGCAACAAGCATTCCTTTTTAAATCTCTGAGACAGAACCAGAAACCCGAGCAACTTGTTGTGCTGTGCGTCTGGGGCCAGTATACATGACTCTGTCATCTTCATCTGAGCTAGGCAGTAGCTGCACATGTTCTTCTTGATTCTCAACTTGCATAGGCAGAGTTTGCCTAGATGGCCAGTTGAATGCAACAGGTCTTCAATCTTGTGGCTTGTAATAAGTCATGTTGCTAAGAAAAAAACCGAGGCCACCATGAAGCATCTGCCTCCCCAAAGTGATTAGAGCATGACTGAATATTGGACTCAATGCAATCCAATGATTTTTTTGAGTCAAATGCTCTTCCCTCCTTTTTACTCTTTGTGATTTCTTTCAAGCTCTTAAGAGGCATTTGCTCTGCAGAGAGCATGGAAATAGTCTCGGGTATGGTGCGAATAAATTGAATACCAGTTGCTGGCTGCCATTGCAAGGATGTGGCATATTTCTTTCCTTGTAGGATGGACTTGCCATCTGTGAGTAAGAATTTGATCAGATGCTGAAATGTAATGTTTGGTAAGGGCTCAACTGCACATTGACCCATATGATCTCTCCGAAAAATCCATTCCTTGAAATCATAAGTTTCTTTCAATATCTCGATTTCTGGGCGAGGATTGTAGGAGTCTTGGATAACCTTAATCATTGCAGGCAAGCTGAGAGCTTTTTTTCGAGCAAGACGTTTAGAGAACCTACTGAACATCTGGTCAATTTGATCATGTGTATGACCAACAAGCAGAAAGCCAATCTTCACCTTCTTGAAGATTTGTTTTTCAACTAGCATGGCACAGTAAGCAAACAATGCCTGATTCTTATTCTCTCTTGTCGTGTTGTCTAGCTGAAGATATAGAACTGATGGTATATGCTCCAGACTGGAAAGAATCTTATTCAAAATTGTGATAGTGAGATTTGGATCAGCATGAATGTTTGGATAATTCAAGAATGCCTTGCAAGAGATCTTCCCATTAAAAACCATGGCATCAACGACATGCAGATGTATGAAATCTTCTTCAGAAGCATCCTTAGGCACGTTGACAAAGTGAGGTAGGGTGGTCTTCTTCTGATCCATTCCATCAATAACAACCGAAATGTAGTTGAGTGGTTATTCTAAAGCTTTCTTCCTGTGTTTTGTCAAATTTCTCCTTTCCAAAGATTGTTCTTCCCTGTGCTTGTTCAGTTTTTCTTTTAATGCATCTGAAATGAAAACATGTTCAGGAAAAGAACTTACCATCGAGTAGAACTAGTCAAGAGTACATTTCAGAAGCTTAGTTTTAGTGTGAAGTGTCCTTGCATTCTGTCTCTGAGCTTTTAGTTCAGAGCATGTAGCACAAACGGACATCCGGTGCTTTCTAGGAATAGACACACGGGAAAATTCCTTTTTCCAGAGCACAGTGAAGTAAGAGTAGCATACATGGCGTTCCCCAGCCTCGACACACAAATCCTTATAATTGTTGTAGACTTCACATTTTGTGAAGTTGTCACTCAAGTGATACATAGGGCTGTTAGGCAGTTTCTCGCAAGACTCCTTGAAAAAGCCTTCCATCCAAGAAACACATTGAAGCGCATGAATTCTGGAAATACTTCCTGAATGACAGTAGTCGTTAATTCCTGGATTCTTGTCAAGCCTCCTTTTCAGGCGGTGAAGCCGTCTGCTGCCCAAAGCATGAATCATTTTGAAGGCCGTTTGACAGATAGTGTGGCCACCAGCTGTGTAAGTAAACTTGTCACCATAATCCGGACGAATATTGAAAGCTAAGTAGCCCCTTTAGTCTAACAAAGTCATTGAACTGTAGTTGTCTCGAATCAACCTTAACTCTTTTAGTCCAATCTTTAGCAAACAGCGTTGAAGACAACAATGCTTTGTATGTGTTGCCCTCAAGTGGCTCTCATCCATTAGTTTTTTTCTCCTTTGTGATGTACACGCTTTCTTGTGAGTTCCGCTTAATATTTTCACTAGGAGGACCACTTCATATATAGAAGATGTATAAATCAGCAACTCCTTGCATGCTTCCAGTGGTACTTTAATTTTTACTAGTAACGGTGCCCGGCGTCGCCGGGCATAAATACGATTATATTTGTATTGGGAGGGAAGATGAAGTAATTGATGTTGTTACGAATGTAGGGAAAATGTTGATGTTAGGGGTGTCGAGTTTCCATAGATAAGTTACCTAGAGAGTACGTGTTTAAGTCATTTTATATGTGCAAACTAAAAGGGACAAAGAAAATAAAGTATGAAATGAGGATGCAAACTAAAAGGGACAAAGAAAATAAAGTATGAAATGAGGATGGGAGAACTTGAAAATTGTTTTTGTTTGTAGCAATCGATTGATTGACTTTGTGTTGGAAATTTGAGAAGATGAGTTTAATTTTGAAGGCCAAAACTAAAGGATGCATTTGGAGACAGGTGGTTGTTAATAGTGTTTAGATAAACAATATTGGAGGGTTTTTGAATGTGATCACAAATGGCATATAAAAATATTCTTAGGCATAGCTGACATGATGTGATGACTTCTTGATTATCTAAAACATGAATAATCAAAGAAGAATATATTGCCAAAGGCATATGAACTTCCAAGTCATTCAAATGTACCAGCACAAATGCTTCAGAAAAGAACACATTGCCACTGGCATATTAACACCCCATCCATTCAACATCACAAATTGTTTAGTCTTGCAAGCATAAATTTACAGCAATGAAGCCTAAATGAAGATAAGTTGTTTAGTCTTGAGATGTACATTGCTTTGTGGATATGCAATGGAGCCTATCTATGTCCTTAGTCCCGGGCAAGCACAAATTCAACATCAATGAAGCATAAACAAAGATAAGTTCTTCAATCTTGGTACAGTGTTTTCTAGATGTGCAATGAAGCCTATCTATGCCCTCTCCATTTTCAATCACACTTGATGAACCATTTCATGTCGTTGCATAACATGAGCTTAGCCCTGCAACATGATGTCGTCGATTCGCGTAGCGAATCGGCATTCTTGCTCAAGACGAGCATGCATGCATTGCATGCGTCGCATGCATGCATCGCATGCGTTTTGGGCCGTTCTTCAGGTTGGGCGTTTGCTACTTATTGCGGAGTTCTTCATCGACGTTTCATCGGCGCTTTCTCTTCTCTCAGCAGTACCTTATTCTCTTTGATTTGTTTCCAGGCAGGGGAGGGGCTTCTTCCTGCCTGGTTTGGCCAATTTGGCGTTGCTTTTCTGCTGTCTTTTTTGGCCTTTAGCCTTCATCCTGTGACCTTCGTCCTCGATCCTAGTTTGTTAAGGAAGTCATTTGGTATTCGGGCGCTTTGTTGGTTTCATGCGAGTCCCAGTGCAAGAATGTCGTCTATGCGAATCGGCATTCTTGCTCAAGACGAGCATGCATGCATTGCATGCGTCGCATGCATGCATCGCATGCGCTTTGGGCCGTTCTTCAGGTTGGGCGTTTGCTACTTATTGCGGAGTTCTTCATCGATGTTTCATCGGCGTTTCCTCTTCTCTCAGCAGTACCTTATTCTCTTTGAACCCACCCTCCCCCCCTTCTTTGTTTATTATATTTTGTACAAGTTCTGTTTATCATGTTTTTCCACCCGATTGGGTGATGCTTTTTTCCACCCAATCGGGTGATGCTATTCTCCGGTATGTTTCTCGTTTGTTGTGTTGGTGATGTGCAGGTACAGGTTGGCGAGCGCCATCCGTTTTGACTTCTCCATGCGGGGGTTTTTGGGAGCGATTCTATGCCTTACGTTTGTCTAAGCCCCTTGCCGAAGGCTTATCACTAGGGTTTTTCCTCGAAAACCCGAAAGGGCGGGGTTTTTTAATCCCGGTGATAAGCTTTCGGCAGGTACATCAGCCACTCATCTATTAGCATTGTATTTGTTTTTGGGATCCAAATGATATAATTGGATTTTCCCTTTATTTTCGTGGGTAGTTCGCATGTGTGTGGCTATCCACTGTCCACCATTGTAGAAATCTGCTGAGATGAATGAGAAGCCTATCGGGCGCTTTGTTGGTTTCATGCGAGTCGCAGTGCAAGAATTGATGTCATAAAGTAGATAGAAAACATTGTACCTATTGTGAACATCCCAAGATATATACCTTCATATGTCATGCTGTTGGAGTTTGAACAAATAAAGCGCCTCTATATTGTGCACATTGGTCATTGTCTCAACTGCATGAGATCATCATGAAGGTGTTAGTGCAAATAAAGAAACACTTCTTAGAAATTAAAGTGCATACACAAATAAGATCTTCTGGAAAGAATATATTTGCCAGGCAAAAGAAATGCAAAAAATACCTTGGAATTCTAGGGTCGTCTCAAGAACATGCTTGCTCTTGGAGCAACAAAATATTGCTATATTACAATTTCTAACTTTGTAATGCATGTAGCCAGCTTTTAACGCCACAGCTTTAGATGCTAAAGTTAGAGATTGTGGAAATCTTAACATGACTTACACTGATGCGGTTGTAGCATAATATCACCATTACTGCATCCAAAACTCATGCAACTGTCTTGATCATACGATATAGGTATGCCACCTGGGAAGACATAATACATAAAATTAGTACCACTAAAAACTGAGTTTCAACAATTCGATATAGTTAAATAATTTGCAGTTCAGAATGAGCGCAACCTGCTAGTGTTTTTACACTCCATGAGGACATGTCTAAAAGTCTACAAAGCATTTTAGCATTCAAACATATAAGCAAGAGCTCTAGGCATTTGACTGAGTCTCAAACGCTTCACAACAGAACTCCATGTGAAGAAACATTTACGATCTGTTGCTTGCACGAAGTTTATAGAAAAACAAAAGAAAGCTATTATCGCATTTCTGCCATTTCATCGTTAGTGAAGGCATATCCTGTTATGACCATTGCCAATTGTTGTTTGTCATATCTACTAATTCTAACCTAAACAATTTGAATGTCAAAGCAGAACAGCAGATTCAGCTTACTTGATCCAACCATTGCTCACTGCATTCTAGTTGCACATTCCCTTCCTCTGAACATCAGAAACAATAGGTTATGAGAAAGAAATAAATTCATGAATCTCTAGCCATGTTCTATATTAGGCAAAAAGTCAGATAGGAATCATAAAGAAATGGCAAAAATGGAAGATGGGGAAAAAAAGGAAAGTAGCTTATTACTCTGCCCATTTTACAGCATCATGAATTCTGTTAAAAATCGATATAATCGTATACGAAACAGAACTCAAACTTTAGGCTCTGTAACATCACATAGTTATATAGACAAATTTAGATAAGCCATCAATGATTCTTGATTCTTGTTACAGTTTTAATTAAAAACCTTAATTCAGTTCATTTATAGGGCTCGCATGCATTCACATTTATGAGATGCGTCATCCAGCAATAAAGAAGGATGCATAAGGTGATTCAATTCTGTGATCCAGAGCCATGTAGCTAGTTTTAAACAGAGCACAAAACAAAGAGACAAAAGAGCAAAGATAAAGAGTATTCAATAGCAATAGTAGCATAAAAAAGAAGGCAGAAAAGAAATAATACATGGCTTAACAATATGCCCTACTTGCCATCACGGATTGGCAGCTTTAAAACATCATACGCGCTAGTTTCCAGAATTTTCATGCTCAGGTCGTTGTGCAGAAGGCAAGAGCTTGACCAAGGACATTTGTGCAAAAGAAGTGCTACATTACATAATGCCCTAGATAAACCATTATAAGCTGGGAAGAAATCCACAGGTCCCCTTATATTTCTTCACACAGTGTATCTCTAGAAAAAATATTAAACCTCGGTGGAATGATGAAGAAAAACTCAAACCATTGTGTGAAGCTGGGATGATGACAACTATAATTTTGTTTCAAGAACTTGAAAAGACAAATAATGAACTTCTTGTACCAGCCATACCTGATGTTCTTAGTCTGCTTGCAAGTGAAGACACACAGCTAGAAGTTGACATTGCTCAATATAAACTGTATGGATGTCCAAATTTATCTTTGCTATGCCAAGCAATTGCCATGGAGGGGTACTATGTTAACGGCGGCAAGAATTGGTGTAACCTGGAGGAACAAAGATGCATAGTTCTGTGTAGATATCATTTTTAGCACGTACGAAGTACAGGCACAACAGTAGTGGTCATGGTCAATCTAAGTTATGTTTCATAGACAGGAAAAGAGATATGCTACACCAAAATAATGCAAACGTCCACTGATCATCAACTTGGAAGGACATCCTCAAACTGTTTGATCCATGCTTGTGGGGGATTACAGATACATAATGGAGAACACAAATGTTCATAGGCTCTTAAAAGCAAAATAAAATTCATAATGACGTGCTTCATTTTCTGGCTCTGGCAAAGATAACATCTATGCATGAATTATCATTAATGCAATCACATAGACGTGTTAAAGAATATTATTAGGGATAAAGCCAGAGCAAAATCACCAAAACTAACAGAAAACAGCGCACAAAGCAAAAGCATCAAAATCATGTTAGATAGCAAAAGGATTCACATGCATGGATGCACATACAAAAAAAGCTAAGCTTGGAATTGAAAGGTTTGAAACTTGCCAGACATGCAGAGAGTCGCTAAGAAGCCATGGACACTTCGTTTTTTGTTTTGCCGGACTACTGTTACTGCCCTGTAATATCTAAACTGCCGATTAGAGTTTAGAGCAACAGCTTGTAAACCGAAACACCTTCTACATGTTCTCCAGATGTCTCTCCTCCGGCATGCATGCCTCAGTCGCCACAAAGAGGATTCCGTCAAAGCAAAACCCCTGCCCAAATCATACGAAAGATAGTTTCTAATTTTTGGGTTACTGGAAAAATTTTCCGGAGAGCAAAATCCTCACAACCTTAGGGAAAGTAGTCTGAGAAAAAATACAAAAAGTTTTCCACATCTCGGAAAAACCAAATTTAAACAATCCCATAGATCCGAGCCATCGGATCGCCATTCTGGGAAGGGACGAGCGCCTATATTAGGCCTTTTCCATTTTAGCTCGGTTATCGGCGTCTTCTCACAGCTCTTCTTCTCCTCTCGTGGCTTCCTCCCTTCCATTGCTTCCCTCCCTAGCTTCTCCCTTCCATTGCTTCCTTCCCTAGCTTTTCACCGCTTTTACCACCGATTCCCTCTAGCAATCAGCACCCTCTTCATCCTATTCATCCTTAGCTTGTTATGCTTCTTCCTTGCCATCACCACCGTTTTTTTGCAGTTCGGCTCCATTTATTTTTCTGAGGAATGCGCTTGTTTTGTGGCTAGGTGAGTTTTTAGTTTTAGAGGATTCTTGCTCTTTTTGCCTTGGGCTTTTTTCTTTGCATGCGTGGATCTTGATGGCATTACAGCAACCTCTTCCACGATTTCGATTCTTCTGCAGTTCACCTTCACATTGGAACTCTCTTGATTCATTCGATTTCGTTTTGCCTGTTTTGTGGGTTTTTGTTGCTAACCGATTTTGCAGTTCAATCCGACTCCAGGTGGAGCATGGGCTTTGAGGAGTTGTTGAGGGCATCCATTTTTTGCCCGTGATCTATGTTTCGTCCTCTGTTGGAGGGATTTGTCTTTATGCAGGGATTTGGCCCTGGCGAGATCCTCCGGGCTTTTCCAGTTCTTTCTCTCCTCCTCCCAATCTCGGCCAGTTTTCTTTACAGAGTTGTTGCTTACCACAACTATGCTTTCGCTGTCTCCTGTGTTTTCGCTGCTGCCACAAGCGCTGGCATCGGATCTGTTTGCATGCATCCGATTACCTGGTAAATCCGGTCTGACACTGGTATTTCCTTTTTTCACTTTGCCCACTGCGACCAGAATCGGGATGCATATCATCGGCTTTTCATCAACATTCCGGTAAGTTCCTTGATCCAGGTCCTTTTTCTCCACCAAATTTCCTCTCTTTTAGAAATCTTTCATGCTTTTTAGCCTGCAGCAGCGCCTATAATCTTCAGATCTGGTCTTTGCTTCCAAGTCTCTTCAGAACCATGAACATAGGTTGTTTTTGTCGGCATCTGACATCTGTTTCTAGGATCTTCTTACAGTAGCTCCATTTCTTTTATCCTTTTCAGTTTTCGGATTAGCCAACTAGCAGCAAATCGATTTCTTCTGCATTCACATTGGTTATTTTCCTCTCTCTGAAGCCCTGCAGAATCGTTTTTTCAGCTTTTTCCATTCCATGTTGGAATGCCGTTGTTTCACCGCATGTAGCCTCTTTAGCTCGAATTTTTTACAGTTCTTTTGTTATCTTTTCATTTCCACTTATTTTCATCGTAGTTATTCCTGGGTCAATCGTTCTAATCAGATTATATTTTGCAATGTCACTTATTTTTCATGTTCTAGATTCAATGCAATGTACGTGCTTGGTTTCTGCCTTAGGTTCAATTAGTCACCAGCCGACCAGGTTGGCAATCAGTCCAACTGTATAGGGAATTGGACACATCGGGAATCTTGCAGGGATCGTGATGGCTCGATCTGGAAGCTGGACTGAACTCGATTGATCGGCATCCAATCTCTTCTTGTTGTTGTTCCTATCTGAGCCAGCCGCTTTACATGCCGTCATGACCTCTTCTGTAAATTTTTTCTTCAGTAGTTACCATGTTTTCGCCTTTATATAATCAATCGGGTAATTTTAATGCAATATATTGCTTTATCTGCTTGGTGAGGTTGTTTGTCTGCAATCCTATAGATTCAGGTTCGATTCTTGTCTCCTGCAATTGTAAACTTTTCTTTTTCTTTGCCCTCGTATATGTTTAAGGTAATTAATTGCAACCTTTGCCATCGTGCATGTTTAGGGTACTTCTTTTCCTGCAGTATTAGTTTTTCGATTTTCCAGTTTGCCGTCACAGGCATATTGGTGCTATTGGTTTTTTGTTTCCAGTTTGCCATCACAGGCATATCGGTCATAGTTTTTTCTTTTGCTTTTGCACATCCTTATCGTATCAGTTGCGGTTTTCCTACGTTGTGATAGTCTTATGCAGGTCCATCTGGTGTGCTATCTCGTTGTTTAAGATATGATATTGCTTCTAGACTGGTGGATATCATCTCATTGTTTTCATTATTGTTGATTGACTTGGGTAGATGTCTATCAATTGGGTGCATTTGTTGGCTTGCCCTTGGGCTAGGGGTTAGTCTCCGGTTTCAGGAGTTTGTCAAAGTATTCTTTATGTCGGAGTTTTTGCTTAAGGGTATGTCGACAGTTTTTTGTTCGATCATTTTCTACGTCAAAGTCCTGTTGTAGCATTTCTTCCAACTATCGTTTTTTATAGGATTATTCTTGTGCATGACACCAGGCAATTTCTTCTCGTTTCTGGGCATCCATGGAGTGATTGCCTCGTTATTTGTGCTTCTAGCATTATTTGGGATTTTCGGAGTACATTTACTCTTATGTATGGTGCTTTGGCATGGTTTTAATTAGTAATTTGCGGTGTGTTTTTTCTATGCGATGTCTTTTTGCAAGTATAAATTGTTTTGACTTATACGGTCGCGTTTGGTCATTTGTGGCATGCTAATCTCGGGAAATGGTATACTTGATTTCTTATCGGTGTTTGCCCATATTAGCTTATTTTTGGTCCTCATATTAATCTTTGAATACTTATTTTCATTGTGATATTAGTTGTTGCTCTTATACTTTCGCCTCGTTGGATACTACGCGCGCATTCGTTTTTTCTACACGTTGTTTTGCTTGCTCATTCGCATATTTCTATGGGTTTCTTCGCCTTGATCAATACGTCGAGTTGATTTTGGACCGCATTTCTTCTATGCATGTCCTCGATATCAATTTTTGCATCTGGACTTATGCCTGGTTTTCCACTCGTAATTGCAGTTTATCTTATCATTATACGTCATTTGGGTTTGATCCTTGGTTTTGGTACCCTTGACATTGATGTGGTTGACGTTGTTTTTGCGCTAATGCGGTGTTATTTTTGCGGCATTTTTCCTTGCCCTAGATGGCTCCTCAGTCTTAGTTTAATTGCACTTTGATTTGTCCTTGGCTCGTCCATTAGAAGAGGACCCCTTTTTTGCACCTCCGGAGATGGCGTTGACTGCTCACCACCTTTATACATCGCATCTGAATGCATTGCATCCAGCGGCTGGCAATGCCTTACAGGTTGCATGGGCGGACACTGACTGGCCTGTGGAATACTTCCGAGTGCTTTGCTTTTATGCCTCCTTTATCACGGTTGTATGTTCCTTTTTACCTTTTTCGTTTTGGTTGCCCAGGTGCTTCATTTATACGTAGCCTGATCTTATCAATTTTGTGTTTTCCTATGGTTGTTTCCAATTTTTTCCTTTGCACTTGTGTTGTCTATCGGATGTTGATGCCGCTAGGAGATTTTGTAATGGGGTGTCTCGATTGGGTTGTGTATATCTTTTCATCTGTTCCTTTTTCCATTTTGGTTTTAGTTGCCATGAGGTTGCTTTCTATGTCGCATGATCTTATAAATTTTATGTTTTCCCATGGTGGTTTCGGATTTTTTCTCTTTTGCAATTGTGTTTTTCTTTTGGATGTCGATGCAACTATTTATATGTCGCCTGATCTTATGTTTTTCCATGGTGGTTTCGGATTTTTCTCTTTTGCAATTGTGTTTTTCTCTTGGATGTCGATGCAACTAGGGGATTAATTTGGTTGTGTATATTTTCCTATGGTCTTCTCATGGGTGGTACCCTGTATTACCGTGGTTTCATTTCTTTTTATTCCCTGGATTGTGTGTTTGATGCTGTCACCTATGTCGTTTACGATTTCTTGCCGCCTTTGTGCTCGGTTGCACTTTGTCTGTTTTAACATTTATGCATTTTACACATTACGATGCCTAGTTTCTTCTTCTTCATCTTATTGCTTTGGTTCTTGATCATTATTCCGTGTTCTTGATCTCTAGCGGGATTGCATATATGTGGGCCTCATTTTATTCACCCTATGCATCTCCTCGCTTGTTTTTCTTCTCGTGTTGTTTTTCCATTTTATGCATACAAGACATTTCCTGGGTTTTCATTTTTCCTGTTATTGTCTCTGCGGCGTATTTTGTCTGCCCTATGCCCAGTGTATGCCGCTTCCACACTTTCCTAGGATAAGTTTTCTTCTTTATCTTATTCCTCCTTGGAGCCTTGTCTTGCTACCGGCTGCATTTTTACCTTGTCTGCATTAACATGGTTTTCGTTTCTTCTCGTTGTTGTCCTTCTCGTTCGCCTGCTGGGGTGTCTTCTTCGACTCGTCATCGTGGAGGACTTGTTTTATGGAGGTGACCTTTTTCTTCGTCTCGTAGCTGGCGTGCTTTTCTTTCCATTGTTTTTGTTCTCTAATGTCCTTCCTTTTTTCAGGTCACTGAGCTGATGCCGTCTATTGCGGGCACTTCCGACTCTTCTCCCTCCGCTTCGCTTTCTCCCCCACGGCTCGCTCGTGCTGCTGGTTCTCGTCGTCATCGCGAATTTCATCAAATTTTCAACTTCCCTCTCCCGCCATTTTACCTTTACCCTCTTTGGCTCGTCAGTCTACCTCTCGTCGGGCTCGCCCCCCTCGTACCTTGTTTCCTCTCGTGCCTCAGCATGTACGCTCTTTTGTTCTCCACTTCGCGCATCCCGCGGTTTCTTTTCCCTCTCTGGCCCGCGCTGCTCTCGTCGTATTTTCCTTTGCCGCTTTTTTGCGCATCTCGGAGCCCCTTGCCCTCAATTGGTGTGACGGCTGCTGGTGGTCCTCGTCTTCTCACACTCGCTACGTGGTGTGCGACTCTACTCAACCTCGCCATGTTTCTCGTCCGATCTTTATATCTATGCATTTTTACATTCCTATGCGTAGGTTTTTTCCTCTTTGCCTTATTCTCTCAGTTCCTTGTTATTTTTCCTTCTTATTTATCGTTATTCTTTTTGGGGATCCATGTTGAAGGGTTCCTTTGTTGACTTATCTCCATCTAGATATATTGGCCACAGGTTCGGAGGGAATCATAGCCACATTCATGGACTTCAGCCCGTAGCCACATTCACAAACTTCGGTCCGTAATCTGTATTCAAATAAGACACTTATCCGCGGACATAAGTCCGTGATTTGCATTCATTTCATATGTGCATTGTACGTATTAACGTGGTTTGTTTTGTCATCGCCTTGTTGCCGTTCTCGTTGGCATGCCAGGGTGCTTCCTTCGATTCATCATCGTGGGGGCGTCCCTTTCTTTTCATTGTTTTTGTTCTCTAATGTCCTTCCTTTTTTCAGGTCATTGCGCTGATGCCATCCAGCCGGGGCGCTTCCTTTGATTCGTCATCGTGGCGGGATCACTTTTCAGATGCTGAACCTCCTGCAACTCCTGTTGATGTCCACGCTGTCATGAAGCAACCTCTGCTGGATGAAACTGAGCAACCCCTCTTTTTCACCACGAAAAGTGCCGCGATTCGGTTTCGCTCCAACCTCACGCACACATTGTCGGGAATTGAAGTAATACCCCATATTCGGACTCGAAGTCGAGATTGTGGGCGTGGGCAACAATCAACCTGTCCGCATTCTTTTGCAAATCTTAGGCTCCTTATCGTAGCGGGGCCGTCAAGCTGTTCAAAAATTCAAACACATTTTTGCACGGAGTTCTGGAGAGATCTTGGGGAATCAACAAAAGCTTGGGGAACTCACCATTAGTGCTTTTCTTTTCATTTTTTCTCTAATGTCCTTTCTGTTTTGGTCATTGAGCTGATCGTCGTCAGTGTTGAAAGGGGGGGGCGGCTCCCGGTTCTTCTTCTTGACCGTTTTTCTCCCCATGGCTGCTTTCGCGATCTTTGGTTCTCGTCGTCAGCGTGTAGCTTCCTTCCGGCTTGAACGGATTCGCCCGGATCTGGGTTTACTTTCTCTCCACGGCGCTTGCCTTCATTTCGTATGCCCCATCGCGTCGCCCGGGCGCCTAATTTCTACCGGTTCCTATTATCTCCTCGATACTCCGTCCGACGGCCCTCTTTTTTCATTCCTCTCCTTTCTCTCTGCGTCCTTTATCCTATCCGACTGCTCGGGGGTGGTGGCGGGAGTGTCTTCTTGCTATCGGCTTAAGCTGGAGGTTTCGCAGTGACTAGGCTTGTCCTTTGGTAGTCGGCCGGTTTTGTGTCTCTCGCGAGTCCCTTCCCAGAATCCCATCGATCCGAGCCATCGGATCGCCATTCTGGGAAGGGACGAGCGCCTATATTAAGCCTTTTCCATTTTAGCTCGGTTATCGGCGTCTTCTCACAGCAGCTCTTCTTCTCCTCTCGTGGCTTCCCTCCCTTCCCGCCCTGCTGACGGTGGTGCATGAGTCTTTTTCATTTGTATTTTTTGTTGTTCGTGCCTCTTTGTTGTTCTCCACCTGTGAGTCTTGCTATTCTTATGTTTCTGTTCCATCGCCTCCTGCTGTGTTGTTCTCCACCTGCCGGTGATGCTGTTTATTTCCACCTCGAGGGTGATGTATATTTTTACATAATGGTTCTCCACCCGCTGGGTGATGCTTTATGCTCTTTATTTCCACCTCGAGGGTGATGCATATTTTTACATAATGGTTCTCCACCCATTTGGGTGATGCTATCTTTTTCTGTTATGTTCTTTTTTCCTCTGTTTTCATTTTCGGACTTTCTTGGTGCAGTTTGTGCTGTTTGTTTTCTCTGACCATTTACGGGTGTTCTTTTTGGGAGTTTTGTTGGTATTGCTTGCAGGATTCCGCCGTTTTCCGCCGTCTGCTGGGGTCCTGTTCTATTTTTGTTCGCCATCACCCCTCTCCTTCGGTTCTCCATGGACACATTCGGGGGGCGCTTTCGCCGTTTGCTGGGGTCGTGCTCTATTTTGCGTTCGCCATCAACTCGTTTCTCTCCGTTCTCCAGGCAACACATTCCAGGTTGTTGGCGACCATTTCTCATTAGGGTTTTCCTCGAAAACCCGAAAGGGCGGGGTTTTTTATCCCGATGAGAAGTTGTCGCCATTACCCTTTTATTTTGCCTTGGCACATTTCTTTTTAGGGGGTAGTCCGATATTGTTCCTATGGTCGGCTATCCCCTCTCTCTCTCCCTAGTTTTCCACACATTGTATACTGCTGCTGTGATGAATGACAAGCCTATCTATGGGCCGGTTTTGTGTCTCTCGCGAGTCCCTTCCCAGAATAGGATATGCACAGAAGGAGACTGATGAACAGATGTTTTAGGCAACTTTTTATTGTTTATTATGGTTGAAGGGTCTTATATAAGGGTCTATATGTTTATTGTGCAGATGCATGAGCAGGGAGCAAGAAGATACTAAATTGAAGAAGTGCATGTTTTTATCCAGGGAACACCTTCATTATGGCACGTCTTCATAGCCTCATCTCAACATGCAAGGTATGCCACTCTTCTTCATATACATATGAATTATTGCTAGCTCAGATTGTTAGGATGCAACCAAGCACCTATTGCCTATAAGGCTTCGTAATTTTATATGCTAAAAATGTTTTGCCCTTCCACATCTATTATCTGCCACAGATTATGCTCATATTTCCTTTTTTACCAAAAGTTTATTGAAGCAGCCATTACAATGCAGGCGGATCCATGCTACAATTGAGTTTTTGACAATCCTCCATGTACAAAACGTCTGAGGTCGTTAAACTTAACTGAACATGTATTTGACAACCTTTCACGTCAGCAATCGATATAGACCATTTAGATTTGATGTAGCCATTGGTAAACTCCATGCCTTCCAGTAAAAGTTGAAATGCTATTTACAATTTTTGATGCCCATCCATTGCTGATAATTGTTTTCCTTTGCTAATGATTGGTTCTCTTCTCTGATAACCGAGGAGCAGGGTGATACTTCAAAATAGAAACATGGTAAGGATGCCAGTTCGAGATCACTGTAAGCTATCTGAGTATATAAATTTAATAATTAGGTATATCAGGCTCTGGCTTTATGCAGGTGATATGAATAATGAGCATTTGTATTGAGGAGGCCCATTAACCTATTTCATTTTGATTCACAAGTGTGGATATGGGAGCTTTTTCAATTCATTGATTAGCAAAAACCTCTGCATTTCTTTTTGCTGAATGTGGTCTTTTAATATTTGACAATCTTTGAGGAGGCCCATTAATATATGTCATTTGAGTTCGGAAATGTAGACATGAGACCTTCTTCAAATTGTTTTTTCTTAGCAGATAACCATTGGTAGAATGTGTTGTTTTGCATCCAACCAAATCACATGCCAATAGCCCTCACGTTGGCGTGGTTACTCTTTAAAGGTATATATGTTGCTTGGATTTTGCATGTATTTTAACAACCTAATGGTCGTTTATGTTACTTTCTAGCAACTGCATTATGCGGTGATGCAAATTGCAAGAGCTTATCTTACTTTCTAGCAACTCCATTATGCGGTGATGCAAATTGCAAGATGCAGGCTCATGGGTTGAATAATGAATGAAAAATATCACTTAAGTTCTTGCACATGGAGTGCACTATTATTTCAATTCTCAAATGATTTATTATTGTTCAACCCACTTTCATTACACCAGTTGAACTGAATAAAAAACCATTAATAATTCCATCTTTCCATCATCTGGTCATATATACCAAGACTTTGAAAAAATATTAAATTTATGTGCACTTTTAGACATTGTGTATTTTTATGATCTACATTTATTATTCTTCTGGATATAAGAAACCTTTACCTTATTTAACCAAGTTACAACCAGGGAAAATTTTAAGGGACCTATAATTTTGTACAAGTATAATGAATTGGCCATTCCTTGTAAAATATGCCCCCAAAAGTGTAGCCTGAACTGGCCATTTTTCCTATTTTTTCCTAATGTAGATGCAACCCAATTGGCGTTTTTTGAACTAAATATCTAATAATGTGTAGCTCAAATGGTGATTTTTAGCTAGGTTCTTATTAAATATAGAGCTAGTTGCCCAAACATAAAGAAGTCGCTACCCTATATAAATGTGTTAAGTTACATGTTGTATAAATTTGAATTCATACCCCATGTATTTCAATAATGCACAAATTGCTGGTAGGGAGAATAAAAAATCGGATGCCAGAGTCTTCATAAAGAGGATTGAAAAGTGCCTTGACGTTTGATTTTCCAAAAGAGAGGGATTATTCTTAGTTGGTAGATATATTTAAAAATAAAAATTTCTAATAATATTGGCCCCCAATAAGTGAAGAATTTATGAGGAGGCCTCTTAATGAGTTAAGATTTGGCGAACTTAAGGCATTACAGGATTTGGCTAAATGGCCTAAATGGCCATTCCATAAGCATATCTAGTTCTCACTTGGGACTGAATTGGCCCCAAAGTCGATACCACTCCAATTAGCAAATATCTAATTGGCCATTCTAATGTCGTAATAGGCAATAAAGTGCCACAAAATGGCGAATCTGCAGGTACTCCATAGGTAAGGCATCCTACTCAAGCCGGCCGTCGCATTTTGCCTGAACCTGTAATTTGTGGCCAAATGGCCCGCCGGGGCCACTAAAATTTTCACTGGTTACAACCAAAATTAATTTGTAATATGCATTTGCATTGCGAAGCTATTAGTGCATATGAATTATGGATTGCAGTGCCAAGCAACTTTTAGTTTCTCATCCATAAATTGCTACATGCTCCAACATGAACTTTTGTAAAAGGCAAGTAATGTAGCAAGGTGGGGATTCTACCCAAGTTTGAACTTAGCAACCTGGACTAGGTTAAATGTCTAGATTTTATAAATTTACTCTTATGTTTATGTAACTCAAACTGAGCAATCCATAGGAGACCTAGAAGAAATAGTTGCAAATCAAAACTTTCCATTCTCGCAATAGAAACGTATTCTTCTATGCCTTTATTAATTAGAGTATAAAGGCTGTCCTAACACCATGGATATACGGTAATTGGAGTTAGGGGGAAACAAGCCATGGATGGTATTTCTCTTTTTGGAATAGGCATTTCTTTTCATGTTTACGGCGCGTATTCATGACCAATTTTATGATCTTACAGGAGTATATGCACACAGATCCACATCATCTGACCTGGGAATAGAAACCATAATCAAGAACATGACATCAAAGGTATCATTCTGTATATTCTTTCCTTCCTTGAATTGAGCATCTTTAGTCACCTGTT
The DNA here is from genome assembly GCA_021234155.1 of Isoetes taiwanensis. NCBI lineage: Eukaryota > Viridiplantae > Streptophyta > Lycopodiopsida > Isoetales > Isoetaceae > Isoetes > Isoetes taiwanensis. The sequence goes on from JAJEKV010000014.1 coordinate 20,001,289, forward strand.
TTGAGTAGGGAAAAACAAGTGAGATAGTAGACTACCTTTATACGAGCTGTCATTTACAAGATGCATTTGGTATTAATTGAATTCCCTTTTTGTTCAACATTATCTATCAAAGTAGCTCCTAATTCCTCCATTGCTCACCTTCATCTGTTAGGTTAATCTGTAGTTCCATGTTCAGCTGATTGGATGGAATATAAATTAGACAGTAGAATGGGCAAAGAAAGATAACAGCATTTGCCCAATCATTACATCATTATTCCTAAAAAATATCTGAACAAACTATATTATTCTTGATGCCTTCTTTGAGCAAGTAGGATCACTAGAATCATTTTTCCCCTATTTGGTATGTGGCCATTGATTTCTTAGCATGCTTTATTGAGGAACTTAGGAAGGTTACCTGGATTATTTATAAGCAAGCCAGGAATAATTCATAGTGAGGATTTAGAGTATAACAAGAAAGATAACCCTATGTTACATGTGTCAAATTGCACTATATGCAAAGCATTACATAATGCAGCACCTTTTTCCTACGTCAAAATTACTAGAACTCACTGATTGGTCCAACGACCATATGATACTATAATATGAATACAGTTTGATAGTAATTTGAGACATGCATGACTGAAAAAGTGTGATATCTTATTAAACTAATGAAGGAGCTCACATAATTTCCTGTTTAGATTGAGATTTGAATCCCACACACAACATGCTCAACTTGGTTTTAGATTTCACAGTCATAATTCAACCTCACAATTTACGTGCTCCCACTTTTAAGTTTTATGTGTGGAATTACATCATTCACACCTCATTATTGTTATTGTCTCTATACTAACATTAATATCATTAATATTCCAACATTGTGTAGCACCTATTTGATAAAAAAGACCAATATACGATAAATGTTTTAACACATATTTGCTAAAAAGGACCAATATAGAATAAAATATAAGAACGTGGGAACACGAAAATCACAAGCAATTGTTCATGCTGTTATTAGACCTCTAAAGTTACAAAATCTAGCATCATCTCCCTTCTCAATGTTTCTCTCTTTATTCATTCTCAAATAAACCACCATTCATAGTTGCATCTTTCCATCATCCATTCATATACATTAGGAGTGAAAAAATATTAGATTTTTGTTCTTATACAATGCACCTTGGAACATCCTATATTCCATATGATGTCCACTTATTATTCCATTACCATCCTAAAGCTATTAATGAATATGAAATATAGACTGCACGTGCCAACAAACAACTTTCAATTTCCCATCCATAACTTGCCGCATGTTCTAACATGACCCATGTTGAACTTTCGGTTTCCTATCCATAGCTTGCTACATGCTCCAACATGACCCATGTTGCAAAAGCATGGTAATGTTAGCAAGGTGGGGGATTCTACCAAACTTGAACTTAGCAGCGTGGAGATTCTACCTTCCAACTAAGTTGAATGCCTAGATTTTATACGTCCAATGTCCAATATGAAAACCATAAACCTTGAGGAGCCAAAGAAGAGAAAACAGAAAAAGGAGCTCAGAAGAACGCCGATGACTGAAAATGAGACACGAGGTTGAATAAATAGGAGATGTGAAGAAGGGCGTCCCCACTAGCCATAAAACCAGAAAACAATGTTGAAGAACAGAGGCAGCGAGAAACTATGAGACATGGAGCAGGAGGAGAAAGCCAATAGAAGTTTGACAAGGCTCGGATCAGAAGGACCCAAACCTAATGAACGAGAAACCAACAGATGTTACTGAAGAGACTGTTGAAGTGGTCACCACAGTCATCACAATCACCACATTCACCACAGTCACCACCGTTGGGGTGGTATAAGAGATAGTATATCATATATAGAGTGATATACACATATGCACGCGTGGAGGATATATGCACGTATGCATTATGGTGTGGAGGATCCACTATCATCACAGTGTTATCTGAGAAACCGAGAGACGGTGTACGAGGGAGAGATTATTTTTGCTTGATCTAGCTATGGAGATTATGAATCTTTATGTTGTGCATTGCATAGATCTGGTAGATTGAAGCTTGAATTATTGGTTTTTCATTCTTCTTGCAAGGTTGGAATTTAGGCTCTAACAATTTGGCAACCACTGTGCTCGACAGATCTTTGATTGGCAAGAATTTCCATTGAAAAAGAAGTTGTTTCCATTTGCATTGGCGATCGTCGGGAAAGAACGACACCATTGAGCAAGGAGCAATTTCTTCGTGTGAAGGGGATTTTGCCGTAAGTGATTTGCGGGGTACAATTTGACAAAGGGGGCATAGTTTTATGCCCAAGATAAGTAAGAAGGTATACCACCAAGCTCCATTGTAACAAAAAGGGGACCGGTGACTTAACAATTTGGCTCAAAATTGCATCAAGATTCAATTTCGTTTTTAGATTTTATAGTTCTTTAAGTTACCGGCTAGTGATTTTTGCTTAGGTTTCATAGTTCTTTGTAAGATTCAGTGGAGGAATGGGCACAAACCCAGCCAGATACCATGACATATCAGGAATGAAAGGAAGCGTTCATTGCTAATTATCAAGAAGTCCATGATAAGGATAAGACTATAGAAAGGTGGGCCAATTTCATACAAAAGGAAAATGAATCAATTAGAGAGTATAATCAGAGGTATATTGTAGTTCTCAAAGCTGTGGTTTATTGGAAGATTGCAAGGAGTGAAGAAATGGATATCCAATAGTATGTGAAGGGGATGAAATGAGCTATTGCTCATAATGTGTGAAGGCTAAACAACCTATAATATTGCTAGAGCCACAAAAGTATGCTCTCAAGGCTGAAGATAAGCTGGGATACATTCATGAAGTTGCTGCTTCAGAGCATAAAACAGAAGATATTCCAGCCAAGATTTCTAAGCTTACAATTGGTGAGAAGTCACGAGAGGTTCTGTTTATTACTTGTGAGTATTGTGGGTCTATTGGACATTCTGCTATTACATGTAGATTGCTGAAATTCTGCTCAAGATACCAAATAAAGGGCGGCCATAATGATCAAGAATATAGGAAAAAGAGATTCTTTGAGAGAGCCAATCTGGTATTTGCTGTTATATAACAAGCACCATCTATTCCTATTCAACCATTGCAAGCAGCAACTCTCATACCACAAGTTTTAATGATGCCACAAACTCCAATGCTTCAACAAGCTCCAATGGGTTCAACACAAATGGTGCAGCCAAAACAGGAATGGTATCCAAGTAAGGCTCATTTGTATTGCAAGTTATGTGATAAATTCAAGCATGATGAGAGTACTTGTTGGAAAATTCATGGAAAATCAGATTAGGCAACCAATAAGTATCCACCAAGGAAGCAAGTGTTTGAGTCAATACCGCTTCCTGAAAATGATGCTCGCATTCAAGATGCAAAGTACATTGATGATCCTCAAATTAAGGCTCTTATTGAGGAGCTTAAGAAGCAAGATAAAGCAAAATCAGTAGTGAATTGTGGATTTGTTGAGGTGGAAAATTCAGCAAGAAGAAGAGATTAGAGAAGTAAATGCAGTTACAATATCACAAAAGATCGTTCGAGAACCAAGGGTAGTGCCGATAGCAGAGAAGAATAAGAACTCTTTTCTAAAGGCTTTGAACGGACAAGCTTTGAAGGTGTCGTCACCTAAGAAGGTGCAATTCAATGTGCTGCCACAGAATAATTTCAGTCTATAGAAGAAAATCAGCCTATAATGATGCCTCCTATGGTGGATGAGGAAATTCAAAATGAAGAAGATGTGATCAGCCAAGTTTTAGCTACTAAAATCACACTTACTCTTGAGCAATTGATGCATTATTCTCCTAATTTGTTTCAAGAGTTAGGAGGAAGAAGGAAATCTGAAAGTTCAGTCCAATAAATTCTATTGAATGATAGAAACAAGAGTATAACAGAGCTATCAGCTCGCAATCCAAGGATCCAGAGCATTTTTTTGTGATGTCAGTATAAATGGGCATTTAGTCAAAGGAGCAAATATAGATACGGGAAGTGGAGTGAATGTAATGCCTTACCATATCATGCTTCAAGTTGGATTGAAAATACTGGAACCGACAACTATGATGTTCAAAGCATTCAATCAAATGAAGATGCAGTCTATGGGAGTTATAAGAAATGTCTTGTGCAATGTATATGAGGTGAAAGCAATTTTGGATTTCATAGTTTTGAAATTTCCAGAGAGTGTGCATGATGAAACTTATACTTTGTTGCTGAGCCGTACATGGTTAGATGCGGTGCAAGCTGAGACTTCATGGAGGAAACGTGAAATGAACATCTTTCAAGGGGAATACAAGATTACTATAGATCATCCTCTGAAATCAAGCATGGATGGGACAAACAGAAAATCAATTGAAGAGTATGAGCATGTTCTTTTATATGAAAATTATAAGTTTGAGCATTGTCATAAGAAAGAAAGCGATCCCATCGATCCGAGACATCGGATCGCCATTCTAGAATGGGACGAGCATGCATGTTTTGCATGCATACGGGCGGCGCATGCCCGTTCTGGTTGGGAGTTCGCTATTTTAGGCGTGTTTCTGCATCAACGTCTCATCGGCGCTTCCTCTTCTCTCTCAGCAGTACCTATTTCTCTTTGAACCCACCCTCCCCCCCTTCTTTGTTTATTATATTTGTCGCGTGGCACGCGCGTAATCAGCCCCTCCACTCTGGGAGGTTTGTTTTGTTTTGTTTTTTTGGTGTTGGTGATGTGCAGGTACAGGTTGGCGAGCGGCATCTGTTTCGACTTCTCCTTTCGTGGGTTTTTGGGAGCGATTTCTCTGCCTTGCGTTTGTCTAAGCCCCTTGCCGAAGGTTTATCACTAGGGTTTTTCCTCGAAAACCCGAAAGGGCGGGGTTTTTTAATCCCGGTGATAAGCTTTCGGCAGGTACACCAACCAAACATCTGTTAGCATTGTATTTTTGGGGTCCAAATGATATAATTGGATTTTCCCTTTATTTTTCGTGGGTAGATTCGCATGTGTGCGGCTACCCACTATCCACCATTGTAGAAAATCTGCTGAGATGAATGAGAAGCCTATCTATCGGGCGGTTTGTTGGTTTCATGCGAGTTCCATTCTAGAATAGATGCTTGAGCAGCCCTGAGTTTGAGACTTTTCATACATATGAAACATTTTTTTATGATGATGAACCATTATAATGTGAGCTAGAGGTGGAAAGCATTGATATTTTAACATTTGACCACTCTAAAGATATGTTACATGCTCTTGAATTTGGTGACAGTCATGACAACAACCCCCTTTATGAGACTTTCAGATTTGAGACATATATAGCAGCTGAGCAGGACTTTTACATGCTTCAAATGGAGAAATTTACTTGCTTTGGTGATTTGGCACCAACCATGAGCTAGAATTGCTAAATTTTTATGCTTTAATGAGTGAAGTATACATACAATGGTTCAAACCTATGTTTCAGCTTTGTAGCAGTCCAAAGAGGTTTGAGAATCAAGGACAATTATTTCCTTGCATGTTTGAGCATGGAAGTGTGGAAGAGATGAGCAAATTTGAGCATGCCTATGTGGTAAGAGATGGAAAATTGGACATGAACAACACTTTATCTTAGTGTGCAGTCAGCCAAAGATGCTCATAAAGGTTTGTTTGCACCATTTGAGCCCGGGGGGTGCACACAATGTGAAGTCTATATGGCATGTGCGTGCATAGGGTCAAGAGAAATTATCCCTTATACGGGATTTTCCTACAAAAATACCCCTTATATTTCATATACCCCTACCATATTTCCTTACAAATATATATGGAATTCAAGCAAAAAAAATCCCCTCCCATACTTATACGGTACGGTACGGTACGGATTTGGCCCAAAAAAAACCCCCTACCGTACACGCACATGTTTTGTACGGGTTTTTCTGTGTGCACCCCCCGGGCATTTGAGAGTAATAAGCTACTTGGAAGATGTTCTTTTAGCAAGTTCTATTATATTACATCAGATTTGCCACAATGGTATGCTAGTGCAGTAATATTTGAGCAGGTTGTTGGATTGTGGCTTGTTCTTTGGCCACACTTTTTGTTGTCATTACATGTTATCAGCATTCTTCTATTTGGAAGATGCTTATTTCATAGAGTTGGAGTTGGTTGATTACTCCAGAAGGGGAATTGTTGCTTAATCCTAGGAATGGAAAAGACCTCAGGCCTTATTTTGCAAGAGAAGTGTAAATTCAACTAAGGCAAAGCTCCAATTACAGGAAATTGGTGAATAATTTTGGTGTTACAGCAGATTGCTTTTCTGTAAAAACAGAGGGTGGCAGTTCAATAACATATGGTTTATCTAACATCAAAAAATGTAATTCGATGATACGAATCCAATGAGCTATGGTGCAGGTCAAATAGAGCTCTGGAACTCAAGATATCAGCTTTCAAAGTTTGCCACAGTTACAGAGGCTTTGTTTCGTCACTGTCATTTTGGACCAATTTGTTTTGTACCAGTTATTTGGATTTTAGGAGGATAATTTTCTTTCGGGAACCACGAGAGCAAAGGCTTTGCCAGTGTTGCCACCAGGGCGCGATTGAGGATGAATGTCATGCCCTCCAGATCTGCCCAGCATTTGCCCATATTCGAGAGCGATATGTTCGATTACTAGTGCCTGGCCAGCCGTTGCATCAATTATTGACTACGGCATCAGTGGGATTGTTGGGGTCATACCTCCAGGAGGTTATGGATGTACGGACTCGTTTGTGTCCTACGGGACGGTATTGAACTGTCCTATGCCATTGTACAATGTGCCAGCATACTTATTACTGCTAAGTTTTTTCCCTCGAAAACCCTTCGGGGAGGGGGTTTTTTAATCCTGTCAGTAATATGCTTGCTGCTCTCTTTTTGTTTGGGTCCCATAGGCCAATTGGTCTCCGTGGACGCTAAAAACTATTCTATTCTATTCTATTCTATTCTATTTCTAAACATACATGTAAATGTGTCATTTGGGGACATGTCCCAAAGACCATACTACTATATTTCATTGTGGGTTCTCCGCCACGGAGTGGCATATTTTTCCACTGTGGTCACCACTGTTGGGGTGGTCACCACAGTCATCACAGTCACCACATTCACCACATTCACCATAGTCACCACTGTTGGGGTGGTATAGGAGACAATATATCGTATATGGAGTGATATACACATATGCACACGTGGAGGATATATGCACGTATACATTATATATGGTGTGGAGGATCCATTATCATCACAGTGTTATCTGTGCAAGGAGAGAAAACAGAGAGACGGTGTATGAGGGAGAGATTATTTTTACTTGATCTAGCTATGGAGATTATGAATCTTTATGTTGTGCATTTCATAGATCTGGTAGATTGAAGCTTGGATTATCGGTTTTTCATCCTTCTTGCAAGGTTGGAGTTTAGGCTCTAACACCATCCTTGGCTGAATCAACACTCATGAGCTTTGAAGATTATGTTTTGAATGTTGAAAAGAAGCTGCTCAAGTTGCACCCCCCCCTCCTCCCACTTCTCGCTTAATGGGTGCCAAAGGCCTTCGCATCCTCTTCAATGGCAAAAAAGGCAATGCTTAAAACGAGATCTCAAGTGGTGCAAGGCACAAGGTTTTCTCCTCAAGAAATTACATCGACATGTTACGCGAATGCCTCTAATGAAGTGGCCAAATCCATGCACATGAACAAAGTCACAAAAATGAAGCAACCACTAAATATCAATAAGGACCAAGAAAGGCAGGCAATAGTGACCAAGCTTCTAAAAAAAGGCCAAAAGATTGTTGCTGTGTAGAAAACACACAAAGGCGAGGACAATAGATACACATCTCGTAACATCCAGAAGAGAAGCTGATGGACAAGCAAACCTATCAAAGAGTTTACGAACCATATGAGGCAGGACAGATTGTTTTCTCTAGATCAATGGGGTGGACAAACTCCTAGCAACATGCCGAGCAAGGCCAAACTAGGGTATGCTCAATAGGTTTTGAATACCCGGCAAGAATATGATGGAAACAATAAAAGCAATGGTGGTACTAACACAGATTGATGGGTTCAGAAAGGACATCAAAAGCATAGTCAAGAAAAGGTAAATCGTAGGAGGACTAGCGAGGAGGAAAACACGACACTTAACTCCGCACCAGTTCTTGAATAGGGACCAAGCACACTGATAACCCCTTAAAGTATTATCAGATCTGAAAGGCATAACTCTGAGCAAAAAAACCTCTGCATGAAACAAAGAAAACTCGTCTAGTTAGTATTGATAATCCGCAAAGCAATAACAGGATACATTGGTTTGTAGCAAGACAATTTTGAAGATGGATTCGCAGTAAGGTCCCCTAGCAAGAAAGTACAAGTGATCCATAATAGTCATCCCACTCTCCACATCATTGTGTAGAGAAGGCCACCACGGGGCTGACTCTCAATGAAAAATTACCAAAGTACAATCAACTTGACAAGCTTTAGCGAAAGAGAAAACTTCCAAGTTGGCTAGCCGGTTCCCTGTGAAGGCTCCTCAGTTTTGGTCTCCTTTGGTTGGTTTTTAGTAGAAAACCCACTTAAGATCTCAACTTGAATTGGTCATGACTGGTCGGTTCCCTTCCCTTGGTCACTCCGGTTAGTCGGCTCCCCACCCGTCTGGTTGGTTCCGTTGTTGTCCGGTGCCGGGTTGGCTAGCCAGTTTCCTGTGAAGGCTCCTGGGTTTTGGTCACCTCCAGTTGGTTTCGGCTGGGTACTTAATAAAAAACCCACTTACGATCCCAACTTGGATTGGTCATAATCAATTCTTGGTCTAGTTGTTAGAATGGGGGCTTGGGGAGCAATGACCAGGGTTCAAATCCCTCAAATAACATAAAAATTTTAAAAGCCTCCCTTTATGGCTGAGCATTCAACGTGAGCCTCCCTTATGGCGGAGCATTCAACGTGAGCACTAGGATCTTGGACCTGATCAAGGGTCGAGATCGTGACAGGTGGAAAATATCTAAAGCAACATGAACCATAGGATCTCGGATTGACGGTCCAGATCACGAGCAACCTGGGCCATAGGATCTGTTACATATAAACTCCCAAACCATCTGCACCGTAGGATGCACCTCAAAGCAATGTGAGCTGTAGGATCTCGGATTGACGCTCAGGATCAAGAGCAACCTGGACCGTAGGATCTGTTATATATAAACTCCCAAGCCATCTGGGCCGTCGGATATATCCCCCAACGACTTGGGCTGTCTAGCCTGAACCGACGGCCGGATAGCGCCAAAACGTAAGAACATATACATATGTATGATGTATGATATACAAGTTATTTAGTACGTCATGCGACGCATGTTCCTACGGTGACACATTTCAAAACATTCTATTTTTTGTAAGATTTCTAAAAAAAAATCTATTGTTAGATTGAGGTGCTCTCCATCAGCATCTAGAACATGTTAAACCATTCTATTTAAAGAACAAGAGTATCTAGAACATTCTATAACATTATTATTTTACCATTTGCAAAGGTCAAATTTTTTTTTTTATTTTTTTCCCTAGATTTCCTTAGATTTTATGAGATTCCCCTAGATTTTGTAAGATTTCTTTAGATTTCCTTAAATTCTATGAGTTTTTCTTAGATTCTATCAAGATTCCCATAGATTGTCTATGATGTCATGAAGTTGTCCTTAGATCATCTTCAATTTCTATGAGATTTCTATAGATGCCCGTAGATTTGCCTAGATTTTATGAGATTGCTTTAACATCTGTTACATTTCATGTAATCCCCTTAAATTCAATAAAGATTTCCCTAGGTTCTTCAGGATTCCATTAGATTTTATGAGAATTCCTTAGATTGATTTAGATTTTGTGAGATTCCCTTAGATTCTCTAAGGCTTCATGAAGGTTTCTTTAGATGTTCATAGATTCCATTATATTTTATAAGTTTCCCTTAAATTTTGTGAGATTTTCCTTAGTTTCTAGAACATTCTAGAAAGTCTTGGAACATTTTAGAATGTTTTAGGAGCAGGGTTCTTTAGATTTCTATAGATTCCCCTGTGTTTTATGAGATTACCTTAGATATCGTGAGATTTTCTTACTTTGTACAACTTTCTAGAAAATTGTACAACTTTTTAAATTTATTCTAGAAAGTTCTATGTTCTAGAACTTCCTGAAAGCTTCTAGAAGATTCTAGAACCTCTTGAAAGCTTCTAGAAGGTTTTGGAACTTTTTGAAAGGTTATAGAAGGCCCATGAACTTTCTAGAACATTCCACAATTATTTAGAACATCCTAGAACTTTCTAGAGCATTCTAGAACTTTATAGCCAAGAATTGCAATGCCTATCCCTATTTGGATAGCCTCCTTATATGCTGATTGCATCGATGCATGTGGGATATATATACATGCCCTAAGTTCTATAACAATCTTGAACATTCTAGAACCATTATGTTTTGAGGTACTCTTAATAAGAAAAAAATATATATATTTAAGATTAGAAGTGTGGAGAGTTGTGTAAGGGGTTTTCTTTGGGATTAATGAGATTAGGGGCTTAAACCCACCCTAATACAAAAATTTTGACTAAAAAGTATGAGAATTCCTTGGGTTCTTTTAGATTTCATGAAATACCTTTAGATGGTATGAAGATCTCTTAGGACTTTCTAGAATGTCCTAGAACATTCTAGAATTCTAGGACATTCTAGAGAGTCCTGGAACATTTTAGAATGTCTTAAAATCAAGGTTTTCTAGATTTCTACAGATTCCCTTCTGTTTTATGAGATTGCCTTAGGTTTCGTGATATTCCCTTACTTTCTACAACTTTCTAGAAGATTTTATAACTTTTTGAATCATTCTAGAAGGTTCTATGTTCTAGAACCCCCTGGAAGCTTTTACAAGGTTCTGAAATTTATTGGAAGGTTATAGAAGGCTCATGAAATTTTGTGAGATTGCCTTAGATTTCGTGAGATTCCCTTACTTTCTACAAGTTTCTAGAAGATTTTTTAACTTTTTGAATCATTCTAGAAGGTTCTATGTTCCAGAACCCTGGAGCTTCTAGAAGGTTCTAAAATTCTTTGAAAGGTTATAGAAGGCTCATGAACTTTCTAGAACATTCCATAATTATTTGGAACAATCCTAGAATTTCCTAGAGCATTCTAGAACTTTCTAGCCAAGAACCACAATGCCTATCCTCATCTGGATAGCCTCCCGATATACTGAAAAAAGAAGCTCTTTTTTGCATCTATACATGTGGGATATATGTGCATGCCCTAAGTTCTAGAATGATCTTGAACATCCATTAGGATTTGGAATATCCTTAACAAGAAAAAAAGAAGTAGAAGTATATATTTAAGAATGGAATTGTGGAGAGTTGGTTAAGGGGTTTCTTTGACCCTGATGAGGTTAGGGGTTTAAACTCATTCTAATACAAAAGCTTTGACTAAAAAGTATGAAAATTCCTTGGGTTCTTTTAGATTTCGTGCGATAGCTTTAGATGCTATCAAGATTCTCTTAGAGTTTCTAAGGCTTCATGAAGGTTTCTTTCGATTTACATAGATTCCCTTATGTTTTATAAGATTCCCTTAGGTTTTGTGAGATTCCTTTTTTTAGAATGTTCTAGAACCTTCTATTAAACAATTCTAGAACCTTTTATTAAACAATTCTGCAACCTTCTAGGAGGTTCTAGACCATTCTAAAGGGTTCTAGAATCTTCTAGAAGTTCTAGAACTTTCTAAAAAGCTCCTAAATATTCCAGAACATTCCACAATTTTTGGAACATCCTAGAACTTTGTAGAGCACAATAGAACTTTCTAGCCAAGAACCAGAATGCCTATTCTCATCTGAGTAGCCTCCTTATATACTAGAAAATGAGGCTCTTTTTTGCATCTATGCATGTGGGATATATGTGCATGCCCTAAATTCTAGAACAATCTTGAACATTCTAGAACCATTAGGGTTTTAGCTAAACAAGAAAAAAAAAAGTAAATATTAAACAATAGAAGTGTGGTGAGTTGTTTAAAGGGTTGGTGTGGGGGCAATTGGTTCAGGGGTTCAATTCCCTTAATACATAATTTTTTGCTAGAGAATGGGAGATCCCCAAACAAATGGACAGATGAGATGGGCCACCAAAGGCTTGACCAAGGCTGCCAAGAAGCTTTCAGAAGCCATCAGATCCGACGGCCGAGATCGCAAAGGAGCAATTGGGCGGCTAGTAGCGGCTGATATATAATGGAAGCTTCCAGAAGCCACCACTCTTATAGTGCAAAGGGGGGCAAGTGAGTAGCAAAGTTTCTAACATTTGAGATTGCGATCGATCCTACGTTTTCTAACATTTGGACTGAGCTTGCAAAGTTTTAAAACTTTCTATTTTTAGACTGAGGTGCCTACCCATAAGCATCTAGAACATTCCAAATGCCGCCATTGGGGTGGTGTAAAGTGGGCCAGGTGAGTAGCAAGATTTTTAACATTTGAGGTTACGCGTCGATCCTACGGTTTCTAATATTTGGACTGAGCTTGCAACATTTCAAAACTTTCTATCGTTAGACTGAGGTGCCTACCTATAAACATCTAGAGCATTCCAAAATATTCTATTTTGATTGTTTGTAAAATTTCAAAGACTTTCTATTTTTGGACTGAGTTGCTTGTTCGTGAGCATCTGAGTATGTAGAACATTCTACTTTGCTTTTTTGCATTTTTTCAAAAAAACTTTTATTTTTAGACTGAAGTGCTTACCCACGAGCACCTAGAACATTCTAGAACTATCTAGAATATCCTATTTTGAGTTATTGCAAATTTTCAGAAAAAAAATTCTATTTTTAAACTGGGGTGCTTCTCCATGAGTATCTATAACGTTCTAGAACCTATCTAGAACATCCTAAACGGGAAAGGGAAAGGGAAAGGGAAAGGGAAAGGGAAAGGGAAAGGTAAAGGGCAAGGGAAAGGGGGTTAAAAAAAGAAAAGGAAAAAAGAAAATGTGTAGCAAAAATGAGAAATGGAGAAAAGGGAAAAAGAAAAGTGTGTACGAAAATGAGGAAAAGGGAAAAGAAAAAGAGAAATGCGAGATAAAGCAAAAGGCAAATGGAAGGGAAAACAATGTCGAATGGACAAGAATCTTTTATAGCCCAGCAATGCTGGCCTTGATTTTTATCCTATTGTTTAAATTTGGATTTTCTGGTCTGGAGGAAATGTTTTTGGAATTTTTTTTAATGATTTCTCTAAGGTTTTGGGGCTTTTGGCAGCCGGAAAAAAAATCGATATTCCAAAAATCGAGATTTTTTTTCCGCTATGATTTACATTTCCATTTTTCTGTTTCCAACCTCGGGCAGATCGATTTTGCCCCATTCTGATTTTCAGGATCCATATACCACGATTTACCCTCTTTCTCTATGCGTAGGGCTTCTCCGCCAGTGTCGTTATTCTTACCAGATTCATCATATTCATATTGAAGGATCAATCGTTCCATCGTATTAAAGGGTCGTTGTTCCAAAAGCTTTACGTTCTGCACCAGTAGAGGCCTAAAGAATATTTGCTTCATCGTCCTTCAGGTAAGGCCTTTGTCCTTTGTTTTAAGGGTTAGAAGCTTTTACTTGCAGGAGAGGCTTATGCTATGGAGCATGCAGGACATACCTGAGAGACTAGAGACCTTTGGGAGTTGCAGCTTACGACTTATGAAATGATTTTGTATGCTACATGTTGATGACATCATTGTGAAGCAGATAAGGCTTTCTTCGTGTGGCTACCTCAACTGTACTTCTTTATTCCTCTCATCACTGGATGTCACAGGTTAGACTAATTAAGCATTACCCTTGCTAGAAGGTAATTTCTGTCATCTATAGTTCAAATCTCAAAACTGCTGCAAATAAAATTCGTAATGCCAATTGCTTTTACACTGTGCAAGTATATGGTCACGAATTTGCTCTTTTCATTTGAAGTTTTTGTTTTTTAATTCTCAATTTCTCTGGAAAACAGGGCTCCAGTATGACAACTACAACACATGGAGTTGAGGGATGGCATTCTTTGGATAATCCATTTAACCTGAATGTATGCTGCATCAAACTGGTTCTGTTCATTTTTTCTTTCTTGCAAGGGTTATGGTGCTATAGTTGGAAAATTTCACTCTTAATTTGTGTAAATGTCGAGCCCTCATTTTTTGCAATTGATTTCTACATTTGTCTATTGTAGCGTGATTCATTTTCTTTTTCTATTTATTTGCAGATGGTTGTGCCACATTTATGGTTTGCTGGATCAGTATCGAAACCATAATGCATTTTTGTTGTTCAAGGTAAAGTGTGAATGTATCCCTTTGGCCATTGGATCAGCAAGAACATGGACTTTTCTTTCTGTTGTGCAATAGATTTGGAGTGTCTTACATATGAAGCAGGAGCCTGTAATTGAAACGCCATTTCGTCTGATATAGGTTTCTTTTTTCCAGATATTTTTGTTGAGGGAAAGTAGATGAAGAAGACTACATTACATGCTACAAACATGCAATTCTCTTTTATTTTTAAAGTTTATTTGTGGAAAAATGTGGAACAAGAAACTCTGAACCTTTAGGACTGAATGAAAAAAAACAGACAAGCACTTCTTTTCATATGTACAGGACATTTTTGCATTTACTGCAGTGGAGGTGTAGCAGTGGTCTTTTGCATCACTTCATAAGGCAAGAGTTTGCTACTGTGTTTGCTACTAACAGAAGTTGAGTTCAATGAGTTGGGCATTCAATGACTTTATCAGGTTTAGGATTGATGTACCGGATCAATATGTATAACAAAGCTAAGCTTAATGTTGCTGCCAGCCACCATGCGTTTGGTGTTAGAATATTAGTCCTATTGCACTTTTCAAATTAGGAAAGATGAAAATCTGGTGCTCTATGATTGATGATGAAGTGAGGCATGGCCTACAGCTACAACATATTTATGTTGTATATAATCAGACAATTTCAAAATGCTAAGTACTGAGGGTAAGCTCAATTTTTTGGTGTTAGAAAAGGTCATTGAAGATGCCTTCTTACACTAAAGCGACACATATGTTCGTGAGAAACTAATGGCAAGCAATAGCATGGAACATTTGTATGAAGGTAGTGGAGATACAATTTTAGATGTGATTGTATTCTATTCTATCTCATTCTAGAAGTGAACCAACTTTCAGGTATTTTCATCACGTAAAATGCAAGTATTGGCATATGTATCATTCTTTTATTTCTGTTGTTTTGAGTCTAATGTTGTCTTCGATTTTGCACAAGATTAGGCAGATGTTTTATAACCTCCTTGGATTTTTCTTCAAAAGCAGTCGTTCCAATGTCACGTAGAATATCTTGAAAACTTAACGTTATGTGTTCAATAGATTTCCTTGCTAATTTTGAAGGCTTCTTATTTGGTAGATGTGCAGCTTCCCATCGCTTAATTAAAAGCAATGTTGTGGAAAAACCCAGTTTGACGAGTGTCTTGGCACCCTCCGTGCATGGTATCTTGGCACACATTTTTTTCTTCATTTCTTTGTTGCTTTGGTAAAGTGGACAAATTTAAATTTCTTGGTAGTCTATATTGTTTATGCTTGCATTCTAATTCCTCCTATGTAGCCTGCATTTACTACTGCATTTTCTTCTCAGGCAAGGCAAACAGATTGTCATAGCTATGTTAAACATTTAAATCTTCCCATTTGATTTGCTTCCATATTTTATTATTCTTTTTCTAGGAGTCCTAGCTCTCCATCCACTCTCTAGCAAATGCAGTAATTAGATATGATCAATATTACGGCATTAAAGCAGGTTGGAGCATTTTTCAACAAAAAGATCCTCAACTAGGTAAAGCTATCTGATTGCAACTGTTGTGGTTGTATACTGAACAATAACTTCATATCACAGGAACTGTTCATGGTATTTCCTGTACTCTATACAACTATTGTATGGAGAATTCTGAATGCTTTTCATATTATTTGGGTGCTTCTGGGGAACTTAAGTTCTTACTGTTGTACATGTACTTAACATGTACTAAGAGGTTGTTGACTTTGGGAGCAGCATAGGTCCATGCTAATATTTATCGACACTATTTCTTGAAGTACTATTTGCACATTATTTGAAATATTGTTCATGGAGTCCATTCATGGCTCAATCCATAGGTGTAGACGGCATAAATGAAGACATCAACAGAAATTTAGTCAGAAAAGCTAATAACCTGACACATGCTTGCAGTTCGGCAATGGCTATGATATCAACTTTGGACAATGTTTTATATTCAAGTAGAACATACAGATTGTAAGGCAGGTTAGATCTTTTATGCATTGCATTTATAGCATTCTTCAGCGTATAAATTCATACTCTTCATATGCCCCACATTTTGGGCTAATTTATAAGTATGCTTGGCATGCAGTTTAATTTGATGTGGATCCATGTTTCTAACTTTATTAGTTTTTGCTCATACTTTGGGTATGCCTATCGGCGTACTGCTTTTTGGCAAACAAACTGAAGAAAAGACGAATACACAAACTTCTTTATCTTCTACACTAAAACAGGTCCTAGGTATCAAGTTGCAAAAAAATGAAAGCCAGGTTTCTCAAACACTGCCCACATGTGGCTAGACCAGAAAAGAGAATAATGATATTGGAGCAGTCAAATGCCCGGGAATGATTAGGTTCTGAATTTATAACATGTCAAACTCCTCCTGTATATTTGTAGTCCAACAATCATAGCTTCTGTGGAGAAATGATAAAACCTTTAGAGCTTCTTTTGAGTGCATATTTATGCATTGAAAACATCGTGTTTGCATGTATTTTTCAATTTTGAGCTTGGCAGATACAATGTCATAAAATTTATTGGTCCAAAGCAAACAACTTGACATCATCTAGCCAGAAGACATTCTCTCCAAATGATCAACCAAACCATTGATGACATTGTTACCGTTGTAGTTATATATATACATTCTCATTTTTCCTCTATGTTTTGGTAAGGCCTTTGACATATGAGACTGGGTATAAATAAACTAGAAGCCATGGTCATTGGATGTAACTGGATTCAAAGTTATGTCACAAATTTGTAGAATAGAATAGAATAGAATAGTTTTTTTTAACGTCCATGGAGACCAATAGGTCATGGGACCCATACAATGGGCTAGTACAATCATTACTACTAGGATTAAAAAACCCTGCCTCAAAAGGTTTTCAAGGGAAAAACCTTTGCAGTAATGATGATACTAGACAAGCGGAGATAATGACTACTGAGGGCTCAGTAATTGCTGACGTTTATCTAGAACCTCAAGTATGTATAATGCCAAGTCATGCACAGATGGTGCTCTGAGAAGTTGTGGAAGCGTGGAATGGAATGCTAATGTCAAAAAATGATTGGGACTATCTCAAAAGCGAGGGCAACTTCGGAGAAGAGTATGGCTTTCATCTTCAATAACATGGCAGAAGCAGGCACATAGTCTCGCTTCTCGCGGCAATTGCGGCGGCTCCCATCTATCTGTCTCAATCCAGAGTTTTTGTGGGACCCCGTGCGAATTGATGCAATAGCTACAAGCTTGTTCTGGACAATGAAGCAAGCAAATAAGCTTGGGGCCCCCGGTGCCAAGGTGGGATTTATGTGTGCATGGTAATGACCGGTTTTCACTTGGGCCAAAATAGCTGCGTCCCATATCTTTTGAGAAAAACAACCATTGAGATATTGTTGCAAAAGCTTCGAGGATCGAAGCTGGCAAGCATCGAGGCGGTCTTTCTGGTTGCACAACCCAAGCGGGCAAACCATGTAGTGCAATGCTCTTTCCAACATCGTTTCAAAGCCGAGGAGATTCAGCCATGGCAAGTGCAAGAAACGGGGATACCTAACATCATCCATGTGGTGCACCTTGCGGATATAGTGGAGATGGCGCTTCATGGCGGAATGTTGAAGAGGCAAAAACCTGTCTCTTGTAAAAGAATAGCATAGGGCACCGTTGTTTTAACTCCGAGGCTGTAAGTGAGAAAAGACTTTTGCACCCGCTCCAAGCTCTCCTAAGCACTAGCACTAATGGCAGGCCCCCACACTTCAGAGCCATACAGTAAAACAGGCTCTACCAAAGCCCGAAACAAGTGGGCTTTCCGTGGCCAATCATGAATTTCTGCGCGAAAACAATTGTTTTGCATTGCATAGAGTGCTCTCCATCCAGCAGCCACCCGCTTGGTAATACACTGTTCCCAAAGTGTGTTCTTACAGAATTCTACACCAAGATACTTGTAGCTATCTACAACTTCAACTTCGCGGCTATCATCTATCTATCTATCTTCTATATATAATAATAAAGGCGTTTTATGATAGTCTGTGCGCAATCTTGTACATTGAATTTTTTAACTTATTTTCGTCCCTTGATTTTGGCTTTTGGCGGTTTTGTTTATACGACGGTTCTGGCTCTCTTCTTCCCACAAATCTGGGCATCTTCCCACTTCTTTCCGCCATTACGCACTATTTTTTTCCAGATTGAGCAGGGATTTAGGCTGATTTTTAGGCTTTTTATTTTGTGGCTGCAGAACAGAACAAGGCACAGAAATGGAGACGTATTAAAACCCAGGTCGAGTAACGGCGAACCGGCAAGGAAAAGGGGCTTGAATCGAAGAATACTACTCAAAAGTAAGTCTATGAACAAAACCCTTTTCAAAAATGCAGGGCTAAAAGCGCACAGAATTCAATTCAGCAGTATATTGCATGAAAAAACACATTTTTTAAATCGAACACATTTGCAAGCTTTACGTTGATCGTGGTTCCCAGCATTTACGGCTCTTTCCAAAAGTTGTATGTCGTGTATCATCAGTGGCACATCGTTGTTCATTGCATTGTTCTCAGCAACAAAATGGAGATTCAATTCTTGCTCTAGGTTATTATATACTTTGACACTATGGGATTCAGTATGTATTTCACTGCTGAGTAAAATGTATTGCCTTCACCAGGCCAAGCTCTTATAGTCTTTAAAGAACGTCATACTGGAGACAAGATCTTGAACATTTTTCAGCAACGTTGCCTTGTATTATCCGATGATGGCAGGTGATATTTTCATCCAAAATTTATTGCATTTGTTTGGACCAGTATTTATGTGCTCAAATAGCTAGGTTACAGCACAATATGACATGTATATTTGCTCCAAAAACTGCTAATGAGCCTTCATAGATAGGATAAGATAGTCTTTTCTTTGCTGATGATAATGCACCTTTATCCGGAGTACCGGGACTCTGTCTAGGAGTGCTATGGGGGCATACCTTAGCTTTTTGCAGATTGGGTTGGTGCCATGTAGCTAGGCAATATGTGAGCACCTTGGCGAGCTTTCATCATTTCTGAAAGAGCTTACATTAGGCGATTTCCATAACGTAAAGGCAGCCAAAGGGCATGCTAGGAGTACTCGAGCACTTGATGCCACACTCATTTGGTCATCTATGAGCACGCTAATAGCATGAGGACTTGCGGACTTGACAAGAACATGTGTTGGCTTTCCGGGAGTTTTGGGTGATTGGCTTGTTATCGTCTTTGAACACGGAGTGCCGTTATGGCTGTAGCAATTTTGTCGCTAAGCTTTTGCCGCTTGTGCTTAATCGGCCAAAATGGTTTCGGCGTTCTTAGTTGCATCCTCTTTCTTTTTAAGCGGAGTTTCGACTTCATTGGTACTACTTGTCTAACCTTGTTTTCCCAAGGCCTTGCAGCCATCCACCTCTCTAGCCGACTCCATCCCCAAGGTGCTTTCTCGGGATCACAATCTATAAGCGTCTTGGCAGCTTCCTCACCCGTCTTCCATAGCTTATGTATATTGACATCATAATCAAGCTTGATTCCAAGACAAATAAATCACAAGTTACAAGAATTGAAATGAAAGGTGTTGGAAACACGGTGAGAAAATGCATATCCCAATGCTCGTTAGCGTTTAAGTCTTTGCTTCTTGTGTTTTCTCGCATTCTTGCTTGCATCTCTTCTGGCGATAAATTGCTATCGTTCCAATACTTGTTGGAATTTTGTCATTTATAACACTCTCACTCTTAGCATCACGGGAATTGCATTACGATTTGCAAGATAAACATAATTTTATTCATGATATGTTAGAAACTAGGAAAGAGGACCTTGGAAAATAGTCTTACCATAGCTTTTTTCCGAAGCTCCTGCTGCTTCAGTTGAAGCAGTTGGCGTTGGACTGCTTGGCCTTCCTCTGACATTCTGACCCGAACCCGAGCTTGAACTCTAACCAGGGCTTGAGCATGCAATGCCGTCTAGGTATATGGATTCTAAAGAGCGTGAGAGTCAAAAATATAATGTAAAGCAGCCATCATTCTTTGGAATGCAGTTGATGCCAGTTATTGCTAGATAAAAGCATATGCTGAGAAAACATGCTCTTCGATTTGGTTCTCATCCAAACGGGTGCAATATGTTAGCTTTGTTGATATAAAAGCTGATATTTTTTTATATAAGATGCCGGTTTAATACATTAGAGTACTGCGTGATTTATGCATTGCTGGAAACAACAGAGGTCTTATTGCTTATTATTTTGTCTTGATGTACAAGCATGCAGTGCAATTCAAGCCGAACTGATCTCTGTAGTCAAACCAAAAAGGCCAAGATAGCTCGAAATAGGTACATGTACTCTGAGAAAGATGGGTATTAAAAAATAATGGGTCATATTATGGTGGACAATTTTGTTGAAGCAGAGTTCAGTTCAGAGTCTTGGCCATGATATGATGTCGCATTTCTTCCCAACCTGTAGAAACTCTGAACTCTCTCATGCATATTGTCAGGGTATATCTCGATCTGAAAAGCAAAAGTCTTCAAAACATGTCTTCAGATTTTGTTTTCAGCAGTTCATGAAGCCAAAGCCAAGCTGCCAAACCTCTAGCTTTAAGAAACCTTTTGGATTCAGATATCTTTCCTTGCAGATATGTGGGTTTGATTCAGATAATCATTCCAAAGGTTTGAGACTACCTGCTAACCATGAGCTAAATTATCATACATTTATGCCATCGCATGAGACACAAAGTGATCAGTTTTCAAAAGTGATCAGTTTTCTGTTTGTGCTAGAGAAGGAGCTCATGCCACAGAGTATTCTCTGACACTTTTTGGCTTGAGGCAGATGTTAACATACACAATGCAATTATATGCTAGCAACACCTTGGCTTTGAAGCAGTTGCTCGGCATTGGCATTCCACAGACATGATTTCGTCATTTTATTTTCCAGGTAAAACATTAGTCGTTCTTCGTTATTGCATTGTAGCTGTACATAATATCTACTGAATTATATATCATTGTAGTAGTACATGAAATATAACACTTACACAAGTAGTCTGCTAAGTCCATTTGCCTTCATATTCACATATTCTTCTTATTTGCTGATGGAAGGATTTGGTGCATAAGGTGAGGTTTGATTCTTAGGGTTTTGGAGTTGTAACAGCAGCGGCATTTGTGAGTTTTGGAAAAAAAATTGGGAAGTTATTTGGAGTGTCCATTTCGGGAGGAGAAGGTGACAAATTAGCAGCAGATTGAATGGTTGTTTGGACAAAAATTGGAAGAGAAAAAAGGGCATTTCTCAGCTCACTCATATGTGCATATCCTTGATACCAGTATATTTCATTGTGTAGCGTTGCAATGGAGGGGAAATTTATGTAGCAGATTGCTTTTGCAGGTTTTAGATCTAGCACAGAAAGAAAAAAGGGTATGAACTACATTTTGCATTTACAGATCTGTTTGTGTATCTTAAATTTTCAGGTATGGCCTATTCCAAGAATGGAGAAACACTTAAAGGAACTCAAAAATTCGAGCTTTCAACGCTTGGGCTTCTTTGGTTTTTTTGTTGTTTGACTTTGGACAAAGTTGAAGCTCTGTTATTGATGACTATTATTGTCTTTTCAATAAGGATAGTCCAACATTTCTATATTGTTTATTGTTTTGTCCCTTTTGGCGTATGGAAAGAAGAATTAGTTTATTTACACTTGCCCTTTTGTTAGAGGCCATATATTTGCTTGCCACTTTTGTGTTGTGATAATGACTCCCACCTTGTGCCTTAACCTTAAAGCAATAAATCCATGCATGTTCACTCTGCTGTTAGATTCATGCACTTGAGCTTGACATATCCATTACTTGTCACCATCCAAATTCTTGCACATTTTGATCCTTTATCTTTTAATTTATAACTTGGGGCATTGTATTGTCTTTGCAAGTGACAGATCGCATTTCCAAAGGTGACACATAATTCTTCAATGGCTACTTGGTTAGAAGGTAGTGAATGTATCCCCAAATGATGTGCTCTCTGTGTCAAATCTATATAGTAAATGATGTAGAATTAAGTTCAAGGTTTGAGGTGCCATCCCCAATACTGCAAAGTGAACCATGTAGGGTTAAATCAAGTACACGGTTATAAGACATCACTCATGATCTAACAAGCTACAAATGAAAGTTTTAACACAAAATGAAATAAACGGTCCAAATGAAAGTTTTAACACAAAATGAAATAAACGGTCCAAATGAAAGTTTTAACACAAAATGAAATAAACGGTCCAAATGTGCACAGACTGTCGTTGTATTTCTCTACTTACATGACACTTTCACAAAAAGACATAGACAAAATTTATTTTCCCATTTCCTAACAAAAAATTACTAAAGACTGATAGCGTCGGTCTCTGTCATTTCAAGAAGATAATGATTGTCCTCATATAATCAACCTGAAGCCACTTTTAATACAATTTCAATATTTTTATGCCCGACAAAAAGCCCAGCAACGCTGGGCACTTTTTCTAGTAGTACATAGGGGGAACATTGTGACGAGAAGATTGAACTACCAAAAGCTTGGTCTTTTGGAGATTAACACGCAGACCTGTGTTCTCACAGAAACTGTGCAGAGCATGTAAATGTTGCTGCATACTAGCAGCGGTATGTGCCAGAAGTGAAACATCATCAGCATACATAAGTTGCCTAATGACATAGTGTGCCAAATGTGGACCTCCGCCGCCATGATTATCAAGCCATTCTTCCAATTGATCAATGTACAAGCCAAAGAGTGTAGGAGATAAAGGGCAACCCTGACGAACTCCAATATTGCTAGTGATTTGAGTACCTGATGCTGGAAATTTAGCAAAAACCCTTTCATAGAGCCGATAAACTGCATTTTGAAGATCTTGTGGAACCCCAAGTGCCTGCAAGCGCTGCCAAAGAAGCTCGCGTGGTACTGTATCAAAAGCAGAAGTAAAATCCACAAAGCAAGTAGATTGAAAAGCAATACTTTCAATATATAATATCTTTTTGAAGTAAATGTGAATTACATTATATTTATCATGTTGTTGTCCTCTAACTCAAAGTATAAGTTCTCCATGTTCATGGGCAAAAAAAGGCACCATTAGAACATCCACTAATTAGAAATCAAGGGTTAAAAGTACACAACTACCTAAGAAGTTTTTCTCCCACAAATATTGTGCCTAGGTATGTACATTAAACACATCCAACATGCTTGGTATACACGATTTCTCATGCTTCGCATTCTTGGACGCCTCGACAACCCTACCCCTACAATCCCTACTAAGCCCGGCAACGCCGGGCAATGTTACTAGTTATATTAGATTTATGAAAAAGTGATTTCTATTATATTAGATTTATATAAAAGTGTCTAATCTGAACAGGTTTTTATCCCCATGGGATGGGCCTATACATAGTGCGACTATGGGCAATCTCAAACTCGAGACATACAAGTTCTAACTAAGACTAGCGCATTACCACTAAAGCAAAATCCCAAATGCATTATAAATCCAGTATGTATGAACAAAAAATAGAATAGCTCTATAAAACCATTTGAAGCAAAAAGAAAAAAAAAGGAACTTGTGATAAACTAAAGAACTACCAAATGCTCCATCTTGAAGATACAAATAGATGAAACAAGTGCAAGGTATTGCTCATAGCCCTTAGTGTGATAACGTTCGAGAAGGATTTTTCGTTCGTCCTTCATTTAGTCGTAATTTCGGTAAAATCCAAGGCTTGATGTTTATTTGCTTAGCATGTGTTGTATTTCATTGGTTTGCAAATGGTGTAGTATCATGATCTCATTTTGCTCCATAAGTTGAAGTACGTTTTTATCCCAGGGGATGCACTTATACATAAAGTGGGTATGGCATCTATGTTTGAAAGGTGGCCAAAAACACCCATTTGTATACGCATTATTGAAAGGCATTTTGACCCCTCCCACATTAAATCTATACTAGATCACTATTTAAAAAAAAACCCAAAACCCCCAGAGTACACATATGCAAATGGCTCAAAGAACCCCTCTTTCATAAACCCTCATGGATTATACGCCAATCAAATATTCCTATGTGAAAATGCTTTCTTCCAATTCAGATAAATCAAGGCATAACTCCCAGTATCATCAGTCGAGAAGTATGAATCTGATATTGCAAGAAGCCATGAAATTGTAGAATTGACGCAGTGAATTTGTTCTTTCTTGCTTCACAATCATAAATAAATAAATACCTTGCAATAAAGCATATTGAATTGGAACTATTGAATCCAGGTCTGTTGATTAGAAAATATAAACAATCCCATGTGTTCATGTAGGTAAAAAAAAGTTCCAAGCTCTCCAAATTTTAAGCTTCTTTCCATATGAAGAATAGAGCCTGCCAATAGGATTTTCTTCAATTTCCAACGAGTTAAGTGGGTGACGATGGACCTTGATAGATGTCATGGAGCATATTTTCTTGCTCCATGATCTCTAGCACACCTTGAAGTAGTAGAAATGCAAAATGGCTCTCTCTTTGCTCTTGTAATATGTGCAATCGATTCCCAATAGAGCTGCAGATGAAGAGGAAGATCCGGATATGCAGATCTAAAGCCGATTTAAACAAATTCATAGAAAGACTGTAGTACAAAAAGTAGAAAACAAGTTTTTGCATGCAGGATTGAACATGATGCACATGTAACGTACTACATGTGTCACAATGAGATGCAAGTTTCCTTCATGAAGTGATGAGCAAGGGAAAGATCATCCTATTCATTCAAAACCAATTTCCTGACAAACTTGGTCTTCATTCCAGAATACATTGTAGAATATACCAAATCGACCCAATTGTTGGGCAAGCCCTTTAACCATATTGAACTCAAATAGTCGAATATTTCAAGATCTCAATTAAAATTTGTATTGTCGATATAGATATATGCATAAAATTCTCTAGGAATTTTTTCGACAGCACATTAACTCAATCATGAATTTTAAATTTGAACTAGAATAAATATT
Organism: Isoetes taiwanensis; assembly: GCA_021234155.1. Taxonomy (NCBI): domain Eukaryota; kingdom Viridiplantae; phylum Streptophyta; class Lycopodiopsida; order Isoetales; family Isoetaceae; genus Isoetes; species Isoetes taiwanensis. Next base: position 20,026,420 of record JAJEKV010000014.1, read on the forward strand.
CTTTACCCTGGAATTTGGCCCAGATTCCACTATCAGAAGTCGCAGTTACCTCGGTGGCATAAATGTCTTAAAGAAATATCTACCCTAACCGAATGTATGATTCCACTATCTATCTATCTACTATAGCAAAGGCAGTTCTTTCACACCAAGATCTACTCCATTGTTTTAATTCATGTCAAGATCAAGAGAGCAATTGTTGTTGCTGCAAAAAGACGGGAGGAATCCCCTGACAGTTAAGCGGCTATTTATAGCATCCACATCCTTATCCAAAGCAGAATTCGATGTTCAAATACCTCCATTAGTGGAATCACAGAAAAAAAGATACATTTTGAATGCTCGAACAAGATTGGCCCATCTTCAACTTCCAGGCATCAATTGACCCGAGTAGAATCTGGGCGTTTGGCCAACATAAGACCAATATTATTTTTTTGATAGGAAAGAGTGTGGTTCATGCACGTAATGGAAATCTTGTTGGAAATCTTGTTATTGGTAGGAAGCTGGCTATGACGTGGACATTTGATATACATGTAGAAAGAAAGGCTGGCCAACACCCATGCCGTGTAGGGCAAGCTAAAGCCAATTTGGGGCATATTAAATTAGGACTTACGGCGTGTCCCAAAACCGGCAAAGCTCCGAGCACCTTCCTTCGGTCGGTGGTGGTCGTCACGTCGTTGTCTGAATAAGTCTCGCCCCCACATTTTTTTTTTCCTTCCGGCTTGATCTTCCTTACTTTTTGGCATTCCGGTAGCCCCTTTTTGTCTGGTCTATCTCGTTTTGACGGAATGTTCAAGCCCTCTTTGTAGCTTCTGGGAATCTCTCTGCAAGAAAGAAAGGTATAATAATGCTCGTTGTTTTATTCCTCCCCTTCTAGAAACATCTTACTTTGGTAGAAAGGGAGTGAGCAAAGTGTAAAGAAGAAATCGGCCCTCAAAAGCCTTTGCGCTTGCTTGCAAATCGTCCCCAGATCCAGAAAGACTTTTCTAAAGATTTCCAGGTTTGTGAAATTTAGGGTTTTCGAGTTAATTTTTCTCTTTTAGTTTCGTTCAAGTTCTTGGGCAGTAACAACGGAGCTATCTTCTGTAAATATGGCCGCATCCACTGCCCAACCTGTTGATGAAGCTGCGAATATGCTTCAAAACCTCAAATTAAAAGATGGTTCCAAGGGAGTAGATTCGTCGCAAACAGATTCTTCAAACGATGGAGATAGGTATGCTTCTCATTCGGAAACAGTAGCTGCTATAGAGGAGCCAGTTGCAAGCACCAGTGAGGCAACAAGCCTGATGAAGTTTATAGAGGTTTATCCAACACCAGCAAGCTATGCTCCTCAGGAATATGTTTATGACTATCAGGGACATGGAGACTGGCAAGATTATTCCCAGTATAACATTGGTGTGCATCCCCCTGTCATGTATAACGATGGTGGCCCAGTGATGTATCTACCTCCAGGTTATAACCTTTTCTCTCCTCCATATGCTCAGTTTGGTGGAGATGGTTGGTACTATACGCCTGGTGGATATCAATACCCCGTTCCGGTGCAAGGAATTGCCCCAGGTGTGCCCTATATGATGCCTGGAATTGTAGCAGGTGACTATGGTGCTGATGTTTGCCCTTTTTATCAACAAGCTGGAGTTTTCCCCCATTTTCCAGCAACAGGAGAACCTCTTTATGGGGGAGAGGCAGCATCCTTCTGTCAACCAATGTTGCAGTGTTTATCTCCACCTGTAATGATGGCTGCAGATGGACCTGGGTTTGTAGGGGATGTTGGTCCTGCATGTTCTGTTCCACTTCTGATGACTTCAAGAACTTATTCTCCAATTGTTCATTACCCTAGTGGGTTCGTCCATTTGCCTGCTCAGAATCCAACAATACCTGAGAAGAAGTTTGGCTATGATGCTGATGGAAAAGGTAATGGTTCTGCTTGGCTGGAGAAAAAGCCTGGAAAGAAATCACCTCAGGTTCTTTCCCAGCCTATATCTCCTAGACCAGATGCCCCAGTATATGTTCGGAAACAGGTGCAAACAGCCTTAACCGCAACTGAGACTCCAACAATATTTAGCGAACCAGGGAGGCAGAAAACGAATTTGTTGGGGAGCAGAGTAAATGGTTACACTCAAGGATTTGAGCATAACAAGCCAAAACTGGGTTTGTTTTTTCCACCAAGCATGAATATGAGCTTTGATGCCTTGAATGAACAGGTTAGGGGGCCACGTGCATTTAAAGTAGTCAGAGATGTTTCCCAGGATGGCACATTGAAAGGAAGTGATTACAATAAGCCAGAGTTTGCAACCTCATATGAGGATGCAAGGTTTTTCGTAATTAAGTCTTATAGTGAAGACGATGTGCATAAAAGCATAAAATATGGTGTTTGGACCAGCACAACAAAAGGAAATAAAAGATTAGATGTAGCATATCAGCAGGCACGGGCAAAGGTTACTAGTAAACCAGGGTTGCACTACCCATTATTTCTCTTTTTCTCTGTGAATGGTAGCGGGCAGTTTTGTGGAGTGGCAGAAATGACTGGACCTGTAGATTTTATTAAGAGCATGGGTTTCTGGCAGCAGGACAAAAAATGGAATGGTTGCTTCAATGTTAAATGGCATATTGTCAAGGACATCCCCAATAGACAATTTCGCCATATTGTGTTGGAGAATAATGATAATGATCCTGTCACAAATAGTAGAGATACTCAAGAAGTAAAGTTCAAGCAGGGGATTGAAATGTTGAATATTTTCAAACAGTACTCACATAAGACTTCTTTGCTTGACGATTTTGAGTACTATGATAGCAGGGAGAAATCAATGGAAGAGAAGAGACACGTTGAAGACGGGTCGCCAAACAATATTTTGCAGGTACATAAGGCTCCGCAGAAGGAAAGTGGGAAGAATGAAATTGTGGTTGATGATGATCATCCCAACTGTGAGAAAAATGAGAGAATTTCTAAAGCTGATGATGTTGAGAAAGATGTGGTCAAACGATCCCTGCAGAAGACAACTTGGACAAGAATTCTATCAAATGGAAAGGATGAAGTCCTCAGAAATACCCAAGACTGCAACAGTATGGCATGTAGATAAAAAGGATGAAGTCCTTGGAAATACACAATATAGCATCTCGTTTGGAAGTAAATTACAACGCGGTGGTTTGGAGGAGGGTGTGATTATGCTGGTGATACGCATAGAACTTATGTGGAAATTCTTTTAACAATTTTTCTATAGCGCTGTACAATGTCATACATAAACATTAGTGATAAAGAGAAGCTCACCATTGCAGGTGATATCCTTCACCTAGGATACAATAATTTCTTTCTTTATCTTTGAAATATCTATGGCACTTGAGGCTATGTGCTTTAGGAATAGGTAATGAAGCAGACTTTTGGAGGCCAGCAGGTACATATTTTATACTAAAGAGGGCAGGTCCGACCTATTTTATGTCAAAGAGATCAAACATTGTGAATAATTGTAATAGATATTTCTGGAAATAATAAAATCCATATACTTGAAATATGTTGATCTCCAAAAACTTATGCTGGTCTTTCTTCTGGCACACTTTTAATGGGCAAGTCAACGACTGAAAGGTATTTTTATTTGAAGGTTTGGGACGAATGAAATGGAAAATATTTTCCTTATTAAACGTCTTATAAATATTTTTTTTTATGTATATTCTATTAGTGCTTGTGTATAGATTGGGGGAAAATATGGAACCCCCTCAAGAACCAATTGCTCCATGACAGCAACAAAGATGTCTTTGTTGTTTAGACAAATGTTAGTTTCTTTTCTTGCATTTTTAAGGACTTCGTTTATAATTATCGTTTATTGGGTGTATTATCGTATATTGGCCATCAGATGACGACACCTTCTGCGGAATATGCTGGCTGGGAAGATCCGAGCCACTGGCATCGGGTCAGCATGGGGTCAAATTGACCCCAATTAATAGGGCCGCCCCTTACACAATACCATGGGTTAAGATAGTATTTAGGCACAGTGGTACCCGTACAATATAGCGGCACATGAATACAGCGGCATGGCATAACAAACACAGCAGCAGCATTCAAACCCCAGTTCCAATCCCAGCCTGGGGAATCGATTCGATTCCATCAAGTTCGATTCCGGCGAACTGGGGCGTGCTATTCTACCTCCACTCTTCAGATAGAGGAATACTACTTTCATTAAAGTGGAAGCTTGGAAATTGAATCTTTAGGCCTTAAGCTGATGAAACCTATTGACATAATTATTGAAACAGGGGAGAGTGAAACATTTCTGCAAAAAGCTATCGAAACTATAAACCAGATTCAAGGAAGCCAAGATGCTGTCAAGGAACTACAAAAGAACTTACTTGATTTACATCAGATTTTCATAGACGTTGGTGAAAAACATCAAAGAAGGAAAGCAAAAATGCATGTGCATAGCTCCTATAATCCGGCATAGCTCCTATAATCCTTCTGATTATCCTTGTTATTATCTTAGTCCCAGCTCTGACAAAGCTCGTGACGAATAAAAGCGCTCGACTTCAAGCAAATTCCACATAGATCCTCAACAACAGAGCATCTGGGCAAGAAAAACACTGCCAATCTGTCGCACAGCTGCACGAAACAAAGATGAAGGTGTTCATGCTTGTTGATACGCTCTGGTTCAAAGGCAAACATGGCCGAAATTTGAAAGCACAAACTCTCAAGATCCCAATGAAGGTTTCTACAGGTAGATACAGTTGGATTTCCTTGATTTGAAATGTAAAAGCCCAAAAGCTTGCGATATGGCCTTATAGTTCTAAGACCCAGTTACATGACCCAGGGTTGGAGAATTGAACCCCAGTTCACCAGAAACCTAGCGATGCCTTACAATCCAGATCTATCTTAGTTAACTAAGCGATAAGGTACACAACAAAAAGTTATGAACTGGGAAGGAGCAAGACCTAGAACCGCCCAATCTTAGTTCGGCCAGGGAAACAGATGCAAGAAAGCAAAACACAAAATTATTGGTGGTCCTTGAAATAGGTGAATGCCTCCCCGACCGCTTCATGGCCATCCCGACACCTGCAGCAAACAGAATTAGAAGGGGCTTCTGCTGCTCACCATCTGCCCAAGGCCCATCCGCAACTCCACCTTCGGCATCAAGAAATACACCTTCTTACTAGAACCCAAATGCCAGAATCGAGTTCATACGATCTGAGATACGAATACCTCCACAAAACTTCTAAAATCTTGAGTTATAAAAGTATGCTTTTTGATCACGGCAACATTATCTTTTGTTTTTCTCTCACTCCTTTTCTTGGGTTGCCTTTAATAAGATGGATAGATAGATAAGCAGCTCAGAAAGTGGGTTTTAGCATCTTGTAAAGATACTAGTTATTGTGAACAACGTTGCTTGGCAAAAAGTTTGGGAGCATATAAAGTTTCATCTCCACAGTTTATGGAACTTCCATACACAATCATACTACATGGATCTTCTTTCTTATGTATATTTGAGTTTGATACTCGTTATAGTGACCAACGTTGCTTAGCAGAAGCTTGAGAGCATATAAAGTTCCATCTCCAAAGTTCATGGAAGTTCTATGTTGCTTTCATACACAACCATATTACATGAATCTTCATTCTTATGCCATATCCTTTCACCTTCAAAATAATCGTGGAGTTTGCATGATCCAAAATTCACTCTTCCAAAACTATAGAATCCTATCTTTCCTCATGCATTCTTCTAATTGTTGTCTTGTTGGACTCATTTCTTTTGTAAACTTTTTGTGGTCCTTTAGTAGCTTGGGATAAACTGTAAAATCATTGTGTAATAATAGTATTGTTGCACAGAATATTACCCCTAACATTATCCCCTGTTTGTGCTCTCACTGTGTGCTAATTCTTGATCTGAACTACTTCAGATTAACAAATTTGTAGTAATCTAGAAATATCAGCAGATCGTACAATGATGGGGCTAGTTTTAATGTGTTTGTTAAAAACTTTTACATAGGGGACAAATAGAATGAAACAAAACCAATGGTGTTAAATGGAATGAACAGTACAGAAGAATGAAGGAGGTAAATATTGTGAAGAATACCAAACCAATGGTGTTCGCAATGTAGGATATAATCATTGAACTGCCAGAATCTTGCGAAATCAACAGCTATTGCAGCAAAATTTAATGGTTATATGGCAGGAATGTGTCCAACTTATCATAACGAGTCTTGGACATGATCCATTGATCTTTGAATCTTTTTATTTATGAGAGTTTCCGCCATCAAGTCCTTCATAGCCTGCAATGGCAGGGAAGAAGGAGTCAGGCTCCTCCCCTTTAAGAGATGATAATGAGGAAGACAACATCTTATTCCAGCTTGTCACAAATATGAAGAATGAATTCATCAAACTGTGGGTGATTATAGAAGATCTGTATGCACAAAACAAAGAATTGAAAGCTCAAAATCTAGAGCTTAAAGTTCTTCTGTTCGAATTCATTCTAGAGCATGGCAAACTACCCAGGTATCAGAGCTGCATACAAAGATGGTTGATTTGGTGGCCTAAGCTACCAAAGAGCAAATGTCATTGTGCCATGAATACATTTTAAATGTTACTGCATTTCACATACAACGGAGAAACTTTGGATATGGTAAGTCAGTATAAATATCTTGGTTTGGAATTCAGTGCAAATTATAAATGGAAAGAGTGTATCAAGAACGGGTAGCAGGAGGGAAAACGGCTTTGTATGGTATGCTCAGACGATGCCGTAGGACTTCATGGGGGTTGAAGAGAATGCTCTTTAAAACTCTGGTCCAAACAGTAGTATTGTATGGTGCTCTGATATGGGGGGCTGCTTTGTCTAAGGGATTATGGAAACATGTTGAGAATATTCAGAAGATATTTTTGCTAGAGGAGCTGGGCATCAAACATCAAACACCATATCCGATTATATTGGCGGAAGCGGGTTTATTACCACGAGAAGCAAAGGCACTGATCCAGACTATCATCTTTGTGAATAGATACACATGCTAGATGACGATCGGATCCCAAGGAAAGCCATGGAAACATCCGCAAGTACGGGCTGGTATAAAGATGTATTAGATTGGGCGGACAGTTGGGGGATGAATAGAATAAGCTGGCCAGACTCGGAAATAGGGGTGCGTGACATGGTGCAATCACAAGCGTTGAAGCAGATCTAGGATGAACCTGGTACAAAAATGACATATTACATGAATGATGTGAATATGATGCTTGTGACCGATCAAACGTATCTTCATGCTCGTATCCCACGACAAGTGAAGCAGACCTTTGCACGGTACTAAGCTTCAAATAGAGATGGGTAGATGGATTGGCACTCCAGGGGAAGAACGGATTTGCTCGATGTGCACTAGTAAAGATATCGAGGATGAAGAGCATGTATTCCTATCATGCGCAGCATATGCAGAACTCAGAGACACATTTGATATCAGGTTTCGTAATTTCCATAGTCTCCTGGACATGGATCCAAAATAATTAGGCTATTACCTCAAAAAGGTTGAGCCACATAGACTTTTTTTGCTTCAAATACAATCTGACAAATAAAATGTAACTGTTGCTCCATGATCTCAAAGTCCAAAGGGGCATGATAATAAATATTATATTACATTATTTTATTGAAAACATTTGAGTAGCAAGCTAAAGCTCAAAGTCTAAAGATATTGAGTTTACCTGAACATGAAGACGAGGAAAAGAGCCACAGACATGAGGAATAAACTTTACTAATCGCACATAGCCATAATGACTTTAGCTAAACTGGCCTGAAACTAATCTCAAAACCTTCTTCGATTTATCTAAATTCTACACATTTTCTCTCACATACTTTCTAACATTTAGATAAACTAGCCCTAAATTCATTCTAAAAATTTCTGTCGTGTGGGCACAAAAAACGTTAAGCTAAAAATATTATACTTTTTCCCAATTGTTTCCATTTATTTTGATCATTTTAAATTTGTGAAATCATTCTTAAAAAAAATGCAAGCTACATCAGTCTAGGCCTCAAATTATATCATGGATGCTAGGAAGAAAATTAGTAATCATATATTTCTTATTATCTATAATTACTTTAGCTAAACTAGCTCGAAACTCATTCAATTTTTTTCGATGGTTTAGTTAAACGTTACAAACTTTCATTCTCTTACTTTCTAGCATTTGGCTAAAGAGCTCAAAAATTGGTGTGGTCCCAAAAAAAGTTTTTTTTTTTTTTGCAATTTTCTCCATCTAATTTAGCCAATATCTCTTGAGAATGCGATAATTGTTTATGAATAGAATAGAATACAATTATAGTCCTTAGTGCCTTACAATCAATCTTCATTATATAGTAATTTAATCTACATTATATAGAACTGCATATAATTCCTAAGGCCAATCTTCCTAAGGCCAGAACTGAATATATTCCTAAGGCTAGAACTGAATATATTCTTAAGGCCAATCTTCATTATATAGAGCCCTACAATCAATCTTCATTATATAGTAATTTCCTATAGCTGTTTGGAACCTAGTATCTGCTCCCTTTGACCATTTTCCTGTGCCATGTGCGTCATATCCTAGATATTTGTATGTTGTTGCTTCTTCCAATTCTATATCCATATATTTGAATGGTTTGTGTCTGGCTTTGACGCCAAAAGTGACTATTTTCGTCTTGGTCAGATTCACCGTTAAGCCCTTGTTGCTACAAAATTCTTTTAGGAGCACCAACATTTTATGCATCCCCTGAGATTTGGTGGCTATCATACTCAAATCGTCTGCGTATAGCATCACTGGGACCCTTGTCTATCCCAGTGTGACGCTCTCTGAATATATATACGACCCCCGGCCGTATACATACGGGGACTTTCCCCTCCCATGGCGACCATCTCGCCATGAGCAGGGCCCTCCGTCTGACCCGGGCCATCTACGTAGAGATGCTCGAGTGAAGGGCACGGAGGTGTCATTCGGCCCACGCCTTCGATGGGCTTCTACGTCGCGGAAGCATGAATACAAGGGTTAGCACACAGCATAAATCATATTTAAATCACCACCACGAAGGGTGGCGCATCTATCCAAATACCAATGACAAAGAATATGCATCTAAAACTAAGAAAACACCCCAAACCTCAGGTTCTACCCCGGCTCAGACTCCAGTGAGGATCGACTGACGGCTGGGCCTCGAGAGATCAGCAGACCGAGTCTTGGCATGGCGTTGGCTGGCATAGAACATCGGCTAGGGTTGTCCACTCCATCCGCCCCTCCTGTGCACACTTTGCAGATGGGTCGATTCACGCTATGGCTTCGCTATAGCCTTCCGGAGACGCAGACTCAAGGTATCACCCTATTGAGCCTACTCCAGGGTTCATGACGCCCCGCTCCGATGAGGCAGGTCAGGGAAGCGTCCCCTTCCAGGATCACAGTGGTTCCATGGGTGAGCTAGAGAACGCGTGCCGCTTCAGCGACCCCCGCATCCGTACCCAACTTACTCACCCTAAATCTACTCAAAGTGCAAGATGCTCCATACGGATCACACCTCTACACCCAGGGAGTGTCAGACCCATACCCGGCCCTCTACGTGACCGGCTATCAGGCCTAGCCCACTGTAGGAGTCTCAGGAGCCTTTTATGTTCGTGCAAGACCCCACCCCCACTTCACCACTGTGTCCCTTATCTGGTGCTAAGCCAGACCATAGCATCTACGACCCGGTGGTCTCTTGTACACAGGCCGCAACTAGTGGGAATATTACAGGGCTCTATCTAGGAGCATACTATCATATTTGAGCTCAGAGGTCTCTACCCCCCCTTTAAACCCCTGTTTAATGGAAGCTACCGAAATACTTCATAGATACATCAACCAATTCCTTAACAGAGCACCATTCATAATTGAAATGTAATCCTACTTACCAGAGAAGGGTTAATTTCAACAAAGGCAATCAGAAAAGAGAGTACTACAGTACTATCCTACAATTCACAAGCTAAACTACCACTAACCCGTGTTTCGGCTGGAACCGTTATCGTGGGGTGCTTCCATAGTGCTGCAAGTAGGGTGGCAGCAACAGCTAGTGGTGGTTCAGTGATTTTGGTGAGGTCTGCAACAGTCCTTGGGCGCTCAGCTGCTCCTTGGGCGCTCAACTGGTTCGATATTGGCTGTTATGGGGGTGGTGATCCACCTAATTGGATCCAAATAGCAATCACCATGCTGGCCAATCGAGTTTGGCCAGGTGGCGCCTTCCTAAACCATAATTGGCTTAATTATTATTAATTTCCTTAATCATAGGTTATTATCCTTAATGATTTAATCAACATAGCTAAATAAATCCCTTTTAGGTCAACCCCCTAGGTTACCATACTCCATGGTGGCGTATCTATACTGGGTGACGTGTCCATGTATTCATACATATACCATATAAATACTTGGAACGTCACATTCGCCCCTCCTTAGAAGTAATGCTGTCCTCAGCATTAGGGTTAGATACACTTATAGGGTATGATATTATGAAGGAAGGTAATCCCTTATTTCCGAAGGTAATATATATTAAAAACTTTAAAGTTGAAAACAGTTTAAGCACCAAGGTGCATTTCACATGATTATCATAATCAAAAAGTTCAAGGACCTAAGTCCAATACCAACATGAGAGTAACAGCAAAACATGATGTGTAGACAAAATAAAACTGAAGAAATCGGGCCATCAGCAACCCTCTAACATGGGCAGGTCACGTACTGCTCACTGGCCTGCACATGTCAGTCTATTAGTATATAGAATTAAATTGTGGTTGAAGGGACCACCCCCTTAAAATAAATAAAAGAAAATTCTATCTACCTGGGAACCTATCATGTCTATGGTTTGCAATTCATTGCAGCATAGGGAATGGTCAAGTTCCCCTTATAGCCGAGATGAACGCGGCCTATTACTATATGCTCTCCAAACAAGTCGTGGTCAGGTCAACATTGACAATACACCACGTCCTAGAGAACACAAGGTGATCTCATCATCGGTAACTATTATTATTTATGATGCCTCTACCCCTCTAGGGCGCTACTCTTGGCAATTAAGCTTCCAAGCTTACCGCCGGCTGCGGGGTTGATAGCATCGTTGATGGTGCGGCCTTGAGATTCCCGCATGAAGTCCGGATAATGCTTGTCAAGGTCTATCTTCATCACCCAAGTAGCATCCTCAACTGGTAAGTGCTTCCACTTAACCAAGTATTGCAACATTTGAGTCCTTCTGGTTTGTTTATAAGCTCGATCAAGAAGAGCTTCAGGCACTATCTCCAGCTGCTCCTCTGTCATTTTGAGGAGGGTTGGGGTGTCCAAGACCTCATCGGGGTCAGGGGTGTGTTGTTTCAGAAGACTCACGTGAAAGACCTTGTGGATCTTCAAGGGGGGCGGCAAGTCCAAGCGATACGCCTGCTCTCCAACACGCTCAATAATTTTGAACGGTCCAGCCCATCTGGGTGCCAACTTCTTGCAGTTGCCTATCTTAAGCTTGGCTTGTTTTACCTTAATCTTAAGCTAAACTGATTCACCCACCTGGAAAACGCGTGGGGTTCAGTGTTTATCGGCTACACTCTTCTGCCGACTGCGTGCAGCTAATAAGTAACCACGAACTTCTTCGACCAGAGCTTGCATCTCCAAGAGGAGTTGTTGAGAAACCTCCACCTTAGAAATGGGGTTATGCCATGTGTCTGGAGTAAGACATTGATACCTATAGTTTATCATAAAGGGAGACATTCTGGAAGACTCCTGCTTCATGCTGTTGTAGGCAAATTCGACCAGATAAATATAGTCAGCCCATTGTGATTGCTTACTCCACATATAACTTCGCAGCATATCCTCTATAATGCGATTGGTACGTTCTGTCTGACCATCTGTTTGAGGATGATATGCCGTACTCATAGCAAGCTTGGTCTGGATGGTGGCAAAGAAATCTTTCCAGAATGCACTTACAAATTTGGGATCCCTGTCGGATATAATAACTCGTGGCATTCCGTGCAACCTGAAGATCTCCTTGGCAAATAGCAGAGCAGTATCGAAGGCTGTATCCGTGGTACGACATGGCAAGAAATGAGCCATCTTCGACAATTTGTCGACCACTACCATTAAGGCATCATATCCACGGAGAGTTCGTGGAAGGACCACAATGAAATCCATGGTTATCACTTCCCATTTGGTGTTGGGCACATCCAGGGGTTGCAACTCGCCTGGAACCCTTAACTGCTCAGCTTTGGTTTGCTGGCACACCTGACACTGCTTAATGTACCTGGCAATGTCCTTTTTCATCGAAGGCCAGAAATAGCTGGAGCGAATCCTAAAGTAGGTCTTCATAAAACCTGCGTGTCCAGCTATAGGGCTGTTGTGTGTATCATGGAGAATGAGCTTACAAACTCCTGAAGTCTCAGGTACACACAACTTGTCCTTGTAATATAACAAGTTGCCTTCTTTCTTGTACAAACGGAAAGCTTCACACTCCTTATCTGTGCGAGCTTCCTTAGCCAAACTATCCCAAACATCCCGGAACTCGGAATCTGTGGCCAATATCTATTCTATGTGCTTCCCAAACTCACTGGTGAGTGTAGAAATGGCATTACAATGGGTTCGGGTCACTAAGGGATGGCGTGACAACGCATCCGCAACCACATTGTGCTTGCCAGGCTTGTACATAATCTCAAAGTCATACTCCTCCAAGAATTCCATCCATCTCCTCTGACGGAGGTTGAGATTTGGCTGGGTGGATAAATAACGGAGACTTTGATGATCCGTGTCCAACTGGAATCTTCTACCAAGAAGGTAGTGTCTCCATATCCGCAGGGCACGGACAACAGCTAACAATTCCTGATCATGGGTAGGGTATCGCTGCTCCGTCTCGTTCATTTTCTTTGAATCATAGGCAATAACCCTCCCTTCCTGCATTAGGACTCCACCGGTGGCAATCTTACTGGCATCCGTTACCACTAGTTTATCCTTTTCAGGATCGGGCAATGTGAGAACTGGTGCTGACGTTAGGGCATCTTTAAGCTGCTGGAAACTCCCCTGAACTTTATCCTTCCAGTGCTCCATCCAATCCTTCACCTTCTCATGCTTCGTAAGATTTGTAAGAGGCGCCGCAATCTTCGCAAAATCCTTTACAAATTTCCGATAATATCCTGCTAATCCCAAGAAGCTTCAGACTTCGGAAACATTTCCTGGAATAGGCCATCCCCTTACGGCCTCTATCTTTGCCGGATCTGTAGCAATTCCCTCTGCCGAAATGACATGGCCCAAATAATCGACCTTTGGAGTGGTAAACTTGCACTTAGAGAACTTGGCAAAGAGCTGATGACGTCTTAGCTTTTGTAGGGCCAATCTAAGATGCTTCTCATGCTCCTCTAGGGTCTTACTATAGATGAGAATGTCGTCAAAGAAAATAACAACAAAATCATCCAAGTATTGTCGGAAGACATCATTCATCAATCGCATGAAAGTTGCTGGGGCATTAGTTAATCCAAAAGGCATAACTGTAAACTCATAATGCCCATATCTAGTGCGAAAAGCAGATTTATGGATGTCCTCCTCTTTAATCCTTATTTGATGGTATCCGGAGCGTAGATCAATCTTTGAGAAATACTTAGCCCCTTGCAACTGATCCATTAGATCATCTGCTCTAGGCAAAGCATAACGATTCTTGATGGTATGCTTGTTGAGTTGCCGATAATCAATACACATCCTCAACGAGCCGTCCTTTTTCTTAACAAAAAGAATAGGAGCGCCAAAAGGAGAAACACTAGGTCGAATGAAACCTAGGTTTAATAACTCCTGAAGTTGCTTCTTAAGCTCTGCCAATTCTGGAGGACTCATGCGGTACGGGGCCTTGCTGGTAGGCTTAGTACCTGGCTCTAAAGCTATCTCACATTCTACCCCTCTAAAAGGAGGAAGCTTCTGGATCTCGTCTGGAAAAAGATCACCAAATTCCCGGAGAAGATCAGCGTTCCCTTCTGGCAATGTATCGATTACTTGCTTATGTTTAGCATCTGATTCAATGGAGGCAAGTCTAATGACGCAGAGGAGCTTGCCCTTGCGTACAGCTTTATCTAATTGCCTGATGGACATAGACTGCATAATAGGGTTGAATGGTTCACCTTTTATAGTCACCCGGGCTCCATTAGCTGCGTTGAAGGTAACTTCCCGTTTCTCGCAGTCTATGTTGGCTTTTGCAGATGCCAAGAATTCCATACCAACAATGAGGTCGTATTTGCCAATATCCATCAACTCGGCACCCAAAGCAACTGGTGCACCTGGCAACTGCATCTTGAGATTGATGCGACGGCCATGAGTATAAACCGACCTTACCAGCGGCTAGAGTGACGGGGCCTCGGTCTGGGGACCTCAATGTTTCAAGTTGTAAGACTGGGCCATTCTAGGAGAAGCAAAATTATGTGTACTTCCCGTATCCATAAGAATTACAAAAGGCTTACTTGTCTACTTGACCTATGGTGAAAATATTTGCAGGGTGACTTTTCAAAGATTGCCGGTTTCTATAGCCGCAAGGATATGAGGGCGACCGTGTATGTACTTTCGGGAGCCTCCTCCAAATTGGGTTGTGTTGATTCAAGATCGCCCCAATCAAGGTCGGCCATGGCCACCGGGCGTCTGGCGTGACATAAGGACAATTACGCATAAAGTGCCCGGGCCGCATACACACTGTGAGCATGTCTTATCTCGGGAGAGTTTCTCGGCCTCTTTAGGAATAGATTGCAAGAGGTTCCGAACTTCCTTACCGACATTGTTCTGCTTATCGGCCGTGCTGAAGGTGACTTTCTTTTCCTGGCGGCCATAAGAGTTCTGCTGAGAGGGCCCCGGACTTGGCGAGCGGGGTTTGTAAGGTGTGGATGGCCGTGGCTGCGAGTAAGGAGCAGGACGCGGATACTGGTTCTTTGGTGTGTCCTCCTCGAGGCTCAATGCTTTAGCCTCAGCCTCCGCAACTGATTTCGGGTCTATGGCCTTAACCATTCGTTTAATTGAGGGGGCCAACCCTTCAATTTAGCCCTCCACCGCTCTCTTTTCATTCATACCTGGTACATACAGTCTCAAGTGCATAAATTCGTCAGTGTAGGCCTGGACTGACATACCCTTCTGCTCTAACCTGTAAAAGGTCTGAATTTGTTGGCATTTGTGCGCACGAGGCACATAATGCGACTTAAAGGCTTTGGCAAACTTCTTAAACTTGCACCTGCTTCTATCCAGATGCTTGGCTCTAGCATAGCCCTTCCACCAAATACGGGCAGCTCCTGTAAGGTTTGTGGTGGCAACCTTTCCTGTATCCTTTTCTGTCATGCCATAAGATTTCCCAAATTCTTTCATCTCGTCCAGCCAGGACTCTGCATTCAGTCCGCCCCTAGATTTCCCATCAAACTGGGCCAGTTTCCTATTCTTCCATATACTCGTTATGGCGGTATCAACCGTTTTGCGGTATTCCTTATCCCGGCGCTTTGCATGGTCACCCGCTGATACCGACGACTCAGAAGACACAGAAGTGGCTGATTGTGAGGAGGTGGCGCTATCCTTAGAGGAACTCCGACGACGTTTAGAACGAGGTCCCCTCTGTGCAGGTACAGGGCTGGTTTCAGGTGGAGATGGCTGCTGTGTAGGTGGACTTGGCGGTGGCGGAGGTAACTCCGGTCCGTCTTCTTGTATATGCTGGGGTGGATTGGCATGCAACACATACGCTTGCAACTCACCTAATTGCCTCTTCATTAGCATAAGTTCCTGTTCAGGTGTTAGTCTATTGGCATTTGAGGGCGTCTGCCAAGCGGCGTTGCGTTGGGCTAATAATAAGGAGATTGCCTCCTTAATGCATAGAAGATTTGCCACAGGTGGTCGTTGGCGTCCTCGAAAGCTTCGTGCCTTGACATGTCCCAATAGTCCCATGTACGACGAAGAGTTTGCTTCAGGTCCTCATAGGCTCGTTCCCTGAGAATGTTAACTATCTCCATGCCTTTGGCTGGATCGTAGGGCTCCCCTGGTGGCGCGGGTTCCATCTCGTAACCTTCGTCCCATTCCGGGTACTCCCCATACCTTTGACCATAGTCCTGGTCAGGCGGCCCGGGGTCATCCCTCCTTATCAGGTCCGTAATCCTATCCTCATATTCTTCGAGTGTTTCTTCTGTAAGACGATAGAAATGAATATAGAACATTGAACAATTTCGTTATGCCCTAAACTTTAACAGATAGAAAACGCATCATGGAAGAGAACAATTTCAATTGTATTCATTGAGACAATAATCACAATTGATAAAGAGATGGTATATCATAACTATAGAATGGCTAGAAATTGCCAAATCAAAATTTCTACATGTATACGATACAATTATTTAAGAGCTGGGTCCTCCCTCTTCATTTGTAGACCGAGGAGGTGGTGGCGGCGGTCGGTGTCGTAGCAGAGTCACCCCTTGGTCTACTGTGGCAGCCGCAATGGATGCAACCTCTGGCGGATAGGCAACAGCCAATGGGGCTGCCGTAAGGAGCTTCATGCTCATCCAGGGTGCAATGTCTTGCCCCAAGGCCGCCAGGGCAAGATCCCGTCGTACGATTACATAAGTGAACGTACGATAGGGAAGCTTCTTATGCCCGGCCAATGTGGAGAGGGCACGGAGGGTCCACCATGATGCTTCAGCCTCCGACCCTAAATCTCGGGCTATAAAAAGAACTTGCCCCTGTCGAAAAGCTGAAAGGAAGAAACGAGTAAGGTGGTTTCCCAATACCTTCCCTTGCGAGGTCTCTGACATGGCCACCTCCTTATCTAAGTCCATAAGGACTTCTTCTTCCTTAAGTTCCTGCTGCTCTTCCTTCAAATGAGCAGGATTATGGTATAGGTCCTCTCCCTCCTCATCCGAATCGGAAGGAACCTCAACCATGTTAATGTTTGGAACATGAGGTCCCATAGTCAAAGGCATCCCAAGTGAGGGTTGAGAGGCCGTTCCTCAGATCACCAGCCCCAAGCCGTAGCAAAGTCTCACTGGCTCTATGGTCTCCCTGGCAGAATCGAGTAGCTGCTGCGACCTCCGGGGAAGCTCAATAGGGAGCTAAGTCGATGAAATCATCCATACAATACTCCCCTAGCTCATAAAGCACATGGTCCCACGCCGGGCGCTTTAAATCCGCCACCATGTGATAGGTCCGTGATGATATCATCCAAGAGAAGATATTCTTGCCCTTGGTGATAAATAGGCGGAAGGGCATCTAGCCCCCGACAAGCGTGCATCTTGCTCCCTCGCTGCGTGGTGGCATCTCCTCCGCCAATTGCTTCCAAACGCTAAGTCACCCATGCCTATATGCTCATCTTCTCCATCCCGGAAGATTTGTGGAGTTTGCCTTTTTCTCTGGGCAAAGTCTCATCCTCAACGTATTGATCCATGAGGATGGCTAGGCGGAAGGCAACCTCAAGATATTGCCGCCGATGATGCACAACAACGGGCGTGTGTTTGCCCCATCCGAAGCTTTCTTTCAAAGACATCATGCATGGGTGTCGCCCCCTAACATATCCCGGACTACCTCCCGCTCTAGATACAATTGGGGAGGATCCCAAGAGGGATACACAAAGGAAGCATCTCCTCCATGTAAAAGTCTAAGAACCCTAAGATAACTGGTGGGCCAAGATATTAGTGATGAGGTCTAGGCGCTGGCATAGCAAGGGCCGCAACAGGTCGAAGGGCACTTGCGGATCCCAATGCTCTCCGTCTTGATACCATGCAAGAAGGTCGGTGGCTGCCATGGCGCTAGAAGGGAGGAGGAAGCAAGAAAAACAGATATGATAAATGAAATGAAACTTTGAAGATCCTTTTTAACCCTTTTTATTATGCTGACGTCAGCATTTTCGTATTTAATACAAAATAAAAGGTTCTTAATACAAAACAAAAAGTTTTTTTTTTTATTAGATCTCAAAAAAAATATTTACAATGTGGAAACTCAGCAAAATATGCTAAGGACGCTCCCCCCGAATCCTGCGGGCGAGGGCTAAATCCTTAGGCATTATGGTGACCCTCTTTGCGTGGATCACGCAAAGGTTGGCGTCACCAAAGAGTGCCACCAGGTAGGCCTCCGCAGCCTCTTGGAGTGCCAAAATCGCAAATGTCTGGAAGCGGAGGTCGGTCTTGAACTCCTGGGCAATCTCCCGAACCAACCTCGGAAAGGGGAGCTTCCGTGTCCAGGGTTGGGTCGACCAAATCCTTGCCTGATCTCCGGGGGCATGACGGTGCAGGGTGGGATTACGGTGGGGTTTCCTCTGTGGGGAGGGGTTTGAGGCTGACCCTCTTTTGCGGTACGTCCTTGGCCTTGGCAGCTGGTAGACGGGCGCATCCACCATCGGGCCGCCTCCATTTGGGCTTCAGCGTTCTTCCCAAAGCCCCAGGCAGGTCTTTAGTTTTTCCTTGTATTGTTGCGGACTTAGACCCCGCGGACTTCCTCCGGTGCTTAGCGATTCGTGTGTTCCGTTGGGATTGGGCCCTGCCCACTCCCGGATGCCCCTTCCCACATTATGGGTTCGGGCTGGTCTTGCAGGAGCCTTCTCCTCCTTCTCCCGTTCAATCCTCTCCCGCTCTTCCGGGAACTCGGGCTCTCTAGGTCTTCTTCACTTTGAGCATAATGTTACTTGCTATAACTACCTTGAGAAGAAGAAGTTCTTGGTACCGGTTGGTGTAGCTGCCGACTCATATCAAACGGATGGTTATTAAATAATCAATGCTGATATCGGGGATCTGCCCCCATATGAAACTGCAGGAATCTTCATCCCATCGGTATGGGGGAATCTCAATCGCCCTCGCTGCCTCCCTTCCCCGAGCCGCCGTAACAGCTCGCTCTATCTCCCCGGGCGGTCATCCTCCCCGCCAAGTTTAGCGATGCGGTCGGCCTCATCCCTTATGTCCCTCCTGTGTGTCCCTCACATTCGGGAGGATAGAACTTAATCAAGCATCATGACCAAGTCGGTTTTCTCGCCATGGTGTAAGGGAGTCGGGGAAGGTTCACGGGATCAAGAATGGCTCTGAGAAGTGGTAAATGGGATAGGGGATCCTATCATTGTTGTCAAACTCCGTTTACTAGCTCGTCTAGAAGTATGTCAATCAAAGCGTGGGCCGGTAGCCATATTCGAAGCGATCAAAGCATAAACCGGGCGATAGTAAGGTTAGTGGGGTGGGAGCACTCTTGGTGTTGGCCATGGCTTATGGCGCTAAGGTCTAGAAGAGCAGGCGGTAGGGCGCTTGCGGCTAGGAAAGCGGGAGGGAAGGCGCTAGGGTTGGCGACGAACTAGGGTGATGGAACAAGGTCGAGTCTGGTGGCTATGGCGGGCGTCGGATCCGGCGGGCGAAGGCGCGGAAGGCAAGGCGGAAATAAGAAAACTTTAACGGCCTGTTAACTTTTGAATTTTAAAATTTTTCTTATTAACTTTTTATTTCTTTATTAAAAAGATATTTATACGGCAGAAATACGCGGGACATACGGTCGGGCGCCGGCTGCATTCTACGCGCTCCCACCGCGACTGGGGGTCGATGAAAAGCAAGCGGCGCCCGGGTTGACTTTCGGGCCCGCGTTGACTCGCGACGGTACGGTCGGGCGCCGGCTGCATTTTTGGCTCTCCCACCTCGACTGCAAGGCAATAAAATTCAAGCGGCGCCCGAGTTGACTTTCAGGCCTTCCTTTGACCATTTCTTTGCCAGCGACGACTGTCCTAGGGCATTTGGGGTATGCCCGATCCAATAAAACCACTTTTCCCTTCATTTACTACCTACAAAATTTTATAATTCTTCCAAACTTGGGGCCTCCAGTCGCCCTAACTTCTTTAAACCTACAATTTCTTACTTTAACCTAACACAAAGCCAAACATCAAAGAGGATAACAACACACTAGATTAGCCTCCTCCTAACTAACGAACTACGAGTTAGGGTTTGGCCAGTGCTATGATTTCGAAAGCAACCAAATCACACGGGCTCGATACCACCGTGGACGCCCCGAATATATATATACGACCCCCGGCCGTATACATACGGGGACTTTCCCCTCCCATGGCGACCATCTCGCCATGAGCAGGGCCCTCGGTCTGACCCGGGCCATCTACGTAGAGATGCTCGAGTGAAGGGCACAGAGGTATCATTCGGCCCACGCCTTCGATGGGCTCCTACGTCGTGGAAGCATGAATACAAGGGTTAGCACACATCATAAATCATATTTAAATCACCACCACGAAGGGTGGCACATCTATCCAAATACCAACGGCAAAGAATATGCATCTAAAACTAAGAAAACACCCCAAACCTCAGGTTCTACCCCGGCCGGACTCCAGTGAGGATCGACCGACACGGCTGGGCCTCGAGAGAGGCCAGTGCCGGAAGCCTTGGCATGGCGCTATCGGCATAGAACATCGGCTAGGGTTGTCCACTCCATCCGCCCCCGTGCACACTTTGCAGATGGGTCGATTCACGCTTATGGTTTCGCTTATAGCCTTCCTGAGACGCAGACTCAAGGTATCACCCTATTGAGCCTACCTGTGGTTCATGACGCCCGGCCCCGATGAGGCAGGTCGAGGGGAAGCGCCCCTTCCGTGATCACGGTGGTTCCATGGGTGAGCTAGAGAACGCGATGCCGCCTCAGCCCCCCCGCATCCGCACTCCAACTTACTCACCCTAAATCTACTCAAAGTGCAAGATGCTCCATACGGATCACACCTCTACACCCGTGGAGTGTCGGACCCATACCGGCCCTACGCGGACCGGCCATCAGGCCTAGCCCACTGTAGGGAGTCTCGTGAGCCTTTATGTTCGCGGCAAGACCCCACCCCCACTTCACCACCGGTCCCTTATCCGGTGCTAAGCCGCACCATAGCATCTACTTAACCGGTGGTCTCTTGTACATGTGCCGCAACTAGTGGGAATATTACGGGGGCTCTATCTAGGAGCATACTATCATATTTGAGCTCAGAGGTCTCTACCCCCCTTTAAACCCCTCGTTTAATGGAAGCTACCAAATACTTCATAGATACATCAACCAATTCCTTAACAGAGCACCATTCATAATTGAAATGTAATCCTACTTACCGTAGAGAAGGGTTAATTTCAACAAAGGCAATCAAAAAGAGAGTACTACAAGATTACTATCCTACAATTCACAAGCTAAACTACCACTAACCCGCGTGTTTCGGGCCGGAACCGCTATCGTGGGGTGCTTCCATAGTGCCGCAAGTAGGGTGGCAAAATGCCTAGTGGTGGTTCAGTTGATTTTGGTGAGGTCTGCATGTCCTTGGGCGCCACAATTTGCTCCTTGGGGCCAACTGGGTTCGATATTGGCTGTTATGGGGGTGGTGATCCACCTAATTGGATCCAAATAGCAATCACCATGCTGGCCAATCGAGTTTGGCCAGGTGGCGCCTTCCTAAACCATAATTGGCTTAATTATTATTAATTTCCTTAATCATAGGTTATTATCCTTAATGATTTAATCAACATAGCTAAATAAATCCCTTTTAGGTCAACCCCCTAGGTTACCATACTCCATGGTGGCGTATCTATACTGGGTGACGTGTCCATGTATTCATACATATATCGTATAAATACTTGGAACGTCACACCCAGGGTCAGTGCATGCATGTCCCCTTGTTTCTCCCTCATGAATTCTTGCAATGCATCTATATAGATTCCAAATAGCATAGATGATAGTGGACATTCCTGCTTTACCTTTGTGTCATAATCAATTGCTTATCCATCCTGTTCCATTTTAGCATAGACCCTCTGGTATAACCGCGAAATCAATCCTATCATACCTTCCGTGGCTTTGAGATCTATCAATCTTTGTAACAATTTCTCCCTCGGTACAGTGTCAAATGTTTTTTGAAGTCTACAAAACAACATATGATTTTCTTGTTTCTCGCCCTGGTCTGTTCTATTAATATCCTAAGTGTGACCAAGTGGTCCGTTGTTGAGTGATCTGGCCTAAACCCTACTTGCCCCTGAGCTCGCCATTTTTCTTCCTCCGCCCAGTGTTTTAGCTTACTATCCAGCACTTTTCCAAACCATTTTGCGAAAATAGAGCTGACCATTATTGTTCTGTAATTGCCTGGTTCATCCCTGTTACCTTCTTTGTGCAAAGGTATGATCCTGTTGTACTTCCATTTTTCTGGTAAGTCGGCGTGAATTACATTGTTAAAAATGTCCATGACTATTTCTACTATTAATGTATCCACACATTTCAACGTCTCCACTGTGAGGCCATATAGGTCAGCTGCTTTATTTTTTGATATCTTCTGTAGCATTCATGATTTCTTGTCTACTAAAACAGGGTGTTTGCCCTCCTTCTGGCACGATTATTGGTGCTTACCTTGTTTTATACAGTCGTTCTAGATATTGTTCCCAATCAATCCCCATCTGGTCACACGTTGCCTCTGTCCCTTTGTTCTATCCTGCTCCTTTGCTCTTCATTCCCGTCAAGAATCGCTTCGGCTGTTTCTTTAATATCTCTATTAGATCCCATTGACATTGTAGCAGATTCCTATTTCCCTTTGCCTTTAGCAGTTTCAGGTATATCGATCTCTCTTTCCCATATTCTTCGGTTCCTTTTTTTTGTTTGACCTTTCTTTTCTGTTCCCTGCACTCCTCATCATACCACACGGACCGTTGAATGCCCAATTCTTTTTGTTTCTTCTCTTCTCGCCAAATGTCTCTTTGGCTGCTTGTACTAGCACTTCGTTGAGTCTGTTTCCGTTTTCTTCCGTGCCGTGTTTTTCCACCCCCCAGTTCTCCATTTGTCTTATCCTTTTCTGCCTTATTAGTATCTGGATTGGTCTATGGCTCTCCCTCTTCCCTATTGACCATTCTGAGAGTCTTATTTGTGAGATTTCCAATGCTGCCTTCTCGTTTACTATCACATAGCCTACTATGCCCTTACCATGCATGTGCTGGCTTATGAACTTACCTGAATTGGCCCCATCTCATCAATCCATTTCCTATGACTACCCCTTTTGTAGTGCATATCTCTAACAACAGTTTCCCTTTGGCGTTCATATCCGCTTTGTCTTCTGTCGGCCTTTTCATTCAACTGCGCCCATTGTCCATCTCATTCATGCTCAAAACCTTTGTCTGTCCTTGCTTCGTCCTGCAGGTCCCCCACCAGAATCATGTGACCTTAGTCCTTCCATTTCATGATTACTTCCCCCAGGTCCAACAATTCCAACTTGTCACTGTTAAGTGGGTAATATGCAATTATCAATACAAGATCTTCGCCATTAACCAGTTTTATATTCATAAGAATATGTCTTTTATTAATATCCAATGTTAAAATTCGAGCCTTACAAGCTATATTATTTTTTATGTCACAGGCTAATCCCGCATTCCCTCTTCATGCCTTAAAATTTTTCTCTTTCCAGCATGTGAATAATTGGTATCCTTCCTCATCTGGTAGTCCCTTTGTCTCATGTTTCGATATTTTACTAGACATATTGTATCATATCCACGTGCTGCTTGTAGCCTCTCTCCATCATCCCACGGATATCCCGTACAGTTCCAGTACCATATACTTATCGCCGCCTCCCTTTGGGTGTTTCCTTGCTCTTTGGATGCAGTGGCTCCCCAATCAACTTCCTTGTTTGACCTCTCATTTTTGCAACTAATTACTGGCCCCTTCCTCCGTTTTGTTGTATCTGTCCTCTTCTGAGCTCTCCCCTTCTGTTTCCTCCTACTGTTTGCAATTGCTCCCAGGTGTTGCCATTATTTGTATTTCCATTACCTCTTGTGAGCTTTTGTCGCCTTCCTCCATCCCCCTCAATCTGACTGCCTCCGATCTCTTTGGGCTTTGCTCGTGCCCTAGAATCGGATTTTCCCTGATCCTTTTGAGTAGGAAGACCTTCCCGTTCCGGACTCCTTCCTGTATCCCTGCTTAATTCAGTTCCCTCGCTCGTGCTAGTTCCTTGTGCAACCCTTGTCGCTGCATCGCTATTAGTGACTCTTGTACTTTGATCCCGTTTCTCAGCCTAGGGCCCATGCAGAGTATCCTTTTCTTCGCTGCCATGTCCCTGAGAGTCAAATTGATATGTCTGGCCCGAGCTCTCCACTGTCCAGCCCGCACTGCTTTGACAATTATATTTCAGTGATCCTTGAACACTGTCTCCAATATCCCTTTGCATATATCACTGCCAACACAATCATTTGCAAATATCATTGTCTCTCTCAATAGACAAAGTATAGTATGATGAAAGACGGACTAGCCCTCACAACACTCACTGAAACAACCATCTCTAGTTGGCCAAGAATGAGAGCACATAAGCGATGCCCATGTTTGAAAATTTTTAGGGCAGATATCAAAATCGTTTGGCCTCAACTCTAACATCAAATTATGATTTCCAATAGAAGTGTCATCTATGATTAAGAAAAGAAGTAAAAATTTAACTTCCAAATGAGAACAAAAATGTTAGGCTCGAAGGGGGGTACCACCATATCTTCTATTTTTTCTAATTGTAGAATGATAAATATGCTATAGTTTGCAGCCTTTCACAAACAATCAAGGTTTAGAAACACATAAAGGAGATGATTCATTGTAATTAAAAATGCTAGAATGATGGTAAGGTTAAACCATCTTCTTAACAGCCGATCCCCTCCACATGATAAATGCCATAAATGATGTTCTATGCTATCAGAAAGAGAAGGATCTGTGCCCAAGCCTTGTAACAGCCAATAGAGAAATGGCTACGCATGCAAATTAAGGATACATCACTTACTTTTAGAGTGCATTTATAATGATGCCTTAGCTTATATATTAGAATTCACTTATAGTAGAGAGTTAAAAATTGAGTCTCGAGGCCTTTTCCAATAACAAAAGAGTTACTGATAAGAATGGCAAGTCATATGCAAATAGGCTAGATGTCCATTAGGAGTCCACTTCCATCCGCCTGTCATGAACCTATGCAAAAACAAGGAGAAACATGCAAGAAATATGCAGACATACTCAAAGAATACGTTGGCACACTAAAAATACGTGACAGATCAGAGCAGAATGCAAGGCTTGAGCTAGAAGGCTCAAGGCTGGCGTTGAACCAAAATGGTTTGACAAGAATGAGACAGGAATCTAGTCCAACAATTTGGATCACGCCACTCCAATGGACGAGATCGTGCCAAGTGTCGCGCATGCATTAGGTTCTAGAATATTCTAGAAGCTCATGCAGCTTTACATATGAAGAAGACGTAACGGGATTCTAGAACCTCAAGGAAACAGCTTTGCATATGAAGAAGACGTAAGGGAATATCTTCAATAAGCATTGATAGTTCACTTGGCAAAGATGTGTAATTAGCAACATGATGGTTATGAGTTTGAGCCTAGTCTTGTGCAACTATCATTTTGCATACGATCATATCTGTATATACAAGTATAATACCCTTATGGTTGTCGTACCATTCCCCTCCTATGACGCTGCCGAGTATTCAAAGCTGAGGCCGGAGTACTTGGGCCAAGGGGGCGTCACCTTGTGGAACCTGTCAAAGCCACGTGCATCAATGGGAGGGGGCAATTTTTTACCCTTTTCCATATGTATACTAGGGGTCATAGGGGTTTTGGAATGTTCTTCTAGTTGTAAAACCATACGGAAAGGGGTTAAATTTGCCTATCAGAAACACGTATACTAGGGGTTTTTCGGTTACCCTATGCACGCAGGTGACATATCCCTTATAAAGAAGGTGGATCCCCAGATGGACTCTTGTTCCACGATGGACTTTTACATGTTCTAGATGTTGCTTCTAGTCTTCAGGTTCTCCAGGCTTGCCACGATTCACCTATAACCAGACACTTTAGAGTAGCCAAGACTCTTGAACTTATTAGTCGGGAGTATTTGTGATTTGGGCTCCATCGCTCTGTCCAAGTTTTCATCTAATCCGGTGATATCTGCTGTCGAACGAAGGTTTAGCATTGCTAGAGGTGACTGTCAATCCTAGTGTCGAGTCTCGGCTTGAGAAACTCCAGGCTCTTCAATCAGATCTTCAGCACCATTTTCCCTAGGCACAGAAATCCTATCGACATTATGCTGATTTACATCGACAGGAAGCTCCTGCATTTCATGTTGGTGACTTTGTCAAACTTCTACATAGAGATCTTCCTATCTCACGTCTCTACAACAAACTTGAGTATCGTTGCCTTGGTCCTTACTAGATCACAATTCAGATCATCGATGTGATTTTCCAGCACGGCTACCCCCAGCTACCTACTATTTCATGTTTCTTTATTGGAGCCACACACACCTAATCCCTTCCGGAGTCGTGTTCCTCCGCCGCCTCCACTAGTGGAAATTGATCATCATGAGAAGTTCGAGGTTCGAGAGATTTTGAACTCTAAGTTTCTTCGTCAACAGCTATATTACTTTGCTGATTGGGAAGGATACTCTCCAAGTGATCGCACCTGGGAACCTGCTCGAGAATATGATCAATGCCCATGACAAGATTGCGGAGTTCCACCAACATTACCCGGATAAGCCAAGCCTAAGTCTCTCAAGAAGATCATAGTCTCATTGCATTTGCAAAGAAGATGATGTTAAATCCAAATATGAAAATACATCTTGAGCCAATAGATGCGATGGGAGAGATGCCCAAACAGATTCCAACAAGGATCTATCATGAGGTCTCTTGAACAAAGTTATGGCGATAAGCTGGAACCGATCAGGCCCATGAAGATGATGCTGAGTCCAAATGTCTTAAGCCAACGATTCAAGGAGGAGAGATGCCCAAACAGATTCCAACAAGGATGCATCACAAGTCCTCTTGAAGAAAATGATGGCCATAAGCTGGAACCAATCAAGCACAATAATATCATGTGCTTGCTCATCGAATGTCAGCTTAGGCTCAATTAGGATTCTCTTGAGACGTCCAAGACGGTACTGGATTAAGAAATCAATGTGCAATAATATTTGAGTATGCCACTGGATCTGGCGGTGGTTGAGTACTTGAACAGAGTGAAAATATTTCAGATTTTGATGATTCATATAGACTGTGATCTTATGAGAAGATTTTTTCAGGAAATGTCTCCACCCCCTAAAAGAATCGACTATTGCCAACATCTCTTTATCATAGATTGGGTAGTTGATTTTGGCAGCCTGAAACTTCCGTAAGTGATAGGCGATCGGATGAGTTCATCGTCATCCCCGCCTGTGATAGGATACCGCTTGACTTCCAGATCTGATAAACTTATAAAGAGAAATCTTCGAGATACAGAGCTGAGGGTATGACTGGAATGAAGCTTCCACAGGCGCAAAAGCTTGGACAGGAGCAGAAACAAGAAGAGAAGTAAGAACATGAACATGAACAAGAGCAGGAGCAGGAGCAGGATTAAGAGGTAGAGCAGGAGCAAGAATTAGGGCAGGAACAGGAACTGGAGCATGAGTTGGAACAGGAACTAAAATCTCATTTAGAACATAAACTAAAGCAGATACATGGATCGAATCAGGACATGGAGCAAAAGCAGAAACTTGAGCATGGGGCCTGCAATACTGCACGAACTGGAGTAGATGTTGCTCCAAAGGCAAGAACTGTACAAAGAACTGGGACCAGATCTAGAATCAACAAAGGGAAAAGATCTAGAATGCCAATCAATATGTTTAATTATGCAACTCGAGCCAGGGGAGACCCAAGATTTGGCACATGTGGGCTAGCAATGAGATCGAAGGAAATGCTACAAAAAGCACCCTCGCGCAAAACCCGAAGAGGTATAGTACATCCTGTGACTGAGTCCGATAAGGTGCCACATCCATCAATCATGCAAATAACAGAATTGGGATGCTCAACTCTGCTTCTTGAGATGACATGCTTAAAAGCGAGAAAACTATCTATAAAGCAAGCATTTGCACCATTATCTAGTTGTGCCAATGCTTCCAATCTCCCAACCTCCGATTCCAATGATATTGAGATATAAAGTTCCTTACGTGTAGAAGGAATATGAGAAATGGTATGCCAGTCGTCGAGAGACTCCTACTACTCGGATTGGTCCCTGGAGTTTTCCACCTGATTTGGGCGCTTAACATGACATCTGCGAGCAATATAACCAGATCCTCCATAGTAGAGATAAAAGTGAGCCTCTCCCGTGCTGCTTTTCGACAGCAGGCAAGGGCCCTCGAACTGCACGATCGATTTGCATAAGTACCTGACCATCTATCTTAGAGGACGTAGGCGGCGCAGAAGCTGATGTGACCATGGTGCTTGCAGAATTAGAGAAGCAAGTTGATTTCGTCTTTCTTATTGACAATTGAAAAGACGGTTATCACAACAAACTACAAACTTTATAGATTCATCCAACGTTCTGGGATCCTACATAGTCATCCTTTACATCCTTGCAGAGCCTTCTTTAGAAACAATCTCAACGGGTCGCGTCATCCCAAGCCATATCCATGGCAATCTGACAGAACTCTAAGGCATAAATTGATGCCAGATGAGAACCTTACCTGAGGTTTCCAAACTTGGTAACTGATGTACACTGCTAAACAGTGTCTATAAAACACGCCTCAAGTTCAGCAATAAATGCCGCAAAATCCTGCAACTCGTGAGCCCCCCTCTCCAACAAGGGGCAAACCAACTCAAAGCTAGCCTAAAAAGCAGAGAGCTAACTAGTCCGACCTGTTCACACTTCCTAGGATACCTGTGAGGGTGGAGCCGAATAACGCGTCGAATATGATTCAAACGACGTTGGAGCTTGGTTCTAGTGCTATCAAATTTCTCCGGCAAACTAATCTCAGGCTCTGATGGCCTCCTCTTAGACCTAGATGCTGACTCATGAGAGACTACTCATTCTCTGAGCCCCTTATTGCCTAGCTAGCAAAAAAAGGCTTTTCCTTTCGTAACATGATACTCATCCTTCTCTTCTTTTTATTCTTGTTATAAAAAGCAGGTGCTATATTTGATAGAATAGCATAGCAGAGCTTGTTCTGCTGTGCTTCCCCAATCTATCTTCCTATCTCAATGCAGAGACAGTGTGCACCTGTGCAGATTGAAGCAATGAGTTTGTGTTTTTTTATAGGCAGATGGGTATGCAAGTAATGTTGTGGGCCCCGTTCCAATGAGAAATTCACTTGGCGCTGGTAATGTGCTGTCTTGACCTGTTCAAAAGTGCCGGCATCGCAGAGTTTGCTGAGGAAGCAAGCATCAATGTGATGTCTCAGCCTGTGGCGATTTGCCTTTGTTTGCACCTGTATATATGCATTGTGCTCTTGCACATTCCATTTAGCGAGCCACTGAGCTCCCTTTTCCTTCTAACAAGCCTTGAGGTATTGTGGCCCCGTTGTGATGCATAAGCCAGGTTAGGGAGGCGGGCATCGTCCATAGTGACCATGTTCTGAATGTAGACAATGTGACGATCCAGAGCTGCCCTCTGAAGAGGTAAGAAACCTGTCTCCTATATCAGATTCTGATATGGGAGTGTGGATTTCACCCCTAATGTTCAGGCTAAGAAGGCTTTTTGTACATGCTCCAAATCATTCCAGGTAATGAGGGATACGAAGGGGCCCTAGACCCCGACCCCATAAAAGGACAGGCTCCATATAAGACCATGAACAGGTGCGATAAATGGGCACATTATATAACTTTGCTTTGTGACTATTGTTCTACATGGCATACAACGCCTTCCAGCCCACCGCTACCCGACGGATGGAAGCATCCCACTGGACACTAGAGGGGAACTCCACTCCAAAATACCTGTAGATGGATGCCACTTCCATATTTTACCCTCAGTAACTGAAGGAAGAGATCCATGGTTGACGTGAAGTTGATATGAGGACCACCTTAGTCTTGGCCAGGTTGACTCATATGGTTGTTGCCTTGCCGAATGCGTCTAGAGCATCGAGATGGCGCTGCATGTCAGCTGGAGTATAAGCAAGGAGGTCCACATCATCAGTATATATGAGCTGCCCGATAACCTGATACAAGAGATGAGCTCCATCGCCCCATATCAGCAAGCCAACTCTCCAACTGGTCAATGTATAGTCCAAACAATGTAGGAGATACAGGCACAAAAACAGAATACGACCGTATTCGCTTTAGAATACGGCGAATATGTAAATTTATAAAAAACTGTATTCGAAAACTGAATACGCCGTAAGCGATTGTCGAAATAGAATACGGGCATATTCCAAAGAATACGGGCCAGAATACGGCCGTATTAAGTTTTGAACAAAAAAAAAAACTCAACGGAAGGAGGAAAATTTTTTCCCTTTGTTTTTCTGCTGTCCTGCTGCTTGACCGACCTGCTGTTCATTGGCGCCCGAGGCCCGACGACGACCTCCTTTCCTGCCACTGGTTCGAGATGATCTCTGATACTGATTAAGTAAGTTGCTTGTCAAGTCTTGCTGATGATCTCTGTCAAGTTGAAAGATGATCTCTCATCCGATCCTTATTCTGCCACAAAAGATCTTTATTTAAGCCCACTAATACTGCCAAATGAAATCGATTATGCTCAGGAATGAGCCCAAAGATAAGCCCATAGTATGAATGACTAGATATGTTGAGATAATTATTTTACAGATTTTTCCTACTTATAGGAAGGAAATACTGGAATCAACTGCTGCATAACTGGATTAGAATGATAGACTGAAACAAGAATCTACGTTTTTGCATGGAAGCAAGCAAATGCCCCGATCCAACTTAAGCCCCAGCTATAAAGATGGAGGAGTCCTAACACTTGCACTTTGCAAATTGAGTTTTTTAACTGCCTGAGTGCTCCAATTCTTAAAATTGTTGCGCTTACTATGCCATTAAAATGCTCCTTGATTTGATATAGTGCTCCATCTGAAGGCTTCCTTGCTGTTAATTGGCTTTTGAATTACCTTCAAATCTGCGGCCTCTGCAAATGCTTCATTTTTTCCCTTGTTTTCAGAAGAATAAATCATTTCAAATGGTTATCCGATTGTCTCATTGTATAGGGGTAAGCCATCTGGGACACCTATGTTCAATTTCAAAAGCTAAACTCACCTATGTTCAATTTCAAAAGCTGCAAGATATAAACCTCAATTTCCCAGCGCCAAAAGGTTGAATTTCCTTAATTTTCAACAAACTAATGGCATTGCCCAATTGTGAATTTGCAGATTGGTTCGCGTACAAGGCCAATCCCATACTTAAAACAACCCATAAACCTTGCAGTAAAGCTTTTCTCATGTAATAAAAGGGGGCAATTGTGAATTTGCAGATTGGTTCGCGTAGGCCAAATCGGCCTCTTCTACCAGCTTTCTGCCTAGTATATCAGGTCTATTTCTTGCTAAAATACCCTGTTTCAATTCAAGAAATAGCATGACATGATGACATGCTTAAACATCACAGAAATCATACAAGATAAAGAAAGAACAGATGTTCTTACTTGCTCCTAGGGATGATGTGAGGAGACAGGTGAAAAGTCAAGCCCTTCTTTTTCATAGAAAAGAAGGGAGATCTTCATTTCCTGATGCACAAAAAGATAAGTTTAGAGTAAGTTCTGGTACTTGGGGGTACGAAAATTGTTATGATATGCCACAATTGCAGGATATTGCACAGAAATTATTGTGCCAGTGTGCTAGCTCTTCCTCGCTTGAGAGGTTATTTAGTACATTTGAGCATGTGACAGATGGGAAAAAAGGCATTAGAATGTTGCCAGAAAGATCGAATGCTCTTGTATTTGTTGCACATAATTTGAAACTTCGTAATGAGAACAGAGCTGCAGCAAGAGTCCTTCCTGAAATGTACATTGGCCTTAGCAAGAAAGCTAGCATTCCAGAGCCAGAACAATTGCTAACATGGGGCACTGATGGAGATGATGATTATGATGACGACGTTGAAACAATTGAGCATGCTGAAGGAAATTTGGAAGTGGGAAGCACTAGTGGATCTTTGGAGGAAGTAGGGAATGTTGGTAGTGGTTCTTGGTATGGTGAAGTCCATGGAGAGGATCATGATTATAGCCCTACTGCTGATGCTGAATTTGTTCCATCCTCTCTCTACCCAGAGTGACAGTATCATATCCTTTCTAAGTTGGTTTATTATTATATCTTATCTACATATAAACTATGGTGATGTAACTTAACAAAACTTTTGAGTTATTTTTATGTTTTGATATGATAAACTTTACTTTTAACTTTTGAGTTACTTTTATGTTTTAATATGATAAACTTTACTTTTATGTTTTCTTCCCTTAATGTTGTTATTATTGCAATAGAAGAATTTACAGTTTTCATATTTAAAAAATAGAGATTAAGCTAATAAGATCAAGTACAAATATGATATTTTATGGAATATTCTAAGAGAATATTCTGTATTCTCCGCATGCGTATTTCACGTAATCATATTCCGTATTTATTTTTGGGTCTCCGTATTCATTTCCGTATGCGTATTATGTCACTGTGGATATAAGGCATCCTTGGTGGATCCCGATACTGCTATCGAATGGATGGCTTTCAGATGCAATCGATTTGAACATGTCTCGTACAACCTATACAGGGCATTCTGCAAATCTACAGGGACCTCTAGGTCTTGCAATCTTGCCCACAGCTTTTCTCGAGGCACTGTGTCGAAAGCCTTTGCGAAGTCCAGAAACCAGCTGATACGAACCATCTTTTCTACCTGCAAAACTAGCAGTCACAGTTAATCCAAACAACTTTAAAACCCAGGAACAGGATCTTCTGGCATAAATTCACCACCCAACCGGGCTCAGATTGCGAACACTGCAAAGGATCTTTGCGACTCGTCCCAAAACTGAGAATTCTGTTGTTCAACTGAACAACTTCTCTGGGATCAACTATGGATCATAAAAACTTGGTTACAAAACTGTGATGTCGCTGCCGCAGTATTTTGTGACCCCTCGTCACCTTTTTGGCCATTACTCCCTCATACGGATGAACTACGGAATGTGCCACCCCAATTTGGAAACTAGACTCCGAGCCAGTTTCAATGAGGTAAAGGTCGCCGCAATCCAACTTTTGGTTGCCGAGATATGTCCAACTGAAGTTGAGGTTCTATTTATAGATCTCTCTGCGACTTTAGCCTTTTTTAACAGGCATGGCCTTTTATATTAAAATAGCTTCTTCCTTTTATGATGACTAACATCTTTGCCTCTGTGTTCATCTCTGCAAATCCTCTGAGCCGCTCCCCTGAGCTTGTGCCGTATCAATTCCTTCCCTTCCCAAGGCTGATCGTCCTCGATCATCTGCCTTGCGGGTCTTAACAATTTCTTCTCGTCTCAAGACTGATCGTCCTCGATCATCTGTCTTGCGGAAATAAGTTATTTTCTTCCTGTCTCAAGATTGATCGAACTCGATCATCTGCCTTGCAGGAATAATGTCTCCCCTTCCCGTCTCAAGACTGATCGAACTCGATCATCTGCCTTGCAGGAAGGTCCACCTTTTCCCAAAGCTAGTCACCTGACTATCTGCTTTGCTGCAATGACCATCTTTCTTTCCAAGCTAGTCGCCTGACTATCTTCTTTGAAAGGATTTCTCTAGGCTGGTAAACTTACCATCTGCCTGACAATTTTAAGGGTCTGGCTTCTGTGCTGCAGTCACAGTTGCCCCCTTCTAAACTCTAGATGAAAAAGAAACTCCTTTCTTAACTCAAATCAAAACTATGCTCAGTTAACTAGTCATCATAATCATACACAAACTTGTTTAGTTTACTTATCTTTCAGATGACCAATCTGAATTCGCCCTCTATCTCTTAGGCTTCTGCCTTCTCTTTGTCAATTTGGGGATGGATCTTTTTGATCATTTGCCAAATGCTTTTCTTGCTCCATATCTTTTAAACTTCAACTGCTCAGGACAATCCCTTGCTCAGGACAATCCCTTTTTGTCTCTTGTCCTTTCTTGCTTTTCCTGCATCAAGAACAACAACAGTTTCTTCCTTCCTTCTCTGAGAGTCTGTAACCAACCGGTTAACCTCTCTAGAACTTTCTAGTCATTAGGTAACATCGAATTGGCTAATTCAAAATCTCGAAACATATTAAAGTCCTAACACAGGATTATTTTAACAAGATCAACTTATGCTCTGATATCAATTGATACGAACTGTCTTTTCTACCTACAAAACTAGCAGTCACAGTTAATCCAAACAACTTTAAAACCCAGGAACAGGATCATCTGGCACAAATTCACCACCCAACCGGGCTCAGATTGCGAACACTGCAAAGGATCTTTGTGACTCTTCCCAAAACTGAGAATTTTGTTGTTCAACTGAACAACTTCTCTGGGATCAACTATGGATCATAAAAACTTGGTTACAAAACTGTGATGTCGCTGCCGCAGTATTTTGTGACCTCTCGTCACCTTTTCGGCCATTACTCCCTCATACGGATGAACTACAAAATGTCCACCCCAATTTGGAAACTAGACTCCGAGCCGGTTCCAATGAGGTAAAGGTCGCCGCAATCCGACCTCTGGTTGCCGAGATATGTCCAACTGAAGTTGAGGTTCTATTTATAGATCTCTCTGCGACTTTAGCCTTTTTTAGCAGGCATGGCCTTTTATATTAAAATAGCTTCTTCCTTTTATGATGACTAACACCTTTGCCTCTGTGTTCATCTCTGCAAATCCTCTGAGCCGCTCCCTCGAGCTTGTGCCGTATCACCAGCAATATAGATCTCGCTGTCAGTGTTTGCTGTCCTCAATTAGGGTCCACAGTGTGAAGATATGATGATTAGTTGAGTGTCTGTGTGAGGGCCCAGATGTCTGTTGCCTCTGCCCAAGATGTCAACTGCTGCTCTAGAATGCGAGCAAGCAGTTTTGCGAACACCAAGCTGACTATAATTGTTCGAATAATTGGCTGGGTTGTGCGTGTCATCTGCCTTGTATATGAGGACAACTCGGCTAGTGGTTTGCTGTGGGGGGAAAGTGTCCTATTGAACATGGCGGTCAACACCAGTACTATGGATGTTCCTGCCCACTTGAGCAACTCTGCCTACATACCATCCAGGTTTGGAGCTTTTCCATTGACTAGACGCTGGAGGCTCAGGTCTACATCTGCCTTTGTGATTTCCAGCACTGGGCCATGCTGTGGGGGTACCATCCCTGTGCTCCTTGAGGATTGTACCCACTGTTTGGACGTTGTAGAATGTACTAGCTTTCTAAGCACCCTTTGCCAGAAAGTCCTGGGATGACAGTCCAGGAGGAAGAACATTTCTTGCTGATGGGCTGCGATGTACCTGGCCTTCTTAGCCTAAGGAGAAGGCGGTATTGTCTGACTATGTGTGGGCGTAGAGCAAGGTCTATGACATGATGGAGCTAGCATTTGTGTTCCTTGCCCTCTACGTGAAACCAACGGTTACGCGGGAAAGGTTGTGGCCCCCATGGTCCATTGGGGACGGCTTCTCCCAAAGTACCTTGCTGCTGCAGCCTCGAGAATGTCAATCAGCTTGTTTACCTGTTGGCCTAGCATAGGGGATTGCAAAATGTCTGCCAAGTCATCTGTAAGCATCCGGGCATCGAAAATTTTAGTGGCCCCGGCGGGCCATTTGGCCACAGATTACCAATTCAAGCAAAATGCGATGGCCGGCTTGAGTAGGATCCCTTACCCATGGAGTACCTGCAGATTGGCCAATTCGTGGCAATTTATTGCCGATTATGATATTAGAATGGCCAATTAGATCTTGGCTAATTTGAGTGGTATGGAATTTGGGGCCAATTTAGTCCTAAGGGATAACTAAATATGCTTAAGGAATGGCCATTTAGGTCACCTGGCCAAATTATATAAAGCCATGCGTGGCCAAATCCCAACTCATTAAGAGGTCCCCGCATAAATTCGCCACTTATAGGAGGCCAACATTTAAATTTTTTTTTTCCTTATTATAACTCCAACTATCAAATAATACCGCTCTTTTCCAAAAATGAAATGTTGAGGCAATTTTCGAGCTCATTATACGAAGACCCTGGCATCCAATTTTCGATTCTCCCTGCCACCAATTTGTTCATTATTAATAGACAAACAATTATTCAAGGGAGCAGCAGAATCGAAGTGCTAAAAACAGGGCGTCAATGATCAGGTTAGATGGCCATAGGAATGATAATTTAGAGTAAAAAGATGTGATATTTTTGCATTTAAATGGCTTCATTTATATAAGATCTTCACATCCTAAATTGTGTTCGTTCGTTTGATAAGTTTAAAGGATTCTGAACTGTATTGAGGCAGAACGCTTCAACAAAGTTTTACAGGTAGTTATCTAGTCGCATTGCCACACTAGCTTATATGAATTAAATTGTACTAGAATTATTGTATGAACATTTTCCCTTTCTTTACTTTCAGATGGGTATGAAATTAAATAACATGTAGCTTTGACACATTTATATAGGATAGCGACTTCTTTATGTCTGGGCAACTAGCTCTATATTTAATAAGGTTCTAGGTAAAAATTGCCATTTGACTTCAAAGTCTGGCCTTCCATTTGTGTAAAGCCTGGTTGTTGTGGCTCATTTAGAAGCGACGACGCATGAAGGTGTTCAGGAATGAGGAGGTGTAGCTTGGGGTTTTGATCCCACAGTTGAGGTACAAATTATATCTTTCTTACCTGGCGTCCCCTCGAAAAGAGCAGTTCAAGGCAGCGGTCTGGAAAAGGACCCTCCTCATTGTAGACAATATTGGCAGGTTTGTGTCATGAGTCGTAGGTAGATATACATGCCGGGTGGGTTCTCCCTCCAGTGGGCAGGAGTACCCTAGCATCGTTTGTCTTGTACTTACTCTATATTAATCTTAGTTAACTTGATCTTTCAAAAAAAAAAAAAAGCCATTTGAGCTACACATTTTAGAAATTTGGTTCAAAAATCGCCAATTGGATTGCAACCATGTTAGAAAGAAGTAGGAAAAATGGCCAGTTCAGGCTACACTTTTGTGGGCGTGTTTTACAAGGAATGGCCAATTCATTATACTTATACAAAATTATAGGTCCCTTAAAATTTTCCCTGCATCCGGGCATAAACCTCTGCATGCTGATAGTCCAGTCGCAGTTGAGGCACGCGAGGGGGTGTTTCATAGGAGGTTGGGACAACCTACCAAGCTAGTTGCAAGTAGAGTAGTAGGTGGTCTAAGTACATCTCCTTATATCTACTATCCATTCCCATTCGGAACAATATGTATATCCTATTCTGCCACCAACGCATAGTCCTGGTTCTCCTGCCTGCAAGTGTGTTTTTAAGAGGACGACCACTGCGCCAGTCCACTGCTGATTACTAGATCAAAGATAATGTAAAACAATAGCAACTGCCTACCATATCGGATGACATGATTGTCATCTGATACCCATGGTCAAGCTCCTTTTGAGGGGCTCAGTTGCAACACATCGTTAGCTAGGGGATCAAATCTCATAGGTTGTGCGCGTATTGAAGTCTTCAACAAGCATGACTCTACCCAATTGTCTTTGTTGCTAGATGTCATCATATAGATTGATATAAGGGTCCAGCCTATTTACATGTGGGTGTGGTAGAAGTTGCTCTTGGCATGTGGGACGTAACAGATTGCCACAAAGAGAGCACTGTCACTGCAGTGTGTTGCATGCGCACCCATAGGTACCATTTGTGCATGTCCGTGTTGCACAGGGAGAGTGATTGTGCCAAGGCTGCCTGGTAGAAGCAGGCAACCCCTCCGTGTCTCCTCTTTTCAGTGCACGCATTGAAGACAAAGTAGCATTGATATCCTGGGAAGTCAAGTAACCTGTGTCATGCATGCTCCCATGTTTCCATGAGAAAAATAAGGTCCATATCTGCAGCAACTGAGTTGAGACTATCTCCTTTCTGCCATGGGAAGCCCCACCAATTCCAAGAGACCATGCAGAGGCACAGTCCCTATTTACTGATAGAAGCTGTGCCTGCTGATTCAGTGGAGACTGCACAAGGAGAAGCAGTAGAGGTGGAGGTATCATGGGGTGTGCAAGCAGCAGCCAGTGGGGGGTCGGTGGAGGTGGAGGCTGCATGTGGCGTGCAGGTAGTGGTAGGTGTAGCAACAAGGGTAGCGTGTGTGCTTGCGATGGGTGTAGCAGTGGCATGGGCTGGAATGGCTAGGGCTTCAACAACAAGGCCCTGAGGGTTTGTAGCACTTGCACCAACATCTTGTAGCCACAAGATTTGAATCTTGCCCCGGATCAGTCCTACATCTCCTCCCTTTTTTGGACGCTCTTGACTTTGTTTAACTCATGCATGCAAATTTTTTTGTTGTGCAAGAGTCTGATCTCAGTCAACGCAAAGGGCGGTCCCCTATAGCTGCCTTCTATGATGCAAAATGGTTGCTCGCTCTTGTGCATTCCCGACCGTGAATATAGCTGTAGCTGCTCATGAGCTTCTGCGTGGAGGCCCTTGCCTTGTTGGGCGATGACTGCCTGCAGCTCCTGCAATTTGCGATCTCGAGCAGCAGAGTTGTGCTCGAGGTTTTGCAAGTGGATGTCCAGGATAGGGCTCATCTTTGGTGAAGGTACATCCCATGTCTCGACTGTTCTCTGGAGGGCTCTCAGCTATGATTGGCTTTCTTGAAATGCAGCCTGGATGGCTTGCATTATGGTGGCGCCTTCTGAGCTTCTGATTGAAGGCAGGAGATGGTTGCCATAGTCTCCTGTTCTGCACGCTGCTTGTCGTGTATCATGGCTTCCATGATGGTGGAGAGGGAGTCCAGCCCAAAACGTCTGCAGAGCAATATTTCTCTCTTGCCCTTTCTCTCACTAAGGCTTTGCCTCCAACTCCAAAATTAAAGCAATACTTTCCTCTTGCTCTAATCCCCACTTGGACCTCGCCCCCCGCACTCCAAACAACGATGGCTACTTATGTAACCCCCTACCCTAATCCCAGTTCTGGATGCCCAGCCTCCCATGACTGCCTCATGCTCAGGAACACCCTCCTGGGAGGGTCAAGTGGGTGGGCCATCACGAAAATGGCCCAAAGCAGACGGCAAGGACAAGGGAGAGCCTCTTCTTCCATGTGGAAGGAGGCACGGGCAAAGACTCAATCAACAAGATCAGCTCGCAATGGGACTAACTGCTGCTCAGACCCAATGGCAAACTATGTGCTAATTGAGGCCTTGAAGCAACTGAAGGAGACAATTGAGGATAACAGAACCTGACTTGCAGGCCTAAGAAGAGATACAGACCTCGGTACCCTGAATGCTCAGAAGCCAGTTGGCAGCAGAGAAGCAGCGGGTTGCAAAGCTGGAGACCTGCATACAGCAGCTGGAAAATGGCCTCTGCTTAGTGCACTTTGACCGACAACAGGAGAAGTAGGGTCTCGTCGAATTTCGGGATTGTGTGGACTCCCTCTCCACTGCCATGTCTCGTCAACCTGCATTTTTTGCTTGATCATTGTTTGAATTATAAATAAACAGTTTTCGTGATGGATATGACCAAATGGCGAGTGTTTTAATAATATCAAGGTGTATGGTTCATACATTTTGCTCCTAATCTTAATGGTGTACATTTTCTGACGTCATAAATGTGAAGGATAAAGATATGCAGGTCATGATATAGGGTCATATAACAGAAGAAAGTATGCGCTTAGTTTGCATTGGTGTCGTTTACTAAGATTTTATGACTAGTTTTAATCTGTTTTGCATGACACCGGACAGATGTTCAATGTATAAAATCTTGAATTGGGAATGATCTTTTCCCCAAAGATGTAAATGATTCGAGGGCACATTTGCCTAATGTAAATTCTTTGTTGGTGAATTATTTCTTGAAATTTCTATTTTTGAGGCGGGGCTAGTTTGTGATAGTATATGAGCATGGCAATCAAATATTTGGTTCTAGTGTAGTTTAATTTGATGTGGTATTATTCTGCATGTGAAGGTACAGACAAAATGCACCTTATCTATGATGGGTAGACGAAAGAGAGCTGGAATTCTAAACATGCTTTCATTTTCATGGAATGAAGTAGTTCCGATCTTCAAATACCAAATCCAATGCCATCTTGTAGTTTCTATATCCACTCTAATTCGACCATCCACTTGAGGTAAGATTTTTTTTTTAATGCTTGACACATTTTGTAGAAATTCTTGATCATATAAGGTTAATTACATTCATAAAATGAGTACCTCGATCTGTCAATAATTTATAAGGTACTCCAAATCTGCTACACAAGTTCTCCACAATAAACTCTGCTGTGGTTTGAATTAAAAGAGCTCGTATATTCTGGGAATTCAAATAGCAACAGTGGCACAATATATAGCCCCCTATACGTTCTACACAAGGATATAGAAGGGGAGGCACCACTGGCGCAAATGGGTTGGCGATGAGATTGAAGGAGATACTACATGAAGCTCCCTCGAACAGAACCTGAAGGGGTGCAGTACATTCTGTAACTGCACCCAAGGAGATCTCACGTGGACCCATATACCAGAAAAGGTAATGAAACGTGCCAAACGTACAATCTTGTACGCGTTGTATGGGGCAGGGGAGATCAAAACGTGCGTGACCTTAGACAATGAACTTGGAAATATTTTTGTGTTACATTAATTGTCCCAAGCTTAATATAAAACAATTCCATTTTTTTTTTTAACCGCTAGTTGGAGGGATGGCCATGCCCGCCCACCCTTTGCTGACGGTTGAGCCCTCTGTTCATCACCTGCTACTATAGGAGGAAGCCCAAAAATCGGCCTATACACTCAACTTCTTCGCAGGCACTACAAAGGGCTGCCGCCCAGAAAATCCCTCCGCATATGACAGTCTTGGAGCTCGCACGGGGTCCTGAAAAATTCCAGTCCACCACAATAATGGGCAAGCAGATGTCCGCAAACTTGGAGTGGGACAAAAACGCTATCTCTACTAACAAACCATTCCTATTAACAAACACCTGGCCAGGTACGTGATAGAAGGTTCTAACTAATCACCCCTTTTCCCCTCTCCTAACCCCTAGAACAACCATCCCAACCTCTAGCAACAAGAGCAACAGGAGACCTTGAAAAACCCCATCCAACCCTAAAGCAAATCAAAACAAGGAAGGACGATGAGAGCTCCCCTTACTTCTGTCCCACTCCCTCTATGCTTATATTACCTACTTCTCAGCCCCACCTCTACCTGAGTAAACCTCCCCCTTGACTAGAACCCCACCCCTACTTTATGAGATAGGACACCATCTGAAACAATAGACTCAAAATCATGGACCTCTGCCTACCCCAACAAACATCCAAATTTCCGTGCATGCTCAAAGCAAACGCAGATCCAAATTGTGCCCCCCCCAAGCCATCATGCTACTTCACCAGGCGGAAAGAGATACCACCTAGGTGAGGCAGCCCTATGGCGGAAGGACTAGGTAAGCCCGAACACGAGCGGGCATAAAAGAGAGAGAAGCAAGACCATCCAAAAACCAAGAATGGGAAACCCCCACTAGTGGATCATTGTTCCAACTTCAACTAAAGATAGATGAAAATACCCTAGTACTTCGAAAAAAAAACCTAAACAACAAGAACTATATTCTACGATTAGGCACATAATGAATACACTAAGACATCTAGGATAAATCTAATAATATTTAACCACGACCTCTAAACCTAGCCATTTTAACCTAAAGACTCCTAGCCGCTTCTAAAATTTAACCAGGACCTTCTGCATCAGCATAGTACTTCACTCTCACGCTTCTACTACGTTCGCCGGACATGGATTTTCGACTGCTCAAAAACAGGGTAAGTTAATCCGTTCTTTCAACACAAAGTTTGCCTCCATTTATAGTTTTCTTTTGCAGATCGATCGCATCAACAATCACAAGGCTCA
Organism: Isoetes taiwanensis; assembly: GCA_021234155.1. NCBI lineage: Eukaryota > Viridiplantae > Streptophyta > Lycopodiopsida > Isoetales > Isoetaceae > Isoetes > Isoetes taiwanensis. The sequence goes on from JAJEKV010000014.1 coordinate 20,068,025, forward strand.
GACTGGGTTGCAAGACCTCAGGTTCTCATTCTAGATTCATCTTGCTCAGATTCATCACTTGGTTTCGTACCATCTAACTCTGTATTTGGTGCATTTTTGCAGGAATATCCCGCAGTCCAGCTGCTCAGAAAGCATTGCAGGTATTACTAAGATGCAGATTTACAGTCATGTTTCCACTTTCCACAAAATGAGAGGCTGATTTTCTGTTTCCGGTTTTGATTTTTTAGAACAGAACAAGCACGACAGGACAGGAAAATGCTCAGAGGGGCCTTATAATTATAACGACAGTGCGGATTATAATACGTTTCCGGAGTGTTCATTCGATGTGGTGGATGAACCCAAGTTAACACTTCCAACAGAAGGAATTGCAGGTATATGTCAAATGGGAATTAAAAGACGGAGAACTTATTGCTGTGGTAAGTATATCAAATACCAGCACACTTTCCCAGCTTCGGAGATTGATTGAAACGCACATCCACAAAAACAAGCAAGACTTCACGTTTTTGATGATGCTTGGGGTAAGCTCTCTAACCTGCTGTAAGTTACCTGTTTTTAAAGTTAAAGATGTGATCTTATTGCTAGCGTTTATGCATTCCGGTAAAGCTGTTAAGGGATAGATTTATGCTCCTTTTTTTTAATGATCTGCAGGCTGGCAAGTTAGTATGTTATTTTATTCAATGCATTAAAGTTCTGAAATGAATTGTAATTATGCATGCCAGGAGACAAGTAGTGCACCAATTGGAAAAGAATTAGAAGGGCAGATGCTAGTTCATTCTTTACCAAGTTGCACTGAAGTTCCAGACAGCCGTGTGGCATCATTGAGAGCTCCGCCTACGAAAAAATTATTCAAAGCACCAGCTCTGGCTCCAATACATGAGCCCCTCAAGGAAAGTAGCAGGCCGCTTGCGCCTGCAGCTGCAAAAATTACATCAAGCTTAGCAAAGTTTTCCTTGAAAACCATGGCCTACTCAAACTATGTTGATTGTTTGCTGCCTCCCAATTCTTACTTTCCATGACAAAGAAAATAACAAGTAAGCTTTTAGTTCCTAGAAATCCATGGTTTGCTGGCTATAGGAGTTAAACTCTTCAATCTGCCCTGATCCTCCTTAAGCTTTTTAAGTTGTTATTGGAAGTCTGATCACAATTTCCTACAATCTTCGACAATTTGTTTCTTGTCCCCTAGATGCTGCTGGCACTGTGACAGAGACGATCAACTGCAACAAACAAATATAGCAGTGCATGCAGCTTAATTTCAGCAACTTTCTTCTTTTTTGATGCATCGCCAAAATGTGCCATTAAGTTCTGGAGTAGCTTTTGGAAGATGTTAAGGTTTCTTTGCAGGATGAGCTTCCAATGTAGGATGAGATTCCAATTGCCCGGATAGAACTTAAGTCATCCGAGAGGACCATGTTGATAACTCCACCTGGACCTTGGATGACTTAAGTTCTACCCGGGCCATTAATAACTCACTAAAACCATTGAAAACATAAAAAAGACTCAGAGATATAAGGAAGCAACAAAACAGAAAACTTACCGTGTTCTTTTGTGCATCAACTTGCTTAGATTTACTGTAAAAAACCAACTCCATAGGATTTAGAGCTTTTGCCTATGGGGGACTTCTTTATGTCACCCTGCTAACGTGCGGGGCCCCAATAACATAAAGGGGACATGTTTCTGTCCCCCTGCTTACGTGCGGGGGATCTGTCTCTGTCCTCCTGCTTAGGTGCGGGGGACATGTTTCTGCCCCCCTGCTTAGGTATGGGAGATATGTTTCTGTCCCCCTGCTTAGGTGAAAGGTATGTTTCAGCGCCATTCTTCTTCCAAGAACCTGCTCAAAGTACACCACAAAAAAACCCCAAACATTCGACCCCAAACATTCGTAAGCATATCACAAATATGGCACAACGGACTGAGCTTTACCTGGAGGAATATTTCATTAGTGTCCGTTGGCTTAGACAAGGTTTAGACCAACAGTCTTGTCGTTCGGGCATGGCGGAGGTTCCGGAAGGGCAATCTTATTAACTGTCTATGTGAAATCCCGACTCAATGATACTTACGTCAGGACCAGCTCTCAGGTCAAAGTTTTGGGTGCTGCCAATTGATCTTACCTGGCCTCTCCTCGTGTGAATCTTCGAAGATGTGGACAAGCAATGCTGTGTTAGTAGCGTTATTGGACTAGCACTGAGACCTCATCACGGCCACTGTTACAGTGTGAGTTGAAAGGTCCGAGCAGAAAGAAACGTAAATTCAAGCAAGAAGTGGATGAGGAAAGATGAAGAAAAAGAGGGCTTTGCTAAACAGTTAACAGTAAGTAATGCAAGTGAAGACCAGATTTTACTTAGGGAAGCAGATTGTTGTTGTTCTACATGCGACATTTGGGGTAATTAATATTCCTATTGTTAATTAATATTATTTTATAATTAATGTCGGTCATACTGTTTGTTGGTTCTACCAGTCTATGTTCTACTGCTTACATTCCCACTATGTTCGTTTTGATTGCTCTGGCTCCTCCCCTTGGCCTTGTTGGCTCCATCCTCACTTGGTTGCTCGGGTTTGGACTCGTGTATCTCGGAGTTGGTGGTTTTGGCTCGTTGGTTGGTTCCACCAGTCTCCTACGAGGGGGTATGCTTGCATATTCCCACTATGTTCAGCTTGATTGCTCTGGCTCCTCCCCTTGGTCTCGACGTCTTGGCTCCATCCTCTCTTGGGTGCTTGGGTTTGGTTGGCTCGTGTTGCTGGTTGTTTGTGTGGTGCAATCCGTTTGAGGCTCCGGCTGGGCAATTGGCATTTCTTGGTTCTTTGGGAGGCTACGGTTAGCTGGCGCAGCCGGTCTTCGGGTTAGAGTCTTGCTGGCGGCGGCTCGATGGTGTCGAGGATCACGGTCTTGCATCAGGAGGAGTTGGGGTTCCGTAACCGGGTTGCTTGGTTGCTGCCTTGTTTGTTCCATGTCGGTGCTCATGGATGTCCTGTACCCGGTCTCGGTTTGGTTGGTCAGGGCGGTGTGACGAGCCTGCCGAGTTGACCCTCCGGGCAACTCGGGATCTTGTCTGACTTACAACTAGATTTATGCACAGGTGAATTTAGGTGAAGAATCAAATCTTCCTTTGAAAATTAAATCCACAGTTTAGGCTCAACAAACAACCCTGGTTCATGCATTCAACATATTCACAAGCTTAATATATTCCAAGTTCTAACTGGACAAATCAATAGCGTAAATATTTACAATGTGTTATCAATATCCATATACAACAACACTGAGCGAATCAACAGAAACTGCTAGCTCTAGAACTCAAGCACGATTCCCGGCCACATTGCCACCATCAACTTGACCGCCACCTTGCGGGTTCACTGCACATGCACTCACTGGGGTTAGTCCTCGTGACTAAGTGGGGATCCCATAGCTGCTGCTGCATACATGGAAACACTCGGGCATCTTGGATAACAAGAACATAGACAATTCAAACACAAGATTCTATGGTGCAGTGCTAGACAATGACAATAAAGAAAATCGTAAGCATCAGGAGCAAAATATAAAGTCAAAGTACCAAAACAACATAACAAGCTCCCCGATTGGGAAGCTCGGCCCGACCTACAAGCAAGGCCCACATTAGCGAGAGAAATGCCGAGCCAGCCACATTCCGAGCCCCGCTATGAGTTGGTGGGGTGAACCTCAGATGCGCAAGATACCCTTCCCAGCCCACGCCCCGCTACCGGAGGACCTCTTACCATGGAGTCACAGGAGTTGACGACAACCTCACTTAGGGAAGCTACGCCCATGAGGAAGCCACGCCCAGGTGTCACGAGAGCATAGATACAAAGAACACAGATGACATGAGAATGCGGAACTACCTGTGCCAATCAAACTCGAAGTCCGACCCGGAGGTTCCAAGTACATACATAATATCAAGAACAACAGTGGAACAATTCAAAGACCATAACATGTGTGTTCATTAGAGAATTTACTATAAATGTGCCTAGATCATACTCTTAGCCCTTGTCGAGGTTGCCCATACAACCTAACTATGCCGAAGTAGCTAGATCGATGATGAAAACTATAATGACAACTCAAATGTTGATGTAGCGTGCTCAAACCACCCCTGTAAGGTCGATGCAGTACTCACTTCGCCATATTATTACTTAGGCTCCCTTAGATATGGTTTCAAGGTTTTAATATTTAAAATTCCACTTCATAGCTAATGAATTAATTGCGCATTCAAACTGGCGCCTCCAACTTACGCTTTTCCTGCTTAAAAATCCATGGGGTCCCCTGACCGCAACTGCCTGGAACTTCCGTCAAGCAGCTCCCAGGCAAGCCCCATCTCCAGGAGCAAGCCCGTATAATTATCTTAGATACCTTTGATTTACTAGATTTAAATTACATAATATCTTAGTTAAATGCAACCATTAATAGAATTTCTTACAATTTGTTATTATTCCGTCGTTGCCTTCATGCTGGAACCTCCTCTATTGGTTACTTCTTCCTTAAACCAAGGTGCATCACAATCCCATCTATGGTTACCTAGCTTTCTAATTTCTTTTAGCTTGCTAGCAATTGTGCTCAAAGCAACAAATTGGCAATTCTAAATATAAACAACAAATAAGAACCAAAACCCAATAGAATGACAGGAAGCAGAAAAAACAGCAAATAAGCAAACCAAGATAGACATGTTCGGCCTCTGTGGCTCTGGTTTTGGCATCGATTCACCATCTAGCTATGACCCACAACCAAATCGATCTGCTCCAGGCCCAAATCGACCTGATTTAGCTGATTTTGAAGCGTTTTGGGGCAGTTGGGTCGCTGGAGGATCTCTTCAAACACTGCAGAACAGCCATAACGACCCTTGATTCATACCAACCAGCCCTGTAACTTCAATTTCGGCCCCTTTGGATGCTATTGCAGCCCATTTTCCGGAGTCTCGGAGTTGGATTGTTGCTACCTCAAAGCTGAACCGGTTTTTAAACTCCTTAATTCCTTCAAATTTGCCTCCGCCCTCTCAGATCTGATTGCTAAGAAGCAATTTCGGTGCCTCCTGAGTTGCTTACAGATGACCCATATGCATTAATTCAGCTCCTTCATAAGATCATGTACCATCTTATTAACAAGGCCTTAACAAGCTATCTCTGAATCCGGTGTTCACAGCAGTTTATAAGCACCCAATCCTTATCCCAAAGCATGAACACTTTTTCTCTTAACAACAACCATATGATCCATAAAATCAGCATAAAACCCCACCTGGAAAGGAAGATTTGATGCCGTCTACGCAAGCTCTTGCCTCCAGATAGCTTCCTCCGACTCCTCTGCAACCCAAATTCCTTCTGGAGCTCCTCTTGCAAAAGAAACCTCACGTACCACCAACAAAAGCCCTCTTCTACAATTTTTCTTTTTCTAGTTTGGCTTATGTGGATATTGGATATATGCCATGCATATATCCCAATACATATATCCCAATCTATTAGATATATGCTTTATGTGCAATACCAATGCTGGAGTCTTAGGGCCTAGGATCGTTACAATCTCCCCTTCTAAAATTCAACCCATGTCCTCATGGGTCGATCCTAGGAGCTGTCATACTTACTGACAGTTTGCACTAGCAATCTAAAGCAAGATACCGCATCGCTACAACAATGAGACAAAAGCAAAACCATCATGACCCTTACCACGGAATCGCGACTCACGTAAGCTTCTTGCGCTCTATCACGTGGAGCTTCGACCACAGACACAACCATTTGGTGTTGCGGAAGATCCATCATCTGCGGCACTCTAGCTTCACCCACTCTACCGCCTTCGGCCAATGATTCTATCATCCGTACCCCATCTTTCGTCAGCCGGGCGCTCCCTTTGATTCGAAGCGAGGTTCTCCACCCTCTGCCTCTACAAAGATTTGGATATCGATTGGATCGTTCTCGTCCCATGGCACTTCTATCTAGTCATTTGTGAATCCATGGGCATTGAGGAGCTACGTCCCTCAATACTGCCAAATACTGGGCAATTGTTTCTTGTGTGGCCTGTTGCCCTACAACGGAAACAACGCCCCTCTTCAAAGCACCGCTGCCTTTCCTCGTCAGTGAGCCGTGGGGGTAACTTACTACCCTCAATGGCCGCTACTTTGCGGGTTCCTCATATTGTTGCTCAACCTCCACAGATGGACTAGCGGATGGCTCCCCTCTAAATGATCGGTCTTTCGCCATAATGTAATTCTCGGTGGCCAAGAGGAAGGTGCCTGTCTCTTCCTTTGGGTTTCTAATGTAGCTTTCTCTGCCAAATCTGTCTCTCGGCTTTTGGCAATCCGAACAACCTCCTCAAGGTCCTTATAAGCAACTCCTGACATCGTACTCTTGATATCCACATGAAGGCCCTTCACAAATCTAGAACACTTTTGACTTTATCCATAGCGGGACAATGAGGCTGCAATCTTCTAAACCTCTCATTGTAATCTGCTACTGTGCCCGTCTGTACACAATCGAAGAACTCGTTCATCTTCTCAACCTTGTACCCTGGAGGTGTGAAATGACCCTCAAAAGCGGTCTTAAAATCAGCCCATGTAGCCTGTACCGGAGTCTTCCCCAGATCAATCAGGCATGTCTCCCACCAAACTCTTGCAAAGCCTCCTAACATTGCCCGAAAGCAAGCAAAGCCTTCCGCGAGAATCCCCGCGTGCCTTGATTAGATCAAAATAAAACTCTACCCCCACGGCCGGGCATCGGCATCATCCCCCCCGTTGTGTTCTCACCAGGAACACTTCTCTTTTGGTGTCCTTTAACACCTTATCAATGGCTTTTCGGCCTCACTCTTCTCCGGGCTGCGATGCACTTCTGGCAAGCAAGGCTTTGAATAGCTTGCGGGATACTAGTTACATCACGAGCTCCATCGGCCCGTCTCCCCCACGCACTACTAGCACCACCAAAGATCCATGATCTCTTACTAGTCTGCACATAGACAATGGAAACATTAACAACCCACTTCAAGAGCATGAACCATTCTCAACTCCCACTAAGATCCAACACGCTCTGATACCAATTGTGACGAGCCTGCCGAGTTGACCCTCCGGGCAACTCGGGATCTTGTCTGACTTACAACTAGATTTATGCACAGGTGAATTTAGGTGAAGAATCAAATCTTCCTTTGAAAATTAAATCCACAGTTTAGGCTCAACAAACAACCCTGGTTCATGCATTCAACATATTCACAAGCTTAATATATTCCAAGTTCTAACTGGACAAATCAATAGCGTAAATATTTACAATGTGTTATCAATATCCATATACAACAACACTGAGCGAATCAACAGAAACTGCTAGCTCTAGAACTCAAGCACGATTCCCGGCCACATTGCCACCATCAACTTGACCGCCACCTTGCGGGTTCACTGCACATGCACTCACTGGGGTTAGTCCTCGTGACTAAGTGGGGATCCCATAGCTGCTGCTGCATACATGGAAACACTCGGGCATCTTGGATAACAAGAACATAGACAATTCAAACACAAGATTCTATGGTGCAGTGCTAGACAATGACAATAAAGAAAATCGTAAGCATCAGGAGCAAAATATAAAGTCAAAGTACCAAAACAACATAACAAGCTCCGGGACAGTGGGAAGCTCAGCCAGCCTACAAGCAGGCCCTGTTAGCAGAGAAATGCCCGGCCAGCTCACATTCCGAGCCCCGTTGGCGGAGTTGGTGGGGTGAACCTCGTATGCGCATACCCTTCCCAGCCCACGTCTGGCGCTGGAGGACCTCTTACCATGGAGTCACAGGAGTTGACGTACAACCTCACCGGGAAGCTACGCCCATGAGGAAGCCACGCCCGGTGTCACAGAGCATAGATACAAAGAACACAGATGACATGAGAATGCCGGAACTACCCAGGCCACCGAACCTGGAAGTCCGACCCCGGAGGTTCCAAGTACATACATAATATCAAGAACAACAGTGGAACAATTCAAAGACCATAACATGTGTGTTCATTAGAGAATTTACTATAAATGTGCCTAGATCATACTCTTAGCCCTTGTCGAGGTTGCCCATACAACCTAACTATGCCGAAGTAGCTAGATCGATGATGAAAACTATAATGACAACTCAAATGTTGATGTAGCGTGCTCAAACCACCCCTGTAAGGTCGATGCAGTACTCACTTCGCCATATTATTACTTAGGCTCCCTTAGATATGGTTTCAAGGTTTTAATATTTAAAATTCCACTTCATAGCTAATGAATTAATTGCGCATTCAAACTGGCGCCTCCAACTTACGCTTTTCCTGCTTAAAAATCCATGGGTCCCCTCGACCGCGAATCGCACGAACTTCCGTCAAGCGGCCCGGGCAAGCCCCATCTCCGTGAGCAAGCCCGTATAATTATCTTAGATACCTTTGATTTACTAGATTTAAATTACATAATATCTTAGTTAAATGCAACCATTAATAGAATTTCTTACAATTTGTTATTATTCCGTCGTTGCCTTCATGCTGGAACCTCCTCTATTGGTTACTTCTGTAACGGAATATAGCCATCCACCTGTCACTCCATCCACATGCCATCTGCCACATCAGATCCAACTCATCAATCCAAATCATCTCCACCTCATCGATCCACAATTGGGATCAAACGCAGCCCAAAAGGCGTGACGTTTTAGTCCCGTAACCTATATATTCCATCCGCTTCCATCTCTGATCATTCAATTCCAGTAGAAGCACAAGATTAAGGGGGAGATCAATCAGCAGCAATCAGATATGTATTTTCAATTCTATTATGAATATATATGATGATTCCTTGTTCTTCCTCATGTTCTTGTGTTAAGTGCTTTATGTGCTTTGTTGTTCTGTGATTCATATTCATGATATGGTATCAGAGCTCCATGCTCTTAGATCCTGAACACCTATAAAGGCCCACACTGATCATGGCAAAATCTAGACTCCGGCGGGTAATCTCTCGCATAAACAAGAGAATTGCCCATCGTAGAGAATCTAGAATCAAGAAAGCCATTATGAGAGTAAATCTGAAATTATCACAACGCAAAGCCATAAGAAGAGCCACTTTATATTCCAGACTTGACTTTGATTGTCTGTAGATTAACGCTCTTCCAAAAATTAGTCATGGCTGCAACACTAATCGAAACTCACCGTCTCATTGGCGGTTTGATGGATCCGGTTTTCATAATTGGAAACCGAAGATGAAAATCTTTGCTGCTAGAGAAGGATCTTTGGAAACTTGTAGATGGAACTGATCATAAACCAACAGCCCCAGAAGAAAAATCAAAATGGGAAATTAAAGATGGTAGAGCATTGGCCGCCATCATCCTAAACCTTAAGGACAGCGTTGTTACACATGTAAGCAATGCTAAAACGTCCAAGGATGCCTGGGATTCACTTGTTTGGATTTATGAGCCTCAAGATGTTTGTACTAAACTATTCTTGAGAAGAAAATTCTATAAAGATCTACAAATGACAGAAAATCAGCCAATGGCGGAGTATATCAATTCCTTCAAATTATTACTTGAGCAACTAGCAGCAGTCGGATCACCTATTGAAGAATCTGATGCAGTTATGGCCTTATTAGGGAGTCTACCTCCCTCTTATGAGAACTTTGTTCGCTCCATAGGAGCACAAATCATGGGAACTGTTCAACCTGGATCATCCACTCAACACATTCTAAAGTTACAACCTACAATATCAATGTTGTTACAAGAGGAGACCAGAAGAAAATCAATGAACTCTCCCAATGAAGAGGTTGTGGCTCTGTTCTCTAATAATAGACGGCCTAATTATGGACGCAAGTTCAAAAATAATAAATTCAATGCATCATCAACTAAAGAAGATTCCTTCAATAATGGTACTAATTATGGTGGCAAGCCTGCTAACCGCAAACCAGTAAAGTGCACTTATTGCAACAAAGATGGTCATACTTATCCATTCTGTCGAAAACGCAAGTATGATGAAAGGAAAAAGAAACCTGAAGCCAACATTATTATAAGCGACAAACAACACAGGTTGTGTCTTACTCAATACCAAGCTCTTAATTCTTCTTATGATAAAAATGGTTGGTTGTTTGATTACGCTTTTTCGGCACATATGACCCCAACCAGAGAATATTTTACCACTTATCATACAATACCACCGGGACAAACAGTCCTTTTGGGTGATGATAGTGCACTCAATGTAGCTGGTCAAGGCATTGTCACTGTACAATTGCTCAATGGAGAACGCAAGGCCATCCATGATGTCTTGCATGTCCCTGCTTTAACTAAAAACTTGCTCTCAGTTAGCAAGATATTTGATGCTGGTTTCAAAGTATATTTTGCTCCCCAATCATGCCAACTTGTAGATCCAAATGATCACAAAGTTGCTGATGGCGTACGAGATGGTAGTCTTTATAGACTTGATACAAATGGACCAGCACCTCAAGTGGCTTATACAGCCAATACCAAGCAGGTTGAAACACTGAAGTGGCATCTACGCCTTGGACATGCTGGCAAGCATGTACTCCAGCAAATCAAGGCACAACAAATGGTCCCAATCAATGACATAGATTGCAATATGATGCCCATATGTGAAGGCTGCGTCTCTGGCAAGCAACATCGCCTTCCTTTTCCAAAAGCAAGTGATACACGCTCCCATCAAGTCTTGGAATTAATTCACACTGATATTGGAGTTTCCCCAGACTATTCCGACAATGGAGCTAAGTATTTCATCACTTTCATTGACGATTTCTCACGATTTACCTTTGTGTATTTCCTCAAGAAGAAATCTGCAGCTCTTGAAGCATTTCAGCAGTATAAAGTATATGTTGAGAATCAAACATCTCGCACCATTCAAAATCTTAGATCTGATAATGGAGGCGAATATACTTCTCAACGCTTCAATAACTATTGTCTTTGCACATGGGATTGAAAGGCAGTTAAGCGCACCACATATACTCAGAGCGAGAATGGTGTTTTGGGCGCAAGAATCGGACCTTAGCGAGAAAGTACAAGAAGTATGCTCAAAATTAGTGGCCTGCCCAATTCTTTTTGGGCTGAAGCACTTGCTCTACAAAGAGCAGTATATTCGGGAATCGCCTTCCTATATCTGACCTTTACATGGCCAATCTCCATATGAAGTATGGTACAACGAAAACCCAATTTATCTCATTTACGTATCTTTGGTTGTGCAGGGCTATGTTCATGTTCCAAAGGCTCAACGCAAGAAATGGGATGATAAAAGCACTAAATGCATATTTGTCATTTCTGATCCTAGCTGCTAAAGCCTATCGTCTTTATCATCCCGGCGCAAGAAGGTGATTATTTCCCGAGATGTACTCTTTGATGAAGCCACTTTTCCAAAGATTAAGTATACCAAACGCCAATCATCAAACTCTTTGGGAGATTAAGTATCCTCCGGTTTCTGGCGATCAAGAAGATACTCAAGACGAGCCCTCTACCTCAACTCCGTTCTTTGAACCTATATCTCCCCTGACCACTAATGAGGAGCTTCTAGAAGACCCTCTTTATCAGCAACTCGATAGTCCCGAGCATCCATTGTATCGAAGACTCAAGAGGAAGGCGCCCAAGAATCTGATCCAGTTCTTCCAATAGTTTCCCAAAGCACCCGGTCGTTTTTGGACGTGGCGGACTCCCTCCCTCAAGACTTTGGAAACCACCATGAAGTCTATGCAAAAGTATTTCGCCATGTCGGTACTTTGCTGAACCCCTAATGCCTAAAGATGCATTACAAGGTGGTGAAGCAACACTTTTTATGTATTTGCTATGGACTCGAATATAATTCTCTCATGCAAAATCAGACTTGGTCCTTCTGACCCCTTCCTCCGGGCCATAAGGCCATTGGTTGCAAGTGGATTTTCAAGCGCAAGTTAAAAGCCGATGGCTCTATTGACCGCTACAAAGCTCGACTAGTAGCCAAAGGCTACTCACAAATAGAAGGCATTGATTATACAGATACCTTTAGTCCAGTTGTAAAAATGACTTCTATTCGAAGTTTTGCTAACACTTGCTGCAACTATCGATATGCATGTCCATCAAATGGACGTCAAAACTGCCTTTCTTCATGGACAATTAGAAGAAGATATTTATATGCGCCAAGGAGGGAGGGTTATATTCAACGGGGCAAGAACAACTAGTTTGTGTTTGCACAAGTCCTTGTATGGCCTCAAACAATCTCCTCGAGTATGGTATCAACACATTGATGCATTTTTCAAATCAAATGGTTATGTATCTGGAGGAGCCGATTCCAATATTTATGTCAAAAGTCGACAACATTCTTTTGTCTTTATCGCATTATATGTTGACGATGCTATCATAGTAAGTCATGATCTTGCCTTACTTCAAGAATGCAAGTCTCAATTGGCTGCTGCATATCATATGACAGATCATGGTGAGATCTCTTACTGCTTGGGTCTTCAAGTAATTAGAGATCGGTGCCCGCCAAGACCATACACTTGAGTCAAAGAAATATATTGAAGACATTCTCAAGAAGTTTGACATGACTAATTGCAAGCCCATAAGCACTCCTTTGGACATCAATGTTCATTTGTCCACAGATCAAAGTCCTCAAACTCCAGAGGAAAAGGCTGCAATGTCCCGAGTTCCTTATCAGAGTGCTATTGGTAGCCTCATGTATGCTGCCATTTGTACCCATACGATATATCTCATGCAATTGAGCACCTTGAGTCAATTTCGACTAATCCGGGGCCCTATCATTGGCTTTGCAAATAAACGAGTTCTTCGTTACTTACGAGGAACAACTGATTACGGCCTCACACTAAGGGGGAGTAATCTCAAGCTCACAGGTTATTGTGATGCCTCATATGCAGGTGACATTGATGAGCGACGATCTATTACCGGATATTGTTTTCAGCTTGGAAGCAGTACTATATCTTGGACTAGTAAGAAACAAGAAACTATTTCTCTCTCTAGTGCTGAAGCAGAATATATTGCTACTTGTCATGCCACAAAGGAAGCAGTTTGGTTACAAAGACTTCTTCAAGATATCAATATTCCAACTAACGATGCAATATTGCTCAAGTCTGATAGCCAAAGCTGCATTGCCATGGCCAAGACTCCAAGATTTCGAGCACGTAGCAAACATGTGGAAATTCAATACCACTTTGTGAGAGAAAAGCTGTCCAATGGTGTTATTAAACTGCAGTATTGTCCAACTGAAGATATGGTGGCAGACTTCCTCACTAAAGCTCTACCACGAGCTAAATTTGAATTCTGTAGGAAGTCCTTGTTCATAGAACCTGTTCAAACAGGTGTAGGCTAAGGGGGAGTGTAACGGAATATAGCCATCCACCTGTCACTCCATCCACATGCCATCTGCCACATCAGATCCAACTCATCAATCCAAATCATCTCCACCTCATCGATCCACAATTGGGATCAAACGCAGCCCAAAAGGCGTGACGTTTTAGTCCCGTAACCTATATATTCCATCCGCTTCCATCTCTGATCATTCAATTCCAGTAGAAGCACAAGATTAAGGGGGAGATCAATCAGCAGCAATCAGATATGTATTTTCAATTCTATTATGAATATATATGATGATTCCTTGTTCTTCCTCATGTTCTTGTGTTAAGTGCTTTATGTGCTTTGTTGTTCTGTGATTCATATTCATGATAACTTCTTCCTTAAACCAAGGTGCATCACAATCCCATCTATGGTTACCTAGCTTTCTAATTTCTTTTAGCTTGCTAGCAATTGTGCTCAAAGCAACAAATTGGCAATTCTAAATATAAACAACAAATAAGAACCAAAACCCAATAGAATGACAGGAAGCAGAAAAAACAGCAAATAAGCAAACCAAGATAGACATGTTCGGCCTCTGTGGCTCTGGTTTTGGCATCGATTCACCATCTAGCTATGACCCACAACCAAATCGATCTGCTCCAGGCCCAAATCGACCTGATTTAGCTGATTTTGAAGCGTTTTGGGGCAGTTGGGTCGCTGGAGGATCTCTTCAAACACTGCAGAACAGCCATAACGACCCTTGATTCATACCAACCAGCCCTGTAACTTCAATTTCGGCCCCTTTGGATGCTATTGCAGCCCATTTTCCGGAGTCTCGGAGTTGGATTGTTGCTACCTCAAAGCTGAACCGGTTTTAAACTCCTTAATTCCTTCAAATTTGCCTCCGCCCTCTCAGATCTGATTGCTAAGAAGCAATTTCGGTGCCTCCTGAGTTGCTTACAGATGACCCATATGCATTAATTCAGCTCCTTCATAAGATCATGTACCATCTTATTAACAAGGCCTTAACAAGCTATCTCTGAATCCGGTGTTCACAGCAGTTTATAAGCACCCAATCCTTATCCCAAAGCATGAACACTTTTTCTCTTAACAACAACCATATGATCCATAAAATCAGCATAAAACCCCACCTGGAAAGGAAGATTTGATGCCGTCTACGCAAGCTCTTGCCTCCAGATAGCTTCCTCCGACTCCTCTGCAACCCAAATTCCTTCTGGAGCTCCTCTTGCAAAAGAAACCTCACGTACCACCAACAAAAGCCCTCTTCTACAATTTTTCTTTTTCTAGTTTGGCTTATGTGGATATTGGATATATGCCATGCATATATCCCAATACATATATCCCAATCTATTAGATATATGCTTTATGTGCAATACCAATGCTGGAGTCTTAGGGCCTAGGATCGTTACAGGCGGTTTTAGCTGGTGCAAACTGGCGCAGGTGACCCTTGTCCGATCTTGCTTGGACTTGGGAGGGCAGCCATTGGGTGCCACTGGTTCTAGACTAAGGTGGAGTCCCTGTCGGTGCGCGTTGGCTACTATGGAGTTGGTTTCTGTTCGAGCCAGTCGGACCAAGACGGTCTGGCTGGTTTTGGCTACCATGTTGTGTCTGCCTCGCGGACCTGAGTTGGCTTCTGGGCTTTGTACGTGTTCGGATGGAGTTGGAAGGTGAGGGATGCGTTCCCCTCGGTGGTTGCAGGTTTACTACAGGGTTCGTGAACCCTGTGGTGCTGCCTTTTGTGTTCGAAGGATCCGGTTTTCCTGGTTGGTTCTTTAGTTGCACCGGCTAACGTCCATCTTTTTTAGTGCTTCAAGTTTAGCCTCATAGCTTTCAGTCAATGCTTTTGCAAAATCTTGGGCTTTCTTCGCTTCATCGATGGCCACTCCGAGTTGTTGCTTCAGAACTACCTCATGGGGTGATGATTGTTTCGGTTTAATTCTTCTGCAAGTAAAGACACCCGCAACCAGACTCATCTATAGCCAGGCTTTAAGGTATGGTATCATCCCTCAGTTACGTCAATAAGCACTTACATTTGGAGTCTCAAAACTTCTAAATTTCTCTTTTCACTATTGCTGATCAAGCAATGACTGCCATTTCAATGGACTGTGTCGTTATATAGGTGATTTAAGGCTAATGTTGAACTCTTAATTTCATTAGCTTTTGAATCGCATGTACAAAAAAGCTAGAATTCCTTATTACATCTTCAAACTTGGGGACTTATTCAAACTTGAGGACAGAAATATATCCCCCATACATTAGCAGGGGGGCAGAAATATATCTTCCATACATTAGCAGGGGGACAGAAATATATCCCCCACTACTACCGATAGGGGACAAAAATATATCCCCCATACTAATGCATGAGGACAGAGATATATCCCCCATACATTAGAGGGGGACAGAAATATATCACCCAATACTAACGATAGGGGACATAAATATATCCCTTATACTAATGCATGGGGACAGAACAATATCCCCCATTTTACTAAGGTTAGGGGACAGAAATATATGCCCCCATAGAAAGGATGGGGACCGACACTTCCAGGAGTAGTTAAAGAAAGAAAACGAAAAAAAAAAGAGTCTGTTAACATATACTGAGACGCATAGTAGGATCTATGAGACTATATCTATACAACCATTATATATCATCTAGGAGCATGCATCTGTTCAATCTGAAATTTGTTATCATGACATCCCCTGCATAAGTGGCACCATGCATAGTGCCTATAGAAAGCTAGATGTGTAAAGGAAAACATGGATGTAGCTCAACACCATCAAAGGGAGCGCCATTGCTGAATCTGAGCACAGTGGCAGGGCTCGGATAAAAACTCCATGCAACAATATTCAAACTTGGGGACATAAGTATATCTCCCATACATTAGCAGGGGGACACAAATATCTCTTCTATACATTAGCATGGGGACAAAGATATATCCCCCAACTTCACATGTAGCTACTCACTCGCCACGAAGCTGCAGTTTATGTCGAATCAGGAGAAATCGTTTACACACTGTGCAAAAGAACATAATGTTACCTTATTGTACTCTTCCTTCTTTTTTCGAGAAGATTCGATGTACGGTTTCCTTTCATCTTCCGTCAGCTTCTTCCACATAGCACCAAGAACCGCAGTCACTTCATCATAGGATGAATGAGGATTCTCATTCTTCACCTGAGGCAAATAAAAAGAAGCGTTATAGAAGCAAGGCAAATAATTAGAAGCAAATAATTAGAAGTGTTATTAGAAACAAGACAAATAATTAAAAGCAAAATAATTAATAGTTAGAAGTGTTCTAGACCTTTTCTCTGTGATCTTTACACCACAGATTGAAAGCAGTAGTTGGCTTCTTTGGCATCTTCAGTAGTTGTTCTTTCTTCTGAAGCTCGCTCTGTTCCAAATCTCTCTGTTTAATAAGAATTTCTTTTTTTTGGAAGCTTACATTCAGCTAAATCCTTTTGCAATGAAACCTCCTTTAACTTCGAAGTCATGGCTTCCAACTCTAAATCCTTTTGCAATGAAACCTCCTTTAACTTCGAAGTCATGGCTTCCAACTCTGCTTCCAACTCTGGTTTGGTTTTAGGGAGTTGGAAGCAGAGTTGGAAGCCATGACTTCGAAGTTAAAGGAGGTTTCATTGCAAAAGGATTTAGAGTTGGAAGCCATGACTTCGAAGTTAAAGGAGGTTTCATTGCAAAAGGATTTAGCTGAACAGAAGCTTCAGGAAAAAGAAATTCTTATTAAACAGAGAGATTTGGAACAGAGCGAGCTTCAGAAGAAAGAACAACTACTGAAGATGCCAAAGAAGCCAACTACTGCTTTCAATCTGTGGCAGGTTTGCCGAAGGGAGCACAAATCCATGATTTCTAGCCACTTCATTACGTATATCAGAATTTCATCTGGCATTTCAGACATAGGGCTTCCACTTGCAGGTAAGGAAGCCATATTCCATGTGTTTAAAGCACCCTTGTCTTTTGCATCACATATTTCGTTACCCTCCTCAGGTGAATGCCTTGTAATAGATGGCCTTTTCCTTTTCATGTCTCTGCATATATCAATGCCCCATCCAGGAAACTCAAATGTCAGGGCAATTTTGGGTCGAATGTCACTTCGTTGAAATTCCTCCGACGCACAGTCTCCTGTAGAGGGGTTGAAAATACCCTTTAAATTGTTTGATCCAAGCTTCTGAAGTGAAACTTGCAACTCCATCTCTAATTCGTCATCCAAATCCTGGTCTGAAGTTGAAAGCTCTTCAACATCGCTAGTGGCTCCTTCCATCGGCATTACTTATTTCAACAGCTCCTTTTTTCTTTAAACCTTGTTACTCTGACCTCGTTTTAGGGTCGGAATATACTGGGATGTCAGTTACTGGCTAAGATCCACTAATGAGTAAAGCAGAGGCTGAAACTTTGTTACCTTCAGTTTTTGAACTTGGAGACCATCGGCTAGCCCAGACGATTCTCTCGGCTGAGCCTTCAACGCCATATCTTGCCACGATTTTGAAACGGAGGTCCACTAATAAGCATAATACGCAAAGGGCGGAAATAAATTATTTTTGTCAATTAAAATGTGTATATGCATGTATGTATGTATTGATTTAAAGAAATCAGCAACCTATGAAAGAAGTAAGACTAATGTTGCACTCACATGAAGCACATTCACATGGTTAAATTCCTAGTTTGGCTCTAGCTGCAACGCTGGTAAAGAGGATAGAAATTAGCAACAGCTAGAAGTGTTGCAGCCAGGCCATTCCAGCAACAGCCATTTCTGTGTGTACCCTTCAGCATGGCGAACGAATACTTTGAAGCGACATTGAAGCGAGCTGCGGCAGACTCCCGCAAGAGTCGGACTCCTCTCACGAGGCATGTCTTAAACCTACCTAATCGTGGAAAAATGATTTTGGTTGAAGACCCTTTTTTTAGTCGTGGAAACACGACTTTGGTTGAGACATGCTTAGACATACCTAGTCGTGGAAAACCCATTTTGGTTTAAGATCCCTTTTTTTTAAAGACATATTTCATTTTTTTAGTCGTGGAAAGCTGATATTGGTTGAGATATGTCTTAAACCTACCTAGTCGTGGAAAAACAATTTTGATTAAAATCCTCCCTTTTTTTTCGAAGGAAAAGCAATTTTCGTCTGAGATCCTTTTCTTTTAAGGACGCATTTCATTGATCATGCATCTTAAATCTACCTAGTCGTGGAAAAATGGTTTTGGTTTAAGACCCCTTTTGTTTTTTTGAAGGACGTATTTTATGGATCATGCAACATCAAGTACAACCCATGCAACATCAAGTACATTGGCGAAACATTTTAGTTTAATATCCCTTATTCGTGGAAAAAAAATTGATTCAAGATCCCCCCTTTGTTTCCAAAGAAAAGCAATTTTGATTTAAGATCCTTCCTTTTTTTTTTCTTTTGAAGAAAGTGATTTTGGTTTAAGATCCTTAAAATTTTTAAGAATGCATTTCATTGATCATGCATCTTAAATCTACCTAATCGTGGAAATATGATTTGTAATTAAGATCCCTATTGTTTTTTGAAGGACGTATCTTATTGATCATGCAACATCAAGTACAACTCATGCAACATCAAGTACATTGGCCAAACGTGGTTTAAGATTTCTTTTGTCTTTTGAAGGACGTGTTGCATGGTAGATTGGCCCAACAATTTGGTTTAAGATCCCTTTTGTTTTTTGAAGGACGTATTTTGTTGATCATGCAACATCAAGTACAACTCATGCAACGTCAAGTACATTGGCCAACCTCAAACCCATGACCTCGAGTGTGGCGGGTTTAATATCCTACCACTGGACCATGCACTGAAGTGCAACGATTTTGGTTTAAGACGTTAGGTGGCCATGATCTACTTGTGTTAAAATATAAGATTTGCAGCTCGCGGAAAAAGGGCGTAAGTAGCATAGCATAAACTGGAAATGGAAGTCGTTTGTTCCATGTATACCAAGATTTTTGCTCTTGTTGTGAAAGGGATCTTTGGAAGACGAGCAATATGCTTTCGTGGCATTCTGTTGTCTACGAGACCAATATGGAACTACAGTGTCCAGTATACATGATCATTCTAAATGCTATAGTTCTTGCAACAAAACAAGGTGCAATCCTTGATCATCAAATCC
Organism: Isoetes taiwanensis; assembly: GCA_021234155.1. Classification (NCBI taxonomy): domain Eukaryota; kingdom Viridiplantae; phylum Streptophyta; class Lycopodiopsida; order Isoetales; family Isoetaceae; genus Isoetes; species Isoetes taiwanensis. The sequence continues at coordinate 20,087,392 of JAJEKV010000014.1, forward strand.
GTTGATCCCATGGCCCAAAGCATATATAGGCACTCCTTCTCCTTGGTAATGGTCAATTATGGTTTGGGCCCCTATAGTTCTAAAATAAGTATATGGGGGACGTGGACTTAAACCTTACTAAAAAAATCAATGATCTAGAGAGACCAATGCAACTGACAACCAAATATGACAATTTAAACTTACCCTCTTTAGTTTAAATAACATAGCCCTTAAAAGCCAAAGCTTGGGCGGATCATAGATTTACGAGATTAGTCATATTGGCTTGGTTCGGGAAACTTTTTAGCCTAAAGCATCAAGTTTGCTGCAGATTTGAACCTGTCCGGTAACCTACAAAGCTATTCTTCAAAATTGTCAGAAAAACCAAGAAAAAATCCTAATTTTAGTGTGCACTTTTCTTGCTAATATTTTGCCTACATGTTAATTTCAGAAAGTAAGCGGACACATGGGCTTAAACCTCGATATTTCCCGAACCAAGCATATTGATGAACGTTAATATTTTTGTAGAAATCTAGGTAGATCTTGGTCAATATTATTTAACCAAGATATAAGTGACTTTAGGTAAAAATTTGTTCACCCATCGTAATCAAATGCACAAACACTTTATAACTAGTAATGCAATAGAGCAATTTAATTATAACGTGAACATACTTCTATCCTTGTAGATAAAGCCAATCTATTAAAAGGAAGCTCTATAAAAAGAATATCAATTTTGTTAACCAAAATGGTCAAAGACAAATCCTCTCCATTTCATCCTCGCCACAAAACAGCTCTAAAATTATTATATGTACCTGGATGGATATAGTGAGTAGATCAAGTAATGAACTAGCCCAGAAAGCATAGAAGTCGCATTTAATTAAAGTGGGTCAGATCTCGACGTTTGGGACTCAGACTGAAAATGGGACTCATACTAATTTTTGTTTTTGGGTTGCCCCTAGGGGGCAAACCCTCGTTTATATGGGTTTGTGGCATATCCTAAGTATATGCTGGAATATACTTAGGATATGCTGATGACTGCTCCAAACCCTTTGTTGCCTGTAAACTGGCGGTAACGTGCGTTATGGATCGTTATGGATCGCGGATGTTTCAACCGGGTGAACTTGCAGGGCAGACCGAAGCTCCAATTTGATGCCGGGCCCTGTGGTTACGGGTCCAACAGATGGTGGTCTGCAAAATGCTCGAGCGGTTCTGCTAGGTACTGCAAAATACGAAAACACTCGTTTAGAACATATTGTCTGTTCAAGAGGTTAGTCGAATCAGACCTAACTTATGATCTTATGCGCATCAAGTTTGTAGGTAGCTTGCATGCAATGCCTAAGAAAATGGAATTACTAGTCTATTTAGGCGAATGAATTCGAAAAGCATATGTCCGAGCCAAGTCACAAGAAAAAGCATTCTTAATGTTTACATAAAACTTGCTACCTTAGCAAACGTTAAACTCATCAATGGCTACGTTCTTAGTAAGGGGCTGTGATCAGATGTTATACTTGGGAATAGGCTCCTTAATATGTATGGCAAGTCCGAGGATTCAGATGCTGCACATAAAGTATTCAGTATGTTGTATGAGAAAGACTTGATTGCGTGGTCAGCAATAATCTCTATTTATGCTCAAGATGGGCACGGCAAACAGGCTTTACAACTTAATCAACAATTGAAGTTTGAAGGCATTGAGCCAAATAGCATTACTTTCAGCAGTATTCTTGATGCATGTGTAGAACTTTGAAAGTCGTTGTTGAAGGTAAATTCGTCCAATGCTTGTGCCTTAACAGGTCACATGTATCTGATGTTGTCCTGGAAAATGCTCTTGTCAATATGTATAGTAAGTGTGGAAGTTTAGAAGATGTTGAAAGAATATTTGTTGGCATGCATCAAGTAAATATTATATCTTGGACCTCTATGATTGGATCTTATGCCGATTATGAATGTAGAGAGGAATCCATTCAAGTCTACCAGATGCATATTGAAGGCTTTAACCCTAATAAAATCACAATTATCAATGTCTTAAGTGCTTGCAATGATTGTGTATTTTTGACAAAAGGAATAATGGTTCATGCTGAGTGCATCAAAATTAAGTTGGAGATGGATATTGTTTTGGGAACTGCATTTATCAACATGTATGGTAAATGCGATGACCTTGGGCTGGCATGCAAGGTATTTAGTGCGATGGAAAGCAATAAAAGCATTTTCTTGGTTCACATTGCATTTGCACAGGCTGCAGATTAAAAGGCTTTTATTTTGTGGAGTTGGATGTCAAGTACAAGGTAGCATGATTTGTATAGTTGTTTAGGGTCAGATGCAATTGATAAAACTTGTATGCTGATTCAGCTTTACGACATGTAGAGCATCATTTAGGACGAGAAGTTATATGTCCTAGGCACCAATATTGGTAAGCAAAAATGAACCAGAACGGGAGACGATCTCAAATCGTCCCTGCATAGCACACAAAATCCATAACCAAATTTGTTTATCCAAAAAAGTACAGCTTCACTGCCAATGGCCTCTGTTGGACTTTTAGGATAGTGTTTCTTCTGAAGTCATTGCGTCTTTGAATCCTCGAATTTCGTTTTTAAGTCAGTAAATGTACTCGTTCCTTGACTTCATTTTTTGCTTGTCTCTTTTTTATGGATTTGATAGGCGCCGTACTTCTGCCTTCCAGCAAGTAACTTGACCGATGTGATTGCTCCATCATGTTATAGGTAAGTTACCTTGAAATGTGATAGCAATTCAGTAGAACATTCAAGTGGAGATTTACTACCAAAACAAAGCGAAGTCACATGTTCAAATATTGAAGTGCATTAAGGACAATATGTACCTAGAAACAATTTTTTGAAATGTTGTACTCGTGTGTACCATGTCCCCTAATTTATTAATATGGAAAGGAAGGAACATCATGAAAATCAAGGCAACAATAATGTGTTCTTAAAACTAGCATCGTGTTTGTTTCCCTTTCCAGTATAAAAGACATTTTCAATGCTAATACTGTATTTAGCAGCCAAGGGCGAATACAGTTGCATGGGTGTACCAAAATATCCTGGTGTGTCAATGACACACATCCACAATATATTATAATCAGGTTCATCTTTAAAATCACATGTGAACAATTGATTGTTAATATTAAAATTTGACATTTTAGAAATGCACTATTCGACAGTCTGTGCTATTGCATATTGATACTAATGTTTAACTTCCAAATTTAGGAATGATCAGGAATGCGTGATAGCAGAAACGTAATTGAGATCTCGCCAACAATTAGTAGTGTACGTTCAACGTTCATATGTTATTCCCCATTTGTGCTTTGTATAAATGCTATAGATGGCTCGGATATGGTAACAATATATCTAACAGTTTGCAATAGGGTGACAGAAGACCATTTGTTATGGAGACCATGAAAGCAAATGACAAAGCAAAACTAGGTACATATCCTGAAAACGCTAGCTAGGAGGGATAAGATATAGAGTTTTAATTGAAAAAATGGTTTTAACTCATTTTTCTTGCTACTGAGGCTAAATCTAGAAAATATTTGTTTTCAGGGGACAAAGCTGCTCCTGCTCCTATGCTTTGGTGAGTGGTCTTATCTTTGTCCTCTCTGCTGCCAATGCTTATTGAGCTATAAGGATGTTTGGTGTTTCAGGTACTGCATTTAGAAACAAGTTCATTAGAACTCAATCCGTTCTCATTTTTTTAATTCCATACATCACGAAGTGTTTTCACTAAATAAAAGATATGCAAATGTATTTTCTGGTTGGCACTGGAGTGTGTTGTGGTACTGCAGTTGTTGGTAAGCTTCTAGTTGGGAAGGCTCTAGGTTGTTTATGTTTCAAACATTCTCTTTCTCTAACTAGCATATTTTGTGTGTTTATGGTTTTGCACCAGTGTCATTTTTAGGAGGCTTGCATGTCGATCCCCATGGACGTGTTCACAATTTACCTCTAGCAATTGTAGCTATCTTGATCATCCTTCTTGGTATTAGTACGTCTTTTCCACCCCAATGCATTAAAATTAATATATAACTTTGTGCTTGTGTTAAGAAAATCCATGTTGCAATATAGGTGCTATTGCAATGGCTGGACATATGGGTCATATCGCTACAGCGTGCGGACATGGCCTTAATAGTTAGTATTACATGAATTAAAATGGCATAGTAAAATTGTATTTGTTATTGGCAATTTATGGACACGCATTCTAGGGAGGTGGAACTGAGAGACACAACTTCTTGAATGGTTTATTCGCGGCAATCTTGGCTGGAGTTTTAGGTGGTCTCATAATGGTACAAATTTGCCTTAAAGAAACTGCAGGAACTTCTTTGTTCTTTTGCTTTTGAGATAAATTTCTATACTAATTGGGACATTGTGCCATGTTAGTTGCCGATGACAAGGGCAAGGCCATCAGCGAGGGTAAATCATATTTGAAATTACTAGTATATTACTGATAATTCCAAACAAATAATTTCCATTTCATAGTGACTTGAGTTTGTTTTTTTTTCAATAGGGATTGGCATTTATGCCATCGTTTGGGATTGGTGCGTTGGCTTTTGCACCAGTTGTAACATTTATTCCTTTACTGACGGTTTCCCATCCATGGCCACTATTTGCTCCACATATAGTAGCTGCTCCTGGAATAGCTTCTGGACTTATTTGGAACATAGGTATTTTTCTTTGTTTGGACTTTTTTATCTTTATATAAATTTCATGATGGTAAAATTTGGTGTTGCAGGAAATGCATTTAGCATTTCGGCCATACTATATGTTGGTTACTCAATAGCCTACCCCATGTATGCGTTAATATTGTCTGTCTTATTTTATTTCCTGTCGTAATGATTCGGTTCTTATTTTATTTCCTGTCGTAATGATTCGGTTCAATTTACAGAATGCAGACAGGACATTTTGTAGCCGGACTATGGGGTATGTTTTTGTTTGACGAAATTAGTGGTTCTGTGGCATCGCTATTTTGGGGAGCTGGAGTGTTGATACTAGTGGGCATTTCTCTTTTGTCTGCTTCACAATAAGATTCGATTCCTCAAGGGTGGATTTTTTTGTATATCGATATAAATAATGTACAATTATGCTGAGGGAATTTTTGTTGGGTCGATCAGAATACGTCAGGCTATAAGTGAAAACAGCCAATGCTTGGTTTTCGTAGTCGAATACGAATACAAGAGGACATCAGTTTTTCCCAACAAAAAACAAATGGTATATTCTCAAACAATGGTCTTTTATAGCGGTTAACATAACTTATGTGAACATTGAGTTTTGCCTTTGCATATCTTCCTTCCTTGGATATCAACAAAAGCTTTTGCTGCTTGTCGTTGTTCTAGAAGAGTGTTTTGGTGAAGCCATGTGGCAGTTGCCAATACTCCGGAATGAAACTTGGGTGATGGAACATGTTGATTCGAATTCAGTGTTCAATTGAGTCAAGCATAGCAACAGGTAATTTCTTTGGCTCCCTACATTACATTTTGTAGTGAAGGGAAGCAAAAGCTCCCTTTTTGCGCAATCGCTGGACCCTACATTTCAAGCTTTTACCCTAAATTCAAAAGTTATTACTTGGAGCAGAATGTGAAGCAAGTTGTTTCCATGTTAAGAGTGTCTTTTTATGAGACATTCTAGATATGATGGTCGCAATGTTGACATCTCTGGAGTGGAGGAGGGCAATGTTGACATCTTTGGGATGGCGGAGGTGGTGTGGCATCTTTGGAACGTCTCATAAAGGCACATCCTCTTATACATAGACACACATCAAATGCGGTTAAGTAACTTATAACTACTTCGTGAGCCAGAAGATATATTGTATGATTAATACTTGGTGCTCAAACTATGTGATGATGATAAATTGGGACCTTATATCCCTCTCATCTAATACTACAAGAAATTTATCGAGGCAGCCTTGAATATTTCTCTTTATTGACTCGCGTATAGGGTTGAATTTGTCTAACCTCCCGCTTTGTGTTCAAAACTAGAATATCTTGAAGTCAAGCATGCACTAATCGACAATGTTGATTTTTATGATCCAACGTGTTGGGCAAGGGGGAGTTTATACCAGAATTTTATGTTTTTCAACTACTTGATCCAATCCAAGCACAAAACAAACTTCTCCAAGGCATCATGTTAAATGCTTTAGGCAACTTACATACAGGGGCTCAAAGAGGCTCAATGTTGATTTGACTATACAAAAGTTCCCAAAATGTTTGGTAGTTTGATCTTTTACAAAATTTTATCTTTTAGTTTTTCTTTTGTGACAGGCGGGTTATAGGTCATGACAATAAGAAGATCAACACTCGTCAAGATTGCCACCAACCTTAGCCTAGATCACAATAGTTCACCGTGAATAATAACCAATGTCAATGAACCGAATCCCTCAACATGACCAGCTTCCTTCTCTATAAAAGAATATGGAATAAGCTGTCCACAACAAACTAAACATGCCAAATGGGAATTCCAATATATATGCACATTAACATTAGGATATCAGCTCTCAGATTATTTGTGAGGATCAATCCATTGTCTCAAATACGAGTCCACTTGAATTATTTCCTCCCATTGGATTTCCCACTTTCCAAGCCACTTCGTTACATCATGCAATAAGCCTTTTAACTCGCTGGATAGTAGAGCCTTTTTAGTGATTCTTGAGTCATCCATATCTAGCACCTTCTTAAGATACAAAACACATCTCACAATTGCTTCCCCTTCTAGAGGCATAAGCCCACTCTCCACTAGCATCATTGGATATGGTGTTTGAGCTTTGACCCTAATTCTAGTCTCAAGAACTTCTTCAAGACCTGTTCAATATCACATTGTGGGAGACCTGGCCCCCAAATCTCCCATCCATAGAGCACCACACTCTGTACGAGAGAATGAAACAATTTTACCTTTAAATGCCATGACCAAAGATGTGATCTCCTGCACATGCTCTAGAGAGAAAGGGCAAGAGAGAAGTATTGCTCTAGAGACATTTTGGGCCTTAGAATCCACTTTGGAGACTAAAAAAATGTTGTCATTACAACAATCTGGGAGCTCAAGGAAAAACCCTAGTGAGAGAAAGGTAGGCGTTAGTGAGAGAAGGCGACAGAGGGAGTATGTAGCCGATCGGTTGAACCTAACAGGAAACTCGAGGATTCGACCAAATTTTTTTTTTTTGAAGGACCATTGCCATTCCCTCTTTTAAGATCAAAATGAAAGGAGGGAAGCCCTTGTTTAGTTGTGCTTGAAAGGAATTAGCATGTTTATGTTTGAAAACAGTTTTTGAGAGTGGAGTAACTTTTTAGCTATATAACATTCTGGTAACGGACTCACAAAGAATACAAAAACCGGCCAACAACCAGAGAACTTCCTTTATATAAGCCAAGCTGACGAGAAACATCAAGATGTTGAGTTAGAGTGGAAACGACGTAGCAAGAGTGAGAAGACAGCGACCGCCATCCACCTTGAGCATGAGCATGAGTAATAGTTGTAGTTGAGGAAGTTTTACAGAATAAAAATAAGTTGGTACATTCTGGTAAGGGATCACACAATTCATCACAACAGCAGTATACAATGCTTGAATAGTATAAGTGGATAGCTGACCATAGGAATCACGTCCAGCTATCCCACAAGAAAAGAAGGAATAGAGTATGCACAGGCAGTAAATAAGGCTATTGGCGACAACTTCTCATCGGGGTGAAAAACCCTGCCCTTTCTGGTTGTTGAGAAAAACCCTAATGAGAAATGGTCGCCAACAACCTTGATGGTTTTCTGAAGAATCAAATGAAGTCAGTCGATGTCGGATGCAAGAGTAAATGAACCTGCAAGATGGCAGAATACCTGGAAAAATAAATGAAACACATGGAAGGCACCCATTAATGGTTAAGGAAAAGTAGAATGGGCATGGGGGGGAAGCGACCACCTAAACAACAACAAATAACCTGATAAAAAATCGACATGAGTGGTTAGTAGTGATGCTGTATAAAAAAATTAACAATAAGTGGCAAAAGAAAAAATAGCATCACCCTCAGGATGGAGATAAACATCATTACCCAACGGATGGAATAAAGCAACACCATGCAGGTGGATAATAATCAGCATAGCAACACCCAGCGGGTGGAGGATAATAGAGTCAGTACCAAAAAGGAAATAGACATGAAAAATGAAATAAACTCAAAACATTATAAAAGGGCGGGTAGAGGGGGAAGCAATGGGCAGGGAAGAGACGCTGCCGTGAGAAGACGCCGATAACCAGCCACAAGAATGAACAATGCATATATAGCTGCTCGTCCCTTCCTAGAATGCCGATCCAATGGCTCAGATCGATGCCATTGTGTAAGCCTAACTTTCATATTGGAATACTTGCAAGGAGCTCTGTTCTTGAGTGGAAGCATCGTAATGTTGAAGTTTGGAATATGATTATGAGTGGCCTGAAAGGGCATTTGTGCATGGCTAATATTACAGAAATAAGTCTTCAATGTAGTGAGAATAATGCACATCACTTATACTTTAAATCTAGACCTAGATTTAACCTCTATATTCAGGTACCGAATGTTTGCTTATGGGCAAGAGATATAAATTTAAACTCTATATTCGAATGTCGGATGTTTAGTTGTGGGTAAGACAGAGAGCCCTACTTGAACTCTAATTTCAAGAACATTATAAAAGTCATCCTCAAGACCATTCAAGTCCAATAAATTCTGCAACATTGCTCTATTACCAGGCCACTTCCAGTACATATAGACAATAAATAAAATATTCCAATATAGCAATTGACTTATAGGGTATATCTAAATCATAACTGCAAAAGCTTCTGAATTGAGTCAAGACTACAGTTTTTCCTATGGTGTCTCATGCAAATACACAATCTGCCCTAATATCAGCACAAGCACCTGAGCAGAGAGTAGAGTAGACACAAAACATATGAATGGAACATTTACAACATGTTTCTAACCATGCGCCAACAGCTCAATAAGCCAACTCTAATGTAGGTTAAGATGTTGCAGACTCAAATCCTTTGGGCATAGCATAATAAAGCAACTCTATGAATCCAAGCATGAATTTATAAAAGATTGAGTAAGTTTGCAAATAGACAATCTGTGCAAATACACCGCAAGCACGTGTACATATAGTTGAGTACACATATAACATATACAACATATAAAAATCAGCGAGAAGATTCGATGTCTTAAAAGCATCTGCAAAAAATATTGCCTCTAGAAACATTAGTATCAGAAGACTAAAATATCTACAACTACTCTTTTGTTGACTGACTTTCTGCAAATAGACAATCTGTGCAAATATCACCGCAAGTATGTGTACATAAAGTTGAGTACACATATAACATATACAACATATAAGAATCAGTAAGAAGGTTAATGTCTTAAAAGCTTCCGCAAACAATATTGCCTCTAGAAACATTAGTATCAGAAGACTAAAATATCCACATCTACTCTTTTGTTGACTGCCTTTAAGTAATGATTAACATGGATCCATGATGTTTGCCATTCTGAAGTCACGTGAAACATCTTTAGAAAAGAAATCACAATGGCTTACTTTGTGCAGAAGGAAGCAAAGTAAAAATTGTCTTTCTGGAATTTTAGCCTAATATCTACAATTACTCTTTTGTTGACTATGATTAACATGGATCCATGATGCTAGCCATTCAGAAGTCATGTGGAACATCCTTACAAAAGAAAGCACAATAAGCATGCTCTTTGGCTTAATCTATGGAGCAGAAGGAAGCAAAGTAAAAATTGTCCTTTCTCTTTCTGAAATTTTAGCCTTTTGTCCCTTTCATTTCTCTTTTCTGTCCCTTCTAGCACATACAACTTAGATGGTTGGTCTAAGGCAATATTGTTAATATGTCTTTTCATTTTGCAGAATAGGCTAAAGCTAGCATACATGTGCTGAGAAAAATTTGTCAAAGCTAGAAGGCTTGCTAGATCTGCAAGAAAATCATCCATATGCAAAATAAAGATGTTCAGTTGCAGACAATTTGCCTCTTTTAAAATTCAGACTTTATGCTTCTAGACCTCCAATTGAAGCTTGTGTGTGATGACGTACATTTATAAACTATTGCAATAAAATACAAATTGTATATCTGAATTGATATTCCAAAGTTTGGACCTAGCTCTTATCTTGACAGGTCAAATATGGTCTCGTGTACCCTCTCTATCTTACATATGTTAAATGTGGAGAATCTATAAAAACCAACGCACTTAGCTCTATGTGCATATCAATAAATTGGCAAAGAAATGCTTGGAAGCGTCAAGTAGGGCAAGTACACTCCCAAACAACCCAAAAAGTTCATCTGCAACATCATGCTAAACCATATTTTACCCTACAATTTCAAAAATGTAACAGTCAATGAGCTGTAATATATATCTGGTGGTTTATTGCCAGGAAATAGTTTGCAAAAAAATTGCAGTAGGCACTTACAAATGATGTGACAAACAATGCTATATAAAACATCTGTCCAAAAAGTGACAACGATTAAGTTCTTGCATGCTGTGGCGATTTGCTTGTAATTAGTTAGAGTGCCAAATGAGATATGCAAAATCCTTCTGAAACAACTAAGAAGGCAATTCCTCAAGCAGACAAAGTCAATGTCATTGGGAAGGGAAAACCAAGGGACAAAACCAAGGAGACTTACAGAGATTAGTCACATACATCCAAATATCCATGGATTGCACTCCTCCTTATATACAATGGATGAATCCACCAAAGTATTATTCGTTGATCTATACCAATTTGAAACAATGATTAGCTCATTGTTGATATTAGATAAACTACTCATTGAGACAAAGAGACATGAATGTAAGTTGAAGTCGGAAGATTCCACCAAGGTACTATTAGTTGATCTACACCAATTTGAAACAATATTTAGCTCATTGCTAATATTAGACAAACTGGTCATTGAGACAAAGAGAACATGAATGTAAGTTGAAGCCAATTAGACAGCCAAAGGCAAGCTCATAGGTAAAGAAATAGAGAAATGTATTAACTAAAAGTCGGGCAAAATCAGTAATATAGCTTAGAAGCATGGGAAGAAAATTATTAGCAACGTAATTAAATGGCATATAGACCTTGCAAATGATGGCATGCATGTTGACATGAATGTCTAGGACCATTCTCTATATGTAATGCATCTAGTAACATTTTAAATTGTCTATAAATATAAGTGGAAACCACCAGGAGGATTACTTATACCTTTAAAATTACCAGCAAGCTTGTCTTGCAAACGATCACCATAAATCGCTAGTGCTCATCACTCGGCTCTGTAAAAAGAATAAAAAAAACAATCTGAATACATATGGACCTCGCAAAAATTACAATGCCTCTAGGGCATGTCTACCATCACGGACAAATAGGAAATCTTGGGAAGCATACAACAAAATCAAATCAACCTTCAAAGAACAAGTAAATCCTAAATGCTTCACACCTCCAGCCGAATTTGAGGAATTGATCCTTGAACCTTCATGGCTTGAGAAATCATGGTATGGATCCCTTTCGCCAATTGCAACGCCCAAATAGGAATCCATCGAAAACATAGGGAGCCTTAAAAATCATAGACGAAAATTTTCGATTTTGGATAATTGGAAATCTTTTCGGGCATCTAACATCCCGAAAACCTTTGAAAACAACTTATAAAAAAATTCCAAAAGTATTTTGTACCAGATTCAAAAATTTCAAATTAACAAGATAGATTTCTACAATCTTTTACGAATTATATAAGGGTTTGGACATACAAGAACCCACCAAGAAAGCTAAATTGTATAGTATTACAATTATGGGTTTTTGACATGGTAGACAATTGGGAACTAAAGCCAACACTTTAGAATCTATCATCTCAGGCATAGAAACAAACTACTATGTTTGCAAACCATGAATAAAAATGGCACATAAACAAAAATGACATCAAGTTGAGCCAATACCTGATCCAGGTTACAAACTTATTCTTTGAAAATGGCATGAAGGGGTTAAACACCCTTGTGAGCCCCTTACAACAAATAAATGGGGCGAGCCCTGACAAGCCTGTTCAATTACAACTAGAGCAGGATTATTAGAACTGAAGCTAGATTATCATCATCAAATGCTCATTTATCAACGCGTAAAGCTAAATCTCGATCAGAATACCAGCCCACAACAAGATTGTCAACAATCCAAGGCAACACACTGGCGCGCAAGAGGTTTATCACGCCCCTTCGTGTGGAATCTTCGCGTGGATTCTACCTTGTAACAGAGCTACAACCAAGGGCTAGGATCAAACATATCAAAAGCCCGGAGGTTAAGGTATAGACGCAAGATTAATATAAAGTTACCCTTGTCAGGCTGATGTGGTGCAATCCCGACGATTGGTGATTCCATCCCGTAGAATAACCAACAGTCATGATTGTGCCACGACCCATAACAAGGGTAACTTTATTTTTGCCTATAGACGCGAGGAGCATGGATGAGGTGGTGACGTGGCACTTATGTGGCAATAAACAGGCATCATCAACATATATAATTTCCTGCACTTTACCACTTGAAGGGGGTAACTTATCTTATGGTGTTTGGGCTTCCATGCCAGACTGCTTCATCTTCCATTACCTGAACCTTTATATGCATAGCCAAGGCCATGCCAATTTTAGGGTTTGGATACTGCCGGATCGGAACCATGTCCATGTTTACACAGAAATGCAAAGCTTGTGACAAGCTCGTTTATCCTCTAGAACAGATCGCAGCAGACGGATCATTCTACCACACTGCCTGCTTCCGTTGTCATCACTGCCACAGCACACTCAAGGTTCGGTTTTCGGTTTGAAATGCAAAGAATTTACTTCCTTAGCAGAGGCTTTTAAGTATTTGTTGTACTTACATAAACTGGCCGTTTTCTGTGTTATAGATTCTTAACTATGCCTCCATGGAGGGTGTCCCATACTGCAAAATCCATTTGGATCAGCTTCTCAAGTCTCCAGGAGGTCTGAGCAAGACGCCAGGTAAAAACATTTATGCTGTAAGGTCTTTGAAAGAAGGGAAGAAAAGAAAGAGTATTTATGTTGAGAACACCTTTAATTTGCCTTCTTCATGTTTTGGAAAGAGTTTAATACACGTTTGAAGGCACATTAACCATTGCTATCTTCATCTATAGAAAAGGAAAGCAAGACACCTGAGGCTAATCTGTCCCCTGCTGCATCAGTCTCATCTTCATTTATAGAAAAGGAAAGCAAGACAGCTGAGGCTAATCTGTCTGCTGCCGCGGTGTCGCCGCCCATGCTGAAATTTCAGGGCACTGTAGACAAATGCATCATCTGTGATAAGACTGTGTATCCTGTTGAAAAGGTAAGATCAAACGCACATGATTTTGATACTTTGGCTGTACTATTTTATGTTGTAGCCTATTTATGTTGTATGCCATGCAGGTTTCCACTGGAGATGTATGTTATCATAAAACATGCTTCAAATGTACATATGGAGGCTGCTCCATCACACTTTCTAACTATCAAGGTCATGATGGAAAGTTATACTGCAGGAATCATTACTCACAATTGATGAAAGAGAAGGTGCCCTTCAACCATGTTGGTGGAAAGAAGACTACTGCATGAAGCCCTAGTTGCTGCTCATAAAGCTACTCCGTTTTCCTTTTTTATCAAATGTGTAACTTCGGAATTGATTTAGGAACTCAATGACCATGATTTTATAACTTTTAAAGAGCAATAAATATCCCAATAAATATTCCATGGAACACAAACATAAATGTTATTCCCATTATAACAACCTTAACCTTAATATGTACAAATCGCGGCGGCCTTGTGGCGGCCTTGGTTCCCATTATAACAACCTTAATATGTACAAATCGCGGCGGCCTTGTGGCGGCCTTGGTTCCCATTATAACAACTTTAATATGTACAAATCGCGGCGGCCTTGGCCGCCGCGAACATTTCTCTTCATCAGTCTTTAAAAAAATGATTATGAACATTGTGAAAGTTGAATTCCATGGTTTTGAGTGTTGTTGCATAGATGTTTTAAGTCGTCGGCCCTAGTTGTAAACATTCAATTAAGGAAGGATGTTAGAAATAGAGGTAAAAATGTGAAACATGGGTGCCAAATATGCACTTCAAATCTTAACGAACATATTTTTTAACGCAAACACAAGGGGAACAGCATTTAAACCCGACCACACAGACAATCAAAGGCTTACGTTTATTCATGTGTATTTAACGGATATGCTTAACATTAAAATTTGACTGTCATGCCCATCAAAACAGTGTTGTAAAGACAAGGTAGGCTCCATTCCACCCCCGGAGCCAATCGCACCTCGTCACGTGGCGTACTTTCTTTTTCAGGAATGTAACAAGCATTTTTGTTTTCCACGCTTTGCTTTTTCACGTTCCATTCTTGCATTTTCACCTGACATTCCAACCAATTTACCCTACATTCTGGCCTCTTTACATGATATTCACCAAATACGTGGAATGGAGCCTACCTTCTCTTCGGGTTAGAAGAAGGGAAAACTACCAAAATGCCCCTATGAGTTTATGTAATTATCAAAATGCCCTTATGAGTTTCAAAATTACCAAAATGCCCCTGGCTCAAATAAATACACTCTATAAAATAAACATAAAAATAAATTACCAATTTGCTCCTACACACCAAACTTAATTACCAAAATACCTCTACACACCAAAGTTGATTACCAAAATGCCATTACATATCAATTTTGATCAATCTACACCAAACTAATCACCATAATGCCCTACACACCAAACTTAATTACCAAAATACCCCCTGCATACTAAACTTAATTACCAAAATGCCCTTACATACTTATCCTACTCAATCTATATGAAATACCTCAAGAACAGAAGTGTAAGTTCAACAAAGAGATTGCAAAAGTCACAATCATCACTAAATTGGAGCCCTACAACTACATGCATTGTGTCTCTTCCATTACACCTTCCATAAAGATATTCCTCTTCTCTACATCTTCTTCTCCTGTGCACATGTGTTTAGGTTTTGGACGTCTAAGAGGTATGCATATGGCTGGTGGTGACATGCTTCCAATAGCATCACCATGTGAAAACACGAAACACTGGCTCCTTGTAAGTGTCACAACAAGACTTTATAGGGGTATTTTGGTAATTAAGTTTGATGTATAAGGCATTTTGATAATTAAATTTGGCGTAGATTGATCATAATTAATATGTAATGGTATTTTGGTATT
Organism: Isoetes taiwanensis; assembly: GCA_021234155.1. Classification (NCBI taxonomy): domain Eukaryota; kingdom Viridiplantae; phylum Streptophyta; class Lycopodiopsida; order Isoetales; family Isoetaceae; genus Isoetes; species Isoetes taiwanensis. The sequence continues at coordinate 20,102,554 of JAJEKV010000014.1, forward strand.
TAAGTTTGGTGTATAGGGGTATTTTGGTAATTAAGTTTGATGTGTACGTGCAAATTGGTAATTTATTTGTACATCTATTTGAGTCAGGGGCATTTTGATAACTTTGAAACTCATAGGGGCATTTTGGTAGTTTTCCCTTAGAAGAATTGAAGTTTACTGCGCATTCCCGGGGAGTCATCCTTAATGTGCAGTAAACTGCAATTCTTATATACATAGCATCCTTCAAGAAGCAAAACGTGGAAATTTGCGGCATAAATGGCTTCTGTTCTTCCGATTTATGCTTGATTCTAGCCATCTCATCCAAAATATTTTTTCCTCAAAAATCTCTACCCAACACAAAAAGTTCTTGATTGATTGATCATTCAAAATGCAAATTTAAGTATGGTGAAGAAATCGTTCCCAGATGGTGTTTCTGGCAGTCCTGGCTCAGAAAAGAAACCAGTTTCTGTCTCGAATGATAAATCCGGTATCGTCATAAGGCAAAAATTAGAAGATGCGGTGAGGATTGAAATCATCACCAGCCAGAAGTTGAATTCTGTGGTAAGGCCGTTCATATTTCCCTGAGTGGAGTCGAATATAAGAGCGTAATCGCTGTTAGAAGGCGAAAAGAAAAATCTACAAGCACCAGGACAGAAATTTGTTTGTTAAGCTTCATGAAATTTGTGTATAAGTTTCTCACCTCTCCCAGCAGCTTGCAAGCGTCGGATTCTTCCACGGAGCTTTTGCACCCTCTGGAATACATATGCTGGGAAGGTTAAGGTAAAACCTTTGTCTGTTCAAAAAACTCACCTGCACAGTTCGATGTAGCAACGACTATCAGGGAACACCACTAGCAGGCGGAACACCACTAGCTCACCACATCTGTTGAGCCTATGCAGCTGAGCGAATGAAAAAAAAACACTGAAGTAAAACTATGCCAGAAATGTGTACCCAGAGGTATATGTATCATCAAATAAAAAAGCCCCCAAAAGTTAGCCCGTAGTTTGCACCCAGAAAAAAGAATAGCTATGTGTCAAAATAATGGAAGAGCCTACAATGTTTATATATGAGTAAATAGAAAATCCTTAACACAATGCCCCTCAAGTTTATAGTGATCCAACGGTTCAGATCAATCTTGATCAGTGTGTTACTAAAGCTATAACACACGCTCTAGGGTGTTATCCAATGGACGGATCCAGATCGATTTTGATGGTGATCGGATGGCCCAAAACTCTCGGGCAGTGTGTTAAGGATGATAAGCCTTGGCCCTCGGGTGTTACTTCAAAAAAAAGGGAATTCGGGCCATCAAAATGGCTCGGGCGTGCACTACGCGCACACCCTCGCCATTTTGATGGCCCTCAAATTTTTTTTTTCAATAAAATGAGCCAGGGTTTTAGCTATAAAAAATTCTATTATTAAGGTGGCACAATCATCACTGAATTGGAGCCCTACATCACTGAATTATTAAGTCACAATCATCACTGAATTGGAGCTCTATAACTACATGCATTGTGTCTCTTCCATTACACCTTCCATAAAGATATTCCTCTTCTCTACATCTTCTTCTCCTGTGCACATGCGTTTAGGTTTTGGACGTCTAAGAGGTCTGCATATAGTGGTGACATGCTTCCAATAGCATCATTATATGACCACAGGAAACGCTGGCTCCTTGTAAGTGTCACAACAAGAATGTGTAGGGGTATTTTGGTAATTAAGTTTGATGTATAAGGCATTTTGATGATTAAATTTGGTGTAGATTGATCAGAATTAGTATGTAATGGCATTTTGGTATTTAAACTTGGTGTAGGGGTATTTTGGTAATTAATTTTCGTGTGTAGCGGCAAATTGGTAATTTATTTGTACATTTATTTGAGTCAGGGGCATTTTGGTAATTTTGAAACTCATAGGGGCATTTTGGTAGTTTTCCCTTAGAGGAATTGCAGTTTACTGCGCATTCCCCGGGAGTCATCCTTAATGTGCAGTAGACTGCAATTCTTATATACATAGCATCCTTCAGGAAGCAAAACGTGGAAATTTGCGGCATAAATGGCTTCTGTTCTTCCGATTTATGCTTGATTCTAGCCATCTCGTCCAAAGCATTTTTTCCTCGAAAATCTCTACCCAACACAAAACATTCTTGATTCATTGATCATTTAAAATGCAAATTTAAGTATGGTGAAGAAATCCTTCCCAGATGGTGTTTGTGGCAGTCCTGGCTTAAAAAAGAAACCAGTTTCTGTCTGGAATGATAAATCCGGTATCGTCATAAGGCAAAAATTAGAAGATGCGGCCGCGGATTGAAAATCATCACCAGCCAGAAGTTGAATCATGTAGTAAGGCCGTCTTATATTTCCCCGAGTGGAGTCGAATATAAGAGCGTAATCGCTGTTAGAAGGCGAAAAGGAAAATCTATAGGCACCAGGATGGAAATTTGTTTGTTAAGCTTCTTGAAACTACGTGTAAGTTTCTCACCTCTTCCAGCAGCTTGCAAGCATTGGATTCTTCCACGGAGCTTTTGCACCCTCTGGAATACATATGTTAGGAACACCACTAGCATGCGGTGTATTCCAGAGCTCGCCACATCTGCTGAGCCCAGGCAGCTGAGGGAATGCAAAAAAGAAACACTGAAGCAAAACTATGCCAGCCAGAGTTATATGTGTCACCCGGGGGATTCACCTTTCATTATTTAGTATCTTCACGAACTTTTATCTCAAACTCACAAATGCTCCTATCAACCCCTTTCAATTCTGAATATTCCCATGCAAAAACATCCACCCAATCTTCAAAGTACTTAATCATTTTACCTTTGCAATCTTCATCATATAGATCTCCCATTTGCAAAGTCCTGGACATACCTCCTTTGTGCACTTCAAGTTCTTTGTGTGATTCCTCTTGTGCTAGGTTGATGGTCAAGATAGGATGAAACTGAGAGAGTTCATCTTCATCTAGGACATCTTCCTTGATAGCTCCCTCAGAGAGATGCTCTAAGAGTGTTTTCCTGCACAAAGAATCAGCCTCAAAGTTTTTAGACCTTGGAATATGATAAATTTCCCAATGATCAAAAAAAGTTAGCAATTCTCGAGCTTGTGTGTTCAGATCCTCCATATCTTGATGTTTTGTTTGGTATTCTCCCGAAACTGTTTTGCAAACAAGTTGTGAGTCTCCATAGATAACAATATGGGAAATATTCATGAACCTTGCTTCCTCAGAGGGCCGCAATGAGGGGGCCCTATATTCTGCTGCATTAGAAGAAATATTAGGATGAATCCTCCCTATCTTAGTCATCAGCTTAAGATCTGCATCCTTCAGAATAGCAGCAGAAGAAGCAATCCCTAATTTTTTAGACATACCTCCATCAAACCAAAGGTAGGCCTTGTTTTCTTTTTGGATCGGGAACTCTACATGAGCAAAGTTGATAACTTCTGCATTTATATCAACATCTAGACCTAAACTGTAAACTCCTAACTCTTCTTCCTGCAAAATATCCACATCTATGAATCTAATGTTAGCAGAAGGGTCAGTTTGGTTTACCAGTTTAATGGAAGTTGCTCCATTTGAAATAATGCAAATACCTTCAGACCATATAGGCCTAGCATCTACTGTTTTCATCCACCTTCTTCCCAATAATAAATCATAGATGTTAGCATGATTAACATTCTCAAAGTCAACAACCACAAATGTAGCTAAGACAATGATTCCCCTCAGATAATGAGACACATTTCTCAACGACTCCCTTTGGTACTACCTTAGCATTGGAAAAGGATTTTAGAACAATAGAAGTGTTGTCTTCTACTTTGAGATTCAGTGTTTTCATAACATGATAAGGCATGACATTTAGGGAGGAACCTCCATCCAACAAAACCTTATCTAAATGGGAGGTACCTATAGTAGCACTACAAATAAAAGCACCCGGATCTTGATTGTGCTTTCGTGTAGGGCTCTGTAAATGTTGTTGCAAGTTTCTGCAGCAATCTCTTCAACATTTTGGGTATTCTTGATGAGCTTTTCCCTGTATGATGGTGCAATCCTTAATAAAGTTAGTAAGTCTACAGTAACCTTGGAGTTTTTCATAAGCAATTCAAATTCATCAAGCTCAAAATCTTTCTGTTTATACCTTTGAACAGGGGGAGGAGCTATATTCTGAGGATTTGGCTGAAATGTTACCTTAGGAGCTACACTTGGTGTGACAGAACTTGCAGATGTACCTGAATGGAGCCTAGCACGTGTTTGCACAACCATAACATCTTGTTCTTCTTGTTCTTCTGCACAAGTCTCAATAAAACTAATATTGGACACCTGTTTACCTTTTTCTTGCTTTGCAAGGTAATTCTTGACACTGCAGAACTTCTCTTCATGACCTATCTCTTTGCAAAAAGAACAAACAGGACATTCTCTACCAAAATGTCCCCTTTTGTGGCATTTAGGACAAGATCTTGCAAAGCAATTTTCAGCCCTATGATAGGGTTTACCACAGTTTGTGCATTCAGGTATGGCAGAGCTAGAAGAAGGAGCATTATTACTATTTTTTAACTCCATGAGTTGTTTGGTAACTTCTAAGAGAGCTTCAGATACCTTACTTATCTCGATTTCATTTACGAAACCCGAGGGTCTAGCTCTTGACTTTTGGCTTCTTCTTTTCCTTCCGAATCGCATGCATACAGGGGCGGCATTAGCATAGTGTAACTCGTGCTCGGTATCATGATGAGGAGGGTAGAATGGATCTCGATTTCATCATCAAAGTGAGATAGCTTAGCATTTCTACTAAATCTACAGCCTTTACAAATGTCTTATGGATTGAATCTAGCTCACCAAACTTTTGAAGTTTTAATAATTTTCTATAAATCTTAGGCCTGGACATCAAACCTCTGATAAAGGAAGCAACCAGATGCAAAGTTGGGTGGGAAACATGGTTCCTATTACACACCAGCAAATAAGAGTTAAATCTTTCCACATACTGTTTCACACTTTCACCAGATTTATTAGAAAAGGAATTGAGCTCAAAAACAAGGTCCAGGGGGTGAAGTAGTCTTACCAAACCTTGATGTAAACCTTTGTTCCAATTCATCCCACTTAGTACCTATTGACAGTTCAAATCCAACCGGATCTGGCCTCATCACCTTTCATGCATTTGATAAACTCAGCAAACCTGGTACCTTTCTTCTTCCCATGCTCCTCATAATATTCTTCAAAATTCTTCAAGAAATTGTTAGCATTCATGGAAGAATCATAACAAGGGGAAGAAACAGGTATAGTGAGCTCAAATTGGTAAGGAGCTTGTGGAGGAAAAGGCAAAGCAGAAACATTTGTAACATTTGCTGTGGAACTGGTAGCCACTTTCATGCTTACCCCTACTAGATCTGGTTGACCTGTTACCTCGGGTTGCTCAAGAGCTCAGTAGATCTTTCTTGGTGCCATGGAGTTCAACTTCCAGGTTATTATCTCGGTAGGACCTCCAAAATGTTAGCCTAAAACCTGGAATTTTAGTCTAACCTCAAGGAAGCTCAAACAAAATGGTTAGGACCTCCAGATCACTTAGGGTGATCAATCCTTGACATATGAAGTGAGAAAAGTCATTTTGGAATATTGGTTTTTTCAAAATCACTAAAGTCCCTGAAACTGAAAAAACTGTCAGAGCAAAAAATGGCCTTGCAGACACACCTTGTGAGATTTTTGAGATGTGATTGGTGGTATAGATGATCAACAAGCAAAGGAAACTGGGGGTGGAGATTTGACTTGATTTGAATAGGGGAAGGTTGAGAAAATGTAGGTCAAAGTCGGGTCAAAAAGTTGGCCGGTGCCAAAACAGAGCCAAAATTTGCAGATGGAGTTTGATAAGGAATCTTGAGTTGGGATCTGTGCAGGCAACTTCAAAATAACCCCTAGATCATGTGCATAGGGTTTAAATAGCAAAAAAGAGTTTTGGTTTCTCTGTAAGTAGCCGAGGCCTCAGGAAAAGAGCAAACTCTGTGACAGTTATGAAAAAAGGTCTTTTTATGTGTTTTCTTTGAATGTGTAGGTCTCTAAGGTTTTTATGAAGATGAAATGCAACTATCTGAAAAGAATATAGCTTGGAATAAATATTTTGGGTTTTGTTTTTAGTTTTTTAGCTTTAAAAGCACAATGCAGGATTACAAAAGATGAATATACAATGGTGACAACAACTTTCCAGGCAAAGACTATGCATTATAGAAATGTAACACAAGAAATTTGATAGTGTTAGCAAGGCATTACCAAATTCAAACATATAACAGTGTTTGAAAGTAAAATCCGTGTCCGGTTCGAGCCTTTAGTGAATCTCAGAACTACTAATGAAGCCGAATGAAATGATTTTTTGAGTTGTAGTTGAAGTGCCTCAGCTGTCGAACAAGTCACACTGGGACAGATCTTTCAATCACGAGCAGAGCAGAGCAAATTTTGAATAGAGCAGAGCAAGATAATATCAGAATATCAAAATGCGCCGAGATCACAGAGGTCTATCTCTGAGGGGACGTGTCGATTTGATCCGAATGCCGGGTTTAAGAACCTGCTTTTTCTCACAAAACTAGCTCTACCCGAAAGTGATTTTAGGCCAAATTTGAGCAATTTCTCACGGATCAAGTGCCACAGAGGGTCCCCAAGGTCTCGGAAAAGGTTCAGGAGTCGCGGGATTCAATCAAATTTAGGCACGAATTGGCCGGATTTAGCAGGTTCCCCTATTTCTTAGGGTTCATCGAAAATTCTTAAGGATGATATATCCCACAGTAGGAGTGGTTCCGGAGGCTCGTATATAAGGAAAAGTGCTGACTCAACTATTAACCGCGGGCGTGCCACGCAGAGGGGACACCCAACCAGAGTGTTCGCCCCCCCCCCTGGGCCGCCACGTGGAAAAATTGGGGTGGACACGGAACTATGCGTAATTAGATAGGGCGATAGGCTAGAATAGGTTTTTATTTTTTTGGCACGCATCCCAAGAATCCAATTTTGAAGGCCTTCCCAAGGGTTTTTTTCAAATTTAAAAAGGCTATGTTAGCTCTTTTTTGCCAAGCTTTCCATCTAGAAGGTTTTCAGGTCAAACTGAAATATTTGAATTTTTGTCCATTTTGACCCATGGTCAATGAATATTGCAACATAGGGATGGTGAAAAAGTCATGGGAAAAGATGGGAAAAAGGGTGTAAATAGGCTATACTAGGGTTTAGGAAGATGAAATGAGAATGAGAAAAGAGTTTTCTTGCCTTTGAAGTTTTTCAAGATCATTAGGGGGCAATTCTCAATTGAGGGTAGGATCAATAAGAAAATGGGTAGTGAAATGATGGGAAAAGGTCTCAAAAGTGGAAAAAATGGTGAAAGAAAGGTTACAAAAGGTTCATAGGACATAAAAAGGTGGATATGGAATGAAGACAAGATGGGTACCTCTGTAGCACTTGATTTCATCTCAGATTGTCTCTAATGCTCAAATCATACCTCATAGTGAAGATACATTTGCTCAAAGCCTAAGGGTCTTCCAAACTTCTATAAGGGTCTTCCAAACTTCAAGGCTAGAATAAGAGCACATTTCACTTCCAAGATGGCATCCTTATGTGTGTGACTTCAAACTACTAATGAAACTCAAGCAAGCTTCATAAGGTTGAGCTTTGGTAAAACAACTTGTGCTTCTTTGATAATCTTGCTATAGCCTTTGCCTGGTCTTCAAATCAAAGGAAAATGTTAAACAAATGGGAATGTGTCTAAAGGTATTTTACCTCAAGGAAAAGATTAGGCTATAAAAGGAGATCCCCAATGCCTTCCAAACTTGGTCAAATGTCTTCCAAACTCTAATGGGATCACAATAGCCTGAAACTTTTCCTTAGAGGAAATATGGATGAAACAAAAGTTTTTGATAATAGATGCTAGTCCATGTTGCCAGAAATGGGCAACAACCCCGAAATTTTAACTCCGGCCGATACTCCGCTGCACCCAGAGCAGCCGATCGAATTCTTCTACGGAGGGTGGGAGACAGAGATAAGGGTAAAAAGGTTATCGTCCCAGGTAACCTTACGGTTCCTTGGAACCCGGATTTGGAAGATATCGGTCCATGGTGTATTTGCGAGAAGGACTACTTCTGCCTTGAAAGAGGATTGCCATCATGCATATACTGTGGCAGGGTGCACTGCCTGTTCTGCGATAGAATTCATCACGCCCAAGCTATAAAAGATGCAGGGTATACCCTTCGCTTGCTCGAAATTTTAGGAGTGATGTCAGATAAGAACGATACGGTTCGCAAACAAGATAAGGAAAGGGTATTGCAGTGTTTCAGCGGTCTACAGTTCCTACCAGGACGAGCTTTTAGTAGGAGATCTCCGTAAGGTGTGTGTCCTCTGTTGTGAAAAGAATCCGACTGATTATATATGCAGAGCTTTCATGGCCAGGAATGTAGAAAAAAGGAAGAAAGTAGGGGAGTCATCAACAGGAAAAAGGATGAGAAAAGGAATGTAAGAGCAGGCGGGCGAGGATTGATCGGGATGGAAAGGGGAGACTAAGAAAATTTCCTTTTGGCTTGTCTTTATTTTCTTTTATTCCTTTTGTTTTCGTATTCCTTCTTGATCAGCCTATGTCTACATATAATATTGTGAACAAAAGTAGTCTTATCATTCAGCCTCTGGCTGAATTTATCAGAATGTACATCTGGAAGGCACAGATTTTTGAATACAGAAATGGATTACCGGCTCATATGTAAAGTAACTTCTCATATTAGCTTAGGAGTTAAAAGCATCGAGATGAGATTACGAAACACTCTCGATATATAATTCCCTTAAAAAGTAGAGAGTGTAATCACAATAGGTGAATAGTATCGCGATAGTAGTAAATCATAGCAGAGATAACTAGATAAAACATAATTTATCCGTTCACCGGGAAGGGGAATCGTTTCGGACATGTCACTGTTCCAAAAAAAAAACCGCGAAATGATAACATAATAGCACTAAATCTAGGACTATGTAGTATTTCCACGGGGAGATATGGAAAGGATAGATGAGTATATAAAGCTGGGACTCGGGAGAACAATAAAGGGAGAATGCGGCAAGAGATAACAGGCCAGATCTGCATAGACAAGGATACAGAAAATGACCACGGACCGAAAAGCATCAAAACATCGACGGAGGTAATACTACATATGAAGGTGGCGAAAAGGATTAACCTGGACCGACAGAACAGGATAAAAGAGGATAAAATACATAGCAGAGAATGTGCAGACGGGACAGAATGAAAGACAGCATAAGTAGCAGGAGCACTGGACATAACAGAGACTGGAGCCGAAAAGGCCAGTCAGAGTTACATGAGTAAAAGTTGGCTGGAATAAAATACGGGACAGAGAGGCAAAGCCTCCGCCGTACACCAGGATAGGAGGGCTAGACCCACCAACTGGTTATCCAGACCACTATAAACTCAAAACAACCACGAGAGTATCAAATAACAGACTGGAGCCGAAAAGGCCAGTCAGAGTTACAGGAGTAAAAGGTGGCCGGAATAAGATACGGGACAGAGAGGCAAAGGCTTCGCCATACACCAGGATAGCGAGGGCTAGACTCACCAACTGATAATCCGGACCACTATAAACTCAAAACAACCACGAGAGTATAAAAAATGTATCAACCATGGAAAACGGCCAACTTGAATAGTTACAAAATATACAACAAAAAATGTACGTATAGTCAAAGAGGAGATTGGGACACGCTACGGACTGAGGGGTCTAACCCCCGCCATAGGCCAGGATAGCGAGGGCACGACCCTCCAACTGGTTCCCGGATCACCATAATGACTGAACGAAGGCCAAAGGCTTTATTACATAATGATTCTGGTAGGTAACTACCGAATCTTAGATTGGCACAGAGGGGGTCACCCCTGGCCAATTTAGCGGGAATGGAGAGACGACGGTATTTAAGCAGTGAATCGAATAGTGGGGAACAGAATAATTAATAGGAATGTACATTCTAAAATTCAAATTTAAAATCAGGGATAATGGCACTATTTGAATTAGAAGACCGTTCAAGGAAAGGATATATATACAACAACAAGGGCAAAGTGTTGGTAGCGCATCAGCAAGGCCGCATTAATAGTAATCCAGACGAGAGAGCACAACTGTTTTATTGTCACCAGAAGCTATGGCGAAAATCACCAATCTCAGCCAATAGAAGAAAGCAGATATGGCAAGGGCCGCAGTAAGCCAACAGGATCTCAAGGATTTCCTTGCCCAAATGAACAAGCAGCTGGAGTCTAGGATTCCGAGCATGGATGCTCTCAATACGCTAGCCGAGACGGCCAACCGCAATAAGATAGCCATCTCCAGCATGGACGTGAGGTTAGGAGGGGTCGAGAGGACAAGCGAAGACCTACAATGCAGGATAGACGAGATTGAGAATGAAAAAGCTAAGATCATGCAGAGTTTAGTTGAATTAGAAAAATCAAATGTTCAGTTAGATGCATGGGAATCATTTGATAGGATAAAACCGCATATACTGGAATTTGAGGAGCAGAATAGAATTAAGCATGATGTTAGACTGATAGGGGTAGCCGAAAAACCTAATGAAGACACATACCGAGTTACTGCAGAGATAATAGAGACAGTCTTCAAAGAACACTGGAGCATCATTGTCAAAGCAGTGTAGTCAGGCCAATGGAGGGGCCGGTCGAGGCACATAAACCTGACACTCAGAGACTTGACAACCAAGGAGAGGGTGTTACGCATGGGATCCAGGCTAAGGAATGGGATCAAAGTACAGGAAGCCCTAACGGTCATGCAATGTCAAGGGTTACACAAGGAACTGGCCAGAGCCAGGGAATTGAATCAGGCAGGGATACACGTGGAAGTCAGGAATGGCAAAGTATATCTGCACAAGAGGGGGAGAGGCAGTCCCAGTCCAAGAACAGATTATGGGGGCATCCGAGTTAACGGGGGCAGCAGAAATGGAGAAGGAGAATATCAACCCTTCGGCGGTCATGCCACAAGGGCAGGAAATCAGAGCATTAGGAGGGGTAACAAAGGTGATAGTCCCAGAAGTGACTCAGCACGGAGGAACAGAAAGAAGCGGAAGCGGGGGCGACGAAGACTGAATGCCGCAAGCAGTAGCCATGGGCCTAATCTCAGCCACGAAGGCCAGAGGATGCCTGAGAAGAGTAGGCAACGGGGCAGAGCAGGCAGAAACCCCAAAGGAACAGCCTCGAGGGAAGAAACACTGACAATATGATACTGGAACTGTACCGGATACCCTTGGGACGATGGGGAGAGGCTCGAAGGAGCACATAACTGTGATATAATCTGTCTGGTAGAGACATGGGAACACAACATCAAGCGGCTATCAGAGGAAGAAGGGTACCAGCTATTCACATGCTGTAAAGATAAAGATTTTAAAATAGGAAGAGGAAGCGCAGGTCCTGTTATGTGAAGGATGATGTAGCAAAAAGTGCATGTATTTTACATTCGGATATAAATAAAAGATACATGATACTAAGTATCCAATTGCAAAGCAAAAAGAATCTAATTCTGATTATAGCATACTATCCACCAAATAGTGACAAACTAGAATTGCTATATTTGGGGGAAAGTATGATGAAATGGAAGGATCAGGGGCCAATGATTCTAAGGGGAGACCTAAACGCTAGAACGGGGCAAGAACAAGCACAAAACACGAGCATAGATGAAACAAATGGACATTGGACGCATACTGTAAGGTCACAGGAGTGGAGAAGAAATTCTGAAGACAAAACAGCGATCAATGCCAAAGGTGAATTACTACTCGAGGTATGCACAACAACATGGGTCATCATAGCAAATGGGATACAAAAATGGGGAGGATCAGGGAACTTCACGAGTCAGAACGCACACGGGAGAAGCATAGTGGACTACGTAATCATGAATGATCACACAGCGGAAATAGTCTCGGGATTTGCGCTCTTAGAATGGCCGGTTGGGAAAAGGGAAAGCCATAGACCCATATAGCTAACACTCAGAGGAGACGAGCAGACTCAAAATGACAGATCACATGGAAGAGAAAAAGATAAAGCGAAACTGAAAATACACTTTCAGGATAAATATGCAGATATATTTGTGCAATCAATCAAAGCAGAAATGGGAAAATGGGAATGGGGAGAACATAGGGCAGATGAGAACGGGGACATGCTTAATGACATAACGATGAAAGTGGCAATAGAGGTTTTTGGGAAACGAAAAAGGCCCAGGGGGAACAACCCTCAATGCGGTATGATGAGGAGTACAGGGAACAAAAAAGAAAAGTCAAAGCGCATAAAGGCAAAGATACATATCAAACAGAAAAAGCAGTATACCTGAGAATGCTGAAGTCAAAGAGGAACAAAAATTTGGTACAGCACCAATGGGGACTGGTAAATTGCTAAAAAAACAACCCCGAAATTTCTGGAAAGGATTTAAAGGGAAGGGACAGGGGAATAGGAAAATTGAGAACTCACAGGACATCATTGGAGCATCTGGATGGGAGAAATACCTTGAGAACCTATATAGGACCGGGGCATCCCCCGCGCCAATACCGGCACTAAAAGAGATGGATAGACCGTGTTTCAGTGTACAAGAAGTGATGATGGCACTAAATAGGATGGCTAATAACAAAGCTCCAGACCTATATGGACTGACTGTGGAATTGCTAAAGTGCGCAGATACGGCAATAGGGAAACAGGTAACCGATATTTGCAATGGTATAATATACACGGGACTCCCAGACAGGTCGGCATACAACAGGGTCATACCTCTACACAAAGGGGGGAGCAGACAGGAACCTGGAAATTATAGGACAATAATGGTGAGCTCCATTTTTGCAAAATGGTTTGGAAAGGGAGCACACTCATACTGTTAGAAAAGCGGAATGCAGAAATCGAGTGAAGCAGATGAGGGAGTTCTTGAGTGCAGACCTATCACATTATCTTAGTGGTGCGCCAAGACATGTTCAAGATGAATTGGCCATGGAGGATTAGAGGATTCATACCTTGCAAGCACTTGTTGTACGTATATAATCAAGTGCTTGGAATCGATCCAGTATCAGACCCTGCAGTAATCCAACGAATGCTAACAGAAGCTGTGTTGTTGTGTATACTGCCGAAATAGTTGTTAGTTGTAGCGAAGTGTATGCATTGCTAATACTTCATTAAGTTGGGTAACAGATTCAGTTGTGTTGCATTGTAAACTGGTTCAGTTTAAAACATCAGATTATGACTTTTGTTTTAGTAAAACTTATGACCATGTGAATTGCAAGAACAATTATAAAGACTTATACCATTTTTAAAACAACAAGGAAATTGTAAGAAAATATCTTATATATTCAACTTTTTTGCCCAGAGAGCTTTACATGAGGCCAGAAGGCCTTTCACAATTCATATGAGCCCCGAAGCTTGAAAGATTTTCAAGAAAAAAGCTCGGAGGCTTGCAGTCTTAGGGTTTGGCGAGAGGCATGTACAGTTCTTCGACCAAAAAAAAGCCCAGAGGCATGTACAAGAAAAAAAAAGGGCTCCGCCCTATCACTTTCCTTCTTCTATTTCACCATCTGCAACAGAAGAAAAAAAGAAAGGACTGTTAGTTAGATGCTTAAAAAAATAAAGTAAGAAAGCAATTACTTTTCAGCAATGCCAGGAACTCCTCGAAATTAGATGACTCGTCTTCATCTTCGTCTTCTTATTCCTCATCTTCATCCTCCTGCGACCACTCATTTTCGGATGAGTCTCCAATCCAGTCCTCCAGCACACCTGTCATAAATTCTTGCTCTGAAAGTTCCTCTTCTTCCTCCTTCTTTGATTCTTCATCAGAGGAATTAGAGGAAGTTGGAGCAAGAAACGTTGTTAGGGGTGGGAAGACCTCTTCGACCCGAGGCCTTTTGGAAGAGACCTCGGGTTCTTCTGTTTGCCGGGCAGCTGCGGATCTCTTTATAGCTCACCGGGTTGGGCAGAGAATGTGATGGCAGGAAGGTGCCAAACTGAGATAGAAGAGATATAATCCGGAATACAAATAGAAATCGTAGAAATGATTCGACTTTCAGTCCTATCAACCATCATTTAATGCCATTATTGGCATGTCTCAAAACTCGAGCCATGCAATAATACCTTAAATATCTAATATCTTCCATATTTAACCTTTTTTTAAGTACTATATGATTCGTATTTAACCCATAATTCAATACCAATATGATTCGTCTTTAACCTACAATTCAATAAAAAAAACACTCCAAACACTTTTCAAGAAAACCACGTAAGTGCCGACCTCGTCGTAGGGGGAAACTTGGATGTGGTTTTTTCGTAACGGGTTTGGAGTGTTTTTTTCCTTATGATGGAACAAAAGGTCATATTGGTTGGTCTAATGCGCCAAACAACGATATCGTAACATCGCTTAATTAATAATAACCATATAATGGATTGTTCCTCCTTGCATTTTTTCAAACACGTTTGTTGCATGTAATATGAGGGGACCATACAAAAAAAAAAAAAAAAAAAAAAAAATAGTACACCAACAAGAAAAGACGTATTTGCTTCCTATTTGCTTTGATGGAATTGGGGATGCTATGCAAAAGCAACTACTAGTGAAGTTCAATCATGGGATAGTGCTTATGGACATTATGCATTCCGATGGTTTGACTGTGGTGTCGTAGAAGGACACGCAACATGCAAAAACCTTGATTCATATTTTTATTCAGTAAGTTAAGTGTGCGAATGGTCCATTCAGTATCCACTCTGTCAATCTAGGAGCCAATTTTAAGTAGTGGGAATGCACCAAATGTTGAGATACCGCTCTAGTCTATTTTTTTGCTTCATACTGAGACTCTTTGATCGGAGTTTTGAACCTATCTTTGCCATCATGTATTAAAAACAAAAACTTGAAGATGGCTCCAAAGTTAGAAATCTGTCACAAGTTAGCCTTGTAACGGGCAGCACATTGATGTTAATGAATAAAATTTATTTGAAAGGTCATCTCAATAGACTACCCCATATTTATGCCTATCCATATGTCTACAGATGTCATTGTATTCCATTTGCATGAAGGCATAGAATGCCACTGCAATATGGTGTAAGTAATGAACAAAAAATAATGTTCGTTGCAGATTTATAACCCTTGGAAAGATAGACGCAAGCCTTGCAAAGCTCTTCGATGTCTCAGCAATATTGCTACTGGAAAGAATTAGTAGACACTCAAAGAGACACTTAGATTCAACAATCTGCCCTTGAAGACAGAACAATAAGAGTTTAGTAGCAGAAAGAACAACAGGGAGCAGCTGCCCGGACAACAGAAGAACCCGAGGTCTCTTCCAAGAGGCCTTGGGTCGAAGAGGTCTTCCCACCCCTAACAACATTTCTTGCTCCAACTTCCTCTGATTCCTCTGATGAAGAATCAAAGGAGGAAGAAGAGGAACTTTCAGAGCAAGAATTTATGCCAGGTGTGCTGGAGGGCTGGATCAGAGACGCATCAGTCGCAGGAGGATTGAGGAATAAGAAGACGAAGATGAAGACGAGTCATCTAATTTCGAGGAGTTCCTAGCATTGCTAAAAAGTAATTGCTTTCTTACTTTATTTTTTTAAGCATCTAACTAACAGTCCTTTCTTTTTTTCTTCTGTTGCAGATGGTGAAATAGAAGAAGGAAAGTGATAGGGCGGAGCCTTTTTTTTTGTTTTTTTTCTTGTACATGCCTCTGGGCTTTTTTTTTTGGTCGAAGAACTGTACATGCCTATCGCCAAACCCTAAGACTGCAAGCCTCCGAGCTTTTTTCTTGAAAATCTTTCAAGCTTCCGGGCTCATATGAATTGTGAAAGGCCTTCTAGCCTCATGTAAAGCTCTCTGGGCAAAAAAGTTGAATATATAAGATATTTTCTTACATTTTCCTTGTATAGACCTAACATGTTTCCTTGCTATTTTAAAAATGGTATAAATCTTTATAATTGTTCTTGCAATTCACATGGTCATAAGTTTTACTAAAACAAAAGTCATAATCTGATGTTTTAAACTGAATCAGTTTACAATGCAACACAACTGAATCTGTTACCCAACTTAATGAAGTATTAGCAATGCATACACTTCACTACAACTAACAACTATTTCGGCAGTATACGTAACAACACAACTTCTGTTAGCATTGGCTGGGTTACTGCAGGGTCTGATACTGGATCGATTCCAAGCACTTGATTATATACGTACAACAAGTGCTTGCAAGGTATAAATCCTCTAATCCTCCATGGCCAATTCATCTTGAACATGTCTTGGCGCACCACTAAGATGATGTGATAGGTCTGCACTCAAGAACTCCCTCATCTGCTTCACTCGATTTCTGCATTCCGCTTTTCTAACAGTATGAGTGTGCTCCCTATTGTTGACAATAAAAGGTACTGGACAATAAAAGGGCCGGGCTTAACAGATAAGAAATGGGAAAAACAAGAAGGGATCCTTAGACAATGGCATAAACAGGAGTTTAAGCTGAAAACAAATACACCACTAACAGCCATGGTATACGAGACAGGGCAGAAACCAATGGAGGTGAGGGCATGGGAGAAGACTACCAGATATCTAATAAGAGACAATGCAGGGGGGAAACCAAAGAAACTATCGAGTATTGCAATCAGCGAATCAGCGAAATCACACATCATCACGAGCAGTGGATGGTTAAAGGATGTGGCAGTATGGACCAGAGAAATGGGGATGAACCTGAGCAACTTGGTAAAAGAAGGAAAATGGAATGAGGACTGGGCAGACAAGGCTATGCGAGAATGGCTGCAAAAACACACGGGACCCAAGACACTTTGGCTCACGACAGTCTTCAACCCAGAACAGCAGATAGGACAACAGATGTACCGAGGTAATCTATTAGGAAAGAAAAGGAAAGATATTCTAGCGAGATTCAGGATGGGGAGCCATGATCTAAGAATTGAAAAGGACAGATGGAGGAGGGTAGAGAAAGATGACCGGAAATGCAGAATTTGCGACATTGGGAAAGTGGAAGATGAGAATCACCTGCTCAATGAGTGCCCAGTATACGGAGACATCGGAAACAGATACAGAAACATAAGATGGGGTCAGCCAGTACACACCATGATGATAAGGACAGAAACAATGAGAGATTTGGCTGACGCAATACAGGAGATGGTGATCAAACATCGGGAAGTACACAAAGAAAAAAGGCTTGTGATATGAGCCGCCCAAGAGGCGAGACATAGCTGCCCAAGAAAATGCTCAGCTTAAAGCTGATTGATAACGACGCATCACTGCACGGCCATGATGCCGATCCAAAGCGGGATGCCAGTATTAATAGGAAAAAGGAAGTCTTCAGAAAAGACTACAATAAACCAGCGTGAAGTGCTAGTAGCACCCTTTTGGGAGCTCACCCATGCTACATAAGTCCAGTGGCCTCAGGGCACAAGGGACAATAATGTCTATTCTATTCTAAAATACATCTTTATACAAGTTATTTAATACGTCATGCGGTGAATTTTTAGTTTTAGCATGTTCATACGGTACAATATTTCTGTTTTAGCATGTTTCCTACGTTTGTCAAAGATTTGTCTGAAAATTCCCTAAGATTCCCCTAGATTTTCAAAGGTTATCCCAGGATTTCTCTAGGTTCCTTAAAATTCTATGTAGATAATTTCTCAGGTTGCCTTAGGTTCTGTGAAGGTTCCCTTAGATTCTTCAACATTCCATCGAGATTGCCATAAGTTCTCAAAGGCTTCCTAAATTCTCGAAGATTTTATAAGATTTCCTTGGATTCCCTTAAATTCCTTAGGTTGCTCTAGATTCTTCAAGATTTCTTTAGATTTTATTAGATTCTCTTAAATTCCCTTAGGTTTTATGAGGATGCCCTTAGATTCCCTTAGGTTTCATAAAGATACCTTTCGATTCTATTAGATTCCCTTAGATTTTATGAGATTAGAACTTTTAGGAGATTGTAGAACTATCTAGAATATTCTAGAACTTTTTAGAAGATTCTAGAAATTTTTAGAACTCTAGATTTTAGAACCTTCTAGAAGATTCTACAACTTTCTGGAGTATTCTAGAATATTCTAGAACTTTCTGGAATGTACTAGAACATTCTAGAACTTTCTGGATTATTCTAGAAGATTTTGGAACTTTCTAGAACTAAAAGATTCTAGAACAATCTAGAAGAGTCCTGAATGTTATAGAACATTTCAATTACTTGGAACATTTAGAACTTTCTAGAGCATTCTAGAACATTCTAACCGTTGAATCAGTATGTCCATCCAGATGTGTTTGGCCCCCCTTATATATGGCCCCCCTTATATATTGGCAAATGGGCCTATTTTTGTATGAATGCATGTGGGATATTTGTGCATGAATGGGGACAAGATGGGCCATCAGATCCAACGGCTCAGATCGCACCTACCAGAACATTCTAGATCAATCTAGAATATTTTAGAGCTTTCTGGAACACCCTAGAACATTCTAGACTAGAGCATTCTAGAACTATGTAGGGCATTCTAGAACATCTAGAACTTTCTAGAACTATCTAGGACATTCTAGAACTTTCTAGAGCATTCTCCCCTATTTTTTCTTAATTAAATCCTTACCCTTAAGTATGTATGAAATATTAACTTTTCAATGGATCGTTGCCGTCTAGTGATTAGAATGGGGGTTTGGGGGGCAATGACCAGGGTCCAATTCCGCCAAACAGCATACAAAATTTTCAAAGTCTCTTCCTAAGAGTAATTGAAAATACCAAGGCCCGAGCATACAACACGAGCCATAGGATTTTGGACCAAAGATTAAGATCAATCTAGAACATAGGATCACGTAGGATATGTCTTAAGCAAGTTGAGCTGTAGGATCTCGGATCGACGATCAGGATCAAGAACTACCTGGACCATAGGATCGTCTATATATAAACTCCCAAGCTATCTGAACCGCAGAATTGGATCAAATCAATCTAGACCATATGATGCGTTATATGAATTACATAGAAACTTCCAAGCCATCTGGGCCGTAAGATATGTCCCAAAGAAATATTGAGCCGTAGGATCTGAACCGACAACCAAGATTTGTGCCCATCACTTCCATGGGTATGAGTACACCAATATAAATTAGTAAATGTCCTTTTAGCAGAAGCCAATGTAATGATAGGTGAAGTGACACATTTTTTGGCACTGCTCAATGATATGTGATGCTGAATACAACACCTTAAAATACATCTTTATATAAGACCAGACACATGTCTGCCCATTTTACAATTGTATTAACCGTGTTCTTTTATACATAAAATAACTAATATGCTCACATTCTGGCCCCGTTTTAGTATCTTCCCACTAGGGTATAGCATTGACTATGATCATGTGGTAGTTTTTTCTGATGTGTTGCCTCATGATCTGATCCCTAGTCTGTTTTACTTTTCATGGTTTTAGAATCTCCGTCATCATTCTCGTCACCTAATGGGACCTTCTTT
This sequence comes from Isoetes taiwanensis, assembly GCA_021234155.1. NCBI lineage: Eukaryota > Viridiplantae > Streptophyta > Lycopodiopsida > Isoetales > Isoetaceae > Isoetes > Isoetes taiwanensis. Next base: position 20,121,937 of record JAJEKV010000014.1, read on the forward strand.
CTTCCATTATTCTCATTTTCATTATGTCCACGGACCTTTTACCCTGCTTACTTTCTTCCATTTCCTTTATCCTCTTCTGTTACACCTTATGTTCTTGTACTTCTTCACCTGGAACAGCACATCTTTCTGTTGGCTGTTGAGTTTTTGTTCTTCTTGTCTGCCTAAAAGACCACCAAGTTCCCTCGGTGCTTTGGTTTCAAGCATCTGCTCTCTAACATATTGGTTGGTAGTACAATTTATGGAAGATCCCAACAAATTTCTGCTGGATGTGCAGATATTGTTGATTTTTTTGTGATGAATCAAGGAGCTTACAATCCCTTAGTGAAAACAATTGATGTTATGTTCAATTCAGCAATGTTTTAGGAGGCACCTAATTGCCAGATTCTTCTCCTGTGGTTGAAGATGAGACAGATTGGATTGGACCTTCCTAATGGCAGGCTCAATCCTCTTTAAGCTGATATGCCTCTTCTTTATTATCCAGTGGAAAGGATTTTGTTATACCAACCAGAATTGCTGTGCACATCCACCAGCTATACTTCCTCAGCATGCAGAATTTGTTCAGCACAGTACTGTGTTCTGGACATATGATAAGATCTCTGAGAGTTGGAGGCTTGTCGATTTTAGCAAGATCCTGAATGCTAATGCCACGTCAAAGATACAAGAGACTGGAAAGGAGAAAGAAACCACTTATGTTCATCCACAGAAACAGACCACTTTTGTCAGCAACGACCTTATGCTGGAGCCTAATAGCAAAAGAGTATCAATTCTGCGGTTTTCTGATACATCGCTTTGGTTTACTGGACATAGTGGTGCCATATATGAAAGATTTTGGAATGGAATGCAATGGGTAGTTATCCCCCATGATTTGCCTCCCTCTGCAGGATGCGCAATAGATCTATACTCTGTCAATCGCACCATACTGGCGCTTTCTGAAGCAGGAATACTTTATCAGGTCCATTTCTCAAAATTCAATAGGCTGACTGATACAACATTAAATCCAAATGCTCCAGTTTTGAATTTTTTGCGCCTATATAATAGATGTATTAATACGATGTTGTATTCTAACGTATCTTTAGATACAGCTTCTAATAGATGGACTCCAATGGATGAGCTGTGATATAAGGTTGAATGAAAATAATGTGAAGCTGCAAAAGTCAGGTGTCCTCTCGACTGATAACAGGTTCTTTACTTGGACTTCTGTACATAACATCAATGAAAATCTGCATAATGCCATTCTTAGTTGACTCTACTATGTTCAGGTCCATTTATTTTGTCACAAATGATGGACGGCTTTTTCGACTTATCTCCCTGCTTCCTGTCAGGTAAATACTGCTGTTGTTATCATCAGGTCATTTCATTTTCTCATAGGACTGGGACATAATTTTGATGACAAAGCAGGTGGATTAACTGTGGCCATCCTCGTGGAGGAGATGTTGCAAACCTTGTTGATACTGGAAATTTGAAGCATAATATCGTGTTCTGCGTAAGGTACGAAGAATACCTGCAATTTGATGTTTTACTTATGTTCATAATAATTTGAGTGGATGTCTCATCATTATCTGCAGCACTATTGGAGACCTCTATGAATATGATCCCAGCGGGAAACCAGCATGGAAACGACATGTAAGAGATGGCTCACCAATTGAAAAATCCCACTTGGCTCCAGTCAGTGGAGTTGCTCTGCGTGATTTGGCAGGGACAGGAAGTACTTCAATTTTTCTCATTACAAAGGTAAATGATATTTTACAGGAACCACACTTTTATACTCATCTCAAAGGAAGTTGGTGTTGATACTGTCATAAAGGGATCCAAAAAACGATGCACAAGCCATACATATTGTCAAATTACCATAGTCAGTTCTGCCTGAAACCGAAAATGGGAGATCCTTGATAAGAACATTGGATTCCAAAACCATTTTATTATCAGTGATTAAACACCTTTGTGGCAAATATCTAATGTTTTTTCACTGCAAATTTTAGGATGGCCTCTTAGTAGAAAGAAGGAACGTACAGAGGAAGTGGCACTGGATAATTCATAAGCTCTCTGGCACTTATCGTTTTGGCATGTCCTTTGGGCTTTTTATGCATGAGGAAAATTCCGCAGTGGCAAATGCTTCTTTATTTTTCACTTCTTTGTCTGGTTATGTATACCAATACAAACTACCAGATCTAAGAGGTAAAGTATCATGCTTTGAGTTGAAGAAGCATAAAACTTCTACTAAGGAAACGATAATTTGATGTCAATGCATCAGGAAAGATCAGTACCAAGCATGGCCACACTCAGCCTGGCTTCTTGTTGGAACATCAAAGTCCAGAAGACTCTGAAGTTCTATATAATGTACCTGGGGTTGCACTAAGCCATAGTAGACTTTTTTTTGCATTGAGGGATGGCCGTATAGGAGAGCTTCATTTACATGGTCAAGGTGGCGCTAACATAGGTACATTGAGGCCACAGTCATCAAGGAAGCAAGCAGGGCATTATGTATGGACTGTTTTAGATGCACCTGAGAGTGAGGGAGGTAATGCAGAGTACTGTACATCCACTCATGGGCCCTCTAACTGCTTAGAAGGAGTTAAGGAAGAGCCTGGCTGGGCTAGTTCGAAATCAATTTTGGTTGGTAGTTCTACCTTATTGAAACAGAGGCATCGTTTTCAGAAAGATGTCCCAGCTCAAACATTTTATATGGATGAGGAGTACTGTAGCTCTCCTCTTTCTTGCATGTGGAATTATTCTTCTGGCACTCTTTTCCATATTAGGACATTGCAATTTGGGAAATCTATGTTTTTGATAGGCCAAGATGGCATTGTTGCTGAGCGCTTCTTTAATGGCGAAATGTGGTTATGGCTGAAGCATGAGTTCTCTGCTTCCATGAGTGGCATATTGGGTGTTTACAATGGAAGTGTATTCATGGTTGACACTGAAGGGTATCTGTACATAAGAGAATGGCATGAAAGTGCTCTTTGGTGGCTTAATTGTAGTGCCATGGAGGGTGGTGGAAAGGTGGTCTCAGGTGCTCCTTGGGATGGCCTTCTTGGTGAGGCACGCACGATTACTTTAGAGGATGCCCAGCTCTTTGTTGGAGAAAATGGTCACCTGATGGAGTTCATTGTAAGTGAATTACTGTTATTAAACAGATTTTTCAAGTCTGTAAGTTCTTTCTTTATATGTATGTCTATTTCATAAGGTGGCTTTGCGGAATTTTTCGTGGCATGATTGTGGCCATCCACCAGATGTACACGTTTCAGCAATTTTAGACCAAGAAGTACTGCGTTATCGAGTAGTATTTATTGTAGGTTCTGACAGAAGGCTATACAGCTTCAATCGGGTCACGCGGATGTGGCGTGCCCACTATCAACCATATGATGTCTTGCTTTCAAGTTTGCCAGGAGCAACCATCAGGCCAGATTATCACAGCAGCACAGTTGGATCACTATATATCAGGTCTGAGTCTGGCAATCTTTTGGAGCTTCACTTTAATCTTGCGCATGGATGGAGCTGGTTAAATCATGGCCTTCCTGAAAGTGAAGTTGGAGTTGCTACAGCCCCAGGTCCATGCTTTCAGGGCAACCGCATTTTTGTAATCGGGACTAATGGTAAAGTGTATAGTAGGCATTTTCATGAGAGCAAATGGAAGTGGAAGTGTCATGGCTACCCACTCTCAAACATTCCTTCCCACGATGCATCAATTTTCCTAGTAGAAGACAAGCCAAAAAAACTTGACCTTGATCTGTTTCTCTCATTTCGTGGCGTCTGCAACTCAATGGTATCTACTTTTTGAATCTTCTGTGCATAGTACATTGCTATCGATTTCTCACATGTATGCTGGTTGTATTCAGGTTGCTGCTGTTCGCCCTGTTGCTTTCACCAAAGGCTCAGTTATATTTGTGTTAAAGGATGGTCGGGTATGTTATTGTGCTGCTAACAATCAGCTGCATAGCTAAACCCCTGTAATGCAACATATTTGAAAGTCTCGTTGCTTTTTCTGCAGCTGGCGAACTTGAAGCAAGCGGATGAAGATAACTGGAAATGGGATTCCATCATGGATACTCCTACATGCTCATGCCACTCAAGTTACTGGATAAGTCAAATAGTTAAGCAAAAAGCAGAATAGCAAAGTATTAAACAGGAAATATAACCACCACAACTTGGGATAAGATCCCAGAACTAGTCATAGAAAATATTGTGCAGACAGAAGAGACTTAGGATATGGTAGGGTCATGCCTTGTTAAGAGCTCAACTTGTCTTTACACTGGCATAACCATGTAAAAATTGAGATTCTAGTAATCAGTTTCTCTTAAGAAAATGAAAAAAGTTGTCTCCAACTTCTCAGTCCTTACTCACCAATTATGAAATTGCGCTATGGGCAGCCATTGTTTTGGCATCTTTTAGGAAAGATTTAGCATTGATAGGCCTGCCCGGTTATAACTATCAACTGCTTAAGTGCTGTAGATCATGTAGCCTAATTATCAACCTAATACCACATATGATGGCGTACCAATTGGCAAAATCCGATGGGACATATAACGGCCAGACACTAGACCTTCATGTGATTCAACTCCTTTGTCATAATGCTAAACTACTGTAGTAAACTTATGTAAAAAAGATGGATCCAAAAATCAAGTAAAAATTCTCTTTTAAAAACACAAGTATTTTCTCCTTTTGAATTAAATTTAAGAATCAAGAAATTCTGGTTAAACTGCCACTTGTAAAGAATGCGAATAATCGATGAGAGATGCTAAAGGGCGGTATCAGATTCGGCATCATTTTGAAAGTAAGGTTCTTCAGCCAGCCATTCATGTGAAGTTTCAGACCAACACCGAGGCTTGATTCCGGTAGACTGATAAATGTAGTTCTCAAGCCACCGGAAAACGCCAGCATTGTCTAACAAATCATTCCACATTCCCGAAACAATGCAATAATTGCAGTCATAAGGTGGGCTGTGGTGCTGCCCATGCATTTTTCTGGGCACTAACAAACCTAAATCCTGCAAATACACCACCCAAAGGGGCAATTGGCTCCTCTTACTATGTGCCCAAGCATGGAATTGCTGGCTAAAAACTACACAGGCAATGAAAATCCCTAAGAAAGCATTGAATTGGGTATTTTCCGGTCCCCATATCCAAATTGGCAGCAGAAACAGAGATGCTGGCCTTGCCAAAGCGTGCAAGTTATTTGCAAACTGGCGTTGTGTTATTGTCCATGGACGCTTGTGATGGCCTTGAAAGGCATCGATTTGGGGACCAAAAAGGGGAGTTTTTGCACTACCGTAGTTATCAATCCCCCAGTGATAAATTCCCGTTCCCAGATCAGCTAGGATGTATCCACCCAGGGCTGAAACAGACCCAAAAATTAAATCTTCTGTAGAACCAGCAGCAGCAGCCCCTTTGGCAAGAATTAAGCCGATTGAGGCAGAGCCCATTAGAACCCAAAATCTGTGCTGTGGGGTAGAATAGAGTTGGGTATCCGTGGTGCCCATTTCTGCTGTCTGATCCAAGGTTGAGATTGCGAGGCGCTCAGCAGAAGGATTGACATGGCACAAAAAATTTCGATGTGATCGGGAGCAAGAGAATATGAAGATTTTACGGGTAATCGGGAACGAGGGGAGAATGCAAGGCTTCAGAATCGGAGAAACCTGCATAGCTCTGCCTCTTCGGGCGCTTGGTGCGGTTCTGCTCCGAAAAATGGTCTCATTCTTGTGTTCAAATAGAGCGGTTAACGTGTCCCATATCCTTGCCACTTATGGACATGCTCAAATTTGAGACTTATGGCCCTAGATCCTTTGCTTGGGCAACCACATAATTTGCCTATCCAAAGCGGAAGACAACGCAATGCAATTTTACCTAGAATCCAAGAGAAAGTGAAATGCAAAGATCTCTCGGTTGTGGAAATGCCCACGATGCCATGCAAACTTTTCTCCACGTTAGCATTGCAAAGTGCTCCTCTCATTTTTGGCTTCCTTACGTGATTTCACCATTGTAAAGAAGATTTGGTTGAAATTACTAGGATATTAGGGGAGGGTGCCCTTCTTCCGCCCAACGCCCATTTTTCGCCCATTTTTTGCCCTTCCTTTGCCCACCCTTTGACCCTTTTACACCCACCTGTTTCCTCCATCTGGATCTCCGACGCTTGGCGACAGCCTTGCACTTTGCGCATACCATAAGGCATGTCCTTCCCTTAAGGGTTGGGGACTACTCCCATGCATTACATTCCATTCACACAGGTTGTCATATGCCATGGAATCAAAGAACATTACAGTCCTTCCTCCCACACAGAAAGCCAACACAGATTTTCCTTTAAGGAGTCTAAACAGCAAAAATAACAACTTCTCGACAAATTAATGGCACACAAATCAACAACAGGTGTTTTGAGACGACACTTCTTCGTTCCCACAACCCCGGCAACAACTTGGGTGTCGCAGAAGCTGAATAGCTTCTCAAACTAAAACAGACATTCATAAGGTTTCATCAACATCAACATGCCCCAAGGCGATCTTTCTAGCCAGAAGCAAGCACAAACCAACAAAATCCAAGCCACCATAATTTGGCTTCTTACCTAAAGACAAGAAGCAATAAACAAATCCGGAAGGAAGCAGAGCCAAATGACGAGCGATTGCATTGCACCATCAAGAGCTTATCCCCAGCTTCATAGCAAGGCAACTGCTGCTCTCCATATACACCGTGCCAAATGCAAACCTTTCAAATCCAACATGCCTACCCACACCATCGAAACAAGGAAACAAAGAAGTAGCCCTAAAATCTAGCACACAAGATTGGTCAAACTCTCCCTTCCTTATGTATTCTCATACGATTAATTTTGTACAATTCGTTTCATATTGCAGGAGCGTACTCTCGGAATGGTTGGGACTATGATTTGTATGGTATCATATTTAAAAGCGTATTTTTGGATCGCTTTGAGCTGCTTGTTTGTTTAGAAATCCCAAGTTTCTATTTAAGGGTGTTTCTTTTTGCTAGTTTATAGGGTTTTTTGCAATGGTGTGAAAAAGAAAATGGATGTTGCTAATTACAGCATGCGCTGGAGTGGAGCGACTGGTCTGTTATCATGCCGCGAATGTCAACCTGGTTTGCTAAAGCTCACCACAGAGCTTTATGCTGCAGCAGATTTGGTTTTAGGCACTTTTAGAGCTTCAAGATTTTGGGCTTATAGCATCCTTTTCGTGATTTTGGAGTTGGATTCTTTTGAAACTCTGTATTCAATCGCTTATAGCGTTGTTTTGGATGATTTTCTGTCAATTCTATCATCCTTTTCCATGATTTTGCAGTTGGGTTCTTTCGAAATTTGTATCAGAGATGGTTTAGCATTATTTTTCACTTTTCATATGCTAGCCTGCAGATGATTTTTAAGTTGTGATAGGAAGCTGTGATGCTTCAAGGCTTTGCATTGTAAATATATGATGACAATAATCTGATATTTAGGTTGTGATAGCAAGCTATGATGCTTCAAAGCTTTGGGTTGTAAATATCTGATGATACGTATTTGGATCCATTGGTTTTTGTGGATTTAGTTTGCACCATTGAAAGTTTCGTTGGGGTTAAGGACAAAATCATTTGAGGCCCTTGATATGGCACAATGGAGAGAATATTCTGCCCATCAATGGCCCATATTTGAATATCACCAAAGAACCTTCCAAATCATATGTTATAGACATACCTTAACCTTGAATATGTTCTTAACGTTATAAGAACATCTAGGCTAAAATGCAAAAGGCCATTAGGGGAAGGAAGGAAGGAAGGAAGAGACTTTTAACGTCCACAGCCCAATCAGGCTATGGGACCAGAACAAACAAAGGGGGCGGAAGCCCCACCAGAACCGTGGGCCAAAGCCCAAGCAAAAACCAATCAAAACATGGGGACGAAGCCCCGTTACAACAAAACATGGGGACAAAGCCCCGTTATCACTCAAAACCCAGGGCTAGACCAAGACTGCCCAGGGATCAGTTGGCCATTGATCCCTAATGATAGCTCGACCGCCTCATACTTTGCCCATTTACTGCTGCAGCGGGCCTCCGCGGACCGGCACAATTCCTCTTTCCGTCGCGAGCCGCACCGAGTCAAATCTTCTGACCGAAGGTGGTCCCCTTCAAATGATTGCCATGTCGCAAGACGTGCAGCCTGGAAAGAGCATTTTGAAAGCAAACCAAGAGATGGCGGGGGCGGTCGGGACGTGCTGCTCCCACCCGCTGTACTGAAAGGATGCCGTCGGCATGGATGTGCATCTCCTGAGCAAAAAAAGAGGCCGCCTGCTCTGTGGGGGTCAAATCACCCGTCTCCGCAAGGCCCACAATGCACAGAGAAAGGGCCGGTGAGTGAGCTGTGGCCGTACCAGCATCGGGGAGCGGGACCTACCGACGCGGGGTGGGGCGGCAAATCCCTCGGAGGACCTGCAAGACATGGAGATTGTGTCGCCGGGTCATGCACCACTCGCCCGCGGAATGGGAGGGCCCTCAGAGGCCGCCGGGTGACCCACCATCGAACTGGCGGGCCGCGTGCCCCACGCAGGTGAAAGCGGCAATTCTAGTAATCGGACCCGGCCGCCGCTGGCAATCGGGCGCACGCCTCGGTGAGAGTGGCAGTGGCACGGACCGTGTGGATCCCATCAAGTACCCCCGGAGGCAAGCACTGGAGCTGAGCATCAAGGATGTCCAAAGTCGCAGCTAAAGAGGTGCGGGGACCGGTGGTGTAAGAGGGGTGGGGCCCAAATGATGGGGGCTGTCCAGAAGGTAGGGGCAATCGTGGGGTCATAGGGGGGCGGGACCGGGCTCAGCAAATCCGAATGAAATTCTTCTCCTTACGGGTCTCCCGGGCCATACGTTTGATCTTACGGGCCATGCTGAGAACAAGGCAACGTTAAAGGGTGCCAAGGTTGGACAGGTCTCTGGTTGCCTAGAAGGTGCTTAGAATCCAATTTGGGGACTCAGAAAGGCAGGCAGAGCACCTTTTGGGCGTTTGGGGTTTTCGGGGCTAGAGAGAGATTGTAAACCCTTCTTTCATCCACTTCCCTTCAATGGCCTAGTTCTTGCCCCCACTTTTTACCCTTTGATAGCTCATTTTTGCCCTTTAATAGCCTACCTTTGCCCTTTAATAGCCCACTTTAAGAACTATTAAAAATTGAGCTAAATGCATGGTCTATTGATGGGCACTTGTTGGTCCAATGAAGATCAATTGTGAGTATTTAGTGGTCCATTGAAGGGCTTTTGGTGGTCCATTGAACGTATAACGGGCCCATGGTAGACCGTTCGAGTATTAGAACCTTGAATGTGCCTGTGGGGCGTTCCCGAGACACTGGCATAAATGGGTAGAAGCGACTACTCATAAATGTCTAGACGGTTTTGCCTAGTTGGTTAAGGGCATGTCGATTAGGAACGTCACAGTTAGTATCAGAGCAGGTCTCGAGTTCGAGTCTCCATGAGTGCCTATATGCATGGGTAATTTGCAAAGACTTGGTAATCATTGTGACATAGACATGGTATAGCCTTGGATGCTCGAGGACGAGCATAGTTCTAGTGGGAGAGACTGTAACGGGCCCATGGTAGACCGCTCGAGTATTCGAACCTTGAATGTGCCTGTGGGGCATTCCCGAGACACCGGCATAAATGGGTAGAAGCGACTACTCATAAACGTCTAGATGGGTTTGCCCAGTTGGTTAAGGGCATGTCGGTTAGGAACGTTACAGAACGGCATTTGTGGGTCTATTGGCGTCAAAATTACCATACAACTTAAAATCTTTATAGTAACCTTCCAATTTGTCGAAACGACTCATGCTTAGTATTAATTGAAAGCTAAATTTTGAAATTTCATAATGTTATTTTAAAATAGGAGATTAAAAAAAAATAAACCCATCATAATAAAGTTTTTTCGCTTAAGTGGGCGGTTTATGGGCATCCTCCCCTACAAGGGTTGCATGCACATATAAATACAATATGTTCCAACAAACTACTTGGTTGGTACTCATCAACACTTAAATAATATAAATATCCATATAAATAAGGATTAATAAAAAAACTTAGTAAAGCGATGGAACGACGGTTTACACATTTGGCCAATCGCATTGGTTTAATTACATCAGAAACAATGAACACGGCAATAAGTTGATAAGTCTCAACGAAAAATATATAAATTGGAATAATGATCAGATTGAATCTACTGAGAAACAAAATAGATATGCAATTAATTGCATTTCCTAGACAGGATGTGCTGCTGCAGGAAGAATTCCTCCAGATCAGCAGGGTTGAGAAAGAAGTAGACAGGGCGAATTTTGGTGTGGGCTTTGAAAGGGCGGGGCTTCCGAGGAGCTGGAGGGCATACAAAAATAGCAATCTGGGTCTTGGCAAGCCTGGGCATGCTGTAGGCATGGCCATGAATCGGCCCAACACTTTTGGATTTCATTCTAGCCTCATCCACAGAAGAAGGAGCCATTTGACGGACACCCAGATATTTGAATAGAAAAAAACTATGATTCTCATGCATGCAATTTGCAAATCAGATGTTAACTTGGAACCACTGTTATGATCTAACCACTCTTTTGTTCGAGGTAACACTATTTTTGGGTCAGGATAACCACGTAATGAACTGAGCGCGGGACTGTGTTTTAGTATACTGATCTTTGAATAGAGCTTGCAATCGACTCTTTGAACTGTTTAATCTGGTTCAAACACCATTGGAATCGCCTTGCCAGCCCCTAAAAGCCTCATTCTATTAAGAGAGCAGGAGATTTGAGCACTGATCAAGCAAGATCAGTGAAAAAACATATATGCAGAAACCGTTGTCTTTGAGCTTGAAACTGAGCAGCACTGGTTAATCTGGACATGTGTTCGAGTTAACCACATCCCATAGTAGATTTACGGCCATCCAAAGGACAATCTCCCAGCAGTCTCTGATCCCCTCACTGTTTGGTGCTGCTACCGACTCCTTAAATTGACTAGAGCAGCCGAGGAGTATTTGCTTGGGCGAATCCTCTAGGCCATAGGAGGATTCACTTGGCCTAATCCTGAGAATGTATCTGGTGAATCCTCCAATCTAATCGGCCCAGAATTCTCTACAACAGAAAAGCGCAATCAAGAGATGCAGCAGGCCTAAAAACTGACATATGCGTCGAGGAGGATTCGCTTGAGTGAATCCTCCATGCGAAGGTGGATTTGCTTGGGTGAATCCTGAGGATTTGCTTGAGTGAATTCTCCTTGGCTGCTCTAGTCAATTTTGGGAGCCAATAAAGTGGGCGTGCCCCCATTGCGCGAAAGATAGTTCATGCACACACGGTAAGCGGCAACTCCACCTAGTGTAGTTTGACGCTCCTTTATTGCTAAATTTCCACTTTTATAATTATGTTAATTTGTTAACATTTAACCCTGAAGAGCATGGAATATGGAGACCATACCCTAAGAAGACCTAATAAAAAAAATGCCACCTTAGTAATAGAACTTTTTATAGCTAAAACCCTCAGAAGCCAAATAGAATAGAATAGAATAGAATTATTGTCCCTAGTACCCTAAGGCCCCCGGACTAATGTAGCATGGACGAGCTCCCAAAGGGTGATACTAGCGCTGCATGCTGACACATTGTAGCTCTTTCGGAGGGCTTCTCTTATTTTCTATTGGTACCGGCACCCCGCTTATAATTGGCATCATGGCTGTGCAGTGGTGCGTCGTTATCATCAGATTTTAGCTGAGCTTTTTGCAGGCTTCAATGTCCCACCTTCTCAGTGGTTCATATTACCAGCCCTCTTTCTTTGTGCAACTCTTGGTGTGTAGTTATCATCTTCCTGATTGCGTCGGCCAGATCTGCCTTTGTATCTATTCTTGCCATTAGGATATGTGTGGGTTGTCCCCACCTTATTTGCCTGTATTTGTTTCTGATGTCTTCATATGTTGTACAATCGTTGAGCATGTGATTCTCGTCCTTTACTCTCCCTGTGTTACAGAGTCTACAGACCCGGGTTTCCCTCTCCACTTTCCTCCACCTGTCCTTTTCGATTCTTAGATCGTGGCTTCCCATCCTGAATCTTGCCAAGGTGCCCCTTCTTGTCTTCCCTAATAGATTGTCCATGTACATCTGTTGCCCTATATATCGGTCTGGATTAAAAACTTCAGTCAACCAGAGTGTTTTGATACCACTGTGTTTTTGCAGCCATGCTCTTGTTGCTCTGTCGGCCCAGTCTTCATTCCATTTCCCTTAATTTATTAGATCACCCAGATTTAATCCCATCTCTCTAGTCCATACTGCTACGTCCCTGAACCACCCGCTACCTGTAGTGATATGTGACTTGGCCGATTCGCTGATTGCGATTGTTGATAGCTTCCCAGTGTGACCCCCCATGTTTTCCTTCAGTAAATATCTGATGGTTCTTTCCCATGCTCTTACCTCCATTGGTCTCTGCCCTGTCTCATATACCATGACTGCCAGGGTGTATTTGACCGCACTCTGAATTCCTGTCTATTCCACTGCCTGAAAATCCCTTCTTGCTTTTCCCATTTCTTGTCTGATAGGCCAGGCCCCCATGCCTCTGATCCATATAGTTGCGTTGATACAACCACTATATTAAACAGGTAGCATTTGATCTCCCAGTCGATTATTCTGCTCCTGTTGCAGAAATTTTTCATATTGAAGTAGCTACCAATGGCTGATTGAAATCTGACATCCGCTCCCTTAGACCATTTATCCGTGTCGTGTGCATCGTATCCTAGGTATTTGTATTTCGTCGGTTCTTTTAGTTCTGTCCCCATATACCTAAAGGGTCTACTCTTGGTGCCAAATGTGACTATTTTGGTCTTTGCCAGGTTCACCGTCAAACCTGTTCTGTTGCAGAAGGCTTCTAGTAGCTCTAGTAACTTGTGCATACCCTTGTTCTTTGTAGCCATCATGCTTAAGTCATCAGCATACAGCATGATAGATACTCTAGTATCCCCCAGGGTGGGGGCATTCGCATCCCCTTGCCTTTCTGTGATGAAGCCTTGTAGTGCATCTATGTAAATACCAAATAGTGTCGGGGATAGTGGGCATCCCTGTTTAACTCATGTGTCACAATCTATCGTCTGTCCCTCCTGTTCCATTTCAGCATACACTCTCTGATATAACCATGCGATCGACCCTACCATATCTTCTAGGGCCCGCATATCCACTAGCCTCTGTAACAACTTTTTCCTTGGAACAGTGTCAAATGCTTTTCTGAAATCCACGAAACAGCATATTATCTTTTTTCTCCTGTGATTTGCTTTGCTCTATTAGTATTCGAAGGGTTACCAAGTGATCTGCAGTCGAATGTTTAGGTCTGAAACCTGCCTGCCCTTGTGCCCTTTGTTTTTCTGTTTCTGCCCAATACTTTAGTTTACTGTCCAGCGCCTTCCCAAACCACTTGGCGAAGATAGAGCTCATCATTATCGGCCTGCAGTTTCCTGGTTCCTCCCTGTTACCCCCCTTGTGCAGGGGTATTACCCTATTGTATGTCCATCTATCTGGTATCCCTGTGTTGATTATGCCATTGAATATATCGGTGCCCTGGTTTCCGATTACTGTGTCTACACATTTCAGTAGTTCCACAGCCAGTCGATAGAGATCTGGGGCTTTGTTGTTAAACGTTCCTTGTAGTGCTACCATCACTTCCTGCATAATGAAGCACGACTTATTTGTCTCTGGTGGAGTGGGTATTGGTAACGGTGTGGCCCCTGTCTTATACAATCTCACAAGATATTTTTCCCATTCGATCCCCCGAGTACTACACTGTGTGTTCTCTGGTTTTCTGTTCCCCCTTCCTTTGACTTTCAGTCCCTTCCAGAACCTCTTGGGTTGCTTCTTCAACATGTCTGCCAACCCCCATTGGTGATGATGCAATAGATTTTTGTTTCGTTTCGATCTCAGCAGTCTTAGGTATGCCGCCTTTTCTGCTTGATATGTTTTCCTGCCTTTGTGGTCTCTACATATCCTTTTCTGTTCCCTGCACTCCTCATCGTACCATACTGAGGCACTGAATACCTGGTTCTTCCTGGGTCTTTTTCGTTTTCCAAAGGTATCTGTCGCCACCTTCACTATTATGTCGTTCAGCCTGTTCCCATTCTCGCCTGCTCCATGCTTCTCCCACGCCCAATTTTCCATATCCGATTTGACATTTTCTGTGAAGATTTTTGCATGTTTATTCTGGAAGTATTTTCATGTTCATGGTCTTTTCCTTGTTTGGTATCTTCGTCTGTGCCTGTTCGTCTTGCTTGATTGCCAATTGAATGGGTCTGTGGCTTTCCCTCTTCCTAGTCGGCCAATCTGCCAGCACGAAGCTCAAGGTGTCTGCCGCAGCTTTGTCGTTTAAGATTACATAATCGACTATGCTTTTCCCATGTGTATTCTGACTCGTGAATTCCCTGATCCACTCCATTTCTGTACCCCGTTGGCTATAATGACCCCTGCTGTCTTGCATATCTCTATTAGTAACTCGCCCTTGGCATTGATTTCTGTCTTATCCTCTGTACTTCTTATCCAATCCTGTGATCTCGCTGTATGTACCTACTGTCCATTTACCTCGTTCATGCTTGTGATTTTTGCTTGTTCCTGGCATGTTCTGGCGTTCAAGTCTCCCATCAGTATCACTGGACCCTGGTCTTTCTATTTCATCATACTTTTCCCCAAGTCTAACAGTTCCAGTTTGTCACTATTTGGCGGGTAATATGCTATAATCAGGATTAATTCTTCTTTATTTTGCAATTGTATGCTCAACATCATGTATCTTTTATTGACATTTGAGTATAAAATACATGCATTATTGGCTACATTCTCTTTTATATAGCAAGCTAGAGCTGCGCTCCCTCTTTCTATCTTAAAATCTTTGACTTTCCAACATGTGAAAAGCCGGGACCCCTCTTCCTCCGGTAGTCACTTGGTATTGTGTTTTCATGTCTCTAACAGACATATTATATCGCAATTGTGGGGCTTCCTCGAGCCTCTCCCCGTCATCCCACGGGTACTTGGTGCAATTCCAGTACCATATGGTCAACGCTTTTTCCCCCTGATCTAGTCCGTTTCGTTCTCCGTATGTTCTGACCCACTGGTTATCCTTCTCGGTCGCCCCCTGCTTTTTGCGATCGAAGCTAGGCCCATATGCCCGTTTTGGTGTATCTGTTCTTCGTCGACCCTGTTTCCGTTGCAAGAACCCTAAACCTCTGAAGTGGAACCATCTTTCGTCTCATGAACCCGTATTTTTATAGTCGAGTTAATTTTAGGGCTAGCTCCCTCCCCGATATGCCTCTATTAATTATTAGTCTTATCTTGTCTTCTCTGATTTTCGTAAGTGTGTAGAAAAGATATCGTAGTCGTATATTAACCGCTTTCTATTGACCTTCGTACCCTGGGCTCCTCGGCTTAAGAGTTAATCATTAACGACTACTACCCATCGTACAAGTAACAGCTGTTGAATTTATTGCTTAAAACTTAATACTCTTTACCAATGTTAGCGTATCAGTTAGGTTAACGCTCTCATGACCCGCAGCCAGATTCTCTCGTTCCCGTCGCTTGCTGTTGTGAACGCCACGTCATCCTACCCTTATCAGTCTATTCAAGTCTTTACATTTGATTTCGGATTAGAATGTCGACTTTTTCTTTATTCTTGTTCGCTATTTATTTAACATCTTGTACCATTATTATTACTAGCCTGATTTATTGCTTCTTGCACCATCGTGTTCCATCTGTCAACATCTCCTGTCCCCATTGTCTGTTGCTATATACGCCACATCATTTTGCCCCTCCAGTTCTAATCAAGCTTGCATTTATATTTGAATTAAGTTTAAATTTAAATTTACCTTAGTCTTGTACGCCATATCCAGTACTGGCTCAACGGTACTAAATTCAAAATTTGAATTTGCATCTCAGGGTCTTCTTTCCCTTTGAGATCTTTAGGCGTCGATTTCGCTTCAACTATCTCGAGCTATAATCGTAGTCCCACAGCTAGTTTAATTCACGATCAAGGGCGTTAAGGACTAGAGTTGCAAACATACTCGTCACTAGCGTGGTTCGTATGGTCGTATAAAATTCTAATTGATCAGATTACTAAGATTCGAAACTAAGAACAAGATTTGATACCTTTGTGCTATCCGTAAATCATATGTCTACAGAGCTTTTAGATTTGATTATCTAAAGAAACAAAGATACATCCACAAAGGCATTAAGATACCCTGAGTTTAGCTACATATCTTGATCTTCCGTATGCCCTCTGCCTTCATTCTCTCTTATCAGAGTTTCAAGTTCAGTGTTGTCAGGTACGTTAAGTACGGTACGGGTATTATACGTACTTAACGTATTAATACCGTATGCATACCTCTCATTTAAAAAGTACTTTAAATACGTTTTTTGGAATTATAAAATACTTATTAAATACATAAAATACGTACTTTATGTACAGTACGTTAAGTACTTCTTGTAATTTCTTAGAACTATTTATTTCTTGTATTGCAGTTGAAATAGTTGCAATAACAGCTAGTATGTTTAAATAATGAACCAGTACTCTGGAAGCAGTACCAGTGATATATTCTAGTTTGCAATCTACACCCACAGATAAATAAATTTAAGTAATGTTGCTCATTTGTTGCAGCTGATAACCATCACTGACCTCTGTATTTCTTTCCTGGCATGAATGCAAAGCTATACTGAAGTATTAAGGAGAAGGCCTGCCTCCTGCCATGACAAAGGAAGGAGAAAGGTGGGTCTGCATCTCCATCTTCATTGCGATTCCGCGGCTAGAGTAAGAAAAAAGAGGGGGAAAACGCAGAGGTTTTGGGTTTTTATTTGCAAGAAAATTGTTTTTTTTTTTTTTTTTTTTTTTAAACTACAATTCCATAATTTCCCTAATGTCTAAAGTCTCCTAATGTGTTTTTTACTCCTATTCTATAATCTATAATATATAATAATGTATTTTCTCTAATTTATAATTTCACCAATTCTATTGGTCTAATGTCATTTGGACGCTTTTTTTTTTAAAGTACGTATCATACGTACTGTACGTATTAATAAAACAAGAGCTCAATTTGACCTGTCAACTTATAGGTATAGTACGTATAGTACTGTGAGGAAGGTACGTGACGTATGTAAACGTAAAATACGGGTACGTAAACAACACTGTTCAAGTTATAGTCTAGTCTGTTGCCAAACATGGCAAATAGGTTGTCGAGCTCTTTCGCTGAGTGCTGAGTTCTATCTAGCAATACCAGGACGTGCGCTTCCCGTTTCTGTTGAAACACGTGGTAATTTGTCCGAAATGGGCCTTAAGGTCGTTATCTATCCATATGTCTGTTGTCTTCAGGAGCTTCTCCAGTGCTTTGCATCGGATCACTTCCTTTTTAAGCCTATATACATAATCTAGCAACTCATGTTTTCCCATTGCATCCTCATCTTCTTTTATCCCACCTGTTGGGGCTCCTACCCCGATCACTTGTTCGACATAGTCTTGAAACTCTGTTCTGTGTTTCCTTTTGAAATTCCTAAGGGCCTCCCCTTGTAGCCTATTCAACTCATCCAGAATTACCTGAGTCCGCAACCGCTGAATGCGTAGCTCATTCCCCCCTCCTTGTAGCCGCTAGATCACCATTTTCCCTATCGCACGATCTCCCTAGCTTATCCGACTCTTATTACGTCTGTCTTATCCTAACCCCTCTGCCTTAACCTCGTGCCTGATTCCACATTTTATACATATATCTAATAGAGACCTAGAAAGTGGTCGTACCTGGTCTTCGCATTCCGCATTGAAATTCCTAAGGACCTCCCCTTGTAGCCTATTCAACTCATCCAGAATTACCTGAGCCCGCAACTGCTGCATGCGTAGCTCATTCCCCCCTCCCTATAGCCGCGCGATCACCATTTTCTCTATCGCGCGATCTCCCTAGCTTATCCGACTCTTATTACTTCTGTCTTATCCTAACCTGTCTGCCTCAACCTCATGCCCGATTCCACGTTTTATACACATATCTAATAGAGACCTGGAAAGTGGCCGTACCTCGTCTTCGCATCCTGCATCCCGCATCCCAAAATAAACTCAAAACTATATAGATTTTCTATTTACTCATATATAAACATTGTAGGCTCTTCCATTATTTTGACATAGAGCTATTCTTTTTCCTAGGTACAAATTATGGTGTTAGTTGTGAGTTCTTGGCATGCACCCTGCAGCAGCAGTCTATGACTGCCGGATGCTATAGAGCTGCCATGCTCATGATCACAAAACAAGAACAAGACAAACAAATATGTACAAAGAATGAAGGGAACGTGGCCAAGTGAGGCTCTCCAAATTTGAGATAAACCTGAGTACA
Organism: Isoetes taiwanensis; assembly: GCA_021234155.1. Taxonomy (NCBI): domain Eukaryota; kingdom Viridiplantae; phylum Streptophyta; class Lycopodiopsida; order Isoetales; family Isoetaceae; genus Isoetes; species Isoetes taiwanensis. The sequence goes on from JAJEKV010000014.1 coordinate 20,140,229, forward strand.
TCTGAAGAGGCTCCGGTCTAATATAGTGTAGACCGCAAATCTGAGCCGTACATCTAACTAAATCTAATTCCTACACTTATGTTAACCTAATCATGCCACCTGTCAGTCTGCCACCACTGACACCTAACATGTGCATACACAATGTTAACCACTAGGTGGTTAACATATGGGCTAACATTTTCGGTGCTTTTTTATTTCATGACACATCCCAGGGGATGCAGTTATACATAAAGGGGGTATGGCATCTGCGTTCGGAGGGTAGCAAACCCCCTGTATACACATTTTTAAAAGGCAATTTGACCCCTATGTGTATAGATATTTCTCTAGATCAGTGCCTAAAAACACCCCTTAATTCCTCACTTTTAGATCTTATCAAGCAAGAACTATTCAAAATGCAGGAGTCAGGTTTGATAGTTGACATTGTGAACCCTTCTTGGGTTTCTTGTATTGTTCCAGTTCTAAAAAAGAATGGTTCTCTAAGAATATGTGTGGATTATAGAGATCTAAATAAAGCTACTGTCAAAGATTGTTACCCTTTGCCTTTTTTGGAAGAAATACTTTATGCAGTGGCTGGCAAGTCTATGTACTCATTTTTGGATGGTTTCTCTGGTTTTAATCAGATTAGCATCAAAAAGGAAGATCAGCCAAAGACATCCTTCATTACTCCATGGGGAACTTATGCAATGAAAAGGATGCCTTTTGGCTTAATGAATGCCCCTGCTACATTTCAGAGAGCTATGGATCTTGTCTTTGCAAACATGACTCTGAGCAATTGAGGAGTTTATCTTGATGATTTATGCTTAGGTACTTGGTACAAGTGATCATATTTGAGCTAACAAGGATATTTACATTTGTGCGGACATAAACTGGAGTTAATCTAAACCCAAAGAAGTGCATCTTTTGGCATCCAAAGGCCAGCTCTTAGGCCATGAGGTTTTCGCTAAAGGCCTTCAAGTAGTGAAGAGAAGATCATAGCTTTAAAAAGCTTCAAACACCGGGACAATTAAAGAAGTCAAGGGATTTATGGGAATGACCTCTTTCTTAAGAGTGTATGTGCCTAATTTCTCTCACCTTATTAGTCCTATCTCTAAGTTGACTAGAGTAGGCCAAGTTAGTAAAAGAGAAAGTAAATATAGGCCTGTTGTTTGACTGATGAGTGTGAAAAAGCTTTTTGCGGATCATAGAAGCTATTTGCCATTCTACACTTTTAAAAACTCGGACCTTTCATTACCATTTAAAGTTTACATCACTATCACTAAAAAGGCTGCTTTGGAGTTGCCATTTTGCGGGATAGACACCCTATTGCTTTTGCAAGCAAACAATGGTCTCAAAACTGAAGAGAAGTATGCTAAGATAGAAAAGAGTTTGCTGCTCTCATCTTTTTGATCGAGAGCAGGGGTCATCTTTTACAAAAATCCCAAGCCACTATCTACATCGTGAGAACCCCATGCCCTTTTTTGTATGGTAAGAAATTAGAAAAACCTAAGCTTCATAGGTGGGCTTGTAGGCTTCAATCTTATGATTTAAAGGTAAAGGTTATTCATGTATTGAACAACCCGAGTTTATACTTTGCTTTGCCTACTTTGAACATGAGGAGTTGATACAAGAAGAAGAAATGACTAACCTTGTTGTAAATGAACAGGACTTGTCAACTATACCAGCTCAAGGTTGGCAACAACCTATTAGGAGGTTCCTTGATGTCGGGGAGATACCTTCGAATTTTCAAAAGCCAAGCTTACAAGTTTAAGTTAAAATGTTTGACTTACTCCTTGGTTGGTGAAATCTTGTGCAAGGTAAATAGGGATGGTGTACTCTTAAGATGTGTTGATGAAGATGAAGCTGCCACGGTACTTCTTTGAAAATCACAAAGGTGTTTGTGGTGGTCATTTTCTGCAGAACACAACTGCCAAGAAAATATTGAGGTCCGGTTATTTCTGGCCTCATTTATTTAAAGATTGTTATGATATTATAAAGACTTGTCATCAATGCGGATCTTTGGCAAAAGAATCTTGCATCTGCTCCTCTTCTGAGGAATTGTCTCCCTGGTCCATTTCAAGTTTGGGGATTGTACAATGTTGGCCCTATCAATCCCCATCCTCGGCAAAGACATGAATACATTGTTGTGGCTACTGATCTGCATTCACTAAGTGGTCGAAGCGGCACCTTTAAGGAAAGCAAATGCCCATACTACTGCTAGATTTTTGCATGAGAATATTTGCTCTAGGTTTGGCATTCCTTTTAAAATTTTGACTGATAGAGGCTCTACTTTTATTAATGAAGTTATTAATTTCCTTGTTTCAAGCCTCAAGATCAAGCATGTGAAAAGCTCAGCCTATTATCCTCAAGGAAATGGCCAAGCTGAGTCTACTAACAAAGTGCTTAAGGGTATTTTGCAGAAAACAGTTTGCCAAAACCAAAGGGATTGGCACTTGAAATTATATGATGCTCTTTGGGCTCATAGAATTACTTCTAAAGTAGCTACTAATGCCTCACCTTTCAGTTTAGTATATGGAGTAGAAGCTGTTATTCCAGTCGAGTTAGAGATACCTTCTTTAAGGATGGCACTCAAGCTGGAATTGGAGTTTTCAGAAGCCTTGAAGCACAGGTATGAAGTTCTGTTAAAATTAGATGAAGAAAGGTTTGTTGCAGAGAATTACAACTTGCTGAAGAAGGCTAAGAGTGCAGCAGCTTTCAAGGCTGCTCACAAACTACAAGACAAGTTTGCACCTATGGAACTAGTTTTAAAGTGGAATGCTAAAGATGAAGGAAAGCTTTCAAAGTTTGAAAATCCCTGGGAGGGTCCCTATCAGATTTTAGGAGATGCTGGCTGCTCATCTTATAGGTTGGCAGATCTTGGTACAGGATTAGAACTGCCAAATCCCATTAATATTCAACACCTTAAAAGATATTGGCCTCAGCATGCCTGCTTGAGCCTCTTCACTTCTATATAAGCATTTGTTCTAGCTTAGAATAGGTTAGTTCATAATTTCAAAGCTGAGTTTTTAATATTTCTTTTGATTAGCATATTTCCTTTGAGGTTTGATATTGTGTTTTTTCTGTTTAGCTGCAGGAATGTGACCACAAGGGATGAAGACTTTGATTATTACCTATTAACGGGCTCTATGTTGTCATGACAGGACCATTTGTTAAAACATTTCATCTGTCTTCTAAAAGCGGCCTATTCTTCATAAAGACCTTGCTTCTCCATTGGAGTTCTAGAGTGCTATCCATATATAATTTTCCACATCTTGCTTGGCACTCATGCTAACCTTGATTTCTTGTCATATATGCGGGTTCATTCTTTTCTCCTCCATTTTCATGCCTATAAGTTGCCCTACATTCCATTTCAACCTTCTATCCTTTTATTTTCATTCCCTACAAATGCTCGCACCACATTTCCACCATAGCGAGTTCATCTCACACTCATACCACTCATTTCATTACTCTACATCATTACATCACCGCACTCAAAGTATTTGAAGATCCTCAGTCTAAGCTTACATCTGTTAGGCTGAGGGGACCAGCCTATTCTTTCCTTTGAGGAGATGTTGCCCATTTCTGGCAACATGGACTGCATCTATTATCAAAACTTTTGTTTCATCCATATTTCCTCTAAGGAAAAGTTTGGAGCTATTGTGATCCCATTAGAGTTTGGAAGACATTTGACCAAGTTTGGAAGGCATTGGGGATCTCCTTTTATAGCCTAATCTTTTCCTTGAGGTAAAATACCTTTAGACACATTCCCATTTGTTTAACATTTTCCTTTTATTTGAAGACCAGGCAAAGGCTATAGCAAGATTATCAAAGAAGCACAAGTTGTTTTACCAAAGCTCAACCTTATGAAGCTTGCTTGAGTTTCATTAGTAGTTTGAAGTCACACACATAAGGATGCCATCTTGGAAGTGAAATGTGCTCTTATTCTAGCCTTGAAGTTTGGAAGACCCTTATAGAAGTTTGGAAGACCCTTAGGCTTTGAGCAAATGTATCTTCACTATGAGGTATGATTTGAGCATTAGAGACAATCGAGATGAAATCAAGTGCTCTGAGAGGTACCCATCTTGTCTTCATTCCATATCCACCTTTTTATGTCCTATGAACCTTTTATAACCTTTCTTTCACCATTTTTTCCACTTTTGAGACCTTTTCCCATCATTTCACTACCCATTTTCTTATTGATCCTACCCTCAATTGAGAATTGCCCCCTAATGATCTTGAAAAACTTCAAAGGCAAGAAAACTCTTTTCTCATTCTCATTTCATCTTCCTAAACCCTAGTATAGCCTATTTACACCCTTTTTCCCATCTTTTCCCATGACTTTTTCACCATCCCTATGTTGCAATATTCATTGACCATGGGTCAAAATGGACAAAATTCAAATATTTAGGTTTGACACGAAAACCTTCTAGATGGAAAGCTTGGCAAAAAAGAGCTAACATAGCCTTTTTAAATTTGAAAAAAACCCTTGGGAAGGCCTTCAAAATTGGATTCTTGGGATGCGTGCCAAAAAAATAAAAAACCTATTCTAGCCTATCTACCCTATCTAATTCTGCATAGTTCAGTCACCCCAAATTTTTCCACGTGGCGGCGGGCGTGGGGGGCGGACACGGGTGGGTGTCCCCTCTGCGGGCACGCACGCTGCGGTTAATAGTTGAGTCGGCACTTTTCCTTATATATACGAGCCTCGAACCACTCCGGCTGTGGGATATATCATCCTTAAGAATTTTCGATGAACCCTAAGAAATAGGGGAACACCGCTAAATCCGCCAATTAATTGCCCTAAATTTGATTGAATCCGCCAATTTTCCCCGAGATCAACTCCTGAACCTTTTAGAGACCTTGGGGACCCTCGTGGCACTTGATCCCGTGAGAAATTGCTCAAATTTGGCCTAAAATCACTTTCGGTAGAGCTAGTTTTGTGAGAAAAAGCGGTTCTTAAACCAAAGCATTCGGATCAAATCGACCGCCCCTCGGAGATAGACCTCGTGATCTTGGCGCATTTTGATATTACGATATTATCTTGCTCTGCTCTATTCAAAATTTGCTCTGCTCTTCTTTCGTGATTGAAAGATCGTCCCCGGTGTGACTTGTTCGACGGTGAGGCACTTCAACTACAACTCAAAAATCATTTCATTCGGCTTCATTAGTAGTTCGAGATTCACTAAAGGCTCGAGACGGACACTGGATTTTACTTTCAAACTTTGTTATATGTTTGAATTTGGTAATGCCTTGCTAACACTATCAAATTTCTTGTGTTACATTTCTATAATGCATAGTCTTTGCACGGAAAGTTGTTGTCACCATTGTATATTCATCTTTTGTAATCACGCATTGTGCTTTTAAAGCTAAAAAACTAAAAACAAAACCCAAAATATTTATTCCAAGCTATATTCTTTTCAGATAGTTGCATTTCATCTTCATAAAAACCTTAGAGACCTACACATTCAAAGAAAACACATAAAAAGACCTTTTTTTCATAAGCATCCACGAGTTTGCTCTTTTCACGAGGCCTCGGCTACTTACGAGAGAAACCAAAACTCTTTTTTGCTATTTAAACCCTATGCACATGATCTAGGGGTTATTTTGAAGTTACTGCACGGATCCCAACTCAAGATTCCTTATCAAACTCCATCTGCAAATTTTGGCTCTCTGTTTTGGCACTGGCCAACTTTTTGACCCGACTTTGACCTACATTTTCTCAACCTTCCCCTATTCAAATCAAGTCAAATCTCCACCCCCAGTTTCCTTTGCTTGTTGATCATCTATACCACCAATCACATCTCAAAAATCTCACAAGGTGTGTCTGCAAGGCCATTTTTTGCTCTGACAGTTTTTTCAGTTTCAGGGACTTTAGTGATTTTGAAAAAACCAATATTCCAAAATGACTTTTCTCACTTCATATGTCAAGGATTGATCACCCTAAGTGATCTGGAGGTCCTAACCATTTTGTTTGAGCTTCCTTGAGGTTAGACTAAAATTCCAGGTTTTAGGCTAACAGGGGTGGAGCTCCACTATTTTTCCCTGCTTCATATTATGCTTTTTATTATATCTAATTTTATTAATTACTTGTCTTGTCTTATCCTGTCATAATCCTTCTCTGATTTTCGTACGCGTGTACGGGAAGCATCCCCACCGTCTCCTATGCACCTTTCTGACATTCGTACTCCGTTGTATTTAGCATCACATATCATCGAGCAGTGGCAAAAAATGTGTCGACTTGATATCAATATCACCTATCATTGGCTTCCGCTAAAAGGACATTTACTAATTTGTATTGGTGTACTCACTTATAACCATGGAAGTGATGGGCACAAAGCAGATCTATAGAATGGTATACATTTTAATGGTATTTTTTGTAGTTTATTTAGTCGTATCATGTTGAATAAAATGCGACATGCACAAAAAACTTGAGGGTTTATAGTTAAACTAAACTATTTCTTCTCTAGAGATTTGCCATAGTGAGTTTTTTTTATACATATATGGTACAATGGAAGACTAAAAAGAGGCTCTCGCTGCTCTACGTCATCCCTCGTATGAATATGCACCTAAACAAAGAGGGATTTTAGAAGAAATTTAATTAAAAGTGTAAGAGGTTTATTTTAAAAAAGGGGGTTTTTTTTTTTTTTTTTGGGGGCAGGGGGATCTTCGTTACCTTGGGAAGGGTCTTATATAAATATAAAATGATTAAGAACCCCCAGGAACTGAACCCGGGATAATCCAAATGAACTTTTTAAAAAACATACTAGTGATGTGTGTTACCTCCAATCTATGTCACGCATGCGATATCCAACAATGTAGAAACATGGGATGATGGGTTTGTTAAGAGAGAACCAAATATTCTAGAAGCCATGAGTTGGGCAACCATATATGTAAGTAGGATGAAAATGAAGCGACATGGATGCTTGTGTGATATTTCAAGTATTTTATACGCTATATGTACAAAACACCTGATAAGTCACCATGAGTGCTTAATGGTATATTAACTACTCAAGTATTTATTAATGGAGCAAAGTTAGCTGAGCTAAAGTATATATTAATTTAAAAGCCAATTTAATAGCTATGCTAAATTTAATACTAATTTAGTTAATTGATAATCAATTAACTAATGTAATTAGCAAGCCTCAGTTAGGCCAAATCGATTGGGCCTAAGGTAGTTGCTAAACAAGAGTTACTCAAAATTGAGGCTTCTCCATCAAATTGCTCCAAATCAGTTTGGCAGACTTTGAAGGAGAAGGAGCTGCTTGTTCAACTGCATAGATTATGGAGAACTTGAGAGACAACGGGTCTGGTAAAGATACCCGGTTGGTATGAATAGATAGCTCAGGTTTCTAGTTAAGACTTAACCCTTGTGTGATTAGATGAATGATTAATCTTATGTTGATCCTCAATTGAAGTTATGGATGGATTTATAGTAGTTCCTCGCGGCACCTCTTGTGTTTGTGGAATAAGGGAGGGTAGGTCTAGCTGGGGCCTCGGTAATGTGTTAGGCTTATAGTCGGTCACTGCGTGTGGACCGGCTATGGGTCTGACGCTTCCTGGATCACAAGTGTCGACTCGAAAGGTCATCCTGGCTCGATAGGTGCAAATGATCTCGACCTATGAATTTTGGGTGGTTAGGTCAGGTACGAACGTGTGTCATCACGATCCTCTAGCCACCCATGGAACCATTGTGCTAGACAAAGGGACTTGTCCCATTCCTGCCTCATCGGACTCGGGAAATGCAATCTGGAGTAGTCCCATAGGTGAATCCATGAGATTACGTCTCCGGAAGGCTACAATAATGCCACAGCAAGTTTCAGCCTATCTGCAACATGGACACATGAGGGGTGGATGGAGTGGACTATCCTAGCCAATGCTCTATGCGAACCAATACTATTGTTATAATTTTGTCTATTGTTTATTGGAGACCTTGTTGAGTCGACCCTTTTTTAGTCTGAGTCAGGGTAGAACCCGTACCATAATTCACGGTATATGTTATGTTGATCTTCGCATTGATTGATGAATGGACCACCCTTCGTGGTCGCATATTATTATGTGTATATGGCTTGTCTAGTGAGTTTTTGGAGTTTGCGTACACTTTGAGATGCAGAAATAGCACCTTCATGATGCTGCATAGCCTTGCTTGCAAATTTACTGATTATCATCATGTATTGCCATGGTCTAATAACCCCATTGTAATAAAGTGATCTTATATGTTCTTTGCATGGCCTTCAGCATTTCCTTTTGGCATTGCCTCAAGGGTCCATAAAAGATGAACTAGAAAAGATGAATGTGCAAAAAATCCATATACTTTTATTTAATATAAAAGTCAACATGATGCTAAAAGCACACAAATACCGCAATACTAATTTGTCAACACTTTCTCATATTGAAAAATGTATTTGATATATTTCTCTATAATACCAATTGCCCAATGGTCGGAGTCCCCCCCCCTCCCCCCCCGTGTGAATATGCACCTAAATCAAAGGGGGTTTCACGGGGAATTTAATTTAAAAGGGTTGAATATAATGGTTTGTGTTCCTTCCTATTATAAGGCAGATACATTTTTCTGCCCGCCTCTAATATCTTCCTTACAAATTATATTGGCATGACACGTTGCATTGAGGCATTTATGGCATTAATTTCAGATTTGAGGCATTTATGAGCATTTATGGCGGAGGAAGATATGAGCATTACCATAGAATGACACGTTGCATTCATCGCATTTATGGCAGATTTGTGCACTTTGTATTTACTGCGGCCATTAATACACTTTGCATTTATTGTGGCCATTAATACGCTTTTGAATTTCTTGCGAATTATCAAAGCACGACATGTGTGCACTTTGCATTTATTGTGGCCATTAATACCTTTTGCATTTATTACGGCCATTAATACGCTTTGCATTTATTGCGGCCATTAATACGCTTTGCATTTATTGTGAATTATCAAAGCACGACATGTGTGCACTTTGCATTTATTGCGGCTATTAATACCCATTGCATTTATTGCGGCCATTAATACGCTTTGCATTTATTGCGGCCATTAATACGCTTTGAATTTATTGCGAATTATCAAAACCGACATGTGTGCACTTTGCATTTATTAGGCCATTAATACGCTTTGCATTTATTGCGAATTATCAAAGCACGACATGTGTGCACTTTGCATTTATTGCGGCCATTGGCAAATTTGTTAGAAGATATCAATCCCATAGAATCTTAATGATATCCATTTTAGGATAATTATGGATATGAAATATATATCGAATGATATTAATGATTACATGCGAGTTGTGATATAGGCACTTGGCATAAATATAGCCCTAGATTAGTCATGTGTGTCGATCATCCAACGAAACTCCATCTTATAAATAGAAGGCCTTCTTCGACGCATTGAGAGCACTTCAAGAGCTATTGTGAACGCTTCTCTTCTGCTTCATTAATTGCATGCAAGGTAAATATTCTCCCATTTTGTTACATTGCTAAAGCTTGGATTGTTTAATATGAAACTAGCATTTTTCTTTCATCCTTAATCTTGGCGTAATGCGTATGTGGACCGCCGCGAACATTTCTCTTGTTCCAACCTTGTGAAGTTAGATTTAACATAAGTTTCAGACCTTGTTTAGTAATGGATTTGTGACAATTAAAAGTGCGCAAAGCAAATGGCAATCTTGAAATAATAGAACATACAGGATTTAACACCACCTTGTTGTCTCGAGTTCTCATGCTCCTAAAGTAGATGAGTGCCATTGGTTTGTATTGATAGTTTTATATTTGTTTTTTTTTTTTGAAGAACGTGTTTTACTTCATATTATACACTCAAAATATTACAAAGTACTTCCAGAAGTAAGAAATGTCCCTGAAGCATCAATCACTTTTAGATGATCACTCCATATTGGAAGTTTAATACGATCAGGCCAATTGGAGATCTGAAAGCAATTATACAACTTCTTACGAATTTCTTGAAGCACCACCTGAGAAGAAATATGCTTATCATAAAAGACCTTTCTTCGCCTTCGCTTCCATACACTCCATATTAGCCAAGACTTTGCCATGTGAAATGCAATCCTTTTAGAAGCGAGTCCAATCGATTTGGATAAATACCCAAAAGAAAGTCTTGACTATCCAAAGATACTCCAAAAAGAGAATGCAGCCGGGACCTAAGACTACCATTTCACGCACACAAATATAAACAGTGCTCCAATGTTTCAATGCACCGCTCACACATTGGGCAAAGTGGGCTTACTTCCGGCTTAAAGCGATGAACCATCTCATTAACTCTCAAAGAGCGATGAATTACCTGCCAAAGTAGAACATTTACCTTTGGAGGATTATATTTAGACCAAACAAGGTTCCAGATGGATTGCCATTGAGAAGGCAAAGTCTGTAAGTGCCATTTTCGAGAAGGTGGTAAAGTACTGGAGGAGGTAAGTAATCTGTAGCATGAACTTACTAGCTTCTTGCCTTCTTTAATACCTTGAACAAAGTTCCAACATCTCTTGTCACCAACCTTCTTAATTAAAGGAAGAGCACTTGCTACATAAGCCCATATACTGATATCTTTATCCAACAACCCATATTTCTCCTGAAACCATTGCCAAGGAGCAATGTCAATACCAAAATACCACTGCTCAATAGAAATAATACCTGCTCTCCTCCACCTCACTTGGGAATGCGCATGCATAAATTCTACCACTGGGTGTAGTTGTCCATGAGTATACAAAGGCAACCACAGAAAGGGGGAAGATGCCTGGAGACAAGCTTCCCAATCAAATATAATCACCTGCTGGACTACCTTCCACGCCCGAAGCAAGCCTTTCAGTACTGGAGAGGCATGTGAATAAGCTTTCAATGGATATAACAATGCCCAAGGGAGCTCAATTCTCACACCTCGCTTATGAAAAACCATACACTTCTTTACTGATTGTTTAAGTAACTTCATACCTGGTGATGCACAATCATCTTTCAACAAACTGAACAATAGCTTAGAAGCTAAGACCTTACCCTGTAAAGAAAGATCCAACATACCAAGTCCTCCTTGTTGTTTAAACAACATACATTTCTTCCACGCCACCTTCACAGTGCCTCCTTGATCGGTACACCAGACAAAATCTCTTACAATCTTTTTTATCTCTGCAAACTTAGAAGCTGGAGCCAATAGAACCGAAACCAAATAAATATGCGTATTGTTCAATACTGACTTAGCTACTTGAATTCTACCTGCCAAGGATAACTTTGAACCTCTCCACCAAATCAGTTGCCTTTGTAAATTTAAGATAATTTCGTCCCATGCTTCATTCATGTCAATATCTAGACCAAAAGGGACTCCTAGAAGCTTTGTCTTTGCAGATGGTACAACAACCTTCCAGGCATACTCATATAAAAAATGTGGAACTGCTTCCTTCCCCACCCATAAGGCACTACACTTAGCCCAATTAAGAAGACAACCAGATGCAATTGAAAATATATCCAAAATCTTTTTGATTATCTGCACATTATTCTCTTCACCATCCACTAGCAAGAAGGTATCGTCTGCAAACTGATTAACCAAAACCTGTTCACCGTCCACCAATAATAACCCCTTTACCAAACCATCCTTTTCAGCCTCATGCAATAGTTGCGAAAGTCCTTCTGCCACTATAGTAAACAAAAAAGGAGCTAAAGGGCAACCTTGCCTTATTCCACGTTCAATTGGAAAAAGCACCAATGGTTCTCCATGATACATTACTACCCCCTTAGCAGAAATCAACATTTTATGCATCATCGATCGGAAACCAGACCCAAATCCCAATTTCAAAAGCATGGCATCCAAGAAAGTCCACTTCACACTATCATAAGCTTTAGCAAAATCCAATTTTAAATATAGAAGATTTTGACCTGAACATTGTGCCCAATGAACTCCTTTATATGCTGCCACTATATTATGAAAAATTTGCCGACCTGGAAGAAAGCCGGACTGAGCCGCATCTATTCTCAATCCCAAAACCTGTTTAAGTCTTTCTGCATAGGCTTTTGCAATAATTTTATAGATAGTTGATAGAAGAGTTATTGGGCGCCAATCATGAATGCTCACAGGTTCTTTCACTTTAGGAATAAGAGAAATCAAACCCGTATTCAAAATCTTATCAAATTGATGTGAATTACACAAATCTTTGTATGCCTCCATAATGCTTACTGACGTCCATTCCCAATACCTTTTAAAAAATTCTACAGGGATACCATCCATACCTGGACATTTATCTGAAGCCAACTCAAATGTTGCTGCTCGCAATTCAGACATAGAAAGTGGTGCCTCTAACAATTGAGATTCCTCTTGTGAAAGAATTGCATGAACCTTAGAAAGCACAATATCCTGCATTACATCTTCATGGGGCAAGTGTTTGACCTTAAAAAAAGTTTCAAAGTATTGAGTAAGGGACTGCTTAATCTCATTTGGCTCTGTCATTACCCTCCCATCCGGCAGAGATAAAGAGTACATAGTAGCTGCATACCTCTTCTGCCTTGAAGCTCTAAAAAACAGCTTATTACAACGATCTCCATCTTTCAGCTAGGTTAATCCAGATTTAACTCGTGCTGATTGAATTTGGGCCGCTTCAAGACCACGAATAGCATCAATAACCTGTTGCAATCTAAAAGAGTCCGTACCCACTTTCTTAAGCTCCTCTAATTCAGCATATAACTTACTTAATGTCTCTTTTTCTTCACGAACTCGTTGCGCTCCCCACTTTTTTGCAAAAATCTTGACATTTGCCAAAGCCTCAACAATTCTTCGCATACCATGTTGTTGAGACGAAGCCTTTTGCCAAGCCTCCTGACATCCTGCTTAGGCAACCATCTAGTATTCAATTTAAATACCGTTTTTCTCCTTTGTCGACTATGAGTAAGTTCACGATTTTCAAGAATTTGAGGATTATGGTCCGAGACTGCTTGTGCCAAATAATTAAGCCTCCATACCCGTGGACATGCATCACAAAACACACTATTTGCATACATTCGATCATGACGAGCCTGTGACAATCCTGGGCCAACCCAATTATTAGTCCAAGTAAAAGATGAATCTCCATCAACTTCCATAAACCCATGCTGAAAGAGTAACTTCTGCCACTGCTGCCGTTCAAAGCCGCTTACAATCTGTCCACCACCTAATCTGTCTTGGGCTGATTCGACCATATTGAAGTCCCCTACTAAAAGCCAAGCCACATTTTCTCCCCATTTTGGAATTTTATTACATAAAGAAGCCCATAAAGATGCTCTTTTTCTAGGAATATTAGATGCATATACATTAATGATACCACATTCTTGAAGTCCTTGCTTCCATTTAATGACTGTCCACCTTCCAAATTTATCTTTTGCTGTAAATGTGACATGAACATCCATACTCCAGGCTATCATTGTACCACCCCGAGCCTTGCCTGAAGTACTTATTAGAGCAGAAGTTTGCTTCCCAAACAAATTCATCATTGGAACAGCCCTGCCTCTATCACATTTATGCTCTTGAATACATAAAATATCTGGATTAATGTGTTTAATTAAATTAGCCAACCGCTGCCGTTTGTGAGGAGATGAACGTGCTCCTCTCACATTCCAAGACGTGATCTTAAGCATGAGGTATTTTGGATTTCTTCTTCCTCCTCTTTTTTGATGAGGCTTTTCCCACTTTTACCTCAGTTTCTTGTGGCTTATATAATACCAAGGCCTGGTCCATGTTATGCTCACTAATATCACCAGTATCCTTGTGCCTATCTTCCTCCTCAGATGAATCGTCACCAGCCCCTGACTCTATGATATCACCGGTATCCAGGTTATGCGTCACCCTTGCTTTACTTTTACGCTTTTTAGGACTTTGCCATGCCAACTCAGCATTGGAACATTTTACCATCTCTTCATCTGGTGATGAATCATGAACATCCTCACCAACCACCATTGGAACTGCTTCTATATCTTTTCCACATTCTTGCAAACCAGATACCTTCTTTTCATCCAGATTCTCTGGAACAACTTCTGCAGGAGTTGCAGACATATCCATATTTTGCTGTTTATCACCAATGGGATATTCCTTCTGCACATCTACATCCAATATCTTCAAAGAAGGAAACCAACACTTTAACTCACTGCCATTCAAAAGCTCTAAGTTAAAGCGTGAAAAAAACTCCCCACTCTTCACTATTACCTCCTTGGGAAGACTCTGATCCATTGGTAATGCTACACAAACACGAGCACCTCTGAGAATTGAATGAGATATATGCTTACCAATACCATTAGCAATAGAGATAAGGAACTTTGGAAGCAAGAGATCCGGTGGCAAACCATGAATTTGAAACCAGCAAGGCAGCATCGCTTTAGATTATCAGCAGAAAAGCCTGGTGAATAATGCTGAAAAATGACACATGAGCCTCCTATTGAGAAAACACCTCTTGAAGTCAATGAGGCGCTTCGTCGTCAAACCCTAGCAAAAAGAAATTATTGCCTAACACTTTGAAAGAATTAAAAGGTGCAATAGACATCCGTCTGAGCATAGAACCAATCCATCCAGTAATTTTAGTAGAATTAAAATAATTTCCAGCATAGTACCCAATTACAGAATGTGCCACCAGTTTAGCCACACACTTTCGATGCTCCAATTGATCCACTTCTATAACTGGTACGCCACAAACTTTATTTCCAACAGCAGAACCACTAATGCCTTGAACAAAGTCCTCCACACAACCAGAATGCGAAAACTCCCCTTTCCTCTCTTTCAACACTTCAAAAAAATCTTGCTTATTACCCTGATCCAAGAAAGTAAGCGCTTCCTGCACACGTGAACTCTGATAATTATGAGCAAGATCTTTACGCACCCAACTACTAAAATGAGCATTCCTCAATCTGTTAACTGTGTCATTTGATCTCCAAGCATTTGGAGGATCTTGAGGAACAGGATTAGACCTCAAATCTGCAAACCCACCATTATTACTTTCGGTAACTTTAGGTGCCTCAGCATCTCCTTTCTCCACCTGTAAAGCCTCAGCACATGGCAGATCCTCAGAAACATTGGCTAGTACCTCCATACTAGTTTCGCCCACTATTTTATCATTTGTCATTTTAGTTACTTCCTCAGTCACTGTAAACAAAGATTTCAAGGGTTGCAATGCCTTTGCAATTGAAACAGTTGATGTATTTACCTGCTTATGCATCTTTGCTACTTCACCTGCATGGCTTGAGCCTAAAGGAGTATAAGAGCAAAAATTTTCTGGAAACCCACCGGCCTTCTCCATTTGACTCATAGACCGAAAGTCAGACTTTCGTGCTAAATCCTTCCACCGAACATTATCCTTGATAGAAGATTCAGACATTGAGACATCTGAAGTGAAAACCCCTTCACCAAACCCTACGCTACAGAGATCCACCCAAGAGAATAGTGCAGGTTGCTCCACTGAGCCTAATCAACCCTGCTACTACCTCCAATCCTCAGAGGATTTCAGGCAAGATTCTGTAATATGGCCGAAACTGAAAGACTCTTGACTTGCACCAGTAATCTTCTGTAAAAGCATTCATATAATATACCAATGGAAAGGGCCCGAAAAGAGCTTTCCAACGGTGTAAAGAACACTGAATTCTGACTCCGAACGCCAAAGTTATGGCCGCTCAAAGTTTGCTCCGGCAAAGTACGGCGCCCTACCTGCGACTTTTTGCTCAGAGTCTAATTTTTTCCGATAGTTTTATATTTGTTATCTCGATGGACATGCAGATTGCATATCATTGCTTTTATCATATTTTCTTAGGTGTCCACATAGATACTTCCTATTATTATTGAAGAGCTTGGCATGTGAATGCTTTCGATTTTATCATGTTATTCTTTATTGTCGTATTACACATAGTTCAAATAGTTTCATTCACCTGTTCTAGTTGCAATTAATCAGATATTGTCAAGTATACAGTGAAGTCTACTCCAAGCATTTTTTATGTTGAGTGCGTTGTGTGGCTTAATTCTGCCATGTCAACCAATGCTTTGCAACAATGGCAATTCTCTTAGTCCTAAATTTACAGCCATATAAAATCTTTAAATATACCAGGTATATGCTAGAGAATTTCAAAAACTGCCCTTTTAGTTCAATGGAACAATTGAATGTCACATCACAAGAGCCATGAATGCTGCAAAATTCTCAATAATCAGAGCTTTATGCAGAGGATTGGCAATGGAAATGTTGAAGAAAGATCAAGTCCGTTCTATTTTATTGTTGAATCTCTACGAATATGCAAAAAACTCCGCAGTTGCGAAGTAGGGGCATGCAAAAAAACTATTTGCAGAGTCGGATTGGTATGGCATGTAAAAAGTAAACAATGGGAAATGTAAACAATGGGAAATGATGATCCCTCCATTTACCTCTATATGTGTATTTTCTGCACAGAGATAATTCTTGTTCTCGTTGCCATTGCCATAGTTGTTTTCATTCTGCTCTGTCACTGGGCATCCAAAGCAGAGATAGTTGCACTATTATATTAAAAGTCCTTTATAAGTTCGGCATCTCCATCTTCCTTTGCAATGTGGTACCAGGACCACCTCATAATTGAAGCCTATAATTTGTATTGTAAATAACCTTATCAGCAGAAGAATGGCTGAACATAATCTCTTTGTCAATATTTTTTCTCAGCATTTCTGTCAGATGCTTACCTCGATTCTCAAAATCCTTCAGTCAACTAGACTGTGCGCTATTCCCATCCTGCCACCATATCCATCGATTTGCAAAGGACTTGTTCATTAGCTGTACATGCAGAAGGAATAACGATTTTGTTGTTGCAGATCCTAACCTGGCTACGGCTTACCATCGCCAACCTCCTCCATAGCCATTGTCAACATAGCCATCATCATTCTAGTGATGATGAGGCATCTTCAGTTCTGCAAATTGATAATTCTACTTGATGTTTGATGTCCGTGAACACATGAACCTTCAATAACAAAAAGTATTGACCAACTTTTTAAAAGACTAGGCTAAATATTGTACTTTGTAATTTCTAAATTAGAGTTAGAATGTAAGATCTTACGAAGTTGCTTCACATCAATCTAGAATCACTTGGCCATTGCAGAAGAGAATGTTGGACGTTAACTGGGGTCCAACTGCACAGTTTTGAAAAAGAGAAATGTTCGCGGCGGCCTTGGCCGCCGCGATGAATTTCTTGTAATATTTAAAAATATTGGCCTCTTTGTTTTCGAAGGACGGACAAAAAGTTTATTAATCAACACGAATAAGTACAAAATGGATATTTCTCATCTAGTTGTGTAAGCATAAGAGGGTGCCGCTGGAACACGAGCCTGCGACACAATGTACTTACTCCATACTAGATAAGTAAAAGGAGATACGGCTCCGCTTAAGGGTCTAACCACATTTATATCGAAGTCAAATCAGATGTGACTACTGGAATCTCAGGAGCGTTTGAAGATGTATCCTGGGCCTGTGGCAAGATAGTATTATCTTCAGTCAAATCGGCCTGCTGAAGTGGAGCAAAGTGACCATATGCAACAGGAGGCGCAGAATCACATAGAGCAAGTGCTGAGAAGAGCTGAGATGCAGAGGTGTTAGAACCCTTAGCTGACTTTTGAGGTTGACGAAGAGCATGTTGATGTTTGGGTGGAGGGTGGGCACCATGACGCTCAATGTCCATGTCCTACCCACATGCTTCTTCAACTTGCTCTTACGTCCTCTAAATCTCATCCAGCCTTTGCCTATGTTGATCAAACAGCAGAGACATGGGACTAGCAGCTGAAATAGATGTAGAGGAGTTCACAGGGGGACGAGAGACATTCATTAAAGAAGGAGCAGAGCTAGGAGCAGGATTTGCAGCAGAAGCAACTGGAGGAGCCTGCTGGTAAGACTTATAATATTGAAAAAAGAGAGGGGTCTCAGGGAACATGAGAGCCAGCTCTGGACCATTTAACAATCGTAGCTTAAAAGGAAAGAACATGGGCCCACTCTGAACAACAATTGTCTGAGGCAGATCAGATGAATGGAACATATTGTTGATACAACAAGAAATGGTTTCCAGAGAGGATCAATACCTTGTTCTATGAGTTGAGCCACCGGCTCAAAAGACAACGTCAGGAGAAAGCAACCACTACTTATGATACCAAACTCTTAAGAGAAGAAGGGGTACCTTCACGAGCCAGTTTGTGCGTATCTCGAACACTAATCTTTGGAGGATCTAGAGCATATTCTCTTCCACTGGTGCTCTGTACCCCATTAGCATTACCAGAAGAGAGCTTGGAAGGACTACAAGTTGCTTTTGCCATCTCCACTGAAAGGGGCTGAGATTTCAGGGCTTAACAGTCCCCCGAGAGTAACTTCTGATAAATTTAAGCACCTTTGAAAAGAGCATTCCACGAGCTTTCCAACAAGCCAAACAGGCCTAAAACTACCAAAGAATGCAGGAGTTATGGCAAAAAGAAGATTGCAGCCAAACCTTAACACTGTCAATAAAGGGCTGGAGATGTCAGGTGATTTTTTGCTGCCAAAACAATCTAAAACGGACACAGAGACCAAGGCGGTCTTGCTGTCACTACAGTCACATCATCATGGTAGGTGGTCCACCTTACAGGAAGAATGTACGGGGCTTTTTCTTGCCGTCTATAAGCTTTGGGCGCAACCTGAAGAACGTGAAATGCCTCACGAGAAGGTGCCTCGTGAGCCACCCGCTGACCTGTCCTTGGAACCTATTTCTCCACCCTCCTCTCGCATCTTTCCATCAATCG
Organism: Isoetes taiwanensis; assembly: GCA_021234155.1. Classification (NCBI taxonomy): domain Eukaryota; kingdom Viridiplantae; phylum Streptophyta; class Lycopodiopsida; order Isoetales; family Isoetaceae; genus Isoetes; species Isoetes taiwanensis. Next base: position 20,158,931 of record JAJEKV010000014.1, read on the forward strand.
CCAGGTCAACTATGCTCATTCCCCAACCTCCATGGATGTCATGCAATGCTTGCAAGATACTTTGAGCTTTCTGGACTTGTGAAATGTTCTTCCTCTCTTCCTCATCCCTTTAGGTACCATAGCGTTTGCAATCACGAGCAAGCTTATCCCAAAGCCCTAGTAAGAGTGTAGCCTGAGCAGGATCTGTGCCAGAGCCACCTAGAATAAAGAAAGACCATGGTTAACAATTACGGTGCCATTAGTCATGAGGTACGAAGAAAGCAACAGCCGCAAGGCTCGAGGGCCATGAGTACTTTAAATCAGAACACGGAAGTCTTTTACTATATCTTAGAAAAAAAAGCTTTAAGCAAGGGCCATTTTTGGATCCCATATAACTTATACAGGGGTCATTTTTAGATCCCATATCATATATCATGACACTTTGACAAAATGGTTCAATAGAACCAAAAAATGCAAGGCAATTTGATAGGTAGATTTGACTTCTTGAATAAAGAAGGGAGGGTGCAAAAAGGATTTAATGGTATGCGTTCTGCAGGAAGTTTACTATTTGAGTTTTTCTTTTGTCTGATGCGCCAAAATTGTTTAGAGGATGCTCTTACCCATTTTTAGCTTTCTGTTATTTCAGATGCATTTCAATTCAACTCCCTTCAAATAATTTTTTATTTTTTTTGCATAGGGAACGTACCTATATTGTTTGCATCCTTGGTTTTAGTTCAGCTTAGTGGTGCAACTTCCCTTTCTTTCTAGTAATTGATAGTTCTGGATCCTCTTATAAAATGTCGCAAATTTTAAAATTCCAATTATATAAGTAGGATAGGAATGACCAAGTTGATAAAAAAAGGAGTTTTTTTTTTTTTTTGGGGGGAGTAGGGGGTCAAAAATAAAAACCATTTGCACATGACCATGGCGTGGTGGAAAAAAATTTGCGGTGAACTAGAATTTTGTATTGGCCCAAATGGAGTTTTTTCAGTGGGTTCACGCGATTAAGAGAATTACAAAAGGTGTGACCCATGGAAAATCAAGAACATTTGCTTAAGACTAAATCTGAAATCAAACCATGGGTCGGGTTTTTCTAAAGAGCAGCAAATGGGCTTTATTTCTGCTTCTAAATCAATTACATACCACAACCTTTTTTTCCTACATTTTATTGTGCTCAATAACGCTTTTCAAATGGAGAGTGAACAATATTTTGTTCAAACAAATGAACCCATCCTTAGGTGCCATTTTGTAGAAGCTTACAAAATCACCGACCGGGATTCCCCTGCATGTATATCCAGATCAATCATCTATGTGCCCTTCTTGACGCATTTTGAATCCATGCACATTGCTTAGGTTTTTCTCTGATGTTTACTTTTTCTGCAATTTATTGAGCTGAGCAGTTTACAATAACTTTTTGTTCATGTCGACTTGTGAAGACCCTTGTTTTCTTTACCTAGTTCAATCCCTAAACCTATACAGTACAATATAAGAAATACTACATGTCCGTATCTAATTTGTATCTAATTTATGTTGTTCACCATTTTTATAAATTTTACCATGTATTAGAGCTGTTAGATTGGAAAAGAATCCAGAACAATGGCATAAGTGAATTTGTTTGCTTGTTTACTATGGAAGCACCACTAGATCTTAAAAGTCGTCTACATAGAAGAAAACACAAAGTTTTCTTCCATACGAGGGCACTTTGAAGAGAGCTTCCGAAGGTTTGTTTGACAGACAAAACTTACCCCTTGGGTCTGAAACTTTTTATGCATGTTTTAGAGGCAGATAAATTAGGTCTCAAGCAACGTCGTCAAGTTCCAATGGGCCATGGTCATTACTGCAAAGCACCAATGTCATGGACTGAATCGCCTGCGACAATCTAGCTGGAAAACTGAGAAAAACAATAAAAGACATTATCAGCTCCACAACGATGGTTCATTATATCTAGAAGTTTCAAATCCTTCCTCTTGAATAAGTTTACTATATCTAAAAGGAAAAGATCAGAATTCCCAGTAAATTTACATATTTAAAGTGTATATTTGAGAGAAAAGATGACCTAGTCTCAATAAACATTGAATAATATGTATGCCATAACGGGAAAGGCCAACACTATTGGAACAACCCAAGTAGATGATCTTGATGTGGTGGCATCTACAGACCTTATAACTTCATCATCTTCTGATGCTACAACATCCATCATAAAGCTGCCATGCAAGAATGCTGATAATTCTATATAAATCCTTATGGGAACAACTTTATGCACTTGGCATTCATAATTCCTTGCATACACACTTTCACTTATAAGGGTAACTAAAAAAGTCAGACTGTCTATATTTTAAAAAACATTTGAAATCATCATTCAAACATAAATTCTAGATCTAGGATACATAGATGATTTAGATTCTATCCATTCTCATCCTCCATAAACATCACAAATCATGGGCATTTGTTTGCTTTCTTAGCTAATAAAGAGTAGGTTCATGTGTTGAGCCATTTTCTGTACTCATATTGATGTCCTCATATCGTTGTTTATGCAGTAAACCATTTATATGGAGCAGATTAAGACTCTCATGAAATTCAACCCGTGTGGCCGGCTCAGCAATAAAGAATGATGCTTATGTTTTCCTTTGGCTTTTTAAGTCATACAAATCAAGCCTATCATGATAAAAGCTATGTGAGACATTACATTGATCTAAGAAGAACCCTATAAGCATATTAAACTTGCACTCTCTAATGCGGTAATCCATGCCAATATATGCAATCAATTTACCCTAGCAATCTTTACACGGGTATAGAGTTTTTGTGAACTATGTAGGACCTCCGTAACAGTGCAAATTCTTTTTGTCAGCCAAATAATCTTGCTTGAGCTCTACTCTACCTACTCTACATATCATAACAAAATCATCGTGGCCTGCTACAACACACATATAGTCTACCAGAAAACACCATGCAGCTAAAGGATCTTTATTTCTCAGCATGATGTGATAATTGTATATTAAGCATAATGATAATATCATCACGGCCCATATTTCTAATGAGAAGGCATGTGAGAAAGAAAGCTCAAGAATTCTTTCAAAATTGTCACAACTTAAAAAACAATTCTACAATACAGGGAATTTGGTTTGCCTGCAGGGATCATATTCCTAGATTGCAGAACCTGAAGTGTAATACATGTGATACTTGGGACACAGAACGACTTGGAATTCATGTACTCTATCCTTTGACAATAGAATCAGAAAGATAAAAACAAAAGTTCAAACCCTTGATCCATAAGCGGATTCACAGTCTGCAGGAAACTTAAATTGAGAATAGAAAGAAAAATGAAGGATGGAAAATCGAAAGGAAGAAATAACCCTTTTACATATGATTACTGCCCTTTCCACCTTATAAGAAAAATTCGACCCATGAGCTGCACCAGAACTGTGAAATAAATCTCAAACTAAAAGTGTGGACCTTCAAGAACAACAAAGCAAAATGATATTGCAAAATACGTAGTTTGACAAGGCCTTTTCAAAGGCAAAGAAAATCCACAATAGAATCCCTTTTCTCACACCCTAAAGTAGACAACTTGACCTTTGGTCTGCTGGAGCATGATGTGTGAGAAGAAAGAAGAAAAGGAAGAATGGACATCTAAGACACGCCAATTAAATTTGCTGAGTTTTCGTAATTTCGTAGACCATAGATATAAAAATTTGAAGATCCAACTGTGTAAAAGAAAATTTGCTGAGGTGGATTGCAACCTGGATAGGCTAAAATTTGAGGAATTGTTGTAGGAGGGATAGGCAAGCCTGCTAAAAAAGCTATTAGAATCATTGACAAGTTTTGAGAGAGGGAATATGAGTGGACATATTGATTAATTTGCTCCTTAGTAAAGAGGCTTGACCGTGGATCAAGTTCATCTTCGTCAAGTAGTAGCAGCAGTAGCAACCTATGGAACTACAGCATTAGTACATTGTTTTCAGAGATCACCAATATCTATAGAAGTTCCAACATCGGAAGTGGTCATAAGTAAGTTCAAAGAGGACGTACTCAGAGAGTTGTCTGAGAAAGTGCTTGATATACAACAAATGATGGCAATTATGCAGCCAAGAAAATCTGTGCAATGTTGGAGTTGTCACCAATATGGCCATATTGCAAAATATTGCCCAATGGAGTTTGAGTTTCAATTGCTTTATAGGATCTGCAATATCCAAGTTTATCATACAACAGAAGATTGCTCGTATAAATTCGAAGCCATGAAGGCGGAACTAGTAATTGAACTAGAAATACCGATAACGACTTACGTTCCTGGAAAACAAGAAGACCATATGATTCAAAAGGACGAGGAAATATTCGCAAATTTACACGGCGAGGGGACCATGCAGATTTGTGTGGACTGCCATCAACTCGTTTTTCTTACAAGACAAGAAGCAAGAGAATTGGATGAAGATGATGACTTATTGATTTGTCGTCACCATAAAGCTACGCATGCATCCTCCGAGTTGCTTGAAAAAAGTTCCATTGCAGATTCTGGGCCTGAAATGACGGAAGACGAAAGAGCAACAAATTTATAACATTTGGAATACATTGAACTTGTGATTAAGCCAATATTAATAAGACAACAGCCAATTGATAAGAAGCTGGTCGAAAACCCATGTTATGATGCTGCAGGCAATAAAATTGATATAAACTTGAGAGACTGCCAAGAAGAGAAGGATATATGCAAAGCAGTTGATGCGCAGAGTAGACCAACACACAAGCATGCACAAATTACGAAGGAAACAGACGAAGAGGACTATCATACGACAATGATGCATAAGAATTAGGAAAACAAGAGGAAGAATGGTTAAGCATGCAAAAGAAGCAATTGAAATCAAAAGAAAAGAAAGAAGACCCATCACTTGGTCAAAGGGAAGAAGCTGCTAGTATTGTGTGTAACGAGAATGACTCGCATCGGATCCACCACAGGATGACTTACCATTAAGTTCAGGATCTTCAGCATATGGGCTGGGTTGAACTCTCTGTGATTAAACAAGACAGCAATGTCGGTGAATACCTTCAGTCTTCTTGTATCAATTTTCATTTTGTAACCATTCCTTAACAAATAGTACTGGGCCAATCTTTCCATTTTCTGAGCGCCCCTCTGCATCAGCTTCATGTGCTCATTTAGGTACATAAACTGGGAGTCCTCAATGTCGTCCTCATCATTCTCTGGCTCATCATCCTCTGTTTCACTCTGATTCATGTCCTCCACATGCGTTTTCTCAACCTCTTTGTTGACTGCAGAGTACATTATGCTCTTCAACACATTGGATGTAAACATCCCAGTGTTGAAGAGCTTTTCTCGCACCCTGGAGATTTCTATGTTTAACTCCCTAGAAGTTAGAGTGCCTCCGTCTTTCATGCCTTTCAGGTCTTTCCATTCTAGATTCTGGCAATTGACGGGCGCAACCTTCTTATCCATTCCCTTGGCCTTGCTCACGGAAGAAAAGGAGTAATTCAACACCGATAACTTTTTAGTGTAATAGAACTTTGCCTTTGGGACATCTTCAATGTACAAGGTCAAATGATGGTCATCTGTAGCAGCGATAGACAACACAACCCCGGCTTTCTTGTATTTGTCCCCCGAACCCTTGTTATTCCTAAACCAGAAGAAGAGATCTTTCTCTTACATGTACACTGTCATTTCCACATACCACTAAAGCGGTTGCATCTGCAGCGCTTCTATGATGAAGAAAGGGGTTCGACCAATAATTACGAGATCCTCGGGAGAAAAACCTGATGAAAAAATGAAGTTAATTGGAGGCTCTCTAGAAAGACATTGTAGTTGAGAAATTACCTTCTTTTGCAAGCCTTCCCTTCTTTGCGTTGTCCGACGCACGATCTTTTTCAGCATAGCACTTATTAGATGGAGTCAACATACTCCAATGGTGACGCTTGATGCTAGAAGTTGCAGCGCCTGAAGTGCTCTTCCTCTGCGAGGATCTTGTGATCCGAGGACTGCACACAAAGGAAGTTACCTTGAATTTTAAAATAATATCGTGCAATCATTGAGCACACGCAAGAGGTTCTCGGACCTTGAATTTTAAAATAATATCGTGCAATCATTGAGCACACGCAAGAGGTTCTCGGTACATCACGACCATCCTTAGCCCTCCTAAATGCATATTTGAAATTATTAAAGAGAGAGGGAACTTCAGTTTGACCAGAAGAGGAGGTATCACGAAGCCTCGGAGGTCGCACATTCGACTCTCGCCAGACCTTCAAATAACAGCAGGCGCGGGCGTTTCAAATGGTACACTACCACTTCAAATGGTATGCTACCGCTGTGAGCTTGCATTTGTGCACGACTCAGGCTAAGAACTTGCATTTGGATTAGGTTTTTTATGCAGGCTTGTGGTATGTTCAGACGATTTGCTCGATGACCGCGGAAGCAAGGTAACTGTGGGGGATGAGCTCGAGCCCACGGGTCTTCTTCATTGCATCACCATGGAGAAAGAATACGCAAGAACCACGCCGATTCAAGTCATTCAGCCCGATGCCTTATTGTTCAAGCCGACAGCGGACGCAAATACACTTGGAGAGATGGCCGGTTCTGTGGTTCAATAGCCATTTGCAGCATGAGGTGAGGGTTATCATTGTGCCTTCCTTCAGTTTCTGGGTGTTGTAGATGTTTGAATGCATAGGATGCTGGATAGAGGTGGTTGAATTCTCGTTCTATTGCTTGTTTTCTTGTTGAGAATACTTCAACATTGTTAATCTATCTGCGTTGAGAGATGTTGAGCGAGGGAACAAGCAATTGACGAGACTATCGAATAGTTGTAAGTCCATAGAGGGTGGTAGATGAATAGATGGCATTGAGTGAATAGATTAGATAAATAGATACATTCTTGAGTCCCTCATCGCGGACGCCTCTACCTAGACAAAGCCTCTCCTCTTTGAAAATTCAAAGAAGCAGGTTCGAAGAAGAGTGGCTCTGACTGGGTAGAGGCACCCGCGACTCGAGAGTCTAGAATGGAATTGAAGGGATTATTGACGAATTCTCAATGCACGAGAAAAGAATGCTTGCACCCAGACTGAGCCTCTTCCCTCCTAAGTCTTGGAGTAGAGGGATCCAGTCTGGATGGCTGTATTCTCGACCCGCAAGTCGAGAATAGGAGGGTCGAGGCACTCTAGACTACGGAGTCGAGTATGCGACCACCAAGACTGAGTCCCTATCCTCCTAAGTCTTGGAGTAGAGGGATCCAATCTGGATGGCCGCATTCTTGAGTCGCGAGTCGAGAATGCACTTGACCACTACAAGCATTGTAAAGAGGGTGTTATGATAGAGGTAAAGGTGCAACATTCTCGATTCGTGAGTCGAGAATGTAGGGAGAGAGTGTGCTGCTAGCTGAGTGAGCCATTCTCGGTTGAGAATGGACTCGAGGAGTGCAGTGAGAGTGTTGGGGTGGCTGGATAAGCCATTCTCGATCGAGAATGAGGGTGTTGGGGTGGTTGGGTGAGCCATTCTCGACTCACGAGTCGAGCTCGAGAAGTGCAGTGAGGGTGTTGGAGAGAGTGTGCTTCTGGCTAGGTGAGCCATTCTCGACTCACGAGTCGAGAATAGACTCGAGGAGTGCAGTGAGGGTGTTGGGGTGGCTGGGTGAGCCATTCTCGACTTGCGACTCGAGAATGCAACTTGACAAAAGCAATGAGGGTAACGCATTTTCTCTAATGGACAGGTATGTTGACCGAGGTATGACGCAAAAGAATATAGGGACGACGTCATTACCTATGTTTCATTAAGTAGGATCCGGGATTATAGTCAGAAAAAACTAAGTTTACTGTATGATTTAAGCTGGTATGGAGCTTTGAGTGCAGAAAATGTTTTCAAGTCAGAAATTCCATGGTTTTTTTTTATCTTGAGGGTTTTTTATCAAAAGGCAGCCCTGAAGTACTAGAAACAATATATTCAAAGAGATTTTTCTAACTTGAGCTATTTGAAAATAGCAAACCTGGGCTTTGGGAACATACCTGGCCGATCTGCTTGAACACGAAGCCTCCATGTTCAGTTTGTTCTTCACAAGGGAGCACCCAAGTCGAGAATAGAGTTTGTGGGACTAGAAGTAAGATGGTAAGATGCTCTAAGAACTATAAAATCAGAAGCATGTAAGAAAAGAAGTTACACAAATAATAGAAACAATCATAGAATTTTGAGAACACGACAAACAAACCTCACTTTCTTCTCAAGCCGTATCTGCAACTAGACTAGAAGATCTCGGCCTCAACTTCGTGAGTGCCAGATGAGACGTCCTAATTCGTCGACCAATCTGCTATCATATAATCGGAGGAGCGAAAGGGTTGGATGGTCGGCCAGAAGGGCCAATGGATCGCAATGAAGAATCGGCCGGAGGAATCAGAGTGAAAGGGAAAAAGGAATCGGAATGGGAAGGAGTGATGGGATGAGAATTACAGGTAATTATGGTTCTCCTCGAAACGGGAGATATTAAAGTCTGTCAGGCATACGGTGCAACCATACACCACGTCAGCACTTTTGCCATGTGGCAAAAATTTAAGGCGTGTGTATAGGTCAACATATGCTTTATAGGTTAAAATCGCCCTTTTTTGGGATTAATATTGATGTTAATGTTAATGCTAATATTTTAATGTTAATGTTTTTTGTATAGGTTAAGTGTGGCAAATTTTTTAAGGAGGCAATGTTATTTGTGCTAGGGATTTCTAAAGCATGTTTTGAACACTTTCAATTCCAGGAAACAACTGCAATTAAAATCGAGAAATGCAAGGGAACTGCACGACAATGCCCTAGGCTCTAATGGAGAAAGTGTGAATGCTTGTTGGTGCACCCGTGCATCGGTCAGTCTCTGCAGAGGGTATCATAACTGCAGTGGATCCATCTGATAGTGTGTGTGATCAAAAGTTTGGGGATGACCATCTAGGTGTTGGTATAGGAAAGCTGATTATCGAGGTTGGCAACTTGCTATCTCAAGGCACCACTAGTGATTGCATTGTATGCTTTGGGTTGTTAGAGTCACAAGCCCAACTAAGATGGCCAATTAGACACATTATGGACAAGGGTGGCAAAGCACTGGAAGACCCAGCCCATGAAGATACACAAAGGCCTGAAAGAGGTCATGTGGAAGACTTGATAGATGAAGAATATCCATTGGAGACAAAAAAGAGGCGTTACATGTTTCACAGGAGGCAACCCTACAAAAGACTCAAAGATGTGAGGTGTGTCCTAGAGGATAATAGAAGGGCACCAACCAAAGAAAACATGGAAGAGGTTAGGGGACGGGACTGTTGTAATCTCAATTGCACTATACAATACAGTGTGGAAGATCTGGTTGAGATAAGGTCTCAATACAATGGGCAACTCCATAAGGAGAGGATTAATTTCATCTACTCCCTGTTTGAAAACTCCTGTTATGATGATGTGTCAGGGATACTGCTATATCAGTTGAAGGGCCTAAAGGTATGTATGAGAGCATTAAGATGGATCCTTGGCATGCCCAAGACATCTTTCTATAGATACTGGGAAAAGGTGAGGGAGGGAACTAAAGTGTTCTCTCATGAGAATACTTGCACTTTGAAAACCAGAGCAAATTCCTTGAGAGCCATTGCATTGTTTGAAAGCTTTGTGATATAATGTCTCAATCTATGCCTCATAAGTCCAAAATGAAGGAGCATAGTGTCAAAATGGTCCATAGAGTATAGCCACAACATTATATCCAGAAGGACTACCTTAAAAAGGTAAATGCAATTCTAGAAGCCACAGGGAGACTTTTAGCAGGTTAAGGAAAAGTCACTTCTCTGATGTGTTGTTTTGCAAGAAATGCTTTTCTCTAAGTGCAACACTTGTGTTCAACTGAAGGATACACTTGCATCAACAGCTATTGAAAAGGAAAGGATGGCAATCAGAGAGCAATTTGTAGATCATCAGTCAGACCAAATATCATGCAGACAGCTATATTGGCAAACAATATTATGTAGAACTTTTATCAATCAGTTCTTAATGTGTGATATGAAAATCTAGTAGTGCTTCAAAGTAAAATCACAAATTTTTTATGGCATCCTACTTTAACTGCATGAGGCCCAATTGTTGGAATGTGTCCCTCTTTAATGTAATGCAACTTATATATGTCGGGCCGGGTGAGCATCCAAGAACATAGCTACGCCTGCATATCGGCCATATCGCAAAATATTGCCCAATAGAGTTTGAGTATCAATTGCTTTGTGGGACCTACAATACCCAAGTTTATCATACAACAGAAGATTGCCCATATAAGTTCGAAGCCATGAAGGCGGAACTAGTAGTTGAACCAGAAAGGCTGATAATTCTTGGAAAACCAGAAGATCACATGATTCAAAAGGACGAGGAGATATTCACAAATTTACACGATGAGCGGACCATGCAGATTTGTGTGTAGTGCCATCAACTTATATTTCTTACAAGACAAGAAGCAAGACAATTGGATGAAGACGATGACTTATTGATTTGTCGTCACCATAAAGCTACGGATGTATCCTCCGAATTATTTGAAGAAAGTTCCACGACAGATTCTGGCCCTAAAATGATGGAAGAAGAGAGAGCAACGGATTTTTAACATTTGGAACACATTCAACTTGTGATTGAGCCAGCCTTAATAACAACCAATTGATGAGAAGCTAGTTGAAAATCCATATTATGATGATGTAGGTAATAAAATTGATATAAACTTGAGAGGCTGCCAAGAAGAGAAGGGCATATGCAAAACAGTTGATGCGAAGAGTAGACCAACACATAAGCATGAACAAATTACGAAGGAAAAAGACGAAGAGAACTACTAAGAACGGTTAAACATGCAAAAGAAGCAATTGGAATCAAAAGAAAAGGAAGAAGACCTATCACTTAGTCAAAAGGAAGAAGCTGCCAATATTGTGTACAATGACAAATTAAAAGAGATGCAAGGACAAGATGAGCAAATCAAAGAGAATAGAAATCAAGGAGAGAGGGAAGGCTTCCAAAGAATGGTAAGGGGCAAGAATTTAATGAAGAAGAAGGAAGAGTAATCAGAACACAAGAAAGCAATTGAAATTAGAACATTATCCTTAGGGATTATTTGAATTGTCTTGAGCAATTCGGGGATGTTTATCGTGAAGAGATAATGTTCATATTATAATCACAGGTTGTTTCATAATGACAGTTGGTTACATTGAATGCAGGAGAAACAATTATCTTTTTTTTTTTTTTTTTTTTTTTTTTTTTTATTATATGATGTGGTAGAAGATTCAACATGCTAAAATATGCTGATGCAGTGCTCTAATTGAGTTGGTAAAAGAAGACAAGGGTTTGTGGCCTTAATTTCTTAGGTGATAAGCAGTTTATGTAATGAAACTCGTAGAAATTTGGCTTATGACATTTTTAAATATGAATGAACCATTAGGGCATGTGGTAGTAGGTTGGACGGGCCGCAATGCTTTGTTGTAATGCTCTGACTAAATAAATAAGAAAAGACAATGTTTTTGAGACTTTTTTTCTTGTCAAGGTCATGGAGCAACTTGAGTTATCGAATCCTAACAACGATATTGGCTTTGGTACTGGTTTTCGTATTGTATATGAATAAGCCATTGAGGAAACGTTTTGATGCTTATTGTTGACCACATTATACCGTTGTATTGTGCTAATTTAGAAGAAAGGGCAATGGTTGGCGACATGAATATTTTTTGTAGGGCAGGACACCATTGAGGTCATGGAAACCTAATAGTAATGTTTGCTTTACTTGATTTTTGACCTAGTAGAAAATATGCAAGCAAAAATTGGATGCTCATAAACGGCCACCAGGCATCAACGGTGCCAAGGATTTGATCATCAAAGTGACCAAGGATCTGATCTAGAGATAGAACGGCATCATCTTTAGGATATTCGGTATGCTGCTCGCCCTAATCTGGGTCTACTTTTAAGAAAAAAATATGGAGTATCGTGGCCATCCCCGCTTAGCCGGGTTCGCGTGATCTTTAACGAGCATGATCTCTGAGCAAGATGCAGATCAGAGCAATAAGGCTGCGCCTTAGGCATGGTAGAAATGCCGGCTAAGCGTGAAGCTCCTAAGCATGATGCTGGCTAAGCGTGAAGCTCCTAAGCATGATCCGTCGATCGTAACAAGAATAAAGCAAGTTCCATGGGATTGTCCAATGCTCAAGAGTTTTCTAGCACAGAAAATGATGACAAGTTTGAAGATCCAAGCAAAGCACATGGCAACGTACTTCCTTCTCAGGTTTGGGAAGGGATTTTAAATTTTAACAGTTTTTACTTTCCTATTCCTTGCATGACGTAAATTCATTGGGCTGGAACATAGCTTAGTTGCAAAACGTGGCTATTTGATGTAGAAACTATGAAATCATTAGCAACATGATAGGAAAATAATTATGATAGTTTCTGAAGTTAAACTTCTACATATTTGTTAACTAGAGGCTTCTTTGGGTGTAGCTAATGAAATATGTAAGCTTATCTCGGCACAGATATGAGGCTCTAATGGCCTAAAGCTAATAAGCATGATTACTTATTGTGGCTTGTTGCATTCAAGATTTCGAATATAGTGAATTCTGGTAGGAAACTTGTTGTGTTTCTTCCCATGATACGATAACAACAAGAATGGCTAAAATGGTACTGAGTTGTGTTCTGAACTTGGCTATTGATAAGTATTTCCTAAATACACTTGGATTTCCTGATATCGACTGCATATACATGATGTGGAGGTTCCGTGCTGGCTGGCAGCATTTATGTAACGTTTTTGCAGTTATATTAAGTTATTCTTTGGGGCCTTGCCTTATGCTTTGGGGCTTGATACGAATGCTTGCTTTTTATACAGATGTGAGAAGCTTTTAATCATGCCAATGACATGAAACACTTGCATTGCATCTGCCTATTGCATTTGTTTCTCTACATAATAGGTTTGAACCGCACGAAATAGTCCTCAGGTGTTGAATTTGGGCATATAGATTTCCACTTTTAGTCCGCTTGCGCCCCGTTGATCTGCAGATCCAAAGTGGCATACCGCAAGATAATCCCGCAAGTCCGATATAATGTAATATGCATGTTCAAGCCCTTGCATGAAAAAGCAGTTATTGCTGCATGCTTGATGCATGTCTATATGGTTTTTATCTTAATCACGCCTCTTTCGGGGAAAGTATTTTCGTTAAGTGACTTATCTACTTGTAGTGGAATTTGGATTGTTCTTTGTTATTTGACATGATACACTTGATATGGATAGTATGATAGATCTGAAATATGTTTGTCCACTGCAGAAGATCTAGATCTATCTAATTTACAACTTGAACTGGTCTAGGTGTAGATGTAAGACATGAATGACCTAGGCTAATTCTTTATTTCCTTAATCTCTTTGCATTCAGTGTTTTTACTACACATGCATGGTGAAGGGAGATAATCTTAAAGAATCCCATGACACCTGCTACTCTCAGCATGACAACCATTCTGATGCTTGTTTTTGTTGTTTTGGGTGCAGGTAACAGGATTCTTTACTCCATGTTATGTGTTTTCGGTATAATTTGAAGTTCAAGATAATCACAATGATTGATGGATTTCTCCAATATGGTTTAGTATGTGAACATTCTATCTGCAAAAGGCTTACAATGACTGGTGGATTTCTCCAATATGGTTTAGTTTCTGAACATTCTATCTACAAAAACTCATAGTACAGGGCATGTAATTACTGAATATTTTCGAATTTCGAATTTGCTTATTTTCAGGAATTTTTGTATGTAAACTTTAGTTTAACTTGTATATTCTGGAACATGTTATTTGAATGTAATATTATGTTCATTGTGCATAATTTTTCATTTGATCTTGGGTGATTGTATCCACTGTCCATATGGTACACTCTTTTATTTGATAACCAGTTCATGGCCTAAGTGCTAAGTCACCTGATTAGTCTTAGGGCTGCCTATTGAAGCTTGATAGTTTCTTGCAAAGAGGTATCAAGTTTAAAGTCTGGTGACAGATTTCAAGGTTTTTTTCTCACTTTTCTCAGTTCATTGGTTTTACCAATGACCATGAGCTTGGTTATATATTGCAGGTGGTAAAAACTACAATTGGATACTAATTAAATGTTGATTTATCTTAGGATGATCTCAAAGAAGATGACAATTACATCAACAACCAATGTATAGGAGAATCTGAGTTGCAGGATGATGATTATGACATCAACAACCAATATATAAGCGAAATTGTGCCTCTTCCTGGTTTCCCATAAGTAAGTCTATTATTTATGTGAGAAATTTTGTGGAAATTATACCATCCTGTTATATGAACTCATACCTCTATATGTCTGAACTACTGGTCCATTTGGCAATAGTTTTGGAATGAAATTAGAACTTCTAATGTTGGGCCATTTGGCAATAGTTTTGGAATGAAAACGAAACTTCAAATCTTGGGCCATTTGGCAATAATCTTGGAATAAAAGCTAGAACTTCAACTTTGAAAGTTTAATGGAAAAAGGGCTTTAGAAATAAACATGGTACATAATGAGCATTTACTAGGATTCCCTTCAAGCTGATTGATCTAATTGATTTTCTAGAGCCTAACTGGAATTTAGCACACAACATAGGTAGAGTAGGGCTCTTGTAACAACAAGGTCCTACTCTCCTTGTTGTTACATCGATTTGTGGAAGTTATAAATGCTGGTAATTTCCTTTGCCCACCTACCTACGGTAGGAGGAAGGATTTTTTTATTATATGATGTGGTAGAAGATTCAACATGCTAAAATATGCTGATGCAGTGCTCTAATTGAGTTGGTAAAAGAAGACAAGGGTTTGTGGCCTTAATTTCTTAGGTGATAAGCAGTTTATGTAATGAAACTCGTAGAAATTTGGCTTATGACATTTTTAAATATGAATGAACCATTAGGGCATGTGGTAGTAGGTTGGACGGGCCGCAATGCTTTGTTGTAATGCTCTGACTAAATAAATAAGAAAAGACAATGTTTTTGAGACTTTTTTTCTTGTCAAGGTCATGGAGCAACTTGAGTTATCGAATCCTAACAACGATATTGGCTTTGGTACTGGTTTTCGTATTGTATATGAATAAGCCATTGAGGAAACGTTTTGATGCTTATTGTTGACCACATTATACCGTTGTATTGTGCTAATTTAGAAGAAAGGGCAATGGTTGGCGACATGAATATTTTTTGTAGGGCAGGACACCATTGAGGTCATGGAAACCTAATAGTAATGTTTGCTTTACTTGATTTTTGACCTAGTAGAAAATATGCAAGCAAAAATTGGATGCTCATAAACGGCCACCAGGCATCAACGGTGCCAAGGATTTGATCATCGGCAGTGACCAAGGATCTGATCTAGAGATAGAACTGGCATCATCTTTAGGATATTCGGTATGCTCTGCCCTAATCTGGTCTACTTTTAAGAAAAAAATATGGAGTATCTGTGGCCATCCTGCTTAGCCGGTTCTGTGATCTTTAACGAGCATGATCTCTGAGCAAGATGCAGATCAGAGCAATAAGGCTGCGCCTTAGGCATGGTAGAAATGCCGGCTAAGCGTGAAGCTCCTAAGCATGATGCTGGCTAAGCGTGAAGCTCCTAAGCATGATCCAGATCAGAACAAGAATAAAGCAAGTTCCATGGGATTGTCCAATGCTCAAGAGTTTTCTAGCACAGAAAATGATGACAAGTTTGAAGATCCAAGCAAAGCACATGGCAACGTACTTCCTTCTCAGGTTTGGGAAGGGATTTTAAATTTTAACAGTTTTTACTTTCCTATTCCTTGCATGACGTAAATTCATTGGGCTGGAACATAGCTTAGTTGCAAAACGTGGCTATTTGATGTAGAAACTATGAAATCATTAGCAACATGATAGGAAAATAATTATGATAGTTTCTGAAGTTAAACTTCTACATATTTGTTAACTAGAGGCTTGCTGGGTGTAGCTACGCAAATATGTAAGCTTATCTGGGCACAGATATGAGGCTCTAATGGCCTAAAGCTAATAAGCATGATTACTTATTGTGGCTTGTTGCATTCAAGATTTCGAATATAGTGAATTCTGGTAGGAAACTTGTTGTGTTTCTTCCCATGATACGATAACAACAAGAATGGCTAAAATGGTACTGAGTTGTGTTCTGAACTTGGCTATTGATAAGTATTTCCTAAATACACTTGGATTTCCTGATATCGACTGCATATACATGATGTGGAGGTTCCGTGCTGGCTGGCAGCATTTATGTAACGTTTTTGCAGTTATATTAAGTTATTCTTTGGGGCCTTGCCTTATGCTTTGGGGCTTGATACGAATGCTTGCTTTTTATACAGATGTGAGAAGCTTTTAATCATGCCAATGACATGAAACACTTGCATTGCATCTGCCTATTGCATTTGTTTCTCTACATAATAGGTTTGAACTGCACAAATAGTCCTCAGGCAGTGAATTTGGGCATATAGATTTCCACTTTTAGTCTGCTTGCTGCCCGTTGACTGCAGATCCAGTGGCATACTGCAAGATAATCCCGCAAGTCTGATATAATGTAATATGCATGTTCAAGCCCTTGCATGAAACAGTTATTGCTGCATGCTTGATGCATGTCTATATGGTTTTTATCTTAATCTGCTGCCTCTTTCAGGAAAGTATTTTCGTTGCAGACTTATCTACTTGTAGTGGAATTTGGATTGTTCTTTGTTATTTGACATGATACACTTGATATGGATAGTATGATAGATCTGAAATATGTTTGTCCACTGCAGAAGATCTAGATCTATCTAATTTACAACTTGAACTGGTCTAGGTGTAGATGTAAGACATGAATGACCTAGGCTAATTCTTTATTTCCTTAATCTCTTTGCATTCAGTGTTTTTACTACACATGCATGGTGAAGGGAGATAATCTTAAAGAATCCCATGACACCTGCTACTCTCAGCATGACAACCATTCTGATGCTTGTTTTTGTTGTTTTGGGTGCGGTGTAATGTGATTCTTTACTCCATGTTATGTGTTTTCGGTATAATTTGAAGTTCAAGATAATCACAATGATTGATGGATTTCTCCAATATGGTTTAGTATGTGAACATTCTATCTGCAAAAGGCTTACAATGACTGGTGGATTTCTCCAATATGGTTTAGTTTCTGAACATTCTATCTACAAAAACTCATAGTACAGGGCATGTAATTACTGAATATTTTCGAATTTCGAATTTGCTTATTTTCAGGAATTTTTGTATGTAAACTTTAGTTTAACTTGTATATTCTGGAACATGTTATTTGAATGTAATATTATGTTCATTGTGCATAATTTTTCATTTGATCTTGGGTGATTGTATCCACTGTCCATATGGTACACTCTTTTATTTGATAACCAGTTCATGGCCTAAGTGCTAAGTCACCTGATTAGTCTTAGGGCTGCCTATTGAAGCTTGATAGTTTCTTGCAAAGAGGTATCAAGTTTAAAGTCTGGTGACAGATTTCAAGGTTTTTTTTTTTTTTTTTTTGAGAGAACGGGCTGTTTTTTATATTTATCAGAATAAAAAGTACAATGTTTCAAACATGTAAAGGATTACTACAGGAGAAGCCTCAACGTCTTCATCCTTTATGCGTAGAAACTTATTCTCTGCTCTGTAAGCTAATATACATGAAGCGCATGGTAATCTCCCATTTGATAACCAGGATAGACAAGTAGATACTGGAAAAAATAGCTCCCGAAGCTTTCTTTTACATATAGAAGAACCAATGCGGAAATCTAGAAACACTGAACATAGAAGGAAGTACCAGAATATGAAACCAGTTTAGTTGCTGCATTGTTGGGATGCAAAACAGTCAGCTTAAGTAGGCTAGACACACTTGCCCAGCCACCAAGACTCCTCCCAAAAGTCTGGTTTATGATATATAAGCTTCTTCCTGCTCACATGATGTCCCTAGCTCGGCCCCTAGATTGATCCCATTTCTTGTGCTTCAGATCCATTCTAATAATTCCCGAATTCCACAAAGACTTCATGATAAAAGGCAGATTCTGATCATATCTTGAATAACCTGAACCTTTCTTGCTAGTAAGAAAGAATGGGAAGAGGAAATGACGGAAGTAGCCAACAATTTTCCAAGTTTTGTAAAGAAAACACAGACTGCAAAATTTTACAAGCCAAGAAACGCCTTTATTCAAGAACTCAGAAGATTTCATTCCACCTTATAAGCTTCAACGCTGTTTCAGTGTAATCTTTGCAAGATGCAGGAAAGATTATAATGCTAGGAGCATCAGAACGAAATACCACGTTAGTGGTTTACCTGAGATCAAGAAACTGCCCAGAAGATGCTTCCAAAGCCACAAATTCGTCAGCCTGTGGTTTAAGATCCAGACCTAGAAAGATGTTTGCCTTCTTATTGCTAAACCAGAACTTGAATCACCCTTATTTGACAACTTTCTTTGTTAACATACAAGTGCTCTACCTCATGTAAAGGCTCTAAGATGCAGAAGATGGCATAGCATGTTCAAGCAGTCCACGATTTCCTTCATTGGAAAAGAACATACATAATGCTCGCACCTCTGGATTTGTCGAATTAATGACATCGAATATTGGGTGACCAAGTGGCACAATATTAGGAAAAAACGTCCATGGAGGCTTCTCGCTCACTATAATCATAAGCCCATAATAATCTGTATTTATGAAACAAATTAAACAAGCTACCAGAATGAATGAAATGGGCTAAAGTTAAACTACGGAATTTTTATTCTACAGTTACCATATTCACATACCATATTCACATGCTCTGTTTGTACATATCAGAGGTATAGCAAAATATGCATCCTTGGCTTCTGAATGTCTAGAATATCTTTTGCAGCATAGACTCCTATTCTGTCAGACCCTTCTTTGAATTGAATACCATATGCACGAACATGTCTCATATATCCCATATTTAAAAGTCTCACCGCATTCATGCAGTCAAGCAGTGCTTGTCTTCTCGCGGAGGGAAACAGATTTACATGGACGCCAAACGATTCGAAGACAGGAGAAAGGCTTGTACAATAAGGAGACTCCGACGTGGAAGAAAATGCTGCTCAATCTGTCTACCGACACTGATCCCAAGGCTCAACGTGGATACATATCTGAATTTGCGAAATTTTCTGATAGAGACATGTGCAGAGACCACGTTGCAAAGGCAAACAGAAAAAGCAGGGGCCTTCAACTTCAGAATGGTCCAGTCCGCATCCCATGTTGGACCTCGAAACACAGAAGACATCATAAAGCGGTTAAAAAATCTAACTCTGCATAATCCTTTTTTTTTTTTCTCGATGCTGCCATATTCCTGTGGAAGGGTTGGGTTTCTCAAATCAGCAGATAGAAAACTGTTGCCAGCAATTCAAAGAGAAATATGCAAATATCTCCATGGTCATCGACAGAAACCAGTGTAAACGACCTTCCTCAGGATGCTTAGTACAATCGATCGAGCATTTCAAAAACATACTTTTAGTCAATAGAATAGAATGTATGCATTGAGATAGGCTGAAGATTAGAAGAATTTCCATTTCGAATTTCAAAAGAGCTGTGTATTCTTCGTATACTGGTTGTTTTAGGCAACAACTAGTATACCAGCCCCAGTGTACATGGAAGCCAATTTTTACTGGTGCATACTCACACAATTATTGTGGAGCTTATCCTGCTGCCTTATGGCAGACAAAGTGGACACGTATAGGCACAAGTTCTACCACGTCGGGGATCATCATCGTATAACCCCAGTAACCAACTCCCAAAGCTAAACATACACTGGCCAGGGTTTGAACCCCTGACCAAGTGCACATTCATTTTGGCATTACTAGGCCTATACCAACTCACCACACATCCGTTGGGAAAAACTTTAGCCATACATGCACACTTTGTAGGCAGGATAGAATCCTGCCTCAGGAAGTCGGGGAGTTTGCAAAGCCAGAGACATCATGGTTTGTGTTGATCCATCAGAACACAGGGATAAACTAATGTTTGAGACATAAGACCTAAGGTTTACATGACCTATGGTTGTTACGCGCCTAAGGTTGTTAAGGGTAAAAGGCTTATGGTTACTTTCAATGGTTAAATCATATGGATAACTTTAAAGTTTGGCGGTCAAATGTGATCAAAACAGCTTGCACCATCGAGATTAGAATGACGGAGCTGAAGGCGAACTGGGCGCCGATTCTACATGAGTCGGTGCCGATTAAGAACAATATAAAATGAATGCAGCATTTGGTGATCGATACAGAGAGAAATTCTTGAAGTCGGATCCATATATGGATGCCTGAGTTCGCGAAGGTGTACAGTTATTTCAATGGTTTGAAGTGTCTCATTGTTTTCATATAAGTTATTCCCACTAGAAACAAAGCTTATCTAGTGAATTCATGTGAATTCATTAAGGTGTCTATAACCAAGTTGGATTGAATTAGTGATTGCATTAACTTGGCATTGTTATAAGATCTAAGGGATATTGTCTAACAAATCCTAACAGTGGTATCAGAGCACAGGATTAACAATGTCAAGTCGTTTTGGAGCATCACTTTTGAGTGCAATAAAGGTGTATGAAGGTGGACCTGGATTCCAGATCTGGAAGGAGCAGATGAAGAATGTTTTGGAAAATGAAAACTTATGGGAGCTTTTAGATGATTCTAATGGTTCTTCAAGTGTGGTTGCAGGAAGAAGGGAGAGTAGCTCTTCTGACAGTGGTGCAACTGAAGGGGAAAGTTCAGGAGGAAAGCAAGGAGAAAGTTCAGGAGGTAAGCAGCTGGCCAAGACCAAAGAAGCCTATGCTATTTTAACTAGCAAGGTAGGAGCCTCAATTTTGCTTAAGGTAAGAGGAAAGTCACCAGCAGAAATATGGAAATATCTGCTGAGACATTTTGAAGAAAAATCCTCTTCTCAAATTGATATCCTTGATAAGGAACTAAGGAAATTAAAACTTAAGGAAGATGATGATCTTACTAAGTTGTTCTCTAAGTTTGACAATATTGTGGCCGATCTAGAAGGTGCTGGGGTGTTCTTGACTGAGCAGCAGAAACTATTGCATGTGGCTAGAGCTGTGGCTAGAAACAAACAGTTAGCCACACTAATTAGGAATGTGGCCAAGACTAGGGAGGCAGCAGAAGAAATGATTAGAACAGAATTTGAGCAGCATAAAGTTCTGTCTGACTCTGATAATGAAAGTGTAGAAGTCCTATATACAGCCAAAGGAAAGTATAAAAGAAATAACTCAAATGAAGGCAAGGGGAGGGATCAGATTGGTCCCTGCTATCATTGCAAGGCGTTAGGGCATTTAAAGGCGGACTGCCCTAAACTGAAGGAGGTGGAATGTTATAACTGTGGAGGTAAGGGCCATTTTGCAAACAGGTGTGCCAGCAGTAAAAAGGGAAAGGGAAACAAAGGAAAAGGAGCATACAAAGGTCGTGGAAAAGACATTAAAAGGCAAAGCTCAACTGTAAACTTGACTCAAGAAGTGGAGGAAGAAGAAACAAGTGAGGAGGACGAGGAGGCTGAGGTAAACATCTCTGAAAATTGTGCAATTTCTGATAAAAAGGCTGACATTTTTAATGATCTATTAATTCTAGATAGTGGAGCAGAGAAGACAGTGACAGGATCAGCAAAGTTGTTGAAAAACAAAGATGAAAGGAGGAGGGAATTTGTCAAACTTGGAAATGGAAGACTTCAAAGCATACAATGTGCTGGTGTGTTGGAGATTTTCGATTTGGAAGGCAAAGCAGTAGAGTTAAAAGATGTCTTGTGTGTACCAAGTTTAGTTAGGAATTTAATTTCCATCAGTCAACTAGTGGATATGGGATATACTGTCAATTTTGACAGGGCACAATGTACTATTTTGCTGGATAATAAAATCAAGTTTTATGGAAAAAGAGTTGGGAATCTCTTTGGGCTAGATAATAATTGTCTACCACAAGTAAATGCTATTATGGCAACTGATATGAGCACTTGGCATCAAAGATTATGTCATGTCAGCAACAAAAGCATTGAACAAATGGCCAAACAGGGATTAATTGAAGCAAAAGGTAGTGAAGAAAATATCAGAAAATGCTATGGATGCATGATGGAAAAACACACAAGGCTGCCTTTCAAAAAATCACAAAAAGGGTCAAAAGAAATTCTGGAGCTTGTGCATTCAGATCTTTGTGGACCCCTTAATGTGAGAAGTGTTGGAGGAAAAAGGTATTTTATTACCTTTGTTGATGATTTCAGTCGAAGGACAAAAATTGCATGTTTAAAAACAAAGGATGAGGCATTTGAGGCATTCAAAGACTTCTTGGCTGAAGTAGAGCTTGAGACATAGAAAAGAATTAAGTGCCTAAGATCTGACAGAGGTGGAGAGTTTATTTCTACTGAGTTCAAAAAATACTGCAAACTTAAAGGCATCAAAAGACAATTGACATGTAGGTTCTCACCACAACAAAATGGTGTGGCAGAAAGGAAGAATAGGACAATTTTAAATGCAGTGAGAGCTATGCTGAAACACAGTGGCTTGCCAAATTATCTTTGGGAAGAAGCTGCCCAAACAGCTGTAGAGGTTCAGAATATCTTACCATCTACAAGCATTAATGGCGCCCTACCAGAAAACCTTTGGTTTGAAACAACTCCTGATTATGACAAGTGAAAAGTGTATGGCTGCCTTGGATTTGTTCATATTCCTAAGGAACAAAGGAGAAAGCTTGATGACAGGGCCAAAATTGGGTATTTGGTGGGATATGACAGGCAATCAAAGGCATATAGGATGTTTGATCCTATTAAGAAAAAAATAATGATCAGTAGAGACATAATATTTGATGAAAATCAAGTATACAAGAACCATAAAACAGTGGTTATTGCAGTAAAGCAAGAGCAAGAAATGGAACAAAAGGAAAACTCAGATTTTATTGATGATGATGATAATGATACTAATTCTGCTAACCTGCAGGGGTCAGATGTAATTGATGCACAAGCAAATGAAGATGACTCTAATCAAGAAACCAATGAAGAAGTACTGGAGGACACAAATGCAAATGTACAACATAGAAGAAGAAGAGGCGTTCAAATCTTACAAGATGAAGCAAAGGTAAACTCTGAATTATATGGAAGGGATGCATCTGGCAAAAGTAGAAGATTAAAGCAAAATTCTGCTGAAATAAATCTAATAGAGATACTAGCTATGATAGATTTTGAAGTGCCTAAGACATTTGATGAGGCAATAGAAGGAAGTAATTCAAAAAAATGGAAAATGGCAATGGAAAATGAACTGAATGCTTTTAAAAGCACTGAGACATTTGAATTAACTGATTTACCTGAAGGGAGGAAAGCAATAGGATGCAAATGGATCTATAAGATCAAGCAGGGAACAAAAGAGCAGGATATAAAATACAAGGCTAGACTAGTTGCACAGGGCTTCACTCAAAAGAGGGGAATTGATTATGAAGACACCTTCTCTCCTATAGTTAAGATGGCAAGTTTAAGAATGTTGTTAACAATGGCAAATGCCAAGGATCTTGAAGTGCATCATATGGATGTTACAACGGCTTTTCTAAATGCAACACTAGAGGAAGATATTTATATGAAACAGCCCCCTGGATTTGAGCAAGGGAGAGATAAAGTGTGGAAGTTAAAAAGGGTTGTATACGGGTTGAAGCAATCACCCAGACAGTGGTACATATGCATGGATAGTTATCTCAAAGAACAAGGATTTGACAAATTAAAAGATGATGGCAATATATATTTGTTCAAGGAAGGCTCAGATTTTTATTACATTGCATTGTATGTAGACGATAACATAATGGTCAGTAGCAGCATGCTTATATTGCAGAAATGTAAAAATATCTTGAAGAAGAGATTTAAAATGACAGACTTAGGAGAATTAAAAATGTTTCTTGGCATAGAAGTCTGCAGCGATAGGAATAGAAAATTAATGACACTTTCTCAAGGATTGAATATAGCTGGTGTATTGAAAAGATTCAGGATGGAAGAATGCAAGGCACTGAGAACACCTATGGTACCAGGGAACAAATTGTCCATTGAAGATAGTCCAAAGACTGAAAAGGAGATTTTGGAAGCTGAAAAGATGCCTTATCGAGAATTGGTTGGCTGTTTGCTATACTTGGCTAATTGTACTAGGCCAGATATTTCATATGCAGTAAACATTTTGAGCAGATACTGTCATAATTATGGATTAAGGCATTGGCAAGCTGCAAAAAGAGTGGTCAGATATCTCAAAGGAACTATTAACTATGGCATTAGGTTTGATTCAGAAAATCTAGAGTTGCAAAGTTACTGTGACTCAGATTGGGGAGGTGACCTGGATGAGAGAAAATCCACTTCTGGTTTCATCTTGATGCTAGGAGGTGGTCCAATTTCTTGGAAATGTAAAAGACAACATGCCATTGCATTATCTTCAGCTGAAGCTGAATACTCAGCTACAACATTGGCAGCAAAGGAAATTGTTTGGAGCAGAAGGCTTTTAAATGAGTTGGGAATATGTCAAAAGGATCCCTTGATCTTGAACTCAGGCAGTACTAGTTGTATAGCAATGACAAGGAATCCAATATTGCATGAAAGAACAAAGCACATAGAGTTGGAGATGCACTTCATCAGGGATCTGGTAAACAGAAATGTTATACAAGTTCAGTACATACCCACAGGTCAACAATTAGCTGACATTCAGAAATCAAGTACAGCCAGCTGAGGGATAAGATTAATTGCGGGGATTATAATATGAAGGGAGAGTGAAGAGATAATGTTCATATTATAATCACAGGTTGTTTCATAATGACAGTTGGTTACATTGAATGCAGGAGAAACAATTATCTAGACAGAGTTTGCAAAGCCAGAGACATCATGATTTGTGTTGATCCATCAGAACACAGGGATAAACTAATGTTTGAGACATAAGACCTAAGGTTTACATGACCTATGGTTGTTACGTGCCTAAGGTTGTTAAGGGTAAAAGGCTTATGGTTACTTTCAATGGTTAAATCATATGGATAACTTTAAAGTTTGGCGGTCAAATGTGATCAAAACAGCTTGCACCATCGAGATTAGAATGACGGAGCTGAAGGCGAACTGGGCGCCGATTCTACATGAGTCGGTGCCGATTAAGAACAATATAAAATGAATGCAGCATTTGGTGATCGATACAGAGAGAAATTCTTGAAGTCGGCTCCATATATGGATGCCTGAGTTCGCGAAGGTGTACAGTATATTTGTAAAGATGTGGTGATCTTATTTCAATGGTTTGAAGTGTCTCATTGTTTTCATATAAGTTATTCCCACTAGAAACAAAGCTTATCTAGTGAATTCATGTGAATTCATTAAGGTGTCTATAACCAAGTTGGATTGAATTAGTGATTGCATTAACTTGGCATTGTTATAAGATCTAAGGGATATTGTCTAACAAATCCTAACATTGTTTTTTCCAATTCTTATACATTATTGTCATATAGTAGTTCTCTTCGTCTTTTTCCTTCGTAATTTGTTCATGCTTATGTGTTGGTCTACTCTTCGCATCAACTGTTTTGCATATGCCCTTCTCTTCTTGGCAGCCTCTCAAGTTTATATCAATTTTATTGCCTACATCATCATAATATGGATTTTCAACTAGCTTCTCATCAATTGGTTGTTATTTTATTAAGGCTGGCTCAATCACAAGTTGAATGTGTTCCAAATGTTAAAAATCTGTTGCTCTTTCTTCTTCCGTCATTTTAGGGCCAGAATCTGTAGTGGAACTTTCTTCAAATAATTCGGAGGATGCATCCGTAGCTTTATGGTAAGCATGAACAAATTACGAAGGAAAAAGACGAAGAGAACTACTATATGACAATAATGTATAAGAATTGGAAAAAACAAGAGGAAGAACGGTTAAACATGCAAAAGAAGCAATTGGAATCAAAAGAAAAGGAAGAAGACCTATCACTTAGTCAAAAGGAAGAAGCTGCCAATATTGTGTACAATGACAAATTAAAGAAGAAGAAGAAGAGGAGGAAGAAGAAGAAGAAGAAGAAGAAGAAGAAGAAGAAGAAGAAGAAGAAGAAGAAGAAGAAGAAGAAGAAGAAGAAGAAGAAGAAGAAGAAGAAGAAGAAGAAGAAGAAGAAGAAGAAGAAGAAGAAGAAGAAGAAGAAGAAGAAGAAGAAGAAGAAGAAGAAGAAGAAGAAGAAGAAGAAGAAGAAGAAGAAGAAGAAGAAGAAGAAGAAGAAGAAGAAGAAGAAGAAGAAGAAGAAGAAGAAGAAGAAGAATGTGGAAAGCTTGAATAACATGAAAAACGTAGAAGTTGTGAAAAACACAATAGAAATTGATAAGCTAAGATTATTTTGCAAGATAGAATAAACATTATGGAACATTGAAATAAGGTTAGAGCAATGGTATGGAATATGGTTAATGGGTATTAACATATGAAAAAAGGAAATTTTATGGAAGATATGGCATGTGATAGTTATCTACAAGTCTTGGGACTTGGGCATTTAAACCTTGCTGGCACCTTGGGACCAACATACATATACATATAGTTGATATTTGGAAAATACAATAATAACCCTTCTGGTTATATGGCATTATGTGCATGTGCAGGACTATAATAAGTGGTGCTTTATTATTTTCGGTCTCTCAATTTGGCATGTGTGCCATTCAAAGTATTAAAGGTGTGGTTCTAACCTTCAAACATTAAATATGATTTATGGAGGTTGGTGGCATTGGGCATAGCGATGGCCACCCATATTTATGATCTTAGGTGTGCTCTAGCTAAGGTTTGAATATGCCAAAATATGGTGACAAATTACGTAAGGGTTTTGATAAAGGTTCAAAGCTATATACTTTCTGGTCAAATGCTAGGTTTAAACTTTATGGCATAATACATAGTTAGGGTTTAGCATTTTGGTTACGGATTGCTTCGTAGCCGATTTTACATGCCCAAGTTCCTCTAGCGCCTTCTAGCTGTTTGGGTTTGAATACAGTGGTAATGAAAACCATTATCGACTTCCGTGATGCCTGAATGAATTGGAACTTGCATCTGCAAATGCAAATCTGATGATAGCTGCAAATATGATAATCAAGTGATGGCTTTGGTCCAAAAAAAAGGGGCTGGTCCGGATTTGGAGCAGCCGAATGCCTTATTCTATGCCGAAAGCCCTATCTTATGTGGCCCATGGCTCTGCAGCAGTGATCTATGGCCCTTAATGCTTCTGATGCAGTCTATGGCCGATAATGAAGCATACCAACATACACTCTTGGCTGGTAAGCTTTGTTACATGCGTAGTTGCTTAGTTGCATGACAAAGTTGTGGCATGAATATTTTAACAAAAATCTTATATGCCTGGCCGAAATCTGAGAATGAGCAAAAAACAACATGTTTATTCGGGAGCGACACCATACAAAGGTTGGGTTTAAGCTTTTATATTCTAGAAGATATTATCTTGACAAAGGGATTTATGCCATAAAATGAATTATTGTATGTGGCATATTGTGGATGCAAATTAAATGCTTGTGGTCCTAGATGGATACACACTGCATTCTTCCTTGCATGCAAATGGTTGAATTTGTACAAAATATTGTAGAACGATTTCTAAACATAGAGTTAGAGTAGATTAAAAATGGCCAGAAACTAATGCTTTTTGCCTTGCCGCTTTCCTTCTATCCCTTGAGCTTAGCCTGGGTCTTCAAGCGGCCTAATGAGATCAGACCTGCATTGTCTAATGAAGAATGGTATTGTAATAT
Organism: Isoetes taiwanensis; assembly: GCA_021234155.1. Classification (NCBI taxonomy): domain Eukaryota; kingdom Viridiplantae; phylum Streptophyta; class Lycopodiopsida; order Isoetales; family Isoetaceae; genus Isoetes; species Isoetes taiwanensis. The sequence goes on from JAJEKV010000014.1 coordinate 20,186,582, forward strand.
ATCATTCCTTCATTATTGCTTTGATTTTGGCTCAAACTGGAGGTTGTTTTGCTGATAGATAAAATCTGAGTATGTTTCAGCTTACTCCAACCCAATAAGATGGTAAGACATTTATGGGTTTAGGATTAAGAAATCCAGCTGAATACTATAGGTGAAGGGCGATAAGCCGATTTTTTCCCCGCTGCTGACGCCCCGTGTGTAGTTACCATTATTATGCTAACTTATGCATTGTTTGGGTGCAGGTAACCGGAACACTCTCTCCTGGTTTTGTTTTCAGTTGGAACATGTGCACGGTGGTGGGTCACGAGAAGATAGGTGGCCAATATCAAGTGCACAACAGATAAGTTGGTGAGACCTGACTGATTTGGGGTTTTAACCATTGAAAAAAGTAAGGCCTAAGCTGGTCTAATGGGGTAAGGCATTGCAATACTCCATTTTAGAGTTTGAAATGATCCATTGATTCCCTTGGCGGATTTGCATAATTGCATAATGTGAAATAAAACTCTTATTGTAAATGACAATTGAATGACGAAGGAAAGAATTTCTGATTTATTTATTGTTCAATGGATTAACGAAGTACAATTGATTTTTTATGAAATATGAAAGGCTCTTTTGAATATGAAACATATTATGAACATGAAACGTATTGTTGAATGCAAATTATCCATTATTCCTTTGTTAGAATTGAACTGAAAAATCGCTTTGACAAGATAGTATTTGTGTAGATTTTCCTAAAAAGTCACGTTTGAATTCTATATTATTATATGAGAACTTGAGAAGAATGATTGTAGTTGAATTATCACTTGGACATGGGAGTAAGAGTACCTGATGTGGCCTGGCTTAAAACCCAGGGTAGATATTGGGAAATATGTGCTCACTTTGAACGAAGTCTTTTAATTATTTTTTTAAACTTTAATTGTACATAGTCTTTGTGAGAACATCATCGAAGAAGAAACTGTGACATCTATTTGGTGGAGATATCCATCAAACACATCATTTCTGAAACCATGAAATTATGTTGATTCCATTTTGGATTTAGCATAACTAATCATTTGTTATGGTTTATTACAGTTTAATGCACCTTATTGAATCGGGTTATGGAGCAATGGGAAAAGCTCCTAATAGGACACCCCAATCCGGGTTATACCTGATTGCCAAAAAGGAGTTTTTTGAGGTAATTCTGAACTTTGCTCCTGATATTCTCTATGTACATAGGGCCCAATGTGCCTTATATACTTCTCAATCCTTGGTCCAATGTGCCAGGGCTTGGATATTGGGTCTAATGCACCTAATATTTAATAAAATATATTTCTAAGAGATGATACTCATAAGCTACTGGACATACATTGCCTAGGGTGTTGATATATTGAAATAGATAAAATATCTATTTTCTTCTGGGTAAGGAAGTAGGACCCCAACTTTTATGGGGGGTCCTACCTCCTATAAAACGTTGGGTCCTGCATCCTGAGGGAGGGATGTGGGAGAAGAAGAAGAAGAAGAAGAAGAAGAAGAAGAAGAAGAAGAAGAAGAAGAAGAAGAAGAAGAAGAAGAAGAAGAAGAAGAAGAAGAAGAATAAAAATGTGGAAAGCTTGAATAACATGAAAAACGTAGAAGTTGTGAAAAACACAATAGAAATTGATAAGCTAAGATTATTTTGCAAGATAGAATAAACATTATGGAACATTGAAATAAGGTTAGAGCAATGGTATGGAATATGGTTAATGGGTATTAACATATGAAAAAAGGAAATTTTATGGAAGATATGGCATGTGATAGTTATCTACAAGTCTTGGGACTTGGGCATTTAAACCTTGCTGGCACCTTGGGACCAACATACATATACATATAGTTGATATTTGGAAAATACAATAATAACCCTTCTGGTTATATGGCATTATGTGCATGTGCAGGACTATAATAAGTGGTGCTTTATTATTTTCGGTCTCTCAATTTGGCATGTGTGCCATTCAAAGTATTAAAGGTGTGGTTCTAACCTTCAAACATTAAATATGATTTATGGAGGTTGGTGGCATTGGGCATAGCGATGGCCACCCATATTTATGATCTTAGGTGTGCTCTAGCTAAGGTTTGAATATGCCAAAATATGGTGACAAATTACGTAAGGGTTTTGATAAAGGTTCAAAGCTATATACTTTCTGGTCAAATGCTAGGTTTAAACTTTATGGCATAATACATAGTTAGGGTTTAGCATTTTGGTTACGGATTGCTTCGTAGCCGATTTTACATGCCCAAGTTCCTCTAGCGCCTTCTAGCTGTTTGGGTTTGAATACAAAGTGGTAATGAAAACCATTATCGACTTCGCGTGATGCCCGAATGAATTGGAACTTGCATCCGCAAATGCAAATCGATGATAGCCGCAAATATGATAATCAAGTGATGGCTTTGGTCTAAAAAAAGGGGCTGGTCCGGATTTGGAGCAGCCGAATGCCTTATTCTATGCCGAAAAGCCCTATCTTATGTGGCCCATGGCTCAAAGCAGCAGATGATCTATGGCCCTTAATGCTTCTCGATGCGATCTATGGCGATAATGAAGCATACCAACATACACTCTTGGCTGGTAAGCTTTGTTACATGCGAAGTTGCTTAGTTGCATGACAAAGTTGTGGCATGAATATTTTAACAAAAATCTTATATGCCTGGCCGAAATCTGAGAATGAGCAAAAACAACATCTTTATTCTTTGGGAGCGACACCATACAAAGGTTGGGTTTAAGCTTTTATATTCTAGAAGATATTATCTTGACAAAGGGATTTATGCCATAAAATGAATTATTGTATGTGGCATATTGTGGATGCAAATTAAATGCTTGTGGTCCTAGATGGATACACACCTTTGCATTCTTCCTTGCATGCAAAGTGGTTGAGTTGCATAAAAATATTGTAGAACGATTTCTAAACATAGAGTTAGAGTAGATTAAATCATGGCTTTGTAACTAATGCTTTTGCCTTGCCGCTTTCCTTCTATCCCTTGAGCTTAGCCTGGGTCTTCAAGCGGCCTAATGAGATCAGACCTGCATTGTCTAATGAAGAATGGTATTGTAATATATCATTCCTTCATTATTGCTTTGATTTTGGCTCAAACTGGAGGTTGTTTTGGTGATAGATAAAATCTGAGTATGTTTCAGCTTACTCCAACCCAATAAGATGGTAAGACATTTATGGGTTTAGGATTAAGAAATCCAGCTGAATACTATAGGTGAAGGGCGATAAGCCAGAGTTTTCCACTGCTTACCTGACGCCCCGTGTGTAGTTACCATTATTATGCTAACTTATGCATTGTTTGGGTGCAAACTTGGAACACTCTCTCTCCCGGTTTTGTTTTCGGTTGGAAACATGCACCTGCGGTGGTGGGTCACGAGAAGATAGGTGGCCAATATCAAGTGCACAACAGATAAGTTGGTGAGACCTGACTGATTTGGGGTTTTAACCATTGAAAAAAGTAAGGCCTAAGCTGGTCTAATGGGGTAAGGCATTGCAATACTCCATTTTAGAGTTTGAAATGATCCATTGATTCCCTTGGCGGATTTGCATAATTGCATAATGTGAAATAAAACTCTTATTGTAAATGACAATTGAATGACGAAGGAAAGAATTTCTGATTTATTTATTGTTCAATGGATTAACGAAGTACAATTGATTTTTTATGAAATATGAAAGGCTCTTTTGAATATGAAACATATTATGAACATGAAACGTATTGTTGAATGCAAATTATCCATTATTCCTTTGTTAGAATTGAACTGAAAATCGCTTTGACAAAGATAGTATTTGACAGTATTTTCCTAAAAAGTCACGTTTGAATTCTATATTATTATATGAGAACTTGAGAAGAATGATTGTAGTTGAATTATCACTTGGACATGGGAGTAAGAGTACCTGATGTGGCCTGGCTTAAAACCCAGGGTAGATATTGGGAAATATGTGCTCACTTTGAACGAAGTCTTTTAATTATTTTTTTAAACTTTAATTGTACATAGTCTTTGTGAGAACATCATCGAAGAAGAAACTGTGACATCTATTTGGTGGAGATATCCATCAAACACATCATTTCTGAAACCATGAAATTATGTTGATTCCATTTTCGGATTTAGCATAACTAACTACTGTTATGGTTTATTACAGTTTAATGCACCTTATTGAATCGGGTTATGGAGCAATGGGAAAAGCTCCTAATAGGACACCCCAATCCGGGTTATACCTGATTGCCAAAAAGGAGTTTTTTGAGGTAATTCTGAACTTTGCTCCTGATATTCTCTATGTACATAGGGCCCAATGTGCCTTATATACTTCTCAATCCTTGGTCCAATGTGCCAGGGCTTGGATATTGGGTCTAATGCACCTAATATTTAATAAAATATATTTCTAAGAGATGATACTCATAAGCTACTGGACATACATTGCCTAGGTGCTGATATATTGAAATAGATAAAATATCTATTTTCTTCTGGGTAAGGAAGTAGGACCCCAACTTTTATGGGGGGTCCTACCTCCTATAAAACGTTGGGTCCTGCATCCTGAGGGAGGGATGTGGGAGAAGAAGAAGAAGAAGAAGAAGAAGAAGAAGAAGAAGAAGAAGAAGAAGAAGAAGAAGAAGAAGAAGAAGAAGAAGAAGAAGAATAAAAATGTGGAAAGCTTGAATAACATGAAAAACGTAGAAGTTGTGAAAAACACAATAGAAATTGATAAGCTAAGATTATTTTGCAAGATAGAATAAACATTATGGAACATTGAAATAAGGTTAGAGCAATGGTATGGAATATGGTTAATGGGTATTAACATATGAAAAAAGGAAATTTTATGGAAGATATGGCATGTGATAGTTATCTACAAGTCTTGGGACTTGGGCATTTAAACCTTGCTGGCACCTTGGGACCAACATACATATACATATAGTTGATATTTGGAAAATACAATAATAACCCTTCTGGTTATATGGCATTATGTGCATGTGCAGGACTATAATAAGTGGTGCTTTATTATTTTCGGTCTCTCAATTTGGCATGTGTGCCATTCAAAGTATTAAAGGTGTGGTTCTAACCTTCAAACATTAAATATGATTTATGGAGGTTGGTGGCATTGGGCATAGCGATGGCCACCCATATTTATGATCTTAGGTGTGCTCTAGCTAAGGTTTGAATATGCCAAAATATGGTGACAAATTACGTAAGGGTTTTGATAAAGGTTCAAAGCTATATACTTTCTGGTCAAATGCTAGGTTTAAACTTTATGGCATAATACATAGTTAGGGTTTAGCATTTTGGTTACGGATTGCTTCGTAGCCGATTTTACATGCCCAAGTTCCTCTAGCGCCTTCTAGCTGTTTGGGTTTGAATACAGTGGTAATGAAAACCATTATCGACTTCCGTGATGCCTGAATGAATTGGAACTTGCATCTGCAAATGCAAATCTGATGATAGCTGCAAATATGATAATCAAGTGATGGCTTTGGTCTAAAAAAAGGGGCTGGTCCGGATTTGGAGCAGCCGAATGCCTTATTCTATGCCGAAAGCCCTATCTTATGTGGCCCATGGCTCTGCAGCAGTGATCTATGGCCCTTAATGCTTCTGATGCAGTCTATGGCCGATAATGAAGCATACCAACATACACTCTTGGCTGGTAAGCTTTGTTACATGCGTAGTTGCTTAGTTGCATGACAAAGTTGTGGCATGAATATTTTAACAAAAATCTTATATGCCTGGCCGAAATACAGAATGAGCAAAAACAACATGCTGTTGCTGGGAGCGACACCATACAGGTTGGGTTTAAGCTTTTATATTCTAGAAGATATTATCTTGACAAAGGGATTTATGCCATAAAATGAATTATTGTATGTGGCATATTGTGGATGCAAATTAAATGCTTGTGGTCCTAGATGGATACACACTGCATTCTTCCTTGCATGCAGTGGTTGAGCTGTACAAAATATTGTAGAACGATTTCTAAACATAGAGTTAGAGTAGATTAAATACTGCTGTAACTAATGCTTTTGCCTTGCCGCTTTCCTTCTATCCCTTGAGCTTAGCCTGGGTCTTCAAGCGGCCTAATGAGATCAGACCTGCATTGTCTAATGAAGAATGGTATTGTAATATATCATTCCTTCATTATTGCTTTGATTTTGGCTCAAACTGGAGGTTGTTTTGGTGATAGATAAAATCTGAGTATGTTTCAGCTTACTCCAACCCAATAAGATGGTAAGACATTTATGGGTTTAGGATTAAGAAATCCAGCTGAATACTATAGGTGAAGGGCGATAAGCCAGAGTTTTCCACTGCTTACCTGACGCCCCGTGTGTAGTTACCATTATTATGCTAACTTATGCATTGTTTGGGTGCAGGTAACCGGAACACTCTCTCCTGGTTTTGTTTTCAGTTGGAACATGTGCACGGTGGTGGGTCACGAGAAGATAGGTGGCCAATATCAAGTGCACAACAGATAAGTTGGTGAGACCTGACTGATTTGGGGTTTTAACCATTGAAAAAAAAGTAAGGCCTAATTTTGGTCTAATGGGGTAAGGCATTGCAATACTCCATTTTAGAGTTTGAAATGATCCATTGATTCCCTTGGCGGATTTGCATAATTGCATAATGTGAAATAAAACTCTTATTGTAAATGACAATTGAATGACGAAGGAAAGAATTTCTGATTTATTTATTGTTCAATGGATTAACGAAGTACAATTGATTTTTTATGAAATATGAAAGGCTCTTTTGAATATGAAACATATTATGAACATGAAACGTATTGTTGAATGCAAATTATCCATTATTCCTTTGTTAGAATTGAACTGAAAATCGCTTGACAGTATAGTATTTGACAGTATTTTCCTAAAAAGTCACGTTTGAATTCTATATTATTATATGAGAACTTGAGAAGAATGATTGTAGTTGAATTATCACTTGGACATGGGAGTAAGAGTACCTGATGTGGCCTGGCTTAAAACCCAGGGTAGATATTGGGAAATATGTGCTCACTTTGAACGAAGTCTTTTAATTATTTTTTTAAACTTTAATTGTACATAGTCTTTGTGAGAACATCATCGAAGAAGAAACTGTGACATCTATTTGGTGGAGATATCCATCAAACACATCATTCGAAAACCATGAAATTATGTTGATTCCATTTTCGGATTTAGCATAACTAACTACTTTGTTATGGTTTATTACAGTTTAATGCACCTTATTGAATCAAGTTTATGGGGTTATGGAGCAATGGGAAAAGCTCCTAATAGGACACCCCAATCCAGGGTTATACCTGGATTGCCAAAAAGGAGTTTTTGAGGTAATTTGAACTTTGCTCTGATATTCTCTATGTACATAGGGCCCAATGTGCCTTATATACTTCTCAATCCTTGGTCCAATGTGCCAGGGCTTGGATATTGGGTCTAATGCACCTAATATTTAATAAAATATATTTCTAAGAGATGATACTCATAAGCTACTGGACATACATTGCCTAGGTGCTGATATATTGAAATAGATAAAATATCTATTTTCTTCTGGGTAAGGAAGTAGGACCCCACCTTTTATGGGGGGTCCTACCTCCTATAAAACGTTGGGTCCTGCATCCTGAGGGAGGGATGTGGGAGAAGAAGAAGAAGAAGAAGAAGAAGAAGAAGAAGAATAAAAATGTGGAAAGCTTGAATAACATGAAAAACGTAGAAGTTGTGAAAAACACAATAGAAATTGATAAGCTAAGATTATTTTGCGAGATAGAATAAACATTATGGAACATTGAAATAAGGTTAAAGCAATGGTATGGAATATGGTTAATGGGTATTAACATATGAAAAAAGGAAATTTTATGGAAGATATGGCATGTGATAGTTATCTACAAGTCTTGGGACTTGGGCATTTAAACCTTGCTGGCACCTTGGGACCAACATACATATACATATAGTTGATATTTGGAAAATACAATAATAACCCTTCTGGTTATATGGCATTATGTGCATGTGCAGGACTATAATAAGTGGTGCTTTATTATTTTCGGTCTCTCAATTTGGCATGTGTGCCATTCAAAGTATTAAAGGTGTGGTTCTAACCTTCAAACATTAAATATGATTTATGGAGGTTGGTGGCATTGGGCATAGCGATGGCCACCCATATTTATGATCTTAGGTGTGCTCTAGCTAAGGTTTGAATATGCCAAAATATGGTGACAAATTACGTAAGGGTTTTGATAAAGGTTCAAAGCTATATACTTTCTGGTCAAATGCTAGGTTTAAACTTTATGGCATAATACATAGTTAGGGTTTAGCATTTTGGTTACGGATTGCTTCGTAGCCGATTTTACATGCCCAAGTTCCTCTAGCGCCTTCTAGCTGTTTGGGTTTGAATACAGTGGTAATGAAAACCATTATCGACTTCCGTGATGCCTGAATGAATTAGAACTTGCATCTGCAAATGCAAATCTGATGATAGCTGCAAATATGATAATCAAGTGATGGCTTTGGTCCAAAAAAAAGGGGCTGGTCCGGATTTGGAGCAGCCGAATGCCTTATTCTATGCCGAAAGCCCTATCTTATGTGGCCCATGGCTCTGCAGCAGTGATCTATGGCCCTTAATGCTTCTGATGCAGTCTATGGCCGATAATGAAGCATACCAACATACACTCTTGGCTGGTAAGCTTTGTTACATGCGTAGTTGCTTAGTTGCATGACAAAGTTGTGGCATGAATATTTTAACAAAAATCTTATATGCCTGGCCGAAATACAGAATGAGCAAAAACAACATGCTGTTGCTGGGAGCGACACCATACAGGTTGGGTTTAAGCTTTTATATTCTAGAAGATATTATCTTGACAAAGGGATTTATGCCATAAAATGAATTATTGTATGTGGCATATTGTGGATGCAAATTAAATGCTTGTGGTCCTAGATGGATACACACTGCATTCTTCCTTGCATGCAGTGGTTGAGCTGTACAAAATATTGTAGAACGATTTCTAAACATAGAGTTAGAGTAGATTAAAACATCAGTTGTAACTAATGCTTTTGCCTTGCCGCTTTCCTTCTATCCCTTGAGCTTAGCCTGGGTCTTCAAGCGGCCTAATGAGATCAGACCTGCATTGTCTAATGAAGAATGGTATTGTAATATATCATTCCTTCATTATTGCTTTGATTTTGGCTCAAACTGGAGGTTGTTTTGTTGATAGATAAAAATAGAAAGTATGTTTCATTTTACTCCAACCCAATAAGATGGTAAGACATTTATGGGTTTAGGATTAAGAAAAATTGAATACTATAGGTGAAGGGCGATAAGCCGAAGTTTTCCATATAACAACGACGCCGTGTGTAGTTACCATTATTATGCTAACTTATGCATTGTTTGGGTGCAGGTAACCGTAACACTCTCTCCTGGTTTTGTTTTCAGTTGGAACATGTGCACGGTGGTGGGTCACGAAGAAGATAGGTGGCCAATATCAAGTGCACAATGATAAGTTGGTGAGACCTGACTGATTTGGGGTTTTAACCATTGAAAAAAGTAAGGCCTAAGCTGGTCTAATGGGGTAAGGCATTGCAATACTCCATTTTAGAGTTTGAAATGATCCATTGATTCCCTTGGCGGATTTGCATAATTGCATAATGTGAAATAAAACTCTTATTGTAAATGACAATTGAATGACGAAGGAAAGAATTTCTGATTTATTTATTGTTCAATGGATTAACGAAGTACAATTGATTTTTTATGAAATATGAAAGGCTCTTTTGAATATGAAACATATTATGAACATGAAACGTATTGTTGAATGCAAATTATCCATTATTCCTTTGTTAGAATTGAACTGAAAATCGCTTGACAGTATAGTATTTGACAAGATTTTCCTAAAAGTCACGTTTGAATTCTATATTATTATATGAGAACTTGAGAAGAATGATTGTAGTTGAATTATCACTTGGACATGGGAGTAAGAGTACCTGATGTGGCCTGGCTTAAAACCCAGGGTAGATATTGGGAAATATGTGCTCACTTTGAACGAAGTCTTTTAATTGTTTTTTTAAACTTTAATTGTACATAGTCTTTGTGAGAACATCATCGAAGAAGAAGAAGAAGAAGAAGAAGAAGAAGAAGAAGAAGAAGAAGAAGAAGAAGAAGAAGAAGAAGAAGAAGAAGAAGAAGAAGAAGAAGAAGAAGAAGAAGAAGAAGAAGAAGAAGAAGAAGAAGAAGAAGAAGAAGAAGAAGAAGAAATATGTGAATTATGGGAGTTTGCAAATGGCTCATGGACTTGAAGGAATACTTTTTGCTAAAGATGTGTTAGGGGCATGGCTTTATGGAATAAGATTATATTTTAATATTTTGAAATGGTGCATACAATGGCGGATCTAAAAGGATAAAGATGCTCTATTTGACCTATGGGAAGTTGGTATTTTATGTCTACACATTGTATTATCTTACTTATGGGGTACGTATACTAGTAATAATGACACCATGGACCAATGCACTTATGATGGAAAGGCTAAAAGCTATGGGTACCATTGTGTAAGATATGGAATTAATTATGGTAATTATTACCATGGTCTTGGGTGGAGCATCATGGGGAAGATAAATCTTGGGTATTCAATATTAATTGTTGGGTGCATCATTATGAGACTTAAAGTCCAAGCAAATGGCTTGGAGAATAGCCGATTGCTTTATATGTAGACCATAGAAATAGATATTCCATGTAGGGTTTCTTTAAGCACTAAATGCTTTGCCCTAAAAATGTGGCCGAAAGCATGCTCTATTTTCCAGACCAAATGTCGAAGCTCTTTTGTTAGTGCGCTTGGGAGTTACGTCCGCCGGCCTAGCTAGTAAGGGCGCCGGATTATGGTCAAGGCTGGTGCAGGTGAGCCGCTGGCATTCAAGGCATATTTGGTGGGAAAATCTATCCGAATATGTGCTTGCATACGTGGCAGTTCTATTTATACAGAAGGGCGATTATTCTAAAATGCCCGCCTGACGATTTTCGTAAGCGCTGGTGCTGAGCATAGAAAAACTGTTTGAAGATCATGCCTAAAGGTGTCTATGCAAAAGGGTGGGAAAGAAGAGCAAAGCTCAAGAGGCGGCAACGGACCTCCACGAAAATTTGGGAAGGCCAACTTTGGAAAGAAGATTAACAACAAGACGGTGCAGCAAAAAGGTGGCCTGGAGGCGCTAACAAACAGGTTTTTATATGGATTTGTCATAAGTCTGTTGATTCTGAGAGGTTAAATAGACTGTTGGAACAATAAAATATGGGTTCTAGTCATGATAAGTAGAACAAAATATGATGGGATCGGCTTAGTTTAGCATAATACATGTCTCTATTTGGGAAGAATACATGCTGTTAGAAACAAGATATGATAAATAAATATAGATTATGATCATGGTGTGTATATTTCTATTGTTCTTTAGAGGATTTAACTACGAATGTTCATATGGAAGGGTACGGATGCTAGGATGCACAGAAAATAAGAACAAATGTAAGAAGATATGGACACTTTAGTGGTATGAAGGCTGGGCGCTGTTGTCTTCTAGCATGCTTGAAAGTTAGAATAGCATATAAGTAGCCTCATAGAGTTAGCAAGGGCGCTGTTGTCTTTTAGCAGGCTTGAAGGTTAGAATAGCATATAGGTTGCCTCCTTGAGATAGCATCTTGCTGTTTAAAAATCGCCAGACTATTGGGATTGCATCTTGCTGGTAAAAAAGTGATAGGCTAGATATATCAATAGCAGTCTGTAGTAGATGCCTAGCTGGCCGGATGAATACATGCTTAGTTCTGGATTGATGGGCATGCATAGCTGTGCTGGCTTACGCTTTAGAGATCAATATCTTTAGTTTATGCTTATTTATTGTGATGCCAAGGATTGTCTACAAAAGTGGTTATTTTAAAGAAAGATGGCAGATATGGCTCTACCAATTTGAGGCCTTGCTGGTATACTGACAGATATCCACTACAAGGATTTATGTGGACGGAGTTCTTAGCTATTGATGCATAGTCCTCTGATTACAACAGGGCTTAATGGCAGCCGCTTATGATAGATGTTTGGGATCATGTTCCTTGCTGATTAATGCCTTTTTTACCATCGATAGCTTATATACCTTGTTATTAAGCTTTAACAAATAGGTGAAGGGCGAAGAGCCGTGTAGTTTAAAAGCTTACCTGACGTCCCTTGCACTGTTACCATGTATTTGCTAACTAGTGTAATGTTTGGATGCAGGTAACCTGAACTACACCTCCTAGGAGTTGAAGTACGTTGGTTCGTTTCATGTCTCACTGATTGGAGCAGAAATAGAGCTCCAGAAATATAATTGGTGAGATCATTTCAGTAAAGGATTCAAGCAAAGTCTGCTGTACAGATAAGAGGAGTTGTAAAACACTTTGAATTTTCTTAAAAATATATAGTTTGGCTGGGATTATGGAATCGGACTCAAGTTTAACTAAGATGAAGATCTCTGACTTTTTGAAACAGATATGATTAATGTAGATAGTAGGCATAATAATATGATAATGGGCTAAAAGGATGGATAAAAAACTGAAATTAAGGCACTTATGTTGATAACCAGAAATAATAGAAATAATATGACTATACATAGACTAGATAGGTGAAATTAAGATTGAAAGTTACGTATACATGCTTACTAATGAAAATGATGGTAATTGTATGGTTTGAATATGCTTAATCAAATGAATGGGTATAAGAACAAGGAGAAAATATCCGCATGTAGATATCTTAGGTGGAATGGATACTTGATGAAATGGTGAAAACAAGGTTGCAATAAGATCCTGGACTTGATAATGCAGGTATGATTTGGCTGTTCATATAAATATAGGACAGAAATGTGAGGTTGTGGCCTGGGTTAAAATCCAGGGCAGATATGTGTGTCGTGTCTTTGCCTTGTTTGAAAGCTGTTAATGTAAATTTGTTTACATAATATAGTGAGTAATATAGGTGAAGATAAATCGAAGAAGAAATTGGGATTTTCGCTATTGGATATTTCCAAAGAAACACATTCACATTTCAGTCCTTTTCTGCTTGTATTTTTTGCTATTTTAAGAAGGTACTTATAGTACGGTAAGGTAGTACTCTAAGAATTGGTTAAAATATAGGTTGGATTTTAATGGATACGGGGATTAACAGAGCTTATATGTTGACATTTTCAGAATAAAGTGGGTTGGATAAATCAGTTGATGAACTTGGGATACGGAAGATTGGGTAATGCACCAAACTTGGCAAAGATCAGATCTATTATCTATATGATCCCAAATAATGAAATTCATGAAGCTATTCTGGGACTGCATAGTACACTATGTGATTTCTGCTTGCTTGAGCTTTCTGGCAAACGCAATGTCACTTCAGTCCATTTTTGATGTCCATTCTTTGTTTCCATTGTATGGCTAATTTGTTTGATTCATGAGGATAGCTCGTTCCACAATGCTATTATACTGAAAGGCAGATACTGGTCCATTGTGCCAGTTTCTAAGTATTAGGTCCACTGCACCTTCTACTCTGTGCCAAAATTTGGATATTGGTGCACACTTGAAAACAAGGAAGCAAATAAGGGATTTGATTGCATAAATAAGAGAGAAAATTTCTCGTGTAGGATTGTAGGACCCTTCTTTTCATAGGAGGGGTCCTACATCCTTGTCCTGTGAAAAGCTGGATCCTATGACCCGAGGGAGGGTTGTGGGAGGAGAAGAAGAAGAAGAAGAAGAAGAAATATGTGAATTATGGGAGTTTGCAAATGGCTCATGGACTTGAAGGAATACTTTTTGCTAAAGATGTGTTAGGGGCATGGCTTTATGGAATAAGATTATATTTTAATATTTTGAAATGGTGCATACAATGGCGGATCTAAAAGGATAAAGATGCTCTATTTGACCTATGGGAAGTTGGTATTTTATGTCTACACATTGTATTATCTTACTTATGGGGTACGTATACTAGTAATAATGACACCATGGACCAATGCACTTATGATGGAAAGGCTAAAAGCTATGGGTACCATTGTGTAAGATATGGAATTAATTATGGTAATTATTACCATGGTCTTGGGTGGAGCATCATGGGGAAGATAAATCTTGGGTATTCAATATTAATTGTTGGGTGCATCATTATGAGACTTAAAGTCCAAGCAAATGGCTTGGAGAATAGCCGATTGCTTTATATGTAGACCATAGAAATAGATATTCCATGTAGGGTTTCTTTAAGCACTAAATGCTTTGCCCTAAAAATGTGGCCGAAAGCATGCTCTATTTTCCAGACCAAATGTCGAAGCTCTTTTGTTAGTGCGCTTGGGAGTTACGTCCGCCGGCCTAGCTAGTAAGGGCGCCGGATTATGGTCAAGGCTGGTGCAGGTGAGCCGCTGGCATTCAAGGCATATTTGGTGGGAAAATCTATCCGGAATATGTGCTTGCATACGTGGCAGTTCTATTTATACAGAAGGGCGATTATTCTAAAATGCCCGCTCTGATTATTTCGTAAGCGCTGGTGCTGAGCATAGAAAAACTGTTTGAAGATCATGCCTAAAGGTGTCTATGCTAAAGGGCCGGGAAAGAAGAGCAAAGCTCAAGAGGCGGGCAACGGACCTCCACGAAAATTTGGGAAGGCCAACTTTGGAAAGAAGATTAACAACAGTACGGTGCAGCAAGCAGGGCCTGGAGGCGCTAACAAACAGGTTTTTATATGGATTTGTCATAAGTCTGTTGATTCTGAGAGGTTAAATAGACTGTTGGAACAATAAAATATGGGTTCTAGTCATGATAAGTAGAACAAAATATGATGGGATCGGCTTAGTTTAGCATAATACATGTCTCTATTTGGGAAGAATACATGCTGTTAGAAACAAGATATGATAAATAAATATAGATTATGATCATGGTGTGTATATTTCTATTGTTCTTTAGAGGATTTAACTACGAATGTTCATATGGAAGGGTACGGATGCTAGGATGCACAGAAAATAAGAACAAATGTAAGAAGATATGGACACTTTAGTGGTATGAAGGCTGGGCGCTGTTGTCTTCTAGCATGCTTGAAAGTTAGAATAGCATATAAGTAGCCTCATAGAGTTAGCAAGGGCGCTGTTGTCTTTTAGCAGGCTTGAAGGTTAGAATAGCATATAGGTTGCCTCCTTGAGATAGCATCTTGCTGTTTAAAAATCGCCAGACTATTGGGATTGCATCTTGCTGGTAAAAAAGTGATAGGCTAGATATATCAATAGCGATCGTAGTAGATGCCTAGCTGGCCGGATGAATACATGCTTAGTTCTGGATTGATGGGCATGCATAGCTGTGCTGGCTTACGCTTTAGAGATCAATATCTTTAGTTTATGCTTATTTATTGTGATGCCAAGGATTGTCTACAAAAGTGGTTATTTTAAAGAAAGATGGCAGATATGGCTCTACCAATTTGAGGCCTTGCTGGTATACTGACAGATATCCACTACAAGGATTTATGTGGACGGAGTTCTTAGCTATTGATGCATAGTCCTCTGATTACAACAGGGCTTAATGGCAGCCGCTTATGATAGATGTTTGGGATCATGTTCCTTGCTGATTAATGCCTTTTTTTACTACTGATAGCTTATATACCTTGTTATTAAGCTTTAACAAATAGGTGAAGGGCGAAGAGCCGTGTAGTTTAAAAGCTTACCTGACGTCCCTTGCACTGTTACCATGTATTTGCTAACTAGTGTAATGTTTGGATGCAGGTAACCTGAACTACACCTCCTAGGAGTTGAAGTACGTTGGTTCGTTTCATGTCTCACTGATTGGAGCAGAAATAGAGCTCCAGAAATATAATTGGTGAGATCATTTCAGTAAAGGATTCAAGCAAAGTCTGCTGTACAGATAAGAGGAGTTGTAAAACACTTTGAATTTTCTTAAAAATATATAGTTTGGCTGGGATTATGGAATCGGACTCAAGTTTAACTAAGATGAAGATCTCTGACTTTTTGAAACAGATATGATTAATGTAGATAGTAGGCATAATAATATGATAATGGGCTAAAAGGATGGATAAAAAACTGAAATTAAGGCACTTATGTTGATAACCAGAAATAATAGAAATAATATGACTATACATAGACTAGAAAGGTGAAATTAAGATTGAAAGTTACGTATACATGCTTACTAATGAAAATGATGGTAATTGTATGGTTTGAATATGCTTAATCAAATGAATGGGTATAAGAACAAGGAGAAAATATCCGCATGTAGATATCTTAGGTGGAATGGATACTTGATGAAATGGTGAAAACAAGGTTGCAATAAGATCCTGGACTTGATAATGCAGGTATGATTTGGCTGTTCATATAAATATAGGACGTAAATGTGAGGTTGTGGCCTGGGTTAAAATCCGTGGCAGATATGTGTGTCGTGTCTTTGCCTTGTTTGAAAGTGTTAATGTAAATTTGTTTACATAATATAGTGAGTAATATAGGTGAAGATAAATCGAAGAAGAAATTGGGATTTACGCTTGCTTCGGATATTTCCAAAGAAACACATTCACATTTCGGTCCTTTTTCGCTTGTATTTTTGCTATTTTAAGAAGGTACTTATAGTACGGTAAGGTAGTACTCTAAGAATTGGTTAAAATATAGGTTGGATTTTAATGGATACGGGGATTAACAGAGCTTATATGTTGACATTTTGAGAATAAAGTGGGTTGGATAAATCGGTTGATGAACTTGGGATACGGAAGATTGGGTAATGCACCAAACTTGGCAAGACAGTCTATTATCTATATGATCCCAAATAATGAAATTCATGAAGCTATTCTGGGACTGCATAGTACACTATGTGATTTACGCTTGCTTGAGCTTTTCGGCAAACGCAATGTCACTTCAAATCCATTTTTGATGTCCATTCTTTGTTTCCATTGTATGGCTAATTTGTTTGATTCATGAGGATAGCTCGTTCCACAATGCTATTATAATTGAAAAGGCGAATCTTGGTCCATTGTGCCAGTTTCTAAGTATTAGGTCCACTGCACCTTCTACTCTGTGCCAAAATTTGGATATTGGTGCACACTTGAAAACAAGGAAGCAAATAAGGGATTTGATTGCATAAATAAGAGAAAATTTCTCGTGTAGGATTGTAGGACCCTTCTTTTCATAGGAGGGGTCCTACATCCTTGTCCTGTGAAAAGCTGGATCCTATGACCCGAGGGAGGGTTGTGGGAGGAGAAGAAGAAGAAGAAGAAGAAGAAATATGTGAATTATGGGAGTTTGCAAATGGCTCATGGACTTGAAGGAATACTTTTTGCTAAAGATGTGTTAGGGGCATGGCTTTATGGAATAAGATTATATTTTAATATTTTGAAATGGTGCATACAATGGCGGATCTAAAAGGATAAAGATGCTCTATTTGACCTATGGGAAGTTGGTATTTTATGTCTACACATTGTATTATCTTACTTATGGGGGTACGTATACTAGTAATAATGACACCATGGACCAATGCACTTATGATGGAAAGGCTAAAAGCTATGGGTACCATTGTGTAAGATATGGAATTAATTATGGTAATTATTACCATGGTCTTGGGTGGAGCATCATGGGGAAGATAAATCTTGGGTATTCAATATTAATTGTTGGGTGCATCATTATGAGACTTAAAGTCCAAGCAAATGGCTTGGAGAATAGCCGATTGCTTTATATGTAGACCATAGAAATAGATATTCCATGTAGGGTTTCTTTAAGCACTAAATGCTTTGCCCCTAAAAATGTGGCCGAAAGCATGCTCTATTTTCCAGACCAAATGTCGAAGCTCTTTTTTGTTAGTGCGCTTGGGAGTTACGTCCGCCGGCCTAGCTAGTAAGGGCGCCGGATTATGGTCAAGGCTGGTGCAGGTGAGCCGCTGGCATTCAAGGCATATTTGGTGGGAAAATCTATCCGGAATATGTGCTTGCATACGTGGCAGTTCTATTTATACAGAAGGGCGATTATTCTAAAATGCCCGCTCTCGATTATTTCGTAAGCGCTGGTGCTGAGCATAGAAAAACTGTTTGAAGATCATGCCTAAAGGTGTCTATGCTAAAGGGTCGGGAAAAGAAGAGCAAAGCTCAAGAGGCGAACAACAACGGACCTCCACTAAAATTTGGGAAGGCCAACTTTGGAAAGAAGATTAACAACATGCGGTGCAGCAAAGCGAGGGCACGAGGCGCTAACAAACAGGTGTTTTTATATGGATTTGTCATAAAGTCTGTTGATTCCGAGAGGTTAAATAGACTGTTGGAACAATAAAATATGGGTTCTAGTCATGATAAGTAGAACAAAATATGATGGGATCGGCTTAGTTTAGCATAATACATGTCTCTATTTGGGAAGAATACATGCTGTTAGAAACAAGATATGATAAATAAATATAGATTATGATCATGGTGTGTATATTTCTATTGTTCTTTAGAGGATTTAACTACGAATGTTCATATGGAAGGGAATACGGATGCTAGGATGCCTGAGAAAATAAGAACAAATGTAAGAAGATATGGACACTTTAGTGGTATGAAGGCTGGTATTTGTTGTCTTCTAGCATGCTTGAAAGTTAGAATAGCATATAAGTAGCCTCATAGAGTTAGCAAAGGTATTTGTTGTCTTTTAGCGAGGCTTGAAGGTTAGAATAGCATATAGGTTGCCTCCTTGAGATAGCATCTTCTTTGTTTAAAAATCGCCAGACTATTGGGATTGCATCTTCTTTGGTAAAAAGTGATAGGCTAGATATATCAATAGCGATCTCGTAGTAGATGCCTAGCTGGCGGATGAATACATGCTTAGTTTCGGATTGATGGGCATGCATAATTTGTGTCGGGGCTTACGCTTTAGAGATCAATATCTTTAGTTTATGCTTATTTATTGTGATGCCAAGGATTGTCTACAAAAGTGGTTATTTTAAAGAAAGATGGCGGATATGGCTCTACCAATTTGAGGCCTTTGGTATCTTGTGACAGATATCCACTACAAGGATTTATGTGGACGGAGTTCTTAGCTATTGATGCATAGTCCTCTGATTACAACAGGGCTTAATGGCAGCCGCTTATGATAGATGTTTGGGATCATGTTCCTTGCTGATTAATGCCTTTTTTTACTACTGATAGCTTATATACCTTGTTATTAAGCTTTAACAAATAGGTGAAGGGCTTAAGAGTGTAGTTTAAAAGCTTACGGCGTCCCTTGCACCTTTGTTACCATGTATTTGCTAACTAGTGTAATGTTTGGATGCGGTAACTGAACTACACCTCCTAGGAGTTGAAGTACGTTGGTTCGTTTCATGTCTCACTGATTGGAGCAGAAATAGAGCTCCAGAAATATAATTGGTGAGATCATTTCAGTAAAGGATTCAAGCAAAGTCTGCTGTACAGATAAGAGGAGTTGTAAAACACTTTGAATTTTCTTAAAAAATATATAGTTTAATTTGGGATTATGGAATCGGACTCAAGTTTAACTAAGATGAAGATCTCGACTTTTTGAAACAGATATGATTAATGTAGATAGTAGGCATAATAATATGATAATGGGCTAAAAGGATGGATAAAAAACTGAAATTAAGGCACTTATGTTGATAACCAGAAATAATAGAAATAATATGACTATACATAGACTAGAAAGGTGAAATTAAGATTGAAAGTTACGTATACATGCTTACTAATGAAAATGATGGTAATTGTATGGTTTGAATATGCTTAATCAAATGAATGGGTATAAGAACAAGGAGAAAATATCCGCATGTAGATATCTTAGGTGGAATGGATACTTGATGAAATGGTGAAAACAAGGTTGCAATAAGATCCTGGACTTGATAATGCAGGTATGATTTGGCTGTTCATATAAATATAGGACAGAAATGTGAGGTTGTGGCCTGGGTTAAAATCCAGGGCAGATATGTGTGTCGTGTCTTTGCCTTGTTTGAAAGCTGTTAATGTAAATTTGTTTACATAATATAGTGAGTAATATAGGTGAAGATAAATCGAAGAAGAAGAAGAAGAAGAAGAAGAAGAAGAAGAAGAAGAAGAAGAAGAAGAAGAAGAAGAAGAAGAAGAAGAAGAAGAAGAAGAAGAAGAAGAAGAAGAAGAAGAAGAAGAAGAAGAAGAAGAAGAAGAAGAAGAAGAAGAAGAAGAAGAAGAAGAAGAAGAAGAAGAAGAAGAAGAAGAGATTTTAACGTCACGCCACAAGGCAGCATCCTATCGGACATGTGACACTTTACAACACACCCAGATGGGTCCTGCCCCCACCACTTTACATTGCAAGGACAAGATGAGCAAATCAAAGAGAATAGAAATCAAGGAGAGAGGGAAGGCTTCCAAAGAATGGTAAGGGACAAGAATTTAATGAAGAAGAAGGAAGAGTAATCAGAACACAAGAAAGCAATTGAAATTAGAACATTATCCCTAGGGATTATTTGAATTGTCTTGAGCAATTCGGGGATGTTTATCGTATCCCCCATTCTTATTCTCTATCTTCCTTTGTTTCCATTCTTGAAAATGACGAGAGCCAAATTGAGACTTCTTAGTCTCATAATCCCCTAGTTCTTCCTTAGGGAAACTTGCCAATATCTTTACCAAGGATATTACTAGCTCAATGTCCATAGGAGCTACTTGTCTAAGTGCTTTAAGAATGCGGTCCTTAAGACCGTCCTCAAAATAGCTTACTTGCATGCTGGCTGGCATCTCTTTTTTCCTTGCAAAAATTCCCTTTAGGGTGTTAATATATTGTTGCAAGTTATCAATTTTCCTAATGCTCTTGCATTGAATCAATGCATAGTGCTCATCATGATGCGGGGCATACCCTTGCTTAAAGAATTTACAAAACTTCACCCAAGAATTGATTTCTATGCCTCTTCCCATAAGCAGGCCCCACCAAGAAGCAGCCTCTCCCCTGAGTTGCAATGTAGCATGCAACACCTTGGCTGCATCTCCCTTTTTGGTGGCATGAAAATATTTTTCTAGCCAGTTAAGCCATTGAATGGCTTGCTCTGTAGTCTCAGATCCTGTGAATTTGGAATGGTCCCTTTTTTTCAACCCCTAACCTCTTCCATTGATAGAGTTTCTTGAACTCTAGCTTCCTAAATTAGGTTAGATGGAGATAGAACTGCAGACCTAGCTCCCCGAGCTTGGCTAATTTGGCCCAAATTCCAAACTTCCTGAGCCTGATTATTTTGGCCTTCTTGCATACCATTAACATTGGCATCCCCTGGGCTCCTTGTTAATAGTTGCTTGATAGTGTCAAATAGTCTTCTTTCTCTTTCAGTAGCATCTTTAGCTTGCTTAGCTAACTGAAGTTGTGATTCGCTGAGCAGTTTCTCGGTGTGTATTTGCTCAATTCTTGTCTCCGCAACCTGTCACATTAAGTCTCTGATGCTTCCTTTTGCATAGTCTAACTCTCCCTAAAAGTTAAATGGATCAGAATCAATGGTATTGTCAGGAGAATGGGATTTTTAAAAAGGTTTTACAGGTTCTTCCACTATCTCCTCTCTATCTTGATGGTCTTCCTATCCCCATCAATATGCTCTTGTCAGAACTTCGATGAGAATTCATCCAATTCCTGCACCTTCTCTTCAGTAGGAACCAATTTATCCAAATCAATGTTTTCCCCTTCTTTGGGGATCAAAGATGTTAATCCCATCAAAGGATCAACTGCCATATCAATATCTCTTTTCATGCCCGCCTCGCACTTAGGCTCTGATACCAATGCAACGGTTCTTGGTTTTGCCACTGCCAACAACCACATCCAACATTGTACCACCTCGTCCTGGGAGTCCTTGACCCCCCCTCCACTAGTGCAAAACAATCCCCGATTCTTCAGGGATTGCTCTTAGATGATCAAACGAATATCAAAGATGGATTACAGTAAAGTTCTTCCTGTAGAACAAAAGGCCATTTTTAAATACTGCACCAAATCTTTTAAAACCTCCTTCATTGGAAAGCCAAGGGCCGGAACCCAAGTTTGGCCCCTGGCAGCATCTGAATCGCTTTACTTCCTCCAGGGCAATCGGGAGGAGCTGAGCAGCCATAGTCTTCACACTACCCTCTCCTTCGACTTTTCTTGGTTCCTTTGATCCCATGGGACCATGCCATGTCATTACTTTTAAAGTGATTATTTAACTTAGTTAACTTACTAAATTTATTAAACGTGTCTATAACAAATTGCTCATTTTGAAATGCAACATATTTCCATCTAGCACCTCCTTGCTGCCTGTGCAAAAAAACAGATTTTATAAGCAATTAACCTGCTAGTAAACTATAGTATATGATTCCTGGTGAGTAAATTTAAATCGAAGGATAACACGAGGCAAATATTTTACAAGCACATTCTTTTCTTATTAGGAAAAAGTATCAATTTCTGCATTCCACAATGCAAAAGATTAATGGAAAACATTTCTATTGATGCAAAGCCAGATTCTTCAAGTAAATTCCATGTTAAACTTATTAATTTCAAAGATCAAGTAAATGTACATCCTAGAATTCAGATTTAGGGAGTTTTTAAGGCAAATCAAATGAAGAATTCTTAAATTCTTACCAGTTGCCATTGTGGGTGCCATCATATGCTATTTTCAACTGCTAACAAAAAGAGGAAGACAAATGTAGAGGAACCATATCTGCAGAAAACAAACAATTATATGGTAAAATTAATAGTTGTGAGTCATTAAATTATTATATACAAAAGCAGAATATTAGAAGCAAAATCTTTATAAATGTAAAGCGTCATACCTTGTCAAATCTTGTATTTCGAAGATTCTTTTCGCCAACCATTTTTTTAAATATAGCACTTCGAATCACCTGCCTTTCTCTTGTAAGTTATTCATGATTCCGTTCAACCAAATGAGGTGGCACATCTTCCAACAGTCTTGGGTCATTCAAAGACAATCCAAGCTTCATCATCCAACGAAAGTTGTATACAAGCAACAATGAGCCTACTTGTCCCTCTTTCTGACATCTTAAATTGTCCAAAATCTGAAATTTCCCTTCAAGATTCCAAATGTATTCTCAATCACAACTCAGCCTTGCTTTATATGCCAATCAAAGTCAGTCATAATAGCATTTGTATGTTTATTGACGAAAATCACAGGATGAATATGCTCTACCACCAAGCACATAAGGTCGTCTATCAATTTCTCTCACACTCCTATTATCTTGTTGGAAGTTATCATATGGTAGCTTTAGTATCGTCAAGTTGTACTCAATCTTATGCTTGAGTTTTGTACAATGATAACTTTACAAAACGTGTAGAATCATGGACACCTCCTGGAAACAAGCAACATATTTCCATAAACATTTTGTCGGCATTGCACATGCCTTATAATAATGAGCTAAATTGTTTCTTGTTCTTGTAGATAGTAGTATCATACACTTTTCTTGGTTTGTATTTCAGTCTTATATAAGATCCATGAACAACTCCGCAACCATTAGGACCAGACAATTCTTCAAACTCGTGGATCACTCTTTGCATTCTACTTGGAACAACTAAGTAAGGGGAGATCAAGTCAACAAGCTTCTCAAATGAAGCATGTAGTCCACCTGGTAGAACTGAAGCCACTTGCTATCATGGACAATAGGATTAAAGTTCCAAGAATGTGTTTCAATTACCTCATATAATGTTAATTGCTGACGAAAGACCCAAAATTCTTTCCCTGCACTTGCCAAACTTTCTAAAACCCGATCCAAAATACACAATGATGCCAAAGCCATGAATCCCATTTCTGCTTTCACGTTTTTTATCTCTTCACTTTTTAGCTCCATTATATTCACTATGAAATTAAAAAAAAAGTGAAAAAGAAGTATAACATTGTTTTGAAGAATAGCCAGAACTACATCAACCAATTTTGCCATGCTAAAATACGTTCAGAGCATAATCCTGCAACATCCAACGTTCCTAAATAACAGACATATCCATACTTTCACATCCAACCTAAATTCATATGCTGGAAGCTTTACTTTATAATTGGAATAAGATAACAAGTGGAAGAAGAAGAGAATATCCTAAATTGATATCAAAATAGGGATTTGGTAATAATTGATCTCCTCCAGTCCTTATGTTTCCTTCCCATGTTTACTTTACAACTAAAAGAGACTAAAACTTGAAAACTTTAGGATTAATATAAATAGTATAAGCAGATTAATTCGTATGATATAAAGTTTAGATTTGCTCTAGCCTTTATGTTTCCTTCCTATGTTTACTTTATATCTAAAAGAAACTAAAACTTGAAAGCTTTAAATCTAAAATAAACTAGAACTTCAAATTCTTGATTCTTTAAGCTATGCAACAACGTCATATAACCTTGCAAACTCTAATCTGGAACTGATTCTTTAAACTATTCTATTCATTCCGAATCCATCCCTGGACTTCATCTGTGCATTCTAGCATACAACTCCAACATTCAGCTTTCTGTTAAGCTAGTTCGTCATGCCTTAATGGGGGTGTTAACGAAATTGTTAGGAATAGAATGGAATAAAAGAGAGTTTCTATCGTCCACAGAGACCAATCGGCCAAAAGTCACCTCTGTATTAAAGTGTCAGGGCCATTACCCCCTAAAAATTGGAAAAGGGGGAGGTTTGAAAAAGGGGGAGGGGGGTAAAAAAAAGTCACGTGGTCATGCCTACTATGCCCCCCAAGCATTAAAAAATTAGCCCGCCAAAAAAATTTCATCAATTTGCATTCCTGGATAAGAGGAGTGCTGCTGGTCAGGGGATAATGGATTTTTAAAGGGAAAAACTACACAATACCCTTATGTTTTGACAAGTTTCACGACATACCCCTGAGTTTTCATAAATTCTTGTAATGCCCTTGGTCAACGTATTTAGTATTTTGTATTATTGAAAATTGTACGAATGCCCTTAAGATGGACCTTAATTACTCAAATGCCCTTAAGATTCTACATAATTCACCAAAAACCCTTAAGATGAGAGATGATACAGTTTTTATCCTGATAATCTGATTAGGGTTCTTTCCAAATATGACCATCAAATCCGAGAGCCATGATCAGAATATTAGATAGTCTTACTATATGGGTTTTGGAGGAGGTGGATCCACATTCAGTGCTGGGACTATTGTGGTAGAACTTGGTTGATAGCATAATCGATGACAAAAACTAATTGTTGCTGCTGTTATTCGAAAAAACACATCTATTCAGAAAGGCTTTGTATGAAATACATAAAATATAAGGACATTTGATGACATATAAAATTCTCTACAGGGCCAGATACGTTGACCAAATTACAAAAACTCAGGGGTGTCGTGAAATTCGTCAAAACAAAAAGATATTTTGTAGTTTTTCCTGTTTAGCTATGTACACGTGGATCGAAAAGAAACGGAGATTCAAGATTAGGGTTCCTGTACTGTTTTTGAGGGTTTAAAGTCTGATTTTTGTATCGATTTGTGCAGCTGCAGCGGCGTTTCTTCATCGAATCTCTGTTTACAGCATCAACAATTTGTTCTACTGCCTAAAAATCGATTCCTTGCTTTGAACATGCCCTAAAATCTGTAATGATGCTTGATTCCGAGTTCTTGTTGTGAGGTTTGGGGTAGCCCCTACATACAGTGTAATCCGAACAGATACTAGCACTTGTGATTTTTTTTAACTTGATATTTTTACGCAGATCAGACCTGATAAATCTCTGACGTGGTATTTCATCTGGGGCTCAAGTTGGGCATCTGAAACCCCTGCCCAGGATGAAAAAACCTATTCTTGGTCGGCCGTGATTTCACCCTTATTTGCAGATGAGATTGTACCTATTCCATTCTCTGTTCGTATTTTTTGGGGCCTTGAAAAGAGGAACAAAATATTTTTACCCCGGTTATTGTGATTCCATCGCAAAAAATTCCATCCCGCGGAATCACCAGGCCGAGACCCCGTTATCCGTGCAGCCCCAGTTATCCGTGACATGGTCGCTTGTGTCATTTATACCTTCCGGCGGAATCACAACTTTGCTATTCCACCAGATAGAATCACCAATTTATGATTCTTCGAGATGGAATCACCGCTCATGTATTCTACTAGACGGAATCACAACCGTATTATTTATTCCGCGAGACGGAATCACAATCGTGTTATTCTGCCAGACGGAATCACCACCTTGCTATTCCGCCCGGATGGAATCATTTAACGCCCGATTCCGTGAGATGGAATCACCATCGTGTTATTCCGCCAGACGGAATCACAACCTCGCTATTCCACCAGACGGAATCACCTTGATATCCTGCCAGGTGGAATCACCATGGTGAAATACCCCCTGGCGGAATCACGTCCCGGTAAAATTACGCGGTGGAATCACCTCGTGAAATCTTGCGCCGAAAGTGGAATCACCAACAACTTGTAATTCTGCCAGATGGAATCACATACCGTGATATTCTAACCCGTGGAATCACCGCGTACTTAGATATTCTAACCCGTAGAATCACATACCCTAATATTCCTTCCCGTGGAATCACCATGGAATTTCAAATCGCTCCGGACCTATCTGTCTACAGGCCAGGCCACAGGGAGGAAAAATTACCATGGTTCAATCCAAAATTTTCATTTGATTCCATAGAAAATGGTTCGAGATAAATTTCCTTTGATTCCATAGAAACTGGTTCAGGATGGTTTAGCTAAGCATACATAACCCTGTTGCGGCAATAAGAAATGAAGGATGTTCTCTTTGGGCTGGAGGATTCGAACCTCCAGGCCAGATCGGCCTCACCAGAACCCTGGGACCAGAACCAGTTTTATGCTGCAAAATCCTGTTTAATCCCCTGTTCCATACTCTTCCCCTGCTGCCTCTCATAAACATAATAACAGGTTATTAGGTCTGTTAACAGCAGGACGTGTGTGTGTGTGTGCTAGGTTGCAGAGGTATTTTCGATTCCATCTCTCCTCGTTTCATCTTTCGTTTGCCTCAATCCCGTAGCTCTTCTTAATCACCTGTAAACTAAATAGCAACCGGTTGGAGTAAAAGGCAATGGCAAGAATTCGGATTAAAAACCTATGAACAGGCAACGCCCAATGCCTGCAGAGCCTTCAGCTTCCAATGCTTGCAAGATGGAATTCCAATAACCGGTTACTTAGGGCCAAAGAAGGGAAGAATCAATGTTATTCCCAAATTTATGGCAAATCCTGAAGCGACTTCGATGATCATTTGATGAATTTTGTGGGCGGAATCGGTAGAAGGAGGAGGAAAAAAAGGCCTCGGGCTGGTAATATTCGATTCAACCATCAGCAAATTTCTGGGCGCCATAGCTACGCCTCATCGTTCATTTTACGCTTCCGCCCAATCTGCTTTAAAATCATGTTCATGATCCAAAACATAAGTATAGAATCATCAGTATGAAGAAGTGGGAAGAAATGCGGGAACCCAAATGCGAAATCACAATTTCCTTATGACCTGCAAAGATTTGGGCATATGGCTTAAATGGGGATCAATCATAAAAGTGATGTGACCTTTGATCCGGTTCATAAATTTTTTGCCGGCCACAGAACTATGTCCCCCCGCCTCCGGCGGGGAACTACGCCCAAGTCCCGGCCATGAATCCGACCTCCGGATCTCCCACAACGACGCCATATCCGCCCCGCCCTTTGCCCCTCGCGGATCCACCCTTTACTCTGCTTCTTGGGACCGCAGCATCAAGATATGGCGCCTCTCCGACCTCAAATGCCTCCATTAATTCGATCGTTATCTGCCCTGCCGGATTCCTCTACACCGCCTCTGCCGATTCGCCCGTCAAGATCTGGAGCAAAGATGGCCGAACACACTTCTTGGTCCGGACCGGGACCGCAAGCATGGGCGACTCTATTTCCTTCCCAGTAGGATCCGCAAGCATTTAACTAAGATTGAAAACACTGTAGATTTAACTAAGATTGAAAACCCAGATGAATCCGCCTCGATCAGTAGAAAAAAGTAAAACAAGAACAAGAAAAGAAGGAAACCCCGGTGAACAAGCCGCCATAGCCAAAAAACCTCCCACAAGAACAAAAGAGGGTGAAAATTTTGAATTTTTAGTGAGATATTCCAGATGGTGATTTTGCGGCATGGAATAAAAGTGCGGTGATTCCGTCCCGCGGTATTTTGTGGAGGTGATTCCGCCGGAAGGTATAAAATGGACGGTCAGGATGCACCATTTAGATGGATGGCTGGGATCAATCAGAAGGTACACCTGACACTGTCAGGTACGGATAACGGGGCCTCCGGAACGGATCCCGTTCCCGAAGGGTCTGTGATTCTGCGGGATGGAATTTTTTGCGATGGAATCACAATAACCGGGGTAAAAATATTTTCACGCTTGAAAAGAAGACACCATACCCGTACACTTTATACCAGCTTCTGATACCCGTACAGTTTCTGATTTCTATTTATGGAGGTGGTTTTGCATATTCTTGGTATATCCTATTTCAGTGGTGGTGATCCACGGGAAGAGCTAATGCAAGGCAGAATATGAAGCCATCACTGCAAGTCGGTTTTCTTAGCTATAGCAGGGTAGGCAATTCGATGGAGGCCAAATCCTGCAGCTGGTTCTCCATCTGACTAACCCCAGATACTTATTTGGGTATACGAGCATGAAGATCAAACTAGTGGTGTCTGGTGAATCAGGTCGAACTGTAACTGCTTTCTATGTGAGTTTCTTTGCGCTATTATACACTTCTCCGTTCATACTCATGATAATATGTTCCTGCCCTTTGTCTTTATTTTTGGTTTTGGTTGTTGAACTGAGTTGTGCAAATTTGAAGATGTCTTCGAAGACCAACAACCATGATGAAGCAGATTTTGAGTTTCCTGCGGCAGCCATACGTTTTCCAACCATTGTACTTGCTAATGGTAAGGATAACTTGAGTGCCTAAGTTTTGCATGGCATGGATTACCAGTTGAATAGGTTTGGATCATGAATTTACAGAAAACCAGTTCAGTTAATTACTAATGGTTCATTTTCCTTTTTTACCATTAAGAGGATGGACGATCTGTGAATATGGAAGGTATGGAACAGGATGTAGAGCATGATGTATGTAGAAAGCTAATCCTAAAATTTTAGAAAATAGGCCTTAGTGGTAGGCCTTACAATGACAAGGAACAAGAAAAGAGTACCACGATGAAGAGGTGGAAAATAGACTGTTTTGTGTCAGTTTGTAGGATACCCTCCCGCAATAATACGAAATTAATTGTGCAAAACTTTTTATAGTGCCCACGTGGCATGGCACAAAAGTGAACAGAGTTGACATGGTCAGTGGCATGGCACAAAAGTGAACAGAGTTGACATGGTCAATGGTGACGTGCCCACGTGGCATGGCACAAAAGTGAACAGAGTTGACATGGTCAGTGGCATGGCACAAAAGTGAACAGAGTTGACATGGTCAATGGTGACGTGCCCACGTGGCATGGCACAAAAGTGAACAGAGTTGACATGGTCAATGGTGACAAACAAGATGTGGAATCTAATAATTAAACCTGCCACGCAAGCATCAGATCAGCTTTGTGCCACGATTGGGTGATACGTGGAAAGCAGACAGACCATTTCCTATTTCTTATGACTATATGAGGAGAGTTCTAAAACTGAGAGAAAAGTGCATCTGAAATTCAGTGTGTCCTAAAAAAGCAGTGAGATATTTTCATTAAGGATCATGGCTCATGAGGAAAAATGGAAAGGTCAGATACAGCGCAAAATACAAGCTCCAGTGGAGAAGGTATGGAAAATTGTGTCTGATTTTTCCAGCCTTGCAGAATGGATGTCAGGGGTAGACACATGCAGGATAATTGAGGGAGAAAATCCATGTGCGGGATGCGTGCGATACGTATCGGGCAGGGCAGTGAAGAGGGAAGATGGCAAAGAGGTATCATGGTCTACAGAGAAGCTGCTGGAATGGGATGGTGAGAAGTATAGAATGTCATATAGTGTGGAGGATGGGAACCTGGGAATTTCAGGGTATGAGGCCACTGTTAACCTGTCCAATGCTTCAGCTGGTTCAACCATGGTAACTTGGTCTTTCCAAATGGATCCCCTCCATGGTAGCTCCAAAACTACCGTCCTTCAATCCTTCACCGCCCTCCTCGCCAGAGCTGTCAAAGACCTTGAAGCTGCTGCAGCTTCCAACTAATCTCAACTTCCCACGTTCCTTTTTTTTTTCCTTTTTATATGTCCACTATAGTTACTAATTTATTCCTAGCCTATATATTGTCTCAAAATGATGAAACAACTCAGTCCTAGCAAGTTACTATTACTTGGTGGCTCTTACTTTTCATCGATACATGAGCGAATTATCACAATATTGAAGCATGCCTTGTGGTACCTTCAACGAGGGGAGCGGAGCCGAGCAAGGGCTTGCCCGTTTAAAAGCTCATCTCTCATTTTTGCATAATCAATACGGGTGAATAATCGATTGTGTGTATAGTAGTTAAGAAAACATGATGTTGGGAACTTTGAGGTATTCTTCAAACAAATGATACGTAGTAATCCTTCAAACAAATGTAGATCACTTGGAAAATGTTTATTATTAGCGTGTCAAGCTTCTATGAGTATGTTCACAATTGATTGTGAGTCCAATGCAAGCAAAGCTGCATAGAATGGTCAGATCTTCCTATAACAAAAAGAAAGCATCAAGAAAAACCAAAATCTGCAAATATGGAAGAAGGGCAAGCATGCAATCCAGCCAGTTAGCAAACTGGAAATAAATGCCATCGATCGCTCAAATAATCTGATACGCACTTACAGAGTAATTCTGAAGAATAAGTAGAGCAATCTTGAATAATAACAAAAGCCACAAATAGGAGTCTGGAGGTGAATGTGTTTGATTCCTGTGGTCCCATCCAGGGCCTCTATTTCCTACATAAGTTTGACCTGCATAAGGAAAGCAGAGAACAAATAATATATGAGGTTTAAAGCATCTTGTGAAGTCTAGTTGAGGTAATAGTTACTGCTATTGAGATCTGCAAATCAAATGCTTGAGAAGTTTCTTTGAAACCAAGCTCAGAGAAATAAAATAGCATTCCATGTTTGAAATAAAACTATGTGACTCCATACTTATGATGCTGAAGCCTCTAGGTTAAATGGAGAGTCATGAAAAATAATATTGGAAATACTTACAGCTTAAAAGTTGTGATTGAATTTAAAATGTCATATGATATCTTTCTCCATCCACCTGATCACATTAGAAAGCTTAGAAGATGAATAGGAAAGAGCATTTAGACTTGAAACCCACTACTGCATCAAAATGTTTGTTCCATATCTGCAAGCATAGTTGGAGGCAGCATATTGATTTAAAATCACTGGAATGATGAGTCCATGATGTAGAGACCAAATCGTCCAAATCAAAACCTTCTTAAACCCTTCCCAGATTGTCTACTAAAGAATCCCCTGACAGTCCGTCTAGTTGACAAAACAAAGCCTATACAGAGCCAAACCACAAATCATACTGAATCTCTAAACCCACGCTCTAGATGTCGGCGGAAATAAGCAACAACTGTGACAATAGATTCTCTGAAAAAGATCAATTTGCAACAGAAAGTAGAGATTGGGGTTATAAATCGATCACAAACTCCCAAATAGACCAATTGGAAAATCTTCAAGCCTTTTCTATGTATCTGAATCGTGGCACCTTGAATCCGACATGCATGCCGACATGGTTTTGTCAAGCCACAAATCCCTCCAGCCCGTTTAGTTTATATCCCCAAAAACCATCAAACCCCAAATCTTCCACAAAAAAAAAAATCTTTCCACAAATAGTCGCAAATTTTTCTCGGCTGCTAATACCCCCAATACCTTAGGGAAATTAGCTAAGAAAAAATCCAAAAAGGTTTTCCTCCAAACCGGAAAATCCAAATTTAAACAATAAATTATGTGCAATTACATAGACTATGAACTCTATATACCATTGTTTGAACATTATGCCCAGAACTTGGCATAGATAAAATTGAGCCAAAAGGACCTTACCATATGTAACAGTAATCTAAAATAGTTGTCTTACTAAATCACTTTGATTACGTAGACCATCAGTATTGCAGCTCATATTCCAATGAATAGACAGCTCCAAACCACTGTCCATGTCTTTTTTCGATATTCCACATCCTTCAAGCTAAAGCCAACTCTAACAACAAAATAAACACAATTGGAGGAGAGAACCTGTACTTGCAGCCAATCAATACACATTATCGTAAAAATGGTAAATCTGCAAGGGCCAAAAGGTACGTTGGGTCTCTCAGTTTATCACTTGATCATCGATTGTATCCTTTTGTCCTGAGAAAACTTTAACAAGAAAGATGTATGAAATTACAATTTGAAACTAATTTAGCATATGTTGCAAAAAATTAGCAATGAACCTTGAAGCCTATTTCAATAGTTCATATCAACTTGCCAAAAACTTACAATCAACGATATGCAGCCAAAAAGGGCAGAAAGCCCATCAACCATGTCTTTGAGCATAGCCATATCTATGCATCTGTATTTTGCTAAAACAAAGGTTATTGGCTTAATCCGAGAAGCACCACAAAATCTTAAATGCATCATATCGCTCCAGCCATTCTTAGAAACTAGTTTTTGGATCTTCTACATCCACAAGGAGGAAAAAACTCTGGCATCCATCCTTTTCTTGTATGTTTCACTTTGTATGCAAAGGAAAAGAACTCATTGATCTGACAAACCTGTTTTTGGCTAAGGCACAGACATTTAGTGGACTTTTCAGCTGCTACTAGCAGACCTGACCAGAACTTTTGGATCAGAAGTGGCCGGATCATCTAACTGCACCTTGTTTCCATCATAGAGCAAAGCCCTAGCATATAACCTAGACTCAAAAATCATATGCACTGCCTAATCAATGTGTCGGCAACTTGTTTTTCCCTTGCAAATTTATTGGATCATTTGTAAATGCGGCTACAATGCCATATCTTGTATTACAGACTGCATATAGACTGGACCGACATAAATCCTGTCGAATCTCTATCTAATCAGAAGATTGAGGCTTAGGGTTTGGCATACATATGTAGCATAATAACAGGGGGTTTTCTTTGTGTTTTTGTACGCTTTTCACAAAGGTTTTCCTAAGATTTCATGGCGTATTCGGATGGATGTACTAATGCGTACATCTAGAGCACACCATTTCTTAGTCGTTGATTTAGCTTTTTTTTTCCAATGGTCCAACATCCAAGGGCTCACAACAAAATCCCTCTTTTTATTTTAGGGGCTGAACATGCAAGCCTCGTGGATAGCATTTCAGGGCATTCTTGCAAAAAATTAATGTCTTTGTGATCAGAGTGGAAACAGATTTGGAGTGGAAGCGTTAGTGTTTTAGTGCAGAGGATGATGCGGCCGGATGCTTTGGTGATTTTGGCTTTTTTTGCAGGAGGGGCAGAGGGTTTTTTCTTCTCAGCCTTGGCAGGTTTGGCCGGAGCTGGAGCTTTAGCTTCCTTCGCGATGGCCGGAGCTAGTTTGGCGATGGCCGGAGCTGGTTGGTCTCCGTGGACGATAAAATCATATTCTATTCTATTCTATTCTATTCTATTCTATTCTATTCTATTCTATTCTTAGGGCTTTTTTTGGCCTTGGAAACCTTGGCAGCGGGCTTGGCCTTGACAGGCCGCTGGTTTTTTCTTCACGTCTTTTTTTGCCGCTGCAGAAACTGGCTTGGGCTTTGCTGCAGGCTTTGCAGCCTTGATCTTGGGCTTGGGCTTTGCATCTGCAGAAGGTACCTTGAAGGAATTTTTCACCTTTTTCAGCTTCCCATTCTTTGCCAAATTTCTCAACTACACAGTCAGAGTCTTCTTGAAATTCGCAGGCAATCCGGCACCATATTTCTCATCCAAATACTTCGCTATCGCATACTGGCTTGACCCAGATCTTTCTTTCAGCGAGTTATTGCTTCCATTATCATCTGCAGATACGGCGGATGAGAGGCAGCTGCTTTGGGAGCCTTGGGCTTCTTCTCTTTGGGAGCCTTAGGCTTCTTCTCCTTTGGATTTTTAGCCTTCTTTTCTTTGGCAGGCTTCTCAGATTTCTCTTCCTTAGTTTCCTCAGCAGGGGAATCATCAATGGGAACATCAGCACAGGGCAAGATCAAGCAGAAATTTGTCAGTTTTCATTCTGGAGGCTGGCCCATGTTCTGGATTATTTGCTCGACATTCAAGCTCTTCTTGCCATTCCCTATAGCGCAATACCGCCCCATATTGCGAACAGCGCCCGAAATGTAAGTCATTAAACCTATGCATCTGTGATTGCTTAAGCTTTTACTGTTTTGGCAGCTCTACAGAGAATGCCTTAGGGAGCCGAATACATTGGTAACAAGGTAGCTTCCTATTTCGTTTCCTCCATATTAGAGTAAGTTGACGCAGAGTTATTGCGTGGCAGAATGGGAACAGGAAACAACTGTACTACATTATCAGACATGAATTTAGAAAAAACCGATCCAGAGAAGATAAAGGCTCTAAAAGAAGCGTGAGTTGCTTTTTCTTGTTCTCAGGTTCTCATGCAATATGTTTTTCCCTGTTTCCTTTAGCCTTAATGATGCGGGTACTCCTGCAGTGCTGTGAGAGGTCTTCTCAATCATATGCTCCATGAAGCATGGTCTATGACAACAGGGCAAGAAGAATAAGCTTAACCATCGTGGATCTGGTTTTTTCTTTCTCGGTCTGTTCTAGAACTTAGTCTTCTGAACTGCGTCTTTTAGAGGTATGTGCAAAATATTCTCTGATTGCTAGTATCTACAGATTGATGGGAATATACACTGCCTTTCCAGGGGTTGCTTAAATAAAAGATTTCATAAAGCTTTGTAAGAGAAAAGGAAAACATTATCTCTAAGACAAGATACATTCGCCAATCTTGTACCATCTCATCTTAGAGATGTGAATTTTTTTTTTTTTTTTTGGAGAAAAGGAAGTTTTTATATTTTATATAATAAAAAGTACAGAGTACAATGTTTCAAACTTCACAGAGGATTACTACAGGAGTAACCTCAACCTCTTCATCCTCTATGAACTGAAACTTATTCAAATGAGTAACAGCAAAACAAAAGAAGTATAAGACAGCTAACAATGGTTAAAGAAACCTGATTCTCAAAATGTTGTGTCTGAGGTGCATAGTAGAGTACTGCATTGTCGGGGTCACAGATAGCCTAAAGCTAGCTAGGCTTAGTACAAGCCCAGCCGCCAGACTCCTCCCCTAAAAGCCTGGTGCAGGATATAAAAGCTCCTGTATAGCCCCCTAGCTCGGCAATCTCCACTAAAAGGGTCACCCTGTAAGGGAGTCTTCCACTTCCATTGTCCCATCAAGGAGCCCATACATCCTTGATAAATAAGCACATCCATCTTGTTGATCATGGCAACTACCACCAAATCTACCTATATACTACTTTTGAAGTAGCATAGAAGACCGGCTATACCACCAGCTGTCACTGCACATTTTACTCTTACCGAGATACAAAGAAGTGAAATAAAGAAACAAATCAGTGTAAGAAGAGCAGCCTGCCACTCTGCTCATAGAAGCTGCCACCGCTTCATGGATTCTGGTCTCTCAGCTTTACTCAAATAAATCACCTGTGAATTGCATCAAATAAAATGCTGCATTGTCGGGGTAGGCAATCCAATTGAAGCTGGCTAGACAAAAAATATGCCCAGCCGCCAGACTCCTCCCTCAAAAAGCCCGGTGCAAGATGTGTAATCTTCCTGCCTACATCATATCCCTAGCTCGGCTATTCTGATCTGTTCTTAATACACATTTTGTCTTTCCGCCAGCAAGAAAGGGTAAGAGTAAATCCAAGATACTTCACAGAACTGCAAGACTTTACCTCTTCAGATGAAGCTTACCCGTACTAAACCGGAACATGAGCCTGCTTCAGTTTGATCCAATTATTAGCCTGCATAAATCCCATCCATCCCAGGTCGACCCAGCCTCAAAGGAATCCTTCGAGAACTGCAAGGAAAGAGTGGGAAATGCAACCAAGACTGAGCCAAAGTTGAAGATCGCCTACAGACTACATCTCTGGAAAAATCTGGAGAAAACTTGTGATAATCAATCTTGCGGTTATAAAGCATCATGGCCTGGCATCCAACTCCAGATCTTTGCTTCATGCCTCGCTGCTAATCCGGAAGCAAGGTGAAGCGGCGGTAGCCTCACCTCCGCCACCGCTATCGATTTGTTTGCGCTTTTAAAATGCTTGTAATAATTATTAAGGTTTTGTGCACATAGGCCTCTTATGTGATTCCCATGCTATCTTATGCACTATCAGCCTTGAGCTGTTAACGCATGCTTGGAGTGAAAGTGGTGTCCAAAAGAACGACTATTACTTATAATGGCATTATATTGTTATACGGGCTTATAGGGATGGCTTAATGTTGGTAATCGGGTTGGGTTGCCTCTTTAATGGGGCCAAATAAGATGGACAAATGCATGTTCAGCACAGTGAAACCTATATAAATCCTGGTGGCTGAATCTTTGAGTCGGCAAATGAAACCTGTAGAAATCCAGTTATATGAGTCTTTGAGACCTGTAAACATTTCGATTTTGCTTAAAGATTCCTAGCACGCAAGCAACAAATAAAAGATGGAAAAAAGGAAGAATTTATATATATGGTGTTTGAACTTGTAATAGTGCTGAATGGATGTTTCTTCATTTCTCGATGTTAGTGGAAGATTTTCCCATTTTCTTTCTGCTTTAATTAGGGCCCGAAGGGCCCAAAATTTTCAAAGGTCTCTGCCACATAATGGAACAGATCATCAATCTAACGTTCCGTTTTCAAAGAAAAGCAAACAGGAACAATAAACTATGGGTTAAAAAAGTAAGTGACTTTAAGGGGGTCTTTGAAACAAAATGGGACTGTAAAAATAAGCAACCAGGGTGCTGGAAGGAAATGACATGCCAAAATTTTATAGATATGAACATCTGGCTACTCAGAAATTGCTGGCTTTGTAATGATGGAAGAACATGGAGGCAGTGTTGCGGCATTCCTATGGGTTTCTCCTGCTCACCCAGCTGGTGCAATTTGTATTTAGCTTGGTATGAAGTTAATTTCATACTTAGACTTGCAGATTAAGGACGGTACAAGGATATTAGCAGATTCCAATACTCTTTTAGGTATATGGATGATTTGTCATTGATTAACTGTGGTAACCCGAGAGATTTCTTCAACAAAGACAAGGATATTTGGCTATATAATCTCAACTGTATTGAGATAAAAGAGGAAACTAGAGAATTCATAGGTTACAATGATGAATCTAAAACTGGAACTTCGACCAGTTTTTTAAATATGTATATCAGAATTCTGGACGTGTCTTCTGGAACATATTGTACATCCAAATATGATAAAAGAGATGACCTACCATTCCAAGCAAAGAAGTTTATCGTGGCCGATAGCTGCAGACCTTATTTTCAAGCCAGCAAAGTTGTATGCTCTCAAGTGATGCCGTGTTTATATGTCAACAGTAATTGCACGGGGGCAGCGGCTGATTTGAGAAAAATCATTTCGCAATTCATTGACAATGGTTTTGATGAAAAAACCATCTTCAGAAACGTGTGTAAGTTACTATGTCAGGACTTTCCTGGCCTTACATATGAACCCAGTGACGTGATCAAACACCCAGTCTGGAGTCTCAAACTAAATGATTGAATTAATGTGAATATTCTACCAGATGAGTAGGGTCCTGGCAGCAACGCTAGGTACCCTACTCGGCCTAACATTTGCTTCCTAAACTTAGACCCTCTCCGCTGGCGGCAGGAGGAAGGATTAAATTATTTTGAAGGGATTAAATTATTTTGAAGGGTCGGCTTCACGCACAGTTGGTTAAAAGATAGTATGAACAGTTTGTTCCTAAAGGTGCTTAGAATATTTAACACATCTTCTCTCATTATACACCTTTGCCACAAAGTACACAATAAGTGATAGACCTTTGTTATGAGTAGCATACTACATGTTACAACTAAAAGTGAACTCTAATAGCTGTTTAAAAGATGGTATGAACAGTTTAGTGCATGACATGCTTAGACTATTGAACACATTGTTTAACCATTTAGACCTTTGTCACAAGTATTATACTACATGATACACCCAGACTGATGTTTCAATTGCTGAAAAGATGGTATCAACAGGTTACTGCTTGATATGCTTAGACTTTTTAACACATCTTTTCTCCTTATAGACCTTGGTCTCAAGGAGCATACTACATGTATACATCCAAAAGTGTGCTTTAATTGCTGTTTAAAGGATGGTATAAACAGGGTAATGTATGGCATGCTTAAACCATTGAACACATCCTTTCTCCATATAAACCTTTGTACATGATACATCCAAAATTGGGCTTTAAAAGCTGAAAAGAGGCTATAAACAGGTTATGACCTGTTACCCTTAAACTATTGAACACATCTTTTCTCCATATAGACCTTGTCTCAAAGAACATACTACAGGTTTACACCCAAAAGTGGGTTTTAGTAGTTTGTATTATACACCATCCTAAATAGGGTAGATACTGGATATGCATGAAATTTAATGTGGCAGGGCAGTAAATCCCTATCACCTGCACACTTGGTGCAAATCTAGGGGGATAAAGACTTGATGACAAAAAAACTATACGAATAGACAGGTTGGTAAAGACTTAATGACCAAGGAATTGAGCGGGAAGAACCTTTGGTGTATTCACCTTGCTTAACAAAAAATAGGCCATCTCTGTAACACTGTTGCATTGGTGAACCATTTACTTGTTCTTTTTACCTTGCATGACCATGGGTCCAAAACGAGGCTCCTGGATCGAGAAATGTAAAGGGAAGAGGGTTTCCACTTGGGCCAAGAAGGCCTACACCACCGGACCAGACTAGAAATTCCCAAGCTGCCAGCATCATCAAAAGATGCCTAATCCGGAATGCTAGTATGAGAGCAACAAATGAGGAGCCTGCATACAATAATCCGGCTATGACAGACCTAAATCCGGACATGGAGTCTTCATACAATACTGGAAGCGATCAAAATGAGGTTAATTTTTGCATTTTATTTAATGAGTAGGGAATGTAGGTATCCTAGCACAGAGCTGGGGACATTCTCCTTGAAAAAGTTGAGATCAATACAGCTCTTCATCTTCATACGTACAAGTAAACAAACTGGTTGTATTTCGCTGGCAGCTCTGGACTTATAACAGGGATAGAAATAGACCATAGCAGGATATTCGTAATTTTTCCTGAGTACATCAAGCTGGGCCTTGAATATATCCTGTTCGAATGAGGGCAATCTGATTCTAAAAATATGGTCTTAAAGTCTTCACAGCTACTTGATGTGGACGGTTTAAGCGCATGTCTGATCATACTTCTGTGTCTCTAGATCCACTTATAACTAGTGTTGCTGTTGCTCATTTTTAATTTAATTTCTAGACAAGGGGACTGACCACTGAATACCACTCTCCCCTGCTTCAATTATTACTATTTGAAAAGGCTTGATGCACTATTTTAAATGCTGACCCCTGAATACCACTTTTATTTTGCTTAAACATAAAGGAAACGGATGAAAACATGGTTTGATTTTGCTTACCTGCTAGCAACTTTACGCTTACCCTCTTCAGGCTAACGTGTGACTGGTTTTGCTGCAGGTAACATATCAAACCTACCTTTAGGATGTCTGGGCTGTGCAAATCAATTCACACTAATGGGGAGCAGACCTGATACTCTGCCTCTTGATGCTCTCTTTCTCTTGCTTTTAAAGTATTTTCTATTTCAAGTGTAGAAGTCTGCTGTTTAATGATGTGAAACAATAACACTATTCCAGTATTGCCTACACGGCCTTAGTATTTGATGCTTTGCTGAAAAACAGGGGATTACTACATAAGTCCTTTGCAGTATGGATCATATTGGAAAAAATAAAAAATAAAAACCCATTTTGAAAAATAAGTCTGGATCTGAAAAGGTTTTATGAGTCTCTCTTTAATGGTTTTATGAGTCTTAACAGCATAACTAATTAATAACTCAAGTCTCATACATGTAAGTAGGAGATTGAATCTGTTTATTAAAGAATACACGGATATTTCAAAAATGGGATGTTGACTTGATGCATGTCTAGACATCCTTTCCTAATAATAATGTAGGTTGAGGGCTGCACTATTAAAAGAATGTTTGCTACTTCATGTTGACAGCGTGCATGCACAAAGCCATGTCTTGGAGTATCGTAACCCTACAGATTAGGAAGGAAGGAAGGAAGGAAGTTTATTTTAACGTCCACGGAGGCCAAAGGCCTATGAGACGGTACATGCAGAGAACAGGTAAAAAAGCCAAAAACTCCAACACCAAAAACAAACAATGTAACTGTACAGTAGAACCCTACTACCGGGATGAAAAAACCCCCACTTGGGAGGAAAAACCCTAGCAGTAGGCTCTCAAATACCATGCCCCAGAAGAGCAAGTCTGACGGCCGAAATCTGCAGGATGTAAGCTCCCAGCCGCGCTACCATAGGTGATGCAAGTAACTGATGTAGCGGTGTGTCAGAGCATCTAAGATCAGTGTGCACTGCTCGGACATGGGCATATGCTGGGCATCGCTAGAGGGCATGGTGCTCATCCTCTATCACGTGCATCTCACAACACTGACATATCCTTTCCTCCCTGGGGATCCCGTGCCCGCCATTCAACCCCCAAATGACTGTTTCAATTCTCGAGGTAATGGGAACCCGTCCTTATGGCAGCAATAGCTCTCCGTTTCTTCACCGAGATGTGTGCTTTGGCACCGATGGGGTCCATGCTCAAGGCTGGGATTAACTCGGCGTGATAGTGCTGTGTCTTGGGCTTTGCAAGAGTAGAGGCATCCCGGGGGTGGCAAGATAGCCCGCATCCAATTGCCCATTCTGCGCATCGAGAATGCGCCGGTGCCACCATCTGTTGGTAATCCATAGACCACCTCCTAAACCATCCCTTTACGATTGCTCGTGCCATACCCTCTTGACCCATTTGGGGGCCCTCCGTTAACAAACGGCTGTGGGGGCAAGCGATGCTCATCCATCCCATCCACCTTATGGAAGCAAGTAAGATGCTGCGCATAGCGAATCGCCGTAAAGGCGAACCCCGTCTCATACAACAAAAATCGATGCGATGCGGTGTCCTTCACTCCCAAGCTATATGTCAAGAAAGCTTTACGCACCCTTTCCAACCTATCCCATGTATTTTTGCTAAGCTTCTTTGGGCCCCAAACCTCCACCCCATATAGCGGCACCGGCTCGACCAAAGCTCTAAGCAGGGTGTGCTCTCCTCGCCCGATCCGCGAGAGATCTATCCAGGCAACACATGTTTTGCTTTGCATATAAAGCCTTCCGGCCTGAGCGGCTCTCCTCTCCACACACTCATCCCACGGCATGTTAGTAGTGAAATCAATTCCCCGGATACTTGAAGCTCAGCACCATCTCCACTTCCCCGTCCCCGTAATATAACTCAGGGATAGGGTGTTGCGAGGACGAGGATCGCGAGAAGCTTAGTTTTGTGCAAGTTCTTTGTCATTTCCGTTGCCCCACGGAACCCAGCGAGGGGCATCAAATCTTCTTTGCATACTGGCGGGCCGTGTGGGCTAGCAAAGCTACATCATCGCATATAGTAAGCGCCCACGGAGGTCGCATCAGATAATTGCACCCGGCTCCCCATGGTGCTGCATCCACGTCTCCAAGCTATCAATGTACAACCCTAAAAAGCGTTGGAGACAACGGGCAGCCCCGCTTAACTCCCATAGTGCTAGCTACCCCCGATCTTCATAAAGGCGGTAGCGGCATAAATCCCATCATAAAGGCTGGGTGCACCACATTACGCAACTCTGTGGAACTCGCAATTCTTGCAACCTCGCCGCAAACATGTCTCTCGGGGGCGGTATCATATGCAGTCTTAAAATCTACAAAGCGGCAATACAAGTCTGTCGGCGCATTGCAAAGTGAAGATATGGTGGTCGTGGAGTGAGTCGGGCGAAAGCCCACGGCCAATTGCCGCCCCCCGCCTCCTCGGCCCACTTAGTGAGTTTCTTCTCCACCACCCCCTGCCGGGAGCTTTGCAAGCAGCGAGCTTACCATAATCATCCGTAATTCGGCCCGGCTCATCCATTACCCGGCTTTATGAGCAGGAACAACCTTACTAACCATCCACTCACGGGGAGGCCCTGCGCTCGAGCACGGTTAATGATCACCGTCGGGGGCCCTACCATAGATGGGCCACCCCACTTCAACGGCTTCGACTGCGGCCCCTGTAAATCCTTTGCCTTGCCATTCGCCGGATGCACGAGACCTGCTGGACATCCTCCGCGTGAGCTGCGGCACCTCTCCTACCGATCACGGGACCCGGCATTAGCTCCTGGGGGGGTCATATAACTCCTGCAAGCGGTGCATCCATTGCTCCACACTTACATTACCAGCCACCTGGCGCTTCTTGTATAACACCTTACGCCAAAAAGCTTTTGGCTCTGCCATAAGCATGTCAAACAGGCGCTCCTGGGTTTCTGCCATGTATCTCCCCTTCTTGACTTTTAGGAAGATCTTATAGTCTTGCAGGGCCTGTGGCCGCAACTGTGGATCTATGACCAAGCGCAACTGGCTCTTTAGAGCCTTGCAATCAGCATCAACCCACGGGTTCTCAGGAAAATGTGCGGTGTCCCTCCTTGGAGGGCCCTTCACTGCAAAGGAAGCCTCAGCAAAATATACTTCGTTAACAAGACTTGTTGGCCTGGGATCCGCAACTAATTACATCTGGAAAATCCACCTATTTAACTTTACTTGTTGGGCTTGGTTTTGGAATAGTAGTTCTCGTCTCTTTAGGAACAACTTCTTAATGATGGCAAATACACATTACTTGGGTTACTTTGTCTAAGTATTACCTTCTACCAGTTTAATTTTTGGGCCTGGGTAAAACCAGACCTGACCATATCTCAGACCATTTCTCAGACCATATCCTGTCTTTGCTCTTTTAAATTTGGTCCGCTTTTGTTTGGCCATAATTACAGTTGTCTGATCTTATTTATTATTTATTATAAATTGTCATGACTTATACCACCTTGGGAACAAATATTTTGAGGTAAAATTTTCTGCCTTCTTATACTTGGGACCGTGGTGGATAAATACAAAAATTTGTATTAGAAAATAATGGATCCTTTTTAACCATTAAGTTGGTGTTGCATGGTATTGGGGCTTGGAATCTCAGCTCCCTACTTGGAACATCCTCTCAATGGGTGCAACTACACAGTACCTGGGTCACTTTGCCTAAGTATTTCATTCTGTCAGGGTAAGTTTTGGGCCTGGGTAAAACCAGGACAGACAAATTCTCAATTTCTAACTAGGTTTAGTTCTTGAAGTATAGTATTTGCTAGATTAGACCCTAGCAATTTTTTTAATATAACAATCAACACACAAACCATTAACACTAGTTATGGTGCCCGGCGTTGCCAGGCTTTAGTAAGGATGTTTTAGTGAATTGGCCCTTGTAGACTTTAGAATAGTTGGTCTTAGGGTGTTGTTTGTATGAGGATTTATGTATAATAAAGGATGCACAACATTGTAATGGCAATGAAGTTGTTAGTCTTTTGGTAGGTAATTTATGTGGGTTGAAGTTGCAATAGGTTATGTAAGGAAGTGGTGGCAGCATGTGATGCATTACACGACTTCTAAGCTGAGGGCTCTGGAACGGGTCTAATATCCCCATTTCGCAGGCTGCATTTTTAAATGTGAAGACCTCTTACACCAATCTCTATTAGATGCACCGAGATACATTTGAAAGCAAAACAACACGATCGATAAGAAAGATTCAAAAGTTTCATATTTTTACTTTCGACAAGAAAACAAATTATTAACATGAATTAGGAAGAGTTCTATCTAAAAAAAAAAAAAACATAAGTGTTGCTCTTCCTTTTGATCAGACTGTCATTAACCAGTATTACAAACCCAGAGCGATAGACCTTAATGGAGGATATATGATATTAAGAGTTGGTAGATACAACCATCTCAAAGTTCCAGACCATTACAAATACAAGGATCGAAAAATAAGTGTGAACATATCAGCTTCCTTGTGTGTCAATCCTCTTTCGCTACATTAACGTTAGATTTGTTGGATGCGATGTTTATTTTGGTTTCACACCTGCATCACATCTTCAGCAGAGACCAGCGGGCATACAGAAACAAAATTTGCATGCTCCCAAATAAGAGGTCAGTGTTTACAAAGATG
Organism: Isoetes taiwanensis; assembly: GCA_021234155.1. Taxonomy (NCBI): domain Eukaryota; kingdom Viridiplantae; phylum Streptophyta; class Lycopodiopsida; order Isoetales; family Isoetaceae; genus Isoetes; species Isoetes taiwanensis. The sequence continues at coordinate 20,230,656 of JAJEKV010000014.1, forward strand.
GAACTGTCGAGCTGGCGTCAGTTTAATTCCAGTCCCCCAAAGGAGAATCTAATTCCAGTCCCCCAAAGGAGAATCTAACAATTTCCAAAGACTTCAGTGTCTTACATAAGGCCAATCATTTATTAATAGACTAAAAAATAAAACCATTTGTGGAGAGCATGTCTACGTATGCAGCACTAAAGTAGATCCTTTTTCAATGTGACTGAAGCACATAACATAAATTGATGGCAGTTTTTAGCTACTTCATGGAACTTTAAATATGTGATTTTTAGAAATTGCATCAATGGCCACATTATTGTAGAAATAGAGTTAGTTGTACTGTGACAGCATGAAAACATGTTTTAAGGCCATAAATATTTACATGTGGATGTTAAGCAATCTGTTTCCTAGCTATGTCCTAGATATCTAGCTATATCCTTAAGAGGACAAACCCAAACAACTTCAGGAAACATTCATGTTGAGGAATAAAATAACATTGAGTAGAGTGAGTGGAGCCAGACAACTTCAGGAAAAGCATTCATATTTGTCTGTCAGGATTCTGCACATGGGTTGCATGCTTTTTGTCTTTATCTATATAGGGAGACACCATTAATATAACTTTCTGGAGCAATTAAAAAACCATATAAGATCATTTGAAGAAGGATGTTAAACACATAATTAATGAGCGCATAACCTCAGCTAATTAGTATTTGCCTTTTGCCTATGGAGCTATAAAATCCTCGCTTGGCCAAGGTACGATACCATTACCAACTAAGTTTGAATACCTTTTTCCCATACATGCAATGCAACAGAATATGGTAAAATACGTGCATCAATTAAACTTAACATCCAAGGACAATCCCATAATGGCAAGGCTATTATGCTAATGTGCTATGTTATCCCACTTGAAAGGCAACAACAAATCTTTGAAAGAGAGATGTTTGGAGGAAATAAACTTCCTTACATGTTGCTTCCAAAGCCGCAGCAGGAGATGTTGACATTCTTTCCTAATTGTAAAGATAGACCTGCAAGACAAAAAGATAGTTTGCAAGTCCAACAAATATTTGAAAAAGAGGTGTTTGGAGGAAACAACGTAGAAATTAGATTCAAAATGGTTAGCAACAAAGATGACTGTCACAAATTAACCCTTTTGAAATCTAGATTGCCATAGGACACGTGCATTAGGCAAAAGGTTAAACTTGTAGACTGTTTCTAGAGACTCATTCCCCAGGTGTGGCAGAAGCAGTTGCAATGAAATAAGAAACCAACAATTAAATCGAGAATACAACAATGTAAGGGTATTGTCAGGTCTTGAAGAGGCAGAACCTAAAAAGAAAAGGCAAATGAACATATGAAGAACAAACTGACAGGCCCAAAAGCACTGGAAGTTAACATGATAGACTGGATTCAGAATGTAAGCAGATATCCTTCTTCCTTGCTGTTCAAATATCAGAGAAAAAAAGAGACAAAAAGTGATTATTTGACTGGAATAGCATATAAATGGAGGAAAAGAGCAAGTCATCTTCATGCAAGTAGTAAATTACACTTATAGAATAAAGAGAAAACTTGAGACATAGATTCTTCTAACCTTGAACAATCCGGCACTACCTCATTTTCAAAAGTTCACAAAATGAATGTCACAAAAGTTCGTATTGGCGAAAGCAAAAAGAAGCATCATACCTAGAATAAAAGCTTTTCATTACGTTGCTTGTGCAAAAGCGTGCCCTATTGAATGGTGCCTCAACTAAAATACTAATCTGTTCGAAAGATACAACAAATAGTTAGCACAATCTTGAGCCATACCTAAGACAGATATTGTAAACAGCCTAGCATGCAGCATAAGGAATTCCATTCACCTTGACATTCAAGGTCATTCATAATTTCGCATTCAAGGACCAGACAGTATGCCCTATTCGACCAGACAGTATGCCCTATTCCTGCTTATATGAACTCCTAGATTCAGCAGTATCAATTACTTACTGAAGAAATGCTCCTTCAATCAAAGCTTTGCAATATCTTCTCAGGTCCTTGAAGCTGAAAAGTACGTGCCATTTCCAACTCTTCCATGCAAATGCAGAACCATTTGCTTGAGGGCATCAAATGATGGTGAGGAACCATGACGTAGTTAAGAGACTATGTAAGGTGAAAATAGGAAAAGAATAGTGTTAAACATCTGTCCAGAAAGTGACAACAATTAAGTTCTTACCTCTAGAGTCGCATTGCTTGTAGTGCCAAATGAGCTATGCAAAACCCTTCTGAAAGAGACAAAGTCCCATGTCATTGGAAAGGGGAAACCAAGGGACAAAACTAAGGAGACTTACAGAGATTAGCCAAACACATCCAAATATCCATAGATTGCACTCCTTATATACAACGAAAGAATCCACCAAAGTATTATTAGTTGATCTACACCAATTTAAAACAATGATTCATTCGTTGTTAATATTAGATAAACTGCTCATTCAGATAAAGAGGACATGAATGCAAGTTGCAGCCAATTGAATAGCGATCTAGCAATCAGCAATCTAGCTTAGAAGCATGGGACACGAATCATTAGCAACATAATCAAATGGCATATAGACCTTGAATGATGGCATGCATGCTGAGATGCTATGCATCCTCTTGAAAGGAAAAAATTCAATCCCTATCTCAAAGGATCAGAGAGGACATTCCCATATGAGAACAAAAGAAAATATGCTTCAAATGTCTAAACAAAATGAACAAAATGTTCGCAGAACGTGTATACATCATGGATATGACATGCAAAGTTGTTGGAGCAAGCTAGACCAAGGCATAACAACGTCAAGTACCATATACGCTAGATTGATGTAACCAGCAAGCACCTAGAAGAAAATATCATCAAAAGAAATTAAGAACACTGACCTTTTAATGAAAAGCCATGGTGCCATTGCTAATTCTTGCTCTTACACAGCTAAACTTCAGATACTCTGGAATAAAGAAATAGGCTGCCTTGTGTATGCTTAGTCGTTGTAGATGGGAGGATGCACTGCAAACAGAACACAACAGGCAAAAACGTCAATGATGTGCATCCATGAATAGAAATAAGTTAAAAAGTGAATATGTTAAATTCACAAACGCAGAGATTAATTCTGAGGAGCCTACTATCTGCACATTCAGCTTCACAACAACAGAGATTGATCAGAAGCCTGCTATCTGCATATTCACCTAATTCAAACTTTCCCTAACTGCACATTTTTTTTTTCCAAATGAACTTCTCCAAACGAAGTAGAGTACCGTCAATTGGATCTATCCTTGCAATTAAATGTAGTGCATGCATGGAAAATTTTGGTCTTCTTGTGAAAGCACAAAGGAGAGCAAGCTAGTATTATTTAAACATGAAAGTCTAGAACAATCCTCTATATGTAGTGCATCCAGGAACATTCTAGATTGTAATCTAGAGACTATAAGTGAAAATCACCAAGAGGACTATCTATACCTCTTAAATTACCAGCAGCTTGTCTTGCAAATGATCCCTATATAACGATCCCTATAAAATGCCAGTGCTCTTATCACTCCGCTCTGCAAAAAGAATTAGGAAACAATCAGATATGTACATATGGGCCTAGCAAAAATTACAATGGCATGTCTACGATCACAGACAGATAATGGGAAATCTTGGCAAGCATATAACAAAATCAAATCAACCTTCAGAAAAAGCATAAACCCTAAATGCTTCACACCTTCAGCCGATTTTGATCAACTGATCCCTGCATGGCTTGAGAAATCGTGGCATGGATTCTCTTTGCCATAAAAAGCCATCAAAAACATAAGGACCCCAAAAATCACAAACGAAACAACTACTTCGATTTCTGGAAAATCAAAAATTTTCTGTAGCAAGCTCTCCTGCAGATGATCCGACAGCGCTAAAAAATTTTCCCTTAGGTGTCTTCTTCTGCGGATCGTCAGCTACAATCTATATGGCAGATGCTTGAAATCACATGGATATAGGATCATTCGACAGCTTTGCAGTTTCCAATCGTGGAGCAGGGCGGATGAGACTGTCCACGAAACCAAAAAGGCCTTGAAAATGATACCATAAAAACTTGTCCCGATTTTTGGAAGGACGGAAATATTTTCCGCCGCCGAAAACCCACGAAATCTTATGAAATTAATTAAAAACAAAATCCAAAAACATTTTCGGGACATCGGAAAAACCGAATTTAAACAATAGGATTATTAAACCATTGCATTTAATATATTTAAATAAAAATCCCCCTTAAACCCCCTTTGGTTTGGGTGCATATTCACACGGGGGGGTACGTAGGGCAGCGAGAGCCCCAAAAATATATTTACAATACATGTACAAAATTAACACCATTAAGTACATTCACTCAAACCTTATAGTATTTTGCAAACCTTAAAATACAATATACAAAAACTTGTACATGCATACCCCACAAACGAGGATTGCTATGTACGGTCCAGATCTTGGAATAAAGGGCAAATATGCCCATCTGAAGGCTCTCGTTGCCCGAAGTAACCCCCCGTGTGAAATATGCACCCAAACCAAAGGGGGTTTAAGGGGGATTTTTATTTAAATGTATTAAATGCAATGGTTTATGTTAATAATGTTAATGGTTTGTGTTAATGTTAAGCCCCGTTTAAGAAGTGATGCTTCGATCGGCTCGAAAGTGAGTTCGAGAGCCAACCCGGGTTAAGCCCAAAACCGAACCAGTCGCCAGGCCGAACCCACGGGATTAAGCCCAGCCGAGACCCGCCATGTTGACGTGGCTTCACGTGGCACTACCTACGGGTTAAGCCGAACCCGAGCCAGGGGTTAGCCAAGCCGTCTGCTGGCGGTCGCGTTTATTGCGTAGGGGCATTTATTACCCCCCTGCGGGTTAAGCCCAAAGCGAACTTTCCGGTGAGGGCTACATGTCAGATGTCAGATTTCGTAGGGGGCATTTATTACCCCCTGCTGGGTTCGCCCAAGCGAACCCACCGGTGGAGGCTACATGTCAGATGTCAGATTTCGTAGGGGGCATTATTACCCCTAGGGTTCGCCAAAGCGAAACCGTGAGAACCCCACTCGGTCAGCGCCATGAAGCTGCTACAAGGATCGCCGTTACGAAGGAAGGCGGATCGCCTGCTTAGGAATTGTTTGCTCTTGTTGCTCTCATGTTTTTTCCTTGGCTGAATTTGAGCTCAATTCCGGCAGGAAAACCAACCGACCTGCTGCTCATATTTTTCTACGCCTTGGCCGCATTTCTTTAGCCGCTTGTGAAGCTGAAGCGACTCGTTTGATAGCCGATTCTAAATTTTCTGATAAGAAATCGGCATTGGCAGTGGAGTTGAAATGCCATTGGGAGTGGTAGCATTTGATGCGGAAAATGGACGCTGGAGCAAGATTAGGTTGAGATGTCCACAAAGCTTGTTTCGCCATCGCTAGTCCGTCAACAGAACAAGATTTTGTTGGTAGGAAAGATCCAGCAACATTTAAAGATAGAAAGCATTATGATCTGGGAGCTGAGGCCCAAAGGAAATAATGCTAAAATAGGTAAAAACGAGGGGATTTTTGGGGCAAAGGAAGTTGAAATGGAATGGATTGAGATAGAAAAACTACGAACAAATGCGGGGAGGAGATCGGGAGAAGAAAAATTGTGCCATAGCCCACTTGTTTCTTTGCGGGATTGGATTAAAATTTGATCGTATTACGAGCCCAAGAGTCCAAGAGGCTGTGGCCTTAGATTTGGGCCAAAAATTGGCACTGGCTTCCGCGGGACCCTCTCGCTTCCCAACCCGTAAACATGCACCTCGTCGGGTGCCTTGGAGCCCAAGCCTCAACTACGCCATGAAGCGCCTGAACCGGGCAAGACGGATTCTCCCCTCAATTTCCATGCATCGCGAGGCCGTGGGTTAAGCCAAGCGAACCCGGTAGAGGGTCGCAAGTCGGCTGTACCATCCCTTCCATACGCCATAAATACGGCCGTGTCCCATCGCACTTAACCGCGGTTTGGGTTCACCCAAGCGAACCCGGCAGAGGCGATTGCGCCCGCGAACCGTCGTGCCACGTCCCAATTTCTGGGGTTCGCCCAGGCGAACCCGCTTGGCATGTTGACTCAATTTCGGGAGCCAATAAAGTGGGCGCGCCAGGATACTGCTAGAGTTTATACACCCTAAATCGTTTCCCATGCAAATAAACTACACCATTGCCTTATTTCTTCTTTTCTTTAATTTTTAATCTAGATTGAACCATAGGTCGATTCCAATCCATCTTTCTTTGGACAGCTCTATTGGTGCCACAGTTTTAATGTGCAAAGCCTCAAATATATAACCAAGAACAATTTTATCATGTGTTTGCCTAGGCCCATACTATTGGAACTTTGTAATGATTGGCAACTTAAATATGCACTTAAGCTTGTGTGTTTTGGAGGACAACTGCAGGAGGAATATCCAAACCCTGAAAGATACACAATCTTCTGCACTTTTAGATGGACCACAACAACCATCCTGATGCTAAATGAAATGCTTGGCTCCGCAACTTATTCCAAGTATCCGGATAAATAGCCAGAAGCACTTGCTGACTTGTCAATGTCACATGAAAAAGAGAAAGCAGCCAAGACCAAACAGGCTGGAGATGATCACATAAAAAGAAACAGTGCTCAACGGTCTCGTCCGTTTGCTTGCACAGCAGGCAGAGTGCTGACACTCGAGGATCAAATCTGTGAACAAGCGACAGTTGATATTTGAGTCCTATTTTGAGTGTGTTGTCTTATGCATAGGCTAGTGGTTCTACTCAGTGGATCATGATTATCCGCTGAGATTTTATTCCCGCCTCTGCATTTGTATCTGGCCTTTGGCTTGGAGTTTCAATAAAGTTTGTCGTTCTTCAAAAAAAAAAAAGCACTTAAGCAACTTAAAATGTATTTTTTTTTCAAATAAGAAAAGTATGTTTTATATGAAGCTCATGTGTTCTAGTGTCGTGAGAGATCTCTGCATCTCTATTGACTGGATCACGATTGACTGTCCAAGCGAAATTGCTTAGTTGAAGCAAAATAGCTTAAACAAAAAAAAAAAACCCCAGCCAAACCTAGAGTACTAGGTCGGACATCAACCCCCGTTCAATCCCAGGAGTTGTATTATCAATCCCGATTCCACTAATCATGGAATCTTTGGTACTTAACATCCCTTAGCCTTTGACCTCTATACACATAGTGAACATCTTAGATAATCAAATTTGAAGCTTTTACAAACCATTGCTCAAACTTATGTTCCTTTATACGCTTACACATTTTCTTAGATGCGCAACTTTGAAGCCTTTACTAGGAACTGCTCAAATATATATTCTTTTAAACGGTTAGACACAATCTAGATAAATAAGCAAGCAACCTTCACGCATAAATGCAAAAACATATGCCTCTACTGTTTTTCATTTACTTTTTAATTTAAATGTACTTTTACAAAGACTTAAGCAAGAAGAACTAACAAATATCTCAAAGACTCGGGTTTCCACTATTTGAGGTGTAAAAATTCCTCCAAACACACGTTGCCTCACTTTAGCACATGTATGCACAACTTAGAATCTAACCATGTGCATGTCACGCATGCAAAGTCTAAAATCTTTTTGCCCTATTCTATTCTTTCTACATGTTAGTCCTGCATATACTAGCATCTTTTGCATGCAAACTTCTCAACCGTGTCTTATTCTTTTATGAAAAGACCTTTTAGATTCAAATATGCATGCATATGCCCTTATTATTTTAGTCTTAATATATGCATGCATATGCCCATAGTCCTTGCTGTTTTTTTCTAAAAAAACCAGATAAATAAACTTCTTATACATAGAGGTCGTCTAAATAACACTAATGATTTCCCATATCCTTTAAATAACATTACCCCACAGATCCATAGATTCTGCATGCTTTTTAAGGAATCTAACACTCTGTTGTTTTGACTATTATCTTATGCATTTACAGAACACTATATAGACTTTCTGTTTCCATGCAAACAGATTTTCAAAACATAAAAAGCCTTTAAGAAAAAAATCAAATACATATTGTCAAAAAGCATAAGTAGTTTGCATCCACTGTTTTGCTACTACATATTGCCAAAAAGCAGAAATAGTTTGCTAGCACGAAATATACTTCAATGAACAGACCAGTGAGTATTTACCTCCATTTCAGATCGAGCCTCATTTACTAGTATTTTCCACAGTAAATCTAAGATAATACAACCTGTTTTTATCTGTGGGAAGAGTCTGATACAATACTTAAACCAAGAACATCCTCAGATTGTTTATCTTCAAAAGTTTGCTCAAATCTATGTCTAGATCTATCATGTTCACCCAACAGAAAGCAAGAAAAAAGACAAGGGCAGGAGAGGTCTGGTACATATAGCCAATCATAAAACCTCTACCAAAAATATGGTAAGGATTGAAGGGCCAAAAGGTACAATGGAGCCTCTCGGTTTATAGCCGATCAACCCTTGTATCCTTCTGCCCTGTTAGTATAATACAATAGATCTCTGTTCTATTTAAGATAAATGTGAACAAAGAATTTATTGAAGGCATTCAAACCTATTGCATTATGCAAATACAACGATTTTAGACACTTTCAACAGCATAGCACTGTTTTTTTTCCAACCTTTTACACCTATAGTACCTGGGTTTCATCTTGGTCTGAAGTATAATCTTCTGCTTGTTTTGCCTCAGGGATGTTGGCTTCTCCCTTATCCTTATTACTAGAACTACTGTTATATGCATATCTAAATTCAGAGTTCGCTTTTTTGCTTGCAGATGAACCCTTAGTATGGCTTGCCTCCCTTATAAAATTAGCAGCATTTTTCTGGTCTCCCATACTGTAGAAGAATCTGATACTATTGGACAGAGATAAACAGGCTAAGAGTTCGTCTTTAAGCCATTTCTCATTAAGGGCTTCTTCATCGGAGCTAGAGCTACAAGGTCGGCCATCTGAATCAAATTTTCCTTCCATAACATAGACAGAATTTAGGGTTTCTAATTTTTTCTTCCAATAAAATTCCAGCATATCATGCCTTGTGCCGAACACATTTCCTAAAGCTAATTAGTACTGCTCAAATTTAGATTTTGACCAGAAAGACATAGATGCCATATGCATCCAAGACGATTCTTCATACCTTTGATTTTGAATCTTGAAGGACAAGCCTGCCATTGCTGATGTACAAACAGTTTTTAAAGCATTCGACTCCTAGAGTAGCTGCCAGAAGTCCCCTTTCAAAGCCGTGTTAGGTAAAGCTCATTTTAGTATTCGTCCATGATTTTGGATTTGGCTCCACAAAGGTTTTTACCCATGGTTACTTAAACCCAACAATCCCATCAATTCGAGCCATCGGATCGAGATTCTAAAGAGGGCGAGCATGCATGCATTGCATGCTTTCTCTGGTTGGAAGATCGCTATATTAGGCGAGGTTCTTCATCAGCATCTCATCGGCGCTTCCTCTTCTCTCTCAACAGTACTGTATTCTCTATTCTTTGAAACCCATCCTCCCCCCCTTAATTGTTTAATGTATTTGTCGCCTGGCACGCGTGACCAGCCCCTCTATTTGAAGAGGTTTTTCTTTGTTGTCGCATGGCACGCGTGATCAGCCTCTCCACTTTGGGAGGTTTGTTGGGAGCGATTTTTCAGCCTTACGTTTGTCCAACCCCCTTGACGAAGGCTTATCATTAGGGTTTTTCCTCGAAAACCCAAAATGGTGGGGTTTTTTAATCCCGGTGATAAGCTTTTGGCAGGTACACAAACAAAACATTTATTAGCATTGTATTTTTTGGGGTCCAAATTGTATAATTGGACATTCCCTTTGTTTTTTCGTGGGTAGTTCGCAGGTGTGCGGCTATCCACTATCCACCATTGTAGAAAATCTATTGAGATGAATGAAAAGCCAACAATATAGCAATTGGAGTTTTATCAACAATGTAGTCTCATTTTCTAAAGGTCTTTACCCTTTGCATATCAAGGTCTAGCTATCAGTTACAGGTAATGGAAATTCCCAGCCTAAAAAGGAGAAATATGATTTTCCAATCTCATGGAATATGCCGCGTTAAATTGCTTTGTGTTTAAAGCTTGCACAAGGTGATAAACCACCTTATTCTAGGGTGTGCACATGCCTTAGTATACACAATTAATATCACTTCTAATTGTATGGCAGGAACAAGGGGTTAAATATGGTCTAATTAATGCTTACGCCCACTACAGGCCCCATCAGAGAGCTTCAATGCGGGCCTCCTTGCGAGGGAAGATGCTCAGCTTGGGTTGGCACATTTCGTGGCTTCTTGTTGGGGATCTTAAGATGGTGGAAATGGAGTCTGATCGGTTGGGGGCTACCTCTACAATTGTATCTAGTTTTGAACGCCAGCAGTGGCCCCGTCTACTCCATGACTGCAACCTCTCGGAGATTGATGGTGAAGGTGCCTTTACTTGGTGCAATGGTCAAGTTGGTGGGGGTCGTGCAAGCTCCCGGTTGGATAGAGCTTACTGGAATGCAGATGCAGTTGTGGCACTTCTACGTCTTTTTTTATTCTGTCTCAGAGACAACTTAGTTTCAAACCACCATCCGCAATTCATTTCAGACGATCCCTGGACCTGCAGCAGCGACGGCCTGGAGGATGTGTTTTCGCTTGAATGTAAAGTTCTTAAAGGATGCTGACTTTCAAGAAGGCTGCAAGAACACTTGGATAACTGCCTTCAGCCGACGTCGAGGCATGACTGGCATAGTGGATGCAATTGCGGCAATCAAAGTTTTTGCCAAACAGTGGGGCCGAGAGTCTGCAGCAGCATGTTGTGCTTTATTGGATACCTTGTATCAGGACTTGCTCTATGCTCGTAAGGAACGTCTTCCAGGTGTTCATGATCGTGATATTTTGGCATAGATCCAAGCATTAGAGGAGGAGCAAATTCAGCAGGCAAAGATGAAGGCAGGTCTATAGTGATTTCGTGATGGAGACCGTTGTACAGGCTTCTTTTTTCGTGCGGCTAAGAGGCGTCGCATGACGTCAAGCCTGTCCTCATTGCTTTTGCTGGATGGTTTAGTGCTAATAGAGCCAACTGAACTCATAACATCTGCATAGCAGCATTCTCCCTTGCTTCAATGCTTGATCCATTCCATAACCGAAGCTCATAAGCAACCTATTTCTGCACCCCTGGATTATTAGTTGTGCTTCAAAACTAGACTTGTATCTAGTTTTCCATTCCATAACCGAAGCTCATAAGCAACCTATTTCTGCACCCCTGGATTATTAGTTGTGCTTCAAAACTAGACTTGTATCTAGCATGTATCTGAGAAACCTTTTAGGAAGCCAATGTGAAACCCATATCTAACTCAAATCAAAGAAGAGCATAAATGGAAGGACTCAGGAATTGAACCTGAATTACCAGATCCAGCCAGCATGTAACATAAAAAATGAGCAAAACAATAATATCATTTTAGGTACCTTGGCATATGATTATCGAGGAAGACGATATGGGATGAGTAAATGGAACACAGAGCCTGATCTTGAAAGATGCAGATGGTTAAACATTTAAGAACTGGGTGTTCAAAAAAAGGGTATAAGTTGGAATATATACCTACAAATATTGGCAGACTGCGGATTTGGGTGCAAAACAGGATCGATTGCAGAAACATGGCTTGTAAGCAAAATATAATTTGTTGAAGCGATTATTTTGGCAAGCTCTAGAACAGAAAGAATCCTCAAGAACCTAATCTTTGGTTTTATCATCTGGCTGGCCATCACACAAAAGAAAAATAACAAAGAGGAAAAAAAATCAGTGAGAAAGAGCTGCAAGTTCTACCGTGAAGTTTTATCGCCAAATTTAAGCTAACCTGGAGAGTTATTGAGAGGATGGAACGCCGGATCTGGAGCACTGAAGCAAGGCACCCCTTTGGAGATGGAGAGACATTTTTGTGCTTCAGAATAGGGTCTGGAGGTGGAGAGACATTTCTGTATTTCAGAATATGGTCTCCGTATATTTTTGAAACCCTGTGGTTTCCACACAAGCTCGACCCCGCCAGAATAAAATTCGAGAGCAACACCCAAAATTAATTGCACGTGATTTGGCTTCAAAATCTCCATTCCAAAATCTTTACGGACCTTCATAGAAAAATGTGACAGATTTGGGAGTCTTCCTTGGGAGAAGGGACCCTATCTAAATAAGACATGTGACAACTAAAGCCAATATCCCATGTCAGGGATGTATGGATTAAGAACAAAGGCACTATTCTCTCATTGGCTAGAGCAAAAGCTGATGTGGATTTTCTCTATTTTCATAAAGGGCCCATTGGAGACCTCGTATTTTCTCTAATGGGCTACTATAATGCTTTGGTAGCAACCCTGTTGCCTGCTTTGTATCGTGATAACCTGTTGAATACTGCGATTTCTGACCATAATCCATAATATTTCTCTTGCTCTCATACTATGGCGCATGCTGCATCTAAGACATATTTCAAGCTGAATACATTTTTCTTGAAGGATGAGGAATATCTGGCACGATGTAGACAGGCATGGTTCACTTCTTTCTCTCAGCACAGGGGCATGGCAGGTATTGTTTATGCTCTCGCTGTTGTAAAGTCTTTTGCTTAAGGTTGGGGTCGTGAGCAGGCTCTGCTAACTGGAGTCTTTTGTTGGCTCTTTATCAACAACTTGAGGCATGCAGGTCTGTTGCCCCGTCAGATGGTCATGTGGAGATGATGGAAGGATTTGGTAGTATCAAATACTACATCAGTGAGGATATCAAGGATGTTGATTGTGACATTCAGATGTATGTAATATTGGAAAATAGTAACAAGGTGAGTGAAATCGCAGTAACAAGGTAACAATTGATAAGGTTTAAAGAATAAACATAATGATATATTGATATATGAAGATATTCGGTTAGGTATGATCTACCAGAGATAAGCATTCAATATATCCCAATGGTTAGAGTTGACTATCTTAGATACATCGTACTAAGGGATATGAAAAGAGTTTAAATCAGGAAAAATAGCTAGAGTAAGTCTAGCATATACGGCGCCGTTACATTCAAAAACATCCTGAGGATGGTTGGAATAGAATTGAAATAACAGATAATGCGAATTTGACTCTATTCAAGGGTTGTAACTACCGATGAATTAAACCGGCATTATAAGTTGAGAGTATCTATTGGGTTTTGGGAATATCGCGTCCAATGATGGAAGAAGAGAAGGACGGTGAATTTGCCAATTATGCCTGTAGGGATAACTGACAAGAGGGCAATACATCGCAATTGCAAGTCCCAATAAGAATCAAGATGAGATGTATAGAGTAGAAGGGGTGAGATTATATAGACCAACAGTCCATATATCCTAAGAGTTACCTTACTCACGGGGAGCAATTCTAGACCCTGAAGTAGACCCCTTGCCTTGAGGTATACACCTGTTATAGATTATACTCTTAAGGGGGTAAATAATTGGATAACCATATGGCAGTTACTAACGAAGGTTCAAACATAGGGGCTTTCTATTATGAGATCGGGAGGGTTTAATGCCTCCCTCTCATTATGAGGGAGCCAAAGACGACAACATTTGAAACCGATCAAGAGTTGAAGTTGACATGATAACTTAAGAAAATGCATTAATTGTGACAAAGCATAGTTGATATTGGGAACACAAAGGATATTTAGCTGAAGAGCCCTTTAGAAGAGCTCTTCGACTGGGGTAGTAACCATCGAAATTATGGGATAATCCCGTTTTGGAGGGGGGAGGGATCATAGTTTATATATGGGACTGAAGGACCATAAGGCACTAAAGGAATAGTTAAAGTACCTGGGGACTTTACCAAATGCAAGCAGCATATACAATTCCAATAACTAAGGTAGGATGTTGTAGTTGGCACTTGAAATAAATGTCAACGGGCAATAGAGTTGTACAATCCAGGATGGGTAGCGAATAGCAGTTACTCGCTAGAAGCTCGAATGTGTCTTGCATAGACATCAAAGACTAGATCTCCCACATGATCTTTGCTTGGATCAGGCAGAGGTGAACCCCATGGGTTACACGGAGTTGTAAATTAGAACATATAGGGCTAGAACATCGATAAAAGCCGAGGTAGCAGGAAAATAACTTCCCGGGTTATATCAGACGTAGGTGTTTTATGAAAGCTTACAAAATGCAAGGCAGGTGCCCTAATTACACTAGGTAAATTACAATTCTTACGAAGGCCCACTGACTAACTTAAGGCATGATTATGGCTTATATGAGGATGACAAGTTTTTTGTAGCAGCGGCATGACGTCATGATAGAAGAACCCAATGACTAACATTTCTATGGTGTGTGACAATATTGAATGATAACCTCCAATGATATTGGGGGTTAAAAACATAAGGGGATTTGAAAACGACTTTGGCATAGACTGTTATACCATATGGCATAATAATAATGGCTTAGAAGCCAACAAGAGGGTTAAAAAGTATCTAAAGGAGTAAAGGTTGGTGACCCTAAGGAATAAGGCTCACAATTAAAGGGTGAATTGGATATGTTGTATTACGTGTACAATCAATGAGTAATATTGAAATTAATAAGCAACACGCTTCAAGGGTCGGGGTAACTAAAACAGACCATGGACATAGAAAACACATTAAAGAAGAAGATAAAGGACTACTATTCGTTAGGTGCACTCTACCAACAGGCGAAGAGAGATGTTTGTGTCAAAAGGCGGCAAGGGGTTTAAAAATCCTTCAAAGATTTAATACGTGGCTTAGTGGGAAAGAATTTCAATTTCTAGAACAAAATGGTGGATTGAATTCACCAAGAACCTTTTTAGTAGAAGAGGCCCCTCGTGAGAGGTTCTTAAGTGGTACTATCCTTTGGGATATTCACACAATCCCTTGGAATATGTAAGTTCATTTATGAAACTTAATGACGCTTAGGCACTAAAGTAATGGTTGGAAACACTTTGCCCCAACCATATCTAGATACACTAGAAGGAGATGACTAGTCAACAATGGTTGGATGCCATTGGACTGTTACGGTAGAACAACTCCAAAAGAGGATAGGCCATTGTCAATTTGGCAGGCGTGTGGCGCAGACAAATAATCACTGCCATATAGACGGTGAAGTTTGGCACAAAATAATACTAAAGTTTGTACTCTAGATAAATTAGAGTAAAGTGTTGACATTGTTGTGGGGGTTTTAACACAAGCACTCACTATATGTTACAGAGTATGTATCGTGATCTGGGGGAGTGATTTATAAAAGGAATGCGACCATTGAGAAGAAGTGTTGAAGGGTGATAGAATTAAAGAAATTGAAACCCATGGCCTTGAGGGGTGCTGCATGACAGTCCATAGTCGGTTGGGCCAAGAGAGATCCATTCTCTGGGAAGTGAGACGAATCAAGACTTGGACACTAAAGAAACAATAGCGTTAGGTATTGTTGTCTCTATGAATTTCACTTAACCCCAATATATAAAGTCAAGTAAGGCATAAGATAAAGCACATGAATGTAATATAACTTAAGTCATGGCAGGGCTGAAAGAAATTTGCTACCGAGACATGTGCTAGGGGAAAAAATATTTAAAGCTCTGGGTAAGGAATGTCGATAACTTGACATTATTACCGTCGCCCAAAGAATATCAAAGGTGATAGTGGATTAGAATCCAACCTAGAAGTTTATATCTTAATCAGAGGAGTTCCCTTCCATCACTCGGCATAAAAGTTCGTCGATATGGTTGCGAAAATCATTCCGTAGTGACAGTAAGAACCCTTAGTTTATTCCTACCTCACCATGGTTGCACAAGTCCGGCGGATTTGTTGCCACCACAGCGTTGGCTTAGAGAAGGGTAATTACTAGACAAAAGTTTTACTATAGAAAACACATATACTATTGGTTAAGTAGAACAAGAGACTATCATATTCAATTAAAGAAAGTTTACCGTGTTGGTAAAGGGTTTGGCTTGGTGATAGGAGGTCAAGGATTCATGTCCCTATAATATACTTTTGTAAGAAGAGTTGTTGTGCAAAGAAAACAAGTATTTGATATGTATAAGAAATATATAAAACATACATGTTATATTCAAGGAAGCTTGGCATGATGGTAAGTGCCTAAGGCTGGAGTTGGGAGGTTGTGAGTTCAAATTTGTGCTGGAAAGGCAAAAATACAATGAAAAAATTTATACGGCGGAAATTTTTATACGCAAAAAAAAAACCTTTTGGTATGTTTGCCTAAAGACAACCAGACTTAAGCCTATTAGCCCGTATGGATCTAATAGTCTTTAATTTGCAGTCCTAGATATGACTAGGTGTTTGTCATATCATAGGCCTTGAACAGAGCTACCAAATAATACAGTCTTTCAATAAAAATAAATCAAGACATGATGCTTGTTTGAATAAATTTACAAGAGCCACCACAACAGATTTACAAACATAGTTTCTTTGATATATTGAAAATATAAGTAGCAGCTATAGAAAGAACAGATTTAAAAACATTGTTTCCACGTAAAACATACTACTAAAGATATTTTCACTGTTATATACCATTAACCATAAGTAGAAACGTTTTGAAATGCTCAAGATATTTATAGAGTTTTTAGAAATCCAATAGCAATATTGGCCACATAAGTAGACCCACATAGAAAGAGTTTTCAGATATCACCAATTATGATCTCGCAGTGTGAGCAATAAATTTGCTCAATTTCACACCAAAACATCACCATACATAGGGATAAGTTCGGTTACCTGCATGTCAACCATTCAAGAATTAGCCTAAGAAGGGTAATCTCAAAAGGACAAACAGGTAAGCAAAGAACCTATCCAGCTTAACGCCCTTCAACATATTTTTTAGCGATGTCAAAAACATAAAAGAGCATACAACTTCAGAAATTCTTAGAGAACAAATATGTCATGAGTCCCTCCAAGTTCAACGGTCAACTTTAACATGCCAAAAGATCTTGTATACCAAATTATCCTGCATATCTAGGAAGATAGATACGACTACAACTATAGACAGATAAACAGCAAAGCTAGCAAATAAATATGGCAAAATACTCCATTAGCTATAAACTATGGTTCAAGGCTGCCATGCAATATAAGTGTAGCAGAAGTAATAAAGCATGTAGATCAACAATAACAAGTAGAGAAAATAGAGCATAAGACTTAGAAATCACAAAAGAATATCCTAATTACAATAAAAAGAGGAAACTACTTATAGAGTTTAAAGGATTATTGACCAGTTAGAATGTAACAAATAATCTGGTTTACAGAAATAAGCTGGAACAAGAAGGAAAATATAGCCTTGGCTAAAGACCAGGCACCATGTAGAGAAGATTTTAAGGCTGCATCCGGGGTCCGCAAATGAATAGACACTCAGACCAACAATATCCCAGCCAGGTTAGTCATGGAAGAACAAGAAATAAGCACAAATATAAGTTGGAATAAAGAATCAGAGAAATATGCAGAATAGGAAATAAAGGACAGATCTGGCCATAAGACCAATGATGATAAATCAAACGAAACGAAAAGAAACTATACGTGTTAAAATTAGAGAGACATGTTCTGACACGAAAAGAGATCTGGTTACCAACACTGGCTATATAAAAAACTAGGTAGACACTACTTTAGCAGTTCTGGCGGAGATAGAATCAACACACTATTAGCACCTCTAAGGGCATGGCATGTAAAGAGCACAAGGTATTGCACATAGCTACAAGCAGAGTTGAAAACAGTGAGATAAATATGAGGGTGCATTATGACCAGTCACCAGTTAAATGCTGCCATAGAAATCAACAGACCCCTTTAGATTGGAGTAAAGGGCAATAAAAATATCTCTTCAGACCAGCAGTAATTATATAGAAAGATGCCTTAAAAAATTGACTCAAGGAAAACTAGAAGCTAAAGAGAAACCTGATTTGCATTGTTGTAAGATTTATTGTCGTATATCAGCTGGAACAGAAGCCTTTGCAGCATCTCTAATAGGAGTCTCCATAGGAGTACTTGGGAGATCAATGGTGCTTCCAAATAGATTATGAACTGAATTTCCTTCCCCTTCATGAGGCACATCTTTCCTGGCAAGACATATTCTGAAGCTTTGACAGGCTTATGGTATATGAAGCTTCTCAACCTTTCTTATGGTAAACCTGATTATCTTTCGTGTATCCAGGCTGTAGAATAGTTGGAACATGGTCAATTGCAGCAACAATTACATCCTCAGCATTTGTGACGAAATCTGAAAGATCCTTATCGGTTCTAGAACTTCCTTGCCCTTCTAGATTCGAATTTTGATGTATGTCCAGTGTGGCTTTGATAAAATCCCCTTTCCATCTACCATATGCAGAGCTAAAAGCCTGAGTCCATAGGGTAGACAAGCTCTGATTTCACATAAAAGAGAGTAATAATATGAACTGAAAGGAAACTTTAAACAGAAGCAATTGGAAGCAGGCAATTCCAGAAACCACATCCATCGGTCCATGTAGCAACCGTATATCTGCGACGTTGAATAAGGCATTCCGGCCATGAAACCCTAAATTTTATAGTTCACAATTTTACCATATGACCTAAGAAAAATGAATCATGAAAAATGTTTAAGGGGTCCGATCTTTCTCTCAAGCACTATTATCCTTAGCAATATGATCACAATATTGAACATAAACACCCATGAAGAAATATATGGTCAATCATCTTATAGGCTCTAACCACATACGAAAGATACAACCCCAAGTTTTATAATCAATGCTAAGCTGGATAGAGGTGAACACGAAGTGAAGAAATACCACCTGTATGTTAATGTACAAGAAATAACCATAAACGACTCAGATTAATTTTGATACCTTCACATAGGACAAGAATGTGCTCAATTGCTTAAGACTACGACTTTAGGAAAATATTAGACATACCAACAAATAGCTAGACACTTAGCCTTGCATGCCAAGTTATTTGAGTTGGTCAGAACGGAGATAAGTTGATTAAATACATTTCTGATCAGATATATTTCCTTGGGAAAAATACATACATAAAACTAGCAAAAAGGCACGCCAGAGACCATAGAAAATAAAGGCGCATGAAAATTAGGGCAAGGTAATTGGATAGGAAAATATAATTGAATTATGTTTGTATTAGGGCAAAATTGTATTGAAATTTATTTTCCGCGATCGAAATAGCATATGTTGCTTGGATAATTTAGATGACGCCCCTCCGTATGTACCAATATTTCTTAGTTTTGGAAGGTTAGGATATGAGGTTGTTGTAGCCATTTTTGTTGTGTTATAAACGTTTATGTAATGTCTTTAGATTTCATTGTTCAGAACATGAGAAATATGAAAGTGAAGTTTGTAAGGCTATTAATTGTCATCACATGGCGGATCTAGAAAGAAATCAATATTTCCAAACAATTCGATGACAAGCTTGTCATCAAGAGCATATGTCGCCTTTTCAATGGTCATTGGATTGCTCGGTTTGTGATTGTGGTTGGATAATTTCATTAGCGTTGTCATCATTGTCCCGACTGCTTGTTTAGAGACTTTTATCTATGATCAAGTTATAACCGACGTGCAATATAGAAGCTTGAAAGGTGGTGATGCCCTCTAAGATGGTTGATACGTGTATTTGTTGTAGTTAATGTTTTTTTTTTTTTTTTTTTTAAGGCTTACGTTCAGCTGGTTCTTCGTTGTTTTCTTGCCTGGAGGCCTTCATTTACTCATGTTGCACTGGATTTGCACTAAGATCAATTGACCCAGATAGGATAGAATCATGCGTATCTATTGCAATGAGACTGCCTTTTCAAGTGCGTCAGAATGTGGTTGTTCCAGTTGTAAGCCTCAATGTTCTGAAAACAGAACCAAACAAGAGTGATGATATCGTAGCAACAGAGTTTTTAAAATAATATTGCATGGCATAATTCACTTCTTAAAAAAGGGGAGAAAAAAAAACTCTCAAACTATGAGGAAACTTGACCTTTAGACCGTTCCATAAGTTAAGAGATGTCAGCCTAAGAGTTGCCACTGGAGAAGAACAGATTGAAACTACCTTCTTCCTATAGAGATGCAACAATCAATGCCCTCAAAGGAATACATCATGTCAAATGCCTTTCCAAAAAGGCAGCGTCGAGTTTAGTATTTTAAACAATCTTAACAGAGAGACCAAGTGCACCTCTTTGCAGCATTCCTCAGATATGGCAAATAATTTGTCAACATCACCGATGGTTTTGCAAGAATATGAGGAGCTTCAGGAGGCAATCCAGGTTTACATAAGGATTATCCTTCAATAAAATATAGGTTGCATTTCATCTCAAGGATCACACATTATTATTTTTCAGGAACAAAGAGAAAACAAAATTCAGAGATAGGAGAAATGAGGTCATAACATGTAAATAATCAAAATGACGTCTCCACCAAAGAACAAGAATCTTTAGATTCTCTTTAGAGCAAGCATACTGATCATGGAAGAATGCTCGGAAGAATGTGCAGCTTGTACGGACTAATAAACGAAACCAACCACTCTAATGAAAAATCTAAATGAAAAAGACAATGAACTGCGAGCTTACTAAAAAGAAACATAAAATCCATTGGTTCGTTACCTTCTAGGCACCCATCAATCATTGTGACACTTAATATGTTCGAGCCACAAGCGAGTCAGTTCTGCAAATTATGTGCCACATACTGGTGCCATAATGGCCATCAGATCAGCCTCAAGAGCATAGATAGAGAAGAAATCATTTTCCCTTTGCATGAATGCTAGGGTTTGAGGTATACCTATCCCAACAATAAAAAAGAACTAGAATCTTGTTCAATAGAGGAGGATTAAGATGTAAAATAACAGCTTGTAGATTGTGCCATGGAGATAGAACTTGGAGAAAATTTGGATACTGAATGGATCGACTATGAAGTAGAAATCCTGATGAAATAATCTACAACATATAGAATGCACCAAATGTGAAGTTGGATTCATGCAAAATCTAGAGTTTTACAAGTGAAAAGTAAAGCAGATACCATGCTTTTCTTTGCAAATGTCACCGGAGCGAAAACTTTGACCTTCCATCTCCAACGGATAAGCAGTGTTTCGAAAAACGTCCCATATGAAATGTTTTCTGAAAGGAGATCCTAGAGGCAAATGTGTATGAAATGCTGAGATGTTCATGAAACTCCAACCAGGTTTTTCCATACTAAGATGAAGAATAGGTGCCCTTACTTCTGCATGAAAATTTGAAGACCTTGTATCTGCAGTGAACGACAAAACTTCAAAATGGTTACCAATAACATCTTGCAAACCATAAGAAACGAAATTTGAATGCAGGACCTGCGACATTTACCTACATATAATCTGCCTACAGCTTCGAGCCTTTAAAGAAAATATTCTTGAGAGCAGACAACATAATGAAGCAAGTTATAACTTTGACATAAAGCACAAGCTCGATGCGGAGAAGGACTAGAAGAAGTCTATGCCTCTTGAATTCTTCACCTTGCAACCAAGCATCCTCACAATCTTAAACCGTATATGTTTTGTTTAACTGTAAGTATAACACTTGAGCAGACATGGAAAAATGCTTGCAGAGATAAAATGAATGAGCAATGGAGACAAGACCTAATTCCCACACTCTATTGGAGAAGACCTACAAGAAGTGCACATATCTGCTCAACACACATATCCTGCAATTGCTGCCAACAGCCAATAGAACTGCTTGTTAGCTTGGAAAAAAAGGAAAATGTATATTTGAATCCACTTCAAGAGTAGCTGATGTATCCAACATATTAATGATCAGAAATGAACTTTTGCTCGGTTGCGGTTGCTAAAGTCTTTCTTCTTAACTACCAAGGATCAGATGAACATCTTAAGGGGCTCCTGTTCTTTTTCTAATAGAATTGCCAATTTTATGAAGAGTTTAGTGTCTGTCTGAACGAAATCCAATTCTGACAATATAAAACCTTCTGTCCTGATAGTACAAAACAAAGTGATTACAAACTTACGAGTGATCCAGATGAACTGCAGAGATGGGGACCAAAGGAAAGTGACTAAATAGTTGCTGGATATGTTCCTCGTCGAAATGTGAAAGCCTGATAAAGAAAATGGTTCTTTTTTATTTCAAATATAGTTTGACATTTATTATCACAAACTTATCTTAATTTCAGAAGACTTAAAATATGGAAAAAAAAAAACCTTTGTAGCTTGTTGAATGATGTGGATAGGAATTACAGTTCCCTGTTCAGAAGTGGTTGCGAGGAGTGATCCATCCATTGACATGGCCATTGCAGTCAATGGAGACCTGTGAGCTTGGATCTGATAGAAAAATAAGTGTTAATTATGTGTTGACAAGAAACACCAAAACAATCTCCATTTACTACCTGGCATAGTGCATCCAAATCTATGGCATTATATACAATGACATCTCCAGAACTCATGCTTGCAGGTAAAGCAAGCAGTTGTCTTGATTTGGAGAAAATGCACATAACCCTGCAATAACATTATCATCCAATGCTCTCAGTAACATCCTCCAGTCTACTTCAATACTAGTTAATTGATTAAGGGGCAGAAAATTAACAATGATGCAGAATATAGCAACAAGTGCCTCTCTTTCTTATTGTTGGGGCAAGTTAAATTACTAGCTTCCTTTCCCAAGTTTACATTTGAAAGTTCTTGGATATGTGAGAAAAATTGGGAAGAAAGGTTCTACTATTAACGGTACTATGGATCAATCTATGAGGTTGCTTTAGAGCAATCAATCTTCTTTTGCCTTTTCCGGCACACTCCAATTGCAAAACTTTCAATGCAAAAAAGGTAAAAACAGAGGATATTTTTGCCAGAACAGCAGAGGTTGAATTAAAAGGCGGATCTCTGTATGCTTGCCGGCCAAAAACCAAGCCATTTCTCAGGCCCTAGAATCTCAATCATAGCTTTTGATGGATTGTTCTTGCTAATGCAGCGCGATCGATCTCTTTGGAAGAGTCGCCATCGTCCATACAAGATCTTAGCAGAGGAAGCAGATGAAAAGTCCTCCGGTTTGGCTATTTATCTAAAACAATAAAGAAAGGAGGCTGCTGCATACAATAGTCTATTCATGCCGATCTTAAAAGGATAAAGCTCCACATAAAGATTTACCTGGCTTTGCCAGATGGTAATAGCCGTCGCTACAATTGTGAAAAGCCAGATTAAACAGGCATGGATGGTCGGTAAATGGTCGGCAGACAGTTCTGAGACGTTTTGTATCCTTCTCATGCAAAATATTCAGTCAAAGAGCCCTTTATTTACAACAAGCTTACTCTTAGGGCAAGCAACCCTTCTTTTTGCAACGGTGGTCGTTGGTCGAGACCACATGAAACCAGTTTCAAATGATTCTTGTCCGCAACAACCCTTGGATCAGTCTCGGCAAAGCAGGACCCGTTGATGGCATGTAACAAATCCATTGAAGATGGAAGAAAACTTTGACAGAATAGGGAACTGATTGAAGCAAATGACTGGTTTGCCTTCTAGATGGGATGGGAAATCGGCAGAACAAAACACCTGAACAAAAATAGGTTGCACAAAACCCAATCCACTGAAGAAGAAAGAAAGCTTTAATAGAACAGGTTGCACAAAACCAATTCAGTAAAGAAGGAAGAAAACTTTGACAGAATAGAACGGCTAATCTGCCTTCTCGCTGGGAAAACTGACTCTGTGCTACGAACAAATAAAATAGGTTCCAAACAAATGCCTGGCTCTGCTTTTCATGTTTGATGCTGGTGCAGAATAAACTGTCAGACAAAAATAGGCTCCACAAAGTGCCCCGACCTTGCGCCCCCGACCAGAAGCCATAAAGAAAATGACTGAAGAAGCCACAAACAACCACCGTTACAAAACATGCAAAAGACAGGAAGAAGCAAGCCGATTTGATGCGGCGCAAAATACAAGCAAGCAACCCTTAAAAAACCGATGGAGAATTGTAAGAAGGCGCCATAAAAAATGAAAGAGGATCTGGGCGACTTCAAACTTGAAAAATGCCAAGGTAACAGTAAGAAAAAACTCAACAATAGGGAAGAAGACGCAGGCCCTGGTAAGGGCAACGGCAACGGACATGGACAATGGAATCAAGGGCTTCCTCGAGCAGATGAAGATGCACGGGTCGTTCCCGAACAGGCATGCCTTGCTTATTTTTCTGCCATTTCTAATTTTCGTGGCCATCGATTTAGGAAAATGCTAATCCAATGGCATAATATGATGCCACCTAAGGTTTGGCTGATTTGGAACTGCTACGTGGATAGCCTAGAATTGCAAGGAGGGTTGCACGCTTGGTTAGGCTGGCGTGCTAAAAAAAAAAAAAAAAAAAAAAAAACACGGGGGCGTTATAGGGAATTTTCGTGTTTAGCTTTGAATTATAAGGCTCGATTTTGCCGATCCCTTTGGATTGAGGGCTTATTCGATGTCGTTTTGAAGCGTCCCACCATGCTCTTTGGTCAATTGAACTGTCCCCAACATGTTGGTGCAAGAATCGCCTCTATCTGAGTTACCTAGAAATAGTTATGGCCTTTGAAAATGAGAGACCTCGTTCTCCACTCTAATAACTCACACGTTAATCTCTAACTAGCTTATTCCTCCCATAACTAGGGCAACACTCATGCTACTTCTGGACCAGGGTTGGATATTGAAGGCTGCAAGCCTTGCAAGACCCTAAAAACCATGCAAAATAAAGTCCAAAAAAAAGTAGACCTTCAAAAACAAGTCTACATTTTTCATAGCCTTGCAAAATGAAAGTCCAAAAAAAATTTGCCATGCAACAAAAAGTCTACTTTTGGCATAGACATGCACTTATACCCGTATTTTGAATATACATATTATATACGTATTATATATCAACCAACCATTGTACTATTACGATATAGATACCATATATATTAGAGAAATAAAAAATGGAGAAATCAAAGAAAAAAGTAAGGAATAATATATATAAATAGTAAGAAATTCATCATTTACATTGGAGCATTATAATTATGGTTTGGCATGGCGGCGAATAATATTGCCAACCGAAATTTGGATTCTAAAAATTTCATTTGCTTGCTTTATGAAATTGGGGGAAATTTTTTTCCTCTTTTCTTTTTCTGATACTTCTAACGTCGATGAATATGCGGCTCTAAATTGTGTCCCGAATCATTAAATCATGCCCCAATCATCAAATCATGCCCCGAATCAACGAGATTGATCAACCGAATTCATTTAAGCAGCCAGAATGCACGAAACAAACTTGAATATATAATCTTTGAATCGATTTAGGCAGCCAGAATATAAGACAATGCTTCTTGCTAAAGAACGAAATTTCAAAACTATAAGCTGAATCCGGGAAGAGCTGAAATTTAATGATGATCAAACAATCTTTATGTGTTAAATATTGCGAGTGCATTGTTACATTTAAGTATTTTAAGGAGAAAAAAATTTAAAGCCGCGCATTGTTACTTTTACATTAACAATGCAAATGAAAGTCTAATTTATATTATGCCATGCAATTTGAAAGTCCATTTTTTTGGGTGACCTTCCAAAAAAAGTAAGGGCAGCCCTTCAATTTCCAACCCTGCTTCTGGACTTGGGATAGTTTATCCAAAATTAAAGTCCCTTAAAACTAACAAATCTAACGAGTTAGAAGGCCAGTGCAATGATCTAGTCCACCAAAATCATGCTCTGATACCACTGTGATGCTACCCGAACCTATACAATGCTCCCATCGTATGAATACGGGAAATTCCCCTCCCATGGCGACTCCATCACCACGGAAAGGCCCTCTGTCTGACTCGAACCACTTGTGATGGTTAAGTGTCCGGGTGAAGGACACAGAGGTGTCATTCGTCCCACGCCTTCTATGGGAATCCTATGTAGTGGAAGCATACATACATGTTAGCACCTGGCAACAAGACAAGTAAATAATATACCACCACGAAGGGTGGCCCATCCACCATCAATATGAGCAACAATATGATATCAATATACATAGAAAATGCACCATAAATGAGGCTTCTACCTCGGCCTCAGACTCAAGGGGGTTGACTCACGGTCAGGCCCTCTGGATAACAGCAGATAGAAGTACAACATGGCGTTGGCTAGCATAGAACAATGGCTAGGGTAGTCCACTTATTGTGACGCTCCCCGAGCCTATACGATGCTCCCATCATATGAATACCGGAAATTCCCCTCCCATGGCGGCTCCATCAACATGGAAAGGCCCTCCGTCTGACTCGGACCACTTATGGCCAAGTGTCTGGGTGAAGGACATGGAGGTGTTTTTCGTCCCACGCCTTCTATGAGAATCCTATGTAGCGGAAGCGTACATACATGTTAGCACCCGGCAACAATACAAATAAATAATATACCACCACGAAGGGTGGTCCATCCATTATCAATACGAGCAATAATATGATACCAATATACATAGGAAATGCACTATAGATGAGGCTTCTACCCCGAGCTCAGACTCAAGGGGGTCGACTGACGGTCAGGGCCTCCAGATAACAGCAGATAGAAGTATAACATGGCATTGGCTAGCATAGAACAATGGTTAGGATAGTCCATTCCATCCGCCCCTCCTGTGCACACTTTGCAAATAGGTTGAAACATGCTATGGCATGATTGTAGCCTTCTGGAGATGCAATCCCATGGAATCACCCTATGAGACTACTCCGGGTTACATCTCCCCAGTCCCATGAGGCAGGTTAGGGAAGCGTCCCCTCCCCCGGCACAATGCATCCCTGGGTGTGCTAGAGGACATGAGCCACATCAGCAGCCCCCCATCCGTACCCGATTTACTCCCTAAAATCTAAAGGCAGGCTCACCATGCTCGTTCGAGTTAAGGACGCTCAAAGGCCATATCCTGTAACCTAGGGAGTGTCAGACCCATACCCGGCCCCTTCAGTGACTGACTATAAGCATAGCACACTATAGGAATCTTGTAGCCACGCTAGGCACGATCCCACCCCCGTTTCACCATCATACCCGTTGTTTGGTGCTGAATCACAACATAGTATCCACAGCCAGGTGGGTTCTTGCGCACATGCAACATCTAATGGGATTTAAGGGGTTCTAGCTAGGAGCATATCTAATCCTAGATGGCCTTTAGGTCTCTACCCCCTTTTACCCATACAACACAAGAGGAACAGAAAGAGAGCATTCATATCTGATACGTCCATCATAATCTCATCTAGAACATAGAATAGAGAGACTAATCATCCATCTAACAAGCAAGGGTTAGTTCCTAACTAGAATCTCAAGCTAATTAAGCCTATTAACCGGTATCTGAGCTAGATCTTCCATCTCTCAGGTTCTCCATGCCCTACTGGTTGAATAAGCTTCTCCTCCTTCTCCAATTGCCCCCAAATCGAATTGGGGCAAATTGGGGTGGAAGCCTCAATTTGGGTTAGCCTGGATTGGTAAGTCTCCCTTGCCCAATCGATTTGGGCCAAGTGTCCATCCTTAATTAGTTATCAAATAAGTAATTTAATATTTTAGCCTTTTTAATATTAGGTTAAGCTCTAAATTCGAATTAGGGTTTAGGGTTAGGTTTCAACCTTAATATTAATGAGTTAACATAGCTAACCTTAGCTTATGAATAATTAACGCACCATTTTATCATAGTGATGTGTCATGTATTTATACTTAAAAAGGCATATAAATATGTGGAACATCACAGTTTATGTCAGTGTTCGACGACCCTCGTGTCTTGTGCTTTGTGCTGCAATGTTCTGTTGAGACTTTCATATTCTCGTTGTTTTGCTGGGTTGATTTATGTTGCAGAGTATCTTTCTTGGCGCTACCAAGTTGACTTTGAGTATGGGATTATCTTTTACGCAAAGGCGTTGTCCACTATGATGGTTTGGGGTATGGTTGAAGATTTGAGACTTGGCTAGTTGTGGAGAAGAGCATGTACTTTGCTTGTTTCACCTTGTTCAGATTTGTTCAGATGTTATTGTACTCATACAGTTTAGATTCCTACTGGTTAGTGTCACTATTATTGTCAGAGTTTTTTCTAGAACAGATCATGTCAGTAGTGGAGATGCCCAGATGTGGCTTTTAGCATTGTATTCTATTTTTGTGCTTAGTGGAGATGCCAAGATGTGGCTTTCTTTGGCATTGTATTCTGATTTTGTGTTTAGTGAAGATGCCCAGATGTGACTTTTCTTTCAGTTTATCTCATCTTCTCTCTCTCCCTTATCTGGTTTTGACAATTGAATTTATCTTCTTATAATGATATGAAGAAAAATGTACTTTCATTGGCTGCAATACTCTAAAGCTTATCATTGCATCAATGAATTCAATAGATAATATCTACATTATATGCGTCAAAACCTATTTGTTATTTGAGATGCAATTTGTTTATATGAGTTTACTAATACTTCAAAATTATTATCTTGGGCAAGGGAGAAATGAAATTGAAATGAAATGAAATGAAATTTTATTATTACGTCTTCAAGACCGCCAGGTCTATGAGACGATTACATTGCACTCAAAATTATAAAATAAGTCATCCAGTGCGTCCTCAGAGAACAACACACTGGGCTCCTCTACCTCAATCTCCGTCACCCTTTGTTGCTTCATCAGGACCTCTCTATGGCTAAGAATGTCCATAATACAACCTCCAATGCATGAGCCTGCCTGTCGAAAGAAATCAACAAGCGAAATAGCACTGACCCCATGCTTGACCCGGATATCCGAATAAGCGCGACAAAAAAGCAGGACATGGGCCTCATCTTCTACTACTCCCGCATCACATAGCTGACAATGTCTAAGATCATGCGCAATGTCTGCCCATCTCCCGATCTCCACACCAAGTCGGTGTGAGCTCAACCGTATTCTTGCGATTGCATGCCTAAGTTTCAGCGATATGGGTTCCCTAAGATCGTGCTTCTTGCAGAGATGGATTTATGTGAGCCTTATAATACTCTTTCTTCACGGTGGCACGCTCCATGACTTACTCAAGAAACTATCTCGAACCCAACCACTAATGTCCTCTTTGTGCATCTCCAAATCCTGTATGTTCATCCCCATTTCATAAGCCATCTGTCTATATCTCGCACCGACCTTTTACGGTTTCCTCTAAAGCAAGTCTAGGCAAGCTATTATTGGCATATCATATAGGACTTTGCACATATAGCGCGATGATGCGCAAAAAGAGCCTCGACTTCGAAAGTGGCATCATTCCACTTTCAACTAGCATCATGTCATATGGTGTTTGCATCTTTGTGCCCAACTCAGGTATGAAAAAATTTCTTCGTATCTTTTCCACTTTTTGCCGGCTATCATTAGCAAGGCCTGGTCCCCGAACTTCACGACCATATAGCACAACCGTCTGGACAAGCACCTTGTAGAGCATGCGCTTCATCTCAAAATTCCATATCTCTGCATTCACACACTTCCTTTGCATAGCATACAACGCTTTTAGACCCGCATTCACCCTTCCGAGAGAGAGAGAGGGGGACAAAAAAGGAAAAAGAAAAAGAAAATCTTTTTAAACCTGTTTAAACAGACTTTTACCTTCCATGGACTTTTGCAAAGACCGCTTCTGGCCAATATGCAGCCTTAAGCCAAAATAGGTGACGTTTGACTTAAGCCTTCAAATTGTTAACATTTATCAACGCAAAGGATTCTACAATCTACAAGAAGTTTCCAATCCTCTAGAGCTTATGAACATAATTTCATTCGAAACTAAAAAGTTCTCCATAAATACCAATGCTAAAATACCTTTTTACGTTTAAGAGAGTGTTTTTTTAAAATGGGATTAAAATATCTAGCAAACTTAAATTATACAAATTCCCAAGTCTTAATCATTTGATATGAAAGCACTGACCTTAGCCAACATATTAAATAGAAAATAGTTTTCAAGGCCCAAAGGTCACTACCATAACGAAGTAATAGATTGTTTTATTCTTTCAGCTTAACCTTCCATCATTTGTCATCTTGTCTTGTAAGCTTTGCCAACTTGAAATAATGGAGAAACACACATAGGATGAAGAAATCCCATTACCTGCAGTGAAACCAGAGGACAAATAGCCTAAGAAAGGTAAGGGCCTAAGTCACTAACAGGTAAGCTTAGATTTTTTGAGCTTTTCGCCCTTCACCTTGGATGTAATCCTCAACATAATAGAAAGACTTTAGAAAGATAATCATAATACTAACATGTTATTAAAGTCTTCCTGTCACAATTGTGAAGAACAAAGGTGCTAAGGGAAAACCTTACTAAATTCCTCTACTCACTACAAAAATATCAGCCGGCTCACCCTAAAAAAGTATAATAGACCTTGCTGACGTATGAAGCTTCACGAATTTTCTTGTAAATGACTCTCCAAGTCCAAGAGCAAGAAGACACTTCTCCAAAAAACCCCAATCAACACTATAGGCTTTAGCAAAATCAAGTTTAAGATACACCGCTCTATGACCCTATAAACGGGCCCAATATATTCCCTCATATGCAGCAGCCACAGTTGTTGAGAATTCATTGACGAGGGAGAAAGCTAGATTGTGTTGATGAAATAGAGTCAACCAAAATATTTCGAAATTTTCCTGCCAATATCTTAGCAAAGATCTTGTACACAGAGGAAAGTAATGTAGTAGGTTGCCAGTCAAAAATAGTCTTGGGTTCCTTACTCTTTGGAATGAGGGTGATGCAACCCATATTCAAAATATAGTAACATCATCAAGAACAATCAAGAAGAACTTTTTATCCAATGTCTTTAAAGTTCAATAAGGTAGTAGACCTATTCTCTGAAGATGGCCAGTCAACCAATAACTAAGCTTCCTGGTATAAAGAAATGCTTCAGTATATTGACCAACCCCACTAAATGACATCGAGTTACTAATACATTTCTTGTGTAAATCATGATCAATCTCAATCACATTGTATCCAAACACCTGAAGTGTGTTCTTACACATTTTAAGCTGATAGAAAACATCAACAGGAGGTAATTGAAGCTCTAACTGAGTCCTTTGCTCGTAACTCACCAAAAGGTTATTGAGATCTTTTTTGTTATCTTGAATCATCACATCAATAGATGTAGCAATACAAACAACAGGAGTAGTTAATGACAAATTCTTCTTGATCCAATGACTAAAGCGCTAGTGGACGATAAAAAATCATTCTTATTCTTCTAGCATTTACTCCAGGAGTTGAGGACCTCCGATGAAGTGCACAAGGCTGATCTTTATTAGAATTGGCACCAAGGGGTGCTGAGGCACCATCCACGGAAGCACTATTGCTATTCAAATCATTTGTACTATTCAGTGCATGAGTGCCAATGCAGGAGAATCGCCTTCTTGAAAGATGCTTTCACCAAGAATGAAATGGTTAACATGCAATGCCAAATTTGCCCCATCCACCACCATGTATATAGGAGATTTTGCAGGCAATTTGGAAGTTGAAGCCTCAAAGTGGCCGAAATCTATTAGGGCCAAAATGGCTATTAGAGGAATCTGAAATCTATGATGCCATGCACCCTTGGAAAGAGCTTTGAATCAGTTTTTTAACGAGCCAAAAAATACCAAAATTCGAGGCCAGTAGCTCAAGCTATAAACATAAACGTAAAAGCAGTCTCTGGCAAAAAACCTAGAGTGCTCCATCACCCTATCTCCATATTGTAACTACAACTGAATGCATTTTATTCCCTCAAACTTTCCTTGCATCTACTTCTCAACTGTGGAGTTTCGGCCATGTCTCAAGTGCAAAAGATCAAAACTCGGCCTTCAAAATATAAAGAACTTAGCAACTCATATGGTTTATGTTCCAGAAGCCATATCCTAGTCAGATTCGACCAAGACCTTGCACTGTGTTCTCATGTGTGTGGGGGTGGGAGAGGAGGAGGAGGAGGGAGGGAGGGAGGAGGAAGGGGGGTGTTGATGCAACAGCTTGCCCCAAAAGTCCTTTCCTTAAGGCCTCGACGATGGACTGACAAAACCCCCACTCTGAAACTGTGAATTGGCTCTTCCAATGGATTTATAATGTCGATATTACCTAGGGGCCAAGTCTCGTCGGCAGAAGACCACCCCTTCTCAAGAAGCATCAAAGTAGCTCGTGTCCAATACACTTGCAGCCAATTGACCTAGGAGGTGGCTGTAGAATACTGCCATGTAAGGTGTTCGTGTTTCTTCCTTTGGCAAAACTGACTATGGAATTTGGTCCCTAGAGTAATTTTGCCATTTTGGATGATGTAGCAAAGTCAGATCTTTATTCCAGAGCCTATGCACTGTCCGAATGACAAAACACTTGGGTTTCCACACGGTCGCCCGCAAATTGCTTCGCGGTTTGATAAGTTCTCCCAGACCGATCTTGGATTTGTTTGGACCTCCTTGATAAGTTCTCCCTTGACATGTACGTTATGAGTAGATGTGTTGGACATTTCTCATAAACCTACTGACATATTCCATAAGTCTTCACTACTCTGCTAGGGCCAATCATGAGTGTGCAATAAACTCACACTTGACTTCTAATCTAAAGAATACAGGTTTTTGTACAGAATTATTTGGGTGGCCCTAATTCTGGATTGGAAGCTTGGCCAATGCAAGGAGGCATAGAGGCCAAGTTGACAGTTCGGAATTAGGGCTACGCGAACATTGGTGCAACATGAAGTTAAATGTGGGTCATATTTTAAGCAAATGGCCAAGCGCTATTGGTTAGAGGTCAAAAGCATAAATAAAAGGAGAAAAATGGCAGGAATATTAGGGGAAGTAAATCCGTTAAGATGATGGTGGACACATAAGGTGATACTACTCATTGGAATATGCTTGAATCTGGCCCACATTAACTTTATCTAGTGATGGGTGAACTTATAATATAGTACTTGCAAATCAAATGATATAAAATATAAGGAATAACATAGTTTGGACTCCAAACTTGAGAGTTACCCCCCCCTTTCAAAAAAAAAAAAAAAAAAAAAAAAAAAAAAAATGGTGGGCCGGATGGGGGTGATGGGGTGGCTAATTAGTCCAAAAGGATATACCTAGATTTTGCCTAAATTAATTTTACTTTAGTAATGATGAACTTATAATCTAATATTTGCAAATCAAATAATTTGTTGGATCTAATCTAATTTGGAATACCATCATCTGGACCCCAAAATTGAGTTATCTTTTGTCCTTCTCCCATGTTCTTCTCTTTGTTTGGGTTCCATAGACCTATTGGTATTTGTGGACGATAAAACCCCATTCAATTCAGCTCTTAAATATACCATTCTTAACAACTAAATGGGACTGTCATGTGGAGCATATGCCATAACCATTATAAGCAAGTAAGAACGTTGTTTACTTTCTTGAAGTTATGAATGCTTTACAAAGGGGAGATGAATGGTTAACAAGCACTAGAATCTAGAGATCTCAAAGTTCTTTGATTAAAGAACTTATTGAAGTTGAAGGATGAACTTAAAACATTCTTGCCAATATGAAAAATGAAATGTGGGGTATGTATCAATGTGGCCTCAATGAGATGCCAAATAGAAGTTACAAGGAAGGGGAGCTTATCATCTCATCAAACCATTTCTTCCTATGGAAACAACCCTGCTAATGGTCCATTGCGAGGGGAAGTCTTCATGTAATACCATGTTCAACAAGACCATTAGGATCGGCACCATGGACGATGCTGCCCACTTGATCAACTCTGCCTGCATACTGTCCAATGCCACTTTTCCATGGCAAGACGTTGTAAGCCCTAGACGACATCTGCCCCTGTGATTTCTATCACTAAGCATTCCTGCATGCAGCACACCAGAACCACCACATTATGGCTTCTGCGTCTCAGCTCTTGATGCTTCCTAATCCTCTAGTCAATGTTGGCCATCTCAGCAGGCGCTGCATGCAGTACGCAAGGTGTGGGTTGTAGTCTGCATTGGGGTTGCGGCAACATGAGCCAACCTGACAGTACAACAGAGCCATTCTGCTGACATTGTCTAGGCTTTTGAACATGTGGGACCACTGTAGCATTTGAAATGGCCTCTCCCTCCCAAAGTTGAGAGCTTAGCTCATGCTGGAATTGTTTCTGCCTTGCTAATTCGTGCATGAACCACTACAGTTGCTCATGGGCATCTGCTCAGTCTCCAGTGCAAAAGACTAAAACTCAACCTGCAAGAACTAGCAACTCACAGGGTTTATGTACTTTCGAAGGTTGAAACGTGGTCATTTTCATCGATAACTTGTTGCATCATCTCTAAAGATGAATGGAGTTGGGATCTATTGGTCCTTCCAGATGATCTCAAACAATACTTTGCTACTGCAAAAGTGACTCTTGACTTCTAATTGCCATATGGGGAAGAGGATAGATTCAAACTATGTTCTGTCAGTTGTAATTGCTCCATGTTCTCAATTGTGAAGTCTCGGCCATGTCCTAAGTGCAAAAGACCAAAACTCAACCTCCGAAATGTAAGCCCACAAGAACCTACCAACTCATAGAGTTCACATTTCGGAGGTTATATCCTAATCAGATTTAACCAAGACCTTGCCCCATGTCATCATGTGGTGGGGTGGTGTTGACGCC
Source organism: Isoetes taiwanensis (assembly GCA_021234155.1). Taxonomy (NCBI): domain Eukaryota; kingdom Viridiplantae; phylum Streptophyta; class Lycopodiopsida; order Isoetales; family Isoetaceae; genus Isoetes; species Isoetes taiwanensis. The sequence goes on from JAJEKV010000014.1 coordinate 20,265,030, forward strand.
AAAACATGGACCCTTAAAAGCCCCTAGAAGTAGGTTGCCCCGAAAGTTCTCTCCCTAAGGCCCCAGGGACGCATGGGCAACTCCACCACTCCAGAACTGTGAATTGGCTCTTCCAATGGACTCATACTTTCTCCAGGGGACCAAATTTTATGGGCAAAAGACCACCCTTCTCCAAGAAGCATGAAAATAGCTCATACCAACACACTTGTAGTCAATTGGCTTAGGAGATAGCTGGCAAAAATACTGTCATATAAGGCATTCATGTTTCTTTAGCAAAACTGACAATGTAACCTGCTCCCTATGGAAATTTCACCATTCTGACGATGTGGCAGAGTAGAATCTTTATTTTAGAGCCTCTGCACTGCCCAATCGACAAAATACTTCGATTTCCACACGATCGCCCACAGGACGCTTGGATAAGTTCTCCTCAACTGATCTTGGATTTTTTGGACCTTGAACAGAGAGGATTCAATGGCCAGATAGGGGAACTGAGCTCCAGGAGGATGGGCATTAGCGTATGGCTCCTGGGAGGAGGGCTCCAAGGAAAGGTTGCCTCAGGAACTTTTCTGGGCTCTATCTCCCGGGATCTGGACTCTCCCCTCATGTAGGGCAATTGTGCAAAGTCCTTGCCTTGTTGGAAGAGTGCCAGCTCGGTTGCCCAACAACAGGCTGCCCCAACTGTTCTAATTAAAATTCTTTGATCTACCTTATCAAACAATTCAAAACATTGGTATGTATGCTAATGATGACTTCCTTAGCAAGCCAATTGACAAAAACTCAGAATTTACTTTTATCATATACATTAATTACGAATTTATAAAGAAGCGCACTATTAAAAAATATATGCATCTAAAAAAGGTGAAATCTTGGCGAGGGATGAAAAATGAAGGTGCAAACACAAGAAATTTTTTTTACTAAAAGATGCAATGTTGGTGGATGAGAAAATAGCTCCAAGTCATCCTAAGTTTGCAGGCTACGCAGGCAGTGGATAGAGATTCTGGAAACCTTGTTACATCAGATTCAACCAAGGCTTTGTACAATGTCGTGACATAGAAGAATAGGTCTTGACGCCAGAAAATAGATCCTTAAAACTCATTGGAAGCATGTTGCCCTAAAGGTCCTCTCCTTAAGGCCCCGACGAAGGATAGGCAACTCCCCCACTCTGAAACTACAAATTGGCTTTTCTAATAGATAGTGTCGACAAGTTTCATGGGCAAAAGACCACCTCTTCTCCATGAAGCAGCAAAATACCCTACCAAAATACACGAGACATAGCAATAACAAAATATGTCGCAGATAACGTCACACGCAATGTGATCATTCATGTCGCATGCAATGCCATGTCGTCGAATAGGCAGCTGGCGTGACACATGCGACCCCATCAAAACGACATAGTTCCAGATGTTTGCTTTGTCGTGTGGCGATATCGCACATTATGTCACATATGGCGTGTTCGGATGTGCACATTAGTAGCGACATTGGCATGATCTGGTCATATCAAATGTGACATCACGTGACCAGACGTCACTACTTTACGTCACTAAAGGGTCATTTTTTTGTTGTATAACATGTGGCATCTTGCATCCAAGGGAAGATGCTCACATGGATTTCCGCTCTTTATCTTGTAACCAATGGGGTCTTTTCTCATGAGTCACCTCGTACTACTAACGTACTGATTCGTGCTAGAGGCTATTTAGCTTAAGGGGCAACAACTTAAATTGGAGAGCTCAAGATGCCCGGGGGAGGCTGCAATATAATCGGAAGGAATAGCTTCTGCACAAACATTATGGGGGCCCATTATACAACATATAATCTGGATCTATCATGTACTTGGTTGAAATAGCTTCTGTTAAAAAATTATGCCCATTTATGTGGTGCCTACATGTTATCCAATAGACTGCATAAAGTCAACAAGCTCACAAATCTCAATAAATGCCTTTCCAAAGTTATCGTCTTCTTATCATTCTTGTTCTATTCTAGTGTAAAGTGTTTATGTTTTATTCTTCTGACAAAACTATCTATTTGTCTTGCTATTTCTTTTTCATTCTTTCCCTTGACATGTACGTGATCAGTTGATGTGTTGGACATTTCTCATAAACCTATCGATACATTCCATAAGTCTTTACTACTTTGTTGGGGCCAATCATGAGTGTGCAATAAACATGACTTCTAATCTAAAGAAGACATGTTTGTTATGCAGAAATATTCGGGTGACCCTGATTCTGGATTGGAAGCTTGGTCGACGTGCGTAGGCATACAGGCTAAGCTGACATCTCGGAATTAGGGCTACTGAGTCAAACATTGGTGTAATGTGAAGTTAAACATGGGTCAAATTTCAGGCAAGTGGCCTAGCACTATTGTGCTGGATTGGAAGCTTGGTCGATGTGCGGAGGCATAGAGGCTAAGCTGACAGCCCGGAATTAGGGCTACTGAGTCGAACATTGGTGTAATGTGAAGTTAAATATGGATCAAATTTCAGGCAAGTGGCCAAGCGCTATTGCTCAGAGGCAAGAATCATAAATAGTAAGAGAAAAGTGGCAGGAATATCAAGGAAAGTAAAACCTTTAAAATGATGGTGGACACATAAGATGACAGTACTCATTGAGATACGCCTAAATTTGGCCCACATTAATTTTACTTAGTGATGGATGAACTTATAATCTAATACTTGCAAATCAAATGATCTGTTGTATATAACATAATATAATATACTGTGGAATACCATAGTCTGGACCCCAAACTTGAGAGTTATCTTTTGAACACAACTTCATCCCCTCTCCCCTCCCCTCCCTCTCCGGTCCTTTAAAAAAATGGTGGATACATGGGGTAGTGCTACACACAGGGATATGATTGGATTTGACATGCATTAGCTGTACCTAGTAAAAATGAACTTATTGTCTAATACTTGCAAATCAAATAATTTATTGTATATATTATATATAATATAATTTAATATGGAATATAGTTACACACTAGCACCTCTAGTGATAACCAACACACCAAAAGGACGAATCCTTCATGAGCCCCAACCTCTACAAGGCTTTATCCCATACCCTCAGGCACCCAGACCATATCAATTCCTCCCCCTCTCGGGATGCTTGCACTCAAGCATGTGGACGATCCCATCATCATGCATGATCATGCTTACCTCATCATGACCCCCCCATCGTCATGTGAACATGCCATGTGTCGTGGCATAGAGAACATCCTAACGATGATCCCATCATCGCCCACAATCCCCTGCCTACTTATACATGACCCCTTCAGTCGTACACAACCGCAGTGCATCATGGCCCTGAAGGTTTAAGCTAGGGAACATCCCCGATAATCCCATCATCGCCCATGATGATGCGCTCCTCTCACATGACCCTCTCGGTCATGCGCACTCCTAGTGCATACTGGCCTAGAGAACACCCAAGGGGATCTCATAGACACTCCAAGACTCTTACGCATGCATCTCAACTAACCTAGAATGCATACGTTTCCTGCACTTAACACTAAGGCATACACAAGATTAAGCTAAGAGCACCTGAGGGGTTGGCGTCAACCAATTATGGCTCATATATTTTCCCAAGTGGCTTCATCATGACTGGACAGCCAGGTTTGTTAGGGTGGTGAAAACTGGTCTGCACACATTTTTCCTATCCCCATACAAATTGAAATCTGTCCCTCAAATCTGGACATAGTACTTGCAGCACATCTTCCACATTAGAGAGTTGCATTGATGACCATATACCAACACAACACTTCTGTAACAAAGTCTTCAAGAAGAGCACTGCTTCTGGTCTGAATATCACTTTCTTTCTGCTAGTGTATGTCATTGTCAATCCTGCTTCCAAGCGTATGTGTTCATTTGCACCAAATGTTTTTACCAACACACCATTTAAATCCAAGACAATGAGTTTATCTTTTTCTTTGCCAAATCAATATTTAGTGCGTTGGAACATCCCGAATACCTACACAACGGGGAATTACTACATGAATAAATAGATGAAGATGAAAATGAAAAATGGGTTGAATGTGGAAACCTTTTCGTATCAACAGCCAGGATTCTCGACCTAACGAGAATCAACTGGTAATCCCTAAATTGAATGCAACAAAAGAAAATCAATAATATTCAATGTCTTAAGCAACACAATTTACGGGCTTGCCAAAGAATGCCCTGCCCGACCCTCGGGGTTCGCAGGGGCACAATCACTTTTGAACATCGGGCTCACGAAACTTGAGGCCACGATTACGCATTTTTCTTGAACACACCCGATAGGTGTGGTGTCATGATTGAGGCTGCTTCTGCATCTTTTGCATAGCTACTTCTTGTTCTCTTTCTTGGAGCACGAACAACTTCGTGCTATCCTCCGGCTTACCCCTCTTTGTTCTTACGCCCTTTCCTTTTCGCAAATAGTCACCCAAGTTGCCCTCATCCGATGGAATTACTCCATCAACTTCCTTAGGTGCTTGATTGTGTACAATCCGGTTGTTGTTTTTTCCACAACCGGTCTTTGTGTTTACAAGCTGGTCTTTGTGTTTACTGACTTCTTCTATAGCTTCTTGGGCGACTTCTTGGACTGGTGGTGGTGGTTCTTTGTTGCATTCAAATCAGTCACAATTGAATGTACTCCTATAGGACTTTGCGGGGTGTTGTGCATCTTCAAATGGCACCATTGTCCTTCTTTGAACCCCGAGCGGTGAGACCTCAATTGCGGGGACGGATTAACACATCCTTTTTTTGGTGTACTATTTGAAGCACCTTCAACATGGCCAAAACCTAGATCGTCAAATACACCCTCGGCACCTTTCGGGGCAACCATGAATACATTGTCCTCCTCTCAACAATGAACAACAAGCTATATGATACTCATGTTGGCAATTCAGTGCTAAACTTAACCTGTAAGCTTTAGTGAATTCCAGACCACATGCCGAATATGTATAAAATGGATCTTCCACTAACAACTTATCTCGTATAATAGTAGAGATGCTAAATGTTGCAGGAGTATCCATTTTCAGCTTCCACAAATTGTTTATGTAGAAATGCAGAAGTCTCTGTTCTTCTTCGAGAACTTTTAACTCCTCCTCAAGTTTGAGTTTACGTTTGACCTGCTCATTAACAGATGTAGGGTTCATTGCTTTTTGTACCTTGTTCCTGTGCCAAGTTTCCATCTGGACAGTCTGCTCCAAATCTTTAATTTCTGCCTCCAACTCACATGTTGGATTAAGCTTGAACTCCTTCGAATTGGAAATTGCAAGAAGCTTGCCCCAAGATGGGCGGGACCTTTCAAGATCCTAGAGCGAGTAGGGATTCAAGCCTACAAGCTTGATTTGCCAGCCCAACTTAAGGTCCAGAGAGTCTTCCATGTAAGCCTATTAAAGAAGCACACTCCAAACCTAGAGGAGGTCTTGGAGACTTCAACCTTGTTGGAAATGACAGAGGAGAAAATCGAGATAATTTCTGAGTTAATTCTTGTTAAGGCATTTAAGAAGACAAGAAGGTCCCAGTTCCTTCAATATTTGGTCAAGTGGAAGCACTTGCCTGTGGAAGATGCAACATGGGTATTGAAGCAAGATTTAGAGAAGTGATACCCCGACTTCATGAAGCAATTCGACGGCCAAGTCGTCTCTGAATTGGTCGACGCCAACCTGGCGAGTGCTTTAGCTAAGCTTTGTTATGTCTTAGTGTATGTGCAGGAAGGCGTATGCATTCCAGGCTAGTAGGGTGCATACGCGGGAATCTCGGAGTGTAGGCGATGATGAGATACCCTCCAGGGGCGTTCTCTAGGACAACACGCACCAAGAGTGCGCATGACTGGAATGGTCATGTGAGAGGAGCGCAATATGGTGGGCGATGATGAGACCATCACTCGAATGATCTCTATGCCACGATGCAGGGCATGTGCACATGACCATAGGGGGGTCATGGTGAGGTATGCGTGATCATGTGCGATGATGGGATCGTTGAGATGTTCCCTAGCTTAAACCCCCTAGGGGCATGAGGCACTGCAGGAGTACACGATCAAGGGGATCTTGTACAAGGTAACACCTGATCATGGGCGATGATAGAATCATCTTAAATGGTCCTTAAGCTCAAATCCTAAGGGCCATGATCGAGTGCAAGATAATAGAGGTAACCTTGAGCTAGTAGTTCGGCTCAAGGGGGGTGGTCCCCTAAAACCACAAACTTATTAACTAAACTAATGTAATGTGCTACTTGTGCAGGCCAGTGAAGGGGAGCATGGACGAGGGAGCACATTATGAGAAGACAGGAGTCATAATTTTTAGACTTAACTATGAACTCCTAATAACTGTTGTGATAATGTTAAGGATATTGTGATAAGTAACACTTGTGAAGGCTACATAATCTTTTATAGGTACAAATATAGCCTATATGTACGTAATAAGTAGCTAGCAAGTTGATCATTTCAATAAAATATTCATGTGTGTGACCTTGCAGGGTTGGTGCAGGTTCATCATCTTAGCGTAATGCTGATGACAGCATTATCCTAAGGGGGTGGGGGGAGAATGTGATGTTCCTCGGAAATATACGCCATAAATACGTATATTTCTAGGTCTCGTCACCGTATAAGCCTATCATTAGCCTTGTACACCACAGTAAGTGGAAAAGGAAGCATGGCCAAGTTATTTATGTAACACATTGCAGCGACGTGGAACCCTAACCTATAAGTACCCTAACCCTAACCCTAGGCCACTTTTCGGCTCCGCCTGCCTTGAGAGACCCGTTATTTGCTCGGAACTCCGTTTCGAACACTGTTCATTGCGGCATAGCTCAGATCGACAACGCCAAGGCAATGCGCTCATCAGAAGGAGGAGGAATCACTCGACTCATCAACAAGCCATGGAGACCCCAGGAGTTGGAAGAAGTTCGACTGGAGCAGGTATTGATAGTAGCTTCATAGGTAGATCATCTGGAACCTAGGATTCCAGATGAGCTAGTATCTTATCTTGCTAGTAGAGCCTTCCTAGAACCCTCAGTCTAGGTTTGAAACCCAAATCAATGAACCCTAACTGTAAGTTAGATGCATGCGTAGGATTAGATGTATCTTCATTACTTATCATTTTATGTTGATGTATGATGTTAGTTGATCTTATGTTTGCACCTCTTGTGTATTGGGAAGGGGGGTAGAGACTTAGTGGCTATTATCTAGATGATGCTTCTAGTTTAGACCCCTTAGTTCCTATTATTATGCGGCCTGTGCATAGGAACCCACGCGGCTATGGGGGCTATGGAGTGACTTAGCACCATACAACGAGGCTAGTGGCAAAGCAGAGGGAGGTCCCTGCTGAGCGCGGCTACTGGGGACCTATAGTGGGCTAGGCCTATAGTCGATCACCTCGTGTGTGCCGGGTATGGGTCCGACACTACCTGGGTCAATGGTGTCGCCCTGATCCTCAGGAGTTGCAGGTGTTGGCCTGGCTCTTGTTTAGTCGGGTACGAACCATGTGTCGCCACGATTCTCTAGCTGCCCATGGAGCCACTAGTCCTCGAGAAGTGGAGATGCAACCCTTCCTACCTCATCAGACTGGGGAGATGCAACCCGAAGTAGTCTCGACGGGTGACACCATGAGATTGCGTATCTGGCAGGTTATAGCCACGCCAGAGCCTGATTTAGCCCGTCTGCAAAGTATGCACAGGAGGGGCGGATGGAGTGGTCAACCCTAGCCATTGTCTACAGCCAGCCCCGCCATTGCCATATCTCGGTCTGCTCTATCTTGAGGCCCAGCTGGGTATGAGCTCATATGTTTTACGGCATGTTGGTATCTTTGATGTTATCTTTAGTAGTATGGATGTACTACCCCTCGAGGCAGTTGATTGTATTCTTTAATGTTAGTGCTGACGTTATGTTATGCTTCCGGTGTTATAGGAGCCCATGGGGGAAGGGCGTCAAGGCACCTCCCTGTCCCCTTCCCGCACTGGGGATATCTTGGGTGCAGGAAAGATGGAGGGCCCATGTGGCCAGAGGGCTGGATGTGGGATTTCCTACGAGATATACGACCGGGCATCATATATTTAGTAGGGAGCGTCACACCACGGGGCCCATATAATGGGCTAGCACAATTTAAACCTAACCAAACATAATGAAGACGATACAAATCATGGGTAAAGCTCGGATGAAACTAGAATTTGGCTAAACAATGAGTGTGGTTTTAGTAAAATAAACTTGGTAAAGACAAAATTCAAAAATAGATTGTCCGCTACCAACAATTGATGACCTTGTTAGGATTTTCTTGGAAGGGCCTGATATAGAAGACATTGATTTTGTTGCTGCTGAGTGCGTGCTTGGAAAGAGTATTCTTATAACATGTAAATTTATACTAGTACATGATTCGTTTGTAAATTAAAGATTTTTTATTTTGTGATCCTTTCATAAATCTTTGTTCAAAGAAAAGTTAATGGATTTTTTAACAGAAGGAACAATTTGGTTCAAAATAACCAATTTTGTAAGTAAATGACCTTTTCCTATTAACAAGCAAGTTTTCGTAATACACTGAAAAGGTGCACGCTTGAAGTTTTTTCTCACTTAAATGTGTTCTTTGTGCTTTGTGCCCATGGGGTATTTAGAAAATCTTGAGGGAATCTCAGTCTTATTGAACATTGAGAGAATCTTAGGAAATCAAAGAGGGAACCTCAAGGAGTATTGAGGGAATAAGATAGATAGATAGTATAGAGGGAATAAGGAAATCCAAGGGAATCTAAGGAATCCAAAAAAATCTCCAGACCTCATGGAATCTAAGAGACTCAAAAACTTAGAGGCAAATCTATATGTTTTGAAGGCACATCCTCCAAATAATTGGCACAGTTGAGGAAGAACTTTTTAAGCGAATGGTGCGTGGATATTAAAACTGTCCGCGGAACCTGGTATCCACCGTCAGTAGATCTAGTGAGCTTCCTCGGTTCGAGCCCTCCTGCAATTAGCGATGGATTTTCGGTACCGGAGATTTTAATTCCTGTAGATAAAGGTTTGGAATTTGCGAAATAATGTTTTAGCCGAATTGGAAGATTCAAATGTATCTTACAGTCAGGTTAGAAAAAAGGCATGGGACTATCAGAAGGGCCGCACAAGTTGTTTATCCAGCAACACATACCACCTGCAGCAAATCCTGGAGTTGCAGATTGGTTACCATCTTATGCTGGTTTTAGTTGGATAGCCTATGGAGCACAAAAAAATGTTGTTATCTCCGTTGGTCCTTCGCCTTCAAGTACACACGAATGTTCGACTGGGAATTTGTTTCAACAAGTCCTTGAAACTAGGATCAAAGAGAAAGGCGAAAGGGAGGAATGGGTTAAAGCTATCTATTGGGCGCCCTCTGGACATAATGCAGGATCATTAGCTGCATCTATAGGATGTGAGATTTACATATATGCCCCACGATCACATGATGGTACCAGTCATATACATGAATCAAGGAAAACAGGTGAGTGGTGAGGAAATTAATGAGGTTCATTAAAGACTTAGCGTTTATTCTTATATACCACTGTGTGACCTTTCCTTTACTCACAGTCATTCCATTGACATCTCCTTTGCCTCGAATCTAATTTTCAATTTATCCTGCATTCTGTTGGTCATTTATTGCCATAACTTTGTGGCTGGAAATAACCGTCTTTAATCTGATGTGCATATGGCATAACGAGGCATTTTCTATTGCCCTCTATCATGTAATTGACATTTTTTGTGGGGCATTTTTCTTTTCAGAGTTTCCACTAACATGGGAGAATACTACGATATTACACCATGCATTTCAAGTAAATCATTTTTCATGGACAGGCTGTGGGGATGGCCTGTTTTCTGTTGGACAGAACAGTGTGATGTGGGAACATAGTAAAAGTGGGTGGCAGGTTACTTGGAGACAGCATGTTGAGATTCCCCAAGATATTTGTACCGCCACATGGTCTTTTGCTGGCTTAACAGCATCAGCTGTTAGAAATAGTCAATTGACTGAGTGCAAAGACTCAATTTCCCAGAATCACCCTTCTCTGCTGTCAGATAAAAACAAAGGGAATGTGACAATTTGGTGCTGGGAGAATCATGTTAATGTACACGAGATAAAACTTCCTCATCCTGCTAAAGTTAACTTTATACAATGGAGGCCCTCACCTGGCTTTACTTTAGAATATGAATGTGCCTCATCATGTCATAGACGAGTTCTACTTACTTCCTGTGATGATGGGGTTATACGCCTTTGGTTGGAGATGAATAACAGTGGAACGTCAAGGTTAGACAGAAATGCTAATATAAACAGAACTAATTGGATAAAGCCTGCATTCTTTGTTGGTGCATTGATTGACGTAAATACAAATTTGGAAGGCATCTTAGGAGATAATTGTTTTGTGAAATGGGGTCTAGAAGAGAGGCTCGGAAGCATCATAAATAATCATGATGACGGGAAAACTCTTCAATATGCTTCTCATGGAAGCGATGTCCCACCATGTGAGTGGTTGGTTGGGATTGGTCCACATAATTTATTAACCTTGTGGTCAGTGCATTGTTTAGATGACTGTTATCCATCACGATGCCCTCGAATACAAGTGTGGAAACAGGGAAGGAATCTTCTGCTTTATCCTGAAAATTCATTAGCTGGCAATAACAGAAGTCGAATTGTGCTGACTTTCAAAACTGCCCTGCAGAGATTGCAAGGTTATGACTCAGGTGCACCTTCATCTCTTGATGTTTGTGAAGTCTTTTCTGATGGATCTTTCCAATTTTCACGTATATACCCACCAGTATCTGCAATTTCTAGTGATGGTTCAGCAGGTGGAATGAATATCAAGGCTTATGTTTTGAATGATGATGCACATGATAGTTTAATTTATGGGGAAAGGAATGTCAAGGAGACATCAAAAGCCAATTCCTGGAGTATTACAAGTGAAGTCCTCTATCGAGGAGGGCACAAAGATGATATTATTGATCTTTCGATCCATCCAATTTCTGCATGCTGCCTTGCGGCTTCACTGGATGGTAGTGGCTGTGTCCTATTTTGGCATATGGCTACATGCATTGAGATGGCCATTGAACTTCCAGTAATGTGGATGCCGACTTGGAAACTCTGTGGCTGGTTTAATTCTGAGGCTGAACAATGTTCTACACTTGCATGGGTACCAACTATGCTACCGGGTGAGAGAACATTGCTGCTTGTTGGAAGCTCCATTGGTATTGACATCTTGATTTTGCAGAAGATCTGTAAAACCAACATAATTATTGTTCATGATATCCTTTGTAGGTTGCAGTGGCCATATCATGACAGGTTACAATCAGTACACGTTAATGTATACAGTACATGTTCACAAAATGGAAGTTTTGAGAAGAACATCTCTATTGATGTTGTTGGATTTGATGACTCAACTTCAGTCTCGTGGAAATTGGAGGTCAAACTTGGCCATAGGCAGAATACTGAAGGCAATGAGTATCACAGTACAGTTGATGCCAGGACCTTCCTTGTTGATGTTGGTGAGGGCACCAAGAGAAATATATGGAGTGCAGATTACACGGGTTCTTTAGTAAGCACAGATGAGTCAGTTTTGGTTTGTGGAATCCTGACAGGATATGACCAGGTGTTCAATGCAGGAAATATAGCGAGTGTCACAGCAGTGGGAATGATAGATAACATTCCAACTGTTGGCCACCACGAACTTGCCCATGAGATCATTACTGGGCATGCCGATGGATCTTTAAGATTATGGAAGGCAGAGTTGCAGAAAGCTTCTGATTTAAGCACATGGAGATGTTGTGGAGTCTTAGATGCCTATATGGGACCTGTAAGTCTAGTTTCTGCTAGTGGCAGGAGTGGAATAATTGCATCCATCTCAAATGCAACCTGTTCTGGCATGCAGAGCATTGAGATCTGGGAGCCATGCAAGTGTTTTGACAAGTATGAGTTCTTATTAATCGGCTGTATTTATATTGATGGTTATCCACGTGCATTGAGTTGGTTTTCCTTAGGTAATGGCCAACTGTTATTGGCAGTTGCCACATCTAATTCTGTCCGGATTTACATCGAAGACAGAATTTCTTCCACGAATGTTACAGAGTCTAATGAGGGCGTTTGGCGATGCCTTGCATCACTAACGATTCCATTGGGCACCGTCAGTAAACTGGTTTGGACTTCACAAGGTTCAATTGTGGTCACGTCGGCAAAACATGTTTTTATCTCAAGCCAATGGACTTTACTTGAACCATCATATAAAACATCCAGGTAAATTGGGTTCCATCTAAGTTGCTTCTTTCTCCTCCCTTTTAGGGTTTTAAGTCTTCGTAATGCCTCTATCAGATCTACAAGGGAGTGGGAAGTCATGGAAAAAACAGGAGGGATGTGCACTCTGTTGAAAGCGGCTGAAATATTTGGACGTCCATTGCCTGATTACCATCCAGAATTAATTTTTCTCTTGTTAAAAAAAGGTAAAACCAGCAATCTTTAAGCATGAAGAAAATCCTTCTGATTTTTATGATTTCTAGAACTGGTATTGCAGGAGATAAACGTAGGGCACGCTCCTGCATCAGGCATCTTGTGCACAGCCTCATTCAAATGAGCTCTAAGAAGGATGAATTTAGAAGTGTCACTATTCCACATATACAGGTTATGGACATTTTGCCTCTTTTCCCAATGACTTTGGGAGATAATACCTCCAGAGTTTGGAATTCAAAGGGTCATCTAAACAATGAGTCGGACAAATACTCATTTCTCTATGCTTCAAGTTTGGGGGCAGAAAATGGGTCAAATATACTGGATACAGATAAACCTCAATTGCTAGTCAAGTTTGGTGGACATGAGGCATTTACAGATGCTGAAAGGAGAGTTTCAATGGGCACTGTGGAGAAGTTTGATGAAATCCCTTGGATTTCTAAGAACGAGAAAGTGAGTCTTTTGACCGCCATTGATCTTCTAGGAGAAATGGACCAGTCATCACAATATGCATGCCTCGATCAAACTGGTCAAAGGTACTCTATCCTGTCGTCTGCATTTAATTTTCTGCATTCCGAACATACATTCTTAATGTAGGAATGCTTATGGGTGCAACATGTCAGGTCATATATAAAAAATCAGGTGGATGGAACCTTTGGGGATATTGTTTAGCTTATTTAAAAGGTTCTGGACTAGAAATTGAATAAGATAGGTGGTCATTCAATTTCTAAGCCATGTGTAGACTAGCATGTGTACGTGAAGGCACAAGTATTACTTTACTCCCATGCATGCAATTTAATAAACATCCTTCCAGTGCTTAAAGTCATCGAAAAGCCTATATTTTATCTGGTTCCAATAAGCTTTCTTCCTCCTGGGGCTGCCTCTGTATAAGATCACACACATTCTGGAAGGTTTCCCAGGAGAAGCACTTGTCCATGTTTTTCCTGCAGTCACTGTGTATGCATATAATAAACTCATGAGCGCTCTCCTGGTTGATGAAGGTTTGCAGTTGGTGTAAGATCAATTTTTCTGCACAATGCACAGAAAACAGGAGCGCTTGTTGACCCTTGTAATGTAGTCATTCCATCAAAATTATTGGTATGGGCTTTGCATTCCGACTCCAAAGATGTTCTCTATGATTTCTTTGCTCCTGAAAAGCTTTCATGGCCAGCTCTTCGTGCCATTGGAGTAGGCTATTGGTTCATAGAAGCTGGACAACTTCGATCAAAGGTGCGTTTTTTTTGCTTCAAACAGGGCATTAAATTAAACAAAACTATTAACAGAATTGTGTATAAGATAATATGGAGACTTGAGATCCCATGCATGTCAAGTTGATATATAAGATGACGCCCAGCTTTACCTTAAATAAATGCAGCAAATGAAAATACAAAAATTTGTTGAAGTACTGCAGAATGCACATTTTATGTGCCATATGAATTTGAAACGAGTTATTAATTGAAACTGGGTTTTGCGGCCCGTGAACGAAGAAAATACCGCCATTCGGCAGCAAATGGAATAATTTACATAGGTTGTTAAGGGGCTATGCAATGTGCTATTATGCTTTCTGTTTCTTAACAACTAGTGCGGGTTTGTTCCAAGCAGATATTTACAAGTTGATTAATTATGTCCCTATCCATGCAGGTAGAAAAGCTAGCAAGGGCACAATATCTGAACAAGAAAGATCCAAAAGAATCTGCACTTCTTTATCTTGCTTTGGATCGAAAGAATGTTCTAGCAAGTCTGTTCAAACTGAGCAGAAGTGAATTGGACAAGCCATTGATGGAGTTCCTTCTCCGAGACTTTCGAGTATGTTTTAAACTATGCAGTAGAAGATAGTGGACTTGTAATCTAAATTATATTACTTCTATAGGAACGTTTGCATGGGATATATTTAAGGTGTAAGTGCTAAGATCTGAACTGCAATTGTATGTGTTCAATTTGATAGGAAGATAAAAATAAAGCTGCAGCTTTAAAGAATGCATATGTCCTTATGGGCAAACACCGGTATGAACTTGCTGCTGCATTTTTCCTGCTCGGTGGTGATCTTCTATCAGCTGCTTCCGTTTGTGTTAAAAATCTTGAAGATCCACAACTAGCACTTATTATTTGCCGTCTTAACGAGGGAAATAATGGACCAGTATTGGATGATCTTATCAGTAGATATATGATCCCTTCTGCAAGGAAGGAGGGAGATGAATGGCTTGCAAGTTTACTTCAGGTTTGTATCAATGCAATTCTGTGATGAGCCTCCAAAGACTTCTTTGTGCTGACTTGGATTTCTGTACCCCGCAGTGGTTGGTTGGAAATAGGAAGGCCGGCATTCTTGAGTTGATGCGGGGAAGGAATTTCAGTGGGGCCCTCAGGCCGCCCAAATTAGGAAATAGTAATCCGGCTGTTAGGCACTTGAAAAATGAACACTACCACCTTTGCTTTGATCCTGATATCGGGGATTATTGTAAGTTGTTGATGACTAAAGTGGGCGATCTGTCATTCTCTGACGTTGTAGATCTGGTGATTGTCACGAGCAGGGCCATTGGCATGTCTTCTTCTACCTTGAGGAAAATGGGTCTCCCGGTATGTTTCCAACCTTTTGCTGCCTTTGATTATGTGTTATAGAGATTCAAGATACATGCTTGCTTCAAAGTTAGCTGGCAAAGCTTTCTTGAAACACGTTTGCGAGGTTGAACACAAGATGTTATGTGATACATTTTCCTACTGTAACAGTTAGATACATATCCTAGGAACATTACAACCCACCACAAATGCTCTTCAAAGCACCTATATAATTGGAAAGGAGACTCGTACTTAAAACGTTTACCTAGTGCTTTTTGTATAATTCCCACATCAGGCTTGCACAGTTTATCAGTTTAATGATGTCAGATCACCTGAGCTAACAAAAGCTGATGTTGACAAATCGACATAATGTAGCAATCTCAAGGAATATTCTAAAATTGGGAAGCCAACAATATGCAATTAGTTGTTTCTTTTGTTTCCTGCAATAAGCACCAATACAGAGATCTTCTTATGTAGTGGTAATAGCTGTACTCACAAGGATTGCAGTAGTGATATTATGGTTTCAACTCTTAGGTAGGTAAAATTGCTATCACAAAATGTACTCACCATAGTGGGGCATATTTGTCCGGAATTGCTAACCTCCTTTACCATCATGTTGGTCAGCTACAAGCACTCGAGGAACTGAAAAATGGGGTAGATCCGATTCTCAGAATGCATTCACTCACAGGTCCCCATATTGAATCTGCTCCAAAAGACATAGGAAGAAATCACGAGGCAGAAAATGCAGTATTATTTCATGTGGGGTTGAAGCTTCAGGATCTTCATATGGAGGGCTTGGCACTGCAATATGTGTCATTAGTGTTGCAAGATCATCCGTTGTGGTCCCGGGATAATACTAGTTGCCACCGCAAAAGGTCAACCATGAAGGGCATTATTTCGGGAAATATGCCGGACATTGACATTGCTTCTATGAGTGGAACAAGTGAAGAAGCTTATATGCCTGAGTATATAAAGGAAGATGAAATGATTGAGCAAACTCTGCAAATTATAGCAACAAGCTTTTCTTTAAATGCTAGTCATATGGCAGCTTCGGTACGTTGTTTTGGCTTTGTTACTTATTTATATTAAGTTCGCCACATTTCTAATGATTTATGATATCATTCTGTTCCAGCTTGCAAAAATGGCTTGCAATTGTTGGCGACCATATTTGGCATGTAGATTCATGTGTGGAGTCACTTTATCAAGTGGAGGGCACTTCCAATTTGGTGACACCAGTGAGATGTCTATTATAGCAGAAAATTATCTAAAGACCATAGCTCATCCAGCTGGGTGGCTTCTTTTTTGTACCTTATTGGCTTGTAAGAGAACGGTCTTCCTAGCAAGCGAAGTGCATGTTGTAAATGATGGAACCGAGGATACAATGAGTTTTGATTCTGGAAATGAAATTTCTATTGAAATTCCTAGACATGATGTATCAGCAATCTCTGCTTTACAAATGGGTGTCTTACTGAGGGAGGTACTAATTTATGCTGAAGATGTGAACTTACTTGCGTCAATTATCGTACGGGGTAAAGCTGCAAAGGATTGGAGGGACGAGCCAGCTGGGTCTTGTTCTCTTGGAATGAATCTAACTATACACTTTTTGGTGTCATTTTCTTTGTTCATATTAGCTTCTTGGTTCTGGAGGAGGCCTGATATCCTTCTTTTGCTCATGGGAGCACTGAGTTCCCGAAAGCTGTCATATGCAAACTTTCAATTTCCTCCACTCGTATCAATTTTAGATGGTATGGTAAGCAATGCAGATGGTGTTGAAGATGACTGTTGGCTCATCATAGGTGTTGCTTTATGGAGCCATCTGATATCTTTTGCAAGAAAGGACCTAAGGGGAGTTACCAGAGAGATTAGTTTTGCGAGTTACGGAAGGATTTCACCAAGACAATTAGCTGGAAAAAGTCATTGGAATGACATAGACAGTAATACCGCAGTTCTGACATCCTCTTCTCTCCCTAGAGAAGAGAGTTCACAAACTTTAAGTGAAGGGCAGCAGTTGTCAGGCTTTTTGACTACCTTCCATAGTTTGCTGAAAAGGAAGCTTGCGTTGAGGTTGTTCCATCCAGTGGAGTCATTGTTATCCAATCCTATTCATGAATGGCTTCTCTCTCAGAATGATGAGAATAAGAAAGACGCCTGCACCTCCAAGGGAAGTGAGAATGATAGCTTACCACGTTTTCTTGATCACGGCATTGTAGAATTGAAAACACTTTGGAATATGTTAGTGAGACGCGTGGAGGTGTACTCCTCGTTGAGATGTGAAGAGGCTAAGATTCGAAAGGCTGCAGTGCAAATCACAAGCTGGTTCTCAAGCAAGAAAGACCATGATTTGGGATCTGTTGCTGTTGAGACGAAAGGAAGAGTTGAAAAATCAGATTCGTGTAAACCTATTCAGGAAAACACATGTGGTGCGAAAATTCCATATGATCAGAGTAAAAGGTTTGAAAAATCATTCTCATTGAACAAGTCTCTCCAAGATCAGAGTATTGAGAATGGTCAATCACCTTTTCAATGCACCAACAGCATACAATTTCACAAGCCAGAGACTGTCCTTCACTTAGCTGGGGAACTTCTAGAGGTAGGCTCATGCAAAGGTACACTTATTTGATTGCAAAACCTTTGTGTCAGAATGTAGAGGTAGGAAGGCTCATGCAAAGTACTGTTTTATGATTTATGAAGCTTGTCAATGCAACTTTTCACGTCAATGATCTCAAATTTTTCCTTATCTAAGATACCAGACCCAGATGAATGCCCTAGTAAAAGACACACAAAAATGTTTATTGTTTTATGATTGTACTATAAGGTTTTTCTCTAATTAGAGTTGTCTGATACTGTGATCCCATCCGTTTTTTTAGATCTAAGGCCCTTTTTGCATGGATGGCACTATTTATTTTGGTAACATGCTGCAGCACGAGAATTTACATATACATTATTAAGCTGAACTTGTGTTCATAATGTACTGGGTTCCTGTTTTTGAGAAAGGGGTGGGGGAAAGGGGAGGTATATTTTATTGGTGGCTTCTTGCAATTTAACTATAGAAATGTATGTATGTTTTATGATGAAAAAATAGATAATATGTTTTTCTGAAAATTCTTACATTATAATTTTAATATGAGAAGATTCTGTCCTTGAATGACATGGAAATGCTTGTTTAAACAGGCCATTTGCGTAAATTCGTGCAATCCAGAGCAGGTTGTCACTGCGAGCAATCACAAGGTTATAAGTTTTTCCCCATGTAGTCACATTTAACTCTTTATCTTAGAGAGAGTTTACCTATAGTTTCATATTTCTCATTGTCTATTTTTTTGTCTGTCCTTCCTATTGGTCTGGTATCCTTGCACTTTCATTTAACATTTTTATTCTTAAAACGATGGAAAACTTACACGGTAATGAGTATGCATTATTTATATTGGTAAATCTATAACACAATCTAAGAACAGTTGGGTTATATATCCTAACAAACTTAACCACGAAAAGACACTTATGCAAACACAACCTTTGTTAGATCCTCAGGAATGTACACTAAGAGATAATACAAGAGAGGGAAAGCACTAGATAATCTTTCTAGGCACGAGGAGGAATTGATTCCATCATGGAGGATCAAAACCGAAGACATGAATGTACTGAAAACCTAGTTAGATTGTCAACCTTGTTCCAAGAGTATCTTACTTATGCAAGCACAAGCTTTGTTAGATCCTCAGGAATTTAGATTAAAAGATAATGCAATAGAGGGAGAACACTAGACAGGAGAAAGAAAGAGAGAAGAGTAGACAGGAGAAAGAAAGATCTGTGAGACAAAGAATACAATTGTAACATATGAACAGCTAAGAGAAAGCAACGTGCATCGTAGTAACACGTAATTTATGTACATAATAATTGAAGACTAAAGTGAATTTAGATAAAATGAACAAAACTCAGAAACAACAACAAAAGACAAAACCAAATACAACGGGGATAAAATAAGCAATGTCTTAGATAACAGTCCTCTGAAGCCGCTCGATCCCACTCAATCGGTGAGAAACAGAAAAATGAATTACGTGTGAATTGATAAAATCAGAGCAGGACCTATGATTGTCTTTCTTCATTGTATGATTGTCACTATATCGTCAGGTTGTGGAAAGGTTTATCAAAATCTGTGCGCTGAGGATTGCGCAAGTCTTCCTCCTGCAATAGTATGCATGAGCATAAGATGATGGGGCAAATGGAGATTTATATTGCATGGGTGCACGTGAAGGAACATTACTCCTTGGCGTGGATCCTCTCGGAGTGGGAGGCGCTGTGGGGTAAAGAGAAAACCCATGAGGTGTTGGTGGTGCCGAATGAGGCGTTGAGAGGGCAATGAGGTGCTTATCTCATGAGGTGTTGGTGGTGCCGAATGATGGCGTTGAGAGGGCACTGAAGTGCCTATCTCAATATCGACTTCATGGATGTTGCATGGTTCTACATTGATCACACTTGTATCAAATTGTCTCATAGACCCACGTGGTTCTTTCTTTCTTTCTTTCTTACCTTGTTGAATCTAAATAAGACATTTTGTTATTCCAGAGTTTGGTGTACCTTGATCTGAAATCCCATGGCCCATTTTCAGATTCTTTTGAGAGTTTGTGGGCTGATGCAGATTGGCCGAGAAATGGATGGGCAGGGTCTGTCTCCACACCAATGCCTACGTTTGTTGCCCCTGGGGTTGGCCTGGGTAGCAAAGGAGATTCAGGCATTGGGCTAGGTGGAGCTGCAGTCGGTTTAGCAGCGTATGCTAAGACTAGTAGAGATATTAATAAAGGTGGCACTAGCTTTGGAGTTCCTGGCTATGCTGGAATGGCAGCTTGGGGCCTTGGATGGGAAGAATTTGAAGACTTCGATTTCGTAGATCCTCCTGCAACAGTAGAAAATGTGAGTACAACGTCAATGGCAGCTCATCCACTAAGGCCCCTGTTTCTAGCTGGATCAAGCAATACTCATGTCTATCTTTGGGAGGTACTTCAATCTTTGCATTGTAATATGTGACTCTTGGACTCGTATTTAGTGGCATTAACATGGTTTTGTTGTAACTTTGTTTTCTCAATTTTGTAAGTTTGGTAAGCGTGCAGCAACTGCAACCTATGGAGTATTGCCGGCCGCAAATGTGCCTCCACCATATGCTCTTGCTTCGGTTTCCTCCGTACGGTTTGATCAGTATGGTAATCGGTTTGCAACGACTGCCCTGGACGGCACTTTGAGCACTTGGCAGCTTGATGTTGGTGGAAGGTGTAATGTGTGCCCTACAGACTCACTTCTGTGCTTTAGTCATCATGCAACGTATGTGATCAACTTTTTGTTTAAAAATTCCCTGAATGTTTCATAAAGTAGCAGTTGACTTAAATGGTCATTCAAACTAGAAGCATGGTTTAGTATTAAAAAAACATGGTTTAGTCTTTGGAAATTTGTTCTCCAAGTGAGTTTGCAACATTATCACTGTTCTTATTATCACTAATCTTTTCACTACTCACTAATCTTAATTAAATGAATTTTATATGGGCTACCGAAACTTGTTTTTAGTCAGGATGTAATTGAAGGATCTTAAGGGAAGGAACCCCCCAGATAAAGAACTACCCATTCACCAATATCTTTGAG
Organism: Isoetes taiwanensis; assembly: GCA_021234155.1. Classification (NCBI taxonomy): domain Eukaryota; kingdom Viridiplantae; phylum Streptophyta; class Lycopodiopsida; order Isoetales; family Isoetaceae; genus Isoetes; species Isoetes taiwanensis. Next base: position 20,285,613 of record JAJEKV010000014.1, read on the forward strand.
AAGGGCTGGTGGGCTCCCAGTCCTAAAAAGCTGCAGATCTGAAGGTTTGGGGAGTTGATTTGCCTGGAAGAATGTAAAAGAGAGGCAACTTATGGATAGTAGCTGCTATGGTCCTACTTGTGGATGGCCCATTCTTTTTCTCTGCATATTGGTATGTACATTAGCTGTGTGTTCTTTAGGTGTCATCTGCCCCCTTTCCCAGCAAGGGAAGACTATGATCTAGTGGCTGGTGCAGGATGAACCAGATTGAATAAGGGAAGTGGTCAAATTAAGAGTCATTGGACGGGAGACTGATGCCCCTTTACAGCTGCAGTAGAGCACAAGTGTAGTTGAGGCCTATGTCAGCAGATAAAGGTGCTTAGGAAGAGCAATTGGACCACCCCTTAGGGGTAGGCTTGGGTGAATTTCTGCAAGTTGGGAGATAGAATAGCCAGTCCCTTTGTACAAGATTGGAATTGGGGTTTGCCCTCTTATAGTACAATTATGCAGGATGAGTTTCCAGCCAAGTTAACGCTTGGCAGTTGCTTTTCTTGAGCCCTTTGAATGCTTACATCGTTCGGTGGTGGAACTTCAGATGGACTCAGTTATGGTATACATATTGATTTCTTCCCATGTTCTATTTGGCAAGGATTGTACCTGCTTTTTAGATCCCGGTCTTAGACAGTGAATTATGCGATAATTCTTCCAATCTGGCCCTTTGAGGGGTCCTTAATAAGGTTTCTGTACCATTTATTATTATTAATATAAAAACTTGCCTTCGATTAAAAAAAAAAAAGAAAAAAAGAAAATAATGCCGATAGCAAAGTTGAAGGCAAGGAGCCTGCACAAGTGGCTGCAGTAGTTGTCTCTAAGGTTTATGAGGATTATCTGAATATGACTCTTGGTTCACCACTCTGTGCATCTCTAACTACTCTGTGAATCATTCAGACGTCTTGCGGATGCAGTTGAGCTATTGTGGGGACTGCAACGTGACATCTCTATAGTGATCATTTTGGGGAATGCCCAAGCTTGTCACTCTGAGGCAAGAGGTAGCTTACCGCTCGACTTACCCTTGCTATACATATTATTGCATGTCGAGGTGCTACCTGTAGGCCAAGTTTACAGAGCAATTTCTCATGTATTTCCGAGTTCAAACAGGAAAGGCAGGGCCAGTGCAGAGTACAAAGCCTATGGGTTCAAAGCCTCTGATTTGGTTTATTAAGGGTTCAATCAAGGAAGTCTGTCCTTCCTGCTACTGAGAATCTGATAACACCGAAAAGCAATGGCATAACAGGTTAGGGCAGAATGCTGTGATTTGTGACAATAATAGCATTTCTACTTTGGATTCTTGGTATTATCTTCATCTTTATGATCTGTAAACAAAGCCTGTGTACCTGTTAGAGCAGCAGATTTACTACTGAGAGTCGTAATATGAGGTTCGACCTAAATTAGCATCCCCTTTTTAACTCAAGAAAAACCAAGATTCTTGGCATGCCTGATTTACGAAGAAAGCATGGAATATTCAGCAAGCTCCATCCTTAGAACTTTCCATCTTTTCCAAACATTCAGTCATTGTTGAAGAAGAAGTCAGCAAATTGGTCTCTGTCTTCTTCATGAGGACAAGCCGGAGTTGAGAGTGCATAAGAAAGAAAGAAAGATTATATTAACGTCTACGAGAGACCGCTTGGGTCTATGAGACCAAATATACATCAATCATGTCCAGCTAGGGGCGCATTTGCAGCCACCTAGAGATATTGCATAAAAAAGGAAAAAGAAAACTAAAACAATGAGATTAAGAAACTTTTGTCTTCTTGGCCACGGGCTCAAAGTATAAAGTATTGTCAGACTTGTTTTCTCTTTTGAAGGACTGCTTATGTTTATCCTTTACCGTCCGCTTTCTTCTTCTCGACACTTTCATGGTTACTCCTTTTGAGATTGGATGAGATGGTCCGGGGAGAGAACCTGCCTTCCGTTTATTATCATTATCACCTCCAATGAGAAAGAAAGTGATCAGTCTTTGCGTAGGATCATTTTCATGTCCCGCTCTTCCCCCAGCTTGCTCCTTTAATAGATTTCTTCTATGCACAGTCATTTGGTGAAGAAAAAGAGCTATACATTTCTGATCCTCATAGGCGATCAGTTTGGAGAGGGAGGTAGGTTCCCGAAATAGGCAATGGAATCTGCCCCGTATTTCATAATAGACTGGACATGTAAAGATGAAATGTTCCCCCGACTCAATTACATTCAAGTGACATAGTCTGCAGATTCTTTTCGAGCGTTCCACCTTCGGTCTACTAGCACGACCAGCTTCGATCTCGAGCTGATGAGATGAGACCCTGAGCTGACCGATAGCATGTCTCACCTTATGTGCGAGGTGAATATTCAAATATCCTGGTCGCTCGATGAAACCATCTTCATTGATCTCAAGGAAGTGATCTTTGTAAAATTGCATCTTGGTAGGAAGATCACTTGGGGTTAACCATGTCCTTGATATGTATAAAATTTCCAGATCGTGCCTTATGAGCTGGTTCTTCTCCTTTTCAAGTCTCTTTTTTGCTCCAGGTTTTACCGCCGTATTAGCTGCAGCTACATTATGTTGAAAGGGGGGCAGCTTTCCCAAGCCAAATCCTAAGGAAGCAGCCCATTGCGATGCTTTTGCGTACCAACATTCTGCACTCCCTTTTCAGCCAGATCTTTGGAGCTCTTGAGAGCAATCCATGGAAGCCTGCATTGGCATAAGCGTAGGAGTTCTCCAACTCTTTCCATGTGGCTTGGAAACTAGATATTTTTTTGAGCCCGATTCTTAGAAGGAGAATCTAGTAGTTTATGATAGGCTAAGGCTTTTCTGTCTAATTCAGTATACTTGGATCTTTTGCCTTATTTCAAGTAGGTTAAAACTGCTCCAAGATTGTTGGTAGTCATAAAGTTCTCAAATAAATCTGCCCAATACCAGTTGTTTGGTGGGAGCATGGGATTTTTGGAAAACTTGAAAGAATTCGCGATAATTGAACTATTATTACTGAATCTAGAAGAAAGAATCAGAAGCTATCAAGATCTCACTTAGATCTGATAATTTTGAGCACATTAGCTCAATTATCCACCAGGCTTCTTCTAATCCTACTCAAATCATTCTAAGAGGGAACTAGATATTATTCATAACCAAACACTGATCTGAAGCAGCAACTTGTGAGCATTCACTGAGTAAATTCTTAGAGCCAATCATACTTCTCCCAGATAGGCGCTGACAGTATTTAAAAAATGTGATAGAAAGGGAATGGAGAGATGCAAAGATGAACATCAAGGATCAAGGGAGAGAGCTAAAATTGATGTCCTCTATTCGTAAACATCCTAGTCATATACCATAGCCATGGCTGCCAAGTAGTAGTTTGTTTATTATGTCTTGACCCTTTGACCCCTGGTAGTATTGACCCTTTGACTGCATCTGATCTTTACTATGGACACAGTACATATTATAGCGCACAGTAATGTTCAATCTTGGCCTTTACCATGACGTCTGGCATGTTTCAGCATCACCATGATGCGTCATATGCTTAATTAGCATATTTACATGTTGATAAGAAGAGGCGACATTCTATGTTTTAATGCCATCCATGTCAATCAACAGAAGACAGGGTAGGAATCCGTTAGAAGGTCCCCTAGGTCTATGGCTTTGATTTGGTATAATTAAGATCACCTTAGACACACCAGAATCAGCATGAGAACATCAGCTCAATCGGCTCAATTGTCATTAGGGTAGCAGATTGTTATATGCTAGTACTCATGTGGATGATCAGGAGTAGAACTAGCTGAACATTATGACTATCAATATTTTTTACTATAGCTTTGCCATTACGACTGCCAGTAAATTAACAATTGCTTCAGCATTAAGGTAGATCATCGAATCTTTTTGTATGCACACTCAGTCTTATTTGTGCAGATATGCTCTACAGTTGCCATCTCACTGATCCCTAAGGTCAAAGATCCCCAAATTGTTTCAGACTAGCGACTAATCACTTTGTTGTCGCCGGTGTATAAAATCTTTGCCAAGGAGCAGGTGAAGAACATTTTGACTAGCTCCAGTTTTACAACTCAATCGGGATTTCTTCTGAGAACGTGAAGGAACCTAGTGGGCAAGATTGGGATTTGGACAGCAATTCACAGATGTTACGAAGCTGCATTTTTCTGCACGAGCTGTTGTGATGTTCTATGATGACTCATCATCAGATGTCTTCTCACTCGGTAGCCCAGGGGTGCCCTTTAGCACCACTACTTTTCACAATTCTCACGCAGGCCTTGTCACAGTTATTTATGGTTGCAACAATGGAGGGAAATCTCCAAGATTTCTCTATGCTTGTATCTGCCATATCTGAACTGGCTCATTTGGGATTCCATATCTTTCTTTCTTATCATGATTTGGATATTGCAGGGACGTTGCGTTTGTTGGTGGCTCTGGTAGCATCTTAGCAGCAACAGGTTCGACCCAGTCGGGTGAAAATTTGGTTATATGGGATACATTAGCACCTCCAAGTTCAGCTCGAGTTTCTGTTGCATGCCATGATGGTATGTTATAGCTCCATATGGATTCTAAAAAGGATGATTGAGATGCGATTATATTAGCTCTAGAATTTAATCTATCAACTTTTATAAATGCATAAAGAAGGGCAAATTCCTGTGTCTGCAAATCACTTAGCTACCATCATCTTTCTTATGTTTTTGGTTGAGAAAATGGCGTCATAAGGTTACTCATGTTGTGATGGTGTTATGACATTTGGAAATAAGATTTCCTAATATGGTTCTGAATTTGTTAAATTTCAGATTTAAGTATCTAGCCATAGGATATGGCATACTAACACCATCTGAATGGTGTTTATAGAGGCAGAAGTTGATCAAATCTTTTGAAATTGCAGGTGGAGCACGTTGTTTGGGTCTATTTGATGATGGATCCAACACCTCGTATTCACGGTTGATGGTAACGGGAGGGAAGGGTGGGGATATTTGTGTTCATGACTTCCGTTACCTTGCAACAGGTAAGTCAAAAAGAAACAAATTTATGAAAGGAAATGGCCAGAGTTATGAAGCAGGAGGAACTGGCATGGTTGGCTTTATCCCAAATGCGCATACAGGTACTTACCTCGTTCAACAGGAAAAGGAGAGAGAGAGAGAAGGGAGGGCACACATGCACATGATTAGTCAGCTCATCAGCCTGCATAGAACAACCCTAACAAGAGGAAAATAGCACCAGTAGGCAGCATGCAAGTTCTGGGGGAGAGAGGTAAAAAGAAGGCGCACACGCACACAGTAGGCACCACATAAGTTCTATAAAACGGTTTTGCAGTCTCCATCCATCCAGGAAATTGGCAGCCTCGCTTAGATTGTATGTAGCACATAGTTGTGCTTGGCAGTCCAAGTGTATACGTAATTCTTATCTAATACTTATCAGTATTTGCAGTTATGTGATAAGTTGTTGTATCTCTACCATAGGTAGCATCACTAGGATAGCCATTGTGCCAAAAACTCCATTTTTCTTGACTGGAGGTAAAGACGGTGATGTAAAGCTCTGGGATGTGAATAAGTTCCAGTTGATTAGCCATTGGCACAATGTCCATGACAAACATACTTTTCTTCAGCACAATTCTCGGGGATTTGGGGCTGTTATTCAGGTATGCAATATGCTGATTTTGTTGGGTTTGGTAATGAGCATGGATGAAAGTTAAGATTTAGAAAGGAACTTAAAGATTTAGAAAAAAACTTTCTATGCAGTTTTGAGAATGGGTACAAAGGTGTAGCATTCCTCCCATTTACTACTTAGTACCAAACCATAGATTCAAGTAAATAAAAGCAGAGAATGCAACTTGACTTTTTCGTCTTTTACCAATAATGTGGAATTTGAATCATTATGGTCTAAACCCTAAAGTAATGGCCGATTCAATCTTAAATTCCTATCGCACTCACAGGGTTTTTTCAGAGACTTCCATTTTCATGCTGCACCTTTGCAGAACAACAAGCTCAATTCCACTTCACAGAACAAGAAGCTCAATTCCGGCTCCCAAACTCTTGCGCTCTTCCTTCTAACAGCAAGCTTTGCTACTATGTTGGAACATAAAAAGAAAAGAAACACTAAGATCTTGACTAGGGAGAAAAGGGAGATACAAAAGAAATAAAAGGGAATGGAATGGAAGTACTCAAGAAAAGGGAATGTACGGGAAAGGAAGAACTTGAGGACAGAAAGCAAGAAATTTTTTATGAACTTACCAGGAGATCCCTAGGGTCTATGAGACTAAATAAATACATCAAATTTTCACCATCTCGAATGGTTTAGTAACGTCTACCAGGAGATCTTTAGGTTCTATGAGAATAAATACATCATATCTTCATCATCTAGGAGCATCTCCCTAGGTTGAAAGTGCTAGATAAATATAGCACTTTCAACCTAGGGAGATCTACCCAAGCTGATGAGCTAACTTCCATGGTAGGTTCACATGTAGAACGTCAAATCATGTGGTTTTGCGTGCTAGTGACACATGACATTCACATCAGATGGGAACTCATTATCTTTCCTGCATGTTTCTTTGGGATGCAGGACATTTCATGACAAAAAGACTACTAAATCTTGAGCTTATATAAGTACCTCTCATTAGTCCATTGATATGGTAACACTTGTCACCCGCCTAGACATCAAGAACAACTATTAACTTTAGTTTATCAGCTCTAACAGAATCAGTTAGGAAACGCTCAACATGGTAGGCAAAAACTTCTATGGTTGACCTTGAAAAGACTTGGCATGCAAAGGCATAAAGGAATGCTGGTATGCTAAAGTTTCGCATTGGACTGCCCGCCGGGCAGCTATTCTATGGCTGCCCCTCAAACCTTCAAAAGGCTTGGCAGAAGAAGGCCCAAAGGAGTGTTAGTGTGCTAAAGTTTGACATTGGACTGCCCGCTCGGACAGCTACCCTCTTACTACAAATGCAATCACTTGATTTCTATAGAAAAGAGATAACAAATGCGATCACTTGATTTCTATAGAAGAGAGATAAATCGCTCATACGACATTCGCCTTGTCTCAATCTCAATATGAGAAGAGACCTACAAATGTATATCTGAATATCATGGGCATTGAATAAAACCCCCATCGAGGAAATGATCTTTGTAAAAACTGCACTGTTTCTGGGAAACTTGTCTGCAATTATCCATAATATATGTGCTTGCTCAGATGCTCAGCATATGATATACGTGGCGGGTTCTATCTTCTCTTTCAAGTGGCCACATCGTGGCCACATCCTTACTGAAGGTAATCAGATTTGCAGATCTGAAATGGATCTTGAGAAATGACTGGATATAAAAGCTGTATTAAGCAACAGGCTGGCCTGGACTTTGGGCAGAAACAATATCACATGCAGCTGCTATGGGCGATGAAATGAGCGAGAAACAGAAACCTGACCTGCCTCCACCTCCAGAAAGTGGCTATTAGAATAGTATAATGTGATATATGTTGGACATGTTAAGTGCGTGTAACTTAACGTTGTATCCCATGGGCATGGGCCTCCTTCTACTTGTTTTCTCTATTTGCCACCCATGAGGACGTGGCACATATATATGTACCATCTTGGGAGTTAGCGTAATACGCAAGTTTCTTGCTCCTCCTTTGTTGCTTGTTGTGTCTTCTTCTTTCTCCATTGTGTTTTGCTGTTCAGATCACCTTCTTCACTCAAGATTTGGTATCAGAGCAGTGTTGCCATCTTGGGTGCTTCAGTGCGTGCAGGAGAGAGTATTTTGAGAAGGTTTTTCTGCCTTGTGGAAAACAGAGCAGATTTTAACCCTAACTTGTGTTTGTGTCTAGAGAGAAGCATTTCTCTGTTATGGAGAGTTGCATGCAGTGTTAACCAAGCTAAAAGCAGTCTTTGAGTGTAAAAATCTGAAAGATTTGTTGCAGCAGCTTGCATATTGCCTTGCATGTTGCAGATAGAGCAGGAGTTTGCAGATTTGGGGCTTTGATTAGAAGAGGTTTGTGTTTTCACAATGGACAGCCTGGAAAAGGTGTTCATGGACAAGAACTACTCCATTTGGAAGGAGAAGACGACTTTGGCACTTGATCTTGCTGGAGTTTGGGACGTAGTAGCTGGTGAAGACCAAAATGACAAATGGGAGAAGTTGAACAAAAAGGCCCTGCTGTTCATCAAACTTGCAGTGGATGATTCCATGCAAAGGCATATACTTGGAGTGAAGAGTGCTAGTGAAGCTTGGCGCAGATTTCAGCAAATCTATGAGACAAAATCATACAAGGAAGCAGCTGCTAAGAAATTAGCTTAACAGTCTAAAGTTAAAGGGAATGTAAAGATGTAAGTGACTTCATTACGAAGATCACAGAAATTATTGCACAATTGGCTTCTATTGGAGTTGAAGTTTATTAGAAGATTGTATACGTGTCTAGATGACTATACATGCTGAGTCACACTGCTGACGTGGCACTATGCACGCCTGCACGCTAGTCATCATTTGTTGCTGACGAGGCATGTCTATATAAGCCACAGTCACGCTCCATTCAGTTAGTGAGTCTTTCAGTCAGTGTGTCGGATGCTCTTGTATCTTCTTCATTCTTCAAGTAATACATTCTATTTAGAAGTCCTTTTTGGTTCATGGTATCAGAGCCGGATTTGAAGGATGAAGATAGTACATGGTTGATCGGCAGATTCTTGATCTAGATTTGTAGATCAAAGGTAAAACTTCGTGAAGGTGAAGTGGATTTGTTTAGTCTTTAAATAAGCTAAACACTGATTGAATCAGATTAGCCTGGACTGGGATCTTGCAATTCTTGCAAGAACAGGTGCCGGAAGACAGTTTGGTCAAAAATCTTGACGATCTGCATTGTGAGATATTTCGAAATTTTCTTGCTGATTTGTGCCGGTTCTATTAGTAGGAGTCGCCATCTTCTCAAATTTAACCTCTCTTCTAAGTTTAGTTCATTCTTTTTTTGGCTTCTTGTGGAAACGTAGCCTCTATTTTTGGAATTCCTTGGTCTATTGTGCCCTTTTTGTGCTTTCTCATGGCGGTTAGTCATGATCCTTGGAAATATTTTCAGCATCCAGTTCTTGATGATCATAATTACTTTACTTGGAGAGAAGCTTTCAAGACAAATCTTAATCTCAAGGATTTGGGTGAAGTTCTTGATATTAAGTGGGCTCCCAAAACAGATGATGAAAAGAAGAAAGATTTTTATGCTCTCAATCATCTTCGGGCTTGTATTTGCACTGATTATCTTATGGATATTAAGGAGTTCTCTGATTTTTCAACAGCCTTTGATTTTTTGCAAAAGAAGTGTGTTCTTAAAGGTGAAGGACAACAGCTTGTTATTCAGAGCAAAATGGATAATCTGAAGTTAGTAGATTGTTCCAGCATGCGAGACTATTTGAAGCAGCTCAAGACTTTACATGAAGAGTATACTAGTGCTGGAGGCGAGATGAAAGAGGTTAGACTTATTCTTTATGCTTTGAAGGGGTTGTCTGATGAATACAAGCATACAGTCAAGTTCTACAAGTTGCAGCCTGCGATCAAAATTGATTTTCATCATCTACAACAGCACTTATTAGATGAAGAGCAAGAAAATAAGAGATCCATTCAAACTGAAGCTGCTCATTATTCTCATACAAAAGTTCCTTCTTCTTCTACAGATGCTACTTCTAAAATTACATCTGTGCCCTCTCACAATTCTGCCAAGGAGCCTTTCACTTGCTGGTATTGTGGTAAGAAAGGTCATATGAAACGTCAATGTAGGAAGTTACAACGTGAGTTTGCTCAATTTGCAAAAGAGCAATCAAAGGAGCAGTCACTCAAGTCTTCTACTCCTTCAATTTCAGAGATCAGTGCTAAAGTTTCTGAAATTTCTGTTGATGAGTTAGAAGCTCAATTTCTTGGTATTGCTGCAGAACATTTAGCAGAAGAAGAGGTCTGGTTAATAGATTCCGGGGCTACCAAACATCTAGCAGGCAAATCAAATGTATTTTCTACACTTCAAAGGTATGACTCTACTGTTGTGAAGATGGCAGATGGAAATCTTACTCGAGCACAAGGAAAAGGAACTGTTGAATTAGAGTTTGATCCATCAATGACTTTCAAACTTAAGGATGTTCTTCTTGTACCTGGTTAATCTGCTTAGTGTTAGCCAGTTTGATAGACAATTGGGTTTATCAGTTCTTTTTGCTGGAGGATTGGTTCACATCTTGCAGAAAAATCCATTACACTTTATTGATGTAAATTTGCTTGGTCCTCTTGCTCAAGGACACTTAACCAAAGAAGGTCTTTATGTGCTTCAAGGAAAGTTGAGTTCTCTTGTTTCTACTGTTACACAATCACCTCAAGAGTCCTCTCTTACTGCAAACTCTCTTCAAACTCCAGAATCTTTGTGGCATGAGAGGTATGGTCATGTTGGTATTTCTGCTTTGATTATAGCATCCAAATTAGATATGGTCAAAGGATTACCATCTCTTAAGTTTCAAGACCTTCACTGTCATGCGTGCAGATTGGGTAAGCAAGTACAGGCACCTTATCCCAAACAAGCTGCCTTTCGTGCTACTCAGCCTTTAGAGCTTATTCACACTGATATCTGTTATATGCCTATTGAGTCATTGGCTGGGAGCAGGTACTTTATTGTGTTTGTGGATGACTTTAGTAGGTACACATGGGTCTATACTCTTAAGTTTAAATCTCAAGCTTTTTCTACATTCAAAACTTTCAGTGCGTTGGTTCAAAATCAATTTTCTACCTCAATCAAGGCTCTCAGAACAGATAATGCAAAGGAATATTTGTCAACCGAGTTTGAAGCTTATCTCAAGGACAAGGGTATTCATAGAGAACTCATAGTGCCCTATGCACATTCACAGAATGGAGTAGCGGAAAGGAAGCATCGAACTTTTTTGGATTTGGCAAGGAGTATGTTAAAACACAAGAATTTGTCTCCTGATTTTTGGGCAGAGGCAGTGTTCACTGCATGTTATCTTTCTAACCGAGCTCCAACAAAAGCTTTAAATTTAAAAACACCCTTTGAGGCCCTTTATGGAGTTAAACCTGATATATCTCATCTTCGAGTATTTGGTTGTGTTGGATATGCCTCTTATCCTCGCGAAATACTTCAAAAGAAAGGGAAATTATCTGATAGAGCAGTTAAGGTCATATTCATTGGCTATACTTCTAACATGAAGGCTTGGAGATGTTTTGACCCGGTTACCAAGAAGGTTTTTGCTTCTAGGAGTATGGAATTTGTGGAAGATGCTCAATACTCATTTGATTCTCAGTCTGCTGCAGTCGATTATGACAAGGTCATTTTCAATCTTTTTGATGTTGAACCCTCTGTTTTACCAGTCTCAATATCTTCAAGTTCAGTTCCATCTATGCCTTCTCAATATCTTCAAGTTCAGTTCCATCTATGCCTTCATCTGTATTTTCCTTACCTTCCCATGATGATCTTGTTGTTTCTCATGATACCTCTACAGTTCTTCCTGCTGTCCATATTCAGCCATCCTCTTTATCTCCTCCTGTTGTTCATGATTCTTCAGTTTCTTTATCTCCTGTTTCTCCCACCTATTCACCTTCTTCCAATCCTTATACTGATTTTTAGCCTCTGGATTTCCAAGATCACTTACCGACTTCACCATCATTGTCTCCTTTAACAATTTCTGAACTAAATCGAGTTGATGAATTGGAGTATTCAACTCAGTCTCTGCCAATTGTACCCAGACGATCTCGCCGACTTGCTGATCTGTCTTTGCGTGCTCGTGATGATTCTAATATGTGTAACTATGCTTTGATGGTTAAAGTTCTTAATGACAGTGACCCTATTTTCTATGGTCAAGCAGCAAAAGTTGATCATTGGATTAGTGCAATGAAGGAGGAATTAGATATGTTACATAAACAAGGGACTTGGGAGCTTGTGCCTAAACCTCGAGGCAAGAATATCATTGGAGCAAAGTGGGTATATCGCACCAAATATCGATCCGATGGTACGATTTCTAGGCACAAAGCTAGACTTGTTGCTAAGGGATTTACACAACAAGAAGGTTTTGACTATAATGATGTTTTTGCACCTGTGATTCGGCTTGATACGCTACGTGCTGTTCTTGCTTTAGCAGCACAAAATTCTTGGCCTGTTCATCAGCTAGATTTCAAATCAGCATTCTTAAATGGTGATTTAGAAGAGGAGTTGTACATGCAGCAACCTCCGGGTTTTGTGAATAAGGAGTACCCAGGTTATGTTTGTAAGCTGAAGAAAAGTTTGTATGGACTTCGACAAGCACCTAGATGCTTGAATCAGAAGATAAATGCCTATCTTATCAATATGGGATATCTTAGATCTCGAGCAGATCCTAGTCTTTATTTTAAGTTTCAAGACTCCAAAGTTTCTATCATTCTTCTTTATGTTGATGATACAATTATGACAGGTAGTGCATTCTCTCTTATTGAGCACACTAAGGCATCTATTGCAGCTGATTTTGAGGTTACAGACCTTGGTCTTATGCACTATTGTTTAGGTCTTGAAGTATGGCAAACTTCTCAAGGTATCCATTTAACTCAACAAAAGTATGTCTCAGAAATTTTGGATAAATTCCATATGACAGATTGCAAACCTGCGCTTATTCCTTGGGATCCAGGTCAGAAGTTGACTCTTCAATCAGATGATGAAGATACTGATGCTACTCTCTATAGACAGTTAGTTGGTGCATTACTCTATCTTACCATTACACGTCCAGATATAACATATGCTGTTGGAGTTCTTACCAGATTTATGACACACCCAAAGCAATCTCACTGGAAGGCAGCAAAGCAGGTGGTTCGTTACCTTAAAGGTACTCCTAATGAGGGTCTTTTTTATGGCAAGGTTTCAGAACCCAAACTTCTGGTCTATTCAGATTCTGATATGGCTTCAACAGATTTGGATTCCAGGAAATCTCTTACAGGTTTTGTGTCTTTCTTTGGCAACAGTCCTGTTAGTTGGGGTTCTAAAAATCAAAGTACTACTAGTATTAGTACTACAGAAGCTGAGCTGAAAGCCTTAACAGATACTACTCAGGAATTAAAATGGTTGCTTCATCTTTATGAAGATCTTGGTGTCACAGTCAAACCTGCTCAACTCTTTTGTGATAATAGTGGAGCTATTTCACATGTTAAGGACTTCAAGATGCATTTACAGATCAAGCATTTGGATATTAAACTCTGTTTTATTAGGGAGCAGCTGCAAAATGGTTCTCTTACTCTTTCCTATTGTTCCACTAAAGATCAGTTGGCGGATGGTTTCACTAAACCACTCTCAGGAAGATTGTTTAAACAACTGAAAGCTGTTTTGGGGCTTCAGTCTTATGTATCTGAGGGGGGATAATATCTTTCAGGGGGGATGTTTGTTCTCAGCCATGTTAGTCATCAGGGGGATATTAGAAGATTGTATACGTGTCTAGATGACTATACATGCTGAGTCACACTGCTGACGTGGCACTATGCACGCCTGCACGCTAGTCATCATTTGTTGCTGACGTGGCATGTCTATATAAGCCACAGTCACGCTCCATTCAGTTAGTGAGTCTTTCAGTCAGTGTGTCGGATGCTCTTGTATCTTCTTCATTCTTCAAGTAATACATTCTATTCAGAAGTCCTTTTTGGTTCAAAGTTGAAGAGGATGAGCTGCTGAATATCATATATCAGGGAGCACCTAAATATGAGCACTTTCTTGATGCTTTTCAAGCACGGGAGAATGAGCCTAGCTTCAAAGAGCTTGCAGCAGCCCTACAAGCAAAAGGTTTTGAGATCATAAATCCTGGAACAAACGGAGCAGGTTAATTTCAGCCAATCAAGAAGAAATTTCAGCCAATCAAGAAGTAGGAGGAGTAGGGGTCGAGGAAATTGGAGAAATTTCCAACAGAGAGAAGGGGGTACTACCAGAACTGATTCTCAATCCCATCAGCCTCAACAAACCTCAACGAGGAAGAAGCCATGAAAGAGGCCGTAGGAGGAAGAGGGGAATGTTGGAGGTCTTACTCCCAACAAAAATATCAAATGCTATTGTTGTGATGAAGCCGGTCATGTGGTAAATGATTGCCATCTAAAAAAGAATATATTGAAGATGAAACTTAAAAAGGAGTCCCATTACCTTGAAGAAGGGTCGCCATCAACCTTGGGAGAGCAAATCTCTACGGATGCACAAGATTTTGCAATGTTTGTACATGAGATTGATCGTGTAAGATACAATTCTAATAGCTGTGTTACTTGTTTGGATAGTGGCTGCTCTAATTGGAAGAGCAAGAAAGTTTCAAGCAGATTTCTATACAAATATTGCCATGAAAAAAGGCATTGATTTAGTGATTGCCCAAAGCGCTTAAGTAAAAAGCCAAAGCTGCTGCAGCAAGTAAAGATCAGCCAGCACATGATCGACAAGAGAGATCCAATTTCGCGGCTGCTGAATTTGACCCAGAAAATCCTGATATTGAATGCTTATTAAAAGCCTCTAAAATGTCTTCGACAGATCCGATAGTGATCCGTGGTGTCTTGACTCCGGTGCCACTTCGCACATGACCGGAAAAAGAAAATAATTTTCTAAATTACGCAAATGGATGGTGGTCGAGCAAAGTTTGCGGATAACTTTAGCTATTAGATTCAAGGGAAGGGTGAAGTCACATTTTCTACCCAGGAAAATGGCATAAAATATGTCAAAGTGTTATTTACATTCCTGGAATTGAAGAAAGCTTGCTATCCGTTTCTAAGGTTGACAAAAGCGGAATGTATGCTTTATTTGGACAAGAAGTTATACTTATTCCTACGCGCCCTGTTATTCATGACTCTGAAACTGTTGCTCGTGGTATTCTTCAAAATGGTTTGTATAAGTTTTGAGCTTCTGTTGTACAGCAGAAAGGCTCGATTGCTGCTGTTAGCATACCTTCGGATGAGTTATGGCACGCTCATTTCATTATGGTCATTTGAGTTGCTAATCTTCTGGTCTAATGATAACAAACAGATGGTTCTTGGGCTGCCTGCTGTACATGCCCATAAACTGCAATGTGCTGCTTGCAATCTTGGAAAGCAAGTAGCTGCACCTTTCTCCAAGGAGGCTGTGAAGAAAACAAATGACATCTCGCAGCTGGTGCATAGTGATCTGAGCAAAATCAGCGCCATTTGACACTCATTCCTTGCTTGATCTTGACACTCATAGTGCAATTAATGCTGCTCCAGTCCAAATTGGGTGGCTGCGATGAAACATGAATATGATATGCTCATTAAGAATGAGACTTGGGATCTCGTTTCCCTTCCTAAAGCGAAGAAAGCCATTGATCTTCAAACAAAGAAAATTACAATGCAGATGGCTCAATCAGAAAACATAAGGCCAGGCTTGTTGCCGAGGGATTCGCTCAGCAAAATGGGATTGATTATGATGAGATCTTTGCTCCAGTTGCCAGATTATCAATCGTGTGCGCTATTGCATTAGCAGCATGCAAGGGCTGGCCCGTTTATCAAATGGACTTCCAAAGTGCCTTCTTGAATGGAGAACTTTCTGGCAAAGTTTATATGCAGCAGTCGGAGGGCTTTGTCCCGGAAGGGCAAGTGCACTTAGTCCGTAAATTGAAGAAGAGTCTCTATGGCCTTAAGCAAGCACCTGAGTGTTGGTATCATAAGGTCAATTCTTATCTTAAAGCACATGGGTGTTCTTCCACAGAAGATCCCAATTTGTACTTTAAAACCAAAGGTACATCTCTCTACATTGGTGTGTTGTACGTTGATGATTTGCTGCTTACAGGAGATGCTCATGATCTTATTGATCAATTGCGCACTTTGCTTATACATCAATTCGCTATTAGGTCTGTCCCATTAATTTCTTGGGATTGAGATTTGGCAAACTCACGATGGTATCATTTTGTCTCAAGGTAAGTATGTGCAAGATCTTCTCTCCAAATTTCATGATGACAGATTGCAAGATTGCAAAACAGCCAATGCAGTCTGGTTTGAAGTTATCCGCTTATGATGAGTCTCCTCAGGTAGATGCTTCTTTGTATCGCTCACTTATTGGTGGTCTGATGATTAACCTTACAGTCACTAAACCCTTACAGTCAGCTAAACCGGACATCTCTTTTGCAGTGGTCATGTTGAGCCATTTTATAGCCTATCCAAAACAGAGCCTATTGGCAAGCATAAAAAAGAGTGCTCGCCTATTTAAAAGGTACTCTTAATGAGGGCCTCTGTTATACGCGTGATCAGTCGCCGCCTTTGCATGGTTTCGTAGATGCTGATCATTTTGGTTGTCTTGATATAAAGCCTTAGCCATTGCTGCTGCTGAATCAGTTTGGTTAGCCAAACTTTTTGCAGAATTAAGCTTTGACACCAGCACTACTCCCCTTCATTGAGACAATCAAAGCTCTTTCCAACTTGCTAATAATCCTGCCTTTCATGCCCACAGCAAACACATTGAAACACATTATAGTTTTGTGCGAGAGGTGGTCATGGACGGTTAGCTCGACCTTCATCATGTTCCAACGAGTGATCCTTTCGGTGACCTCTTCACCAAGCCATTAGCAGGGTCTACATTTTAGAAATTCAAGACTCAGCTTGGTATTCGAATGTTCAGCTTTGGGGGGGATTACCACGATGATAAGCTGTAGCATTCTTCTCTTTTTTCCCAGTTCAGATATGTGCTTAGGGGAGGATGACAAAGTATAACTCTTAATGGTTATAAGTGCACATATGTGGTGACATGGCAGCCTATGTATTTACATAGGACCATGGTTTAAACGTCATGGCATACGTTTATGTATGCCTCTAGCTGACTAGGTTAGGATATAGTTAGCATGTTAAAGTAATCAAGTAGCACAAAAAAAACATCCAATCCATTGTCTTTCATTTTCTGAGTTTCACTCCGGCTCTATTTCTCTTGTTCTTTGCTGTTGGTTCTAGCCTAAATCATAAGTTTCGTCAATATTTTCAAGATGTTCCCTGACAAGGCAAGCCTTGATGTCCACTTTTTTCAGCTGAGGATGCTATTGATAGTTCTTAGCGAGTGAAAGGGCTCCAAGTTTTTATCATAAAACAATGGAGCTGGTGAAGTTTTAACAGTAATGCTCTTTTAGTTGCAGTCCAATGAGACTTCTTAAGCTGTTGCATGAACCTTGTGAGAACACCTGCTGCATAAACAAGATCTAGCCGGGAAACAGTTCTATATGATAGGGCTCCCATTAGTTGCCTATGACCTGTAGCATTTACATCTTCTTGAGTAGCATCAAGTGTGAGAATCTGGCGTGGCTCATAAGTTATGGTTGCTATTTTGAGAATCTGGCCCTGGCTCATAAGTTGTAGTTGCTAGTTTGCAATCAGTCATATGGCACTTCTCCAATGCTTCACGATTTTACTTATGTTGAGTCAAGTGAATGGCCATCATAATTCTTTGGCATTCAGCTGCATCTCTTGTGAGACCATGTCATCTACATAAAGCTGAAGAATAGAATACTTGTTTCCTGTTTTGTAAAAGGTTGCAGTCTGCTCTTGATCCCTGATTCAAGATGAAATAAGAAGGCATCAATTTTCTGGTTCCAACATCTTGATGCTTGTCTAAGCCCGTACAAACTCTTCGTGAGTTTGCAGACATAATCTGGATGTTCCATGTTTTTGAATCCCCATTGAGAAAAAATGACTTGAAGTCTAGTTGGTAAACAAGCCAGACAAGACTAAACTCTTAATTTTCCTATTCTTACTATGGGGCAAACACTACACTAATCTGCCCTTGTATTTAGAGAGAGATCCATCAGCATGATATTTGGTTCTATAAACCCTGTCTGAATCATGCCTGTGTGTTAAGACCTTTTCTTCAGAAAAATCGGGCAAGAGCATTCCAAAGAGATATATTTCTATCACTAATGTTGGGATGCATAAACAATTCAAACTTTTTTGGAAGTTGTATGAGTCGAATTAAGCTTATATTTTTCTTTCCATCACACCAAAAACAGCAGGAACTCCTCAAGGCATGATTGGTGTCAAGTAACTGCACCTGTCCTTAGCCATTTCATTTTGTTTGTCACGAGTGCATATGATGTTAGATGTTTATTTTCGAGATCTTTGCTGTTTGTGAAGTTAGTTCTGGTTGCAAGAGTCCTGATAGTGCCCAAAACTATGCATGAATTTTAACTCTTGTGATCCGAAAATGTTTAAAGTTTATATGTTTTGAGTTTTCTCTGGGAATCATTCACCTATTTTTAGTGTAGTGTATATAATCTGGGGTGGAATGTGCAGGCTGCTGTGACGGATATACATGTATTGCCTAGTGGCTTTGTTACATGTGGTGGAGATGGTGCAATAAGATTATTTTGTCATCAAACCTAAGATTGTGATACATTGTGCTTTCCATTTGTTTGGATCACTTGCAACATGATATGATTGCTGGCTTGCGTGTATAAAATACACTGAACACACATATCCCAAGAAAATGCATTTGCTAAAAAGAATGAACCTGGAGATTATACATTTTTACAGCTCTCCCCCAGAATTTCCTCTGATACATATGTTGAACCTGAGTAAAGATCGAAGGAGGAGCTATGACATTTGAATATGCTTTGTAAGAAGATGGATTATCTTTACACCTTTGTCAAATAAAATCTAAAAGACATGGAAGTTGGATGCGAAGCAACATTATCTGAGTTTCTGAACCACCAAACAATAGCCTGAATGTTTCTTTGTGTGTGTCTGAAGTATGTCGTGTCTGAAGCATGATGATACTGCAAGATTAGAACAGACATTATTGGATTTCCTTAGTTAGTCTATAATATTATTGCAGTTCTTCCACATCAATAGAGCTCACCTACTCCATAGAATTGTAGAAAAGACTCTCACAATCCATTCAAGAGTCCATGTTGGACATCATGGATGTTTGACAAATTCCTCTGCCATGGTTCACACTTGGAACTTAAATTTGTAGTGATTCAAAGCTGCAAGACTGAACAGTTCATGGTCACATTAATGCATCCAAAGCAAATAAATGTGGAAAGAGACATAAGCCATTGAGGTCATGCAAGTACAAATCTTTTACACAACTGGATATTGAATGTCATGAAATGGCAAAAATAAAAGATCTCACACATGGTAGAATGCTGTCATAATTTTGGAGTTGTAAATCAGAAGCTGAACCATTACATCAATTATTGCATAAAAACTTATAGAGAGTTTGCCATGTTCTTCTCTAAAAGATGTAATTGCCCTCTTGGTAATGCCACAATAAAGGCATAAACAGAACTGTGAACACACTTTAGCAAGTCTAGTCTTGGTAATGCCACAATAAAGGCATAAACACACTGTGAACACACTTGCAAACAAAATCTCGTTATCTTGCTCAAAGACTATAAGTACAATTATTCAAGAGAATGGGCACCTCTTAGCAAAGGAATTTGGTGCAACTGATAAAGGAGCTGGTAAAGGAGCGGAATGTTTTGAAATGCATTATGACACATGTAATCAAGCCATAGCAACTTTTCATGGGAGTTTTCATCCATGGCAAAATCGAGGATTTTTATGCAATGCAAAAGCTTAAGAGAAAAGGGGAATCTCATTAACATGAGTAAATTTGACACATGGCAGAACCAAGCCCAGTGCAGAAGCCCAACAGATAAGGCTTATTTAGGGATGTCGTTGACATAAACTTTTATAGGATGGCCGTTTGAACCACTTAAGAAAGATGCAACCATAGCTATCAAAGCAATTATCAACGGTAACATCCATTTCATGCTCTAATTCAATAGGGAAATTGCTTTCACAGAGTTACAACATAATAAACCACAACATTTCCCATATAGTAGGATAACAATTAGACAGAATGCCTATCAAGAAAAATAGATTTTACGTGAATAACCAAATGTTTTATCTCTTTACAAATGCAATCTAACTACAAACGAAAAAGAAAAGGAACATGCGCGAGCGCAGAGATTAGATGCAAGGAATGATAAACAGAAGATGAAGGGACATATATTCATTAGAGAAAGTACGGGATCTCCAAAAGACCTCCTAAGCAATTATAAATTATTTTCTTTGTATTTTTTGCAAAAATATAATATAAGGGCAGGGATCAATTCCTGGCATTAAGAGGGCAAATCTTTGATACCTTTCCCATCCCATTTCAAATATTTTCTTCCTTCTTTTGCTCCCCTGCTGCCATGTGGATGATGACCTTCGTGTGAGCTCGCTGGAAGATCTGATGCTCTCGAGAACTGGAGTAGAGTAGTTCTTGTGCATTAAGAGTTTCGGATCTGCATCAAAATTCGTTTGCAAAACAAGAGTTTATGGCTGACGACCCCAAAGAACAACCAGTGCAGCTGCCAATCCATTCCGACCCACACCTCTTTGCTGCACGAAGATGGCAAGGATGAAAGTGACAGTTGCTCGTCCTTCCCGGTTTGAGTCTGTGGAATCAAGCGGAGGGCACCCGGTTACAGTGGTGGCTAGGTTCACTCCCTTGGAAGTGGGAAAACTTCGTGATGCTGGAGCTGAGATTTCTGCCAAGGTGCTTCAGTGGCTTGATCGGGCTTACCTTGATCAGGAGCGTCTCTTGGAGATGATGATGTATGCTATTGAGGATGACCTCCATATCGAGCTGAAGATGCCTTCTGCCTGAAGAGATGCCTTTCATTTTGCACTCAAGATCTAATAGATTAGAGTAGTTTTTATATCTCTATAAATATGTGAATTTCAGATGCCTCAGGCAAAACCCTTTTTGTAACGTGTCCTTGTGACAGTTTTGGTTATTGGAAATATATGTACAGACCCTTTTTCAGTAATGATATTGTTCTACTTGTTCTACTGTCAAATGTTTTTTTGGTACTTCTTAAACCAGCTAGTTCTACTTCTTAAACTAGTACAGGAAAACCATTTTTTGTTTTTGTTGCTGGAGAGTATTTGTGTAAGAGACAAGTGGTTGTTTAGTGAAACAGATATTTGTGTATCAGGCATGGACATTCAAGCACAACAACTTGTATTACATTCTGGTTTCATAAACATATAACCCGAATTCATGAACTTAGAACTTCTGGAACGATGTTCTTAGAACTTAGAACTTCTGAACTTAGAGTTATTTCATGAACTTCATGAACTTAGAACTTAGAGAACTTAGAACTTTTGAACTCAAGTTATTTCATGAACTTAGAGAACTTCATGAACTTAGAACTTCTGGAACTTAGTTATTTCTGAGATAGAAACCCGATTTGGACAAACTTCAACTTAGAGGTTCAAATGCCTTGAACTTAAACTTTGATATGCAAATGCCTTCACTATCAAAAGCCTTAAACTGTGATATGCAAATGCCTTAAACTTAAACTTCGATGCCTTAAACTTAGAGTATCAAATGCCTTAAACTTTGTCAAATGCCTTAAACTTAAACTATGATATGCAAATGCCTTCACTATCAAATGCCTTAAACTGTGATATCCAAATGCCTTAACCTTAAACTTTGATGCTTGAACTGAGTATCAAATGCCTTACACTTTGTCAAATGACTTAAACTTAAACTTTGATATGCAAATGCCTTCACTATCAAATGCCTTAAACTTTGATATGCAAATGCCTGAAACTTAAACTTTGCTGCCTTACCCTGTCAAGTGCCTTAAACTTAAACTTATGAAAAGCACTTTAGAGTATCAGGATTTGAACCTGATTTGAACCAATAATCTCAATAACTTTTTTTTCTACACATAGTGACAGAAAATTACATATCAATGATCATGGACAGCCA
Organism: Isoetes taiwanensis; assembly: GCA_021234155.1. Classification (NCBI taxonomy): domain Eukaryota; kingdom Viridiplantae; phylum Streptophyta; class Lycopodiopsida; order Isoetales; family Isoetaceae; genus Isoetes; species Isoetes taiwanensis. The sequence goes on from JAJEKV010000014.1 coordinate 20,307,319, forward strand.
CCTACTCTGTCATTATCCAAGGTTACAATGCTTAAAGCGCTCAGAGGCTTGCAGATCTTACATTGCACGGAAGATTTGCGGCGGAAGCCAACCTTTTTACCATCCAAGTAGAACTGAAAATCACCATAACAACAAAAATTGTCTACAAGCTTCCTGCATTCAAACAATGTCCATTCTTCTTCCACATTAAAAATTCTGGCATCCCTACCCATGCAAGCAATTGAGAGCTCCATTGCATTGGAAGTGGCTGAATGATCCTCCACCATTCCCAATGATCTCGAACTCAAATGCACTGGCTTCTCTCCTCGAAATAATTTGCATACAATATCTGCTTCGTGACTCTATACCTGCAAATGATGTGTTGCCATCAGTTCAGCCCTAAACCAACAAACATAACCAAGCTTCTAGTTACCTGAAGACTAGTGTCTCGCATGCAACCGAGGTGATGGTCAGTTGACCTCCACTTTCATGCTGCCTACTTTTCTTGCTGCTGGGGAGCAGCAAGTCCAATGTTTTAGGAGAGATTTTGCTGATCGTGTACGTTACTGGTGCCACCATAATGGACTCATACTTGAAAAAGAAAGTAAAGCCAGCAATTGGCAGAAATACCTTGAATGCACATCTCACCCCATCTCTTTCTGTTAGTGTTCTAAGAACTTCTGCTCCAACACATTCTTGATACGCTGTTACAAGGCTCCTGTCATAAAAATCAGCACCAATTTGCTTCAAATCAGGCTCTTCAATCTCGTCCAGCTTACCAATGCCTGCACGAGAGACCGTATAATGATATTTGTGAAAGAAAATACCTCGGGCTCTCAAAGTAGATGCAGAATCATGAAATATCAATGCACCAAGCTTGTGATGATACACTTCAAGCATACTAGTAAGGCTGCAGGCAGAAACTCTGTCAGTGTAATCCGAAGAACAAATTGTATTGGCTTCAAGGGTCCGGCTTCCAGAAACTTTCTTATTGGCCAAATCACTGCTAGTGTAGCCATGCCCACAATCAACTCCTTCACCTTAGTACCTCCTGTGCCAAAAACAAAACTTCTTACACGGACCTTCCAGTGGGCATTCACGTCCATTAGCTTGGCTCTTTTCACTGCATGAGTGCCTGTGGATGTAGGACGGAGGGTAACCCAGCAGCCAACAGAAACATAGAAGTCTAGCCATTCCCCATTGAAATCCTTGACATTGTGAAGGACTACAGTTCTTGCTTCAGATCGATTGCCCATTTTCTGCATGAATGTGAAGAACAAAAGGATAGTTTCAGGAAAAAACTCGAGCAAGTAGCATCAAAATCTTACCCTGTGAGCAGATCACTGCCCTTGTTCTTCAGCCTCGGTTTGGTAGATCAGATGAAAACCTATTTCGAGTGTATCCTTGCTTCGAGTTCGAGCGGCTTCTGTGCTACAGAATAGGGTTTCCCATACGATTTCGAACCCCTCTGATTTCCCACCCAAGCTCGACACCCCCAAAACAGAAATCGAGAGCAGCACCTAGAATTAACTACACGTGAGTAAATGGGGAGAAATCTCCATTGGGAAATGGCTCCATAGAAAAATGTGGCAGATTTGGGAGTCTCCTTTGGGAAAAGGGACCCAATCTCAGTTCGACATGTGGCAACCAAGGGCAAATGAACCATGGCAGGGATGTATGGATTAAGAACACTATAGCTATTCTCTCATTGGCTAAGGCCAAAAGCTGATGTGGATTTTTCCTATTTTCACATAGGGTCTTTTGGAGATCCCATATTTTCTCTAGTGAACTATCAAACAGAAAGGAAAAACAATCCAGACCTTCAGAAAGCATTGCGAGTTTTTGCTCAAAGAAATGGAAGCATGAAACAACCACCTGTAAAAGCTTGTAAATAGTTCAACAACCTGCCCAATAAAGTCAGGACTCTGCAAAGTGTTCTGGCATTTATTGCAAATTAGAGGAAACGAATGGAACCCCATCTACTTGGCCAAATCTGTGGCATACATCCATGTATATCAACAACGACACAAATGATATCTCTAAAGCATTAAGACGATGCAACGATCTTGATGCAGCAAACTCCAGTGCACAAACCATGAAGAAGATTAATTTATGAAAACAAAAATTGAAGCCTCAAAAGCCTGCAATCTTCAATCAATATCCTGCCAGATCGTATAGTGATGAGTAGAAAACTTGGAACATAAGAAGAAATAATGGATTCATCAGTTTGCGCATCTGATACTTTATAGAAAGAGAATACATCATAGTAGGTATTGCGAATAAGAAGCCCAGAACCTCAGTAACAGGGCTCAAGTAGCTGGATTTACCACGATAATACACCACCTTCTCTGCTTCAATATATGATTCGTACATGCATCTGGCAAACACAAAGCTCCAGCAGGCTGACGAATGATAGTGCCAAAGCCAAACCTCCGCTCGATACAAGAAATATTGCATAAACTTGAAGATAGAATTGCAGAGAAATCACTATTTTGTGTGCTCCACACGTCTGTCATGCCGTCTAAATCCTTGTCATCCTAATTCGGCATCCATATCCGAAAACACTCTAGATCCAAAATCATGATAAAAAAACTTATTCAATTTTTGTAATATCGGGAATATTTTCTGATAGCTAAAACCCTTAAAACCTAGGGAAACCAAAAAGTTTCCTTCTAGACCAGAAAAACCAAATTTAAACAATAGGATATATTCTTATGGCCATGTGCCATTTCCTCAGCGACTTCTGACGTGGCCACGTCAGCAGTCCGCACACCCACATCACGCATGACATGGCCTGCACGTGCCAAACATTCATTAAAGCACTTTTTCGAGGTTCGAAGGTGCAACCAGAAATAAATGCACTCTCTTCCCCTTCATCGACCCCGACCGATTCAGTCCTTTGTTTCTTCAGTCCTCTGTTTCTTCTGTCCTTTGTTTCTTTTGTTCCTGCTAGGCGATCGACCGACGAACAGCCTAGCGACTTAATCTTATGACAGCTGCCTGGTCGACGGATCGTGACGCATCCAGCGCCGAAGTTTTCGTGCAGATTGAGTCCTCCAAAGGTCACTATTGTCTAAGAAGAAAGTGAGGTTCTTTTTAGTAAGTTTTTAGCACTATTTTTACAACTTTCTTGTTATTTCCATATGCTTTAATGTAATCTTACTTACTCCTTCCTCTTATAGTATTTAGAGGATCTTACTATCCCATGATACAATTTCCAGCCTGACAAACCCCTATTCTCGATTTACAAGTGCCTGTATAAGCAAGGAATCAGACATGGAAGCTGCGTCTTCTTCTAGCAAATCTGCCAGGTACGTTCTTTCCTTATTTTGTTTTATTCTGGTCGTGTGAGGACCAGGATTATTGTTTTCTGGGGTTTTTTTTTTTTTTTTTTTTTTTTTCCATGTTCTTTGTTTGTATTATTTAATTGAATGCCTCACTGTTGCCGTTTAATCATAACTACGAATAGGAACAAGCAACCGAAATAGGAATCCTCCAAGGACAGGTGATAGTAGCAGAGCTATGAAGGAAAAGAATAACAGAGCTATGGAAACAACTATGAATGTTTCATTGCACAGAGCATTTCTAACACATAATTCAACTTTGAAGATGTTAGGTAGTTTAGAGCATTGCACATACCTTTCTAACATATAATACATCCTCCCTTGCAGGAAAGGTGCAGTCTACACCCTGCAATCTCGACTTGCGAGTCGAGAATCCCTCACCCAGCCTGCACTCCAGGAAGTACTCTCACTCGTCGAGAATAGGGAGAGTACTTCCTGGAGTGCTGGCTGGGTGAGGGATTCTCGACTTCGAGTCGAGAATGCCTCAAACCAGCCAACACTCCTATTCTAGACTTGCCATTCTTTTTTTTTAATTGAAGGTAGACTTGCCATTCTTGACCGACGAGTCGAGAATGCCTCAGCCAGCAAACTAATGTACTCCCCCTGTTCTCGACACGCGAGTCGAGAATGCGGCCATCCAGACTGGATCCCTCTACTCCAGCGCCTTTGAGGATAGGGGCTCAGTCTTCGTAGTCGCATACTAGACGTGCGAGCCGAGATGACCATAATGCAGGCTGGGTGCATTCTCCATTGTCGACTCGCAGGTGCCTCGACTCAGTCGGAGCCACTCTCCTTCGAACCATCTTCCTCAAATTTTGCGAAGGGGAGGGGCTCGGACTGGGTGGAGGCCTCTATGACTCACAAGGGAATGCATTTGAACTACAACCCTAAGGAGCGCTAGGGGGTTTCTCGACTCGCGAGTCGAGAAGACCCTCGCCTCTTACACACAACAATGTAGACTCCTTATCCCACATCCGCCCTTGACCTGTATCCGCACTAGTGCATTCTCCAGTGTCAAGTCGCAGGTGCCTCCACCCAGTTAGAGTCACTCTCCTTCGAACCATCTTCCTCGAATATTGCGAAGGAGAGGGGCTCGAACTGGGTGGAGGCCTCTGCGACTAACCACAGGGGAGTGCATTTGAACTGCATCCCTAAGGAGCACTGGGGGCTTTCTCGACTCGCGAGTCGAGAAGGCCCTCGAGTCTTACAGACAACAATGCAGACTCCTTATCCCACATCTGCCCTTGACCTGTCTAAGCTCTAGTGCATTCTCCAGTGTCATGTCACAGGTGCCTCTACCCAGTCAGAGCTACTCTCCTTCAAACGATCTTCATCGAATATTGCGAAGGGGAGGGGCTCGGACTGGGTGGAGGCCTCTGTGACTAACCACAGGGAAATGCATTTGAAATGCATCCCTAAGGAGCGCTGGGGGCTTTCTCGACTTGTGAGTCGAGAAGGCCCTCAAGTCTTACACACACCAATGCAGACTCCTTATCCCACATCCGCCCTTGACCTGTCCAAGCTCTAATGCACACTCCAGTATCATGTCGCAGGTGCCTCTACCCAGTCAGAGCCATTCTCCTTCGAACCATCTTCCTTGAATATCGCGAAGGGGAGGGGCTCGGACTGGGTGGAGGCCTCTGCGACTAACCACAAGGGAATGCATTTGAACTGCATCCCTAAGGAGCGCTGGGGGCTTTCTCGACTCGTGAGTCGAGAAGACCCTCGAGGCTTACACAGAGCTGGAGTCTTACACACAGAAGGCCCTCGACCAACCAATACCAAACCTGGAGCTGTTCGCGAGTTACTCCGATTTCTTGTTTCCTTGCTGAGCATCTCTCAACCTAGAGAGTGTCTCGATGCTGAAATATGCTCAACAAGGAAACAATAAATCGATCGAGCTTTCGAGCAGTTCCATGATTTAAACAGGTCTAGCATGCCTAACAGAGACTCGGACTGGGTGGAGCCCTTTGCTTCTAAACACAGGGGAATGCATTCCAACCAAAATTACGGACACATGGAGCTGTTCGCGAGTTACAACGATTGGTTGCTCCCTTGATCAACATCTCTCAACTCAGAGCTATGCTGAAATATGCTCAACAAGGAAACAACCAATTGATCGAGCTTTCGAGCAGTTCGACATTCTGAAGAAGTCTAACATGCCTAACAGGATCTCTGAAATAAGCATCCTAATAAAACAGTGGTAAACACTCACCTCTTCTCACAAGAACTCTTTGGCCCATTGTATCACAGATCCCGCAGCCTCTCTTAGAGTCTTTGCTTCTTCTGTCGGCCTCATCAACAAGGCGGCCTCATCAAAAACTTGTGTCAAAGTGATTCTTGTGTATCCCTTCTCCATGGCGCTGCAGTGTAGAGTGCAAGTGTCCTCTAGCTCATATCCGACTGCTACCTTCGTCCCACTTACATCGATCAAATCATCTAGTTTCAACAAAGCACTCAGTTAGAATGAGACACAGATTAAACCGCTGTGAGGAGCTTACATCATCGTGGCGCCATGACGAGTAGTCGTTCGAATCTCTCTCGGCCTCCGGCTGCTTCGACTCGATAAAACTATGCGCCCGATAAACTCCACTGCGCTCGATACACTTACTCCCTTGAAATGTAAAATTTCGAATTAGTGTTTGGGCGGGGTAAAGATGGCCATGCTGTACCTTTAGCCCGCTTTTTTTCCTTGAATGATTGAATGTCCTTTGAATGATTGTATGTCCTCAATTTGAAATTTAAGAACACCCCGGTACCTGTCTTTCACATGCAGTCCTAAAATCACAAAGTCGAGGAAGAGACTAAGTTTAGAAGGGAGCTCGAGCAGCACGAGACAGCGCCTGGATCAAGACATGATGACTCCAACGAAGAAGGGGGACGCCGGATCGGAGCCGAGTTCTAGTGGAACGAAGAAAAGAAAGAGCATGCCTTCCGGTAAGCTCTCAATGTTGATACGATTCATTTACCTGTTTTGACGATATTTTAACCTTGTAGCATTTATGGGAGAGACACTCGTCATCACTGGTAGAACTCCATTCTTCATCCTCGAAGGATTGGAGACAGAGCTGCTGGAAACCCATGCGGATTGCTGGTGGTATGTCGAAGTGACATCATGTGGGAAGGAGAATGATCTTTTTCTTTGGCAAAGGGATAAAAAAAGTTCAGGCGACAAATATAAGAAAGTCGGTGTGGTCCTCTCCGTTGCTGCCCCAGATTCAAAATATCTTACTTTGTATTTGGAAGATTGCTTGAAGGGTAAATTTTACCACACCAAGAAATTGTCTGTCTCTAATTATTCTTCCACATCAATGAGCAAGGCCAAGGGGACTGACAAAAGGCCTGCCAGAACTTGGGTTGGAAGGATTTGAAAGGGATGAAGGAGGCCGGAACGCTCACATTAAGGGAGCTCGGAATGGAGATTTCTAGGGTGAGAGAGAAGCTTTTTAACACGGATAACTTCACATCCAACGTGCTTAAGACTTTAAAGCACTCTACAGTTACGAAGGATGTTGTTGAGAAGGAAAAAGCTCCAGAGAAGAGTGCAAGTGTGGAAAATGAAAGCAATCCAGATGATTCAGATGCAGAGGATGACGAAATGGTTGACTCCCAGTTCTTGGATCCAGATGACCAGATAAAGAGTCGCAGAGCCCAACAGATAGAGCGTCTTGCGCAGTTTTATTCACTGGGGATTGGCCACAAGTTGCTGTTGGACATAAGACGGTTGAAGGTTTGCACTGGCGATGCCGTCCTTTTCAACCACAGGGAATTTATTCCAGCTCATATGCTAGAGATTCTGAACCTCATGTGCGTCATCCTGTTGCGGATCCAATGCCTGTGGGAATTATACCATTCAGCAGAGCTACTGGTGAGTTGTTCAGGTGGAGCATTGAGGAAGACCTGAGGGGCAAAGATGTGAGATTCTGGGTTGTGGATGGTCAGCATTCAGTGAGGGCAGCACAAGTGTTACAGACAGAAAAGGAGGTCCCACAAAGGATTAAGGATCGATATTCTAAACGGGAGTGCAGAGTTCTCTCAGCGGACACACCACCCATTGAGCTCGCCAGCATTAGCTACTGTTAGAATACAATAGCAGCAAGTGGCTTCAGATCACAGGCAATAATTGCATTATATATGTAGCAGTAGTATATTTCTCTCCTTTAATTGCTGGAGGTGTCTGTGGTTGGGAGGAACTCAACATCAGTGATCCTTTCTTACATCTTGCAAAAGATGTAGCAGACATGCGCAACAAAGAGCATGTATTCCTGATTGGTGACTTCAATGCTAGAGTTGGAGAGTGGCAAACTAATCTTATGGGAGAACTCATCAATCTCTGATTACCCGAAACTGCAGCACGAGACATTGGATGGGAGCGAGAATCCATGGACTCTGAGCGAAATCGAATGGGTAAGTTTTTAAAGCAATTATGTACAACATTTGATTTGCTTCTGTATAATGGCTCCAAATATTTTTCAAATACCTCTGGTTCTACCTACATGCACTATGAGCATTGTAGATTGATTAATAAGCACATCAAAAGCAGTTAATCTTATACAGAAATTTGAAATAAAAGAGAGCATAGAATCGGATCATGCAATCTTGAGCTTGGTTATTGCTATAAAACATGCCCAAGCTCAAAGCAGCCGGTTAATGGCAATAGAATCAAGATAAATCCAATGAAGGCAGATGCATATACCTTGGAGATAGAGTCACATATGCAGGGCAGTTGGCCAGATTCAGTGACAGGAAAAAATGATAAGCTTATACAAGCCATAATGAAATGTGCAGAACAAGTCTTTGGTAGAAGCAATGCATGTAAGAAGCAGCATCGCAACAAAAAATGGTGGGACTTGTAATGTAAGCAATATCGAGAATTTTGCTACAATACCCACACACATTCAGAAGCCAGGAAACTATTCAAAAAGTTTGCTCGAAAGAGAAAAGGCATGGGAAGTGGGCTTGTAGCAACAGATGTCAAATGAACTCCAACATAACCCAAAGAACTTTTGGAAACGCTTCCAAGGAAATGCAGTGTCGCACATTGGTAATTTCTCAAGGACTGATTTGTTACAGTATGCACAAGAGTCTATCAAGTAATAGATGGGGATCCTATGGCATCCCTTGAAGGGAATGTACAAAATATCTTCTCATCGGATGATGTAAAGAAAAGTCTCCAACGGACAGTGAATGGAAAAGCCAGAGATGCTGAGGGTCTCGTAGTGGAGCTTCTTAAATGGAGAGGTGATTGTATGGATGGAAAAATAGCAGAAATGTTTAACCAAGCAATACGAGATGGGTTCCCTCACCAATGGTGTAGCAACCGCATTGTGCCCATTTTTAAAGCAGGAAACCGCAATATGGTAAAAAACTACCGCACGATTATGGTCAGCAGTGTAATGGCAAAACTTTTTGGGGCAATGCTTGAAAAGAAGATCAGCTCATGGGCAGAAAATCGTGGTGTAAGGGCATTGAGACAAGCTGGTTTCAAGAAAGACTTTTCTACAATTGACCATTTGGTCACGCTCAGAGTCATTGCAGAAGGATCAAAAGGAGCAGGTAATGTGCTTTATTGTTGCTTTGTTAATTTCGTAAAAGCATTTGACAGAGTATCATGTAAAAATTTAAGTTAATGGCTAGATGACTTGTAAGTTCCGTTGGACTATAGAAAAGGTGTAAGCAGGTTGTATGAGAAGGTTTTGGTGGCATTGTCTTTCCCTATGGATGGCCCAGAGAAGGTAGAATGCAATGTGAAAGTGAAACAAGGGTGCCCCTTGTCTCCAACCCTTTTCGGTCTTTTTATTGATGAGTTAGAATTGTGGATTATATGGGAGGGAGAAGTAAGCGTGAAAGTTGCTGATTATGTGATACAATTGCTGTTATATGCTGACGATGTTGTTCTCCTATCTAGAACATCACTAAGATTGCAACAACAATTGAATGTTCTTGAGTCATTTTGCAAAGCAACAGGGATGCAGGTGAATAGAGGGAAAACCAAGGTGATGGTTATTGGGAGAAGGAAAAAAGTAGACCTGATATATGTCGGGGAAGTACTAGAACAAACATATGCATATAAATATCTGGGAATTGAAGTAACAGATGGCTGCAAATGGAAGACAGGAGTGGAACAGAGAATTGTGGGAGGCATGTGGGCTCTATACAGTGTGCTGAGCTTATGGAAGAATAATCATGTCCGTAAATGGAATTTGAGGAAACTTGTGTATAGAACACTAGCCTGTCACATTATATGGATGTCAAGTTTGGGGATCCGGACTCTCTAAGAAAATGTGGACGAAGGTCGAAAATGTTCAAAAGCGCTTCCTTTTAAATGAGTTAGGAGTAAAAGCCCAAACTCCATATCCAATGCTTATGGCAGAAGTAGGTTGTCGAAGCTGAAGCCCTTTATCAAACCCTCTTATACTTGGTCTGAATCCAGAACCTAGAGGGAAGAATTTCGCACCAGGCAAAGAGAGTCAATGCAACAAGATTACATAGGATGGCACCAACAGTTGTATGAGTGGGCAGAGCGATGGGGAATTAGCCTGCATGACCTACCTGAAGCAGATGCAAGGATCAGATGCTTAGTAACTGATAGTGTGACTCAAAAGACATGGAAAACACTGGGAGTGAAAATGAAATTCTATAAAAGTGAAATTACCTATGCGGACCTATGTGGATCAAGAATACTTGAATACTAGCCTGCAGGGCAAAAAAAGAAACATGATACCTCAATTAAGGTTAAGCAGTCATAAACTTGAAATCGAGGTCGGTCGCTTTCATCAGTGTTGTCACGTACTTAGTGTACAGTACGTCTTCCAAGGTACTGTACCTTTTATGTACTTTAGAGTTTTTTAGTACGTTATGTACGTTTGCCATGTGCTGTTCTGTTTTATGTATAGTACGTACAGTACATTACGTACGGGAAAAATATAAAGTTCTTTATGTAAATTTTGCAAATTTGCACTTGAGGTTAGACTTTTTTGAGGATTTTCTATAAGATCTGAACTATAAGGAGTTGTTTAAGAGATTTGGCTGGTCAAATATGAACCCACAATAAGAAGTTCATGTAAATGGATTGAAATTAGTACTAAAGCAAAGAAATATAAGCACAAAAATTTTACCTGCGCTTTGTCGAACACTATAAGAGCTAGAAACATACAATTAGAGTTTTTTTAGCCTTGAAATTGACATTAGACATTAGGGAGGCACAAAATTGTCTTGAGGATATGATTTAAACTCATAAAAAAAAAATTTTTTTGACCCTACACTTTAGAGGTACAAGACGTATTGTACACTACCCAAGGTACTATAAGTACACAATCATACTGTACGGGTACTTAAACAACACTGGCTTTCATGGGGTTCCCCGAGAACTTCGCTTCTGCTCCTCTTGTAGATGAGCTAGTGTGGAAGATGAGCAACATGCGCTATTGGAGTGCACGATGTTTTCCTCTTTGCATGAGCAATATGTAATAGCAAGTGCTAATGTACATGGTCTCCTGGCACTAGATACTACGGTTCTTGGGAATTACTTATATAATTGGTGGAATCTCCGTAAAGAGATATTAGAATTAAATGATTTAGCTGATGAGCTTGAGGCAAATGGCCTAATATAATTGCATATTTATGTAAAAGCCACCTATGGGCCTGAGGGTCTGAACGGCGAGAGAACAATACATTACATTTACATTATAAAATATCCCATCAGCGTTACAAAAATATCCCATTGGCCACTCTATACCCCGCCCTTTTTTTTTTAGTACAATCTATATTCCGCTTTTTTCTCCCACCCAATCTTATAATTTGAAATTTGAAATTTGAAAATGGGGGGATTTGGTACATGCCTTAATTTGGTACATGTGGTACACTTGAAATTTGTGTTTCTGAAGCTATGGCATTCTGCAAAGAAACGGCTATGGCTCTACAAAGAACTGGCTATAGCAAAGAACTGGCTATCGCGTTCTGCAAAGAACCGGCTATGGCAAAGAAATGGCGGATTAGGCATGGCTTCTGATATGAAGCCTTGCATCAGGCATATAACTTTTGATCTGCTACTCTATCTCTCTTTCTGCCGCAGATTCTTGAAGCTCTTCGAAATACTTGTGAGTTAAGCAAATTTCCGCCTTAGTTTCGGCTATGGCTTCCTTTTCTGGCCTTCTTCACAATCACAGACCTGGCTTGAAGCTTGAAACCTTCACCGACCTAACATGGAGCTTAAATCCTTCACCGACCTGGCGATTCTTTTGATGACGAACCAGTAGCTCTGCTATAGCCTCTGCCGTGCATGTGTCTGGATTTCGGACCTTCATAGCCTTGAATCTGTGCTTTCTCAAAACCTTAAACTGGCTTCTTCAATATGTGCCAAAGCCTTAAACCGGGGAGGACACTGAATCCCGGGCTCTGATTTATCAAAATCTATGCCGAAGCCTTAAACCGGCTCTCCAAAGCCTTAAACTGGCTTCTTGAATCCATGCCAAAGCCTTAGACCGGCTTCTTAAATCTGTGCTTTCTCAAACTCAAGGCCTTCTCAAATCTCTGATTCAAATCTGTGCTTTCTCAAAGCCTTCCACATCTGTGCCTCGCCTCGGTGATGACGGCCATCGTTGGTGTTGCTGGTCAGTTTTCGTTATTTGTTGTAGCACAGGTCTGCCTTCAAATAAAGACAAAGGTAAAAGACCTGAAGCACAGGTCTGCGTGTGGCGAAAAGCTTTTCGCAGAATGCATGAAGCTTTTGGAGCCGAGAAAGAGAAAGTGAAGCTTGGAGCGAGTCGAGCCTTTTGTTTAGGATCTATGTTCTAGAGCCCCCTAATAGCTAAACGGCACTGCTCAAGGTAAGATGAGCTTTGAGATTATGCATTCGTCTACTTTAGCTCGGTTACAAAGAAATGGCATAAAATTAAAAATGCCTCAATGGCCTGAGTCGGCATGAAAAAAGATGCTTCAGATGGGCAGAAATCACTTTATTCCTCTCATTCTCCACTCGATAGTCGAGAATGGTTTATAATATTTAGTCATTATAAATTAATTTATTTAATTTAAATGTAATTAAATTGATATTATATTTAGTATTAATTATTTTTTTCAAATGGATTCATTCCCCTTTAATTTATGTTGGCTCCTACCCCTTCTCCAACTTCCCCACTCCCCCCCCCCATTCAAAATGTTGGCTGAAGAGACAATTGGTCATAAGATCAACCATTTTACTGAGTTTAAGGAGATGTGGTCTCATTTGGAGAAGTATCTTGATAGCAAAGGTATGGCTACTCAAATGCTGATCCAGAACAAAATGTGACATGCCCAATTAGGTGATTTCAAATCTAACACGACATACCTTACTCAGATGAAGCAATGGCGCTTGGATTACATGATTGCTGGTGGAGTGCTGTCTGAAAAACAGCTGATTCTCCTCCTCGACATGTACCTCTCCCCCTTTCCCCTCCTCAACATGTGCATCCTCTACCCCTTGCAATGAGTTCCCCGATCAGATAAAAGAATGGTTGGAACACCAAACCGCGAAATCAAATTGTGATAAAGAAAGCTTATCGTAGTACTTTCTATAGTATGCTTTACTGGTATTGCTTCTAACCACTTCGTAAACATGCATGTTTCGCTGCCAATATTGGAAGATGGAGGATTGATAGGCCCAATGTAATCCAATCCCCACATATGAAATTGACCAACAGGGCATAAAATTGATACTGGGTAGCAGAAATCACCGTCCGGACGTCGCTTAAAGTGCTTAAACGCAGCGATTTTTCAGCACATAATAAGCATTTAACGTGCGGTGCTTATTTAGACAAGCACCTGATGAAATATTTTTTGGTTGATTCACAATAATTCTTCACGAAAGTGACTCAACTAGCTGTTGTTCTAGCTGCAAAATGCCCCTGACAATCATGTGCTTGCTGCAATAAATCATGAGTCTGCTGACCAACAACACGCCGCAATAAGAGACCTTCCATAGTCTTCTTATAAAGAATAGCTTCATGCACCACATAATCAGCTACTTGTACTCTAAGAGCATGCTTTTGTTGATTTGAAAATGGTGAAGGATAAGTTTGATTTGGTAAGTACATGTATAAATTAGCATACCAAAGATCCACAGTCTCAATAAACCCTTGTAATACTCCATTATCTTGAAATGCTACTTGCTGGTCTGTTTCCTCTTCTATTTCAGCACGGCTACTCAAATAGGCACTTGAATTATGAGCTCCTTGAACCATTTTAATATACTGCAACTCAAGCTCTTGTATGATAAGAGTGCATCTTGTAAGTTTAGGATCTTGGACCGTCTTGTTGTAAATACATGGCAAGGAGTTCACATCCATATGAATGTAAACATACTATGCATTTGTTGAATTCCATTGTGAAGGAAGAAGATGTTGTCTAAATTTGTTCAAAGCCCACTTTCAATGCCAACCCAAGATGCTCCACATGAGTCTGCTCTTGTGGAGTTAACAACCTACTAGCATAGTACATCATAATGCTTTTACTGATTTTTCTGATATAGTATGACAACCAAAGCTTGCTCCCAAACTGTAAAGAATAAATGAAATGGCTCACTCATTCTTGGAGGAATCAGCAAAGTCCTCTCTTTCAACTGTCCAGGGCACCATTCAAATGCTTCTTGAACTTCCTCCACCCATCTAAAATGCTGGCCTTGCTTCATACAATTGTGATGCTTTTGTAGGTGGTTTCGCCTTCTCTAAGGCTGCAATCTTACAATGATCCACTTGTAAACCATTGTTTGAAGTATAATTGCCCAATAGTTTCCCTCCTTTAGTGAAGAAAAAACACTTAGCAAGATTCAAACTTATGCCATACAATTTGCATCTCTCAAGAACTTTTCTAAGATGATCCAAGTGATCGCTTTTTAGATTCGAAAGCACTGTTAAATCACATTAAAAAGTCTAAAATGTCATGAATTGCATAAGCCATAGCTCGCTGAAATGTGGCTGGAATATTTATGAAGCCAAAAGGTAATACCTTATAAATATAGATGCCAAATAATAGTCAAAAAGCCGTTATTGCTTGGTGTGGTGGATAGATTTAGATCTGATTATATCATGAGTAACCATCCAAAAAAGAATAGGCCTGATTTCTTGCAACAATATCCACCAAAGTGTCTATGAATGATGTAGGAAAATGATCTCTTTTGGTAACTTTGTTGAGATCCATGTAACCACTGCATACATGGATTGAGTTATTTGGCTTTCTCATTGATACAATAGAACTGATCCAATCTGAATTTGGGACTGTACAATAAATCCCGCCTTCAAAAGCTTCATGACTTTGCCCTTTACTTGTTCCTCTATAGCTGGACTCATTTTCCTTTGAGCTTGTTGGACTGCTTTTGATCGTTGTTTTAAATCAATGGTATGCACTACAACCTCTGGTGGAATGCCTTTTAATTCCTTGTAATTTCTTGCTAAAATATCCCTGAATTCTCTTAATAAAAATATCAAATGATGCTCTTCCTCTTGAGTAAGATCTCCTCCAATAGTTCTTGATCTCCTTGAGAAATATTGATATTCTTGACTGAGTATGGTGACTGTGATGAATGTGGTGCCTGTGATGAATGTGGTGAATATAAACTGATCTGATTTATCTCATCCTCCAGAATTTGCACATGCCTTCAAGCTGCTTGCACCATTGCCGATTGTGCTAAAGCATCTGCCACACTGTTTTGTTCTCTTGGAATATGTATCACAATGTATTGCTAAAAATAAGACTTCAAATCCATAGCTTGTTAATGCAAGCCTCTCAAATGAGCACTTAAAACCTGAAATTGATCTATCAGTTGTTGACACATCAACAAAGAGTCTCCAAAAATAGTCAAACAATCAATATGCTTCTTCTTTGCCAAAGTCATTCCTTGAATAAGTGCATGATATTCAGCCTCATTATTACTGCTTGCATTGCATGGCATACTCAATGTAACAATCTTTTGCTTGTGCCCATATATTAGAAAGACTCCAACACCTCCATAATTCTTGAGCTTAGAGAATGCATCATTGAAATACATTTGTTCTTCTACAGTGGGCTAATTTCTGTTTGTCTTGTTCATGGTTGATGTCAAAATCAGCATCTCTACTGGATCATGGTCAATACTTTGCTGAAATAAAGTCGCATCAATGTGTTTTTATAAGGACTCCTTCTGCATCACAAGAGTCTCTTGTAATTCACTTTCACCAATACTTTCAAGTCTTTGGAGATACTTGTCTGCTACTCCCTGCTGCAAATGACATATTTCTGAAATTTGGGTATCTTTTATCCACTTGTACAAAGTCTTATCTTCCTTCTCACCTATCTCCAAGACATGAAAACAACTAAGGCCTTGCTGCCCTGACGCCATAGCATCCTCTTTGCTGATTTCTAATTGTGGGCTGCTCAAAGAAGGATTGCAAAGAAGGGTACGATTTGCTGATTTCAGAGGATGATTTCACGATTCCTCCATGAAGTCTCAGCTTGTGCGGCATTTAACCATGTACGACTCAACAACAAGGTATAAGTTTCAGCATGCACACTGTCTGGAAATTTCAAAACCATGAAATCCAAAATTGCTTCCACCTCATATACATTGCACAAGACATTTCTTATAACTCCTATAGGCTGCACCTTCATTGACTGAATGCTTTGAGCATCATAGTTGTCGATTCCATCATTTTCAATCCAATTTGATCATTATATGCTAAGGCATTACACTCACTTCACTGTACGTATCTATGTTTGCTCCTTTGACTAAATACCCATTACATCACAAAGAAATGGCCCTGGATCCTTGGATTGCCGGGTTGGTGCTCTATTATGCTCTTGTTATCTTGGATCTCTTATAATAGGACCTTTCTTCATACATCCCAAACATGTCATGGAAGCTGATCAGTACAAGAGGATTTCTCTCCTCTTCAATTGTGTAACCGTAAGGAGGAACTTTGTAATCAGGGCAGCCCACCTGCAAAACAAATGGGTAGTGTATAGGGAAGGCTATGTCTAGTTAATTTAAGTAGCACAAAATTACCATTAGCATTAATCTGTTTCTTTATACTTTGGGCTTCCATGTCCCTTTGTTGTTTGGGTCCCATGGCCAGTTTGGTCTCCGTGGATGTTATCTATCTATCCATCCATCCATCCATCCATCCATATATCCATCCATCTATCCATCCATCCATCCTAAAGCTATACTTGCAAATCTGGCTAAAAATTTAGGTAATGCAAAAAGAAGAATACCCGTCTTGGTAGCAAGAATGATCAAGAATGCGTGCCGGTTTGCCAGATTGAACAAGTATGACAGGGCTTGACCAATGTCATGCACCACGAGGAGATTAACAACTACCACAAGTTTAATGTAGAATATTTGGGTATAATCTGGCATATACCCGAAATATCCCACATTTTTGGGCGACCCAAAAATCCATTGAATTGAATTTTGGACACAGATTAGATGCCATGGGGTGATAAAAAAAATATCAATATGTTGAAGAATATTCCCTCGTAATAAACACTTGCTTCAAATTACTGTAAAATTCTGTACATTTTATCATGCGCAATATGTCCCCTGCTCTCTATAGCGGCGCTGCCATATGGGGTTGGATCACTATTCCGACCAGAATGGACTCGAAAACCTAGGGCACTCATCCATCGCCCAGCTATCCATAGTAAGATTCATTTTGGCTGTATCTTATGACAAAATTATGATTCGCAGAGCATATATATGGATCTTCTAGCGAGTAAATCTGACATGGGTCACAGGGTCTTAACCCAAATCCGACATGGATCGTAGTAATTTATACTAAGTCTGGCATAAACACGGGATAAGGGCTCAAATCCAGCTTATATCATAGCATAGTAGCCAAACATGACAGAGATTTGGGAGTTTAGACTCAGGCATGAAGCAGAAAACAGAGCTTTGATTCAAATCCGGCAGGTTCTATCTCTGTTTCAGCCCACATTTTCATCTCTGTTTTAGCCGTGGGTCGCTGACAAGCTACTGCTGCAAGGTCTGCCTCTGCCATAGCCGCCCCTGTGCCATAGCTGTTAACAAAAATTTCTCCCTGAAAAATTTTCCGGTACGTAATTTGAAGCAAGTGTTTATTACGTTTGATATTTTTCGGCCGTTGGATTCCGGCCAGAAAAATTTCTCGGTAGAGCCGCCAGCCTCGGCGGCGCACTCGCGGCTCTGCCACTCGTGCACTGCCTTGATAATGTTTCGGCCGGAGAGATTCCGACCGGTAAAAGTTCGAGGCGGCGCCGCCAATGGAGGAAACTGTTACAGTCCAAGGGCAAGTCGCACTTTCAGACCTTGGGACCAAGTTGCACTTTTAGACCTTGGGACCAAGTCGCACTTGCAGACCTTGGGCTTGGAAGTGCAACTGGGTGGCCTGGGAACGTTCTAGGCGGCCCTTACAGGTGGCCTGGGAACGTTCCAAGCGGCCCTTGCACTGGACTTTTACCGGCCGGAATCTCTCGGGCCGGAAAATTATCTAATACAAAATAAACCCACAACTCGGCCGCTGAGAAAAACAAGACTTTTTGGCCCTGTTGTAAACACGAAAGTAGCATTCTGGAGCAGGAATGAGCATGGAGGGCGCCAGCGATGGCAAGGACTCGGCTCCTAGTTGTAAGATCGCTCCTTCCATGCTTTCTTCAGACTTTGCAAATTTGGCCTCTGAGGCGCGCAGAATGCTCGACTCTGGAGCTGATTGGCTTCATATGGACATCATGGTAAGCTTGTATTTGATTTCCTTTCCAGTAGTGCACTTTATGATACTCTATTTAATTACAGGACGGGTGAGATATTTGGCTCCTATATCATGTATGAAGTGGATGTTTCAGCGATGTAGAATTTCGTGGAATTAAAATCAGTGGTTCTAAGTGAACCATTTCCTTCTTCGATCTCATTATATAGGGTACCCCTTACTCAGATCGATGATCCAGATTGTTCCTGCGGTGTCTTTCCATAACCAAGCGTTTTATCATTTAATGTTGTTCACATTTCACGTGTATTCCTTTCTCATTTTGTCTACCATGCTGCGTCTGTTTGGTTCAATTCTTCACTGGATGGACCCTTGACAATGCTGTAGTTCCTAAATACGCCCATTTATTATCCTAAAACTGTTGCTCAGTTTGGAACTAGCTTTAATCTTTAGTTGAACAGAGGACATCTCAGCAAGTGTTGTATGAAGCACTACATATTGGTTAGTGCGACTGCTCACCATCTCAGCAAGTGTTGTATGAAGCACTACATGGAAGGTCTAGCTTGTAGCTCAATAAACATTGACAATTCCATCAACAATAGTTTTGCTGGGATCATCTGCCTTTTCGCTGTCTGCGAGGTTACTGTCCACCTTGAGTTGTAGCCTAACGATCTGCAATTTAAAGAAGAAAATGCTCTCAAAAGAAGAACGTGCTATTCCACCAGCTTTTACATGTATTATGCTGTGGAATATCAGCAATACAACTGGAATTAAGAAGCAATATTTGTACTGGTTCAGGGAGATCTGGCATGTCTGGCCTCCAAAACTCACATAGCAATAGGAATTACAACTAAAGGATTTTCTCCAGCATCTGTAGTGCATTAGGGCATGCCTAGAGTTACCGAGACAATGGAATTCTGATTGGCTTTCGTTTCCTTAGAAGTCTGTTACATTAAAGACCTTTGCCTTGTCACATAACTGCCAAATGTAGTAACACCAATAAAATGCCATATCTACCGGTTGCCTTTTATGGCTAATGATAGTCGTACAGTAATGTCACAATGTGCCATCTGTGGCAATGTGACGAATTGAGTCATCCGTATACTGGATGGTGCGGGATAAATTCATGCTTTGATGTTCTGTTGTAAGAAACTTCGTTGATGTAACTCTACACCTTTCCATATACTATATACAGAGTCAACAACATTGTGTATGCAATGCTGGCCGCCTTCGGTACCCCACAACTTTGCTAGCATAGAAGAGATCTCCAAACCAAGACAGTTGAGAAAGTCTCGATGAATCTCGTTATCATCAGGCCTAAAGGACATATAAGAAAAGAAAAAAAGATTATATTAACATCTGCAGGAGATCACTTGGGTCTATGAGATTAATTATTACACCAGATCATGTACAGTTAGGATATGTATGCTGTATTTAATTTGTTCTTGCAATATTAGTACCCATTCGTCTCACTTGACAGGCACTTTGTACCAAATCTTACGATTGGTGCCCCTGTTATAAAATCTTTAAGAAAGCATACTAAGTAAGTATCCACCTTGTGGAATTATTTTAACAGTGAAAAGTTGGTTCTCTAACTAATTTTCTGGGCTGGCAGGGCATATCTGGATTGCCATCTTATGGTAGATAATCCTTTAGATTATGTGGAGCCACTGACCAGTGCCGGAGCATCTAGCTTTACATTTCATATTGAGGCGGCTGGAGGTTAAGAGTCATTTTCGTTTAGTCAAAGAATTGTATGTCAAAACAGTACAGGGAATTGCAACTCATTAGGAGGAAATGCCTCTTAGTTAATTCCTAACATGAGAGTTAATGTTACTACTTACTTGAAACTTACGGAATTTCTTGATTTGTCAATGTTTTTTTCATAGGCTAGTAACGACTGTGTATCTTCCCACAACCCTTGCCATCATTTGTAAGCACGTGCATTCTAATATGCTCTCATAATATATTTGGATAGTTGGGAATAATCAGCCCCTTTAATCAGTGTTTGATGCCTGTGTCCATTGTGAGTTTTAATGCTTGTGTTCATTGTTTGTCTTCTCTTTTTGGCTAGCTAGAATTTTTTGTGACATGCCACATGAATCTTTTTATTTATACATATTAACTTTTATGTCAATAAATATTGAACTTTGCTTCTCTTTTTGGTCCTTCATGCAGATGATTGGCCTCTACTTCTAAAGAAGATAAGAGATGGTGGAATGAGATCAGGTGTGGCTCTCAAACCAGGCACACCAGTTGAATCTGTTTACAAACTTGTAAGTGACTCCAGTTTAAGCTAACATGTTGAATTTTCCACTATAATTCCTGTAATTTCAAAACAGGGGGTCCTAATCTTGTGTATCATGTTGGGTTGTTTGCATTAGTATCTGTGGACATAATAATGCATTGACCTTATTTTATGTCACTTGTTCAAATTCTTATTTCAGATTGAACATGTTGATCCAGTGGAGCTTGTACTAGTTATGACTGTTGAACCAGGTTTTGGTGGTCAACAGTTCATTCCTGAGACGATGACAAAGGTATGCAAATTATTTTGTGTTGATGTGGTCAAAGGGGTTGTGATTTGGCGAATGTGGATTTGCTAATGAAGCAAACGGACATGTTTCAGGTCAGAAAACTGCGGGACAAATATCCACATCTTGACATTGAGGTCCAAACTTTACGAGGGCAAATTGTTTATTTGTTTAAGGGCTAGCGTGTTAGGTTGATAGCAATTTCGTCTCTTACAGGTTGATGGTGGACTTGGACCAACCACGATTGAAGCAGCTGCATGTGCTGGTGCCAACTGCATAGTTGCGGGAAGCTCAATTTTTGGATCACCAGATCCTGCTGGTGTAATCTCTCTATTGAGACACTCTGTCCAGAAAAGTAGCTAGCTTGTAGAACATAGATATTTTGTATAACATGCAGCCAATACACTATAATAATGGATAGTGGTTATCATCTTATGGTTTAAAACAAACCTCCTTTTTGCAGTCCGACATTTTAGTGTAGCTAAATTCAGACTTGGGATCATCGTTCTCATCTATCAAGCAATGGCCCACTAAATTCAGAAATTAACCAACATACCAATGTTAAATTACTGGGCTGCACCTATTCCATGCTTTCAAAGTTCGTTACAGTTATAAAAATATAGGGATTGTTCTGTTTTTGCTTGGTAACCTATTTTGCTATAATGTAGGTATTATGTCGTTCTATTGGATTAACGCATAGTAGAAGGTATTATATGTTAGCTATAATCAACCGTAAAGCTCAACATTATTCAACTATGATCACTCTAAATCCCTAGGTCAAATTGATCAATCCATGTAGCTCTCTTTTATTTCTTTTGCAGACACGAAACCTTGCCATAGTGCCTGCAATGTCCAATATTGAGCAGCGGCTCAAAGACAACCCGAGAAAGAATATTCATTATTTGATCTGTATTCGCCCAAGGTGTCGAAGAAAAGCTTGAAACAACGATAAAAAAAAATCACATTTTGCTTAAGAGATCACAATTTCATTTTCTATTTTACTTCCCAATGGTAGTTGTTCTCACTTTTCCCTCATTGTACTACTTCAGTATTGACCACCTAGGGGTATTTAGTCTTAGAAAGGAGATGTTATATTTTGTAGCAATAATGCCACCACAGGGGGAGACATGGTTAAACGCATGGGGTTCACTGTCGACATTCCTTGTGGTGGAAAGGCTATGTTAGATTATGTGGTCGAATAGCCATAACCAGTCGCGACCCCCCTACTTCATGCCTGACTTGTTGGCATCACAATTATCAAGCACCCTTTGACCAACATGCAAAACAAGTTGTCAATAATATGACTGTAATTTGTCATTATGTGCGGCTGTCTATACTATAGAATTTGTTGGCTCGGAACTATCAGGAATGAACAAAGGTGGTTTCTACATATTCACTATTACGTAATGGTTTCTATTAGTTGTAGAAGCTCAACTCTTGCATAAATGATTCACATATAACTAGCTATTTAGGGTCATTGCTCTCTGTCCAGCCATTCCTCTAGCTCATCAAAAAACATGCCAAAGCGCGTGGGACAAAGGGGATATCACTATTTAACTCCAACCTTCTTTCTATCTTACCAACACCTTCCATTGCGAAGGATAAATCGTTGAGCATTTTTTCATAGAAGCGAGCTACCCCCTTTCAGAGTTTACACAGCACATGCAATTTTTCCAGTCTCTTCCTCAACGTTTTTTGGCGATACCCTATCAAAAGCTTTGGTAAAATTCACGAAGCAGTAAAAAGTATTTTTAGTCCTTTTGTCCCTTTTGGCCCTTCAACAACTCGTCAATTCTAGAGTGTTTTTCTTAAAACCTGCTTGCGTTAGAGCCCTTTTCTCAAGTTATCGGACTCAATTGTCAATTTTCTTATCAACTATTAATAACTTTGCAATTCTTCTGCTAACTATGATATTTCTATAATTCCCACCATGTCGTTATCCCCTATGACATATCCCTTGTGATATAAATAGATATGATTCAATTCAGATATTACTTTTTTTGGAAAGCCATCATTCAAAGCAAAATTAAACATATCTACTATCCTTTGCCAGATATCTCTGCATTTTAATAATTCTACTGCATGCCAACTGAAGGGCTTTGCTATTTGCTATCTTGTTACGAGAAAAGCCAATATCATCAACTCTCTGATCATTCACCTCCATAGCTCAGTTCTAGGAACATTATACAACCCTATGACATATTCTATTAATGCAACGATGGCTCTCCCTTTATCCCAAAACAAAGCGATTCTCTAAGTGTCTTGAATTTTCTTTTAGATACCCTAATGAATGTTATTAAAGTAATACTCCTTAACTTTATGGCACCTTAAATCCCAACGACCCTGATTCTTTTTCTTGTACGCGTGTCCTTTACTAGGTTCAAAAAACCCTCTCTGCAACAGTAATCAAGATCTCCGTTAACAAATAATTTTGTAGGCATAGAAATGAGGAAAAGGAGATCCATACCACAGAGGTAAGGTTGAGTAGTCATCATCTAGAGATGGATATGGGTAAAAGAAGTATAGCACGTGAGCTGCACACATACTAAAAATACCCAGAGCTATGGCTCCCTCAACATACCCCAGATTTACGCCCAGCTTGGGAAGCATCTGGCTACCAACCCTGACCGGGTCGAGCTCCTTCTAGTTCAGCTGGTGCAACGTTTCATTGACGGCCATAGAATACCATATCCCGTCTTCCACCTCTCCGAGCGCTTTTTGATAAAGCTTAACCTTTTACGGCAGTCATACACTATAGTCGAGCAACCTGACCAAGTTATGATGCTGGTTAAGTTTTATCCACCCGAGTGTGAGGAAGTCCCAGAAGAGGAAGCCATACGGAGGGAGGCGGCCCGCATCAGGGAGTTGGCCCGTGCGGACGACACCCGGGAAATAGAGAGGGGGGACACCGAAGCTCGGGGCCGTGAATATATTTACCTAGGTGATGGGAGAGCCATCATCAACAGTAACCCCCTTGATCTTCCCCCATATGAATATGATGAGGCTACCCAAAGTTTTGCTTGGGGTGAGGTCCCATCTTATATTAACCTGGATTACTTAATAGTGATCCAGATGGACATGCAAGCCCGGCCGGACCACTACCGTGCAGAATTGATTCGAAGGATTACGGCCCAACGTCTTGCACAGGTAGAAGCAGACATGGCTGCCGCCCGTGCTACTCAAGAAGAGGCTGAGAGAGCCCAGCAAGAGCAACAACAAAACCAGGAGCAGGGGTAGCACCATCATCAACTCTAACCCCCTTGATCTTCCCCCATATGAATATGGCCAACACAGAGCAGGAGACTCCGCGCGGTCCCGACCAAGTAGAGAAACCTCCCATTAAGCGACGGCGCAAATCCACCGCCCATAAGTCTGGGAGTCAGTACAAGGAAAAGCTCAAGACTGTCCGGGGAATTGGGAAGGCCACCAGCTCTGCCCGCCGGCAGGAACGAGTGGATGCTGCAAGGCCCCACCCAGTCTCTGGGGGCAAGACTTTGCCTAAGAAGCCTGCACCGACTCAGAGGGTAGCTACCTCGAGAAAACCTCATCGGTTTAGGCTGGGTACCGTGGCCTTATGGGAGATCTGTAAGTACCAAAAGACCACGGAGCTGCTATTACGGAAGTTGCCTTTCCAGCGGTTGGTTCGAGAAATAGCCCAAGAATTTAAGACTGACCTGCGCTTCCAAACTTTTGCTATTCTGGCACTCCAGGAGGCTGCTGAGGCTTATCTGATAGCCCTTTTTGGAGATGCAAATCTTTGTGCTATCCACGCAAAGAGGGTCACTATTATGACCAAAGATTTGGCTCTCCCCGAAGAATTTGGGGAGACCACAACTAGCTTGTCCATCAAGCATCTTTTGTATCAATTTTGTATCGATATGAATATAATCGGATCTTTTGTTTATATAAACTCTGTTTGCAAACAAATAATAACAATAAATAAATAATTTTTGTAATATTGATGCTGACGTCAGCATAAAAGTAAAAAGCTACTTAAAAGTTTTAGGGTTTCATTTGCTACTCCTTATCTTTTCTTTTGTCCTCCTCCTCCACACATCGGCAGTGCCCATGACCACTCCAACCCTGCTCCAATGGTATCAAGATGGAGAGCATTGGGACTCTCACGTCCCCTTTGATCTTTTACAGCCCTTTTTACTCCAGAGGATAGACCTCATAGCCAACATGCAGAGTCATCCTGACTATGCTTGCTTTCTTGAGTTCTATACTCAAGAGATAGTTCTATACTTTTGCATCCCTTTGGGAGATCCACCACAGCTCTACATAGAACGAGCTGTCGTGAGAGAAATGCTGGGAGGAGACACACATGCATACGACGTACTTAAGGGCAAACTTCGATGGGGCCGCAGCCCACCAGTCATCACTCATGAAGGCCAACAATACCTTGAAGTGGCCAGTATGTGGACGATGACACCCTGCCGGCAGAAAAGGGCAAGGTCCCTGAGTCTTCAGATGAGGGAGAAGACGAGTATATAAGGATGGATGACTTTGTCCGGTGGAAGCAGTTGGCCAAACAGATGCCACCACACCAGGATCAGGGAGCACGGTTGACCGGATTGGATGCCCTTCCGATTATCTATCACCAAGGTCAGGAGTTCCTCCTATTGGAGGATATTCTCTGGACATACCATGTAGTGGCCAGTTTGAAGGGCCGAGATAAAGCATATGTGCTCTATGAGCTGGCCAAGTATTGCATGGATGATTTTATTGACTTTACACCAATAGAGCTCCCTCCAGAGGTACAGTAGCTGCTCTTCTTTCGTCAAGAAACTATTGAGCCGGCTGATACTCTTCTTCGACTCAGAGATCTTGTACTTCAAGATACCCCATCTCAACCGCCTCAGGAAGCCTTTAGGGCCATGGGACCACACGTCCCAAATATTAATATGGTCGACATTCCATCCGAGTCAGATGAAGAAGGGGAAGATCTCTATCATAACCCCAGTCATCTTAAGGAGGAAAAACAGGAGCTCAAGGAGGAAGAGGTCACCATGGACCTCAATAAGGAAGTGGCTACTTCGGTCACACACGCAGGGCAAAGCATTGGGGAATCACCTCACACGCTTCTTTCTATCGGCTTTTCGGACGGGGCAGGTCCTTTTTGTAGCACGAGACCTGGCCCCAGAAGCTGAAGCATCGTGGTGGAACCTCCGCGCCTTGTCCACCCTGGCGGGTCACAAGAAGCTCCCATATCGCACTTTCACTTATGCGCTAGTGCGCCAGGAATTTGCCCTTACCGCCTTGGGTCAAGACATAGCACCGTGGACGAGCATGAAGCTCCTTACGACAGCCCCTTTGGCTACTGCCTATCCACCAGAGGTTGCTACCCTTGCAGCCACCACTGTTGATCCAGAATACCCTGCTACGCCATCGGCCGCCACCATCCCCTCCTACACCGATGGATCAAGATGCGGGACCTAGCTCCTAGATATACATAAGAGGCATCATAGAGTATGGCTTTTGGCCACTCGAATATATGTATTATTGCATCGACAGTTTTGATGCCCTTTTTAATACAAAAATTTGTTTTTCCTATATTACTTGTCTCTCTTTTTCAAGAGTGTGAAGTATAAGGAATGACTTATATATTCCATTCTTGGCTTCTTACAGGAGAAGAAGAGCCATATGACCCAACCAAAGGCTTCCAGATTGTTACGATCCTCTGCGACCATGCCTACGAGCACTTAAAGCTTACGCTCCGTCGAAGTTGGTCCTACTGGAATTGCACTAAGCAGGAAGCTTTCGAGGATGCTGATGATCATCTTTGGCAGTAGTTCTACGCGCTCTACGACCTTTTCAACCTCTTAACTATCAGCCCAACCTAGGAGTTTCAGGATGTGATCATCCAAGCTTGGGCTAAGTATAAGATGGTCCATGCAGTACGAGAGAGTATCCGATACTCCATCCTTTATCCCTTTACTCAGCCCTAAAGTTGTCTTGTCTTCAACCCCACTTGTATAAATTTGATTTCAGTTTATTATGTGTCTGGCAAGCTGTCCTTTTTGTAATCGTGTACATACCTTAATAACAAATCTTTTCAGTTCGCAAAAAAAATTGTTTCCGCAAAAGTGCTTGTCATACTTATTTGGAATAATATGCTTATCTCGAATTGTTTGTATCTTAGACGGTGCACGTCCTCCTCCGTGGGCGACACCCGTCCAATCGGGCCGTCTTACCCCCGAACAGGAGCTCACCATTATGAAGCACCAGCTTACTGAGCTCCAGGCCTATGTATTGCAAATCAATCCACCCCAAATGCAACAGGGGTATGGGCCTGAGATTCCTGCTCCACTAAATCAGCCGCCACCCGCACCCGCACCTGTACCAGCTACCGCATCTCGATCTAAGAGGACTCATAGTGGTTCATCCTCAGATGCCACTTCTGAGTCATCTAACTCATCAGACTCTTCAGAGGACGAGGCTGACTATGCAAAAGCCAGAAAGAAGCATTACCAGAAAACGGTGGACTCTGCCATCACTAGCATTTGGAAGAACAAAAAACTGGCACAGTTCTTAAGAAAAACCAGGTCCGGGGTTGATGCAGAATCTTGGCTGGATGAGATGGAGGAGTTCGGTAAGTCATATGGAATGACGGAGAAGGACAGCAGGAAAGTTGCCACCACCAATCTCACAGGGTCTGCTCGCATATGATGGAAGGGATATGCTCGCTCCCATGGGCTGACGAGAGGAAGGTGCCGCTATAAGGTCTTTGCTAAAGCCTTCAAGTCTCAATATG
Organism: Isoetes taiwanensis; assembly: GCA_021234155.1. Classification (NCBI taxonomy): domain Eukaryota; kingdom Viridiplantae; phylum Streptophyta; class Lycopodiopsida; order Isoetales; family Isoetaceae; genus Isoetes; species Isoetes taiwanensis. The sequence continues at coordinate 20,334,620 of JAJEKV010000014.1, forward strand.
TGCCCAGGGCTGACCACTATCAACAGATCCAAACCTTTTATCGCCTGGAACAGAAAAACATGACAGTCCAGTCATATACGGACAAGTTCATGAGATTACGCTTATATGTACCAGGGATAAATAAGCGCAGGACAGTTGAGGGGTGTATAGAGGGCTTATCCCCTACCTTGAGGAAAATGGTTCGAGCCATAGACCCCAAGACAGTTGCAGAAGCAGAGGCTAAGGCCCTTAGCCTAGAAGAGGATACTCCCAAGTATCAGCCATCGCGACCCTCTTCTTTCAGTCAGAACAAGGGGTATACACCTTTCAGAGGGCGCTCACCTAGTCCGGGGCCTCCCGCCTCTACCGGATATTAGAAGTCCGAGAAGAAAGTTTCCTTTACAGTACTAGATAAGTCAAACAACACTGTAGGAGCTTTCAGAAATATCCTTTAAGCCATCCCCAAGGAAGCTCGTGAACAGTTATGTAAGGATAGGGCTTGCTATCGGTGCTCCCGCCCGGGTCACCGTATGCAGGAATGCCCCTATATTACACAAACAGTGCAGGCTGCCCTCGCTGATATGGATTGGGAAGGCGTAGGGGACCCAAACTATCCAACGATGTCGCTAACGGTGACGCGCCTGACTATATACAAGGCTGAGTTCCATATTTATGCTGCCATTGAAATGGGTCAAGCCAACCATCAGCCTTCTGTTATTTCCACGGTTGGCCAAATAGATTGTAAGTCTTTTATTATCCTCATGGACACTGGCAGCACGCATAATTTTGCGTCATGGCGGAGGCCTTACAGCTCACTCCCTTGAAGTCTAGGCCACGTCCCGTTACGTTGGCTAGTGGGGCTATACGCCACATACGGGGTCGGCGCATCAATTTGAACATTCAGCTGCTGGGAGCACCTGTTGCTCTAGGAGCAGAAATAATGGATATTGGTCGTTATGATCTCATTGTGGGAATGGAATTCCTGGCTGCTGCCAAGGCCAACATTGACTGTGAGAAGCGGGAAGTTACCTTTAATGCAGTCAATGGAGCCCGAGTGGCCCTAGCAAGTAAGCCGGTTATTCCCATTATGCAATGTATTTCATTACGCCAGTTGTATAGGGCTGTCAAGAAATCTCAAATCATTGGCATGATTCGACTTGCTTCAGTGGAAGCTAGGTCCAAGCAAGATGAAGTTCTTGATACCTTGCCTTTGGCAATAGCCATGTTTCTTCGGGAATACCATGACCTATTTCCCGAAGAGATTCATCGCTGCCACCTTTTAGAGGAGTAGAATGTGAAATTACCTTGGAACCAAGCACTAAGCCTACCAATAAGGTCCCATATCGAATGAGTATTCCTGAATTAACAGAGCTTAAGAAGCAGTTGCAAGAGCTCCTCAAATTAGGCTTCATTCGACCCAGTGTCTCACCTTTTGGTGCCCCGATACTCTTCGTCAAGAAAAAGGATGGCACCCTGAGAATGTGCATCGATTACCGCCAATTGAACAAGCATACTATTAAGAATCGGTATGCTTTGCTGCAGGCAGACGATCTAATGGATCAGTTGCAAGGGGCTGGGTACTTTACAAAGATTGACCTTCGGTCAGGATATCACCAGATAAGGATTAAAGAGGATGGCATTCACAAGTCCGCTTTCCGGACGCGCTATGGGAATTATGAGTTCATTGTGATGCCTTTTGGCCTGACTAATGCCTCGACCACCTTCATGAGGCTCATGAATGATGTCTTCCGTGAATACCTTGATGATTTTGTCATCATATTCTTCGATGATATCCTCATATACAGTAAAAACCTTAGAGGACCATGAACGGCATCTTCGGTTGGCCCTACACAAATTGAGGCGCCACCAACTATATGCCAAGTTCTCCAAGTGTCGGTTTGCAACCACCAAGGTGGATTACCTGGGACATATCGTATCTGCAGAAGGAATAGCCACAGATCCAGCTAAGATTGAAGCAGTAAAGGAATGGCCAATTCCAACCAATGTGTCTGAGGTCCGCAGTTTTCTAGGCTTGGCCGGTTACTACCTTAAGTTTGTCAAAGACTTCGCCAAGCTCGCCGCATCTTTAAAGATTAGGGATTGGATGGCACATTGGAAAGACAAGATTCACGCGGGTTTTCAAGCATTGAAGGATGCTTTGACAACATCTCCTGTTCTTACCATTTCAGATCCTCAAAAGGACAGTGGGTTGCCACAGATGATAGTAAAATAGCTACCGGTGTTATCGCCTTATGATTCTCAAAAGATGAATGACGCAGAACAGAGATACCCCACGCATGATCAAGAATTACTTGCGGTTGTGCATGTCTTGCGCATTTGGAGGCACTATTTACTTGGAAGATGATTCCACTAGATACTGATCACCAAAGCCTCCAATACATCTTCACCTCAACTTCATGACAAAGACGATGGATGGAATTTCTTTAGGAATATGATTTTGAGGTCATTTATAAGCCGGCAAGCATAATGTTGTAGCTGACGCGCTTTCCAGACATCCATTCCTTACTCGCACGCATTGCAATGCTATATCCACACTCTCCAGTGAGTTTGGGAAGCAGATACAACAGGCCCTTCCCATAGACCCGGAATTCCGAGAGATATGGCAAAGTGTATCTAAGGAAGCCAGAACGGATAAGGAGAGGGAGACCTTCCGCCATTATAAGAAGGAAGCTGAACTCCTTTACTATAAGAATAAGTTATGTGTTCTCGAGACATCTGGAGTTCGTAAGTCCATTCTCCATGATACACATAACAGTCCCATAGCGGGCATTAGAGGTAATTTGAGATCTCCTTTTGTCCCCATAAGAATCCTCCAATAGAATGACTACTCTACATCAAACTGCAATTAATGCAGCATTAACAACTTCATTGCTGTCGTTTTTTCCCTATAACTTTTGATCTACTCATGAAAATGCTGCGGCGTTTGTTGCATTAGATGCAGAATGAAAAGATCTTTCAAGTGATATATGGTTATGATGTATTTCAATACAAGCCATATGTGTTAACCTTAAAAAATATGGTTTTTTGTTGTTTTCTTATATATTTACATCCCAAAAGATATAACAATGGGTTGTCATTAGAAAGATCTCGAGGAGACGAATCCATTGCCACAAATAGTGTTCGAATCGGAGTTTTTGATCAAAAGTTATAGTAGAAAAATGACACTGCAAAAGTTAGTTAGAACTGCATTAATTACTGCTGCCACATAATACTGGAATAAAATACACTGGAGCTCTTCTCTTATTGGACAGTTTAAAAAGCTGATGTGGCTTTTTAAGCATCCCTTAATGGGACAAAATGAGATCTCAAATTACCTCTAATGGCATGCAGGATTTATGAAGACATATTTCAAAATCCGCTCCAGCTATTTCTGGCCAAGAATGAAGAAGCACATTGCCAAGTACATCAAGCAATGCCAGATCTGTCAGCAAATGAAGGCTGAGCAATTGCGTATCCCAGGGGAGTTGCAACCCCTCGATGTCCCCAATGCAAAATGGGAAGTTATTACCATGGATTTCATCGTGGGATTTCCCGCGCACATTAATAGGGTTTGATGCCTTAATGGTGGTGGTCGACAAACTTTCTAAGATGGCACATTTCCTGCCATGTCATACCACGGATACTGCATTGGATACCGCCTTGCTATTTACCAAGAAGGTCTTTCGTCTGCATGGGATGCCCCGTACTATTATATCAGATCGGGATCCTAAGTTTATTAGTGCATTCTGGAAAGATTTCTTTAGCACTATTCAAACTAAGCTTACCATGAGCACAGCTTATCGTCCGCAGACAGATGGTCAAACAGAGCGTACCAATCGCATAATTGAAGATATGCTACGTAATTATGTCTGGAACAAGCAATCTCAATGGGCAGATACATCCACTTGGTGGAGTTCGCCTATAACAGCACTAGACAGGAGTCCTCAAGGATGTCTCCTTTCATGATTACGGCTACCATTGCTTTACTCCAGACACGTGGCATAACCCAATATCCAAGGTGGAAGTTTCTCAACAATTGCTTACAGACATGCAAGCACTAGTCAAAGAGGTTTGAGCATACTTGATAGCCGCAAGAGCTCAGCAAAAGAGTCTTGCTGATCGACATCTTACGCCCCGGGAATTTCAGGTCGGTGATTCCGTTCTGCTAAAGATCAAGGTGAAGCAAGCCAAACTTAAGATTGGCAATTGTACGAAGCTTGCACCTAGATGGGCAGGACCTTTTCAGATAACCGAAAGCATAGGCTCTCAGGCCTACCGATTGGATCTACCCGCATATCTGAAGATCCATAAAGTTTTCCATGTAAGTCTTCTCAAGAAGCATCATCCGGATCTAGAAGAAGTTCTTGACACACCAACACTCCTGGAGATGACTAAGGATCAATTAGAGATTGTGCATGAAGCTCTCCTTGATCGCGCCTATTTTGCAATACTTGGTTAAGTGGAAACACTTACCCACAGAGGACGCAACATGGGTTCTTAAAGCGGATCTAGATAAGATTTACCTGAACTTTATGAAAGAATGCCAGGGCCAAACTATTCAAGATGCCATCATCTCGAACCCTAATGGTAAGCATAGCGTTATTACTCTGACAGGGGTCATATGAGCGAGATTCGACAGGGATCATTGTAGGGGTTGGGTTACATGCATCTTAGATGGGAAATTGGGCATATAGGCATTCACGACAGGACGCAGTCGTCTACGGCTATAATGGGAATATCACCATTCCTTATGCTGCGACAACATGCCAGCCATAGGCATGATAGGATTCTTGCATTCATATTTTTATTTATTTAAGGGGGTGGTCCCTTCAACCACACTACTTAATTTATTTCTTAAATGTTTTTAAAGTTTTTTGTTTTGAGTGTACTCTTGAGTTGTTACTCTGTTACTACTTATGTTGTAAAAGGACTTTTGTCCTACCACCTGATTATGTAACCTTCTGATGTCTTCAATAAATGGCAGTTATCTTCCCTATATTTAATCTCCACTAACTCTAATGCTGAGGATAGCATTAATCCAGGGGAGGGGGAATGTGACGTTCCAGGTATTTATACGGTATATGTACGTATACCATGACACGTCACCGACATGTAGCTAGGCCTAGGGACCAAGTGAGGGGATCACCTAAAATGGATTTTATTAGCTATGTTAAAAAAACCAATGGATAATTATGGATTTTATTGGCATAATTAACCTAATTATGCTAATTGGATCTAATTAATTAATTATCACCAATGAGGGAGTGCCACCTGGCCCAAATCGGTTGGCCAGGGGGGATTTGCTATTTTCGTTGGAGAAATAGGGGCCCTACCCCCCATTTCAACCCAAATTCGAATTGGAGAGTGAGGAAGAGCAGCAGCCACCAGCTTTAGCCCACCTTTGCCAGTACTTGCCAACAACATCAAGCTATGGAAGCCTTCCATGACAACGGCTCCAGCCAAGAGAATGGTTAGTCTTTAGATAGCTTCTATTCTGCTGACACTTCTTTGAATAGATGGAATGATTAAATTCTGTTTTGTATGTTGTTCTGGATACTTAGATGGTGTTTTATATTCTTTCTTTCCGCTTCTTCTGTGTATTGGGAATGAAGGAAAGGGTAGAGACCTAAAAGCCTCTTAGCAGTAGAGATGTCTCTAGCTAGTCCCCTTAATACCCAATAAATGCGGCCTGTGCACAAGAGCCAACCTGGCTGCGGATGCTATCAATGTGGTTCAGCACTAGATAACGAGTATGATGGTGAATCGGGAATGGAGTCTTGCCTAGCGTGGCTACAAGACTCCTACAGTGTGCTAGACTTATAGCCGGTCACTGTGTGTGGACCGGGTATGGGTCTGACACTCCTTGGGTCACAGGGACGTGCCTATATGGACACCCTGGACTCGAATGGGCAGGTGAGCTAGCCTTTAGATTTAGGGGCGTAAGTCGGGTACGGATGCGGGGGTCGCTGATGCGGCATGTGTTCTCTAGCACATCTAGGGATCCGTCATGCTCGGGAAGGAGACACTTCTCTGACCTGCCTCATCGGACCGGGGAGATGTAACCCGGAGTAGTCCTGAAAGGTGATTCCTTCGGATTGCATCTCCAGAGGGCTACAAGCACGTCATAGCATGATTCAGCCTATCTGCAAAGTGTGCACAGAATGGAATGGATTACCCTAGCCATTGTCTTATGCCAGCCAACGCCATGTTATACTTCCGTCTGTTGATATCTTGAGGCCCTGGCCGCCAGTTGACCCCTTGGAGTCTGAGCCCAGCGTAGCGCCTTGTTATGGTGTTTATCTCATGTTATTATGGTTGTACTGTCTTTTCGTTGATGATGATGGATAGACCACCCTTCATGGTGGTATATTATTTTAGTATGATTGTTGTATGGTAACGTGTATGTATGCTTCCGCTGTATAGGATTCCCATAGAGGACATGGGACGAATGACAGCTCCGTGTTCCTCGCCCAGACACTTGGCCATCCCCAGTGGTCCGAGTATGAGTGAGGGCCTTACCATGGTGATGTAGTTGCCATGGGAGGGGAATTCCCGTATTTGTACGATGGGAGCATCGTATAGATTCCGAGAGCGTCACAAGAACCCTTCCGGGCGGGGGTTTTTTAATCCTTAGAGTAATACGCTTGCTGCTCTCTTTTTTATTGAGTCCCATCGGCCAATTGGTCTCCGTGGACGATAAAAAATCTATTCTATTCTATTCCTAACAGAAACCCTTGCAGGCTTACCCAAGAGTCCCATAATTCACCGAGGTAAAACCATATCTCTAATCTCTACCTATTTTATTCATTCTTAATTTTTTTATTTTTGTTCGTCGTGCCTCCTATTTTTTCTGCGCCGCAATCCTTTATCATTTTTCTCTGCCACGTTTTTTTTGTTGGGAGCGATTTGGGGCGTCCTTAACTCTGGCAACGGCCAGAGGGCAAGGCAAGGTGTTTCCAAGTCCAAAGGTCGGTGGAGTTTTTTATTCATCTTTTTCAGCTGGCAATTGGTGGCAACATCGGTGTAGATTTTTAGAGAACTAGATCTGGCTGGATTTTTTAATGGAAGCAACGACAAAGGCTTTCAGTCCAAAAATGGAATAGTAGGTATAGCTCTTCCAATCCAATTTTTGCATGCTTGAAAGGGTAGAACTAGAATCATATTTGCCCTTTCTCTCGATCCGGCCTGTCTGAGTGCTTCAGAGAATGCTTGGAAAATTAATTTCTTCATGTTCTTTATCATCCACAAGTACTTTAGAATTGGTGGCGCAGATAAGCCATAGCCAATGCAGCCAAACTGGTGTCCATACAAATCCTTTGCAAGGCAGGTGGATCCTCAGAAAAAAATTTGGTGGCAGTAACAAAATAATACAGGCTATGAAGCGGCTTATAAAATAGCCACATGCACACACAGATATTAGCATTTAGCTAGGAACCCTATAACTTCTCTCTACTCTTTTACATAAAGCAGGACCTTTTTGCATAGATATGCTATGAATGATATCAAATGTGCAAATACATGATGCTTGTGATAAATAAAATGATCAATCTGATCATCCAAGGCCTGCAGAGGAGTTGCTTCTACCAGATTCGATGCTATGTAGTTTTCTGTTACAGTTGTTTGGATTTGATCAGACAGATGCAATGGCAAAAGATAAAAGCCAAATGTCTACCATTTGTCAAAGCAGATCAAGCAAAATAAATCTTGTCTACCTTTTGTTTCTAGGGGTTCCATTGGAATATTCCAAAATTATTCATGCTACAAAAGTTGCAGTTGGATTTATCTCTCTCGAATAAGAATAAATTTGTATGCCCTCGTTACAACATAAGTCAATAAGGCAATTGAAGTCTCTGTGGCCACCTTATGGATCATCTAGCTGCCAAGAAAATGCTTTCAAAATTTTAGATTTGCCATCAATGAATTTGACTATGACAACCATAAATAGGCAGTATGATTGGCATGTATGTTTCAAACCAACAGGTTGAAAAGGCAATGGAATTCTTTTCAATTATGCCTAAGAGAAATGTTATTGGTTGGACTCTTAAGAGTACTTAAGATGCTCATCTTTCTCAAAAATGAAAAAACATTATCCGTACTCTATCATAGAGGCTTCTCAAGATTTATCCCTGCAGAAGAACATCATCACAAACATTCACCACAATGCAATTGAATCAGCTGGTTACAAGAATAATGATTTTTGTACAGGAGTAATCCTAGTCTTTCGGTAAAATTGAAGCATGGCCAGCTATTTGCATCACAGTTACATGAATTTATTTCCAGTAATAACAAATCCATTATTATGTGCATAACCAGCAAAACTCATTAGCAATATGACTGTTCATTATCTCTTAAAATCAAGTAGGAAGGGACTTACTTTGCATGGCATGTGCTTTTTTGCTGGACGATCAAAGGTAAATCACGAAAGGTTTTACGTGATGGGATTCCTTTTGTGCTTGAAATACATAAACTCAAATTACTATGCACATTGTGCAAGCATTGCATGAGACATGTTGCACTACCAACGTGTCCTTAATTCATCAATAATGGAAGCCCATTGCAATTCTTTTTTGCATTCCCTATTAAGCATGCTCTCAACAATTTGCCACTAAATACATACTTTTCATGTACATCATGACGTTAAAAAATGTACACAATCCATGGATATCTCACTTGTGATCTAATAACATGCAATCATTTGGCATGGCATCCGACATCCACATTTTTTAGCCCCAAATAAATCATTTAAGATTCCACATTTGGAATGTATATTGATGATCATATAGTGTTTGATCTAAAGCAGTTACTGTATAACACATATGCATGGCAACTATGTTTTCTTTTATGATGATGTTACAGGGTTTGTAACACTCTCCCTATCCTTCAAATGAGTCTAACCAAATTCATGGCTTACAATTTGTGCCTACTCTCCAATTTATGTATCACAAACATCATCCTAAATTTTGTTTATCGATAGCAAATTTACCAATTGCCCTTATAGCAAAGAGAGAAGAACTGTGAAGTTCAAGATGAAGCTAACTCTAACTGTTAGCTTCTGATTTCTCCTACAAAATACAAATATATTCTCTGCCGGTTTACATTTGTGCGTTTCGGGTGGCTTAAAATGATTATTTGGACTTTAATGTTCAGTATATTCTTCCGGCTTAGAACAATAGTGCATCTGAATCTGTCGATTTTCTTAAAGCCATAAGATAGTCGCATTAGCTGGGTATTTATTTTATTTTCTTATTTTTATTTTTTTCCCACTCAAGGGTAATGTTGGAATGCCTAAGATGGTGGACGTGCCTCACATAAGCTCCAAACGGACTACATAATGTGTAGGCGTATAATAATCTAGCTTTAATATGGAATTCAAACATGTGGATACTTATGTAAAAGCATGTTGATAGGATCAAACATGTATTCTTCTAAGATATACTCTCCAATTCTCTTAGAATCCGCTTCTACTCAATGTAAATTTAAATGAGTTTCTTAGCTTACAAATCCATTGTGGCGGTGTCACCACCACAATAAAGTACTTGTAATGGTAATGACCTAATGGAGGCTAAGAATATTTTAGTGAAAGGTGTGGAAGAAATGAAATACACTTGGAAGATACATGTGGATTACATTATCAATAAAGATCCAAACATGCTTACCATTTCTATAATTAAGGGAATGTTACCTAGAAGCACATGCTATACGTAATTGAGAAGGTTTTATGTGTGAATATGTCGAACGACTTTATCATCATTCAATGTGTATTAAACAATGGCTGAGCATGTGCTTCCAGGATGAATTATGCGCAATACTCTGTAATCATTTGAAGTATTTTGAGAAATTGATGAGTTGATGCATGCATGAATGTGAAGGAAAAAAAAAAAAAAAAAAAAAAAAAAAAAACACATTTTGAAAAAGAAATGGTACCATCTCTTAGCAACAGCATCCACCATTAGTTCCGTGGTCATATAGATGACCATGGGATCAAAAGAAATGTGTTCCAAAGGTGCGGCGAGCTCTACACTCTATATAGAACAAGCTACTTCTAGTACTTAACCTAATCGACACGATGGTATCCCAAACATCACTTCTTCAGGTAATTAATCCCATAACATACTTTCCTTTACATATGACACTTTTGGACGTAGACCTATGTATAGGCCAACCTTGCCATTTCAACATTTTTTGCCTTTGTCTTCACCTTCTATTTGGACCTATATATGGTGTCGATCTCTCCTTCCCCAACTTTGGACATCACATAATAGTTATAGGTAAGGCACCTCCCTGTACTGGATCTGCGAGCTCACCTTTGCCCCCCCTCTGGCTGCCCGCTGATCAAGCACTACAGGTGCGGTGCATGAGTGTATATATTTGTGTGTTTTTGCATTTCGTATATTGGAACAGTTTGTCAGCAGGCTGATTGCTGCCACGGTTTTTCCCTCGAAAACCCTTCGGGGCGGGGGTTTTTTAATCCGGGTAGTAATCCGCTTGCTGCGCTTTTGTATTGGGTCCCATAGACCGATTGGTCTCCGTGGACGATAAAAATACCTTCCTTCCTTCCTTCCTCTAGTGAATTACTAACTTGTACTTAGTTTTCTATGTCATTCTTGGCTGTTTATTGTTAATTATATGTTCGAAAACCCTTCGGGGCGGGGTTTTTTAATCCGGATAGCAATATGTCAGCTGCACTCCTCCTTTAGATTCTATAGGCCAATTGGTCTCCATGGACAATAAAAACATTCAATTCAATTCTAAAATATATCAATCATAATGCATGCATCAAAGGGATAGGCTAGTAACTCCCTAGCTAAAATATATATCAAAACATATATAATGCAGTTTCCTTTTTCTTATTTTCTGTTTTTGTCGCAGGGAATTTTTCTGCGCCGCAATCCTTTTGGATATTTACATGCCATGTTTCTTTTTTCCATTCAAAATTTGACGCCTGTCAGGTTGTGGCTCTTTCCATTCGTTGCTCTGGAAGTAATCTCCGCTTTTGCCAATTTTTGGAGCTCATATGGCAAGCATCGGCGTCTTGATCCGGCCAAACAGAAACAAAATAGTCGCTGGATTCATGCATCGGATCAAACAGAAACAGAATAGTCGCTGGATTCATGCATTTGCAACAGATTGCCAGATCCGCCATAGCTGGACGATTCGATGGAGCCCTCCATCTCCATTTCTTCCCACTGCACGATTTCCTTCGCCGGATCCAAAAGAGGGGTTGTGAGGTATGCAGATTGTTAGATGTGATTCTCCGGTGGAAGTTTTAACTCTCCCGTCTTCAATGAAGAACGTGGCATGGAAGCAAGTTTTTCTGCCGCCATATTGAATGGCCAACATGTTCCTTTGCTTCTATGCTTCTATGCCTTGCGTGATCATGTCAGAAAAGAAAAGATACTTCAGTGGAGGTGCCGGAGAGCTAAATCTCTTCTATTGCAGATCTGGGGCTCGTTGCAGATCTACTTCTTCAAGTGAAGGCTATGTTGTCTACTCCCGACCTAATTATTTGCATATTCTCTTGAAGACTTGAAGACTTGAATAATGTGCTCCTGAAGAATGAACTACTCTTCCAGTAGCTCTGTTATGGGCGCCCAATGTATTTGAAGTTTATTTTCAGTAGGCAGTGATAGCAGAATTAGTTTTTTTGTTGTGTCCAATTTTAACTAAGTATTGTCCATGCCCAGATGTGAGATCTTCACAGTGTTATGCTCCAGCACCGCACTCATGTATGCTCCAGCCGGAATAACCATCCATGAGCATAGATTCTGGGTCTAAAGCTGCGGCCAAGGGCAAATTCCGAGCATCTGTTAATTGATCTACTGTTCTGCCACAACTTCTGGCTGTTTGCATCAAATTGTTGAATGAAATGAGCGATGTTATAGTCAAGTCCGCAGGCATAACATCCATATCATCGGCCCAATACAAATTAGAGTTGTCAGCCCCCTTCTTTTCTGGTGGCGAGTGTTAGCAGTAGCTACAGATGTTCGATTCCATCTATTCCGTCGCCAGGTATGGTTCCTACATTTTTGTTTGATGTGTACCCCTTCAGGATTTCTCTAGGTTGAGGATTTAAATAGACGCAAGTTCCTTGCTTCATGACAGCCTTGAGGCTGCAAATATCAGGGTTTTGAAGAAAATTCTTGCGTCATGTGAGCTTTAAGCAAAGTAGACTTGCATCTAAATTTAAGGCGAGCGTTTGTATTTTGTTTGTATTTTGTTCTGTGTTTGATCTTTGGAGACGTCTTTGGTGCAGGCTTCAGCTCCGGATGGCTTTAATGAACTGTGGCAGATAGTGGCATGCATAGCCTTTGTTTTTTATGATATGCTACATAAGAGTAAACTTTTCTATATCTGTGGCACAGCGTCCATGAATAATTAGTGTGGTAATGGTGAGAGCACGTGTGGAAATGGCCCCTGGATTACATTCTTTCACATAGAAAAATAAAATTTTGATTAGCACTGGATGGAATTAGTAGATTAGCACTGGCTGGAAATAATGAAAGTCAAGCCAGCTCTTTGTCTGAAGATACAGACATAGGAAGAGGATAACGTTTAATAAGACATTTTTCCAGAGCATGTCCATGTTAATGTAGAGCTATATCAAGACACAATAGGTAATTTCTTTCGCTCAAGGGTTTTTTCATGACTTCCATTTTAGACCATGATCATGCGGACAATTGATTTCAAGGTAGAATTATGTATTTTGTGGTTTTTTCCTTGGTTCGTTTAGAGTGGCACTATAGTATTTGCCATGATCTATATGTAGGAAATATGATATCTTTTCAAAGCCTTTGGTCTTGAGGATTTCAGGCTTTGAAAGGTAGTTCGTTGATTATATCAATGTAGGCACAAGATCTTATATTGATAGAATAAGATCTTACATTGATTAAATTTTTTTTTGGAACATGTAAATTGATGGGTGGACGAGGAAGATCATTTTTATGTTGAATATGAAGTTAATTGTTGGCGGCTTTAAACAACAAAATGTAGCAGATTAAGGAACCATTGAAAATAACTAAGAAAGGCTTTAACACGTTTAAACTTACTGTAGCACTAGCCTTGCTAGTTTAAGGCCTTAAAAATCGTATTAATGGTTTAAGGCCCTAAAAACCATATTAATATAACATCGTATGCATGAAGTTGTTAGAAATCCAACCATCTACGAACCATTTAACCATTTATTAATACCAATCTACTCATGGGGAGACAAAAATATCTCAGTGTATGTCATAAATTGCATTAATAGATATATTGGTCGTTAATAGAATAGAATAGAATAGTTTTTTTAATGTCCACGGTTTTAATGTCCACGGAGACCAATAGGTCCAATTTCATAGGTTTGGAAAGGCAATTATTTTACGTCATCGCTTCTTAATCACAGATTACTTCCTTCTAGAATACAAGGTGAGAAAACGCAAGTCCAAAACATGTTGACAAGATGAATGAAGAGAAATGTTCGCGACGGCCTTGGCCGCCGCGATAAATTTCTTGTATAAGATAATAGATACATGATTAGTATGCTCCTAGCCTAAACCTATTTCGACTTCCAAATGCTAAATAAGATAGTATATACATGAGTAGTACGCTCCTCGTATGGAGCTATTTCGACTCCCAAGCCAAGCCCATATCTGTGATTTCTACATCACCTATTTAGGTTTTTTTCTAAAAAACCTAAATAGGTTTATTTATTGTGGCTGGTCCTAGCCCTGATCTAGAACTCTTAAGGGCGCGTCTGGATGGTTGCCGGTGCTTCAAAAGAACCCCGACTTGTCATAGGGTGTCGTGATTGAGGGGCATGAGCTCAACAATTCTCGGCTTGAAAGGCCTGACTAGTAGATAAAGGCCTCCTCAACCCTAATGAGTCGAATGTAAGGGATAGAAGTTAAAGGATCCTCAAGCTTGATCATGTGCTTAGGTTGGACTACCAAGGTGGATGCTCTCCATGGTCGGTTGGATTACCAAGGCGGATGCTCGCCAAAACCATGGACTCTGGACAACATATGGGCGATGTTATAAGTGTCAAGATTTCAAGCCCAAAGTTCCACGCTCATTGTGATCTTTTTACTGCAAAAGATGAGAAACAGAAGGCGCAGCAGATCCAGGAGGATCCAGGAGGGCAAATTTCGCCCTCCCTCTTTTTTCATATGAAATTTTAACCTCCTTTGAATTATCCTTCCAAAGAAAGCACTGCAATTCCATAATTGGAAGGAGCTATAAAATTCCATGCAGTATTTTGAAGTGACTTGGCGGCGCCTCTCGCGGCTCCGGCACTCGTGGCCCGCGAGTTCACATCAAAATTTCATACCAAAATTTTAAGCTCCTTCGAATCACTCCTTCCAAAGAAAGCAATGCAATTCCATAGTGGCACTACAATTATATAAATGGGAAAATGACCACCAAAGAATAAACTAATTGATATCTATCGGCTACCAATTCTATACATAATTCCACATTGAACTTTGGTTCACATAAACGAGAAATTCCAAATGTTTGAATAAGTCCATATCTAAGCATTGGTGATGCATTGGACATTTTCAACTTCTAGGAGGAAAAAAAATGATATATATGGAAATAAATGCGTTGGTTACGACACTGAACAAGTAATCTTCAACTTCTAGGAGTAAAAAAAATGATATGTATGGAAATAAATGTGTTGGTTTTGACATTAAACAAGTAATATATAAAAATAGTATCTGGAGCAACTAGCCTGAGATAATAGAAAAGAAGCACAGATCGCCTGTTCCTATGGACAATTTAAAACCTCTCATCATATTTTTAAACGGTCTCTCTCTATATCTCAAGAAGGGAGGAAAGATACCACCTGCGAGTTAGTGCAATCAAGAGGAAAAATAAGCTATTTAATAGGCAGAAGATGCATAACACCATACAACCATTAATTTGATCTACATGGTTTCGTTCTATTATTAGTATTGATTGACAATTAACTTTGTAAGCAGATATTGGTAAGGGTCTTTTCAAGCAGATGGTAAAATTATACATAGGCCTTTTTGATGATTGAAACAAGATACTGTAGAATATATCTTCTTCCCAAGCAAATATGGTAAATATTCAAAATGGCAGTTTGACTGCTCTTTTTTCTCCATGTGCAGGAATCGGCATAGAAAAACAGAGTTTCTGGCCACATAAAAATATTATGTTTTAACTGCAAACAGATTTCTATATGTACATAAAAAGAGGGAAAAAAGAAGCAATCATGTGCCATATGGATGGAATCTTGGGTGGAGTTCCTTATACAGCCCACCCTCGAAAAACTGTTTTCTTTAAACGTTTTTGGAATCTTCTGGATGAACGTGGAATCCACAAGCAGCTAAAATATACATTCTATAGTTTAAAAACAAGCATACAGTACATAAACCCAGAGGGTCAGAGAGATCGTGGGCTTACACAATCTATACAAGATGAAGACATTTAATCCAGCAGATTCATGGACAAATAGGAGCCACTCAGACAAGCATGCAGCAGTTTTTTGCACTAGATTTTATGGCAGAGTAGCACGTTCTAAGGCTGAGATAAGGGTCAGATACACGAGTCCAAAGCTTGACTGTGCACAGTAAATGCACCGTGCCAAACATCCCTTAAAGAAGCTTTAAATCCATACATTAACCTAATCAACAAATGCCTTGATTACTTACGAGGACAGACGCATCTCGAAAAACTTGATATTGTTTTGCTCATCAGATTCGATGCTTGACAGAATTGGGGACCACAGCGGAGACAAACAGAAGGAGCATTTACAAACCACGGCGAATTTTCAAGAGTTTAGAAATCCAAGGCAAACTGCGAATCCGGCACCGCCACCGCCATGGCCGAAAACGGCAGCATGTCGAGAGCGAGCTTCGGCCGTGGGCCATCTCTGTCTGCTTGCGCAGAAAAGAGGAAAAAGCCCTAACCCTAAAATCCGCCTCCAGGCATGTCCCTAATTTGTGCCGTGTCAGTCTAAAAGGACCCTTTCTGTCATTCTTTTGGCCGACAACCCGCTTTTTACCCGTCACGCTTATATGTGGACACCTGGCATCCATATAATATCTTTTCCATTGTTATATATACCATGTTTTCTTATATTGGTATGCTATGTCCCTTGTCCCCCCCTTGGGGGTTTCGCAAGTGATCCCCATGTGCCTGCCTTATGTTGCTTGCACTCACCCATCTCTTCTGTGGACTTGTCTTTCTCGCGGCGCGCCTACTGCTACCGCTGGCTCACGCAACCAACCATGTGTTGGGTACATGGCGACAGTGGAAGACACTGCTGTCGGTGACCGTCTTTCTATCCCTGCCTTTCTGAGATTCCAGATGTGCATTGAAAGCTTGTCTTTGTCACTTGCGACTCAAGTGAGACTCTGCCCTCAAGCGGTGCAAGAAGTGTTTATCTTCCTCAGAGAAACGCATCAATCATTAGGTTCACTATCAGTATTTTAACCACAATTAGCAGACATTTTATTAGTTTACTCACATAACATCAAGAGGGTGCCTGCTTCTGCTAATGAGATTCCTCTTTGTTTCATTTATCATTTTAAATGAACTATGATCATAAAACAAACTATATTCTTAGACGTGATTACAGTTATTTAATACTGCATCCATAGTTGAACATGATCACGAGTATATTCCTATTGTACATGGACAACTCTAATCCTCTTTATGATTCTTGTCATGTTGGGAATAAAGCAATTGAGTTTTTTATAGCCTTATCCATTTGCTTGGATCGTGTAGACAAAGACAAGAATGTAGTCCGAAACATTTAGCATTGTCATATGTTTAGTACATTCAATAAGATAATATTCAGATTATGATCTTAAACGAGGGGCATTCCAAGAAGTACCATCAAATAAATAAAGTAGTCACAAAAGGCAACCAAAACTTCCATCCCTTTCATATACTTAAAGATCCTCCCAAATCTGCTTTGATGAATGTACTTAGCACATTCCTGGTAATAGAAGTTAAATACATTGGAAGTGTTGTCAGTACTATGAGACATTATGCAAATTAACAATGCAAGCTATATCCATGAGAATAGAATAGAATTTACTATTCATAGAGACCAGTATAATAATCTCGTTAATTTGCACATTTAAAAGACCCCCATTGCAAAGGATTTTAAGGAAAAACCTTGATAAGGATAATTATATACAACGTTGATAATGATAAGCATACCGAGAAATCTACATAGGCCATGGTGTGTCTGTTCTTGATGCAGTAGTTTCCAGCGGTGTTGTAGAAGCTGCAAGACCCAAGTGCATAGGGCAGGATTGTAAATCACTACCAGAAGCTCCAGAAGCTAATCAACCATCTCATTGACCTGTTTTCACGTCAAGGATATTGGGTACTTGATGCTTTCTCGGGGTCTGGGCTACTATAGGTTGTGCACTTAAGAAGGACCGCAATTGTGTAGCTGTGGACATAGGAGATTGGGTACTTGATGCTTTCTCAGGCTCTGGACTACTATAGCTTGTGCACTTAAGAAGGACCGCAATTGTGTAGCTGTGGACATAGACAAGGAGGCTATGAACTTCATCAAGATGAGATTGGTTGTCTTACCTACTCTGCTAGATGAGAATCAAGAGTTAGGCACCAAATCCTTATCTGATTATGCCAAGATTGACATCTTCAGAGATATAGCCTCCTTTCACAAGCTCTATGAAAGATGAGGCTACCTTTGCAAATCTAAAAGAAGTAGCTCTAGCTACCATTCTTGAAAACAAAATTGAAAAAGAGCTTGGTAAGGTACCTGAAAAAGAGAAGACGATAGCGCGGGATATTCCAAGTGACTTCTACCCCTTCGAGGTCAGCTGACGACCGTTTCTTGCATTATAGATGTTCATTTCTTTGAGTAGTTATGCAAAGGATTATCATCTCCTGCCACATCCTCTCGCATGACAATGGCTATATCCAACACGGCAGAAACTAGAAGGCTGGTGTAGGAGTGTCATCGACCTTTGGGCACTTTGGGTCCCCAATTGTGCAAATTAGTCATGAGGCCTCTCGACATCATGTGGAGCAGGTTGTTGCATGTTCGGTGATGTGCCACTTCACTGGCCCATTTTTAGACTTGAAGCATATGGGATCATGATTGTATATGCATCTTCATAAGTTGGATCTTCCAGCATATCAGTCCATCATGCTCATAGTGTGACGTCCCCTGCTTCTTATACGATGCACCATCGTATTCGAAGACGGAGCATTCCCCCTGACAGCCATCTGGCAGGGGCCATCCACCTGACTCCACTCCCAGTGGAATGAGCCAGCAAGGGAAGAGTGGATGTGTCATTCACCCGTCTTCCATTGGGTCGACCTATCTGCAGAAGCGTGAATAAACAATGAGCACATAACATAATATACAATACAATCACCCCGAAGGGGGAAACATCATATCAACATCAATATAACAACATCAACAAGAATACTAACAGTGCAAGGTAATCCTACCCAGGCTCAGACTCAAGGGGGTATGACTGACGGCTTGGGCCTCCAGAAGTCATTGCAGACAGAATTCATGGCACATGGATTTGGCTGGCATAAGAACATGGCTAAGGGTAGCCCACTCCATCCGCCCCTCCTGTGCACACTTTGCAGATTGGGTTGAAAAGTGTTGGGACCGGACCATAGCCTGCCAGGTGCATGGCCAAAAGGGCTACTGCTGGGTTGCATCTCCCCAGCCCTGAAGAGGCAGGAAGAGAGTCGCCTCTCCTCCAGGGACTTCCATGCCCGACACAGGTGACTAGAGGGCCACTGCCCTTATTCGACTTGAAACCAATGGAGAGTGGCGCATCACTCCACGGGTGTCGAGCCCATGCCTTGCCCACACGCAGTGGCAAACCATTAGACCTAGTCCACAAGGATCCCCGGTAGGCTTTACACACCAGAGGGATCGTTCTGTGTTGGGACAAGTACCCCATTATCCTGCCGGTCTAGCCCCTCAACCCACAACCCGGTGGGCTCCTGTGCACAGGCCGCAAGTAACTGGGAACTAGAAGGTTGCCTAGAATCATCTGCTATACAGGCTTTAGGCCTCTACCCCCCTTCCCAATACATGGATGTCATAGAATGAAATACCAACATCATCATAGAACTGTAATGAAGAACATCATCTAATCTATCTACCTAAACATCCAGAGTTAGGTTCCTTAGTTAGGGCTTATGATCTCGGGATCTATAAGGCCTCTATGGCTGAATGAATATGCTAAACTACCTTACTGCCTAGCCCAAAGACGGCTTTGCACAACAGAATGACTGATTACCTGCTCCTTGGCCCGCTCCAGATCCTCGGAACGCATCCATGTCCCTGATCTTGCTGAAGATGGCTGCTACTCCACGAGCTGTTGTGAAAGGCGGCTTTACGGAGCCTGGCAATGCGAATTTAGTTCTTAGCTTGGCCGGAATGGCTCAAGAGGACCCTAAATGCGAAAAGGGAAAGGAGCTCTATGAAAACCCTAAAATGCAAAGAGAGGAAAAGGTTTAGGGTTTAAAGAAAAGCCCTTATATAGAAACCCTTAGGGTAGACATTGGCAAATGGGGTTTAGCCATTTGGTAATGGGGTCCATGGTGTTATTAATTGTGTATATTTATTTAACATGCACAATATTCAAAGTTGCACCCTAGGTGCAACCCTTGCCCCCTAGGTGCAACCTACTACAACCACCAAGTACATGTCATCCATGGCATGTACGAGTGACGTGGCAGTATAATATACGTATTCGGGGCGTATATTATGCTGGAACATCACACATAGCAAAAGATCAACGGTATTTTTTACTCATGTTTGTTTCGCCTGAGCGAGCCACCCAACTCATTGAACATGGTCTTGACCCTCTATGGAGGCATTTTCTTTTGTATCGGGAACACGTTTCTGGTTCTTTCCAGACAAACTAGATGCTCTGCCTGCCCCATTTTCGATTTCTATAAAGGACTTTGCTCCAGAGATACAAGATTTAGAATTTATTATGGCTATTGCAGGTGAGATTGGGTTGCACCTTCAACACTCTAACATGAATGGCCTTACCAAAATTTGTGTTGCGAGACCCATTGATCATGATCTGCCCCAAACTATTGTTGTCCAAACCGTAACCATGTTTTTTCCGCAATTACCGAATGGCCCTAAGCTGGATCTTACATTCCCCGAAGCATCGACTTTTGTTCAGTATCACAGACCTCTTGTATCCCAACACTTAGTGCCTATATGTGTTACTCCTCATCCCGCTCATATGTCCCCATGCCCATGAATGTCTCCAAACCACCTCACAGACCATTCCGCTATTAGCCCAGCTGCAAGTTCTTCTTTGTATGTTCTTGATCAGCTTATGTAGAGGTTGCAAGAGATTCAAAAGATGCAAGAACAAGCAGAAAAGGCTCGTAGTCAATACATGGATGTTGATCGTCGGGGTGTCCACCCTCGGCCTAATCATCCATCTGCTTTTTGCCAATCCCGAAAGATAGCAAAAGGCATTAACTCTACTGTGTCTCAGCATCCAGTGCAACATAATTCGCTGGCCACTTCTCTTCCATCAGTTCCAATAATGGCCATTTCTCACCTCTTCAGTGGGATGGCATGGTTGAAGAGGCTGCTGCATTGCATCAGGTTAAGAATACTCATTGCCGCTTTGGAGGCACCAATGGTGCTTCTTGATCCAACCCCTTCAGAAAAGCAATGCGGTTAGTTTCATGAGATCATGATTCATAACTCCTTTCAGATGATACTTTGCCGCAGTGACATCCAAGGTGGACGTGCTTTCGCTTAATGTAAAATTCATGAAGGACGCAGACTTCCAATTGCAAAGGCATTTGGACAACTGCCTTTAACTGACATCGAGGTTTGGTCTACATAATGGATGCACTTGCAATAGCCAAATCTTTTGCCAAACAGTGGGGCCAACAGTCCGTAGCAGCAACATGTGCTTTATTTAACACTTTATGTTGGTATCTTCTTCTCTCTCGGCAGGATCTTCTGTTGGGTGTCCATGAGTGAGATATACTAGCAAAAAATCAATTTTGGAGGAGGAACAGATCCAATAAACAAAGACTAAAAGGTTTGTAGTGGTTTTATGATGGAGGCTGATGTATATGCTTCTTCTTTCGTGTAGCTAAACGAAGTTGCATGATGTCAATCATGTCTTCACTGTATCTGTCAGGTGGCTCGGTACTTTCACGATCGAAAGATCTCAAGCAACATCTACATGATCACTTTTAATCATTTTTTGCTGAGATACATCTGTCCTTTAAGTCAGAAATTTGAGATTAGGATTTCTCCCATTATTTCTAAAGAGCAACGTCTATCAGTAGAGGCCGCTATAATTATTGCTGATCTAGGTTCAATAGTTTTGAACTTAAAAAGGGAAAGTGCCCAGGGTTAGGTGGTATACCTATTGAGTTCTTTCAAGAATATTGAAAATAGTTAGAACTAGATGTGTTTGATGCTTTTTGTGACTTTCGTGGGTCTACTGCCTTGGATAAAATTTCAAATACCGGTGCCATCTTACTGATCCCCAAGATCAAAGATCTCCGGACTATTTAAGATTGGCGACCAATTAATTTATTATCATTGGTATACAAAATGTTTTCCAGGGCATTTGTAGATAGAGTGAAGGATATATTCGTTGAGTCTATTTCTACAACTCAATCAGGATTTCTTCCGAGAAGATGCATTCTTGACAATGTGGTTGTTGCATATGAGAGGATCTATTGGGCATGTCAACAGAATCATCATGTTGTGTATCTTAAACATGATTTTGCGAAGACATATAACAATCATAGCTAAGCGTGGAATTCGGATAGCAATTCACATCAGATGTCATGAAACTACATGCCACTTACTCGTGTTGTTGTTCTTTTTCATGATGAGCCATCAAAGGTTTTTCCACTTGGTCATGGTATTCATCAGACATGCCCACTAGCACGACTCCTTTCTATAATGAGTGCGGAGATGTTGTCACAGTTATTTGTATTGTGACAGCGGAGGGGCTTCTTCAAGGTTTCGCTATGGAAGATGGTACGCAAGGGGTTCTTAATGAATATGCAGATAATACATTCCTATTCCTAGTTGTTAGTTTTGAGAATCTTGAAGCTGCAAGACTGCTCTTGAATACATTCTCATTGGCTTCTGGTGTGTTGGTGGGTCAGCTTAAATGTACAGCCTTATAGAGTTGGACGCGACAATTCTGGCATGTGTTCATGATTATTCATGAAAGCTTCTTGCTCATAGACGGGCCACCAAGGTACTTGGAATCTCGATGGCATTCATGTTAGTGCAGGAGCAGCATGGGAAGATAATATTTAGGATTTCGAGAAACACCTATTTTGGTGGTCATCTGCAAAGTTATCTCTCACTGGTCATATTATAGTGGCCAAATATGTTCTCAATAGTACCCATGTTTATATGGCTTTTTTGTTGCTAGCTCCACAAGTCAAAGTACAGATCATTATAATAGTCCAGAATTTGATATGGGCTGGCATTGAGGAGGGTGTTGTAGTTAAGATAGCTTAGTCTAAATGCATCTGCCCCAAGTGGGCTAGTGGCGTGGGTATGATGGACTTCTTACTCTAGAGTAAGGTCCTCATCTCAAATTTCATTTGAATGCTTCTAAATGGAAAAGATGATTTCTTGGATTACGTCTTCTCAAACAATATCTTGGCCAATATATTCTTCTAGGCAAGAAGGCAGTCAAACCAGCCCTTCATTGGGCTCTATTTCACCTCTTGAGAACTTTCCAAATCTTCTTCCTTCCTACAAGGATTATTGGTAGCATGGAATGCGGTCAGACACCTAATTTGGATGTGTTCTTTTATCTCCTCTACTGGTGGTGGTGCCCATTGCCAACAGACCTCTCAGCACCTCTACTTACTGCATCAATTCACCCTCTTACACAAAGAAGATGGATCCTAGCAGATGTCGTCTCTATTCAAGCATTGTGTGAAGGTGGTCGCCTCTTGTCATGGCCTTCATTTCAAGCAAAATTCCTACTCTCGCGTTGGGATGTAATTGTATGAGAGAAGGTAGCAGACAACATACATACCTCTTACAGTGAAAGTTGGTGTCATGGAAAGGGTGTCATGGGGTTATCATGAGGATATTTTGTTTGCTCCATATATTGTCTCCTCTTAGCTCTACGGCCTCTTCCGTTGCCAAATGGATGGCAATTGCAGATTCCAGAACCAATGTGGGCTCATATATGGCGCTGCCTTTGGGATAAGTTGCTCCATTCTAAGGTTTCTGTACTTTGGTGGCAAGTCTTACATAGATGTTTATGTGTAAATGTCTTATGACATCGCTATGATCTTCGTATCTCTGGAGTATATCTGCCTTGCCTTTCAGATGTCGAAACATTTGAGTGTTGCCTCTTTTCTTGTCTAGAAGTTCAACCAACATGGTCTTGGCTACACAATTTATTCAACAATACCTTGGATATCCAATCTAGAGTTTAGTTGGCTACTGTGATCAGTCTGGGAGTGTCGTAGCTATACATTTTCCAAGGCATTTATTCATCTGTTTATAGTGTTATTACTATAGCCCAGACTAAGATACTGATGGTTTATATGTCTTCCTCCATCAGGAAAGAAGTGAAGGACCATACTTGGATTCAATATCTTTAAATTAATTCTTAGCATTAGTCTCCTATGTTGAAGTAAGTATATAATGCTAAAGGCTCATATTTCGAGAGCATTTTCTTTTGCTTACACAACTACATGAGATATGTGCTTTGATTAATAAAAACTTTTTTGCCCTTCAAAAATGGGGATTATTGCAGCAAAGATCATCGATTATCACCCCTTGGGAGCTTACTCGCACTTACTATGGCTTCTAAAGTGCAACCCCTATATGTTCAAGAAACTTCTCATGTTACTCAGCATCCATTGTTCAACCACTTATGAGGATCTTTCTCATGCCTATTACTTATTACCCCCATGGGAAGCTACTCGCACATATTACACTCCAGAATACTTGACATTCTTTTCATACCTACTACCAATTCCAAAGTATCACCCATGAGGGCCTTTACCACATCTACGTACATGCATGAAGACCCATGCCACATTTACACTCATGAGGACCTTTACCACATCTATTACTTGGCACCCATGCATGAGGAGTTTGCTCACACCCTTTACTAAAAGTATCATCCATGCAAGTCCATACACACACATGCCCTACCGTCAATTCTAAAGTATTGCTTATGAGGAGCATACTACTAATTTTAAAGTATCATCTACGAGGTTGTATTCACACCTATTGCACTCCAGAACATTGCACATTCTTATTCACACATATTGCTCGACCCCCTATTCTATTACCAATTCCAAAGTATTACCCATGAGGAGCATACTCACACATATACCCATGAGGACTCAAACCATATCTACACCCATGAGAACCTTTCCCACATCTACTACTTGGCACCCATGCATGAGGAGTTTCTATGAGCATCTGCAAACTTTCTATTTTTAGCCTATGTTACTAAGCATCCATTGCTCAACCACCCATGAGCTGCTTACTCATGCCTATTACTAATTCCAAAGTATCACCCATGAGGAGCCTACTCACATATACTACACTCCAGAACACTTGACATTCTTATTCATGCTTGCTAGTAATTCCAAAGTATCATCCATTAGAACATATAGATATGCCCATGAGGACCCATATCACATCTACACCCATGAGGACCTTTACCACATCTATTACTTGGCACCCATGCATGAGAAGTTTATCACTACTATGCAAGTCCATATACTCACATGCCCTACTACCAATTCTAAAGTATCACTCATGAGGAGAACACTACCAATTCCAAAGTATCACTTATGAGGATGTTCAGAGCATTTCACATTCTTATTCATACATACTACTCAAGCCTCTATTCTATTACCAATAAAGTATTATTTATGAGTAGCAATGAGGACCCATAATGAGGACCTTTTACCATATCTACTACTTGACACCCATGCATGTGGAGCTTACTCACATTCGTGAGGACTCATACCACATCTACACCCATGAGAAACCTTTACCACATCTACTACTTGGCACCCATGTATGAGGAGTTTAGTTACACCTACTACCATGCAAGTCTATATACACACATTCATGAGTAGCATACTCACACATACACCCATGAGGACCCTTGCCACATCTACACCAATGAGGCCTACATGAAGGACTGCATGAAGTCGACATTGCAAGACACACCAATGTGGAAGATTCCCCCAGATTTTTCATATTCCACAAATATTTCTCTAGATTCCCAAAGATTATTCCAAGATTTGTATATATTCCTCAATATTCTATGTACATTCTTCTAGCTTCATTCAGATTTTATAAAGATTCCCCTATATTCTCAAAGATATTATGAAGATTCCCTTGGATTCCCCTAGATTCTCAAAGATTTTCTAGAGATTCCCATAGATTCCCTAAAATTCTCTTAAGATTCCCTTAGATTTGTACTATGGAAGACTGCATGTAGTCGGCCCTGCAAAACATACCAATGTGGAAGATTCCCTTAGATTTCTAAAATTCTAGAAATATTTCTCTAGATTCCCAAAGACTATTTCAAGATTTGCATATATTCCTGAATATTCTATGTACATCCTTCTAGATTCATTCAGAGTTTATAAAGATTCCCCTGTATTCTCAAAGAGATCATGAAGATTCCCTTGGATATTCCTCTAGATTCTCAAAGATTCTCTAGAGATTCCCATAGATTCTCTAGGATTTTCTCGAGATTCCCTTGGATTCTCAGAGATTGTCCCAAGAATCACCTAGATTCCCCATGGTTCTATGTAGGTTCTCTTGGGATCCCTTAGATTCTATGAAGATTCCTTTAGGTACTCTAAGGTTTCATCAAGATTCCCCTAAATTCTTAGAGATTTTATAAAGATTCCTTTGGATTCTTTTAGATCATATGAAGATCCCCTTAGGTTCTCAAAGATTCCATCAAGATTCCCGCATAATTTCAAATATTCCATCAAGTTTCCCCTAGATTCTCAAAGATTCTATCACGATTCACATAGATTCCCTAAGATTATATGTAGCTATTCCTAGATTCTCTAAGATCCTATCAAGATTCCCCAAGATTCCTAGATATTCTTTGAAGATTCCCTAGATTCCATAAGACTTTCTTGAGATTCCCTTATCGCAAAGATTGTCCCAACATTCACCTAGATTCTCCATGATTCTATGTAGATTCTCTTGGCTTCCCTTATATTACATGAAGATTCCCTCTAGATTCTCCAAAACTCCACCAAGAACCCTAGATTCTCAAAGATTTTATGAAGATTCCCTTAGTTTGTCCAAGGTTCCATCAAGATTCCCCTAGATTCAAGATTCATCCAGATTCCCAAATATTCTCTCAAGATTCACACACATTCCCCAAGATTCTATATCCAAGATTCTCTAAGATCCTATCAAGATTTCCCTAGAATTTCAAATATTCTATGAAGATTCCCTTTGGTTCTCCAAGATTCAGTCGAGATTGCCCTAGATTATCAAAGGTTCCATCAGAATTCCTCTAGATTCCCAAAGATTCTCTCAAGATTCACATAAATTCCCCAAGATTATATGTAGATTCTCTTAGATTCTCTAAGATCCCATCAAGATTCCTCTAGATTCCCAAATATTGTATGAAGGTTCCCTAGGTTCCCATAAATTCTCTCGAGATCCCCCCAGATTCCCAAAAATTGGCCCAGATTCACCTAGATTCTCCATGATTCTATGTAGATTCTCTTGGATTCCCTTAGATTTTATGAAGATTCCTCTAGATTCTCCAACATTCCAGATTCTCAAAGATTCCATAAAGATTTCCTAGATTCCCGAAGGTTCTCTCAAGATAACATAGATTATCCAAGATTCTATATAGATTCTCTAAGATTCTATCAAGATTCCCCTAGATTCTCAAATATTCTATGTAGATTCCCATAGATCCTGTTGAGATTCCAAAAGCCCTTAAGATCCTCTTCAGATTCCCCTAAATTCCTAAAGACTACCTCAAGATTCCTCTAGTTTCCTCAAGATTCTATGTAGATCTCTTAGCTTCCCTTAGATTTTATTATGAGGATTCCCCTAGATTTTCAAAGATTCTCCCAAGAATCCCTTAGATTCCCCAAGACTCTATGTAGATTCTCTAAGATCCTATGAAGATTCTCCTAGATTTCCAAAGGTTCTTTTGAGATTCCCCTAGATTCTCTGAGGTTCTATTGAGATTCCTCTGGATTCCTAAAGATCCCATGAATATTCCCCTAGAGTCTCTTAAATTACCATAGATTTTATAAAATTCTAAGATTCTAAGAAGATTCTTAGAATCTGATCACATTGGCTCCAACTGAGACGGAACGGTGCCAAAGCACCACTCATTGGAAAGCTCTCGAGAGGAATCCAATGGCGTGGGTCCCACCTTCATCTGACCCCTCTAGTGCAAGTTATGTGCCTTTGAAGGCGATTGAAAAAATAAAGCTTCCTAGAAAATACACTCATAAATCCGTTGACACCTCACTACCTTTTTAATACAAATTTACTTTTTGCCACCTTCCTTGCATCTTACTGAGAAAAATCAAGGGCTAGGATTTCTCCTCCCCTTTTGATCCAACGGTCCCAGGATGTGATGCATGCCCCATGCATGCCCCCCATGGAGATCCAATGGCTACAACTTTGCCACCTCACTATTTTTCGAACAAACGGCCGAGATTGACTAGCATATATAGACCTGCTCATGATGCTCTGCATGTGATATTATACGCGTATATATAATACAAGAAAATTAATGCGTCCTACGGTGCATGTTCGAGTTCTAGCATGTTCCTACGGTGCAAGTTCCTATCGGCGCATGCTTCAAAACATTATAGAGAATTAGAGTTTAAACTTTTTATTTTAGTCCTGAGGTGCTTACTCATGTTGTTAATTTACGCATATGGTGCTTGCGCACCTGTATCTACAATATTCTAAAAAATACTTTTGAAAACTTTCTACTTTGAGTTTGAGGTGCTTAGGATCTCTAGAACATTCTAGAATCCTCTACATATTCAAAGACATTCTATTTGGACAGTTTGCAGGCTTTAAAAAAACTTGCTGGTAGGATATGTTAAGAATATCTAGAACATCATAGAACTTTCTAGAATATCCCACAACACCTTAATAAAAAAACTTTCTATTTATAGATTGAGGTGCTTACCCACAAGCATGTAATACATTTTAAAACATTCTAGTTTGGCGCTTTGCACATACTACAACATTCCAAAATATTTTATTTTGGATCTCATGCAAATCTAGAACATTAGAGAATTTTCTAAAACTATCTAAACTATTATAGAACATTCTATTTTGATTTTCACAAATTAAAAAAAGGAACTTTGTATTTTTAGGTGCTTAACCATGACTATCTACAATATTCTAGAACAATCAAGAACAGTCTAGAATATTTTAGAACTTCCTAGAACTAAGATTCCCCTGGGTTCTGTAAGAATTTATGGAGATTCCTTTAGATTCCCTTAGATTTTATGAGAATGCTCTTGGTTCCCTTACATTATATGAGATTCAAATAGATTCCATGAAGATTCCCCTAAATACTCTAAGACTTTATCAAGATTCCCTTAGATTCCCTTAGATTTTATGAAGATACCCTTAGATTCCTCTAGATTTTGAGAGATCCCCTTAAACTTATGAATGTTTTCTTATATTCCCTTATATTTTATGAGATTTTCTTTTCCCTTAGATTCTCCTAGATTCCTTTAAATTTTAAAACTTTCTAGAACATTCTAGGACTTTCAGAAACATTCTAAAACTTAAAAAACATCCTAGAACTTCCTGTAAGTATTTCTTAGATTCCCTCCCGTAGATTCCTTTACATTTTAGAGCTCTCTAGAACTTTCTAGAAACTTCTAGACCAATTTGGAACTTTCTACAACATTCTGGAATTTTCAAGAAGGATTCCCTTAGACTCACTCAAGATTCTCTTATATTCTAAATTTTTTTTGAACTTTTTATAATAGGAACTTTCTAGAACTATCTAGAAGATTCTAGAACTATACTAGAACTTTCCAGAAATTATAAAGCCTTCTAGAACTGTTTAGAACATTATATTCTGTTTTGTCTTAATTGGGTCATTGCCCTTAAGTATATGTAAAATATTATTTATTTTAATGAATTAATGCTTGGTCTAGTGGTTAGAATAGGAGGCTTTGAGGGCAATGACTAGGCTTCAAATCCCCCAAACAATATAAAAACTTTAAAGGCCTCTCCTTAAGGACTAAGCATTCAATATGAGCCGTAGGATCTTGCACCCAATCAAGGGCCGACATCGCGCCATGTGGCAAAGCCTCTCCTTAAGGGCTGAGCATTCAACATGAGCCGTAGGATCTTGCACCCAATCAAGGGCCGAGATCGCGCCATGTGGTAAAAATCTAAAGCAACATGAGCCGTAAAATCCTGGATCGACGATCAAGATCAAGAACAACTTGGACCATAGAATAGATCAAATCAACCTGGACCGTAGGATCGATTACATATAATTCCCAAAGCCATGTGCACCATAGGATGTGGCCCCAAGCAACGTGAGCTGTAGGATCTCGAACCGACGATCATGATCAAATCAACCTGGGCCGTAGGATCGCTTACATATAATCTATATATCCCAAGCCATCTAGGCCGTAGGATACGTCCCAAAGCCACGTGAGCCGTAGGATCTCGGATCAACGGTCGGATTGAGTAGGACAAACATAAGAACATATATGTTAGATAGATATATTAATAATGATATAGAAGGATATGTGCATTTCGACACTGAGCTCCTAGTGTACAAATTTTTTTTTGCACTCTTTCTATTTTTTTCCATAGTCTAATAATGATAGCATGGACCCCAGACTTTATAATCATACAGTAGCATCCTTGGCAAATATATGTCAAAACCAGGTAGTTCCACCTGTATATTTTAATTTTGTATTAATTCTATCAAGATCCTTGAAGTGTGCATTCGAGTTGCTGATGGAACCCTCCATCCTCAACAGATATGCATGTTTTTGCACTCTTTTACCTTCTTCCATCATCAAAGAAATTGGCATTCAGCAATGCAATAGTGTTTATTCTCGAAAGCATTCACATGTTCTTTGTTGAGCTGCACTTGGCCAATCCTGTAAGCATCTGCTGCTAGACTCGCCCATTTTACCTTGAACTCATCAGGACTTTGCAATGCCTTTGCAGTAACCAGGTGAAAGCTCTTCCAAAAAGGGTTCTGAGTTCATTAATTGGAAGTGATTTTTGATACATTCTCTCAACCAAATCAATGAGTGTTTTCTTGGCTTGATTAGCTTGATGTGTATCTTATTGGTCTTAGGCAACCTGCAAAAAATCACATGTTGGAACATCTGCCCACTTGATACTTCTTGGATCCCCCCTCCAATGGAAAGTTTTCAATTTTTTCATTTTAACCTTTTCCATATGTGCCAAAAGACGTTAAATTCTTTTTTCTTTAAACGCTATCATATAGGGTATGATATTCTTTTTTTCCAGCATAATATACGATATGAATACGTATATTATACTGTCACGCCACTCGTACATGTCACATTGATGACATGTACTTGGGAATCGTAAAGGGTTGTACCCTAGGGGGCAACCTCTTATGTTTCACATATCTATAAACATATGCATTTAACCCTTTGCCTCATGGCAAAACTCTACATGCCCTTTTTAACACTAACCCTAAATGGTCATGTAAAAGGAACAAAAGGATAAACCCTAAACCTTTTTCCCTTTTCGCATTTCGGCTTTCAAGAGCTATTCCGGCCAAGCCAAGCTGCTATTTCGCATTGCCAAATGCCGCCAAGCCGACTTTGCACAACATATTTCCAAGATTCGGTAGCCTTCGCCTTGAACAGAAGCATGGACGCATTCCGAGGAGCTGGAGCAAGCCAAGGTTCAGGTAAACCGCAATTCTGTTGTGCAATGCTGACTTTTAGTCCGGCAATGAGCTGGTTTAGCATATTAGCATATTCTATTCTATTCTATTCTATTCTTAGAGGCCTTATAAATTCTGAGACCACAAGCCCTAACAAAGGAACCTAAACATCTATGTTTAGGTAGATAGATCAGATGTTATTCTATGTTTCAGTTCTATAGATGATGATGCTCTATTCTATGTGCACTCCTGTGTATTGGGAAAGGGGGGGGGAGGGGGGGGTAGAGACCCTGAAAGCCTTAGTAGTTGATGCACCTAGATAGCCTCATTAATTCCCAATTAATGCGGCCTGTGCATAAGAGCCCGCCTGGCTGTGAGTGGCGGGACTAGACCAGCAGATAAGGGGAACTTATCCCATTGCAGATTGATACCTCTGGTGTGTAAAGCCTACCAGGGATCTTAGCGGGCTAGGCCTGATGGTTTGCCACTGCGTGTGGGAAAGGCGTGGGCTCGACACCTCTGGGGGGGTTCAAGTCGTAGACGGGCAGTGTCCCTCTAGCCGCCTGGGATGGGCATGCATGCCTCTAGAGGGAGTGATCTCCTCCTGCCTCATCGGGACTGGGGAGATGCAACCCAGGAGTAGCCCCCTTGGCTATGCACCCGGCAGGTTACGGTCGAGTCCCAAGGCTTATCAACCTATTCTGCAAAGTATGAACAGGAGGGGCAGATGGAGTGGACTACCCAACGACCATGTTTTTATGCCAGCCCAATCCATTTGCCATGAATTCTGTCTGTATTGACTTCTGGAGACCCAAGTCGTCAGTCGATCTGCATGAGTCTGAGCCTTGGGTAGGATTCCTCTTATGTTGATGTTACTGATGTGTTGTTACATATGTTATGTTATGGTGAGCCACCCTTCGAGGTGGATATATATGCTATTTGATGCTATGTGCTCATGTTTGATGTGCTTCCGCAGCTAGCTAGGTCCCGAGGGAAACAGGATGAATGACACGCCCATTTTTCCCCATTGGATTCTTGATTGTTAGCAAGGATCTGATGTTAGGTGGACGGCCTCATGTCAGCAAGGGCATTGACAGGAGGGATGAACTCCGGTTCTATACAATGGGAGCATCGTATACAAGCAGGGAACGTCATAGTGGTATCAGAGCAATGATCTTGGAGGACCAGGATCAAGCACTGACCATTTTCCTAGAGTACTAACAATCTATATCTTCAGTCTTGGAGTTGAAATCCCAAGCATGAACCTCGTGGGCAGGGAGAAATTTCTCTCCTATCAGTAGTGTAGAGGAGCTAAAAAATAATAGTCAGTGAAAAATAAACTTGAAATTTTAATAAAATCTAAAACATTTGGCTACTAGAAAGAGTGACCACTCACAGAGTGCGCCAGAACCCTTTTCAAAAATTTTGAACGGCCCTCTCGCGCACTGTATGAGTATTTGACCATAGTTCACCAAGAAACATAGATAGTTAGAGTAATCTGATAGCATAAAGAGGTTTAAAATCAAATTTTAAGCTAGGAACACCTGTCATACCACTAAGAATGTGTTTAGATTACATAAGTTTTAGTTAAGAAAAAGTGACCACTCACAGAGTGCGCCAGGACCCTTTTCAAAAATTTTGAACGGGCCTCTCGCACACTGTGTGAGTGTTTGACCATGGATCTACAACGAGACGAGTCCAAAACAAGAAACTAAGGGTATATCCTAGCTTAACTCTTCGAAATAAGCAAGATTCTACCTTCATACCAACTTTATAGAGTCATCTATGACCTAAACAGGTGGCAACCACTGAGCCCTTTCAAAAATTTTGAACAAGCCTCTGGCGAAGACATACATTAATCATCTGCATCAAGAACCTTCTGGACTATCACGCACTCAGTTGCCATATCCACGAGCTCACAGCAGAAAGAAGATCTCAACCCCTTCACCGACTTGATGCACATGAGTTCAAATGGAAGAATGCAAGAAAATATACAGGTGCAGGAGTATGTCGACAATTCATAGCGACACAGGAGCGCATAGAAATTAGAGAGAAGACCATCACGATCTCGCAGCCTAGCTGCTCAAGCAGATGTCAAGCAACGACAACAAAAGGTGCAACAAAGCTAGACAACTGCAAAACACCCAAGTCTAGCCATGACGAGCTCCCAGCTCCCTTGCACGAGTAAGAAGATGGTAATGACTTCATCGATTTAAAAAATAGGGGATCATGATGGAGGAAGGAGATGAGACACAAAACAGGGGAGGAACATCTCCGACTTGAAGGCATATATCAGCATCAGGGGCAAGATCAAGGAGGAGGATAGTCGGTTCAAACAAGAGTTCCAGATCCAAAAATGCCTGGAAACCCATGGAAGGACGACTTCAGTGCTTCAGCCAAGTAGTTCGAGACTCGAGTTGACCTGACCCAAAGGACGGAGAAGCCAACCTAGCCTACAACCACAGACCACTCAAAGGCAACTCGGAGGAGCGATGGCATATGTAATGGAGATGACCACATTTCCAGGCACAGGGGAGGCATCTCAAAGGAATCAAAGTCCAAGCAACATGGATCGCACTCAAAAATTCAACTTGCAGAGGAATGACACTGTCTACCTGCCGATCGGCATCTCAGAGCTTCAAAGGCACGCAAGACTGGCCGACTACAACAACCAGGTGATCTTACGCAACGATCAATGGCACCACATGTCTTCAACCTTGCAATGGCACACTGCATGTAGGGACGCTGAGCAGTCACTGCACTCCACATGACAGGTAAACACATTAAGGAGGAGCATTTTCCACTCAAAGGTCCACATCAAGGAGCATTCTCCGCAACTTGGGATGACGACCTCACATCAGATACGAAGCTCAACTATAGTAGTAGCACCTCAAGGAACCCCGGAGTCAACCAGAACAAGGAATATGCAGCAAAACCAAAGGATCAAACGCGATAGGAGGTGGAAAAATCCTAAAGGAGTATAAACATTTAAGCATATGCTCTTCTATAAATTAGAAAAGTGGATGAATTAAAATCCCAATATAATTACACAAGAAATTTAATGCGTCCTACGGTGCATGTTCGAGTTTTACCATGTTCCTATGCTGCAAGTTCTTGTCGTGCCCTACATTCTAAAAGAATCTCTTGAGAATACTCTAAATTCATAGATTCTCTAAGATTCCACCAAGGTTCTCTTGGAGGTTTCGTGGAGATTCCTCTAAATTTTATAAGATTCCCTGTAGATTCCATTAGATTTCCATAGATTCTCCAAGATTCTATGAAGATCCCCCTAGATCCCCTTAGATCCCTTTAGACTTTATGAGATTGCCCTAGGTTCCCTTACATTATATGAGATTCAAAGAGATTCTATAAAGATTCCCCTAGATACTCTAAGATTTCATCAACATTTTTTTAGATTCCCTTAGATTTTATGAAGATTCCCTTAGATCCCCCAGATTTTAAGAGATTCCCTTAGGCTTGTAAATATTTTCCTAGATTCTCTTACATTTTATAAGATTTTCTTAGATTCTATTAGATTCTTCTGGATTCCTTTACATTCTAGAACTTTTTAGAACATTCTAAGACTTTCTGGAACATTCTAAGACTTCCAATATATTTTAGAACTTTCTGGAAGTATTTCCCTAGATTTCCTTACATTCCCGTAGATTCCCCTATATTCTAGAACATTCTAAAACTTATTAGAATAATTTGGAACTTTCTGAAAGAATTTTCTTAGATCCCCCCAGATTCTCTTATGTTCTAGAACTTTCTAGAAGATTCTAGAACTTTCTAGAGCCTTCCAGAACATTCTAGAACAGAATGTTAATAGTCTATTTTATCTTAATGGGAATATTATCCTTAAGTATATTTGAAACATAAATTATTTATGGAATTAATGCTTGGTCTAGTGGTCAGAATGGGGGGCTAGGGTGTCAATGGCCAGGGTTCGGATCCCCCACACAACATATAAAAATTTTAAAAGCCTTTTCCTAAGGGATGAGCATTCAACTTGGGCCGTAGGATCTTGGACCCGATCAAGGGTCGAGATCTCACCACGTGACAATAATTAAGCAACATGAGCCATAGGATCTATTACATATAATTCCCAAAGTCATGTGCACCGTAGGATATGTGCCAAGCCACGTGAGCCGTAAGATCTCAGACCGACGATCAGAATCGGATCAATCAAGACCGTAGGATCGATTACATATAACTCCCAAAGCCATGTGCACCGTAGGATGTGTCCCAAAGCAACGTGAGCCGTAGGATCTCGGACCGACGATCAGGATCAGATCAACCTGGACCGTAGGATCGCTTACATATAATCTG
The DNA here is from genome assembly GCA_021234155.1 of Isoetes taiwanensis. Classification (NCBI taxonomy): domain Eukaryota; kingdom Viridiplantae; phylum Streptophyta; class Lycopodiopsida; order Isoetales; family Isoetaceae; genus Isoetes; species Isoetes taiwanensis. Next base: position 20,369,818 of record JAJEKV010000014.1, read on the forward strand.
AAACAAACTCCCAAGCCATTTGGGCCGTAGGATGTGTCCCAAAGCAACGTGAGCCGTAGGATCTCGGACCGACGATCAGGATCAGATCAACCTGGACCGTAGGATCGCTTACATATAATCTGAAACAAACTCCCAAGCCATTTGGGCCGTAGGATACGTCCCAAAGCCACGTGAGTCGTAGGATCTCGGATCAGCGGCTGGATTCAGGAGGACAAACATAAGAACATATATGATGTTATGATATGATATGATATGTCTATCATAAATATCGGGTGCTCACACATAGTAGAAAACATAGATTTAGGATCATGTTTTAGGGTTTAGTGTTTGCATCAAGAAACTCCATCACTTTGACTGCCAAAGGATGAAATAAAGAAGCACAACTATAGCCCAAGGTCAAGTTCTCGAATGGAAGAGCAAGTATGGGGGAGAAACGACCAGAGCCCAAGCAAAGTTTCGACTCCAAACACTGGGAAGCGGCCTCAAGTAGAAGACTGCTCGTCCAGCACAATGGTAGGATGAGAGACAATGCCAGTCATGTCAAGATCATTAGCACTGCACTATCTAGGCCTTGCACGACGACATCTTCGGGATGAAACTCTACCTCCTGTAGCAGCAGCAACACTAAACAACCTTCCTAAACAATAAAAGGTGTGTCCCCGACATCTTCAGGAACTGCGGCCACAACCTCAGGAACTTCAGGACTATGTCGAGGAATTCATCGAGATGACCCAACATCAACGAGTCAACTGAGGAGGGAACTTCTCGACGACTATAATCCCGCCTATGGTGACGTATGGTGATGCTTGTAACATGTGTGCCAGATGGAGATACACTTATGAAAGGCGCTACAGCAATGGGTTATGCCTATGCTCATTCAACAACTAGGTGATGGCTTCATCAAGTACTCCTACCAACAATTAGAAGAGAAGAAGCCAAACTCAATTAGAAGAGAAGAAGCCCAAACAATTAGAAGAGAAGAAGCCCAAGATAGAAGCATTCGACACCTTAACAACAAGGATAGCAACCAAAGCACCTTCGGCAAAAAGAGAGTTCAAGACAATAGCCAGGATATTCCAGGACAAGAGTGTATCTAAAGCAGAAAGTTCTTCAACTCAAGGGCCAAGCTACGCAGATATAAGGGTACATCATCCCCGATAGCAAACCAATCATGGAGGAGAGTCATGAGGCTTTACTCGCCAGGAAGATGCACATGTATTGAGGGACAAAGGCTACAAAGTGGGAGCTGAAGAAGTGCTAGCAATCAACCACTTCCACGAGCTCTCTAGACGCAACATGAGGTTCAAAACTGTGGAGTGTGATCAAGTGCAACTAGAAAGTACCACAAGACTAGAAGGCAGCATAGCACCGTACAACGTCTAAGCCATCAAATCAAAAGTAAGATTGCAACCTCGATGGAGAAGCGACTAGATAAATCGAGCCAAAGAATCAGAGATTCAACTAGAAACCTCATCAAACTACGGCAACTCACATGCAACTTGGCGAACCCAAGGATCGATGATCCGAAGGGCAGCTATTGAAGAGAACAACAGCTTAGGAGTCTAGCCAAGGGAATTGCAACAACTTCAAGAGGCGCCTCAAAAGATCTTCAAACATTGTGAAGGGGAAGCAATTATTGCCCAAGAACAAGATTAAGAAGCAGACGGGAATGCCGAAGCATCAACGACCGTCACATCCTTAGTTAGAGTGTGAAGCAAAGCGCGTGGGCCGTAGTCGACAGACATTGGAGAGCTCAATCAAAGAGTCAACCAATCGAGCACGAGCTGATGTACAAATAAGAGGATAAAGATCTTCAACACCAGCGCACTAGGAGGAACATCGACAACACTGTCAGGGAGTACGTGTGCACCTCGAGGGGAGACACCAGGGGGACCTAATAGCTTTCGTAGTATTCGTAACTGTGTAAACTATATGCCTTGCCTATATATTCCCCTTGTTATTCCATCCCTCTCACAGTGTAACAGATCAAAGAAAAGAGATGCCGGACAATTTGAAGGTGTGAAGCGGGCGACATCCTCAATATTCGTCTGGCAATATGCTACTCGAAGTGAGAGACATTGATGGAGTATCACAACAATATCAGATCCAGAGGCATCCTTTAGCCGCCAAGATAAAGAATTCAATGTGGAGGATGTTTGGCAATGAAACCACCTTCAGGCTTTTGGAAAGTAACATAGAAGATTTCAAATGGTCAACTACGACATCAAAACCACCAGCAATGGGAAGCCTCTAATGAAGAAAGTTGACCTCTACATCGAGGAGGAGCCCGGAGTCTCGAGCAACTCGAAAGAACATTACCTTACTGCTTCAAGAAGGCAACGAGGGGATGAGCTGCTAGCAAGATTGAAGAGCTACGATCATATAGCGAGAAGGATAGGCTTATGGATGATAACATCCATAATGAGATTGGAAGGCATTTCTAGATTTCTCATGAAAGGATTGCCCCAAGTTGAGCTACGCGTCAATGATTGGAAAGGAAATGTATAGGAGTAACTAAAATTATACATGATTACCACATAAATTATATAATCTTAGGTATACTATTATGCAAGGCATTGATAGCACTCCATGATGGCATGTATCATAAGCTTTAATGCCTTGTTGATAAATTATATGTTCGTAATAACTGCATAGACAGTTTTATCTTGTGTAGATATCTTAGTATCGAAATAAAGTAAGATAATAATTACACAAAATCTTAGCTAAACCTTCGCAAGGATGTAATTCCTTCCAAAGGCATTTAAGTAACCTTCATAGGGTCCTGGCATATATAATAAGAATTTGTCTATCTTTTCATAAGTATAGCAACTATAAAGTATATACATGTAAGGTTGATACATCATCAATCAAGTAGCGAGCGAAAGTCACAAGTTCAACACTTGAATCCGATGATATAAATACTAGCCATATGATAAATAATTTAAATACTTTCGAAAATATAAGTATTGCCTCGATAATTGTATGATGACGTATCTTAAAAGCTGTAAAGTTATCATAGAACAGTTAGTTAAATATGATACTATTGGAAGCAATATATCCAATACTACTATAATGTTAATATGAAAATATTACCTTAAGGTAATTAATGTAATTGCACGCATTAAGGGAAGTCTAGTAGGGATCATGCAGGGGTCCAAGATAATGCTTATTTAAGATGTTAACTAAACCACGTGTCCAAGGTAGAAGTATCCCAGCAGATGATAGCCGACATGCAACAGTTGGTGGAGGATATCTTCTAGCAGCAAGAAGCCGCCAAAAGAGCACAAAACATTAAGACAGTTCCAAGTAGGGGATAAAGTTTGGCTGAAGCTCTGCATCGGCAATTGCAAGAAGCTTGCTCCAAGGTGGGCTGGACCATTCAGGATAACTAAAAGAGTAGGTAACCAATCCTATAAGTTGGATCTGCCAGCACACTTGAAGATCCATAGAGTTTTCCAAGTAAGTCTCCTAAAGAGGTGCACTCCTAATCCAGGGTTCCAGAGGTTCTTCTTGACAGATCCTATAAGACAATAAGATCTCAGTTCTCCAATACCTAGTGAAATGGACACACTTACATGTGGAAGATGCTACGTGGGTACTACAAACAGATCTTGAGAAGCAGTACCCACCATTCATGGAGCAATACAAGGGTCGGCTCGTCAACGAAGTAGTCAACACCAAACCGATAGGTGAGTGGAAGGCAAATTAAGAAGTCTACTTCCGTAGCCACGGAAGTAGACAAATTGAGAGATAAGAGGTCATCTAGGATCATGCATTGATAGGAAAACACCTCTAGTCTATGCCCGAGGAAGCCATTCTCCATGCCAAGGGTGACGAGAGGTGTAGGCATTAGACATCATCCTAGGCATTATAGGGCGTTGTCTCCACATCCACGATGGAAGAAGCATCCTCTTCCTACACAGGGAGATTAGTCTTGCATCCATATAGTTAAATTAATTGTAATTAAATGGGTGGTTCCCTAATAACAATCCTTGTAATAAATAAATGTGTACTAATGTAGTGTTGGACCAGCAGGCCAATAGAATGATCTAAGAGGCAGGAGGTTTGCACTGCGAAGACTTGCAGTACATATTTTGTCATAATGTGTTGCAAGGAGACGAACGGACCTTTAAATTATAAAATCTTAAAACTTTTTGTGAATATAAGTGTGGAAATTATAAAAGTTTTGTGAATATTAAGTGTTAATTTAAGTAAGAGTTGGGAAATTACCTTACTATAACACGTTATAAAATAAAGGATGTGATCATAATAATTAACTTAAATATTACCTCGAGGTAATTGTTAAAAATTGCATGTATGGAATGAGTTGCAGGGTTCATGCAGGTTTCCAAGGTGGGGAGACTCGTGATGCTGAGGACATCATCAATTCAAGATAGGGATATATGGTATCAATTCCAGCATGATATACGGTATGAATATGTATATTATACTGCCACACCCCTCGTACACGTCACCTTGATGACATGTACTTGGGAACCGTAAAGGGTTGTACCCTAGGGGGCAACCTCTTATGTTGTACATGTCTATAAACATATGTATTTAACCCCTTTGCCTCATGGCAAAACCCTACATGCCCTTTTTAACCCTAACTCTAAAAGGTCATGTAAAAGGAACAAAAGGGAAAACCCTATAACCTTTTTCCCTTTTCGCATTTCAGCTTCCAAAAGCCATTCCGGCCAAGCCAAGCTTCTATTTCGCATTGCCAGACACTGCCAAGCCGATCTTGCACAACATATCTCCAAGATTCGGTCGCTTTCATCTTGAACAAAAGCATGGATGCATTCCGAGGAGCTGGAGCAAGCCAAGATTCAAATAAACAATTCTGTTGTGCAATACCGACTTTTAGTCCGGCAGAGCTGGTTTTGCATATTAGTTCAGCCTTAGAGGCCTTATAGATTCTGAGACCACAAGCCCTAACAAAGGAACCTAACCATCTATGTTTAGGTAGATAGATTAGATGTTATTCTATGTTTTAGTTCTACCGATGATGATGCTCTATTCTATGTGCACTCCTATGTATTGGGAAGGGGGGTAGAGACCCTGAAAGCCTTAGTAGTTGATGCACCTAGATAGCCTCATTAATTCCCAATTAATGCGGCCTGTGCATAAGAGCCCGCCTGGCTGTGAGTGGCGGGACTAGACCAGTAGATAAGGGGGACTTGTCCCATTGCAGATTGATACCTCTGGTGTGTAAAGCCTACCAGGGATCTTAGCGGGCTAGGCCTGATGGTTTGCCACTGCGTGTGGAAAGGCGTGGGCTCGACACCTCTGGGGTGATGCCTCACCTTCCCTGGGGTTTAAGTCGTAGACGGGCAGTGACCCTCTAGCCGCCTGGGATGGGCATGCATGCCTCTAGAGGGAGTGATCTCCTCCTGCCTCATCGGGACTGGGGAGATGCAACCCAGGAGTAGCCCCCTTGGCTATGCACCTGGCAGGCTACGGTCGAGTCCCAAGGCTTATCAACCTATTCTGCAAAGTATGCACAGGAGGGGCAGATAGAGCGGACTACCCAACGACCATGTTCTTATGCCAGCCCAATCCATTTGCCATGAATTTTGTCTGTATTGACTTCTAAAGATCCAAGCCGTCAATCGATCCCCATGAATCTGAGCATTGGGTAGGATTCCCCTTATGTTGATGTTACTGATGTGTTGTTACATATGTTATGTTATGGTGAGCCACACTTCGAGGTGGATATATATGCTATTTGATGCTATGTGCTCATGTTTGATGTGCTTCCGCTAGGTCCCGAGGGAGACGTGATGAATGACACGTCCATTCTTCCCCATTGGATTCTTGACTGTTAGCAAGGATCTGATGTTAGGTGGACGGCCTCATGTCAGCAAAGGCATTGACAGGAGGGATGAACTCTGGTCTTGTACGATGGGAGCATCATATACGAGCAGGGGACGTCACGGGGAGCTCAAAACGTAGTGGAGATGTCCACTAGAGCAAAACCACCCGCCACATACATAACACAGAAAGGCAAAGAATAAAACTACCAAGGGCACAATAGGCTTTGAATAAGTATGAATTTGAACATAGTGCTCCCAAATGATACTCTTGACATCATCATATATGAAAGAACACTTATAAGCTTTAATAATGTGACTATGAGTATCACTGAGCACTTGAGCATCTGGAAAGGCATGTCCCTTGAAGATGAAAAGATTTGCTCTTCCAAGTGGAAAGCCCTCTTTTGCCAGCTTGTCCCAAGGGCTGTGATAGACTAACAGTAGGACCTGCTGACTATTCAAGTCATAATGAAAAGGACCTAGAAGCCAATACCAAATAGGCCAAATATACTAACACAAGAAGAAGCAATGCTCAATTGTCTCATCCTTTGCATGCAAAGAGAGAAGATCACAGACACATTTGGATGATATCTATGAATAGAAGTAAGATGATTAATTTATGATTTGCCACCATAAGATAATATACAACTTATGGCAATGTATTCCATAACCAGCACCAAACTCCTTTTTGATGAGGAGCAGGGATAACTCAAAGGCCATTTTGGTGATGGAGGCAACACAATAGGATAAAGCAGGGCAACGTACATTGTATGCACCAATTGCTCCTTCTTAACACTGCCATACCATACAAAGCTAGCGAGCCACGTCTTGTGGATCTAGAGGAAGATAGAAGCTACTTTTTGGTAAATGACACGGTCCCAATGGGAGGGGAAAAACTTCAATCTGAATCATTCCAAGTCAAAAACCTTGTCTCATTATACCATGCAGACACTATCAACAGAACAGTTGCTCGCCATCACTGATGTGTCAATGGATGAACGGAAAAGACCAAGGGACGATCTATCTGACTGTCACCCGAAGAGATTCGCCAACAACTAGCTGTGGAATTGGTGTGCGCCATTGAACAGAAATGAAACAAAGTGCATCCAAGCAGCTATCAACCTTTTGAGAAAAGCTGATGCATTAGGATATGCAGAAAGTGGATAGAATAATGCCCATACAAGGAGTGGCTTATTGAGTTGAGAGCCCAAGAAAATGCACATTTATAAAGACTGGTAAATCAGACATATACCTAAGGAGTCGTTAGCATTACATCTTGTTTTGAAGAAGAAAATGAATCATCTACAGCCTCCCACAGAATTTAGGCAAAATGCATTTCATTCAACTAATTTTGACATCGGCTCCTTCAGTGCCATTCCAAATAAAGTTCCTGAAAATTCGAGAACTGAAATGCATCTTTGTCTGGTGTGCTAGCAAAATGGACGCCATATGGACATGTGTGCTACTGGGAATTGATTTGGCTATAGTTGCATGGCCAACCATGGATAACTTAGTCGTAGATCACCAAAACAAATGCCTTTTCAACCCTTTGATAATAACATACTGCGCATCTCCAGACGAAAGATATATACCAGTTACAATGCCTAGAAGCATAGTTGCCTTCCAAAGGGGAAGAACCTTCCACGGAAATGCAACCATGGAAGATGGCACTAGACAGTCCAAGACCCACAGGGTAGTATGCTTTTGCCAACCCGTAAAGATATCAGAAGCCAAAGAGAAACTATCCAACAAGGAAATAACATTCTGAAAGTTTCTCTCATCAGCAATTAGGAACAAGAAAATGTCATTTGCATGCTGATTATAAATTTCTTGTGAACTATTATTTATGAAGAGACCATGCAAGATGCCTTCCTGCATTGCAAGAATTGAGAGAAGATCTCTGCCACAATTGTAGAAAGCAAGGGTGCCACAGGCGTGATGAATGCCACATTCCATCCAAAAAAATATTGATGGTTCCACTTGAAAAAGAGCTATAGAATGAGAATAATGAAGTTTCATGACATTTCTTACAAACTGGACACCAAAACCAAAACGTAGAAAGCACTGCTCCAAGAAAATTCAATCAACACTGGCATATGCTTTCACAAAATCTAGCTTCAGATATACTATGAGATGATCATGCACTCAAGCCCAATAAAGACCCTCGTATAAAGGTAAAGACTTAATTGTGTGGAAGAGATAAAATCAACAAGCATCCTACACAGTTTTTGAGAAAAAGCTTCAGCAAAGATCTTGTACACTGAGAACAACCGTGTATAGGACACCGGTCTGAAATGGATGAGGGATTCTTACATCTTGGAATAAGGGAAATATAGGAGTTAAGGATCTTGTCCAAGTGCCTCTGCCTTTTAAAGTCATGGAAAGTATCGCACACCTCAGCACCAAGCTAGTCCCATAATCTTGAAAAAATTCCATCGGAATACCATCAAGGCCGGGGCACTTGCCTCTCTTGAGAAAAAACAAAAAATGGCCTTAGCTAAGTTATTTTGACTGATCATAGCCTCAAAAGTGACCCTTTACTCATCAGAGACTATAAGATAAACCGTAGCAAGTAGAGCTTCTTAAAAATCTGACTGAAAGGGAAGTTGATGAGCAAAGAAGGAAGTAAAAAATTGATTGTGCAAAAAGCTTCTACGGTCAGTTGGATCCGGAAGAACAATGAATCTAAAGAGACTGCAGAGATGCAGTTAGCTTTCTTGCTTTATTAAGGAAAAATATATGCACCGGTCTTTCCCCCTAAACCATTGCAACCTAGCTTTGATGCAAGAAAACTGCACTTGTTCAAATTCCAACTGCCGAATGCTATATAGAATTGCTTCTCCACATCACCAGTCGATGGAGCAACAAATCTGCATGCCTCAAGTCATAGATAAAGAGTCACCCAAAGGCCCCAATTAGCAGAAACTTGCTCATGACACCAACTTTTAGCAAAAGAAGGAGTATGTTCAGTCATGCAAGTCCCTTTGGTAAAAGTTACTTCATCCTCATATTTGAAAACTAGTAAATTGTGAAATTGAAAATGTATTCATGGACCCTCAGATCCATAAGTAAAGAATAGAATAGAATAAAAGCAAGTTCTAGTAGTAGATATAAATACAAGAAACGATGGGCTTCCATGGCTCAAGCTGTTCATTTAATAATTTTTTATTTGCGTTGTCTTTCCACCATGCCTTCAAGTAATCTCCAAGCCGAGATAAATCCATCTCAAACAGCTCCATGAAATTCGAGAGGTCATAATGCCAAATTGTTTTTGTACATAGGTAGTGCACTATGTATGGGAAGCATGATATTATTTGGTCTCTACCTTCCAATCATTACAATACTTCCATTGTTGCGCAAGCCTTTATCAATTGTTGCCATCTCCCTTCCTCAATAGAGACTTGATGAGTCTCTTTATAAAAACGTATGTTTCCCTTTAGAGTTGATCCATAACTTCTTTAAAATCTTTTGGGCTCTCTAGTCTGCTCTTTAATGTCCCAATGCGCACCCAATCTAACAACTTGTTGATACTACCCTCCATCTTTTGAAGTTAGGATTTCTTTAGTAGGGAGTTTGTCGTCGCCATGTTTCTTAACCGAATTCATGTAGTCAATGGGTTTGACATAATGCTTTCAATTCAAGTGGATGGGGACATTTTGACTATCATTTCATATGGGATTTGTATCTTGTTCTATCAAAAATTGCTTTTAAATTCTTCTATAATTAGCTACGTCTTCCTTGACAAACCAAGAGCCCATACCAAAATACTTGTATTGACATATAGCCCCAATGACCATGGTCTTTGATTTATTCTTATTCACTTTCATTCTTCGGGCAATGCATGAAATAGATATGATTAATCCCAGTAGTAATGATTGTACTAGCCCATTGTATGGGTCCCATGACCTATTGGTCTCCGTGGACGTTAAAAAAGCTATTCTATTCTATTCTATTCTATTCTATTCTATTCTAATATATTCTATTCTATTCTATTCTATTCCTTAGATGGGGACGCTTTTCCTCGCATCTCCTATTTATATTGGCTATTCTCTCATTTCAGTCATCGGCGTTCCCTTGAGCTATTTTCATTTTTGCGTCTTTGGCTCTACAAGCCCCTCTCCCCCTTCTTCGAACATGTTTGTCGTATCTGAGGTTTTTTCTGCTTGGTTATGGCTCTAAACTCCTTTGTGGTTTCTTTTCTATGTTTTTTTGAAAGTGCATATGTTCTTATTCTTCATTTTTCTTGGCATGGGTTGTAGCCTTTGAGGTATAGTTATTATTTTATTCTTTTTCGGTATGGCGCTATAGCGTCCGAGATAGTATTTATTATTCATGTTTTTTCAGCGTGTCACTATAGCAACACTAATCGCATGTTTTCCCTGCGATGGTCATTCTGCAGACGGCTCCCAATTGGTCGGCTGTTGTTTCTTTCTCGGCTTGGCCCTAGAACCTCTGAGAGTAGTCATATTTTCTCTAGGTTATTGCGCCTTGGCACGCGCCCTTGGTTGAAGCTCTTAACTTTCTAAGGGATCACTCTCCTTTTTAGACTATCCACTGCAGGTTACTTTTTGAAGATCTCTCGGTTGTAAGAGGGCGCGGGGTCGAGCTCCTCCTCAAGGATGCCTTGCCATCGTCTTGGTTCCAGAGTGTTTATCGGTGATGCTCGGATGCTGCAGGCATTCTTCGAGAGTATTAGTGACAGTTTCCCATTAGGGTTTTCCTGGAAAACTTGCAGGGGCGGGGGTTTTCATCCCGATGAGACACTTCGCCAGTTTTTCTCGTTGAATAGCAGTTACCCTTGCAATGCTTCAAAGACCTGGTCCAACAAAAAGATCTGTTGAATTGACTGCACCAGAAGCAAATCTAGAACACCAAATCGATCCTTTTACGAATAGAACATTAGTAGGGGACTCGAAGGGTGCTCTGGTCCGCCTAGGTTTTTGCCTCTGCTACCACTAATCAAGTAGTAGTTTAGGCTTCTACTTGGTCATTTTTAAAATCCTGCACACTCAAAGGACATTAAGGTTCTCAAGGAGATTTTCCAAGTTCAAGAAGGGGTTTAAGGTTAGCTATAATCAAACCATAATGCCACTTCTATTCACGTGTTATATCATTATCACCTCACATCTCCTACACATCCCCATATTAAGTCTCTCCAAGCAACTCATTGTTAAAATCTCTAGCACCTCTCATGCGTACATTCTGTATATTAGCAATTATAATCCTAATCTATATTGGCTAAAAAGATTTGTAAGCTTTGGCTAAGGAGATTCATTGTGTTCTGGAAGCCAGACTTGTCAATCTTAGGAGCAAGAACCTACGAAGAAGCTAATCAACATGGACACGATTTTTGCTTACTATATCGTTTGACCAGTCGACTAACAATCACATAATTTGAAGAAAGACAGACAGACGGACGGACAAATAGATAGGGTTTTTAATGTCCACAAATGCCAAGTTGGCCATGGGAGGTGTTGTAAGGCATAGATAACTTGAATTCTCGATCAATCAAATAAAGACCAAAAAGGAGGAAAGTGAATTGTATGTGACACTTCAAGGGCTTCCATAGACCTGAAATTACTTCCATTCTATTATACTCTATCATATTATATTCAATTTACGATACTATATTGGATAAGAATGTTTTAACCAATGCCCATTCAATTGTTTTAGAGGTATAGTCCATGGTCTCAAGAATGGTGATTTATGCATCCATATCAAATCCCCCTGGAACCCCTGCTATTGTGCTACATATTCATTGGTAGCAGGCGGACATGGAGTGGGGCCATATAATGACACTGTACTTATATATACAATATGCCATGTGCTTTTGCATTTATAACTAGAGAGTACTACATCAAACAAAAACATTTTCACTTTATCTTGTTCACATGCCATTGATTCAAGCCTAAATTTTGTATTGTGCCACAAAAACACACTAGTCATTGAGAACTTGGCCATCAAACTTCTACATAAGGGGAAGCTAGGGCTTAAATGCATAAGTGAAGCACTTGCACATTTAACCTCTTTTACTACAAGATTTAATTCATTAGAATTGACTTTTATCGGCACTATTGTTGGATGGCTTGCTGGAAAGGCCTTTGATGGAAAAACCTTGATCGTAATAAAACCATTAAAAAAATCATAACTACCACGTACAAGTCAGTGGATGGCATATTATATCTGGACCTAAAAAAATTATAATGCTTGTACAACCAGTTTAGATGTAAATAATTGGACATGCAATTGCTGGGTTGAAGCAAGCGTATAAGTAAAATTTTTTCTACACTAACTACAAATAGTAGGCAATTCTGAACATCTTTATTTCATCTTCTAGAGGTTAATATGTTGCATTCATATGGTTCATGAACCCATCTTATCTCATTACTAGACGCATGTTCCGGCATGATGGGAAAGTGTGCTAATGGGGAAAAACTCATACATGGATGTCCAACTTTGAACTGGTAAGGTGTTTCGACCAACTGTCAAGCTGATGGCTTATATGTCAAGTAGATCTCTATAAAGTCTCAAACTTTGGTGGTGGTTTGCTTAGTTCGTGCCATTGTAGAATGAAAAGTACTAAGATGGATAGCAAAATATGGGGAAGATATATAACTAGACATAGAGAGCTTGACAAGAATGTTCATATTAAGCAGATGTGAACATAAGCATTATCCCATGAGAAGCAAAAGGATCTAAAAGAGAGACTTTGGCAAGAATGCTAATTATTAAAAGCTGCGAACATAAACATTGGCCCATGAATATGATGCAACATTCAATGGTGTGCTTTGAATACTTATCAAGAGGTTCAAACTCAAGACTTCTTCATATTTAACTTTTCAACATCCACGAAAAATAAGGAAGGATCATATTGAAGGAATACCTTAAATGTAGATTAAATATAATTCCTTATTATAAGTATGAATTTTATAAACTAGAGTTTGAATGCAAAATTGTCTTTGCCATCGCGAATCTATATGTACAAATATTTAAGATCAAATTTATACGTACTACATCATGTGTACTTTCCATTTTGAGTCACATGTTGCACTTTCTTATGTCACGTTGCATATGTCATGAGTTCGCAATAATCAAAGGTTCACATTATTTAAGAAAGCTCTGTCTCACTAGTTTGGTTGTTAATTTAATTGTACAACTGGAGCTTTGGTATAATTATTTCTTCGGAGGACAGTTGCACTGCCTGTGGTTTCTTTGATGTGTTAATGACCACTATAAAAAACATTTTATTAGTTCCATGGAATATTCTCATAGAATTAATTTATAATTTTGGCAATTTAACAAATTGCAAGAGTAGATGGACTCACCTATCCATATCAATTCTGAGTTGATCCTCACTCATGCAGATAGCTGCAATGGCCCTATATCTTTTTAGAGGCACATAAGCATCATGTATTGTTTCAACTGATTGCTCCATCACATGTACATATAAATGTTTTTAAATAGGGTCCTTTCAGCGAGTATTTGTCGGCCAAGTATATAAGCAAGGCCAGGTAATTATGCACACACCCCCCTTCCCCTATCGGGGCACTTTTCATGGAAGTATGTATTTGCAGCATGTTGAAAGAACAAATTCCATTTCTCGCAAGAGAATTCCTTGTAGAATTGTGGACTTCTGTTCGAGTTCACGGGCCGAAAAGACACGTTTATGTGGCGCAATTATTATGGGACTCCACATCTTGATGGCATTTACAAGATTAGATTTAGAACGAATGTGTCTGATGGGACCACTTATAAGGCTCTGCTTTGATACAATTATTATTTGCAAGACATTCAAAGGCTTCTACCAACAATAGTCCTTTTGGGAGTACAAAGCATCCCAATGCATGTTAAAACAAACATAGCAATAATTGATATATTTGGAATCAGACATGACAATGTTCCTTGGAAGTTTCTTGTGTTGATGATCCAAAGAATGGATTTGAAGATCCCTTTTGTAGGTTGGTCTCAAAGCTTTTGGCATCTACTCGTGGTATGGTATAGTCTTGTATTAGTATGAGCCATCTCAACTTTTCAAAACTTGGACACAGAATTTGACAGGGATATGCTTTATTACCCTTTATATATCATTGTTGTTGAAGCTTTCAAAGTATCGCATTAGACATATGAAGTTGGTCTTCCAAAAGGGCTTATTGGCTTCGGGTGCTCAAGCTGTTGATAATCAGTTTGCAGATGGCACATTTCTTCTTTCAGAGGAGAAAATGTTAGATACAGTTAAGAAATTTTTGGATCTCTTTTATTTTGCTTCTGGTTGCTTGATGAATTACCAAAAATGTAGCCCTCGTTGGGCACTTGATTCTCCACCTCCACTTCATTTTAAGTGTCTATTCTAGGTAGATCATTCTTTTTTGTTAAGTTATTAGATTGTTGGACATTCTATTTGTGATTAATATTTCTATCTCTTAAGCTTGCGATTTAATCATATTGGGCATATCAAGCCACTTGATATGGTAACGGAATATTAAGTTGTCTATGGTGGGACACATACATGTATCTAAGTTTGTACTTTTTATAATAAACATGTTTATTAGTTGCAATCTTAGTAGCTCTTGTCAAAAAGTTTGCGATAAGTGTTGCTATGATTCGAAATCTTGTTTTGATATTAATCTCGAGGACCTATGCATGTTTGCTTTTGGTCCATGCAATCATCTTGCCTCCTTGAATATAAATATGATTTCCATCAGCCTTTAGTCTTTAGATCTCACCAAGTAGCAAGCAATATTCAGCTTGTTGGTTTGGAGTAAAAGCATTGCATATCCAGATATTCTCGTCTTAAGAACACCCCTATTCACCACCACGGTCTACGCCCGATTGGTGAAAAAAACACAATGACAGCCAGCTCATTCCCCAAAAATCCCCTCCCCAATACCTTAAATTTTAGTTCGGCAAGTGCCACGACCTTGAAGAAATTAGCAACTACATGCTTCAGATTTGCATCCGGTTTCTCCGGAGTCCCAAAGCTCTATTAATTTCATGTTGGAGGCCCTATTCATTTGTTCCTATATTTTTCTCTTGCATGCTCTTAAGATTGCTCTCTTTCTTTCTCAAGAAGAGTGTCTACTTGGGCATTAAAAGTCTGTTGAGAGTTTTGACTGCTCTTCTTTGAATCAAAGAGGCAATCCATGTAAGTTCTTGCCTCATTTCTTGCAAAAGGTTTTTTCCAAGCTAAACATTTTCATGTAGTACATGCTCATATGCTATTAATTGCTTTCCATCTTGTAGCTTGCATTGCTGCTGGCTCTGTAATATTTTGAATACCTCTAGCCATATCCTTTGCAGGGAATTGGCAATTAGAGGATCTTTGATAACTTAAAGAAAAGGATGATGATCTTGGTGATGTCTTTTGGTCTTTCATTTTATGTGCATGAATAGCAATGACCCTTGCAGGGCTTCAAAGGCCTGGTCTAATAAAAAGGTCTGCAAAATCGGTTGCATCAGAAGCAAATCACGAGCATCAAGTCAAGAGAACCTCCTATTCTAATTTAGAATATAAGTAGATAACCTAAAGGGCACATTGGTCCACCTAGAATTTTCACCTCCGTTGCTTCCGCTACTGAAGTAGTAGTTTAGGTGCTGTTAGATGATTTTTAAACTCCTCAAGACCTATGCCTTTCACACTCAAATGACATTAAGGTTCTTAACGAGATTGATCACCTCACATATCCTACACATTCCCATCTTACGTATCATCAAGCAACTCATTCTTAAAATCCCAAGTACCTTATGCATGCATTTTGTATATTAGCAATTATAAATTTGATCTGTATTGGCTATACATGTTTATTAAACATTTATCTCTATGATGAAGGTCAAGCTTTGGCCAAGGGAAGCTATTGTGCTCTAGAAACCAGACTTATCAATGTCAAGAGCAAGGACCACGAAGAAGTTAATCAACCTAGAAAAGCTTTTTGCTTATTATACGTTTGACCAACGGACCAACAATCACATAATTTGGAGGGAGGTGTTGTGAGACATAGGTAACTTGAATTCTCGATCAATCAAATATAAGACCAACGAGGAAAGTGAATTGTATGTGACACTTCACGGGCTTCCATAGACTTGAAATCTACTTCCATCCTATCCTACACTGTCATATTATATTCAACTTACTATAACCATATTTGATATCATATTCATTAATGGCAGTCCATGACAGCAGGTTGACATGGAGTGGGGCCATATTACCACTGTACTTATACATATAATATTGCCATGCGCTTTTGCATTTGTAACTAGGGAGTACTACAAATCAAAGTATTTCCACATGCTATTGATTCAAGCCTAAATCTTGTATTATGCCACGAGAACAAAGAGCCATTTAGAATGTGGCCATCAAACTTCTCCATTGGGGGAAGCTAGGGCTTAAATGCATAAGTGAAAAACTTGCACGTTTAACCTATTTTGCTAAAAGGTCGAGCGGAATTGGATTGACTTTAATCGACATTATTGTTGGATATGTTGCTCGAAAGGCCTTTGTAGAAGAACCTTGATTGATAGTCAGTGATACTATGCTTGGCCCAAAAGTTGTGAATGCTTGTACAACCAATTTAGATGTAAATAATTGGGCATGCAATTGCTGGGTTGAAGCAAGCGTACCAGTAAAATAATTCTAAACATCTTTATTTCATCTTCTAGAGCTCAGTATTTTGCATTCATATTGCTCATGAACTCATCTTGTCTCATTTATAAACCGATGTTCTGGTGCAAGTGCATGGGATTGTGTGCTAATGGAAAAAAAAACCACACATGGATGTGCACCGCTGAATCGATAAGGGGGTTCGACCAATTGTCAAGCTGATGGTCTCTAATCTCCATAGTGCGACGCTAGCCAAGATAGTGAAGTCTCGAACTTAGGCGATGGTCTATTTAGTTCGTGCTATTGTGGAAAGAAAGTACTAAGATGGAGAGCAAAATATAGAAAGGATACAACTAGACGTGGAGGGACCTTGATAAGAATGCTCATCACTAAGAGAATGTGAACATGAACATTGTCCCATAAGATGCAGAAGGATTTAAAGGTAGAAAGACTTTGGCAATAATGCTCGCCAATAAGAGTCGCAAACATAGACATTGGCCCATGAGATATCATGCAACATTCAATAGCGTGCTTTAAATACTCATCAAGAGGCATAAACTGAAGACCTCTTCATATTTAACTTGCAAGGTTCACGGAAAATAAGGAGTAATCGCATTTGGATGAATACGTTGAACGTAGAGTAAATATAATTTCCTATTATAAATATGAATTTCATAGACCAAAGTTTAATGCAAAGTTGCAATGTTGTTGGAAATCTATATAGACAAATACTTATGATCAAGTTTATATGTACTACATCATATGTACCTTCTATTTTGTGCCACATGTCGCACTTTTTTAGCTCATGTTGCATGCATCAGGAGTTTGCAATATCATCAACGATTCACTTTTTTTAAGAGAGTTCTATCTCACAAGTTTGGTTCTTAATTTAATAGTACAATTGGAGTTTTGCTATAATTATTTCTTTGAAGGATAATTTCAATGACAATAGCTCCACTCTATAATTGTGCTAGTTATTGGTATAGGAAACATTTTAGAAGTTCCATAGGAAACATTTTAGAAGTTATTGGCGATTAAACAAATTGTGGGGTAGATATAAGTATTGTCTACTATAGGACCTAAATTTTGCCAAATCAAAGACAGATTCAAGCATCACCATATGTAAAAACGAATTGTATCTATGTATGGTGCAACTTGAACTCCATAGCCAGGGATATGGACTTTATTTTCCTTACGAAAACATGCTGATTAGAGGATAATAGATCTTCAGGATATCAACACTAATAATTGTTCAATGAATGCACATGCAAGGGGTGTCATGGCAGCATAACCTGTTATTATAAGAAATTCTTGGCATCTTCGGTTTCACCACACAAGGCAATAGGCACGATTGTTATATACATGTAGACACGCGTACAAAATACGCGTGAAGATTCTCTCTTCAGTACGGCATGTTATTTCCCACATACTGACTCGAACTTCTATTACATGCATTCAGATGTGGATAGGTGGGATCCATATGTCGATCTATATGATGACATTCAACAACACAAGCTTTTGAGCATAAGTAGGAGATTTCCATGCGCGCACAACTGCAGCTAAATTGAGAAAGTTCAATCCATTGCTTGAGGATATACTGCAGCTCCAAACTATGGAGGACCATTGACCAAAGACATCAGCTGATGTAGAACATGCTATCACATGCTTCAGGATGCAATTGCTTCATATCAAGAACATCATTTCATGTCCACGCAATGGCCATCCTCCTCCTCGTACACTTGTCATCAGGAGAACTAAGTTGAGGAATCTAGTGTGGTGGATTATGTGCTCATGGCCGAGCAAGATCTACATCTTCTTGTACATGTACATGTCAGCATACAGAATAGAGATGCGAAGGTCAATCTAGATCATCAATCTCTCTTCGTGTCAGTAGATTGGCAACTAATACATCTCTAATGCCAATCCATCTTCTGGATGCCTTCATTTTGTTTGGATTATGATAAATCAGTGGATCATAATAGAAAAGATATTGGGAGTCTTGCAACTTTTTACATTGGAACAACAACCTGTCAAGCTTGTTAGTCTCCCGTGGACGTAAAAATTCATCTTATCTTATCTTATCTTCTAACTGCAGCAGAACAATGTTTTGGAGGAATATGCACCATTAGACCATCGCGTGGCAATCATAGCACAGAGGTTTTATCAAAGGCAAGAAAGCACATTACAATGTACAACACCAACATGAAATGTTTTACCTTCTTGGTTGCCACCCCAATATCCTATAGATGAGTATTACACAAGCCTGTGCAGCCTCTTGGCAACATCTCTTTAGACCAGTGAATGCACTATTTGATGCATCTCTATGATTCTATTATGATCTAGAATACTATGCCAGCACAAACCAGTCTCTTACTTACTATAACAGAGGCAGATATTACACACCAGGACTTATAACAACTCGCAAATGACAAGGCAACTGATTTAGATGCATGCAGATAGAGCTATTGAAGTGGTTTGGATGTCAGATTGTCCCAATCCTGACCAATTTGCTCATTAGGGCCCTACAAAAGGCATCCTCCCCACTCAATAAACTATCAACAGAGTAGTTCCAATATACAAAGGAGGGGATCAGCATTGTCTTGCCAATTACTGTACAATTATAGCCAGTCCTTTGTTGATAAAATCGCTTAGGGGAATCCTTGAACAACATTGACATCATAGGCAGAGGAGACAGAGATATGTGCACTTGGACAAGCCAGTTTTAGACTCAAGCATTCTACTATTGACCATATTTTTACATTGCGTCCTAATGGATGACATCAGAAATAAAAAAACATGATCTGTACTGCTCCTTCATGGATTTTGTGAAGGTTTTGACATTATGCCTAGGGAGAAGCTATGGGAGAGGTTATCACAACTGGACATCCCATACAAGCTGCAAAATGCAATATACAGGCTATACAAAAGAGTTAAGACTCGAATGCCTCCATTGGACTACCCTATCAACAGCAGTATGGGAGTGCGACGGGGATGTCCACTGTCCATCATACTATTTGGACTATATATTGATCAACTAAAAGAATGGATTGCCTTGCATGGAAAAGGAGGCATTTGGCTCACTGATTACATCATTAGATAGCTGATATATGTAGATGATATGGATCTCTTAGTTCACATTCTAGCAATGCAACAGTATCTAGATGCATTAATCACTTTCTGTCAGGATACTGGAATGCGGGACTTGATAAAAACCAAGGTACTCCTCATATCATCTTCTTGGCAACATAGGCAACATCATTTCGTTTTATATGAATTGGAAGTATGGGAGCCTGCCACTTGGGAGGATTTGGAACGGATCAAGAAAGCCTTTCTAACTTGAGCTCTCATAGTCAAGTCCAAGATTTTGTACCCAATTCTCCTCAAAGAAACATGATTTCTGCCTCTATAACGTGTCGTTTTAGAGCGACACATATTCTATTTCCAGAAGTGGTGAACATGGAATACATCCAACTTCTGAGTCTGGCCTCTTACACATTAACCATGGGTCCACAACGTCTTAAAGCCTATTGAAAGGAGAAATGCACAAGTTGTTTTTTTAGGTAGAAATTCGAGGAGCAAAAATGTATCTAGGTGTAGAATAATAATGATCACAATCAATTAAAGCAGTATCTTAATACATGCTTCCTTTGCAAGCTTTGGGGTGCTATAATCGCACATGTACCAATGGCGCATACTAGTACCAGTTATCACATTTGCCATGAAGAGGCGTCGAACAATTGAGTCCATTTGTACTGGTGCATACTGCCTCATAATTGAAACAAGCAAATATGGCCGTGAGGAGCGTGAAGTCAGGATATGTCAATGTTGCTAGATAAAAGCCATTGAAGATGAATTCTACATTTTTCAGATTTGCTCGACATTCGAGCACGACATGTTCATTTGATTACACCTAATCAACCGCTACATTTTTTTATTTTTAATCTAGAAGGAAAGGAAGGATTATTGTGCTATATATTCTAAAAGAGGTGCATCTGGACTACCACAGTCGCAATTTTTAATTTTTAATTTGGAAGGAAAGGAAGGATTATTGTGCTACATATTCTAAAAGAGGTGCACTGGACTACCACAGTCGTCGGATTTGTCGAGGGCCAAAAGGTACTTGGGTTTTTCTTGGCTTATCGCCCTTTACCCAATGTACTCTTTTTGCTCTTGAGATTAGTAATAGCCAGTAAAAAAAATGTGTTTATCTACTACTTGAAATAAGTAAACAATCAGCAAGATATATTTCTGTAATTT
This sequence comes from Isoetes taiwanensis, assembly GCA_021234155.1. Taxonomy (NCBI): domain Eukaryota; kingdom Viridiplantae; phylum Streptophyta; class Lycopodiopsida; order Isoetales; family Isoetaceae; genus Isoetes; species Isoetes taiwanensis. The sequence goes on from JAJEKV010000014.1 coordinate 20,390,485, forward strand.
TTATCAGATCCTTTTAATCAGATTTACCTTTACTTTAGACTATTTTGAAGTTTGCTCTTATGGATATGGTCATGCCTACCATGGTTTTTAAGCTTTGCTTAGCCTCTCTGATTCTCGAGCCTCTCCTCTTTAGGTCGCTTATTGAGTTTTAATACTTAGTTAGATCGTTGTTGAATCTCAATATCCTTTTTTCGTGTCTGCAACTCGTGTTTATCACCAACCACTGGTCTGCCTTTGCAGCAGTTGCTTGCCTAACTTTTTGTTTGTTTCCTCTGCTCGTTCAATCCATTTTGATCATGCCGTTTAATTTTGAGGAGTTGTGGCCATGATTTAGTTGTCATGTTTTTCATCTATTTGGCTTTTGTAAGGTTGTTAGAGTTTCTGTGTCTCTACTTGATTTGTAGTTGGAGGATTTGTGTTTAGGTGGGGTTACGAAGATCTATCTGCCCAATTTGAAGTAGGATTTTGGCCAATGATTTTTTAATAAAATCGACATTAGGGTTTTGGTTTTTACTATTTTTTCGTTGCATAAATCGTTAGTTTCCCTGTTTTATCATCTAGCTTCTCAAGCCATCGTCATATTTTCTTGTCGTTTTTATGGCGTTGTCAGATTGTTGAAAAGTAGATTTTTGTGTGAAGATTCGACTGCTTCAGATGAGTTATGTGGATCTTGTAGATGCAAGTTGATCTGCACAGTAAGAAGACACAAGGATGGATGGAGAAGATACTTTTCTGTTAGTAGGCATCTGCAAATTTTGAAGCTACTAGCTAGCTGTTTAGGTGGATTCAAGGTCTATTACTCTGGCTTTCTCTATTTTCCATGATTCCAGATCTGGGTTATAGTACTTGCCTGGTGGTTGAGAGCATTACTATGGTAGATTCAACTCTCAGGAACATTTTTCTCATTATTTTTGCTTTTCTTGCTAGTTTAAGCCCATTTGGTTTTGTGGGAGATGATGTTCAAGAATTTCTTGTTAAAAGGACTAGAGGCGATTAGTTGTCCAAACCACTCCTATAACTTGTGGAACTCATCGTGTGATTGCTTGTTTTAACTTTTAGTTATTTTTTCCTATTGCTACAGAATTGGAGCTCTTTATCAGAATTTTTACTTGCCCTTCTTGGACGCAAGGAGACACAGTGCAGATACGAGAATATTTTCTAGCAAATATTCTCATCAGTGGTGCTCATGGAGGCTGTCTTTTTGCACGTCTCAAGTTGTTCAGTTGCAAGTTGCAGTATCTTGTTGTATTGTCACATGCTGCTTTTGGCAAAAGCTAGTTAGGACACATTTGTTTTCTAGCATGTTTGGATTTTGTATATCCCCTTGAGTTTAGTCCTCGACTCTATATTTTGTTCGACTATCTCTACCTCTTGTTTTGCTTGCTTGTTTATCCTATAGCATATCAGCTCAATTGCCATTTGTATTTTGAACCACCACAAAACTCCGTGTAAGTTGTGTTGTAGAACATACCATGTTGATGCAGGAGGCTTGCTTGGTGCGAGTACTGTTAGTGACTCTTGGAGTGATAACCTTCAGATTTGGTGTCACTTGGTTACTTGAAGAGGACCATTGACTCGATTCAAATATGTTGCAAGGTAAAAAACACTTGCTTCGGGGTATATGCGCTACTTATTCTGAAGTTCTAAGAAGTCTATTGTTTCCGTGCAAAGAGATTTCACTAGCAGTCTATAATGAGTAGAGATGATGAGTACAGAAACCAGAGAGGTTTACATGGAAGCATGCCCCAATGCTATTTCAATTGTTCAACTTGTTTTTGATCCTGCAGTTAGACATGACTTATACATCCAAGTTTGATGTCCTTTCATGGTCCTACTTTCTGCAGACTCTCCTTTTTTTTTTATACGACATAGATAACACATCATGCCAGACTTCTTCCTCTTTTTTTGTTGACTGCTCTATTGATTTTGGATCAGCAGTTGTTTGAAGTTTAGTAGTATTCACCCCTTTCGACGGCATTCACTTGCATCCCTTTTCGGATGGCACTTCTCATCATTTATGTCTTTTAGTGGAATTACTTTGTTGGTTTTGAATGGCGAGCTCCATTCCTATTTGGATTCTACATGATTTAGTTTGAATAAATGCAGTCTACATAATTTAGCTTGAATAGATGCAGTCTCTGTCATCCCTTACAGCTGCATTCTTGCTTTGGTGGAACCACATTAACTGCACACAATGTTGTGCTAGTACCCCTTTTTTTTTCTTCCCAATAGCACCAACTACAGCATGCTATGGAGTGCCCTTGGGACCTGATTATATTAGAATTAGATTGAAGACTGCTTTGCTGCCACTCATCCATTACAAAGACCACATGCAGGAGCAGAAACACTTGAAGAATCAGTAGGGAGTTTCTTGGCTTGGCCAACAACACTACTCAGAGAGATATGTACTGAAATTTTACTATAGCACTGTTGCTCTTTACTGTAGCTATTGTATCATATTTCACGTGTCACCTTTTCATGTGCTACTCACATGCATACTCGTATGTCTACACAATAATGCTGCTACTATATTGCTCATGCTATAAATAGGCCGTTAGATGATGGCATCTTTGTGGGAATATGCCGGCAGGGCAGATCCCCGCCTCTCCCTATGGGTCAAGATGGGGTCAAATTGACCCCACTTTATAGGGGTGCTCCCGGCATAAATACCATTGGCTTAATAAGCACAAACACCGTATTGTACAAGAAAGCAATCCTACATCCCAAATACCACATGCCATCGGGCACGGGGAATTGAGCGTAATTATATTCCAATGCCCATGGATCTAAGGCCATCTTGGCCTGTATGCGAAAGAGGCTTGTGATGCGGATGAGAAGGGGCGCATGCCGACATCAAAATCTGATTCTGTAGAATGTGGCCCTGCCCTAAACCATCAAGATGAAAACAAATCAAAAAAGTTTTTCGAGTCTTTGATTGTATCTATTCGATTCTTCTTCAACGGACTAGCACCTTCAGGATTGCAAGTAGAAAATGATGAAGATTATGCTACAGGTCCGACCATCAACACAAGCCCCGACCATCATGGTGTGCCGCGGCAAAACATCTCCGAGCCCATCCACGATCATTTTCGCGAGAACCATGGCTTCGGCAAAATATAGAAGAGGAGCAAAATATTGAGCGGCAATCATTGGTGCAAATCCGACCTCGCCATAAGCCGTGGCCCTTTGCTCTTGGCACAAACCGATAGAGCTAGAAAGCGAGGAATCGGAAGCGGAACTTAGGCTACAAGATGGCCCGAACTATATTTGTTCCTAGCAATGGTGTTACACCGCAGCCTACATTCATCAAATCCTCGTCAAGGAAATTGAAGGCACCCTTTGCATCGATCCCGGCCTCGGAGAAGATGCTTTCGGGCATTTTGGCAAGACAAAAAGCATCGCAAAAATTGCCCGATCTTTTCCCCTTCCGATTTACCCATCCACGCTGAAATTCTAGTCACCAATCCTTGCAATGGATGGACTCACAAATAGCCGGGAGATTTGAAGAAGCTCTTTGCAAATTTGAAAGGAGGACCTGCTCCTCCCTTCATCGCCATCTTTGCCACCCGGCGGGAGCCGCATAATTAGAAAACCCATGGCGGTCCAACATGTCGCCCATGACCCCAGCGCTCTTATCCACAATCTAACCTCGCCAAACACAAAAATATCGCTTCTTCCCCTAAGCCGACTTGCCGGCGTCGGCTTTCTACTTTTCTAGATACGAATACGATAAAAAAACAACTAAGAATCTTAAGTTATAAACATACGAAGTTGATCGTGCACACATTATAGCATAATAACAGGGGGTTTTCTTTGTGTTTTTGTACGCTTTTCACTAAGGTTTTCCTATGATTTCGTGATGCATTCAAATGGATGTACTAATGCCTACATCTAGAGTGCACCATTTCTGAGCCATTGATTTTAGCCTTTTTTTTCAATGGTCAACAACCAATGGCTCACAACAAAAGCCCTTTTTTTTTGCGTGTGGTGCATAATGGTCAACAACCAATGGCTCACAATAAAAGCCCTCTTTTTGTGCGTGTGGTGCATAATGGTCAACAACCAATGGCTCACAACAAAAGCCCTCTTTTTTGTGTGTGTGGTGCATAATGGGCACATGAAGGGCTTGAAGGGCGCATGTAGTGCAGTTTCCCCGCCGGCAACACATTTCTTATCATAACTTTTGATCCAGAGCTCTGTTTGAGATGATTTTTATTGCGTTGGAAAGCTCTCTTCATGGATATGTTTGGTTTAGTTATCTATGTTAAAACAGCAATTTTTCGGCCGGGTTTGGTAGGCTTTCACATCCTACCAGCTGATTAATACAAGATTGCGCTATTGGATATTGTTTTATGGCTCATTCCGAATGAAGATTGCAAAAAATTACCATGCATTTTTAGATTTTGAGGCAGTTATTAAGAAAATTCCAAGGCTTCTAGATCCTTGTGCTAACAAGCAGAAAAGTTTCCCACTTTGGTTTCTCACCACAAGAATCCATGGAGGCCAAAGGTTGCTATTAAATTCCAGTTGAAAAATGTTTGTGTATGGGTGTTGCAAACTTTATGACTTTCAGAATAATGGGTATCTTTATGGTAACTTTTACTTATGTTCTATTTGTTTTATTGTGATGAAATTTAAAAGCTACAGGTGATGAAAGCCTCAAATGAATTCTAGTTTTTTTCTGGTTTGAATTCTAAAATTTTTGTCACACCGGGAGGGGGATGTCCCTAAGGCCCCGAAGGGGCCAAAAAAAAAAATTTGCAACACAAATCATTAACATCCAACATATAAAAATTAAATCCCCCAACACATAACAACCAACACATAACAACCATTGACATTAACAACCAACAAGTAACTACCATTGACATTAATTAACACAACCATTGGGTCCAACACATTTAAATTAAAATCCCCTTAAACCCCCTTTGATTTGGGTGCATATTCACACGGAGGTGGCGTGAGGGTGAGAGCCCTCATAATTGTATTTTGCACGTACAAAATCAACACCATATAGTATTCTGCTTGAAATCTTATAGTATTTTGCGAATCTTGTTATACAGTATAGCAAATTTTGTACTTGCATACCCCACAAACGAGGAACTTTACGTACATAAGGGGTGAATATGCCTATCCAACAGCTCTCGTTGCCCAGAGTCACCCCCGTGTGAATATGCACCCAAACTAAAGGGGGTTTAAGGGGGATTTTAATTTAAATGTGTTGGACCCAATGGTTGTGTTAATTAATGTCAATGGTAGTTATGTGTTGGTTGTTAATGTCAATGGTTGTTATGTGTTGGTTGTTATGTGTTGGGGGATTTAATTTTTATATGTTGGATGTTAATGATTTGTGTTGCAAAATTTTTTTTTTGGCCCCTTCGGGGCCTTAGGGACGTCCCTCCCCAGCGTGACAAAAATTTTAGAATTCAAACCAGATTAAAACTAGAATTCATTTGAGGCTTTCATCACCTGTAGCTTTTAAATTTCATCACAATAAAACAAATAGAACATAAGTAAAAGTTACCATAAAGATACCCATTATTCTGAAAGTCATAAAGTTTGCAACACCCATACACAAACATTTTTCAACTGGAATTTAACAGCAACCTTTGGCCTCCATGGATTCTTGTGGTGAGAAACCAAAGTGGGAAACTTTTCTGCTTGTTAGCACAAGGATCTAGAAGCCTTGGAATTTTCTTAATAACTGCCTCAAAATCTAAAAATGCCTCTCAGTGGCAGTGCATTAGTCATGTCCCGCAATCAGATCACATCCTATTCTAATTGCAATTGCTGATCTACCTTGCCATCGGCTTCAGAATGGATTCCATTATTTGCTCCATGAACTATCCTGAAATTTATAGATGCCAGCAGAGGGGCTTGAAACTCGATCCTTGGCTGCAAGTAGTTGCAATGGCCTCTGCTAGAAGTTATCCTGATACATATAAGGTTGTCATCCACCTTGTATGGGTTCCAAAGCATGGTGTTTATGAAGTTAAAAGAGTGATCGTGCCACCTGCTCATGACGAGCCTGGTTGGTGAAAGAATGATCCTCTTCTTTTGTAACTGCCATGGTTTTTCCTTGTTGAATAAAAAATCGCCTACATCCCGGCAAGAACTTGATTTGAAGTGACTCTGTAGTAGTTTTTTCTTTGGGTTAATTAACTAAATGTAATATGTATAGTAAATCTAATTAAGAAATGAATTTTAACAAACTGGAGTTCAATCGCACCTAGCGCAAGAAGTTATGGGTAAATTCTACCCAAGCTCAGACTCATGGGGATCGACTGACGGCTTGGGGTCACCAGAAGTCAATGCAGACAGAATACATGGCAAATGGATTTGGCTGGCATAAGAACATGGTCCTTGGGTAGTCCACGCATCCGTCCCTCCTGTGCATACTTTGAAGATAGACTGAAAAGTATTGAGAATGTGACCATAGCCTGCCGGGTGCATAGTCAGAGGAACTACTCCTGGGCTGCATCTCCCCAATCGCGATGAGGCAGGAGGGCTCCATGCCAACTACACGCGAGCTAGAGAGCCACTGCTCGCCTACGACTTGAAGCCCACTGAGGCAACGCATCACCTAGGAGGCGTCGAGCCCATACCTTGCCCTCACTCCATGGCAAGCTAAAATAGACCTAGCCCACAATATTCCCCGGTCGTCGCTACCCACCAGACCAACTGTAGCTGGACAAGCCTTCCTTGTCAGCCGGTCTAACCCCGCCACCCATAGCCAGACAGGCTCCTATGCATAGGCCGCATTTATTGGGTACTAATGAGGCTATCTAGGAACATCATCTACAAAGGCTTTGGGTCTCTACCCCCCTTTCTAATACACAAGAGGTGCGCAAAGAGCAATTCAATATCATCCAATGAACTGAAATAACATAGTAAAGATCTAATCTATCTACTCTAATCATACGTGGTTAGGTTCATTAGTTAGTGACTAGGGTTCTTAGGCTCTAAAGCCATCTACAACTAAGAATGCAAATCCGGCCTAATACCGACAGGGAAGCTGGCGTTGCATAACAGATCAACCACACACCAGATCCTTGGCTCGCTCCAAGTCCTTGGAATGCATCCATGTTGCCGAAATGGGCTGAGATGCTGATGATCCGCTTTGGAACGCGAGCTTCACTACTGCTGGGAGGCCGGAATGAGTCCGGCGCTTGAGCAATGCATGCTCCTGAGGCTGGAATAAAAAAAAGGGGGCAATTTTAGGGTTCCTGCCTCTTTATGCCCACGTTTTAGGGTTAGGGTCTAATGGGCCATATAGCTCATATGGGGTATTGCCATGTGGCAATATAGAATATATTCACATGTTGCATAATATGTGCAATATAATGGGTTCTAATGGTTGTGCCCCATGATAGAACCCTTTACGCTCGCCGTGTACATGTCGTTGTAGTCGATATGTACTAGTGACGTGGCAATATCATATACGTATTTATACCGTATATTATGCTGGAATGTCACACAACTAGTTGTTGATGTCGCGGTCTAGTAATTGTCTAAAGTGGTTGCATGTGCTTTGGCAGCTCGTTTGTCACCAAAAACTTAGGCATGATGAGTTTGGAAGCTAAAGGGAATTATATATCCAAGTTCTTACACTGGTAACTATTTTAAATATTTTCAAAGGGGTAAATCTGGAAGAGTTTTAATCCAAATGGTGCATGTTATGATTAGTAGTAGTAGTAGAGTCAACATCACAAAATTCCTTCACCAGACCGTCATTTAGAATACTGAGATCATCAATATACTTGGAAGCAAAGTTGGAGGAATTGGGGCTCTGGGTTGAACATGTGGGAAAAAGGCATTTTTGATGGCAATAGGAGAGGTATTAAGGTGGCTTTGTGAGTAGCAGGGATTTGGAAATGAACTGGGAAGACTGGGGAGATGGGTGCATCTTCTTCCAGGTCTTGGTTGGTTAGCAACTCATCGTCATCTTCAGTGGCCAAAACTCAATTGTCAAATGCAAGAGAAAGGTTTGCTCTAGCATTTAGGACTAGAACATCTGGTCTAAACCTCTGTCAATCCTCTTGGAGTCTGTTTGCATCTTGCATCACTAGCTACTGTCCTCACTGGACCATAGATGAAAACTAGATCAAGATATATATTATTCCAAGGCATACGAGAAGGTGAACCTATATTATATTGAAATCCGGGTAAATAATGTTATAGAGCAAATAACCATGAGACCAAAACATTTATGATCCCAAAGGATCCTTTTATAATAATAGGGACTCTAACTGTCATTATCTACATGCCCTATCTAGGAGTCGTCGCTGACAGATGGTATAATAATTTCATATTGTTGTTGACACACGCCCAAGCCCTCCTATAGACAAATGCCAACTAGGAATTCTTCGAGTAGAAAGGATGGGTGTGTGCTTGGCATTTGCAATCACCACATATGCAAAAGAAAGGAGAGAGATTATCTTATCTTGACCAGAATGTTATAAATGATAAAAATCCCTACTTATGTTACCTGCTTCTAGAGCATATTGCAGATCCTGTCCATCAATATTAGCAGAGAAATTATATAGATAAAGAAAGTTGTGTGATAGGATTTTGGTCATAAATAGTCGTAGACTCTTCGCTCTTTCAAAAGAGAGAAGTGCATTCATCTTATCTATGCATTTGAACTTGCAAAACTTAGGGAGGCATCATAAATGTTATCTTCCAACCAGCTCTAGTATTTTTGAAAGAACTCAATAGGAAAGCCATCTAATTTTGGACATTTACCTCCCCCCAAAACCTCCTCTTTTTTCTTTTCCTCAGCAGGAACACAATAAGAATTGCTTAGGTTCACCCTCTTATAAGGGCCACACATCTATCAAATTCTTTCGTGATATTGGACTCAAGAATCACTTTTGTTTAGCTAGACAATGATGGCACATCCTCCTGAAAAGGGAAACATGCTCTAAAAAAAAAGGAAGAAAAGTGTTGATGAAAATACTGCTTAAGATACATAGAATAATAAAAAAGAGAGCCATCTCGCAACACTAAAGCATGTGAAGATATGGCAAGTCTGCTCCTCCTAAAGGTAACGACAAAGAAAAAACAAAAACACCTATATTCATGCTTGAACCACTACAACCCTATCTTTACCTTGACCCCAATAATCAGTACACTTTCCGAAGCTTTAATATCAGATGACACCCCCCTTTTTTTCAAATGTTAGGGGCATGAACATGATAGGTCTTCGATTCATGCTAGTTGTCATCTATTCTCTACTACCCTAACGCTCACGTTATCCCCTGGGACGCACTTATACATAATTGGATTGTCATTGTGGGGAGGGGGGGGGGGTGTCATCTACGTTTGAAGGGTAGCAAAAAAGCTCCCTTGTATACGCATTTTCAAAAGGCAATTTGACACCTCTGTGTATAGATTTTGCACTGGAAACACCCCTAACCCCTAGGTGTATGTCAAAAAGGTCTAAAATAACCCCCTCCATTGAACTCTCATGGGTTATATGCCAATCAAAGGTGAATCTCCTGGGCACTATATATCTACAGGAGTAATTTGTAATGGACCCATAGGAGACCACTCAAGAAAATCCTAGTAATGTGCATGTGCTTTTCTAACACCACCTTAAGAGGGACAGATGGTTTTTCATAACCATCTAGATGTCCAGGTGGTTAAAGAAATTTTGGGTTTTGGAAAACACAAATTAATTCAATTTGCACATCCATACACATACACAATTGAACCAGCATTGAACTATTCAGAAGTGCACCAACATTAACCAACTTGACTGCTTAGAACCCCATAATCCTTGAGGGTTGCATATCATTCTAATTATTTTGACATAAAGTTTTGAATTACTTGTGATTGTGGCTATTTTTTTTATGCATTCAAATCTGCATCTATATCCCCTTTGCCAATGGGTAAATGGAATGAGTTTTGGATCTTTATATTGCTTGATTATAACTCCTCATGATCCATTCAAATTTACATCAAAGATTGTTAGGTACCCTTTTGCAAGTGGAATGAATGGCATGAGTTTTTGATCTTTATATTTCTTTGAGGAGATGCTCCAGTTTTAAATGGTCCTTCCATCTAATTCTAAACCTGACCAAATGAATCGTGGATCATTTTCTAGCAAAAAGTTGTATTTGTGGTTTTCTTTTTCTTTTCTTTTCTTTTCTTTTCTTTTCTTTTCTTTTCTTTTCTTTTCTTTTCTTTTCTTTTCTTTTCTTTTCTTTTCTTTTCTTTTCTTTTCTTTGGGGATGTGTGTGTGTTTGTGCAAGAAAATCTTCTTCACTCGTTGCTTTATAATAGCATTATTATCTTGCATCTTGCACTCTATTGTTGATTGACCAAAAAACAATCATATTTTGTGATTGGCGCAAGTATAATCCATCAATTTCTCAACTATAGTGTCGAAAGCCATGCTACTTTGAAAATGCCGCTCTTGTAGATGGAGGACTTCTTCTTATTCATAAAGTGGTATTTGATGTCATGGTATAGATTAACCTATGCATCATGTTCCAGGATTCTAAAAAAATGTTGAGCATACCACTAATGGATGGTATGTGTTAAAGTTGGAGATAAAAAACTGAATTTACTGCTAGAGGAATTATTGTAGTAACTAAATGAATTTGACTTTGCCAGCTTCACAATTAACGATATGAGATAATGGTCCTAAGTGCCTTAACAAGTATGATTTTGATAATACTTTAGCAGTGTTGTTTCCGTACGAATACGGTACCTTTCAAGTACTTAACTACCGTACCAGAGGTACGGTACGTACGGAATAAAAAATGAAATGTTTTTGCTTCAAATTTTGGCAGTTTTCAACACAAGTACGGTAGGTATTTTAAAGGTATAGGTATTTTGTAGGTACTATAAGTATTTTATAGGTATGGTACGTATTTTATAGGTACGGTAACAACACTTTTTAACGTACTGCCTATTTTTTCGATAGATTAAAAACTCAGCGGTACGTTATGAGGTACGTAAAATACTTAACCATCTAGGTACGGTAAGTACGTAACAACACTGTACTTTAGTATCTTTGCTAGACTTCGTTTTCTTTCTTTACCTAAGGCATTATGTTATCACTGATGGCTTCAGTAATATTGATGTTTAAGGCTTGATCTATAGAGGCATTCAAATGTAGATACGACTTGTCTCTGCGGATGTTAAAAAATCTATTCTATTCCTTTACCTTGATCGTATGGAATTGATCCATTGGAAACAAAAAAAGGAAAAAGAAAATTTGTTAAATCTAGTACGTGGAGTTGAAGACACAACATTCAATACTAGCTTGAGTGCATGGCTCAATGTTGCCTATTATATGGAAATAAAATTAAGAGGATGATATTCCATCATAATTTAAATTCATGTTGCAGATCTTAAGTAAAACATCTTGACTGGACGATGCTCATTATTATACATTCAAGATGAAGAACTTCATCCTCTATTGATCGGTAAAAGTATTGCGGTTGGTTGAATATATTTACCAAAATAACTTAAACCTTTTTTGTGAAGACCTGCATAAAAATATGCTACCGATGTAAGTAAAGCCAAAGCAACAGTAGTATTAATATCATTCGTAGGTGCAGCTAACTCTCCATGGGGTAACTCAAAGATTTTCCAAGGGAGAAGAGCACCTGACCTATCATCATTCGAAATACCTTCATCCTTGGGTATTATATTATTCAACATTCTCAGGCGCTCATGCTGGCGCTTAGGGTTTCAGCCCTGTTCTTTTGCTCATAACTCGGGATTCTGGTGTCAGATTCAGGTGTTCTTGGGCTCGTTGGAAAGCTTATCGAACGAGTTTTCCGTCGGTGTATGATTTGTATGGTGTTTCCTCTGTTTTAGTCGCCGGAATCCACCTGACAGTCCCGGCCCTCTATGGCAACCCCTGACAGCATGCATGCGTTGAAGAAAAGAGCCCGCAATTTGGATACCTCGTCCCCATCAGAGCAGGTATCACAGGCTGAGGCAATCAGGGTTGTACAGGAACAGGCCGGTTCCCTCCAGGCTAAGCTGACAAGCTTGGAGGCATCACGGGACCAATCGCCGGGGGCGCGTTCAAGCGGCTTCTCCAGCGAAGGAGCGAATTTCCCTTGTGGAAGTTCGCTCTGGGGATTATGATTGCGGGGAGCCCAAAAGGATAATGACCGTGATAAGAGGGGAGATACAAGCAACAACGCAGCTAGTCTAGTCACGGAGATGGGGCACCGCTTGGATAAGGTCCACCAGCAGTGGATGGAAGACATGGCGCAAGCACGGGCTGACATGAAGGGGTTGCTGCAGCAGATTGTACAAGTCACAAACATGGCTGGTCGGATAGATGCTAAGGAGAAGGATGTGGAAGCGGCGGTGCGGGCAGGCTCCAATTCCTTGAGGAAGCAAAGGCGCAAAGCAGGACATGTCGGGAAGATGCTCACATATAGAGAACCATATGGCCCACTTACAGCAAGAGATGCAGGACCTCCGAATGGAGGTGCAACGAGTCCGGAGTGCACCACAGTCGTCTGCACCAGCACCCCCCATACCAGAGGCCGAGGTGGCTCAGGGAATCAGGAGGGTACTTCGTGAGGAGCAAGACATCCAGGCACGCCGCCTCAACCTTATTGTGCGGGGATTGCGGAGGAGCGAGGTGAGGATTTGCCGGTGTAAGCTTACCACCTCGGGTACTTGCAAAGCTCCAATTACATGATTTGGTTATCAAGAGTCCAATCGTGGCCGGAGGACCGAGCATGAGACCTCGACTAGTTAAGTTTGCGCCTTGGATTGGGAGGCAAAATCTTTGTTGTTGCACCGCACTCGGCCGCTTGAAAGGTACGCCCATATACCGGATCGGATCTCACGCCACCGCAACAACGGGAGAGAAGCCAAGAGTTGGTCAAGATAAGAGAGACCGGCAAGCCGGAGGGGCTGCTGGTCCGGTTAATGGCAAGATGAAGGTATATGTGCCTCCTCGCCGCAGAGCCGTGAGGCAAAGATTCATTCCCACGAACAAACCGCGTGGCAGGGCGAGAGCGGTCCAGGGGGCATCGTGCAGCAGCCGGGGAGAGGGCGGATTGAGGCCTTCCACAACCGGCAAAGACATCCATCAGGATCCCGTGAGCAGGCTGCCCGAGTTAGTCCAACCACAGCAGCGTCCTCAGGCACTCAGATGGGTCCACAGTCGCAGTCAGCATAGGGAAAGTGTCTTCGCATTGTTTCCTGGAATTGTAGGGGCTTCCCGTGGGCGTATGGGCGTGGCTTGAATGGGATCACGGCGTGACATGGATATCGTCTTCCCCGCAGAGACATGGGAGTATGAAGGGCATCGATTGCCAGACATTCGAGGATATCAGCATTTCTCACTTGCTAATGGCGCCATGGCAGACGCGGGTACGGTGGAGTGGCTTGCTACTTTAGGGACGCCTTAGCATGCAAGATCACACTTCGTAAGTCGATGCCTTTAACCGCTACATGTGGGTAATGGTATTAGAGCCCGGTCATGTCCCATTGTTTCTTGCTAGTCGCTACATTCCCCATGCGGGCTCTAAGTTCTACCGGTACATGATGCGCATTAATGGATGTCGAGATGCCGTGATAGGGACTCGTATGATGACATAGACCGCTATACACAGCGAGGGACGTGTGTTTTTGCTAGGAGATTTCAATGCTCGCATTTACGCGATTTGCGCTTCGGTGACCTTCCAAGGTGACGCTTAATGCCGATCCGCTTTGGCTTGAGACAGGTGCTACTCAGCATACACGGCACTCCCAGGATATGGTGGCTAGACCATTTGGCAGGCTGCAGCTGGTCCAGCTCTGCCAGGTTTTTGACATGGTAATTTGTAATGGTATGCATCGATGGCCACACTTTCGGGGGTGTTACTTGCGGGAGTGATAGGCGGGATGGGGAGCTAGTGTGTTGGATTACCTTCTCGCCCGTAGCAAAGACTTGACATGGTTACACACTTCTCCATTGGCACAAGCACAGGGGATGAGGAGGCTTTGTCAGATCACTACCCGCTTTATGTCACGCTGAATTGGGAGCACTCAATAGTGGAGACACCGCAAAGGGGACGTGGCGGGTTACCATATATCCCACTTTATCGGGGCGTGAAGCAGTATGAATCTGTGTTGGTGCGGGAGTTTCTGAGGGGTTTGATAGCTTCTACACACCGCAAGACAGTGTGCATGGCTGGTGAAGGCGCCGCTGGTACCGGGGGGCTTCCTTTGTAAAGTGAAGGACCCTCAAGGAGGGACATTGCGCATTTTCCCGAGAACCCGTGGTTTGATGCTGATTGCAAGGCTCTAAAGAGCCACCGCTTTGGTCATAGATCCACGATTCTGCGGCCCGGGCCCCGCAAGACTATAAGCTCTTCCTAAAAGCCAAGAAGGGGAGATACATGGCGTAAAACCCGTGAGCGCGCTTGACATGCTCATGGCGTGAGCCAAAAGCTTTTTGGCGTAAGGTGTTATACCGAAGCGCCGTGTGGATGGTAATGTAAGTGTGGAGCAATGGATGCACCGCTTGCGGGACTTATATGACCCCCGTGAGCTAATGCGGGGTGGTGGGGTAGGAGAGGTCTTTGCGGCTCACACGGGAGGATGTCCAAGCCAGTGGTCTCGTGCATCCGGGCGAATGGCAAAGCAAAGGATTTCTGAGGGCTGCAAGCCGAAGTTGTTGAAATGGGGTGGCCCATCGTGGTAGGGCCCCGACGGTGATCATTAACCAAGCTCTGGCGAGGGGCTCCCTCGGGAGTGGATGGTTAGTAAGGTTGTTCCCTGTGCATAAAGGGGTAAATGGATGAGCCGAATTACGGATGATTATGGTAAGCTCGTTGTTTGCAAAGCTCCCCGGCGTGGGTGGTGGAGAAGAAACTCACTAAGTGGGCGAGGAGGGGTGGGCGGGCAATTGGCCAGCGCGGGCTTTCGCCCACCTCACTCCACGACCATACCATATCTTCACTTTGAGAGTATTGATGGAGGCGGAATCTTAATGCCGACAGGACTTGTATTTTGCTTTGTAGATTTTAAGGCGCATATGATACCGCCCCAGAGACATCTTTGTGGCGAGAGGTTGCAAGAATTGCGAGTTCCACGGGAGTTGCGAATGGGGTGCACCCGGCTTTATGATGGGATTTATGCTGCACTGCCTTATGAAGATCGGCGGGTAGCTAGCACTATGGGAGTTAAGCAGGGCTGCCCGTTGTCTCCAACGCTTTTTGGGTTGTACATTGATAGCTTGGAGACGTGGATGCAGCACCATGGGGGAGCGGGGGTGCAATTATCTGAGGCGACCTCTGTGAGCCAGTTACTATATGCGGATGATGTAGCTTTGCTAGCCCATACGGCCAGCAAAAGATAAAAGAAGCATTTGGATGCCCTCGATGGGTTCGTGGGGGCAACGGGAATGACAAAGTGAACTTGCACAAAACTAAGCTTCTCACGATCCTCGTCCCTCGCAACACCCTATCCCGGAGTTATATTACAGGGGACAGGAAGTGGAGATGGTGCGGAGCTTCAAGTATCTGGGAATTGATTTCACTACTAACATGTTGTGGGATGAGTGTGTGGAGAGGAGAGCCAGTGCAGGCTGGAAGGCTTTATATGCAATGCAAAACGCCGCGTGTTTGCGGATAGATCTCGCGGATCGGGCGAGGAGAGCACACCTCTTTAGGGCTTTGGTCGAGCGGTGCTGCTATATGGGGTGGAGGTTTGGGACCCGCCAGTTAGCAAAACATGGGATAGGTTGGAAAAGGGTGCGAGAAAGCTTTCTTGACATATAGCTTGGGAGTGAAGGACACCGTGCCGTATCGACGATTTTGTTGTATGAGGCGGGGTTCGGCCTTTACTGACGATACGCTATGCGCATCTTACTTGCTTCCATAAGGTGGATGGGATGGATGAGCATCGCTTGCCCCCACAGCCGTGTTGTTAACGCGGGGCCCCCAGCCGGGTGAAGAGGGTATGGCACGAGCAATCGTAAGGGATGGTTTAGGAGGTGGTCTATGGATTACCAGCGGATGGTGGCAATCGCGCATTCCCGATCGCCTTGAGAATGGGCAATTGGATGCGGGCTATGCGCCACCCCGTGGGATGCCTCTACTCTTGCAAAGCCCAAGGCGAAGCACTATCACGCCAGATTAATCCCGGCCTTGAGCATGGACCCCATCGGTATTTGAAAGCACACATCTCGTGAAGAAACAGAGAGCTATTTTCGCCATAAGGACGGGTTCCCATTACCTCGTAATTGAAACAGTCATTTGGGGGTGAATGGCGGCACGGGATCCCTGAGGAGGAGAGGATATGTCGGTGTTATGAGATGCGTGATAGAGGATGAGTACCATGCCCTCCGTGATTGCCCAAAGATATGCCCAGTCCGGCGGTGCACACCGATCTTAGATGCTCTGACACACCGCTACATCAGTTACTCGCATCACCTATGGTAGCGCGACTGGGAGCTTACGTCCTGCAGATTTCGGCCGTCAGACTTGCTCTTCGGGGGCATGGTATTTGAGAGCCTACTGTTAGGGTTTTTCCTCCCAAGTGGGGGTTTTTTCATCCTGGTAGTAGGGTTCTACTGTACAGTTACATTGTTTGTTTTTGGTGTTGGGGTTTTTGGCTTCTTTGCCTGTTCTCTGCATGTACCATCTCATAGGCCTCTGGCCTCCGTGGACGTTAAAATAAACTTCCTTCCTTCCTTCCTCATTTGGGGGCGCGCGGAGTTTGAGGATATAGAATATTGTGCTATTATGTTGCGGTATCAGCTCATGATGACGAGTCTTCACTATGATGCGGTATTTGCTTATGATAACAAGTCTTCTTAAATTTCTCGCTAGTCATCATCTTTTGAATTGAGAGAAAGACATTGTATGAAACAAATGTAGTTGGTTAATCGAAGGAAAAGAATGTTTGCCAGATCATTATTTGAAGCGATTGAAAGACATGTTTCTTCTTATCTATCTATATATTATTGGCGCCAACTTCATGGGCTATTGAAGTTTAACTAGTAGCCTATATCATAGACATTTGGAGGCGTTTCCATAGAAAAAAAAACCTCCTTGCACCACATTAAGCTGGTAGCTTATATCATAGACATTTAGAGGCCTTTTCATAGAAAAAAACTTCCTTTAAATGTCCACAAACCCTATTTGATTTTCCTACATATTCTTAAGCAACTTGACTGAGCTTACTCCCCCAACATCATAGAGTTATGATCTAAACACGGGGGAGGCTACGGTATAATTTCATGTTAGTCTCTTTCAAATAATTACATCATTTTTGTTTGGATAAAAGGTTTTTAATAATAATTCCTTACAAGAAACAATTAGAGCAACATGTACTAACAAACATAAGTACAAGTATTAAAGTACATATTTTAGAACTCCAAAGAATAATATTTGTAGACATAATGTTGATATGTGACATAAGGACATTTAGGGAATATAACGAGTAGAATTAAAAAAGAGCATGATTATCTCTTTTATTCGTTTCTTAATATTCTTAAAAAGTTATATCTTTCAAAAAAAAAGAGAGGGAAAGTCAAATTGACTAGTTTTTTTATATTCCCTCCCATGAAGAGTTTATCAAATATTAAAATATCAAGCATCAAACCTACGACAAATGTTCTAGATGTAGTTTCAAAAAGCAAAGTCATGGATGATGAAAAGGAGCTTTTATGAGTAACTTTGTGTCAAACACCACTTAAAACACCACTTAAAATCGTGCAATCTATGCTAAATCTTGTTGGGGGTTGGGAGTAAATTCATGAACAACAAGAAGAAATATATCTTTTCCCTTTTCAAATACATCTTTCAAAAAGGGCATTGAAATCCATGCAAGGAAATAAATAAGAAACCAAATAACAACTCAAATCCAAGACTGGTGCATGGAATCTTGGAAAAGCAAGAAATAAGGATACACCACAAAATATCATTTCACTACTGGTACTTGGGAGGGCAAGGGTAAGGGAGAACAGTACTTGGAAGAGAGGAAAAAAGAATACAAATCATTTCACATCCAAAGGCCAAGATCATATCATCCTCTAGCTAGTATAACATCATCCTCTACCAAGTAGTAATTGCCTTGAGCAGGCCATTACGCGAGGTAAAGGCATGGCGAGGCGCGATAGGGCGAGCGGACCGAAGGCCTTATAATGACAAGGGGCAATTACAAGGCAGGCAAAAGGGCAGTAACATACAAGAGGGTGTGTATTTGCTCTATCCTGTGCAGGTGCTCCAGGGAGGACTTTCTCCACTTTTCAAACAAGCAACAGTAGCAACCACTGTGCCATGAAATGGGGAAGAGTTTAATAAACTATTGCAGGACAAAGTAAAAAAAAAAGGGGGGCTAACCTTTGTGGAAGGGAATAAATAAGCCAGCCAGGGGAGACTAGAGAGAGAGGGAGGGGCAGACAGAGGGTATATATTAAGCATGTGGGATGGGATGCTGTTGGAAGAGTGTGTCTGGAAACAGTGTGCTTTGTATGGAAGAGAAGAGGATCTTGTGAGGCAGCCAGATGTCAGAAGTGTGTTCCTGCTATTGCAGCAGATCTGTGTTATTCAGGCACTACTCTGAGCCCCTTGTTCTCTGCAGAACCAGCAATCTGTGCCCCTGCAGTCTGTATCCTGCTGGTTTCTGCAGCCTTTGACTGATTTCAAGAAGACTGGAGAGAGGGGTCTGCATGGATGCAAGTATTGAAATATAAGGTAAAGGGTCATCTTGTAGATCCTATCTGAAGCTTGGGGATTCATTGTCCTCTGGCCGGACATAACCTTTAGATAACAGTTTTGCTGAGGAACAATTTCTCAAAATTTGGGATACTTACCGTTTGAAGCCAGCCTCAAGGAGGAGAGAATTGGGCAGATCGAGGAGATGAGCTCCAGATATAATCCGTATAGCTCTGTTGGGGTAGTTAGATCTGTGAATACCTTCTCTAATCCGCTCTCCTTCTCATCAGACTGGCTAAAGCCTCAACTGCCTGTGGGTATACCCGTGAATGATAATGATCTGAAATACTTGCCCTCTTGCTCCAACGTTGCAGCTGCATCCCAGGCGCCCCCTTCTGGAGCCTACATGCTGCCTTCTAAGGCTCAGTATGCACTGTACTACCACAGGCAACAGCAAATCCAGCATATGCTGCAAGAACAACAGGCGCAGCATCAGCATCAGAGGCTCCTAGAGCAACAACAACAACAACAGTATCACAATCAGCAAGGCCTGCATCACCAACAAGAGCAAAAAATGAGAGAGAATTGCAGCCTTGATCACTTGAGGAAGCAAGAGGATGATGGGAGTTTGTCTCTCAGCCTCAGGCTGCCTGAACCACATGGGGAGGTTGCTAGGCCTAGGCTCCAGAGCTCTACCCCATTAATGCATGGATCTGCCAGTGAAGAAAATGAAGAAGAAGAAGATAGTGGTGTAACGGTGGCCTTGCATATTGGACCACCTTCTAGTTCTGAACCTGCAGGCCTTGTTGAGAGTAGCAGTAGTAGCTTTGAGAGGGAATTGCAGCAGCAGCAGCATAGGGGTAGGCTTCCAGATGGTCAGTATTGGATCCCTACACCTGCTCAGATCCTTGTTGGTCCAACACAGTTCTCTTGTCCAGTATGCAGCAAAACGTTTACTCGCTACAATAACATGCAGGTTTGCTTCCTTGCTTCCTTTTCTTTTTGTTTCATACTAACCTTACAGACCAGACTGCAGCTTACTTCATGGTTTTGCATCCACTGCATTTCTTTAGCTCATGGAAATTTTATGCTTGGATTGATTTTGAGCACAAAGAGAATTTTTGACACAGTTTCAAGCAAACATCATCTCCGTGGTAGCTAATTGTAGTGTAAATCAGAGATGTATAGATGCTTCGGCGGTTCAGCTAAATTTAGATATGTCCAAAACGCGTTATATCAATTTATGTCATTTCACATGATGTCATCTGATGAGATCTTAAAATGGTCTTCTATGATTTTCAAGGAACAGCATAAGATTTGCTCTTAGAGAACAGTTTATTAAAACGCATGTCTTGGTAAAAATATAAAAGAGCTCTTTGCTGATGAATGCAGATGCATATGTGGGGGCATGGATCACAGTACCGGAGGGGACCAGAATCGCTGAGAGGTACACAGCCGACGGCGATGTTGAGGCTGCCATGCTATTGTTGTGCTTTGGGATGCCGGAACAACATAGAACATCCCAGAGCCAAGCCACTCAAGGATTTCAGAACCCTGCAGACCCACTACAAAAGAAAGCATGGAATCAAGCCCTTCCCGTGCAGGAAATGCGGCAAAGCTTTCGCAGTTCGAGGAGACTGGAGAACCCATGAGAAAAACTGCGGCAAGCTATGGTTCTGTGCCTGCGGGTCTGATTTCAAACACAAACGATCTCTCAAGGATCACATCCGGGCCTTCGGATCCGGCCATGCTCCTCTTAATCCCGAAGAAGTACTAGAAGATGATGCTGGATCCAACGAAGACGACGACGGTTCTGCCGGATCTGGCTGAGTTTTGGACGATGCGCAAATTAGGGCACCAGAATTTGCAAACCCTAATCTAGGTATAGATTTTTTTGGACCAGTGCTGCCACACTTTTTTGGGCGATGATCAACCATAGCATTTGGCTGTATATAATTACAAGAATGGTGCCATGCAATGTTGTTCCTATGTTTGAAACCAAGTGGTGTACTTTTTTAACTCTTGTTTAAGTTGCACGTCCCATCCAGTATGTATTGTTTCCCTCCCAAAATCATGTTGAAACTCTCCACCCTTTGGTTGGGATACTCCCACACATATTGGAATTCTTTCTCTTTCTCTGTTCACTGTTTCGTTTACGTCTGCCAATATAATACCAACTGTTTTGTTTTCGCCTGCCAATACATATCAAGCTTTGTTCGCTAACACTTCATCATTAGGGCTCGCCTCTGCACCTTTCAATTTCAACAAGTTTCATGGTGTTCTATTCAATTTGTTGACAGTCGCCTCAAAGTCTCCATCGGTCTTGTAGTCAAGGCTTGGGTGGAGTTTAAAATACAAAGTCCAAAGAGAATGACTGGAGAGTATTTGAAGACACTGAAGGCTAAAAGACAACAATGAGAAAGACCATTGATATCTCTAGTCAATATAGTTCTTTCACTATTTTGATTCATGAAATGATTACCCAAGTTCATCATGAATGATGTATCTAGTTTGGAATTTCTGTCTCACAATCGATGATTCTCTAGTAGCCTGAACTACAACTTTCGCTTATCTCAAAGTTGGCACATCATGTTCAAAAGAAATATGTGTCAGAATAGACATCTTCAAACAAAATAGAGATCTCAAATCACGATATTAATTTAAATCTTGCTTCTTATTCGACACCGGCACATGTAACACTCTTATTGACTTGTATTTGCTCAAGGATTGATGCACTAGAAAACATCTTATCTTAACCTTACTTCGAGAACGAAAGAGTGGAAGAGGGCAATGCACATGAACAGTAAAGCAAGTTTTGCATCAATGTGAAGGCATGTACCTATATGAATAGTAACTGATAGATGCAGAATTGAAAAAATATATCGATATACGATGAGAGCACTCCAGCACGGCAATGCTTTTGTTAAGCTCCAGTATCTATAGTCCAAAATCCTCTAATAGCCTAAACTACAACTTTTGTTATCCAAGCTAGTACATCACGTCCTAAAAAATATGTGCAATAACTAGACATTTTCATACAAAGTAGAGGTCTTGAATCACAATATACTTCTTGTTCGGTACAACAACGTGGATCTCTTTCACGTAAAATTTCTTGGTAGTCTTTTAATATCTGGTTATTGTGTTTGGTGATGGGTCCTAATCCCCAGGTTTTAGATGGGCTGTTGCCCTTGCATGTGCCGTCCCATAACCCATTGGGTTCCCATGGACGTAAAAATTCATCTTATCTTATCTTATCTTATCTTCATTGATGTGCACTTGCTCAAGGACTGAAGCACCAGAAAAATTTCTTTTCGACCTGACTTCAAGAAGAAAAGAAGTGGAAATAATTGAAGAGATGCTGGAATGCTCCTGGTAGTTAGAAAACCAAGTTTTTCATCAAAATGTGTCTACAATAAATGCAGAACTGGACGGTGTATTGACAAGCAATCCAGCAAAAACTAGCCTAAACACAGCTTTTATTATCCAAGTCGGTACATCACATCCTAAAAAATATGTGTAAGAACTAGACATCTTTACATAAAGTAGAGGTCTCAATTACAATATAATTTAAATCTTACTTCTTGTCCGACACAACCACATGGATCTCCTTCATTGATGTGCATTTGCTCAAGGACTGAAGCACTAGGAAATGTTTATCCCTACCTTACTTTGAGAATAAAAGAAGTGGAAAAGAATTTAAGAGAGGCTGCAATGCTCCTAACAATCAGAAAACTAGTGCCCTATATAGGATGGAGAAGATAGAATTACAAATGCTTATCACTGTCTTATGCTTGCCCCTGATAAGCGACATTAATTTTTGAGATTCATTTGCATGTCCTTACTTATGCATAGGTGGGTTGTTGCATTCAATGAGTTGTGAATATCCGCTGAGCTTTTCTTCCCGCCTTTGCTAATATATCTGTATCTATTATGCTACAGTTCTATAACAATAGAACCGACATTCCTTAGATGCAGATGTCTTTCCTCGCATCTGCTATTTATACTGCCTCTTCTCTCATTTTCACTCATTGACATTCTCTTGAGCTCATTTCATATTTGCTTCTTTGGTTCCACAAGTTTCTTCTATACTCTCCACAATTGTCTATCTTTTATTCTCTCAATCATCTACCTGCTTGAGCTTTCTAACATCTCTGCTTGAACTTCTACCATCGTTTATGCTTAGATATGATTTTCCCTTGTATGGTTAGCAGGATCTCGTCGCTTTATATTGTGAGAGGGCTCTTCCATGGAGGCCATGAAGTTTGATCATGATCCGACTCAGGTTTTCCAGCAAATTTTATAATCTTATTATGGAAGATTGTTGCAGATTCTTTCCTCGCACAGATACTTGCAGATTGAATGGACAATTTGGTGGCTTGTCGCTGTAAGTTTTAAATAAGAACCGACTGAAGGATTCTGGCCTTTGAGATTCATCTGGATTTGCCCTAATTGGGATTGCCATATTTGATTTGATTCTTTTTTCATTTGATTTTAGTTATTTGATTCTATATGGCTAGTGTGACGCTCCTCGAACCTATACGATGCTCCCATCGTATACGTACGGGAAATTCCCCTCCCATGGCGACTCCATCACCACAGAAAGGCCCTCTGGCTCGGACCACTCGTGATGGGCAAGTATCTGGGTGAAGGACACGGAGATGTCATTCGTCCCACGCCTTCTAAGGAATCATATATAGCGGAAGCGTACATACATATTAGCACCTGGCAACAATACAAATAAATAATATGCCACCACGAAGGGTGGCCCATCCATCATCACATGAATAACAATAGAGTACCAATACACATAGGAAATGCATCAGAAATAAGGATTCTACCCCGGGCTCAGACTCGAGGGGGTCAACTGACAGTCAAGGCCTTTGGATAACAACAGACGGAATCATAACAATGGCATTGGCTGGCATAGAACAATGGCTAGGGTAGTCCACTCCATCCGTCCCTCCTGTGCACACTTTGCAGATAAGCTGAATCATGTTATGGCGTGGTTGTAGCCTTCCAGAGACGCAATCCCACGAAATCACCCTATGAGACTACTCCGGGTTACATCTCCCGGGTCCGATGATGTGATATTCCACGTATTTATATGCCTTTTTTAGTATAAATACATGACACGTCACTATGAATAATTAATAGCACATTAATTATTCATAAGCTAAGGTTAGCTATGATAATCATTAATTATTAATGTGGAAACCTAACCTTAAACCCTAATTCGAATTTAGGGCATAACCTAATATTAAAAGGAGTTAAAATATTAAACTAGTTAACATTAACCAATTTGGAGTTGCCACCTGGCCCAAATCGATTGGCCAAGGGAGAGTTGCTAACTTGGGACCCAAATTGGGGTTTTATACCCCCCATTTGCCCCAATTCGAATTGGGGGGTAGTTGGAGAAGGAGGAGGAGCTCATCCCACCAGCAGGGCGTGGAGAACCTAAGAGATGGGAGATCTAGCTCAGGTACCGTTTAGTAGGCTTAGTTAGCTTGAGATTCTAGTTAGGAACTAACCCTTGTTTGTTAGATGGATGAGTAGTCTCTCTATTTTATGTTCTATTCGAAGCTATGGATGGATGGATGTATAAGGATAGCTTTGTTTCTGTTCCTCCTGTATTGTATGGGTAAAAAGGGGGTAGAGACCTAAAGGCCATCTAGAAGTAGAGATGTTCCTAGTTAGAACCCTTAAAACCCAGTAAATGCGGCTTGTGCACAAGATCCAACCTGGCTGAGGATGCTATGATGTGGTTCAGCACTAAACAACGGACACAACTGGGAAGCGGGGGTGGAGCCTTGCTGAGCATGGCTACTAGGGCTCCTACAGTGTGCTAGGCCTATAGTCGGTCACTGTGTGTGGGTTGGGAATGGGTCTGACACCGGTCGTTGGATATGGCCTTTATAGACGTCCTCGACTTTGTGTAGATTTAGGGGGGTAAGTCGAGTACGGATACGGGTGCTGCAGGTTCACTACTTCTTCTCGATGGTAGTGTTTCTTTAAGGGATCACTCCCCCCCAGATCAGGTTGCATACTCTGTCTGTAACACATAATGAGTGCTTGTGTTAGAACCCTCACAACAATGTCAACACTTTACTCTAATTAATCTAGAGTACAAACTTTAGTATTATTTTGTGCAAAACTTCACCGCCTATATAGCCGTGATATTTATCTGCGCCACACGCTTGTCAAATTGATGATGGCCTACCCTCTTTTGGAGTTGTCCTACTGTACCAGTCCAATGGCATCCAACCATTGTTGAATAGTCACCTCCTTCTATGGTATCTAGATCGGGCTGGGGCAAAGTATTTCCAACCATTACTTTAGTGCCTAAACGTCATTAAGTTCCACAAATGAACTTATATGTCCAAGGGATTATGCGAATATCTTAAAGGACAGTACCACTCAAAGACCTCTCAAGATAGGCCTCTTTTATTAAAAAGGTTCTTGGTGAATTCAATTCACCATTTTGTCCTAGGACATGGAAGTCTTCTTCCATAAGCCATGCACCAAATCGTTAAATAAGCTTTTCAGCTCTTGCTGCCTTTCAAGCTGAAAATCTATCTTTGCATGTTAGCAAAGATGTGACATTCCAGGGGACTATATGCCATAAATAAATACGTATATTCCTGGACCCGCCACTATACAAGTCTACCCATGTGGCCTTGTATACCTTAGGAAGTGGCAATGGGTGCACATCTAAGTTAAATGCTTAACTTAGATAACCTTAGGATAAGGCCCATTTCCACATGGCCTTATCCTATTGGGCAACCGCCACACGGCCCCACCCCATTGGTGCCACGTGGACCCTAACTTATATTAGCCTAAACCCTAACCCTAGACCTCTTTTCCTGACCCTAGCACCCTGAGACTCATCTACGCACTCGAAACTCCGTTTCGAGCACCGTTTGTTGTGGCATAGGCTAGTGCAGCAGCCCCCAAAGTGTGGATTCGATCTTGAAGCAAGTGTAGCTTCGACCAATTCGAAGACCATGGAGATGCCAGGATTGGGAGGGAGTGCTTCTGGAGCAGGTATGTAGAGTAGTGCTCTTGGTAGATCATCTGGAAGTTAGCACTCCAGATTGGTTGGTATTTCGTATCTAGAGTAGAGCCATCCTAGAACCCTTATTCAACATCTTGAACCCTAATCAAGGAACCCTAACTGTAAGTTAGATATGTATGCTTAGGTTAAGATGTTCTCATTATGATTATCATGATATGATGTTATGTGATGTTGGTTGATCATGTTTGCTCCTCTTGTATTAGGAAGGGGGGTAGAGACCTAGTAGCTATTACGTAGTATGCTCCTAGTTAGACCCCTTAGTTCCTATTATATGCGGCCTGTGCATAAGAGCCCACTGGGCTATTGGGGCTATGATGTGACTCAGCACTACACAACGGGGCTAGAGGCAATACGGATGGGGGATCCCTGCTGAGCGTGGCTACTGGGGATCCCATAGCGGGCTAGGCCTATGGTCGGTCACTTTGTGTGGGCCGGGCATGGGTTCGACACCTCCTGGGGCAATGGTGTCGCCCTGCCTCTCAGAAGTTGCAAGTGTTGGCTTGGCTCCTGTTTTGGAGGGTTAAGTCGGGTACGAATCGTGTGTCACCACGATTCTCTAGCCGCCCGTGGAACCTCTAGACCCCCGGGAAGGGGAGATGCAACCCTTCCTGCCTCGACGGACTGGGGAGATGCAACCTAGAGTAGTCCTGATGGGTGATGCCATGGGATTGCGTATCCGGAAGGCTAGAGTCATCCCAGAGCCCGATCTAGCTCAGGAGGGGCGGATGGAGTGGTCAACCCTAGCCATTGTCTATAGCCAGCCCCGCCATTGTTATGACTCGGTCTGCTCTATCTTGAGGCCTAGCCAGTCAGTCATCTTCCTTATGAGTCGGAGCCGTGGGTAGGAGCTCTCATGTTTTATGGCATATGATTATCTTCTTTGTGGTTATAGATATGTGGATGAGCTACCCCTCGAGGTAGTATGATGTGTTATATTGCTAGTTCTGACGTGTTTATGCTTCCGCTGTGATAGGAGCCCATAGGGGAAGGGCGCGCAAGACACCTTCGTGTCCCCTTCTCGCACTAGGGTCACCCCAGAGTGCGGGATAGACGGAGGACCCGTGCGGTCGAAGGACCGGATGGGGGATTTCCTGCGGAGTGTACGGCCGGGCGCCGTATATTTAGCAGGGAGCGTCACAAAAGACCACCCTTCATCTTAGGTAATAACCTTCCTATCCAGGTCGCTAAATATCATTAATAAGGGTCCTTCATTCCTTCTCTTCTTCAGTATGTTTTCTACGACTATGGCCGATTTTCAGTATCCTGGCCCTTACGCGTATACAAATCACCATTTCGCTGTGACCTTTAGTCAGTAGAGTCACCAATCCAATTACTCCTTTACGTATCCGTTAACCGTCTTGTGGCTTCTAAGCCGCTATTATATGGCCCCTATGTTGTTAACCCACCTACCATTGGGGGTTATGATTCAACGTTGTCCTACATCCTAGAAATGTTAGTCATTATATTTCTCTGTCATGACGCTATGACGCTGTTGTGGCATTCCAGATGACTTGGCATCCGCATTTAAGCCATAATCATGGCCCAAGTTAGCAACTGAGCCTTCGTATAAATCGTAAATTACCTGGAGTCATCAAGGTGCCTACCTAGTATTTTGTGAGTCTTCCTACAATACCGACGTTTGATATAACCCGAGCTTGTATCGATGTTTGAGCACTGTATATTCTAACTTACACCTCCATGTAACCCATGGCGTTCACCTCTGCCTGATCCGGATATGGATCAGAGATCTAGTCTTACATGTCTATGCAAGACACGTGCGAACTTCTAGCAGGTAACTGCTATTCGCTACCTATCCTGGAATTGTACTATTGTACTATTCAACCCCATCACTTCGAGCTTTATTCTATGGGCCATTGACATAAGTGCCAACTACAACATCATACCCTAGCATGCAACAGATTGACGGTCATTTACACATTTCGAACATATCTCTAGACCCTCATCGATAACTTTGAGGTACACTCGTCTTTCTCTCCCCGTGTCACCACTTAGATTACCTCTTTAAGATGTTTATCGTATGTGTATATAATATGTACGTAATAAACATATATCTTCATCCCACAATGCTAGAGCTCTGCTCTAACTTGGCTAAAGTTAACCCTAGTAGTTCTTTCAAACAAAACCCATTGCCTATGTACCTTTACGATGTGGCTCTGCCACCTACATCCCAAATGGATAGTAGCCAACTCTATGTTGGAATTGTATATTCTGCCTACACTTTGATAAGCTCCCTAGGTCCTTCAACCATTCCTTTAGTGCCTTATGGTACTTCATCCCCGTACATAAACTATGATCCCCATATCGGATTATGCCATAATTCCAAAGGTTTCTACCACAGTCGAAGGCCTTTCCTAAAAGGTTCCTTCAATTAAATATCCTTTGTTTCCGCCATGCTTTGTCACAATTAACCTATTTTCTTAAGTTATCATGTCAACTTCAACTTTGATCACTTTCAAATGTTGTCGCCTTTGGCTCCCTCGTAATGAAACGGAAGCATTAAAAGCTCTTGATCTCTTAATAGAAAAACCCCCATGTTCGAACCTAGTCTTAAAGTTATAATCTGTAAGAGGTCTATACCTCAAGGCAAGGGATCCTCCGGCTTCTACTTCAGTATCTACAATTGCTAGTTGTTAGATCTGTAGTTGTTGTTGCGCGAATCTATGTTCTAGTTTCATTGTTGCATTACCTTTGTGACGTATGGTACAATTTAATTTGCGATCCCTCATGCAAAGATTGCTTTGCCGTTCATTTTCAATACGATGGCTTTGGTTTTAGGTTCAAGTTTTTCTATGAAGCTTGGTTTTGTTCAGTCTTTCTATGTGTTTGCATTCTAGTGGTTTATTATCTTTAGTATCTATCAGTCGGTTGCTTTGACTTTTTCATAGTTGATCTAGGATTACATACTAGGTAAGTTCTGTAGATTTTCAGGTGCGTTATCAAACCTTCATGTGCACATGGACCTTTTGAAGAGGTTGTCAGGTGTTGATCTTATGTTAGCAGTGCCCATATGGATAGCCATCTCATGGAAGTGCTTATTCGTTTCTCTAGATATTTTGCATATTCGCTTCAAGTTTCTACATCTAATTTTTAGGGGGTTGAATTGCACGTACTTGATGATGTTTTGATATCTCTTTTTTTGGTCACTTCATTCTTTCACTTATTCTTGTGCCATGTATTATGTTTAAGAGTTGTAGAGCGTCATTATCAATTAAGTACTAGTAAAAGATTTCTCTATGACATGGATTTTGTGTTTCCTGACATTGTGGACGATAGAAACTCTATTCTATTCTATTCTATTCTATTCTATTCTATTCTATTCTATTCTGTTCATTTCTAGCATTTTATCCTTTTTCTTCCTTCTCGTTTAGATGTATGTTTGCCCTCGTTTTTAGTGTTGGAATAGTCTCTTTTTCTCCTAGTTCTTAACTAGCCATGCTCCATTTCCATTCTGTCAGTTGCTTATGATTAGTTGACATGTGGTTCCATTTTATTTGTTGAGTGTATTTGATTTGGGCCAGTTGTTATGTCATAGGACCCATCTTAAGAATGATATTTCAATACAATATGTCGTCCTTCAAAAGAAGAATACAAAACTTCAAGCACAAAGGCTAAATGGAAATCTGTATGTGTCATTTGTAATTGGATTGAAGCTCTAACAAAGTATGAAATTATTAAGGAGAGGACGCACACAATATTTATGACACATATAAAGAAGGAATCATGTCCACTAGGTGCAAATACTATATCAACACTCACATCACATTGCATATCCCCATGAGGAAACAAGGCTAAGTCTATATAAAATTAGTTAAATTAAAACAACCAATTAGCCATCAATATGTAGCAAAATAACAGGGGGTTCCAGGAGGATTTGATATCGTTGTAAAAATAAGAATTCCTGAAACCATAGACCATATATCCATAAAACAATTGAATGGGTTGTTATAAAAAAAAAACATAGATTCAAGATAAAAAATAATCACATTAGCTTACTAGGTATATTGGTTAAAGTAGTCTTATTAGGATATTGAATTATTTTGGTAGAGGTTCGAGTCCCCGTATTTCATATTCTAAAATCTTAGTCAAAGCCGTATAGAGTTCTGATATTCCCTCAAAATCTTAGGCGAAATCGTATTTCATATTTCCAAATCATAGGCGCCTTCAATCATAGATGACTATAAGCAAAACGAGAGGTGCGCACATGACCCAACATACAATCTAGGTCGTAGGATCGATGAATCTGACGACTGTGGTAGTCCAGGGTGCACTTCGTTTAGAATATGATCCAACATACAATCTAGGTCGTAGGATCGATGAATCTGACGACTGTGGTAGTCCAGGGTGCACTTCGTTTAGAATATGTAGCAAAAATAACAGGGGGTTCCAGGGGGATTTGATATGATGTAAAAATAACAATTCCTGAAACCATAGGCCATATATCCCTAAAACAATTGAATGGGTTGTTATAAAAAAAAACATAAATTCAAGATAAAAACTAATCACATTAGCTTACTAGGTATATTGGTTAAAATAGTTTTATTAGGATATTGAGTTATTTTGGTAGAGGTTCGAGCCCCCGTATTTGATATTCTAAAGTCTTAGTCAAAGCCATAATAGAGGTTTGATATTCCCTCAAAACCTTAGGCGAAATCGTATTTCATATTTCAAAATCATAGGCGCCTCCAATCATAGATGACTATAAGCAAAACGAGAGGTGCGCACAGGACCCAACATACAATCTAGGTCGTAGGATCGATGAATCTGACGATTGTGGTAGTCCAGGGTGCACTTCGTTTAGAAAGAAACTTCAGTCATTAAATAAGGCTTCCTGCAATCCCTTGCACTCTTCTGTCTGCAATGTTTTGGAATAGATGTTCGACTAAAATGCTCAATTTTGGACTTCATGTAGTTTCAATTCTTTGGAGGGCGAGAAATATGCTCTCTTTCCATGGATGCGAAACATCATGAAGTTGACGACAAGTGTCATTGGTATAGAAAAAGCATTGAAGGAGGTTGAACGTCTACAACCAATTCCATGAAGGGTTTTCTATGCTGGATAATGAAATAAAGTAGGATCTATGACCTCACTCGGCCTAACTTTTGCCCAATCAGCTTAGTCAGTTAAGTGTTTCTTTCATTCAGATAGTGTTATTTTCAAATTCAATAGTGAAAGCTCTATACACTTGCTTCATAAAGTCAGAATGAACAAAGTGCTTATAATAGTTACTTAAATGTGATAAAA
Organism: Isoetes taiwanensis; assembly: GCA_021234155.1. NCBI lineage: Eukaryota > Viridiplantae > Streptophyta > Lycopodiopsida > Isoetales > Isoetaceae > Isoetes > Isoetes taiwanensis. Next base: position 20,421,455 of record JAJEKV010000014.1, read on the forward strand.
TATTAGTAACAGTGTATCTGATAGAGGTAACTCTGTATTTTGTTAGAAGAAAATAGATTTTATTAGTAAAGACAAATTTAAAATTATTGTTGTGCAAGATAGTGGACACAATTCTATGTCTGGAAATGCACTCAATTCTTAAATATTCTTATCATGCTCATGTTCGTTATAAATGTCGTATTGCTATAATCTTCAATGCAAGAATTTGAATGCTGGAGTCATTTCTATGAATTCTTACCATGCTCATGCCAGATCTTTCAGTTTTCTCATTTTTACCATTTCATGAATTTGGTCTTCCTTTATGTTCAAAATCAACAATGAATTGGATTGCGTACCTTTTGCAGGTATCCTTTGTAGACTGCAAATCTGCAAGGTCTTTAGAATGTATGAGGCGGTTTACAGGTATCCTTTGTAGACTGCAAATCTGCAAGGTCTTTAGAATGTATGAGGCGGTTTACAGTATGTTTCAGTGTTGGTATAAACAAGTCATTCACGAGCCATGGAAAAATATGAGTTGTAAGAGAACTTTTAAGTATGTTTTCTTAAACTTTTGAAAAATGTGAGTTGTAAGAGAACTTTTAAGTCTGTTTTCTTAAATTTTTGAATTGTTGAAGGATCTGATTCAAAGCTCTTGCCTTGCTAGAATTAGATTTAACCTCATAATCTGGATTTGATGCATTCTTTCAAGAATGTTAATTTGCAACCTGAATCAAGGCTCTCGCCTTGCTAGAAATAGATTTAACCTCACAATCTAGATTTGATGCATTCTTTCAAGAATATTGTTGACAGATGCTCATCATTGTAGCATTCCTCGGCATTTTTTGCAACTTGATTCAAAGCTCTCACCTTGCTAGAATTAAATTTAACGTCACAATCTGGATTTGATGCATTCTTTCAAGAATATTGTTGGCAGGTGCTCATCATTGTAGCATTCCTCGGCATTATTTGCACTCTTCAATTTTCAGAAGTGTCTAGTCATGTTTACCAAATAACAAAGATTATCTTGTGAATGTGTATGGTGGGACCAATGCTAATGTAAATGACTACATGATCAATAATCATATGGTTAGGCAAATTGAGTAATAACATCAAGTAAAAAAACAATGGTTCACATCTCCCAAGAAATCAATTGATCACATCCCCCCAACAAAAGATTTTTGCACTTAATACTAACAAACATCCATTGCATAAGTAAATCAAAGTGTAAATCATGGTCTTTAATTGTCTAATGCATAAGTAAACATTGTCCAAAATCAAGGTGTGAATTATAAGTCTCCAATACCATAATGGATGTTACAAAGTGACAGATAATGTAGACCAAAGAAGAAAAAAGAATAAGTGCTAATGGATGTTACTAAGTGACATAGACCAAAGAAGAAAAAAGAATAAGTGGCAATGGATGTTAGGAAGTGACACGTAATATAGACCCAAAACAATTACTTAGAATTCTTTCATTGTTGTCGTACACATTATTTGGAATTGAAAAGAATCTTAAGAGATTTCTCCTTAAAAAATATATATATATATATATATATATATATATATATATATATATATATATATATATATATATATATATATATATATATATATATATATATATATATATATATTTTTTTTTTTTTTTTTTTTTTTTAAGGCCTGTGGTACTATGAAGTACGTGCCACAATATGCTGGTGCTAATATGAATGGGCATAGCTAAATGATAACAACTAACTGTCAAAAGCTAGAATAGTTCCATGCATTAGCCATAGATATGTATTTTCTTAAGTGGATTTTACAAGAGAACTTGTAGTATAGTAGACGGCAAATAAAAATGACAGAAACGTTGAAATGTTATTTTTTAACCTTGGAAAAATAGAGGCAAATGACAGATCCATTAGGGTTGCTGGACACTTTAAGGTTCCGCCTAACAAAGCTGTAGACGACGCTATGGATGTGTGTCGACGGCAAACAACTCAGATTTATTTCTTGAAATTAAAGGTATGAATTACATCTGGATTTTGCATGCAGCAAAATGCGACCTGCTTAATGGCCTGTGCAGACCAAGAACTCGGAAGGTACACAGCCTGGAGCTCCATATAAAAGACACAAATCCGGCACTTCTAGATGCCTTAAATATGAAGTTATGATGCATAGAACTCATTGCAGAGTAGAATTCGGCCGTTTGTATGAAGAGGGTTTGCTTCGGCACTCTAGTTTATCCAATGGCATGGCCAGAATAATAGTTTTACGAACAAGGAATTCAAGAGTATGAAGTCATGGCTGAACACTAATGTGAGATTCTGGAGCTATCCCTAAGCAAGAGCGTGGAATTCTCCCCGGAGCACAAGATATTCAGGTTTTATCCTGTGTATGAGATATTTTTCCAGTAATTACATTCAGGTTTTAGATCTGATTTCAATAAGTAGATTTCGGCTAGTTGAATTGGTCATGAGTTTTTTTACATATTGTACAAGGTAGAGAGCTGTACAAAAACATATGACATGAATAAAAACTAGATGTAATATGCTGAATGCACTACTGCTCTAGAAAAAGGCCTTAGCATTAGCTCTGAATTAAGGTGTTGAACAGATTTCTATAAAGGAGGTAATAACTTATATTATTATTATGATGCAAGATCAGTTTGAATCGTAATTTGTGCATCTGCTCTAGTAACAGAGAAAAGGAGGTTTGAATAGGTGGTTTGAATGATGATCATTGTGTATGATTGACCTTATTTGCCTTGTGCTCAGAAATAATGCTCTGATTTTTCTGCATTTTTTAAAAACTATTTGATGAATTTCAGTAATTGCCACTGGGCTTTTATATGATGAACATTTATCATTCTTCTAGATCTAGGACTAACTCAGGGCAAAAGGTTACAAGGTGTGAAAGGCTAAACGCTGAGAGACGCCATTGTACCTTTTGGCCCTTGCATCTTTACCCTTATCAGGCTAATGATGTATTGATTGACTGCAGGTACCGGTTCTCTCCTCTCCTTGTCGTCTTTTGTCAGTTAAGGTTTCTTCTAGCGCTAGGAGAATGAAGATAAAACTTGAGATTAAGGTGGACGATTGGGATGCAATTGGGATGCTGCTCATCAATGGAAAATGACTCAATTACTTTGATATATTCATGCACACAACAAGTGCTGGATAATGGTAACAGGATTTGTCATTCCATGTTATGTGTTTTGGCTTTAAATGTGAAATGCTACAAGATCACAAAAGCTTATGGATTTCTCTAATCTTATTTGCTATCCGAATCTGAACAGAATAATGTGTATGCCACTAAATGGAAAGTTATGCTTATAAAGTTTATTGTATAGGTAAGCTCTCATGGTAATAAAAATTTAACTGTTATACGGTCTAGAATTCAAATAATACATGGATTGCACTCACTGGAAATGAATTCCTCTAGAGTAAAGTTTGAAAAGTATATCTTTTATCTCACATTTATCTGACTTGTACTACTTGTTTTGCGCTGATATTGGATGATCTGTCTAGTGTTCATATTGTTCATATGATATAATTTAAATGCTATAACCAGTTCATGGCCCAAGTCTAAGACACCTGATTAGTCTTGGGGTTGCATATTGAAGTCTTGATGGTTTCTTGCAAAGATGCATCAAGTCTAAAAGGTTTTTTTTTTTGAAGGTAAGATAAATTTATATTCAGATAGGAAGAATTACATCAGAAAGATCCCGCAAGGATCAAATAACCTTGAAGTACAAAGGATCCCATGTGGATCAAATATAATATTTGAAGCTTGGTACTTATACTTTTCCTCAAACCTCTTCTTCCAACTAACTAGTACTACAGGATCAAATCAACATCTTCCCAGCTAGAGGAATACTACAGGAGACAAAAATAAATTTTCCACAAGCTACAAATATACCTTGAATGCTCTATGAACCACCTCTTGCAAGAGTAGAGACGAAAGAAGAAAGGCATGAAGAAAACATGAGCAATCTCCCGCATTGCTCAAGGAAGCTAACACAGCTCCAACTAACCCATTCTGCAAATTAATCAATACTGATTGTACCAGGAATATATGCAGTCGGCCTAGAATGAATGTAGCCATCAGAAATGCTGCATTGTCGGGATATGAAGCAATCAGCCTGTGCTAGACCCCAAAGCCCAGCTACCAGACTCCTCCCTAAAGTCTGGCTCAAGATATATAGGCTTCCTCCTGCTCAATAAAATTCCCTAGCTTGGCATCTCAAACAGTCCAATAAAATATGACTCATCCTGCATTGAAGATCCCAGTTCCGATCTCATCAAAAAATCTGAAGACAGGCTAATCTATTCTTCTTCTTTTTCTTCAAGAAACAACTCTACACCTTTCCGCTAGTAGGAAAGAGCAAGAGGAAGGGAAAAGCTTCTGGCATTACAGACCTGAGGAAAGAATACAGCTGCCAATTATCTAGAAATTTGAAGCATCTTCTCTCATAGCCCTGCATCTTAATTACTCAACCTTATAGGCAATCTGAGCCATTTCGGTGTGCATCCACAAAGGAAAGAAAGGCCAGCCCAGCCCCAAAAAAATTTTGCAGACCACCAGTCTGTGACTGTCTCTGCTGCATCACTTGGAATTTTGCCCCTTTCTTTGCTTAAACTTGAGAGAATCGAGCAGCTATGGAGATAAGGAAGGGCAAAGGCGAGAAATTCAAGAGAGGGCAGAGGTATGAGGTGGACAGAATGGCGGATATGCTGGACGGTGATGGCAGAAGAAGAATGACGGATAGATAATGGGGCAACGTGGAGGAAAATTTAGTGGTAAAAGGGCAACAGGGGGCGGATTTGGGAAGGAAACAGGGGCAACGGTGGCTATGGTGGCTATGGGGGCGGATTTGGGAAGGAAACAGCGGCAAGAAAAGCTTCAAATCTCTCAAAAAAAAATTCTTACAGATCTGGGCGAAATACCTTGATGCAGCAGAGATAGTTGAAAGCAGCACTTGGGGTTGCAAAAACACGAATGGGCTGCTGGCCAGACTAGTCTGTTCAATGGAAAAAACACAATGCTTACCTAGCGGAAGCATCAGAGCAAAGATCCACGTTAGTGGATAATCTGAGAAGGCTGGAGAGGCCGCCATGAAGAAACTCCAAGAAAACCAGAAAACGGAAGCAGAATCTGAAAAAACCAGACACCAAAACCCTTGTGCTAGCCATCAGATCTGGAAACAGAAGAAAATTGCAGCCACTGCAGTGCCGATAGCAGGGATTAGGGGCGGCCCCTTTCCCTGCCGCCGCCCTAGCCGTGAAGGCGCCAAGAAACCATCTCCATTTTAATTTCTCCTTAAAATATGACAAAAATATGAGAGAACTAAAGGAATTTGAATAATTAGGTAGATTTCTCTTGGAATCTCATAGAACCTTGAAGAATCCGAGGGACTTTGGAAATCTAAGGGGATCTACACACAATCTGAGGAAATCTTGATGACTTTGAGTGTGGCCAGGTGGAGTCAGACACCATTCCGACTTCACACAAATTTTTGAACCAGAAAGTAAGGAGAAATGTTTGCGGCGGCCTTGGCCGCCGCGATAAATTTCTTGTTATTATTATTATTATTATTATTATTATTATTATTATTATTATTATTATTATTATTATTATTATTATTATTATTATTATTATTATTATTCATCTCCCAATATAACAAGCGCATAATAAGCACATTACTATATAAGATGGAAAAAATCCCTGCGCGAAGGTTTTTTGAGGTAAAACCCTTGAGAGTAATAAGCTTACTGAAGAATACGTACAGAGTATTACATCAATGTGTTGGTGAAGATCATTCGATGGTCAAAAACCTCCATGATATGAGATGTTAGTACCACTGCAGTCATATGCAAAAGCACATGTAGTGACTGCTTAGGTGTAACCAGACCAATATATTGTGCTTTGGTATTGGCAAACGCAGGATAAGTTTGAAAAGTTTGTTGTTCATTTTCAATCAATCACATCTGACAACACCAATAAATCCTATTCTCACATGGCCCACGGCCCCATGGCGCCAGGAAATAGATGCAATTTCTCTTCACTTCTTCATTGATAGACGTGCTAATAGGTATCCTTGTGGGCCATGAACTAGTGTATGGTTAAGTTATGTTTCATAATATCATATCTTAACCATTTTCATAGCATTAACATCCCAAAGATTACTGCAAAAGCTTGCATCCAGGTACTGCTTCAAATGAGCCAAGTCTGCATCATTGTTCACTTGTACAAATGTTTGCTCCTGTACATTCCATTTGGAAAGCCATCCTGCACATTAATCACCTTACATTGAATGCGTCTATAAGGACTCTCAAACTCAAGACATATTTGTTCTGGAAGTAGTGTATAACAGAGCATGCATCATGAGGTTGCATCCTATAACCATAAATCCTTTTGTAAGTTGCCACACTAGACACATACTCCAAGGATGGCCATGTGGAGGCAATCATATTAGGACATAGACATGTATGCATCAGAGATCATGGTACATGGCCTATGATGTACCTTAAGCAAATTTTGCCAAGGGTAACCAAGCAACCCAGTCATTTTTTTGATTGATAAATCATCCCAAATACTGCTTAGGAGTCTTATTAGTGCACTTCACTTGCCCATTGGTCTCTGGGTGATGTCCATAAGAGAGCGAATGTTCCACATGTAAGAGTTCCAGAGGGCTTCCAAAAGCCGCAATAAACTGGAGACTGCAACTACTGTCAATAGTATCTAATAAGCCATGGAGTCAAAATATTTCTCGAAACAATAGATCAGTTGTGGATTCACTAGAAATGGAGGTGTTGACTAAAACGCACCATCTTGGATAAGCGATCGATGATAATAAGAATGGCATTATGGCCCTGGGAAGATGGAAGCTCAACAATAAAATCTACTAAAATGCTCTTCCAAGAACTGACTGGAACTGATAGAGGCTAGAGCAGGCCATGTGCAAGGTGCTTCAGAGCTTTTGCATGGCAATAAGTCTCGATAGTGCTAGAGAGACATGGCCACAATAATCTCGAGCATTGAGTTCTAGGGACTTTCCATGGTCTTAGCAATGAGTTCTAGGGACATTCCAGGGTCTTAGTGATAGATTTGTAGGCCTTAAAGAGAGGAGCACTATCAGAAACATACATGATATTGTACCGACAAAGCAGGTTATTATGGACATGAAAAGCATCATAGTCCGAACGATGAGGAAGAGCATCCGAGGAAGAGCCCAAACCTAGGTAAGAGAGGATACCCGTACAAAGGAATCTGTGATAAGTGCAGTCTGGATTATCGCAGCAGAGTGCTATCATGAGGAGTCTCGAACAATGAAGGAGTCAGAAGCAGCAATCAACCGAACCAATCAAATGCGCATTCTCCCATTTTAGGTTCCAAATAAGAGCTGCGTAAAAGAGCATCTAAAGTGTGCTAGGCCAAAATTCGATGATGAAATCAAAGTGGAATAAGATCTGTGTTGTGCCATCGTGCTTAACGACGATTGAGAACTTAAGCAGACTAAAAATACTCTAGGTTTTAATGATTAATGCAGTCACCTTATGAGGAGAGCCCTCAAGAAATCGTCGCCACTTCTGAAAAGAGTCAACAATTGCCAGAAGTTTCTTATGAAAAATATGATAGTTGATTTCAGCAATATGATAGGCAATCGAGTGCAGCACTTGATCATCGCATCCTGTAACAAGATGTTATCAAAAGCAAAATTTGAGGCGTCAACTTTGAGAACGTAGGGATGCAAAGGTTCTGGATGTTCAAGGATAGGTCCTGTGAAGGCATGCTTCAAAATGATGAATGTTGATTCTACTTCAACTGACCACTCAAAAGCAGGATATGTTCCATATAGGTTCCATATGTATGAAACCCAAATTTTCAACATACAAAGTTTAAAAATACATATTTTTTATGTAAAAAACATATTTTTTGTATTTTTCACTCTCTGACGGAAAAAAATTTGCATACACGAACACTTCAATTTTGCATATGCGAACTTTACTTCACGTACAAGAACATTGAGGTTCGCATACACGAACAAAAAAAAAAAGAAAAAAGAAAGAAAGAAATTAGTATATGAAATACACTGTTTTGTGTATCCAAAGTTTTTTTTGGAAAAAACACACACACACACACATACACACGCACACACATTTCGATCTGAACTAGCACACGCTAGACCAACATCTACCTCGGTCAATCCCTTGGCAGTATTATCATCCTACTATATAGACTGAGCAAGCCAGTCTAGACTAGTACCTCTTTTCCCAAAGCCTAAGTAATTTAACCTGAAGATCATTATTTACCCACTAAAGTCTTAAGAAATAAGTTCTCTGCTACAGCATCAACTTGAATTCTGTGCAAATACATAGACTATGAATTATTTATTCCAAAGCTTAAAAATAATGCCCATAACTTGGCACTATTGTTAAGCCATTCCAATGAAATACAACTGAAAAGATGGGCATGAAATACGGGGGATGCACCTATTGTATAGGAGGTATGCCACCTGCGTGCAAGGGGTCGGCAAAAACCCCCTTGTATACATGTTTGAATTTTTTCAAAAACCCCCTTTCCAGCCACATATAGTGCCAAAATCGTCCTAAAAATCCCAAAAAGCTACCCCTAAGTACGAGTATATGTACGATTCGATTTAAGAGGAAAACAAACCCCTTCGGGTCACTCACATGGTTTGTACGGCCAAAACTATGTGAACCCCCCCCCGGCATGAAAGCAACCCTTGTACTTATCAATGTAAAGGCATAGTAGCATTCGATGCTGGATTACTGAAAACTCCATGGTCCATAACAATAAAATTCCAGAAATGTTTATCATTCATCCCTCCAAGGCTCCTTTAGCCAGCATATCTATTTCCATAATCCATCCTCTTTCAAGCTAAAGAAAATCCTGAAAAGCAAAAAAGAGACAATAGGAGGAGAAAACCCCTACCTGCAACCAATCAATACATAATTAGCGTAAGAATAGCAAGTGTGCAAGGGCCAAAAGGTACATTGGGTCTCTCAGTTTATCATTGATCACCAATTGTATCCTTTTGCCTTGAGTAAACTTCAGCAAGGAAGATAGAGCGAAATTATGACTTGAAAGTAATTTAACATATGTAAGTATCATCAGACTTGACATTTTTATGAATCAACAACTGTTTTAACATCTGCACGTCATCAAACATTTAGACGGCAGTATGCATTCCATGTATAGACATGGTACAAGAAGTCTTACCATGAATCTTGATTAGTTTTCTCTACAGTTGTGTATTGCATACGCGAAGTTGTTGTGTTTTATATATACGAAATTGTTTTCGCGTACGCAAAATAATAATAATATCATGTCCCCTTGGACCCTGAGGGTGGTCATGAAGCAACAGAGTACATCTTCATTTTATTTTCAACAGTGACTCTCTATGAGAATCAACTGCTTTAATGAAAATTCCTAAAAGTTTTGGATCTAATGACAACAAGAAAATTATTTTCTCTGATATCAAACTTATCTCTTACGTGGGTATATGCTAGACAGTTTAAGAAGGTATGGATTTCATCTTCAACCTCTCCTCGGTACAAACATCACAAACCCTTTCCTCCTGAGCTATCTTATTCCAGCGTCCTGTCTCTACTTTCAAGGAGTGCGATCATGCTCTATATCTTGCAATAGTACACTTTTTGATATTTCAGCATTTAAGTAATCCTAATTCACATTTATGAGCACTGGATTTACTTCTCTCTGGTAGAAGGCCATTCTAGAACTGCAGTTTTCCCACATTTTAGTTACAACCTTTTCTTGAATCAGGTCTCTAATGCTTACCTCAGAATCCGGCCAATTTTCCCTGGTTATGCCCCATCTATCTGCCCATTCAAGCACATCTTTAAGCCAACTTGTGGATCGGGAGAGTTCCATAGCCATTTTGGGTAGTCTATTGGGAGCCATCTCATTAATTCTGTTGATAAAGTTTAGTGTCATACATAAGGCTTCCGCCTCTAGAGGCAGAAGATTGATCTCCACTAGAAGAATTGCATATGAAATTTGCCTTCGTATGCCAAGCTCATCTTGAATGAATATTTTCAGCACTTGTTCCACTTGATTCCATAGTTTATTGTGTATAGACGGTCCCAAAATGGGAGCTCCATATAGTACAACAGTCTGGATTATAGATTTGAACAGCATTTTCTTTAGGCCCCAATTAGACAAAGCAGTTCTATAACACACGGCCAAAATTGCATAGCAACCTTACCTCCTGTGACTCATTTGCGGATGCATTCCTTCGATTTGTAATTTGAGCAAATCTCCAAACCAAGGTACTTGTAGCAATCCATTATCTCTAACTGGCATCCCTAATATTCAAATCGTGGTCTATTCACTGTCCCAAATACCATTATCTTTGTTTTCAAGAGATTTACTGTCATTCCATATGAGCAGCAATAGGAGCTTAGGTTGTTCAAGTATGATTATAACCTTTCTGGAGAACCAGCCATCATAACCATATTATCTGCGTACAATAATAATTGTACTACATAGTCTCCTAACTTAGACCCTGCATGCTCCCTCGCATGTAGCCAATCTTCCAGTTCATCTACGTACAATCCAAATAATGTTGGCAAAAGTGGACACTCTTGCATGACTCCTATTGTGTTTTCAATCTCATGTGGTAGCTCAGTGGACAGTTTTGCCAACACTTCTTTGTATAAGCGTGCAACTGCCCTCTTAAGGCCATTAGAAAATAGTGTACACGTACGCAAATTCAAAAGGGGAGGGGCAAAATACGTGTATGCAAACTCCATTGTTTTGCATATGCGAAAACAACTTTGTGTACGAGTTTTAGTTCTTTTCGTATATGCGAAATTTACTATATTTTTGTCATATTAGACTTCAAAATGATGCCGAATCATATGTATTGAGCACAAAACGTATGAAGTATTGGGCCTGTCCCTGCTCAAAAGGAACATCCTTCCTAGTAAAACGTGTCACAGACACGGCGATAGAAATTGGCAAACCCCAAAAGGCATTGTGCATCCTTAACTGAAGAAGGTGTTCTTCAATTAAGAATTGTATTGACCTTCTCTAGATCCATGAAGACACCTTAAATTGTGATTCGATAGCCAAGGAACTCGACATTGTCCTGCTCGAATTGACACTTCTTCAGTTTGGCATAAAGTCCATGTTCATGCAGCTTGAGAATCTTGCAGACATGCTCCTCGTGCTCCTTTAGAGTCTTCAAGTAAATCAGAATATCATCCAAATAGATGATAACAAAGAGATCCAAAACTCTCTAAAAATATTGTTAGCCATGTCTTGAAAGATTGCTGGAGCATTGGTAAGACCGAAGGGCATGAGAATGTACTCAAAATGACCCCATCGAATTTAAAAATTTGTCTTCCACTTGTCACCTTCCCTGATTCGACTGTTGCAGAGGGCTTTTACAGAGACACACAAATCTGCCCCTTCCATCTCTTTTTGTTCTCGGGAAAAGAAATCTTTATATTTGTCTTCAGCGATGAACTTGCAGCATAGAAGAGACCAAGCAAAACTTTTGTTTTTTGTGATATTGTAGATGTTTTCTAGTCCAAGCGACTGTGAAAAACCAAATAAGATGCAAACATATATGCGGATGTCTACTAGGCTTAGCTGTCTGGTGACTTCCTAATATGGACCTTAAACAAACCAAAAAAAAAAAAAAAAACTCGTGACTTCCTAAGGCGGGAGGTATCTTTGCCTATGAACTGTACACGTACCACAAAAGTTTTGCTTAACAGATGTGTGGTGAGTTGGTATAGACCTAGTGATGTCTAAGATTTGTGCACTTTGGTCAAGGGTTCAAACCCTGTTTTAGATGTCATTTTTTGATGGGAGTTGTTAGGGGTTATATTAATGATAAACCTTGACGTAGTAGAACTTTCTGTTGATACATGTTCATTATGATCCATTCGGCTGAAGTCGATAGAACTTTCTGTTGATACACGTTCATTATGGTAGCCGATATGGATAGGATATGTAGGTGTCTACTAGGCTTGGCTGTGTGACTTCCTAATGTGGATCTTAAACAAAAAAAAAAAAAATACTCGTGACTTCCTAAGGCGGGAGGTATCTCTGCCTACAAAGTGTGCATGTACCACAAAAATTTTGCTCAACAAATGTGTGGGGAGTTGGTATAGACCTAGTGACGCCTAAGATTTCTACACTTTGGTCAGGGGTGCCTTAAATGTCATTTCTTGATGGGAGTTGCTAGGGGGTATATTAATGATGAACCCTGACGTAGTAAAACTTTCTGTTGATACATGTTCATTATGGTCTACTCGGCGCAACCCGGTATGGATAGGATATGTAGGTGTCTACTAGGCTTGGCTGTTTGTGGTATATGCACACTTTGTAGGCAAAGATACCTCCCGCCTTAAGAAGTCACGAGTATTTTTTTTTTTTTTTTTTTTTTTCCATATTAGGAAGTCACCAGACAGCCAAGCCTAATACTCTCATCAAGAAATGACATCTAAGGCAATAACCCCTGACCAAAGTGCACAAATCTTAGACATCACTAGGTCTTATACCAACTCGCCACACATCTGTTGAGCAAAACTTTTGTGATACATGCATACTCTTGCCTTAGGGAGTCACTAGTACTTTTTATGTTTTTGTTTAAGGTTCATATTAGGAAGTCACCAGACAGCCAAGTCTAGGTCTATATTAGAAAGTCACCAAACAGCCAAGTCTAGGTTACCTTAGATGTCATTTCTTGATAGGAGTCACTAGGGGTTATATTAATGATAACCCCGACATAGTAGAACTTTCTGTTAATACATATTCACTATGGTCCATTCGGCGCAATTTGATATGGATAGGATATGTAGGTGTCTACTAGACTTAACTGTCTAGTGACTTAGAGCTCCTGAATGCCTCCATCACCACAGCACAAGCACTACCAAAGCAAAATCTGCAGCATCTAAGCAAAAACTCGACCTCTAGAACCACAGCACAAGCACTACCAAAGCAAAATCTACAGCATCTAAGCAAAAACTCGACCTCTAGAACAATCTTAGACAAGAAATCGGGCTTCAGAACATAAGAACCGATTTATCTCCTCAAGACTAGGCCAAAAAAACCCTCAACTCTGCGCCAAATAAAAAAAGTGAAACACTACAAAATGCTCCTATGTTTAGACAAATTTTACCAAACGTTACCAAATGCCCTGAGTTTTGATCATTTCACGAAATGCCCTTAGTCAACATATATCCTTCTGTAAAATTTCAAGTTTCACAAAATGCACTTTAGTTTTTAGTATTCAATAGAATGTCTTTTTTTCAACCAAAATGCCCTTTAGTAGTATTCAACAAAATGTCCCTTTTTCAACAGATTTTTGACAGGAAGCAAGCTCGCAAAATTTTGTTCACATGTCAATTTTTCTCAGGAAGTCTCACTATTTTGGTCTACTCCATCGAATTTGCTTCTGAACCAATTTGTTGCCATCAATTTTGCTCATAGGAAGAAAGCTCACAGTACGAAGCTCTCACGCAATTATTTAAAATGAGAGCAAAATTAACAGCAGCGCCTTTAAACCAGACACCATGAAGACAAATCAGAAGGGCTAAAGCAACTAATCAAAATAGTAAATACTATCTTATACAAGCAATATAAGAGATGCCTAAGCATAAGTGAATTCATATTTATTTTAAAAGTTGAGTACTCAGCCCATCATGCAACACTAGCAAAACCCTCCCTAGATGATTTTTTTAAAATAAGGGCCATCAAAAAGAAGAGGCAATAAATGGAAGAGATGTTACTTTGATGAAAATAACTGGCATAATAAAGAGCATGAATTCGTCTCTTGATCTTTTCCTTCCATTATTTAACAAAAGGAGGCAGCATGATTTGAGCTGATGCTTTTGTAACCACAAAGTGATTTTACTTTAGATTCTCGTCAGAGCCTGATTTATCAAAGATAGATTGAATTTGTCAGAGATAATTCTAACCTTGCATATTTTATGTGCTTCCTGAGTCCTAATTTAATGGACTTGATCAAACTTTCTTCTACAGGAAAAGCTCCCACTTTGACGCCATGAATAGAAGATTTTGTGTCTTCAGTCTCTTTCCTTGCCTTACATGCAAAAATGACATTAAATATTCTTGAATCACCAAAGCCTTCTGCCTTGCCTTACATGCAAAATAATTGAAATGCCCTGTGGTTAAGGGAAATAAAATACAATTTTGTTTTAACAACCAAAATACAGTTGTCTACTGCCGACACGTGGCCAGCTAGTCATCATATACATGCCACATCAACTACAAAGTGAAAGGGACAAGGATAACGCCTGCAAGCTCATCAATTGCTCACCTGATATTGAAAGGGTTGGATTGATATCAAACCTGGGAACAAGGATACACAAACAAGCACAAGGTGCTGCTCAATGCACTAAGGCAATTTTTTGTGCCAAAACAAAGGGACTCTCATAGCATTCTAGCAACTTGTTCATATAAATCTCGTGGCCAGTTGCTTGGTAACGTACTTGCCACAAAGCTTGCAATCTGCATGAACAGCAACCAAACAAATGAAATGGAACAAACTGGGAAAATAAAGTTAGAACATCCAAACAAGGTAAAGAAGACTTCAAATACCTTTGATTTCAATGTTCTCACTGTGCCATCGGTATCTGGGGTATTGTCCAAACACGTGAGGGCCACTTTCAACAAATCTGGCACACATGCTTGTACGGCAGGGGAGGTGTTTCTCAGAATCTCAGAGCTTTTTTCAGCAGTCCAAGAAGTCAAAGGTAGAAAAGATAATTTGGAAAGCTCGTTTAAGGCATCCGGATATCTTCCATTTCTCGCGAGTCTGTGAAAAGACAGGATAGTTTCAAGCTGTCGAAAAGCAACCTGCTGCTCTGCAATTTGTTCTCTCTCTTTTGAACTGCATAATGATGCCCGAGAATTACTATAAGATAGATGTTGAACAAGAAGCTGACAACTTACGGACCAACCTGCTAATGCCAGTAGTTTTACATAAATCAAGGATCTCATTGCCCGAGGAAATTAAGCCAGCCAATTTGCTATCACCATTGCCACGGCCACTGGACATTGCAGCTATGGCCTCTGAAAGCCGTTGATTTATAGTTCCTAAAGCCACAGATAGTGCTCCAATACGTTTCAGTAATTCTATTCCCTGCACAGACCAATGAATATAGCAGTAAGAAGGAATAGATATACTTTCATATGCATCATCACAAATCTTGCTAGCCCAAGATCATGTCAAAATACACACCTGGTCATACAGCCCGGATTCTTGACAATGCATAGCTGCATCACGAAGTAATTGCTGCTGCGCATGTGGATCCGGTAAGAATCGTTTAAGAGCCCCCTCGGAGCCAGTTCCAAATGGACCAAGCAATAATGCAATTCCACCATCAGAGAGAAGAATCTCGCCAAGCAACTGTTTCATCATGACATTTCTCTGCCTTTGTTGGTCAATACTCGCATTGCCACTCCAAGAAACAGCACCACCTCCAATG
Organism: Isoetes taiwanensis; assembly: GCA_021234155.1. NCBI lineage: Eukaryota > Viridiplantae > Streptophyta > Lycopodiopsida > Isoetales > Isoetaceae > Isoetes > Isoetes taiwanensis. The sequence goes on from JAJEKV010000014.1 coordinate 20,436,925, forward strand.
GCTGCAGCAGCTTGCACATAGTACTCGAGAGCAATAGTCAAATTGTTCTGCCGCACATATGATAGACCATAATGCCTGATTATACTGGCAACTTCCGTGACAGGGTCCATTGTGGTTTTCTTTTGAATACTTGATGACACTTCTAACAGGGCACCATGATCTGCGAGAGAAATTGCAATATGCACGGCATCTATCTGATAGGATTCATCTCTAATTTCTTTTGTAAGATAGGAAATGGATGGATGGAGCTGAAGACTAAGCAATAGCACATAAGGGTAAACAAGTGGATCCTTCCCATTCTTAGTATAATAGGAAGGTTCAAACTTATTCAAATAATTCTGTAGATCATCAAGGTTGTAAACCCTTGGACCATCCTGTGAAGATGACGCATCCCCTTGTCTGTCTCTCACCATTGAAAGCATAAACCACATGAAATCCTCAATGGTTGTAAAGAGTACAGGAATATCTCGAAGCAACTTTTCTGCTTGTTGACGAGCACCACATATAATTGCATGTAATAACATCTTTTTCTTGTCATAGCCAGGCCGAGTAGGCCTATCACCCATTCTTGCAATACGTTCACACTCTTCAAATGCAGCAGTAGCTGTAGCAGCTGATACCATGCCACCAGTAGCAATCCACTCTGAGAGCTGTCGTAGAAGTCAGTTCCTTATGCAAAAAATATATTCTTAAATATGCAGCATTCACATTACTTGTGCAGAAAATGCCCGACTACTGCCTGATGCCTGTGCCACTGATTTAGCTTCTTCGTAGTAGCCTGACCGCATACAGAAATAAATCTGTAAAACAAGAAACGAAATACAGGTTTGAGAATCTCGACATAATGGTAGCATCTATATGAATTTTTGTTCAATTAAAATATCATAAATAGAAACTCCAACAAAAGGAGTGCAAAAGAAACCCACAATCACAACTATAATTGGTCGTGACACATAATTGAACAAAAGGAGTATGATACAAGAAGGATATGTTTGCAAAATGCCATCCCTATTGTTTTCGAATGAAAAGAAGTAACCTGATACCACGTAGTGTCCATGGGAGGCTGTCTATGCGCTTCAGTTGCATCAAAGTCGAGCAGCCCATGGTCTCTAAGGCGTACCTGTAAGAAAATAAGAGGTTTAGAAAAAAAATGATTCGATAAGCCTTCCCAAAGTAGAGGTAAATCTCAAACAGAAGATTGTAGAAAGCCAAAGCAACTTAAAACTGGTGAAAAATGAGGCCAAGGATGGACATGTGATAAACTGTATTGTTGCCTCCAACATTTGCAACCATGATGATGGTTTGCTTATGCCCGGTTTTTACACTCCCCTTGATAGAACAAAAATACCGACTCAAAATGCCTGAAACGAGTGCCCTAAAGATCATACTGACTGTTGAGTCTCGCGGACTCTTAAAATCCAAATAGGATATCTCCAAATAGGATAGATGGACATCAAAGCGTATTTACTTCACATGGGACTGTTCGGATACATTCCAACATTATGGGATGAAAATTCTCTAGGTTGAACTGATGGAAAATCACTAATATTTCTAAGCCACCACGGTGCGCTGCCGTACACGTATGTACAATGCCTATCTCCTATAGCTCCTCAAGAATAAAGACAGAGAAGGGATCTGAAGATTGAGAACTGAGCAGAGAATAAAGGGCAAAAATGCAGTACGCCAGAAAGTTGTGGAATGTCTAGGGAGCTGCAAAACTTCCTAATTTCTTTTGTCTGGTACATTCTGCGAGGGACCATTGGTGCTCCCAGCCTAAAAGACCACTGTTTGGTTAAAAATCTTTATCCTCTACAATTATTTCACAATTTAAAAGCTCATCAAGTAACTGCAGATATATCACCTGGGAATACCCACATATCATAATGGTTTTGATGCATTGCAGCTCTGGTAGGGGTTATTTTAGACAAGTCTTCACTTTCTAAATACAGATGGACATCAAAGGCTGTTTGTTTCTTATTGGACTGTCTGAAGCTAAGATTCTTCTATTTTGGAAAATTTTCAGAGTAAAGGCTTGGCCTGAGTACTATGATAGTGCAGCGCCATAAAAATTTTAGATCACGTTGCAACATGCAAGCGCGATTGGCATTTGATAGCCATGACAAAGGGAGGATAGGGAAGAAGGCTATGACAGATAAAAGGGGCCCACCTAATGCGAGTTGGCATACCAAGCACCTAGACTCCTAGAGTCGATATTTTTGGTTGCTAGATTTAAGCCCTCAGTTACTCTTATATACAAGCACGCCAGAAATTGACATTTTTAAATGTAGGACCATTTGGAAGAAAGAAAGCAAGTCTAATGTGCACATCCCTGCTACTAGTATCGTACGGAAAATAAAATCCCGCTTGAGTAAACATTTCGTTTCTGCCCAAGAAAATGGCAGGAATAAACATAAATATAAAGAGTCAATCTCAAGCTGCATAGCCTGTTCTATATCCTTGTTAAGATGTATTGCTAGCTGTTCTGCAGGTAAAAATATATAGCATAAGTCTGTAGTGTCATTTCTCTACATACCCGCAAAAATGCTCTAACACGTTGCAAGTTTCCTGTTGACCCTCCTAGTGCAGCCTGAACAAGACAATTTAAGTAAATAACATATCTCAAAACAATCTGTACTAACCTAAAGCTTAATACCTGTGCAGGATGACTCTGTATAGTGTCCAGCATGAATTTTTCATGGCCAACTTCTAGGTGCCGCCGTGCACCAAAAATCATCGACATCTTTTTGCTCACGCCACGTGGAGTTTCACAATCTTCACCTAGAAGAGACTAGACACAAAATGTGGAGATATGAGGTTCAATCCGATGTGCTTGGAGTGGATAGAGAACTTAATAAGGCACCAGATAATTATGCATGTAACTTGCCTGCACAAGATGCCATATCTTTCCCATGCTCACAGATTTTGAGCCAACATTGTCACCAACCAAACCCAGATATGCATCCTTAAATGCCGTTGCAACCTGAAATTCACACAAAAAGTTAGACCAGAAATGTTGTAAATAATGACTAAATATCCTAACCTTAAACGGAACACTGCGTTCTCTTGCAATATTCAGTTTGGTAACTACTTCAGCATAGATTCCAGCTTTACTATCTAAAAGCTTATGTTGAGTTGGTAAAAACGAAGGCACTGCTTTAGCTTCCTGAGTCTTTGGTCCCACAAGTGTTGTCTCCCATCCACTTGAAATACGACCTGCTGTCTGCTTTGAGCTTGTCTGTGCTGGTGCCAGTGGCAGGCGGCTCAAGTTATTAAGAAACTCCCGCTTTTCCTTTTGCCAGTCATCCTGCGTATATTACAAAATTATATAGACATTCAATGCTTGAACCAATATTTATATTATCTCACCTCCATGGCTTTCATCATATAGTCATCAAAACTTTTAACATTGTCCTTTTGCGCATTCAAAACTGCCGTAAGCATTGCCATTTCATGTACCTGAATTTATCAACAAAATGGACATCGAAATATAAATAAGAATCAGAACTGCAGATTCCTAGTTATGATTGTCAATATGCCAACCTAAATGATTGAATTACTGGGGGGATTTTATTTCTCCTTGTTGGCAATTAACTTTTTATTAAGTGGGAAGGCCAAAAACACGTGGTGCCATCTTTCAAAGATGCTTAATTGGTTAAAAAGAAGTTGTTCGGTCAAGATTCATGTATAGACTGTTCATCCACCACAACCATAATTGAGTCCATTCTCAGTTTTCCAGCAAGTTTGAAAACCAACTTAATAATTTGTAAGACTTTCAGCAATTTTGCAACGTCCCCTTTTCAATTTGTGCATCCTTATTTTGGACAAGATTCTAGTGTGCATCTGAATGAACTTGCGACTATTCTTTATGTAAAATAACGGCTGCATCAGTCTGTTACAGTGCAATCTTAAATCTAGACTTAATAAAGGTCTGCCACAGTGCATTTTCACAATTCTAGACCGTCTTTCTAAAAAATAGATTCTTAGCTTTTGGTGAAATGGTTGTTAGGGGGAGAGAAAGCCTGGCATCTTCCAACAGGTTATCCAGTCAGACCAGGTAACGTCATCCCAACACCAAAACAATGATAGTTTACCTCCCATAATGTCGCTCTTACTAAAAAGTTGCATATAAATCTGCAGGGCCTCCGCGCATCTATGCCCCACGTGAGAGATAAATGTGATGTAATGCCTTCAGGCAATTTTCCCAACTCGTCCTCAAGGAGACTTAGCATCCACAGTTTTCAGAACCGTAACCATACTTATGAACTGTTTAATTTTCAGCACAAGAGAAAGCAAACACTACAGAACCATCTGTCTCCTATGCACGCACAATTCATTCTTCGAGCAATCTAGATTGCCCAGATTGGGCTTGTTCAAATGAAAGGCCGAACAGACAGATATGCAGTTAACCATTATAAAGGACTGTTATGCATATACCGCCAACCGTCCAGGCCAGGCAATTTAATTATATATGCAATTTTCCTTTTTAGGATTTCCAATAACAAGTATTTTTACTGTCAGATCTTACCTGTTGCAGATATTCTTCAACTGATGTTGCCTCGACGGGGAAAACATCCTCAAAGGTTGTCTGCAGGCAATCAACACTTTCTCAACATTTGAGGACAAGATAAGAATCTCAAAAACTGTATCATAGGTAGGCGAACATTAGAAAAGAACAGGTATGCACTGACTGAAGTCAAATGGCATTATGTAAGTTTCAAGGATTTAGGAGATTTAAAATTTCACTTCTCCTATCCATCCTATCCTTCTTTGATGCATTGTTAGACAAAGAGATGACGTGACATGGAAATGCATGGCATAAAAAGGTGGCAGGATGCATTGAACGACTCCCAGCTGATGACAAAACAATAAAAATGTCCACAAAAATACACCAGAGTTTGAAGTGTGAATATAAGTGATGATTACATTCAGATCATTTAACTCTATATGAGCCGAGTAAACCCAATTTATTCTGCCTCTTTACTTTTGCCACATAAAGCGATCATACTTTATATGCACAGTTATTTACCTAATGTTGGAAATGTCAGTATAAAGTCTCCCTTGCATCATAGCTTCTATTCAAAATGTTAATGACTCTTGAAAAATAGGCAAACGGACATGCATCAAAAGATAACCTTTAGTTCAAAAGCTTTCAGATCCCTGGTAAGTTGCTCAGCATTTATTCCTTCCCGTGCAAGTAATCTGCGCGGAATATAAGTTAACCACAACAGATATACTTCATCCAATAGAAACTCAAAGCAAATATTCTTCATGTTGCACTAGGTTAAGCTTCCCCCATTGAAATATGAATCACCATATTAGGAACCTAATGGGCCACAATCTCCTAATGCCATGCACTACTTATGTAAGCAAAAAATAACGCTTTAGTACAGGCTTCTTTACACGCATCTCTCATACACGTATTTATCTGATCTCATATATCCTACGGGTCTCTCGTAGACATTAATAAATCCTTTCTTTATTTCATGTTGCAGTTTGTGTGGATAAGACCATGAAAACAAGAACGGTTGGTTCCAATGAATATTGCGGCAAATGCCCGTTCATACGTACCTAGTAGCAGCAATGGATTGACCTGAAGTGTCAAACCGAGAAGTTTTTGCCTTCAACTGTCGAGAAAGAGATTCCAACTGATCTAAACTCCTCTGTTTAAATGTGTAATCAATGTCATCAAAATTAGAAACGCAATCTCGCTGGGTATGGCTAAATATATAACATAGCAAAACAATTTGACCTACCTGAATGGGAGGAAATGGAGCTGCCGGAGCTGCCGATTGCAAGAGCTGAGAAGAGTTATGCAGCAAATCGGCCCAGCTTCTGTTATCCTGGGGACCAGCCATCACCAATAAACCCTAAACCCTACAATCTGCATGGATGGGAAGGTATAAACATCGTCTCTTCTAGTGGAAGTTTCTTTCGTGGATTTTGTGTTTAGCCTAGGCTTATTCCACAACAAGATGCCACATAAGCTTTTTGTACCTTCATACAAGTGCATTCCCGAAATGGCTAATGTCACTTAACATGCGAAACAAATGCCATTTGAAAATGACCCATATGCCGCCCCTAGGCAGTAACCGACCAACCCCTGATATCGTCTATTTCTAGAAGGTGGTCAATGTGGACGATGCCCACCTCGCGAACCTAGCTTACACTGTGGCAATAGGACCGCAGCGCCTCAAGGTCTATTGGACAAGAGTGCTTAGTGGCGAGCCAGATAGAATGTGCAGGAGCACAGGTGCTTACAGGTGGAAACAGAGGCAGATTACGACAGCCTAAAGCATTACCTTGACACTTGTTTCCTCTGAGACCCAGGCCCCTGGAGCTGATCAAAATGGCACACTACAAGCAACACATAAATCCCATGCTGGAATGAGGGCCCACAGCGCTACCTGCATTCACATCTGCGCAGGCTCATCGTCTCCATTCGCATAGGTTCCCAAATTGAGACAGGATTTCACCCTTAGAAGGGAACTAGAAAACCAAGCACAACGTTGTTAGGCATAAGTTGGAAACCTGTGGATGAGGCTAGTGTTACGTCTGTCTTCTTTCTTTTTTCTTTTCCTTTTTATATTTGCATGCTGCTAGTTGGCTCTTCTTACTCATATTTACAAGAGGGCAAATTAATAGTAACCCTTTAGGAGGAAACCTTTGGATGTATTTGACTCCATGGTTAATACAATGGTGTAGTTGAGATTGTATCTGTTTTGCATAACCATGGTATTTATATGGACATGGTTAATTGGATCAGTACTTTGTAGTAGCATTGGAATACCTATATATTACTTGTCTACTGGAATTTTTTCCTTTCTACACAAGTTGTTAATGTAGATTGATTTAATAGGATCATGGCATTACTAGACCATTAAAATTACTACGTGGCCCATTTGGTGGTTTTTTTCTATTTTACGTGGCTATTTTAACAATTTCTTTATTCTAAAACTATGTATTCCTCTCGATGTTTGTAATGGAAGGCAGTTGAAATCGGGTCGACCTCGACAGTGATTTGCTATGCTCTACCCAATGCTTTCTGCAGACTATATCATATTAGGGATTTAGCCTTGGGCTAAGCTAACAAGGACTCTGGAACAATTGATTTTGAGGATGAATTTTCCCTTTTTGATTCTGATAAGCTGGTCCCGGATGAACCGCAGCTTGATAGGGAAATTGCATTTTTGTATGTAAATCACAGTTCTGGAAGATTGCATGAGCAAAATAAGGAATATCAGGGCTCCCATCGGCAAGTTTATAGTGAGGATTCCCATTTCGTTCCTGAAGCAAATGTGCTTGTGTCTGACACTGAAGTAAACCAGGCATTGTAGTGATATTTGTTATAAAGGAAAAGATGCTTAGTAGGAGCTCTAATTCGCCAATACATAAGATCAATTTTTGCAGACATTTTCTGCTCTCAAGCATTATGATCTGAAACAGGGTGATTTCTAAGTGATCCATTTCTCTACAAGTTTATCCCTTTTCTTATGGAGAATTTTATCAATGTTCTTTGCTGTTGTTATTATTGAACATTTGCTAATGAAGCAAGGATTTTGATAAGATCATAAGGCACATGAATGCTTAAGTTTGCTGACCCTGTATGGTTTCAAATCAAAGATGTTGAACATGGAAATCTATCTTGGGTTTTAAATGCATAAAACAGTCTGTTCCTTCTCTTTATATCTATCTTAGAAGGATATCTATTAAATGATATGTTCCGTAGTGTTACAGAAATTACTGATATATGGAGGTTGTATGATTTATCTCAATTGTTTATTTTGTTATTTGTTTCACATTGCTCACTCTATCTTTGTGCAAAAAGTTTACATTAGGCAAACGGTTAATAATCGAGAAGTCTAAGGTACCTTTGGCCCTTGCATTTTTATCCAACTATGGCTAACTTTGTATTGGTTGGCTGCAGGTACGAGCTTCTCTTCTTAATGTAATCCTTTTATCCAGTATGTCTTATATAGGTTGCAATTTGGTAATGGAAGGTGGAGGAATCAAAGAAAGGCTATGGTTATGAAATGGACAAAAAAAAATGGAATATATTGCTCAAACTGGGTGTTGAGATATATTCACAAGTTGCATTGTTATGCTTTAACATCCTGCCACGATACTCAGTCTCATATTAATTGTTTTTAGTGCTACAAGTGCTTTTGGCAGTTCCATTTTGTGAAATAGGTAATCCATACCATTGACACACAATGGCCATTTGGTACACTAGTTTTTTGTTGTATCTGCGCTCTATAACAGCTTAGTTGATTACTCTGACTTATATGTGATTTAAACTGCTCTAGGAATACTTGTAATATGCTACAATATACCCTAATGATACTCTACATATTCTGATTTTTAATAGTGAATACATCCTTATTGTTGTGGATGTATGTGTTATATGTCAAACTTCCCTTTTGGACAAATGCTCTTCATGCTTGTTTATTATGCAACAAGCAATTATCTTTTCTTTTATGGCTTTGAGGAAAAGGCTCTAAGTTGAATGCTAAGTATGAAATATGATTTATGGCAATCACTTTTTCGCCTTGTACTTGTTAATTTGGTTGAGTAACAATGTTGTAAACTCTTAAACATGAAGCTTTTCAGCTTTAATTTCTGCATATAGAGATTTGTGTTGGGACTGTTTTGGCTCAGTGATGGTCACTATTCATTTGGGCTTGTCTCATACAAGTTTGAAAATAGGACAGAGTTAATAGTAAGATAAGATAAGACAACAAAGCTATTATGCATGAAGATGTGCTTTAGCTAATAAGATGTATTGGCTGGTTGCTACCCAACCGCAGCACACAGGGGACTTGGAAATTAAGACCATTCATATGTTTATGGTTTACTTATATCAATTTGATATAAAGCATATGTTGATGGTTTACCTAAATCAATTTGATATAAAGTTGCATTGACTTAGGTTTACTTGGTTGATTTGATAACCAAAACTTTGGATTAGGGTTTTGGGTGGCATTTTATGTATATCGTGGAAGAATGGTACCATCTTGACGTTTGTGGTAGGCTTAACTAGTTCAAAGACCCTTCTTTTCTGGCCCAATTGATATGGTCTATGGGGTATGGGATAAAGCCTGGAAAGGTTGGGGCCCATTGGATAACGATTTCCTTCAAGGATTCGCCCTTTTGGTGCGTTGGTTATCATTAGAGGTGCTAGTGCGTAACATTTGGTATCAGAGCCAAGTTTCAATTCCTCGTGGCAATATTGCTTGAGGGCAAGCATCTCGAGGAAGGGGAGGAATTGATACGGCCTATGGAGTATAGGATATAGCCTGGAATTGTTGGGGCCCATTGAATAACGATTTCCTTGAAGGATACGCCCTTTTGGTGCGTTGGTTATCACTAGAGGTGCTAGTATGTAACACCAATTGCTTGTGATATTGTATATCATTATATAGATAGACATACAGATCCAATCTATCTACATCTAAATGCCGGTGCTAGAAGTTTGAATCAACATATGAAAAATAACGTGCGGCTCCAAAGAGAGGATCTCCACATTTATTTTGCACCCATATCCACATGTATCGGTTGTGATAGAAAAGGACCAATCTTAGGAGATGCACAACTTTTTCTTGTGTACTCTTAGTTATAAAGTTATCTCGTATATCCTTTGTGAAGCAAAACCATTCAACGACCAATATTGATTTGTGTGTATGACCAAGATTGATCATAACACGCCGCAACAAAGGAGCTAATACCAAATGGGTGTGCCAATGATGACACCCGGCAAAAAGGGATTAAATTTCAAATGGATGTGCCAATTATAATCAAGGCAAAAAAAGGGCCAATCTCAAATGGATGTGCTACTAATAACACAAGGCAAAAAAGGGCCACTCCCAAATTCAAGCACCAATTATAGTGCATGGGAACTATATAATGCAAACGAAAAGAAGAACAAACAGAGCATCTCCATTGTATGTGGAACTGCATCTGGGATAAAAATATTATTCCTAAGCATTCCGTGCTTCTCTGGCAGATTGTTCATTCTCCGGTCAGAATAAATATGAAGGTCCACTCATTTAGCCATTAGTCAGCCCACTCTGCCCTGTATACAAGTTGCTACCTCAGACGATTGAACATTGCTTTATCTTGCGTGACAATGTTCATAAAACATCGATATGGATCCAGTCTCGTTTTCAGTTGCATCTCAACAGTCAGCAAATTCTCTTTGGTTCACTCCATGGATGTTGGCTGAGACTTAATTTACAGTCTTTTTCTAAGAGTGAGTTATGTACAAAGTGTGAGGAGTGATGAGGGAGGGATCCAGCATGTCATCATGTTCATTTATGCCATCCTCCTCAATTTCACTTCTTTCACTGTCACTCGAGGAAGTGCTTGAGTTATCTTCCTCATCACTATCAACAGATGGTGAAACATTGCCACCACCACTCCCTTCTTCATCCTCTTCCTCATAATTACAAGCCTTTTTAAGCAAATTGAAGTCCTCTGGCGTAGACGATTGTCAGATTTCAATTTGAAATCATAGCATAATATGGTCACATCACTTAGATTCAACTCATCCCTACAACCCACTTTCTTGGACTTTCTCCCTTTTCCTTGGCTTCTCATTTCTAACTCATATCTACCTTCAAAAGTATTTTATGAGCGTGTTCCAAGCCAATGAATCTTGAGTTTAGTGACTAAGCCTTCCTCCTTGATTGTGTCATGTACTTTTGCTATCCAAAGAGGTCGACCTTTGTCATCCTCCTCAGTTGGAAGAGCAATCAGCATACCTTTGGCAATTTATGTGATATACATTGAGGCTCATTCCTGCGTCTTGGTCTGAGGTACATGACTCGTTCCTCGTCTTCCTCTACTGCAGGTGCTATTGTAGAATTGGCTGGACCTGCCTGGTGCTGGGGTTGATGGAAGGTGTTAGGCCATTGAAATGGTTCTTGCAACTATCTTAGAGCTAGGTTTTGCATAACAATTTTCTGTTCAAACAAGAAATTTCGCCACCATATCCGATCTTCTTATAAGAAGTACTTAAAGCCTGAGGAAATTCCATTTTCAATGGCTTTTAAGGATGTCACTGGAGTACTTTTCTTCTGCTTGGACTCTTTAGGATTTTTTAGAGGAAGTTTCTCAGCATGTTCTATGAAGCAAGTGCCTGGAATAGATTAAGGAAGCGCAATCCCTTTGGTGGACTCCAGTCCTTAGTTGTGATGTACTTCTTCCCCTATAAGAAGCTTTGTCCATCCTTCAAGTAGAACTTGATGTGATGTTGAAAGGTGAGATCATTCAACTGGTTCATAACTTATTCTCTGTCTGAACATTGAGAGAAAACAAACTCTCTGAAGTCGGCAGTTTATTTAAGAAGCTCAATTTGGAACGGGAGTGTAAGAATTTTTAATAATTCGAATTAAAGTAGGAAGACAAAAAGCCTTCTTCCTTTTAAGGCGCACAGAAAATCTGCTGAACATTTGATCAATCTGATCATGACTGTGGCCTGCAAGTAAGAATCTGAGCTTTACTTTTCTAAAGATCCCTAGCTCCAGTAACATGGCACAATAAGCAAAGAGTGTTTGGTTCTTGTTCTCCCTTGTAGTACTATCAAGTTGCAGGTAGAGCACTGGTGGTAATTGCTCTTGCTCGCTCAGGACCTTGTTAAGAATTGTAATTGTGAGGTTCGGGTCACCATGCAAGTTTGGATACATCAAAAATATTTTGCACTTTAGACTTCCTTTGAAGACCATAGCTCCTACAAGGTGGACCTTAACAAAACATTCCTCTGGCACATCTTTAAGAATATTCAAGAAATGGGGTAGAGTAGTTTTTTTTTTTATCCATTCCATCAATTACAACAGGATATATATTGTTTATACTTGACAAGCTTTCTTCTCTCTGCTGCTTGTTGTTCACAATGTTTGGCAAGGTCCTGTTGCACATTATCTGTTGAAGAAATCAGGTCAAAACATTTCTTTAAACAAGTGAGAGAGAAGAGAACTTGAGCTTACTTCTTTCGACCTATGTCTTTGCAGTTTCTCGTTGACTCTTTAATTCTGCACACCTTGAGCAAACAGACATTCTATGTCTCCTGGGAATTTTCACAAGACTGAATTCACTTTTCTACAGACTAGTGAAGTGTGAGTAAGTGATGTGTTGAAACTGAATGCAAGTCTCTTTGTATTCGTTGAAGACATCTTTTTTTGTGATGTTATCTGTCAAATGATACATGTTGCTATTAGGCAACTTCTCACATGTTTCTCTAAAATATTTCTCCATCCATGACACAGCAGCAAGCGCATGCATGGTTGCAAATCTTCTTGGTCCACAATGATCATCAATTACTGGGTTTTTATCCAGTGTTTTGTGTACTCGAGACATTCTGGTGGACCCTAAATGGTGGACAACCATAAAGCATTTTTTGCAGACTTCTTCACTGTTAATGTAGTGTAAGAAGGTGTTGCGGTCTGGTCTTACATGATAAGTCAAATAGGCATTCTGGTCTGCCAATTAATGTTATTGAACTGTAGTTGTCTCTAACTGCTCGTAATTTAGACATGTTAAATTTGTTGATGTAATCCAATGAGCAGCATTTAGTTCTTAAAAGTCTCCTCATTTTGTGCTTGTCCATAAGGTTTCTTCTTCTTATAGAGGAGCATACTCTCGAACTAAAATCCACCTTGAATTTCTCGGAGGACTGGCTGGAGAACGTGTAATCTCGTTGCACCTCGTTGGTGTCTTTATCTTCTGACGAGAGTTCTACTCTAGGGCTGACCTCCTCTGCCCTTAGTGGTATGCTTGTAGAAGAAAATAAACAACGTGAAACTGTACCCGGATAAGTCGGAGGCATAGTGTTGAATGAAGGAGATGCCATAAGACGTTGTGCCAAGAAATGTTGTTGCAGCTTCTTCACGAGGAGTTCGTTCAAACATGTCCCTTACAATCGACTGGAATTCTGCAAACCCATGTGTCACCACGGTTGTATGAAGAGGAGTAGATGCTGTGAGGTCATCTTTATTTGTAGTGAAGTCGTGGTGGGAGAAGCGGTGGAGAATCTTGCAGTCTTCTGAGCGTGTTGCAGTCCTTGTTTGTCTAAGTGAAGAAGGAGAAACTACAAATGGCTGGGGTAGTCTATTCCGAAAAACTTGCTGACGAGCCTCTGTAGTTTCGGAGGATGGAACAAAAGGTGGTGGGAGATTGCCACGTGCAACTGGTGAGGCAATGAAAGGAGGGGACGGCCTGTTTCTTACTGGACTTGGAGAGGGTTGGAAAGGTGATGGTAGTCTACTAGTTACTGGACTCGGAGTGTCTTCGAGGAGCAACAAGAACTTTGTCGAGGTAAGAGTCAGAGAAGCATCTGCGTCACGTGTTCCATCTGAAGTAGAGGTACTAGAGGAAATAAAAGGTGGTGGAAGTTTGTTCGCGACGCGGTTAACCATCTTAAATAACTGCAAAACAATGGGGATGTGTAAGTAACTCAGTGGACAGTTGTGCAATTGCTATTCGAGAATACACAAAGCTATTCGAGAATACTATTTGATGTGATGCATTTGCTGTGTGAGTGTACAAAATCTATTCCGAAATACACTAGTCTAGCCTGACTAGACACGTCGTATTCCACTTTACATAGAAAAAGAGAGCGGACCATAGTCTACCTTTAAAAAGGAAAATTGAACGCCTCAGTTGTGTATTCCGGTTTCACAGCTTCAGTCGCCAGAGCGAGCGTCTTCTATTCTATTTACAGTTGTTGTATTCCGGATTACATAGCGAAAATCATGGACAGGTAAGCATGTGAAGTACATAGTATGTCTTTTAGATCTGTTAGATTTTACTTCTTATTCCAGAATAGGCATTTAGAATTTTATGGTAGGCTAAAGTGTATTTCGGAATACACTTTGCCATTTGTATTTAGACAAAGTGTATAATCCGGAATACCCTTCGCCTAAAGACAAAAGGCAAAGTATATGGAACAAACTTTCCCTTTCGTCTAAAGGGCTAAGTGTATTCCACAATACACTTTGCCATTTGTCTTTAGGCAAAGTGTATTCCGGAATAGACTTTGCTTAAACAAGAAGGACAAAGTGTATTCTGGAATACACTTTGCTTAAACACAAAAGGTGAAAGTGTGTTCCGGAATACACTTTGCCTAAAGACAAAAGGCGAAAGTGTATTCCGGAATAAGAATTTAGTAGCTTTGGTAAACTTAGTCCTTGTTTTTGTTAGTTTTTAGCCTTTAACAATCCCTTTCTAGTTAGTTTGGCACACAAAAAAACATGCTTGTGCGACTTTTTTCTGGCTGTTTTTTCTTCGTTTTGCCCGCATTTAACACATAAATAAGCAATTGTTATTCTGAAATACATTTTCCCTTTTTTTTAACTCTTGACAGAGTTGTTTGAAACATTACTTTGGCAGGCAAGAACGAAGCAATAAGGCACCAAAGAAAGTGCTCAAGCTTGTCAAATGGCCACACCCACAGAGAAAGTCGCAGGACACTGAGGAGCCAACAATTTACGGGAACTTCCAAACCCAGTGGTTTGTAACCAGAGGTGCAGGTGGAAAATATAGCACATTGACGTTTCTCTATGTTTGCAAAAGCCCTAGACAAAAATGCTATGACGACACCGAGTTCGTCAACCTCAGAACAATCAAAGATGTTTCTGAACTTGCCGGTCAAGATGATCAAATGGGGAGGCTTTCTTTCAAGACCTCCCAGGGCTTCTTTGTAGTTGACATTGTATTTTTAAGAATCATCAGTGTGCAACCAGAAACATTGTACAAGTATATCTCACTTGGAACAAACAAAGCCTAGCTTCCATCATTAGGAAGGTTTGTTCCAGTCACAACGAGGACTTTCCTGTTAGCGAGTTCGAACATGAGGAAAAAGAAAGTGGGTCACCTACTGTTAGCACTTATGGGCAGGACAAGGAGGACGGAAGTTCAGAGAAAGAGGAAGCGGAGCAACCCAAAAAACTTAGCAGGCCAAGAGACACCATCGCTGCTAAGGAACAAAAAAAAGGAAGGTACAACAGCTCGATATAGTGGAACTCCCTGAGAAAAGCTCAAAGAAAAGAAAAGAAAAAGGAAAAGCACCCGGGGTAGCAATAAAGGAGAAGAAAATAGATAAAGCCTCCGAAAGAATGGAGGCAATAAACAGAGAGAAGTTTGTGCAAAGGGTTATATATCTTCCAGTAACTTGCATGAAGCTACCCCCTAAAAATGAAATTGGTGAAAAGCCACTTCAGGTTCGAAAAATCTAAGCAGACCATCTAAGGAATCTGAAAGACAGACTAAAGAGCAATCCAAATGCTCGTGTGGCCCCAATAGTTGTCCTTGTTGACAGGGAACAGTGCATAGACCCCCAAGACTATGGCAGGAAAAATGCAGATACTTACATACATTATGTCTTGGGAGGTAATCACAGCTTCAAGGCAAGAAGGCAACTCTACAAAGAAAAGAAGAACCCAAGGTACCTCTCCGTCCTGTGTGCTGTTTACTGTGGTCTTACCGATGAAGAAGCGAAGATCATTGCCAACACCCCACAATGGTGACAACAAGTACAAATTGAATATGAGCTTCGTCGACAAGATCAAATTCATGCATAGAGAATATGTTATTTTTAAGGAAAAGTGCGGTGAGGACCTGAAGAAGCCAACGTACTCCTTGGAGCTTAAGGAGGCATGCACCATTGAATGCTGCCTAAAATATGACAAAGCGAAATTCGAATGAGAATGAACGGCTTTCTTGGCGCCTGCGGCTAGGGCGGTGGCAGAGAGGGAGATCCGTCCTTCCTCCCCTCTCTTTTCCGGCACTGTTGCAGCATCCCTTATCTTATTCCTTGCTCCAGATGCTAGTAGGGTTTTGCTTCTGGATTCATCAGATTTTGGCCTCCAAAGAATGTCCGGAGATCAATTTTGGAGCTGCTGTAAGGCGGTCTTTTGTGGTCTTGCTGGTAAGCCACTAACGTGGCTAAGAGGCTTGATGATTTGATGAAGCAAAAACTGTAGATTTCTAGCAGCCTAGATTGTTTCTTGGGCCTGTCTAGTAGTCCATGGATTCTTCTCCATCTCGGCACACTGAAAGGGCGTAGAGCCTATAAGGTGGGGCAAAATTATAGCATAACCATAAAGAAAGCAGGTTCAGGTTTATATTTCTTCCAGGAAATCTAATCTTAAGATGGGTCTTCTGATCACGAAGCTTTTTCCCCGTCCTTCTGCTCTTTCTTGCTAGCAGAAAGATTTAGAATGTTTTCTTGGAAGAAGGCAGAGTAAGTTCTTTGATCATTATTCTATGGATTTGAAACAAGATGACAGATTATTTGAGATTGCCGAGCTAGGGACTTGATTGTGACCAGGACGAGGCTTCCATATCAAGACCAGATATTATGAACCAGGCTTTGGAGGAGAGCTTTGGCGGCTGGGCTGTGAGTCTAGCTTTTCAGGTGGGCTGACTGGCACATCCTAACAATGCAGCATCTCTTTTAATTTCTCATTTGGTATCCAATCTGTATAATTGATTAAAGATTGAAGCACATGTGCCTTCTCTGAGCAGTGCGGGAGACTGCTCAGATTACTCTTTGTCTCTTTTTCTCTTCATCTCTACTTTTGCAGAAGGTTGTTTTAGAGCATTCAAGATTTATCTGCAGTTTCTGGAAAATGAGTATTTTGCTCCTGTAGTATTCTGTTGTTAAACGGAAGAAGAGGTTGAGAGAAGACTTATATATACTGTAGCTGCAGATATGATTTCGGATCCATATGGGATCATTTGTGCTTAAATTATATCTGATCCATAAGGGATCTTTGTATTGTAATTTTTCCTATCTGATCAATACAAAAACTTCTTACTTTCAAAAAAAAAAATATATATATATATATATGACAAAGCTAACAAAAGGCAGCCATTCATTAGCCATGACAACTGGTTCCAGTTGGCTTTCAGAGATGGCAAGGTACGCATGATCCGTATTCCGGAATAAGAAGTCGTGCTAAAGTTTTTTTTGGCTTTTTCGTGTTTGGTTTTACTTGTCCACAAAGTGACGTACAATTTTCCTGAACAGATATGGGGACTCCAGAATGAAATATTTACCGCGTTCGAACGCGGGGAGTTGAAGAGCAAAGGCAAGGAGACAGCTAAGAAGAAAACCTCCGACGTGCCAAAGAAAGAAATGACAATTATCGTTTGGAAGAAAATGCAGGCTTTTCCGACACCGAGCTACTAGAACGACTGCTTCAGAAGGTTGTCGACAAGGAGTTTACTCTTGGATTGCATAAGTAAGTTCTCCGTCAAGATTAACTATTTAGCTGTTGTAGATCTAGTAGCAGCGGTGTATTCTGGAATACATTATGTTGTGCTGTTGTGTAAACTTTATATTCCGGAATACACATGCTTTATTGTAGTCCAGCAATGTCATGTTCTTTACTAATTTATATTCCAGAATACGCATTCGTGTCTTCGAACAAACACTTCGTGTCTTCCAGAATTTGTATTTCAGAACAAACACTCACTCACACGACAAAACAAAACAGTATTCCGGAATACACAATCATTTCCTTGAAGCAACACATTTCTTTTCAAGATAGCAACTCCGGGGAGCGGTTGTGTATTCCGAAATACAACTTGCTTTACTGTGAAATGTTTTTCTTGTGTCTTGTTGTGTTTTTCTTGTTTCCTAACACAGTATTTTCTTATTTTCTTGCAGCCAGAAGAACGTCATAACATGTCAAACATGTTTGATGGAATAGTTGAACGTGGAGACCTGGGACACATGCAAGGAGCTCTACCCTATTGCCACCTCCGACGAGCGCATTGTACAATATGCTCCAAATTTTGAGGGCTGGGTAAGTTTGCTCGTATTATTTCCTCTCAAGTTGCGATGTGTTAACGATTGTAGTTTTTCTTCCTCTTACAGAGCAAGAAAAAAAAACAAAGATCTTCCCGAGGGCTTCATGCACTTGGTTAGAACAGCACGGGAAGAGAGGTCGTTAGCGAAATGGAGGGCTGTCGATGCAGAACCTTCCGACTATGAAAGATTTTGCATGTTTGATCAAAACAACCTGTTTTCAATCATTCATGGCGATTACATAAAACTGGTCGGGAGGGTGAAGCTGCAGGACTTCATGTTGGTACTTGCAGACCTACCCAACGACTTCAAGCTAAAAGATAGTCGTTATGACGACCAGCCCTTTATGTTTTCCGAGTTTAATGCATTTATTGATGGCATCAAGCAGATCACAATGGCCAAGCATTGGCATCTTGTTGTGTTCCATTCTAGCATGCAAGCTGGCCTGGTGGAATCCGCTTTTAAAAACCACTTTGGTTCCCTAGTTCAGGCAAGATATGAAAACCTGGTCTAGTAAGTCTTATTCCAGAATACAGTTGCTCTACACTTTGTTTTCTCTTTCTAGTCCTTGTTTGTGCTAACCTCTTCAATTACATTTCGTATTCCGGAATAGGAATACTTTAGTTCTAGTTTTCAAATTGTTTTCTTGTTTTTCTTTTTTGTGCTAAAGCACTTCAAATATTTTACTAGGTATAAAACGAACATCAATTATCATGGTGGAGGACCAAGATTGCTCAGCAAGGTGGAGTATCCCCATGTTGCTTGCTGGAGTTTTGACGGGAAGAGAACCATGGAGCACTTCAACACTGCCGCCTGCCAGAATTTTTCGAATGTCTTAGAGTTTACAGCGGTCTTACAGAAACTGCAGGACCCAAGTGCACAAGGCAGAATAGTAAATCACTATTGTGACGCTCCCTGCTAAACATACGACGCCCGGCCGTACACTCGGCAGGAAATCCCCCGTCCGGCTCAACAACCGCACATGCCCTTCGTCTACCCCGCACTCTAAGGTGACTCTAGTGCGGGGAGGGGACACGAAGGTGTCTTGCGCGCCCTTCCCCTATGGGCTCCTATAACAGCGGAAGCGATAAACAAGTCAGAACTAGCATCAAAGCGTATAAATGCTACCTCGAAGGATAGCCATCACACATCCATAAGTGCAAAGATGATAATCATAAACCGTAAAACGTGATAGCTCCTACCCAGGCTCAGACTCGTAAGGAGGATGACTGACCGGCTAGGCCTCAAGATAGAGCAGACCGAATCGTGTCAATGGTGAGGGCTGGCATAAGACAATGGCTAGGGTTGACCACTCCATCCGCCCCTCCTGTGCATACTTTGCAGATGGGCTAAATCAGGCTCTGGCGTGACTCTAGCCTTCCGGATACGCAATCCCATGGCATCACCCATCGGGACTACTCCAGGTTGCATCTCCCTGGTCCGATGAGGCAGGAAGGGTTGCATCTCCCCTTCCCAGGGTCTAGAGGTTCCGTGGGCGGCTAGAGAATCGTGACGACACACGATTCGTACCCGACTTAACCCCCCAAAACGAGAGCCAAGCCGACACTTGCAACTCTCGAGAGGCAGGGCGACACCATTGCCCGAGGAGGTGTCGGACCCATGCTCGGCCCACACGAAGTGACCGACCATAAGTCTAGCCCACTATGGGATCCCCCGTAGCCCCCACTCGGCAGGGATCCTCCCTCCACATTCCCTCTAGCCCCGTTATGTGGTGCTGAGTCACATCATAGCCTCAATAGCCTGGTGGGCTCCTATGCACAGGCCGCAACTAATAGGAACTAAGGGATCTAATCTAGGAGCATACTACATATGGCTCTAGGTCTCTACCCCCCCTTCCCAATACAAGAGGAGCAAACATGATCAACCATCATCACACAATCATCACATCATGAGAATAACCATAAGAACATCTTAACCTAATCATACAAATCTAACTTACAGTTAGGGTTCCTTGATTAGGGTTCAAGATGATGCATGAGGGTTCAAGATGATGCATGAGGGTTCTAGGATGGCTCTACTCTAGATACAAGATACTAACTCATCTGGAATACTAATTCCAGATGAACTACTATGACTACTACTCTACATACCTGCTCCTGAAGCACTCCCTCCAAACCCGGGTGTCTCCATGGTCTCCGAATCGAATGCAGCTGCTCTTCTTCCAAGGACGAATCTACCCTCAGGGGGCTGTTACACCAATCTATGCCACAACAAACGATACGCGAAACGCGGTTTCGAGTGCGTGGGTGAGTCTCTGGGTGCTAGGGCTGGAAAAGAGGCCTAGGGTTAGGGTTCATGCTAATATAGGTTGGGGTCCACATAGGATGCCATGTGGCACCACTAGGATGGGGCCGTGTGGCGGTTGCCCAATAGGATAAGGCCATGTGGAAAAGGGCCTTATCCTAAGGTTATCTAAGTTAAACAATTAACTTAGATGTGCACCCCTTGCCACATTCTAAGGTATACAAGTCTATATAGGTAGACTTGTATGGTGACGGGTCCAAGAATATACGTATTCATAGCGTATATTCCCCTGGAACGTCACATTCTCCCCCCTTAGGACAATGCTGTCCTCAGCATTGCGCTAAGGTGACTAACCTATCTTATGCCTGCAAAACAACATAACATACACTTTAAATCAATTTAAACGGTCAACTTCCTATTAAAAGAGTTTAATTGTCAAAATTTAGGCTATATTTGTACTTATACAAAATTATATAGCCTTAACAAGTTACTTCTTATAATAATTAGGAAATATTACTATAAGAGTTATTAGGGTTCATAATCTAAATTATGGCTCCCCCTATCCTCTCGTAATGCGCCCCTCCTCGATGCCCGCCTCTACTTGCCTGCTACCTCCTTGAGCCGAACTACTAGCTCAAGGTTACCCTACTACCTTGCACAAGATCATGGCCCTTTCGGATTTGAGTTAAGGACCATTTAAGACGATCCTATCATCGCCCATGATCAAGTGCTACCTCGTACACGATCGCCCCGATCGAGTACACCCCAGTGCATCATGCCCCCGAGGGTTTCAAGCTAGGGAACGTCTCACGATCCCATCATCGCGCATGATCACTTGAATTTCACCATGACCCTCCTACGGCCAGGTGTGCGTACCCCGCATCGTGGCAAAGAGATCATCCGATCGATGTCCCATCATCGCCCACCATACCTCATTCCTCACTCACATGACCCTAATGGTCATGCGCACCTCTTGGTGCGTGTGGCCTAGAGAATGCCCTAAAGGCGTATCCCATCATCGCCCACACGATCCAAGGTTCTAGCACATGCACCCTACTAACTAGAATGCATGAGCCAGGCTTAAGGCTAACTAACAAACATACTAGCTAACCTCCTGGCAAGTCGGGGTCGACCAAGTCGGAGACGACTCGCCCATCAAACTCCTTCATAAACTCTGGGTATTGCTTCTCCAAATCTTGCTTCAATACCCATGTCGCGGCTTCCACGGGCAAGTGCTTCCACTTGACCAAATACTGGAGGAACTGAGACCTCCTCGTCTTCTTGAATGACTTATCAAGAAGTAATTCGGGCACAATTTCCACTTGCTCCTCCATCATTTCCAACAAAGTTGGAGTATCTAAGACCTCCTCAGGGTTAGGATTGTGCCTTTTTAATAAACTTACGTGGAAGACCTTGTGAACTTTAAGATGGCCCGGAAGATCCAACTTGTAGGCTTGGGGGCCCACTCTCTCCAAAATCTTGAACGGACCAGCCCATCTAGGGGCAAGCTTCTTGCAACTCCCAATCCGAAGCTTAGCTTGCTTAACCTTGATCTTCCACCACACGCTATCGCCTACCTTAAACTCTCTTACGGTCCTGTGCCTGTCGGCCACACTCTTCTGCCGACTTCTTGCTGCTAATAAGTAACCCCTTACTTCTTCCACCAGCTGCTGCATATCTCCTAACATCTGCTGGGATACTTCAACCTTCGACACAGGATTGTGCCAAGTATCCGGGGTTAGGCACTGGTACCCGTAATTTACCATGAAAGGAGACATCTGAGATGACTCCTGCTTGGCACTATTGTAGGCAAATTCCACCAAGTGGATGTACTCATCCCACTTGGACTGCTTATTCCACACGTAGCTTCGAAGCATGTCTTCAATGATTCGATTCGTCCTCTCCGTCTGACCATCTGTTTGGGGATGATATGCCGTGCTCATGGAGAGCTTCGTCTGAATGGTGCTAAAGAGGTCCTGCCAGAAAGCACTCATAAACTTAGAATCTCTGTCAGATATTATCTCCCGAGGCATGCCATGGAGTCTAAAAATCTCCCTTACAAATAACTTAGCAGTATCTAATGCGGTGTCCGTAGTTTTACAAGGCACAAAATGTGCCATCTTAGATAACTTGTCTACGACAACCATCAATGCATCCTTGCCTCGAAGAGTTCTAGGGAGTCTTGTAATAAAATCCATACTTATGACCTCCCACTTGGCATTTGGCACTCCCAATGGCTCTAAGGCACCTGGAATCCGAAGCTGCTCTGCTTTGATTTGCTGACACAACTGGCAATCTCGAATATATCTAGCTATCTGCCTCTTCATTCCTGGCCAGAAATAACTACTTCGAATCTTGAAATAGGTCTTCATGAAGCCCGCATGCCCTGCTATTGGGCTGTTGTGTGTGTCATGAAGAATTAGCTTCTTTACCCCTGATGATTCGGGCACACACAACTTATGTTTATGATACAACAGGTTGCCTTCCTTCTTATAATGCTTGAAGGCTTCCCGTTCTTTATCTGTTCTAGCTTCCCTCAAGAGGCTTTTTCCCATACCTCCTTGAATTCTTCATCCGATGGCAAGGTCTCCTTAATCTTCTTGCCAAACTCACTCAAAAGAGTGGAAATCGCATTACAATGCGTTCTTGTTTCAAATGGTCTCCTAGAGAGAGCATCTGCCACAACATTAAGCTTGTCGGGCTTATACACTATATCAAAATCATACTCCTCAAGAAATTCCATCCACCTCCTTTGCCTTAGGTTGAGGAGTGGCTGGGTGAAAAGGTACTGAAGGCTCTGGTGCCGTCATGGCGACTTCATTGCGGTCACAGTCGATCATGGCTTTGGCTGGCTTCAAGAATTCCATTCCCACTATAAGATCATACTTTCCGATATCCATGACTTCTGCCCCCATTGGCCACTTACTTCCACTAAGGTCTATATCAAATGTGATCCTCTTCCCCTTAGTGTGACGGATGGCACCATTGGCCATGCTGACTGGCCTTGGCTTAGATTTCAATACCTTGTTCTTCATTAGGGCAGCCAACCTAGGAGATGCAAAATTGTGAGAGCTACATGTATCTATGAGGACTACATATGGATTACTATCTATGATCCCATCAGCCGCAATGACTGTCGACTGATTTTCAATATCACCTGACTCAATGTTTGCACATATATGGCACTCACCATCTATGAAATCCTGGGCCTCATGCTGGTCGTCGTCTTCATCCGCTTCTGTTGGTGAATCCCAATCCCCAAGCTCTGCCAAAGCTGCCTGCATGATGAATGGACAATCATGTGTTCGGTGCCCTGGCTGGAAGCACCTAAAACATAGCTTCTTCTCGATACATTCCTGTCTCTTCTCCTTCGGCAGACTGTCTAGAAGACGCTTTAGTGCACTGCCCCCTGATGCATTCTGCGGCTTACGGTCCCCAAAGGCTTTACTCTGACCCTTCCCTTGCTGATGACCTCCTGATGGTGTAGCTGCTGGTTGCTTACTCTGATATTGCCCCTGGTACTGCCCTGAAGCTTTACCCCTAAAGGGCAACTGTTTCTCCGCTGGGGTTGCTGGTGCCTCCTCCAAACTTATAGCTTTATCTTCGGCTTCTGCAACTGACCTTGGGTTGATTGCTCGAACAAGTCTTTTGATATTGCTGTTCAATCCCTCAATGTAGGTATCAACCGCTTGCCTTTCCGAGACTCCGGGAACATGAAGCCTGAGCCGCATGAATTCCTCTGTATACTTTGCTACTGATAAGGTACCCTGGTTCAACCTATAGAACTGCTGGATCTGCCTGCTAGTATGAGATCCTGGCACATAATGCTTGCGAAAGACCTTGCTGAAGGTCTTGAATCTGCAATTGTTCCTTCTCAGCTTGTTAGATTTCGCATATCCTTTCCACCAAATCCTTGCTGGTCCAATGAGGTTAGCTGTAGCAACTTTCCCTATATCTTTGTCTTTCATGCCGTAGGAGTTGCCAAATTCTTCCATTTCATCAAGCCAAGCTTCAGCTTCCATGTCTGACCTGTCTTTCCTTGAGAACTGGCCCAATTTCCTCGTCTTCCATACGTTGCTCATAGCACTATCCACCTTTTTCTGGTAATCATCTGTTTTTCTTGCCCTTTTCCTTGCTCTAGGTGTGTCGGACTGACTGTCGGAGCTAGAGCTGTCCTCACTAGAAGAGCTATCTGATGTGCTGGAGCTAGATGATGTTGGGCTCCTAGTTCTTCTTTTCCTTTTCCTGTCCTTGACATTCCCTTGATTACCTTCCCCTTCCTGCTGTGGGGCTTCGTCAACACCTTGCACATAGGGTGGAGGTGGAGGTAGAGGACCACATTCCTGTGCATTCATCAGTGGAGTTGCCCAATGGATCAACTGTTCCACCTGGTTCCTTATCTGTGTCAACCTTGCGTTGATTGCCTCCGGTGACATGTCCTGCTCGATGTCTTGTTGTTCTCTCCCGAACAAGTTCCTTGGTACCCGATTGTGTTGTCGGCGCTGGTTTTGGGATCCTGCACCTGAGTTCCTTGCTGCAAGGATTGATCATCAATACTTGTTATTTAGATTACACATTAATCAAACTTATTTATTTTGAATATTGTTAGGTGCAAAAGAAATCATATGAAAATTCCATTTAGAAGTCAAGATCATAGTAAGACATTAATTAATACGTATATAGAAGTACATGATAATGACTAAAGAGAATATTTTCCAATACAATTACTTAATTAACAAATCAAATTTTCGTCATCGGTGCCCCCTCATAGACTTGAAGAAGTTCTTGACATTCTTCAATCCTATGCCCTTGCCAACGTTCTGCAGGATTCTTGCCGCCGATCCTCCTTCTAATGCTCTTGCCATTTGTGGTGCCGGAAGTTCTGGTGCGGTTGCCACCACTACTGACAAGTGTGCATCCCTGAGGTGGCCCCTTGCGAAGTCGAGAGAATGGAGGACTACGGATCTCTTGAAGAGGATAACATGATCTACTGCATGATCTATTCTGGCATGTTGTCCAAAGCCTGAGAGTGCTATGAGGAGCGCCACGGACTCTTCCCCTCTTGGGCTGAACTCCTTGTGTAAAACTATCATCTGCCTTTGGCTAAGGACCGGAAGATAGTACCTGCGTGATTTATCCCTGCCTGGGCCCGCGGTTCCCGTACCTCTCCTCTGAGCTGCTTCGCCGAAAACATCTAATGCGAAGAGATCTTCGTGGTCCCTCCACATTGTTGTTGCGTTCTCCAAGTTGATGCTGCTAGATGCTTCGCGCATGCTCCTAGAGCGCACTGGTCGGCTTGAGCTTGGGCCTCTTCCCGGCTTGTACAACCTGCTTTGGATCTGCTGGAATTCCTCTTCTGGGATGATGGGTTGCTGCTACTGATACATCTGCCTTATCTGTTGGTAAGCTTGAATGTCTGACATAGTTTCCCCGGCGTAGGAATGTCGCTCGGCTACTTCCCTTGGAATTTCTTGGTAATCATAGTCGATGAAGTCACTGCCCTGTTCTTGTGCAACAAGGCTTAGGAGCTCATCAATCCTAAGATCTTCTTCTTGGCAATAGGGAAGGTTGAGGATGTCGGTGGCGAATATGTACTCCTCGCCGTCGATGATCACTGGAGTCAGAGCCGTGATACCAATTGGCGGTTCGAAGTCTCGCCTTAGTACTTCCTGTTGCCGGGCTAGACGCCTCTCCATCCTTCTTGCCTCCCTCATTTCCCAACTTGGGTTCTCTTCCTCTTGCTCTTCGTAATCCTGCTCAATCTGCAACATAGGTGTTCCTGATATGGAGCCGTAGTATTCGTACTCCGTAGCCTCGATCTCGTGAATGTCTATCTGTGTCCTCCGAGTGTCGAGAGGTGCCAAATCCAAAGGTTGAATTGACGGCTCCCCTGGTTGGTTGACTGCCTTGTACTGCATGAACAAAGCTAAGGCTGCTTGGTCTGAGAGGTATCTATGCCTATGATGCTTACAGGTCATGTAATCTGGCATGTTTCTGGTTCTATCCCACAACCTACTCTTGCCCCTGGATCCCCCACCTATGGCTTGGGTAAGAGAGTCTAGGGAAACCCATTTCCCTCCCCTAGGTGGCAAACTAACTTCCCAGGGTAGGATCTGCTGGTCATACTGGCAGATGATGTCAGTGTAATAGGGAGTTCTAGTCAAAGTGGCATGGAGATCAAAGAGATGATCAAAAACATGGAAGGCTTCTCCAGCCGGGAATTCACGGATGTGATTGGCCTCATTATACCATCTAACAAAGCTTGATGGCGCCATTGAGCAGAGATAGCTATGAAAAATGGCTTGTGAGGATGAGTAGGGAGCTGAAAAATCGCCTGAAGTGCTGAGAGCAGTTTTGATGGGGAGAAAATGACAAATGAGGCCCCCTTTTTATAGACTAGGGATGCCTCCGGTTCCGTGCACAAGGGTTCTTGATGGGAAAAACTTTTGTTCCATGACTAAGGGTGTCCAAATGAGCTACCATGAAGTGCAAATCTAAGCAAAACAAAGCAAGAAACACTCATGGCAGTTTGTTGGATGAAAATTGGTCAATTTGGGCAAAAATGGGCGAAACCGGGTTGGTCCGCGAAAATGAGCTCTGCGTGGCGAGCGCGGACAGGGTTTGCACGGTGCAACCCGATTTCGGGTCTTTTTGGGTTCTACTGAAGATTTCAGGAAAATTAGAGATGTTAATATGACTACTTGGATGATTCTAATCTTACTAGGAATTTTTCTTGAGCAAATTAGACATGTTTTATGGTCAAAATGGCGAAACCGGGTTGCTCCGCGAAAATGAGCTCTGCGTGGCGAGCGCAGACAGGGTTTGCGCGGTGCAACCCGATTTCAGATTTTTGCTCAGAATTTTAATTAATTTAATTAGGGTATCTTACTAATTTAATCTATTTGAACATTTCAATTAAGATGGCCAAAACTAAACTAGAATTTGAACTACTTAAGCACATCTTTATGCAAAAATCAAAGTCAATTTACAAAACAAAATTTTATATTTATAGGAGAAAATTTATCAATTACATTAATTTATACAAAATTTGTATCCTCAAGGGTATTCCTTGCAGATACGGCGCGCCAAGTGTAAATCCTTGGGCATCACCGTTACCCTCTTCGTGTGGATCGCGCAGAGGTTTCCTTCCTCGAACAATTGGGTGAGCTCGGCCTCCGCAGCTACCTGCAACACCCTTGTCGTGAGCGACGTCACCCTGTAATCGGTGACGAAGTCCTGCATCACCTCCCGCATGAGCCGCTCGAAAGGTGCCTTCCTAATCAGAAGATTAGTGCACTGTTGAAAGTGCTTAATCTCCCGAAAAACTCGGGCATGCCTAGAGTTTGGTCCGTGATGGACCTTCTTGGGCTTCTCTGGTCGTGGAGGCGGCGGCTTGGGCTGGTTCTTGCTGGGTCAGCCCCCCTCCACGTAGCACTGGACATTTTGGCGGCAGTACCAATCGTTATACCTCGTCCAACGACGAAGGTATTCTTCGTACGCCTTGAGGCGGCGTCTGAAGAGGCGCTCCTCCCGCAGGGCGAACGGTCGCTCGCCGGCCTTCTGCTTCTTGACCACCTTGGGTGGCTTGGGCCACTTAGGGTAAGGTGGTCTTGCGTCGGGGTTTGAAGATTCCCCGACGACTTCGTTGTCTTCCTCCTCCTGTTCTTCCTCGCCGTCTCCTCCTCCTTCTTCCACCTCCTCTTCTTCGCGTTGGGGAGGCTCCTCAATTACGACGGTCTGGCGAGGGCCGTCGTTTCTTCTCTTGGTTCGCCTCTCCCTCTCCATCAGCTCCTGCTCTCGCTCCCTCTTCTTCCTTGCAGCCTCCTCTTCCGGCCACTCTACAACCTTCTCCTTGCCCTTCTTCTTTGGTGCCGAAGGGCCCGCCTCTTGAGTTTGGTGCTGGGGCTGCTCTTGATCCCCCTCCTGCTCCCCTTCCTGCTGCTCCACCTCCGTGTCAGACGAGGGTCCAAAGTGGCGGGACTCGTCAGTTCGCTGGGTGCCCGCCGACGAAGAGCTGCTGCTGCTGCTAGGCGCCTCCTCTTCAGAGATGTGGAAGGTGTCATCGCTGCTGGAGGAGAACACCTCTTCACCAGACTTGGGTCGAAGGTGAGGTGGGATCTGCTTGGTATGCCGACCCGCTGCTGCTTGCGCCATCGGGATCGTAGGTCTCTCGCCGAACTTCCTGGCTGTCTGTTTGGTTCGAGCCATACTTAACAATGTAGAAATGGATGACGTAAGGCTGAGCAAGAGAGGGATGGTGGAGGGAAAAGGTTGGAGGGAAAATGAGGTGGCAGGGATATTTAAAAAGGAGGGTCCCTGGGAATATTCTCCTACCATTAATAGGCCTACTTATTAGCCCCCCTTATTAATTACACCAATGTACCCTATTAATATATATTTAATTACTGGTATACATACTTAATTTCGTATTATACCTTAGAATTTTCAAATTTCCTAATAGTTTGAAGTATTAATTATGGATTTGCACCATTTTTCACTCAGGTCTCAGATTGGCATAATTCTTCGACCCATTTTAGGTGAAATTTGATGCAGATGCATAATTTCACTTCAATTTTACTAGAAGATGAATCTGACTCATTCATTTCTTCGTCTAACACCTAACCTAATTTCGGACCCACTACCTAGGAGAAAAATTTTTCCCCTATTTTCGAGGTTCGATGGTGGAAATTTTTATTTCACAACCCTATAGGCCTGTTAGACGACTTTCATGGTTATAGTCAGTGCTAGTTCCTGGTCAACCAAGAACATCGCTCTGATACCATTGTGACGCTCCCTGCTAAACATACGGCGCCCGGCCGTACACTCGGCAGGAAATCCCCCGTCCGGCTCAACAACCGCACAAGCCCTTCGTCTACCCCGCACTCTAAGGTGACCCTAGTGCGGGGAGGAGACACGAAGGTATCTTGCGCGCCTTTCCCCTATGGGCTCCTATAACAGCGGAAGTGATAAACAAGTCAGAACTAGCATCAAAGCGTATAAATGCTACCTCGAAGGGTAGCCATCACACATCCATAAGTGCAAAGATGATATTCATAAACCGTAAAACATGATAGCTCCTACCCAGGCTTAGACTCGTAAGGAGGATGACTGACCGGCTAGGCCTCAAGATAGAGCAGACCGAATCGTGACAATGGCGAGGGCTGGCATAAGACAATGGCTAGGGTTGACCACTCCATCCGCCCCTCCTGTGCATACTTTGCAGATGGGCTAAATCAGGCTCTGGCGTGACTCTAGCCTTCCAGATATGCAATCCCATGGCATCACCCATCGGGACTACTCCAGGTTGCATCTCCCTGGTCCGATGAGGCAGGAAGGGTTGCATCTCCCCTTCCCAGGGTCTAGAGGTTCCGTGGGTGGCTAGAGGATCGTGACGACACACGATTCATACCCGACTTAACCCCCCAAAACGAGAGCCAAGCCGACACTTGCAACTCTCGAGAGGCAGGGCGACACCATTGCCCCAGGAGGTGTCGGACCCATGCTCGGCCCACACGAAGTGACCGACCATAAGTCTAGCCCACTATGGGATCCCCCGTAGCCCCCACTCGGCAGGGATCCTCCCTCCACATTCCCTCTAGCCCCGTTATGTGGTGCTGAGTCACATCATAGCCTCAATAGCCTGGTGGGCTCCTATGCACAGGCCGCAACTAATAGGAACTAAGGGATCTAATCTAGGAGCATACTACATATGGCTCTAGGTCTCTACCCCCCTTCCCAATACAAGAGGAGCAAACATGATCAACCATCATCACATAATCATCACATCATGAGAATAATCATAAGAACATCTTAACCTAATCATACAAATCTAAATTACAGTTAGGGTTCCTTGATTAGGGTTCAAGATGATGCATGAGGGTTCTAGGATGGCTCTACTCTAGATACAAGATACTAACTCATCTGGAATGCTAATTCCAGCTGAACTACTATGACTACTACTCTACATACCTGCTCCTGAAGCACTCCCTCCAAACCCGGGCGTCTCCATGGTCTCCGAATCGAATGCAGCTGCTCTCCTTCCAAGGACGAATCTACCCTCAGGGGGCTGCTACACCAATCTATGCCACAGCAAACGATATGCGAAACGAGGTTTCGAGTGCGTGGGTGAGTCTCTGGGTGCTAGGGCTGGAAAAGAGGCCTAGGGTTAGGGTTCATGCTAATATAGGTTGGGGTCCACATAGGATGCCACGTGGCACCACTAGGATGGGGCCGTGTGGCGGTTGCCCAATAGGATAAGGCCATGTGGAAAAGGGCCTTATACTAAGGTTATCTAGGTTAAACAATTAACTTAGATGTGCACCCCTTGCCACATTCTAAGGTATCCCCTGGAACGTCACAACTATCAGAAATCATAAAAGCTCATCAACCATCTCTTGGACATGTTCTCGCGTCCAGAAGATTGGATGCATGATGCTTTTCCTGGCTCTGGTACTACCATTGCTTGTGCACTTAAGAAGGGCCGCAACTGTGTAGCCGTGGAAATTGACAAGGAGGCTATAAATTTTGTGAGGATGAGATTGGCTGCCTTACCTACTTCACCAGATAAAAATCAAGAGTTAGGGGCCAAGTCTTCATCTGATTATGCTAAACTGACGTCCTCAGAGATATAGCCTCCTTTCACAAGCTCACTAGACGACGAGGCCACTTTTGCAGAGCTGAAAGAAGTAGCTCTACCTACTATTCCAGAGGACAAGGAAGAAGTAAAAGGTGACAAGTCTCCAATAAAGGAGCAGATGGCAGAGAAAGATAGTGAGGAGACAAGCAAGAAAAATAATGAGGATTATGATATAGATCTTTGACTTTTTTCGTGCAAAATTATTTATTAATTACTGCAATGTACTGCCAATATTGATGTACTAAGTTTTATTAAAAAAATAAAAATATTTTTTCTTTCCTATTTCGCTGTTTTTTATGTTTTAATTTTAGTCTTTTCATGTCTAAATTTTACTCTTTTTTTTTATTTTCTTTTCACAAATACAAAGTTGTCATCTAATGATGGCCCCAAATGCAAGGAAAAAAAACCGAACCTCCTCAAATTCTCAATAACTTTCAAAAAAGGTCAATTTCAGAAACGTGGTGTTTTTTAAAAGGGAATCTTCAAAACGGGAGTGCTGCAACACTTCTGTTTAATTTGCAACAGTGTTCAAGACATAAACTATCTAAAGCCTGACCTTAAAATGATAGTCTTTCGCTTGTTTAGGCGCTGCAAGACAACATCAGGTTCCTTGGCTGATGGTGTGAGCTCATTTTTACCATTACAACCTACCAACAACACCGTTCAAGTAAAAAATAATTAGAAATTCTCTTGACCTTGTACTCCTCCTAACGAGAGGCGGAGGCACAAGGCTCGATGACACTTCTGCTCCAGGAACTTGCATTTTGATTGTCTGCACTCACAAATACCAACCTGATGTTTTTTGCTCTCTAATTTCATCAGCTTTGTTCTTTTCCTTCTATCTTCTCCCATCTTTTCACTCACAGCATGATCTTTAGATTCTGCAACCACTGTGTTATGCTTGGCAGCAACTGCACTTGCTTGAAAGCACCCAATATTACTTGACCAAAAAATATGATGACAAGATTTATAAGCTAATATTCTTATCTGCCACTAAGGAATCTTGATCTGGCTCATTATTCTCTTTCATATTGCAGCATTCTACTGGTACAACAGTATGAAATATATATATAATTTAGACATCATTACCAGACAATATTAATCATGAATCAAAACAGTACCATATTTAGATACATGGTCATAAGTTGGTGTCTTCTTCACATCTGCTTCTGTTGCTTCTGAGTCAACTGTAAATTCAATAGTCATCAAGCTAGTGGTAATTATAATAACAAAGCTGTAACTTGACTGTTTTACCTCTGGGTTGTTCTTCCTACCATAGGGAGGACATCATGTGTTGACATCTGTAATAACAACACTTCCGTGTATGCCTGCAACAGCACATGAATAACTGTATAATTCGAGAATTGAAAGGAGATCTTGAACTACAACAGCCTAATGATTACTTCAAATGATGGTTTAAACATGGGATATGATACCGGTGACTGCATTCAGCTAACACAATAGGCAAAGATTTTTTTTTGAAGGACGAAAGCCAAAAAGTTTATTAATCAGAGAAAAAGTACAAAATTTACATGTCTCATATCTAACTGTGTAAGCACAAAAAGATGCCACAGGAGCACGAGCCTGGAGCACAATGTATTTACTCCAGAATAGGAGACTAATGATAAGAATCAATTCGAAGATACTGAATCCAGATGCGTTCCATCAATTCTGATTCAAGGGAGGAACACTCGTAGGCTGTCAATATCTTTTTCTGGGCCACCGTAATAACACTGTGTGCAGATGAATAAATGCCCTGAAAGATGTAGTGTCTGCGACGCTCCCATATCGACCATAGGAGCCAACCGAACGAAGATGAAATGCCCTTTGTTTAGCTGGAGGCCATGCATTGGGATAGGATGCCAAAAGGATGCATCCGCAGTCCAATGTACTGTTAAACAAATCTTGTAGCCAGGACCACGCTGGTTGAACCTCAGGACAATCAAAGAGACAATGCTCAAGAGTCTCAACGTCCGAAAGACAGAGCGGGCATACTGCAGATATGCGAAGATCATAGCGATGTCGAAAGGCATTAACCCGCAGGCACCTGTGGATAACCTGCCACCACAGTACAGAGACTTTAGAATGGAGCAACCTATCCCAAAGCCATCGCCATGTACAACACAAAGTGGGCTGTGGAACCTATAGGTGCCACCCATCTGGCAGTTGGAGAGGTTGTGGTGCTAAGCGATATATTGATCTGACAAATTGCTTGCCTTTGTGAATATTTTCATGACAGTCCCATGGCACCCTTTCAGCAACACCAACTTGCACTATAAGAGGCAAATTTTCTGCGACCTTCTCCCATAGAGATACGTCCCAACGAAAGAGCAGGAACTTTGTCTGAAATTTAGGCCAAGACAGGAGGCGACCCGCCTCATACCATGCTTGAATAGATACAACACCTGCAAGAACCCATCGTCTCTATGTAAGAGGATGAACTGAGGCTGCCAATGGAGGTGCTGAGGGGTCTGGAGGCAGTGGTGCCCACCACCATGGAGTCTCCAATAGGGTGTGGATAGAGGGGCATGGCCAGAAAAGATGTCTGACCGCCTCCCATGCTGCCAACAAGCCACGTAAAAATGGAGAAGCACTTGGAAAAGGCTGCAGAGTCTGAAATAAAGCCCAAGATAGGACTGGTTTAATAGCCTTCTTGCCTAGAGGGATACTGTGACCAAGAGCTTGTCTAAGAAGGCGTGAACTAGGAGAGTCATCCTCACCATTCAGGAGTCTCCAAATGAACTTTGAAATAAGCACTTTGCTCTGCAGTAAGAAGTCCATCATACCCAGACCATCTGCCCATTTTGGAAGGATGCACGTCGACCAAGTTAACCACAACACCTTCCTCAGTACCCGCCCAAATAAAGTTCCGAACTATTGCAATGAGCTCACGCACTTTGATCTGTGGGGCTAGCAGTAAGGATGCCATATAAACATGGGTACTAATAAGGACTGACTTGGCCACTGTAATACGACACACAAGAGATAGCTTAGCAGTGGACCACCAGAACAAGTGCTTCTCCAAACACCTAATGATCTCCTCCCATGCAGCTCCCATAGTAACATGGATGCCAACTGGAATCCCCAACAACTTGATGGCCTGTCCATGCGCAAGTAACTTCCATGGATAATCGTGAACACATGCCGGAGCTGGATTATCCGATGTCCACAAAGCTGTACACTTCTGGTACCCCACAAGAACACCGGAAGCCAGTGAAAAAGTATATAAAAGCATTTTGGCAGCAGCAAGATTCTCATCATTAGCGACTATGAAGAGGAACGTATCGTCTGCATATTGATTGCAAACCTCTTGTGTGACGTCCTCCATTGCAAGACCATGGAGAAGTCCCTCTGTCGTTGCAATGGTGAATAGCTGTGACAAAGCCTCTGCAACAATTGTGAAAAGCAATGGTGCGAAAGGGCATCCCTGGCGAATACTACGACCGAGTGAAAAGACATGTAATGGCTCACCATAGAACAGAACAGTCGCCCGAGCAGAGATATGCAGCTTCATAATATCTGATGTGAATTGTTCCCCAAATCCCAGTCTTAGCATACATCGGCGCATGAATTCCCAGCTGACACTGTCATAAGCCTCTGCAAAATCAAGCTTAAGGTATACAACTGGAAGGTTTTGCTTACGTGCCCAATAAATTCCCTCGTAAGCAGCAGCAACATTGTTCAAAATGCACCGTTTTGGAAGAAAACCTGACTGGGTTGTTGAGATGGACTCTGCCAAGATGTCCTTTACCCACTCTGCAAAAGCCTTGGCGAAGATCTTATATACGGATGATAATAAGGTGATGGGCCGCCAATCTGAAATAGTCCGAGGATCCTTGACCTTGGGGATGAGTGAGATGGCACCTGTGTTTAGAATTCTATCTAAAGCAGTGGACCGCTGAAAGTCACAAAAAGCATCATACACATCTGGCTCCAGCCATTCCCAATACTCTTGTCGTATAGAACTAAGCCCTCACATTTTTTCTTGCTCTAGATTTTCCCATTCAATGCTTGCGGGCCATTCAAATTTGCACTTAATTTCGTCAACTGGGATCCCGCAGGGGCAGGGGGAAACTTCGATCCCGCATGAAGGCTGCAAGATGAAGGGAACGCCACATGCAGCGTTACATGCGGCGTTCCCTGGCACACATACCAAAGCCCTCTCAAAATAAAAAAGAAGATTGTCATAACGCATTAAATTGTCTTCGATATCATATTCAATGTCGTCCAAAACATCATTTCGAATGGAAGCACAAATTCATATATGCAAATTAAAACGTAAACTAATGTTTGGAACTTCTTTATCTTTAATATAGTCATCACTAATGCCATTGTCACTTAGGTGCCCACTATTTCCAACCTCATCTCGTGGAGGAGAGATATCATTAGAGATCGAAAAATGAAATCAATATCTCCTTCATTGATGTCATCATTAACATCTGATGTGTTGAGGTAATTTATCGTTTGTACCTTCATTATGCCTTATAGAGGGCTCAATCTCGTGCAATTAAATCAAGCACTTTACAGATGGGGGAATTTATGTTAAGTTATAGGAAAGTGTTCAAGGGTATGATGTCTATTTTGTGCAACCTACATGCCCTCTAGCAAATGAAAATCTCATGGAACTACTTATAATGATTGATGCGTGCCAATTGTGCTAAAAAAACTATTACAGTCATCATCCCTTATTTTGGTTATGCCAGAGCTGATAGAAATGTACAACATTCGACATGTTCTTTATATCAGTACGATCTCCTTAAGCCATTGGAATACCACCAAGAATCATACTGACTCTAGCTAAGTTAAGAAAAGTATCAGTCTGCTGATTTGAACTTGGAGAATAGCCTTAAGAAGCGGAGTCATAATAGAAAAGAGATTGGATGTCTCATAAACTGGGCAATGTTTCTTTTAGTGTGTAGACTGAAGGGCAAGAGTCCATTGCTGCAAAGCGTGTTGCAAATCTTATAAGAGGAGCCGATGGGTTTTAGCATGTGACTTTCATTCTGGTCAATCCATAGGCTATTTTGATATTCCCATGGACCATGTCTATGGACATGTGATTGCTATCTCAGTATATTCCTAGGATGGGTCCTATGATAGACATATACTGGCCGAAGTGAAGTGGTGTTCTCATTGAGCTTTGTAAAATATTGAGTACAAATGGATCCCTCACTAGGGATAGATAAATTTGGAAATATGAACTTTAAAGGCTCCGAAACTAGACAATCATCGAGAGCATGATGATACTGAGGAATACAACATAAAAAATGGTTTTATCCGCCACTTGGTCGATGCAAAGGTGAGAAGACCCGGTGACTGCTCCTCAGCGGGAAGAAGAACCACGCCTTCTTAAGTTTTTGAGGAAACCCAAGCAAATAGTTGAAGCACGACCCCACGCACGACTATGGCAAAAAAAAAAAAAAAACCGTAAACAATCCTGCAAATAACCCGTCAATGATTAGATGCCATAGGCAAGAAGACTCGGAGGCTCCAGGGCCACGCCGAGAAAGAAACAACAGCCGACCAATCGGGAACCGTCCGCGGAATGACCATCGCGGGAAAAAACAACCGATTAGTGCTGCCTCAGAGGCTACAGCGCCACGCCGAGAAAAAACAATAAATATGATCTCGGAGGCAACAGCGCCACGCCGAGAGAAAATATGAATAATAAATATTGACTCAGAGGCGACAATGCCACACTGAGAGAAAACAGGAATGAATAAATAAAATACTAGTGCCATGCCGAGAAAGAGTAAACCAAAAAGTATGCCTCAGAGGCTACAAAACCACGCTGAGGAAATAAAGAAAGCAAATTCAAAGGATATAGAAAAGAAAATAACGAACACGATCAAATGAAAAAACCATCAAGGGAGGGAGGGTGAGGGAAACTGATAGGATAGAGAAGAAGGAGAAATCTAGCTCAAAAGAACGCCGATGATAGAACAATGAAGAGAGGCTGAATAAATAGGAGGAGTGACAAAGGGACGTCCCCATCCAAGGAATGTCGGTTCTATTGCTGCCGCAATAGAACCGTGGCATTCCTAGGATGGGTCCTATGATAGACATATACTGGCCGATAGAAGAGGAACAAACTCAAAAACTACTCAGCATGGAAACTGAAAGGAAGAGAAGCTAAAGAGAAATATAGTATAAAGAAAGGGAGAAACGAGTCTACAAGGTCACTGGAAACGAATGCATAGATCACTGGAAACGAATGCATAGATAAGGCTGACGGCAATCAGAGTAAAACGAAGGAAGAGGAAACTAAGAAAAATGGAGGAAAAAGGGGATAAAGAGAAGACAGAGACAAAAGAACAATGAAGAAGCAGAAAGAGCAAGTAATGCCGGAATGCACGAGAACAGACAAAACATCGAACGAGCCGATGGAAGGAATGACGAGTGAAGAAGAACACATAGAAAGGAAGAACATAATACGATAGAAAAGGAGCCAGGTAAGAGGGAGCCAGAACGGATAGGCATGGGAAACAAGGTGAATAATAAAACAGGCAAGAGAAGCAAAGTAAAAAAGGTCGGAATAAAAGAGAGTGGAAAGGAAAAAGAGGAGAAGGTGGAAGGGGACAAAACTCGGCAGGAAAAGCGGGCGGAGAAAGGGAAACAGTAATGAACAAACAATGAAAAAACACACATGGACCAAATGAATACATGGAACAAAAAGAAGGATAGAAACACGAACCAACAAGGAACTAAAAGAGCAAAAAGAAGTCAACAAACTTGCCAAACAGAGAAAATGGTAGAATAGGATGGCTAGAATACACAGGCAAATGGGACAAACAAAAGGCTGAGCAAGGCTATGGAGTAACTGAGATAATCAGAGCCAAGGGAAAAATCTAGGCAAAACAAGAGGTGAGGGAGATATGACAAATAAGAAACGGAAGAACTAAACACAAAACAAAAAGGACTAAGCAAACATGATGCCATCGAAAGAACAAAAGGAAGAGAACCACGGGGGGCAACAAAGCAAAAATAAAAATAGATTAAAGGAGCAAATAACAAAAAGGAGGCGAAGAAGAGGGAACAAGAAGCGAAAAAAGAAACAGCCGAACGGGGCAAATGAAAAAATGCAGATATGACCAAGGGACAGGGGAGAAAACGTAAAAAGAGACAATGGAAAAACTGTAACAAAATCCATAGAGTTATCAAACAAAAGAAGAGAACTAGACAGGAAAATGGAAAAAATAAGACCCATGGTGCTAAACTAAAAACATGGTAAAGGGTCAAATAAAGGCAAAAAGGAAACAAATAGAAAACCATGGAACAACTGATACCAAACTATGACAACAAAAGAAGGTGACAATGCAACAACTCAGAAGTGACCAAGGGTATCAAAACCAAAGGCAAACAAGAAAATGGAGCAAACACAGGTGACAATGCGCATGATAGATAACGTCACGCAACAAGATAGATAGATAGATAGATAGTAATTCACGAAAAAAACAATAGTTTGAAAATTGACAGAACAAAAAAGGAGGTCAGATGGGAGAAATAGGGTACGAATAAAAAAGGCCAAACAAGAAGGCATGTGATATATAGAGAAACAACCGACCTAAAGGCACAAAGTACTTGGAAACCAAGAAAAATAGATAAATAGATAGTATGTAATATCACGCCATGGAAAGAACACGGGACTAGCAAACAAACTGAGACTAACGAAACAACAACGAGCGGATGGCCTAAACTAACAAACAAGTTCGAGAAAAGACAAAAAACTAGAATAAGGAGATTAAGCAGCAAAGTGGAGTAACCTAGAGCAAAGGACAAGTGACATAAAAAGACGAAGTATAATAACAGGATGCAAAAGCCGCCGCATGAAACAACCAAACAAGGATATTAACGAAGCGAGAGGGACCATCATAGAACAAAAAGCATTAAGGAAAACCCATCTATGAGAAGCTCAGCATCCTGAAGCAATGGATTACAGGGGCTATCGCATACCAAGAGGTCAAAAGAACTTAAGAAAAACCAAGAGCAAATGTAAGCAAAGACATGAAGGGACAATGGTCTAACAAAGTCGACTGGATGAAAAGGGGCAACTCAGTGAAAAAACCAAATTAGAATACATATGACCAACTACACGAACTCGACATAACTTGCACAGAGCGAGACATCGGAGTAAGGACCAACCATTAAGAGGATCAGAAACAGAAGAGCAAAGGAATACAAATCCATCGATATCACAAAAATTACTAGAGAAATTCACGAACGTGGAAAAAGCGAAACATGTGGAAACCTAGAAGCGTAAGACCATAGAGAGGATAAAAAACAGAAGAACAATGACGGAATACAAATTTATCGATACCACAAAAGTTACTAGAGAAGTAGTTGAGGTAACTTCAGATGTACACAAAGACGTAGGATGATAGAAACCACAAAGTCTACGAACAATATGCAGGATCTCCCAAATATGCATCCAGTGACCAAATGAACACATGAGCTATAAAGGACACCAAATAAAAAATGGATCTAATACCCGCACATATCTAGAGAAGAAAATCATATAGGCAGATGTAAAAAGCCTAAGGACCAAAAATAACCATGTAGAATAAGTGTTATCTACCAAATGCACCTGACCAAAAAATGCATCAAACATACTATGTAGAATATCGCAGAC
Organism: Isoetes taiwanensis; assembly: GCA_021234155.1. NCBI lineage: Eukaryota > Viridiplantae > Streptophyta > Lycopodiopsida > Isoetales > Isoetaceae > Isoetes > Isoetes taiwanensis. The sequence goes on from JAJEKV010000014.1 coordinate 20,476,261, forward strand.
CAAGGAAAATACTGGAACAACTCCATGGAACAGGGGAAAGCTCGATCGAAATGATGAAGCAGCAGAGAGTTTTGAGGACACGTGCCTATGCCAAATCCGGATGGAGGTGTACGAGGCTCCTTGTAGAAAAAAATCAATCAAAGCAGGATCCGTCAGGCCATGGCATTTGCTCTGCGAGCCAACCAAAACCTGTGTTCTGCCATCATATATCACAACGAAAAATTACAAATAACACAGTTTAGAAATCTAAAAGCGATCAAATAAATGAGCAAGGTTAGCATCCCTGATGTTCCACATGATTCAGAAGCAAAAATCGATCAAAGGAGGCTGAAAAAGAAAAGAAAAACCTGAGGATGAGCTCTACGCTAACTTATGTAGCCACCGACAGAGTAAACGACACCATCCAGCCCAATTTTAATCTTTCTGGCTAAACCAAAACCCATCTAAAGACACAGCTTCCATGAATCTCATATGAATTTACAAGGATGAATTCTTATGGACTGACACTATCTAAAGACCCAACTAGAGTCGTCTCCCGCGCTCACGCATGGCCATGACCCCTGCAAACACATAATCGATAAACTAACATCATACAGTTCCTGAATCTGCACAGGGATCCAACTAGTTTCAATGGGGCCAGAAATACCAAACCGAGTCTAGTTTGGTCGTATTCTTAGCGGAACCATCTCTGCCCCAATCTAGCCGAAAAAACCCTTCCCTTCTCCGATGGAACCCCGACTGCCGCTTCAAGGTACTAAATCCAGGCGAAAAAAGTACTATACTTTGAGCATGCGGAAACCAAATCCTGGCTATCAAACAACCATCGTTAGAACCAAAGCCAATCAAAAGTGCATCCCTCACCGACGAGGTTAGGCAGCTGGAAACAGACTGGGGCTTGATAGAGCGCAAACTCCGATCATCCACTGAGAAGAGTACTGACCAAGGGAGAAAACAAAAACTGCCCAGATCTCAAAAGATAAAAAAGCTACTAACACACGGTTTAACTGAACCGCAAAACCAATCTGGTAAGCAGTGGGAACCAACAAGAAAAAGCAAGACGTATGAAAATTGGTAGGACAAACTGATAGGATAGAGAAGAAGGAGAAATCTAGCTCAAGAGAACGCCGATGATAGAACAATGAAGAGAGGCTGAATAAATAGGAGAAGTGACAAAGGGACGTCCCCATCCAAGGAATGTCGGTTATATTGCTGTCACAATAGAACCGTGGCATTATCATAACACATCAGTCTTGTACTTTCTTAGTTAAAAGTCGGTGATTCTAGATTTTATGGCCTGCAAGATGATCTCATAAATGGCCTTGTTGTGGTGTCTCTAGATGTTGGAGGCATCCTATGATGACTGGCAAGAAAGGAAGCCATGCTATCACGACCTCTGCACTAGCAGAATCAGCTGCTGCGATAAGGACATTAAACCTGCGACCAATCATGTCTGCAAGCTTTGATACGTCTCCCTTACGACACTTATGCTCTTGAAGACATATAAACTGAGCATCCAATCTAGATAAGTAGAAAGAAATACGACTCCGCTTGAGAGGGGAGGAGGTTACCCCCTGAACATTCCACGAGACTAACCGCATTGATCTTGTGATGGGGCCAATTCAGATGAGACCACTGGTGTCTCAAGGGAATTTGAGGATGTTTCCTGGGCACCTGGCATGACAGTAACCTCATCAACCAAATCAGCCCACTGAAGTGGATCAAAGCGACCACCGTGGGATGCAATAGGAGGGGCTGTGCTACCTGAAGCAGGAACTGAGGGCTGGGACGCAGAGGAATTAGATCCCTTAGCTGACTTTCGTGGTTGACGAAGAGCCGGTGGATATTTAGGTGGTGGGTGGATGCCACACCGATCAATGTCCATATACTGTCCACGAGCCTCTTCAATTTGCTCTTGCGATTTCTGGATTTCAGCCAGTGTGGAGGAGCTGCAACTGGAAGAGCAGGGGGGACAATCACAGGCACATGGACGTGTGAGATATCCATTGAGGTGGGAGCTGATCTAGGAGCATGGAGTGCCGGAGGAACAGATGGAGAACCCTGTTGGTGAACCCTGCGATATTGAGCAAAGAGAGGGGCTTCGGAAAACATGAGAGCTAGTTCAGGACTATTCAACAAGGACAACTTAAATGGAAAGAACATGGGCCCGATTTGGACAACAATTGTTTGAGGCAAATCACGATGAATGGGCCTTGCCATGCAAACCTTGGTGATGCCTGTGACATTCCAGCATAATATACGATCCAAATACGTATATTATACTGCCACGTCACATGTACATGTCACAAATGACATGTACTTGAAGGCCGTAAAAGGTTGCACCTAGGTGGCAAGAGTTGCACCTAGGGGGGCAACCTCGAATATTGTGCATGTTAAATAAACATACAATTATAAACCCCATGGACCCCATTGCCAAATGGCTAAACCCCATTTGGCCAATGTCTAACCTAACCCTAAGGGTTTCTATATAAGTGCTTTCCCCTTAAACCCTAAACCTTTTCTTCTCTTTGCATTTATGGTTTTCCTTGAGCTTTCTTCCTTCTCTCGCATTTAGGGTTCTCTTGAGCCATTCCGGCCAAGGTAAGACCCAAATTCGCATAGCCAAGCTCTGTAAAGCCGCCTTTGCACAACAGATCGTCGAGTAGCAGCAGTCTTCAGTAGGATCAGAGGCATGGATACATTCCGAGGATCTGGAGCAGGTCGAGTACCAGGTAATTAGTCATTCTGTTGTGCAAAGCCGCCTTTGGGCTAGGCAATGAGCTGGTTTAGCATGTTAGTTCAGCCTGAGAGGCCTTACAGATCCCGAGATCATAAGCTTTAACAAAGGAACCTAATTCTGGATGTTTAGATAGATAGATTAGACGTTATTCTTCACTTCAGTTCTGTGATGATGTTGGTATTTCACTCTGTGACCTCCATGTATTGGGAAGGGGGGTAGAGGCCTAAAGCCTGTGTAGCAGATGATCCTAGATAGCCTACTAGTTCCCAATTACATGCCGCCTGTGCACAAGAGTCCGCCTGGTTGTGGGTGGAAGGGCTAGGCCGATGAAAAAGGGGGACTTGTCCCATCACTGAATGGTTCCTCTTGGTGTGTAAGGCTTAATGGCTTGCCACTGCGCGTGGGCAAGGCATGATCTCGACACCTTTGGGGCGATGCGTCGCCTTCCATGAGGTTAAGTCGAATAAGGGCAGTGGCCCTCTAGCCGCCTGTGATGGGCATGCATGCCCCTGGAGGAGAGGTGACTCTCCTCCTGCCTCATCGGAGCTGGGGAGATGCAACCCAGTAGTAGCCCTCTTGGCTATGTACCCGGCAGGCTACGGCCCGGTCCCAATACTTTTCAACCTACTCTGCAAAGTGTGCATAGGAGGGGCGGATGGAGTGGACTACCCTCAACCATGTTCTTATGCCAGCCAAATCCATTTGCCATGAATTCTGTCTGCAATGACTTCTGGAGGCCCAAGCCGTCAGTTGAACCCCCTTGAGTCTGAGCCCTGGGTAGGATTCCCTTGTTGCTATTGTTCATGTTGATGTTGTTGTATATGTGATGATTATGATGTGTTCACCCTTCGAGGTGATTGTATTGATATAGTGTTATTATGTGCTCATGTTTATTCACACTTCCGCAGCTAGGTCGACTCGAAGGGAGACGGGTGAATGACACATCCACTCTTCCCTTGTTGGCTCATTCCACTGGGAGTGGTGTCAGGTGGATGGCCCCTGCCAGTTTGGTTGTCAGGGGGAATGCTCTGCCTTCTGATACGATGTGTGCATCGTATAAGAAGTAGGGGACGCCACAATGCCGTTGGTTATGGAGTGTTGCAAATGGAGTCCAATCTCACTAGCAATGGCAGAATCTCACTAACAATAGGCAAAGATCACCCCTGCCACTGAAAGGACCGTCGTCAATAGGGACAACCCGTGTCTCCTTCTATTTCTGTTGCTAGCGGTAGAGGTGGTAATGTTGGATCAAAAGGAAAAGGACTTTCATCCCCCTTCATGCACAGCTAAAATCTCTGAAATCTGGGCTCTAGCTCAGATATGTTCTCAATGGCTAGCTTTGTTTCAAAGGCCACGTCATCCATCTCCTTCTTCAAAGATCTAATGCCAAGTAAGATTCTTTCATTAAGATTCGTCTCCCTCAACTTGTTAACGTATACGATACCTACTATAGTTTCACGTTGCTTCTTCATGACATCTTCATTTTCCTTGATTTCAAGCTTGGCCTTTCCCTTTTCAAGTTCAAGAAGTTTAACTTACCTTTCGAGTTTTCGTTGATTCTCTTCTCCATACTGAAGTTTGGCTTTAGCAGCCTTTAAAGCATGTTCTATAGACCGATGCCATGTATGTAATAAGTTGCGAAAGTCTGCAATCAGGGAGACATGTGTTAGTGAGTTGTATCATAACACAACTCGATAAACATCACATTTTCCATCATACAACAATGCCACATAACATCACACAACACAACACCACACATCATATTTGCCATCACGTTTTTCATCATACAAACATATTTGACATTATACTTGTCATTCTATCTGCTGCGTAAAATAACTCATCATATTTCACATCATAAATTGCCACCATACTTGTGATGCTCACGTAACACAAACATGACAATCCATTACATTAGTTTGTGATATAATCCAACCACATTAGACCAACACACATACTATGTTGCATCTTCATATCACGCATTCTCATTACTGCATCTCTCAACACTATGATAAGAAGAATCATCTCACAGTATATTTACACTATGCAATATCACGTCCTACCGACCACATACCACCTAAAACGTTAAAATTACAGTACTGGCTGTTGCATAAGATGCTAACTCCCATTTTATGACCATATCACGTGACACACCACACATTAACATAGCACATAACAACAAATACAGAACACGCTTATTCCTATTCAACCAACCTAGTAACCTGATTTAGAAGCAATCACTTTCTTCTACTTGTTTTGAAATACTTGATTCAGTAGAAATCTTTGCTTTCTTTCTGTACATTGGCTTCACCATCACTCTGCTTTTCTGTTCTGTTTGTCACGTCCGATACACCGGCCCTGGAACAATTACTTTGAAGATTTTTGTAGGTGTTGGAGTAGCTCTACAATTCTTGTCCTCCTCACTTTCATTTTTACTTACATCTCCAGCAGGTGGTGATGACCCTGGCTGTTTACGTTTCTTTGAACAATTAGCTTTGTTTCCTGCACCTGTTTGCTGCAAGGCTTTTTGGTGCTTTTTCATGCTCTCAAAAACTCAACCAATTAACTTGTCCCCCTTTCTTATGTAATTAGTATGTCATCGCAAAAGTTAGAGGTACCATGCCTCCCCAAGCATGTGGCTTCTCAGTAATCTGTTTGTTCAACATGACTACCTCTCGGTATTGGTCCCAGTTGAGGTTCTTTAATCTGGAAGGAAATTATTCAAAGACATTGAAACAATGACATTAAGATTAAACTACAATACCTGTATCATGTTTTTTTTTTGGTACTCTTTCACCCCAAATCGACTCCAACTCATCTGGTGACGCATACTGTTCAACATGTTTGTAAAGTTTTCTGTATGTATGTCTGACGGCATTGAGCTCTGATTTCGAATCCATTTGCACATATTTCTGTTGTGGTTTCTCTTGAATCCCGTAGCAAGAGGAGTTTCAGAGGGAGGAAAAGATCAAAGTATTTGGACACATGGCATGATAATTTGAATTTGCTTAATCAACTTGAACCTGGCATCATTATAACTACCTCTTTCGTAACTTTTAGCCCATACTAAACCACGCCTACGCACTACAAATGTGGCATAAAAATGTAGTGAAAAAATGCATGATTTTGATCCACTCCAACGTGCTTTGATCCCTAACAAAATCTGCAAGAAACATCAAGATATGCAAAAAAAGAAGAACATTGGAGAAGCTAGCGCCTTTGCCGTGGTCACAAGATCACTGGTGCCATCAGCGCCATAGCTGGCGCCTATACAACAGAGTAGCCCCATAGACAGTGCCAAGAAACTGTCGCCACAACCAGCGCCAAGAAACTGCCGCAATAACCAATGCCATAGCAAAAAAAGAGAGGAGGTAGACGATGCAAAGAAATTGCCGGCATAGCTACTAGCGCCATAGCTAGAGAAGAGAGAAGGGAAAAGGGCGAAACATGACTTTTATAATGTTCACACGTGGCAGCGTTTGATTCCCTGAATGCCACTTAAGTGGCTTTCACGTTATGTGGGATGGGAATAGGGAGCGCCATTTGGTCCTGGCAGGGGCAATTGGCTACCGCCAGCAGCTGGGAGCGCCGGGTAGCGCGACTGGCTGCTGGCGGTAGCCAGCTGCCCCTACCAGGTAGCTCGGCGCTCTCGGCTGGTGGCAGCAGTAGCCAGTTGCCCCTGGCTTCTCTTGCGATGGCTTCTTGTATTTGGGCTTGCCTGCTAGATGAAAATCCTGCCTATTTTACGCTTCGCTTTCTTGCGATGGTTTTAGGCTTCAGGCTCTTGCGAATTCAGCTATGGCGATGCTTCAAATGCGCAGGGAATTGGATCCAACCGGTCGTGACAGAATGGTGTTGCGATTTGTCGGGATAGAATGGTTGCCACATGGCAGTCCACCATTAGAGCATAAATAAAAATGATGATCAAAGGGAATGTTCACTTATGTGACATTCCTGGCATGGAAACAATGTCGAGGCATGGAAACCATGTCGACGCCATTAGGCAAGGGCATGGTTGACATGCCAAGAATGTCACATAAGTGAACATTTCCGTTACGTGAAAACCAAATAGAAAATATTCGGTGCACATCTTTTACCCTCTCCCCTCTTCCCCCCTCTCTCTCTCTCTCTCTCTCTCTCTCTCTCTCTCTCTCTCTCTCTCTCTCTCTCTCTCTCTCTCTCTCTCTCTCTCTCTCTCTCTCTCTCTCTCTCTCTCTCTCTCTCTGTTTTGCATCTGAGGCCACACAAAGGGCCGGATTTCTTCCACAGTCCCGGGCTGCACAGAGCTCCTGTTCTTGGGATTGCGACAAGGTATTGTCTGTTTCAGCCAGATTTGTTTCCACAGTCCCGGACTGCACAAAGCTCCTGCTCTTGGGATTGCGACAGGGCATTTAACCTACTGCATAGCATCGGACTGCAACAAGCACAGAAAGGGCCACACAGGGAATGGGTAAACCTAAAAAGGACATGGCCAAATCTGGCAGCTCTAAGGCAAGCTCTGTGAGTATGGGCACATCCAAATCTGCAACAGGGAATCCCAAGAAAGGCACCGATTATAAAAAGATTGATAAAGGAGATCTGTCAGATTCAAAGATTTCAGATGGGGCATCTGATGCAGAATCGGAAATGGGCCTGACAAGAGGCGAAATAGGCAAACTCGAAACAGGGGAACGCTCAACTGAAGGGGCTGGAGACGAAATAGACCCAAATATTATGGCCTTGGCGGCTCTGAACACAGGGCAGGGAACCGTGAATACAGGGATGATAGGTTCGGCTTCAGCAACTGTAAACACAGGGCAAGGAATCGTGGACCCAATTGTTACCTTGGCTGCAAACACAAGAGCGAATACAGGGATTATGGGCGTAGCCTCAGCAGATTTGAACACAGGAATTTTAAGACATGGAATTGTGGACCCAACCTCTAATACAGCAACTCTGAATGAGCACACCTGATGGCTCCAGGATCGATCCTGAGCACTGGACTGGATATAATTGCTTTAATCATGAAGATATGGGACTCCATGGAACAGTCCAGAAAGGAAGCTGCAGCCAGGGAAGCTGAAATGGTAAGAACTCTTAAACATATCTCAAATACTCTGATCGAGCTGAAAACAGAAAATAGAGATATATCTAAAGCTCTGGCAGAATTGAAAGCTGAAAACCAAGAACTACGAGATGAAGTTGAAATTCTGAAACACACAAAAAACAATGTCTCAGAGCAAGCAGAGGTAGGAGCCACTGAATCTTGGAAGGACATAGTGGAAAAAATGAACTCTCGTATGAATAATGTCCTGGAACAGCAAGAGAGGGCCAAACGTGCTCTAAACCTGAGGATTGCTGGTCTACCAGAGAGCTTGGATGAGAATATTCAGCAAGAAGTGAATAACATATTTACCAACAGTCTTGAGCTACCATATGTGAGCATTGCTGAAGCCTATCGAGTAGGAAAGAAAGGGGAGAAGCCAAGAAATGTGATTGTCAGATTCCATGGAAGAGAAGATCGGATGAGGGTGCTACAAAAAAGATTTAACCTGAAGGGACAGAATATATGGATTAACGAGGACCTTACTCAAGAGCAGTTCCAGCAGCATAAATTAGAGTTACAAAAATTCAAAGCAGCCCGACAAAGCAATAAAAAAGCAGTATGGAGACGGGGTAAGGTTCACATTGAGGAAGATGAATAGGGATTAGAGACCATTAGGCTACTGGCATGGAATATCAATCATCTGAGCAATGGGAAGATTGCAGAGATGGGGGATATTCTAGCATCTATCGATATGGTATTCTTCTTAGAGACTTGGGAACACGAGGAGAGTGGTCTCCCTGATATACCAGGTTTTGTGGTTTTGCATTCAGTATGGAACAAAAAGGGATGGCGCAGACGAGGATTTGGAGGGATAGCTTGCTATATTAGAGCAGAGATAGCACATTTAGCAAAGGTCACAAAGAGACGAGAATCCAAGCAGTATATTTGGGTGGAATTACCAGGGAAACAAGGTAAAATTTATGTGGCAGGTTGTTATTTCCCACCTCTACAAAAGCATACATACCAGAAACATGGATTGGATATGGAGGACCCATTTCAACAACTGGAGTTAGATAGCCTTGAACTAATGGAATCAGGGGAAATTGTTTTGGTAGGTGATTTTAACGGTAGAACCGCTGGGAAACAAGCCCCCTTAGTGAGCAGCAATGGTGATCCAGTTTGGATAGATCAGATGGATGAATATGAGCTAGAATTGGCAGGGTGGAACCGGATAACCTCAGATAAAGACAAATGGCCTACTGCAATGGGAAACCATTTGCTAAGTATGTGCGGCGGACTCAATTTATTAATATATAATGGCATAAGGAGATTTCCAGGGACCCATCATTGCACTTGCAAAGGTAAGAGTATAGTGGATTACTTTATTGCATCTGAGCATTTTGTAGAGCAGGTCACATACTTGCATGTGTCAGATGTGAGGAGGGAGTCAGACCACGTGCCAATAATTGCACACATCTCTATTACTGGAGTAGTGCAGCACCAGGCACTTGTCAATATAGATCGAACTCATGTCAATCAAAAAAAAAAGGGAGAAATACATGAAATATTGTGAGGAATGTATGACAAGTGCAATTTGGCCAAATGAGGTGGCAATGATGAGCGAGGTTTTGACCTCCTTACTAATAAGTGCAGCAAGAAAATGCTTTGATTCGGCGCGCAAAAAGAAAGGCTTGCCACATAATGGCTGGTTTGATGAGGAATGTAAGCTAAAAAGAACGCAGTATAAGGGTTCCCAAGGGGAAGTAAGACTGCAGCTGATCAAAGAGTTTAAGACTCTTATTAGATGCAAAAAAAGAGCATTTCTAGCCCTCAAACAGGAAGAATTGGTCACAAAACTGCTGATCGACCCAAATCAATTTTGGAAACAGGTGAAGAATAGGAAACAAAATAACATACAACTGTCAGGGGAGGACCTTATATACCAGATTAGAAAGCTATACCATGTTGACACCATCTCAAGTGGAGAGCAACCAATCAAATCTGAATTTATAGTTACAATAGATGATGTACAAGAAGGGTTAGAAAAACTTGCTAATGGAAAAGCAGCAGACTCCTTGGGTCTAGTGGCTGAAATGGTTAAATGGGCAGGTGAAGGGGTGGCTAATAAAATAACGGAGATGTTTAATGCTGCAGTGCGAGAAGGGTTCCCACCATCATGGCAAGTTAGCAGAGTTGTCCCTATTCATAAAGCAGGTGATGCTCGAGACCCGAATAATTATCGTATGATTATGGTAAGTAACTTGTTTGCAAAACTCTTTGCCACTATTCTAGAGAGTAAAATAAGTGTTTGGGCTGAGCAACATGATGTGCGGGCTAAAGGCCAGGCAGGGTTTAGACCCCGAAAATGCACTATTGACCATTTGGTCACTTTTAGAGCGATGATTGATACAGTCAAAGGGACTCGAAAGCCATTGTTTGCAGGCTTCGTAGATTTCTCTAAGGCGTTCGATATGGTACCCAGGGATAACTTGTGGGAGAGCTTGGAGCGTATAAATGTGCCTATACACCTGAGAAGTGCAGTGCGAGTACTGTATGAGAAGGTATTAGTCATGTTGTCTTTTCCATTTGTTGGTCAATGTAAAGAGCAGGTGGAGAGCAATATTGGAGTCAAACAAGGGTGTCCACTTTCGCCCACGCTCTTTGGTATTTTTATAGATGACTTAGAGAGGTGGATATCCACTTACGGTGGGGGAGGAGCTGAACTTGCGGGCTATGTGATTCGCATATTATTATATGCAGATGATATTGTCTTGGTGTCTAGAAGCAAGGAAGGTATGCAACAGCATTTGGATACTTTAGGGAGCTTTTGTGATGCAATGGGTATGAAAGTAAATTTGGGTAAGACTAAGATTGTGCTCTTTGGGACTAATCTAGATAAAAATTACTCATTTACATACAAGGGAGAGGTGATGGAGATCACAGACTCATATAAGTACTTGGGGCTTATTGTGGATAAACATTTCCGTTGGAATCGCACAGTGGAGCAAAGGGTTAATGGTGGAATAAAGGCGTTGTTTGCTATGCAAAAGCAGTGTTTAAAAGTTGATATTTGGAACTTTGGCTTAAAGCGGACACTATTTAGATCCTTAGTGCAGTCGGTGGTCCTATATGGCTGCGAAGTCTGGGGGCCTGGACTCTCTTTGGAGTTATGGCAAAAAATAGAAAAAGTACAGAAAAAGTTCTTATACAGTGAGCTTGGGGTTAAAATGCAAACTCCATATGATATGACTCTGGCAGAATGTGGGATGATACAATTAGAAGGGGAGGCTCTATGCAGATATTTAACCTATCTGAGCAGAATAGGGAACATTGATGAAGAGAGCTACCTAAGGCTATCCTTGAAAGCAACATTTGACAAAGTGTGGTATGCAGATGGGATAGCCTGGTTACGGAAATGGGGGATATTGATACAAGGCTTGGCAAGAAATAAAAATAGAATTCGGGAATGGGTTCAGGTAAAAGTGCGGGAAAGAGTTTGGTATGCACCCGGTGTCAAAATGGCACATTATAAGAATGAAATGAATCCTATGCTGCTAGAAATGAGCTATTTAAATGAGAACATTTCCCTGTCCAAGAGACATGCAATTTGCAGGATGTGACTCAGCGCCCACCACCTGGATGTAGAGGTAGAGAGATGGTTTAACATACAATGGGAGTACCGGACTTGCAGGGCATGCGGCTGTGATGGGTAGAAGATGAAGCACATGCAATAGTAAGTTGTCCAGCTTACCAAGCATTGAGAGATAAATTTGGCATTAAAGTGTCTAATTTACACCAGTTTTTCGACATGCCACTACAATAGTACGTAGCTTTCTATTAGAGCTGATAGAAATAAGGGAGGTAGCAATTAAACATGCTATTGAAACTAGTAGAGATGAGATGGAGGAGAGTGACGACATCATACTCGTTGATGAGTGTTTGTTGATGATGACATATTTGATTTTTGATGTATTAAGCTTATAGTCGGTCTTATAGGCCTAATGGTCTGACAAGACGAAATAATGCAATTCACTTCACTTCACTTCTCTCTCTCTCTCTCTCTCTCTCTCTCTCTCTCTCTCTCTCTCTCTCTCTCTCTCTCTCTCTCTCTCTCTCTCTCTCTCTCTCTCTCTCTCTCTCTCTCTTTTTTGTCCCGCTTCAGCTTTGGTGTTTTGGCGATGGCTTCATCGGCTTAAGCTCTGGTGATGCAGATCGGCTTCAACTCTGGCGATGGCTTGAAGGTGCAGTAGTGCTTATTTCTTGCTGAGTTCTGCTCATCTTTCCTCATCAGCTAGTTTTGTAGGGTCTTGCAGTCGGATCTTGAGCTTAAACAAGGTTTTTCAGAGTTCTTGAGCTGCAGTTGGGACTTAGCTATCGGATCTTGAGATGTAACATGGCCTTCGCTATTGGATCTGAGTTGCTGCAACGCAAGGCGGAGCCGTAGTTACAGGGCAAGAAAGGGCAGAATGTAACCTAAATTGCAAGAAAGTGCAAAATATTACATAATGTAATGTACATCCAGAATGTTGAGTAAACGTACATTCTGGGATTGAACTTGTGTCACGTGGCTAATACTCATTGGAGAAAAAGGCAAAATATTTTCTATTTAGTTTTTACGTTGCATAAATTTTTTTTTTTGTAAACATTCATGGTGTGGAAAATGACGACGCGCGAATTTCTGAATAAGGGAAAGGTCCCCTGGCCTGTTTTCTGGCTGGGAAAGATGGTCGACGCGTAGAGCGCGAAGGCCAGCTTGGCTGCACGTAAGCCAGCTTGACCGGCCAGAAAACAGGCCAGGGGGCCTTTGCCCTACCGGAAAGACTTCTTATCTTCAATTCTGTGACCAGAATGCAGAGTAGAATCAAAGGAATGCATGGTAAAAACAGTGGGATGTGGGTAAAAACAACAGAAAGTAGAGTAAAAATCTCCGTAGAGCAGCAACACGCGAGATACAATGTGAGATACAATGTTTCAGGAAAAGAAACATCGCCACGTGTCAAAGACCTATTGGACGCGATGGCAAAATTGAAGGTAAGAAGTCTTTGCGCCTCCGCGCTCCGCACGTCGGCATCTGCGTTGGGGAAATTCCCCGGAACACTATAATGCTACCGTTCCTGTTGTGAAAATGCCCGTCCGTTAAATCAAGATGTCGGATTTGATCCCGCGCAATTTTTAAGGTTTTTCGGATTCCTCCCGCCCAAAATACTAGTAAACGACATTTATAGTCCCTATCGTAGAAGGTAGAACCGAAATAGGTTTTCTTTTTCTTTGGAGGGGCCGAGAACTGCATGCACGCTCCTTTCTAGTGCTGCTCCATCCCTCCTCTTCTATTATGCATGTAGCAACCCCATATGAAACTGATCTTTTTGATTACAGAGGTACCAAGACGGTTAGATTTGCGATTTCTCTTTTTATGTATTATCCTCTGAAGTTTGAATGCACCAAGGTATAACAAAGCGGTGTATATGTTTTGAATGATTTGCAGAATGTAATGACTGGATTTGATGTTTCAGAGACGAAATACAAGATAACATTCTATCTCGCATAAACTGCCATATTTCTGCCTGTTGATCTTCCAGGTTATTGCAAAAAATGATATTCATGTTCTGCATTTTCTTTGTGGTTATTTATTTTTGTTGGAAGGCAAAAGATCAAAACTTATTGGCAGTTGATGTTTAGGTCGCTAAGGGATCACACTGTTATCGATTATCATTGTAATGCTTATGGGGATATGTAAGCCAGCATTCCTGGAGTCTTGTCAACAGGACGAATATTACTTCTTTTCTACAGTATTTAGTTTAGTTATTTGTATTTTGTTGAAGCAGAATGTTTTATCTTGCAGATCATATGCCGGGAAAAAGCAAGACTGAGACCTCATAGTTTCATTCTGTATTTAAGGTTCAGACTAGACTGCTGTTTAATGGGCGTTTAACAGAGGAATGTAGATCTCTAGAATCCTTGCTGGTAAGAAGAGAGTGACATATAGATACAAAACTGATCTTTATTCTTGTGAACTATTGAGCTTCAGAACATGCCTTTTATGGGCTATGATGGAGATTCAATTTTTAAAAATCCCTGCCAAAACCACTTTCAATGACAGATAGACACGTTTTTTACTTGAGTTTTTTACTGTATAAGGGAGTCATTGCTCACTACTGTTTGTGATCTATTTGTGTTTCTTTGTTATTGGTTGTGCAATAAGGGAGGTAAAGTATGTATTAGGCATTTCTTAAGGTTTGAATGCTGGCCAAGACTAGATAATGAAATAACTTGCATTAATTAATCATAATAAAAATATGTTAGTTCCGGTTTGGATGGTAACTGTAGGAAGCTTCCGATCTAGAAATTCCGAATACTTTGGAAAGTGTTAGGAATTTTTCCTATAAGGGTAAAAAACTTTCCCAACACTGGTCGGCATTTTCCACACCAAGAATGTGAAAACCATTCCTGTATACAGAATTTTGCCATTTTCATCGGAAATTCTGGGGAAGAACCCAATTCTTAACGTGGTCCGCTTACGGAAATTCTGGGGAAGAACCCAATTCTTAACGTGGTCCGCTTATTGGTATGGTACGCCCCCGCAGCCTGATTAGAACGTGTTTCCTTTCTCTCGAAACCAAAAGAGCTCCACCAGAACTAACTAGGATGGCATTATAGTGCGTTTCCGTCTTTGATGGTCGGAGTTTTAGAATTTATCACAATCTGGCCCTCCCTTGACAGGTCGATCCAGCCTTGACGGCAGCAGAAAAGATCGTGGATGCTTATTATCACCAAACGCAGTTTCAGCTATACATCCTATGAAGTAAACTATCCATCTCTCCAGGTATGCAGTATATAGTAGGATTTAATGGTGGAGCCTCACGTACTGGGCACGTGGGCGTTATCTTTGAGTAATGTATGTAATGGCCAGTAACCTCCTTAACCCAGCCCCGTCATTTGTCCGTTCAAAAAAATGCTCAGAGAAGAAGGCCTTAGATGTATCTGAAATTGCCTATGCGCTAAGAAAATGTGGAAATGCTAAGAATCTATTAAAGGGCAAGCTGATTCATCAAGAAATTATCGAATGTGGTTTAAGTGGAGATAGATACATTAGTAATCTTCTAATACAGATGTATGGCAAATGTGGAGCTCTGCGTGATGCCCAGGAGGCGTTTGACAGTATAAATGAACGCAATTTTTACTCTTGGAACCTCATTTTTGGTGCTTATGTCCAACAAGGAGACTTGGATAAGGCCCTTCAAATCTTTGAACAAATGCCAGAAAAGGATGTAGTTTCATGGAATGCTATGCTTTCAGCATATGTCCAGCATAGCCAGCTCAATGAAGCCATGAATCTATTTCAGAAAATGCCTCAACGAGATTTAGTATCATGGAATACAATTATCTCAGGTTGTTCACGACAAGGACATCTTAAAGAGGCAAGTCATTTCTTTCAACATATGCCCTGGAGAGACATAGTCTCATGGAATTCGATGCTTGCAGGATATACGAAGTGGGGTCAACTTGAGAAAGCATTTCAGCTTTTCGCACAAATGCCATGGCGGAATGAGATAACATGGACTATAATGATTGATGGATTTGCACAACAAGGTAATTTTCAGGTAGCTCGCATGTTTTTTGATCAAAACCCTTATCCTAGTCTGGCCTCTTGTAACTGCATCATAGCGGCCTATGGACAGCATGGATACTTGAAGGAAGCATTAAACCTGTTTCAACAAATGCCTAAACGAGATGTTATTTCTTTTTCTGCACTCCTCGTTGCTTTCGTCAAACAACGACAATTTAATGAAGCCCTCCAGGTGTTCCAAGAAATGCCTGAGAGAAATATAGTCTCATGGACGGCCATGATTTGGGGATGTGCTCAACAAAAAGACCTTAAAAGGGCCATTCAATTATTTGAACAAATGCCAGAGACGGATATGGTTGCCTGGAATGCAATGCTCTCTGCCTATGCCCAATATGGTGACATAAACGAGACACTACATTTTTTTCAAAAAATGCCAAAGAGAAATGTGATTTCATGGAATACATTAATTACAGCTTATATTCAGCATGGAAATGTCAAAGAAGCCTTAAAGTATTTCAAAAAGATGCCTCACAAAGATGTGAGCTCTTGGAATTCTATGGTATCAGCATTTTCTGAGCATGGAAAACTGAAACAAGCTCTTCAATTCTTTGAAGAAATGCCACAACGGGACATTATATCATGGAATGCAATGATAGTAGGCTATGTTCATCATGGACATATTAATGAAGCCATTAAACTATTTAACCTAATGGAATGGAGGGATATGATTTCTTGGAATGCCATGATTGTAGCATATGCACAGCATGGGCGACTTGTAGAGGCTCTGCAATTATTTCAAGAAATGCCCCAACGAGATACAGTCTCATGGAATGCAATAATTGCAGCATATGCCCAAAGTGGGTATGCTGAAATTGCTTTCCAAGGCCTCCAACAGATGCAAACAGAAGGTCTGGCACCTGACGAGATGACTCTTTGTAGTATTCTTTCTGCATGTGGCCGCGATGGGATGGTTGATGATGGCTGTCACTTCCTTGTTTCTGCAAGCAAGGATTTGTGTATTACCCCCATCTTGGAGCATTATAGCTCTATCATTGATCTCATTGGAAGGGCTAAGTGGCTAGATGGTGCGGAGTCCTTGGTTAACAACCTCCCTTTTTATCCTAATTCTATCTCCTGGACTACATTGGTTGGTTCATGCAAAATACATATTGAAGCACAATGAAGCTGCTATGACATCCTTTGCAGAGTAGGCTAGCCATATACAGGCGTCTGGGTGATCTTAGGTTTCAGCTCCCTTTAGAACTGGGTAAATGACCAGAAGCTTTGTGCTCTGCATCGCATTTGGTTGAGCTATGAGTTTTTGAAGCCAGTATTTTGGGAATCATACTTATTTATGATATTGGATCAGGATTGACTTTTGCATGAATCTGCTTAGTGATTGGCAAATCAAACATGGAGTGAATACAAGTGTCACCTGCTTTGTTCTACCAAAGCTTAAATTGAAAACAAAAGACCAATAGGCTGTTTATGCTCTGTGCTAAAGATGTGATGTGAATAGCATCATAAGGACATGTGGATACTATCATTATCCATCCACATTTATAAGGTCTGGTGGGATTTGCTGGTGCATAAACGTAAATTAATTGTGATCTATCACATCAATGCTGCTCCTACAAAGCATTCGAAAGCAAGAGTTGCTCAGATGCAGAATGCCCAGATGAACCTTTCAATCTAATACATTTTAAAGCTATGCCATGCTGCTTAGAACTATCTAACTTATGGCTTTAAGACATCAACACTGATTAGACTTAAGGTTGAGTCCTATTTAGAATTTGGAACATCTGTTTGCAAGAAACAATATTTTGTAAAGAGGAAATATTTTTGGGTTGCCCGAAGGGCAAACCCTAGGCACTGCGTGAGGAAATTGGATATCCATTAGTCCAACAGATGATACTGAAGTATTACATGCAGCTGTTATGCCACATATGATGGTGATAAAAAGTTGTACGGATTGCAGCTGCAAATCCATTTGGAAGTGTGAAAAATTCAACAATTAAGCACTGCAATCAACTCTAATTATCAGTGGCAGTGGGGGGTGTCTGTTTGAGTTCTTGAGTTAGAAGTGTTTGTTATAACATCAACTGCCGTGTTGTCTTGAAGCTCAGATCAATGATCGCTTCTCAATTCTTTAGTTTTTCTAGCTTCGTTTCCTATTTTCCATGTATTACAATGATGCACTGGATGATCAAGATACTCTGAATTGTTTCCGTAGCGCGATGGATGGTTATTGCCAAGACAAAGATCTGTTTGCCCTGCTTAATGCGATAGAATGCACTTAATCTTTCTCTTCTGTTTACCTCAGAAATCCCCAACATGAGGAATTGGTTTAGCACTTATAGTTTGTAGCAGCTTAACTATCATTGTGGAATTCTGCAATGCTTCAAGGCTATGCAATATGAGAATGTAAATCCTAGTGAAGTCACATTTCTAAGCATATTAAAAGCTTGTAGCAGCTTGGGTGCCATAGGACAGCACAGGCATATGCATGAGCAGATCAATGGAAGTATAGTTCAACTTGAAAAACATTAGGGAATCTCTTGTTGAAATGTGGATGCATGGAAGAGACACATGAAGTGTTTCATAATTTGTTCTGCCCATGCTGTTAATTGCTGCTCAAGAATTTTGGCCAACCGTTTTGCCAACAATAAGCTGATTATGATTGCGCGGTTGTTGGCTGGGTATTGAGGATCGCTTGCCTTATGTGCTGGAACCACTCTGCTGACTATCATTATGAGGGGAACGCTTCTAGAAGGGCCCTGTTGGACAGACTGGTAAGGACGTAAGGACGGGGACAATTTGTGGTCCATCCCACTTTTAACAGTTTTGCATGCATGCGACCTAAATTTGCAGCCTTGTCTTGCGAGATGTTGCAAACCTTTAGCGACATTGATTCTAGGTTTCGCTCAACTTGGGAACATTGAGTTGCTTGTAAAGTGTTTTATGGACGTGCAACATTTGTGTAAGACCAAACTTTCACCATCATCCTTATAGCATTTATTCCAGCTGGTCTTGTGACCGAGGGCATATGATTCTTTAGAAGTATCAAAGACTGATGCAGATGATGTAATTAAATCTTGTAATCAACCAGATACCTATCATTGGACAACTCTGCTTTTACTGCTTGCAGCATGCACAACAACATACAACTTGCTGATTCTGCGTATCTGCTCATGTCAACGATGTGTGCTAACCCTTTTAATACGGAGAATGCATGTTAAATAAAGAAATTCAGAATACACATGAAGAATATACTGCCAGATTTTTGAGCTTTTTGACCATCATATCCACGATCTTGTTGTCTCATTGGGATGGAGTCAACCTCTTGGAAACAGTTTTAGGAGCTCTAAAACTTCTGATATGCTGATGTTTGGCTGTAAGGAAATTGGTACCTGCAACCAGCATGCTTTGGGAGCTTTTTAGTGATATCTTATGTATAATGATAATGTATTTCTAGTCACTTGTCTGCAGATAACAAAAGCATTCTTTGATCCTTTCTTCAAGCATCTTGGTGCTGGGATTATAATAACAGAGAAGGTTGGAAAGCACATTAACCAGATCCGTTAGGTTATGAACTAATTATTGGTGTCAAAGTCAAAGAAGCTAGCAAGGATGAATAATTTTTTTAAGCTGGGTCAGTACATATCTACATTGGGATGTCAAATAATGTTCCGACCATTTGTAGGCATAGCAGGCATCTTATATTTTAAGATCACAGAATGTAAGCTTGTTTTAACCTCTGCCTCTTGTCATAAGATCAGGGGCCTTAAGAATATACGTTAGACTTGTGTTCAGATGCAAATTCTCCAGAATTCTCCAGAATCATCAGACCGCCACACTCATGCAAAAGCATTCAATGAAGAATACATGCAATTACATGGTACATCCGCTCTATCTATGAATGTAAAAATTTCTACCTACGTCCCCAACTAATGCAATGCATATCATATGCAATGGAACCTTACGTCATTGTAGCAAAAGTCACGAGAATTTGATTTTAGAAGCAATAGTGTTCGCATGTAAAAAACAAACCCTATAAACTTGCAATATTTTATTTTGTATTGCGGGAGGGCTTTTCTCCCATGGTTGGGACTATGATTCCTGGTGCATATTGTATGCAAAACTATATATTTTGCCATGTTTGAGTAGCTTAATTGCACTTAAAGGTCATGTTTATATTTTTGAGTGTTTTTGAATGGGTTGGTTGTGGAAAAAAATATAGCTTGTGATTTTTAGAAAGTGGATAAGGCAGAAATTTGCGCTTTCGTGTCGAAAGGGCCGGGCTTGCTTCCCCGCCGAAACCCTGCTCCCTTGCCGAAAGGGTTTGGGAAAACCGGAGTTCTTTCTGCAATTGTTCTGCATTTGGAGAATGAAAGCTGCTTTAGGCCAGTGCATGAAGCCGCCTTAGGGCTCTGCGGCTTTCAACAGGCATTGCTTTTTGTTTTGTGCAAGGATGCGTAGTAAAGGATTGAGAAGAAGCAAGATTTGGTTGCCTGTGGGCTCAAATCGCATATTCCAAGTGGAGTAGGCGAGCTTCATCTGCCATGCTATCTGGGCTGCCATCTGGAACCAAGGCTTTCTAGTTCTGTCTGAATTGGGGCAACAAATCCCAGCGAGGGTTGTGGCGAGGCGAGCTTGGGCTTTTGCCCATGGCTTCACACCAACCTTCATGCCCTGTTTTTCTTGTTATTTTCCTAATGCACTATTTTTATTGTTATTTTCTGGCATGAATTTAGAACAGGGAAGGTGTGGCTAGGTGTAGTAGAAGGCAGATGCCAGAATAGCTTCTTTCATGTCCGCTGTTATGTTTCTGAACTCCTGATGCCACATTAGTCTTTGTCATGTCTTCTTTTTCGTTTTTGAAATCCTGTGTAGAAACGAGCTTGCTTTATCTTAGCCATGTCATATAATAATCCATGAGTTTGGAACCATGGTTACGTATAAATACTATGTTTATTATGACAATGCAGTTTTACGACCATATGTTCGATGCACACCATAGAAAGTGGCTTTTTAATTTTTTGTCAAAATGTTAATGGCCATCGATCTGGCACAATGCCAGGAATAAACAAATATTACTTTAAGTTATGTGTTGAGATTTTTGTGACTTCTCGTCATTCTTTAATTCCAAAACTAATCTCATATTTATCGAACACAATGTTTGCAAAGTTAATTTTATAATCTACCAAACACTATGTTATCAAAGGGCAAATATTTTTGCTCATGTCAATTATTTATGCATGATGAGGTTGGAACAATGAAATATTAAGAAGTTCATAAATACGCTATGGAGGCTTGAAGATGGTAGAACTTCAGAACGTACAGTCTCTATCAAACATTACCTTAGACAGCACACTAAGTTAGAATATTAGAAATCTGTGCGAAGAATGTCTGCAAGTGAAGTTAAACCCCCTCCAAAATTAATATACTCTCCTTGCTGCAAATGATGCAAAGGCAGAAGAAGTTGGAACTCTGATGTCTATAATTAGCCAATCTTCAAGGTACCATGCATATAATACATATAATACTCCAATCTTCAAAATTGTCAGAGGTTGGCACTTTCAAATAATTCCGTAGGACTGTCAAAATTGGATTTTTTAACCGTTTATGCCTTTTCCAAGCCATCCATACCTACAGGCGTAGAGTTTTAGAGCAATATATACGGTGCAGGATCATCTGGATCTAAGAATAGAATAGAATAGAATAGAATAGAATAGAATAGAATAGAATAGTGATCTGGATCTGGATCTGGATCTGGATCTGGATCTGGATCTAAGTCAGAGACAAGTTTTGCAGCACGCTTTCCTCTATCAAGGTACCACGCATTGTGCACTGCACCAAGCAGGGTCAGCCATGAAATTTTGGAATGTTGAAACAAGATGTTCTCAACTAAGTCTTCTGCCTCATCAAGCCAACCTGAATGACCTAAAAGGTCAAGAATGCAATGACAATGATCTGGAACCGCTTCTACAGTATATTCTCGGCTCATTGAAAGGAAGTAATAATTGCCTTCAACCAAAAACCTAGCATGACTACATCTCATAAGAAGACATGTGATGAGATCTGGCAGCTCACCATCTATCTCCATTAGATGGAAAAGTTCTAAGCACATTTTACCATTTCTTCATTGAGCATAATCCCAATCATGGTATTCCATATGTAAACATCTCTTTTCAGAATATTATCGAAGGCACCCCATGCATCATTAAGGCTTCCCCATTTTCCATATACGTTAACAAGGGCAGTGCCACAATAATATCTACGGCGAACCCTTTGGACAGAAACTTAATGCGAAGACGCTTTCCACCACTCATGGATGGGAGGATGGTACTAGTTACTAAGATGATTTTGTCTAACATCGCTCGCTCAAGAAACATCTTTAATTGAGCAAAATATGGGTTTCAGCCTTGAAAATGCTACAACATAACATGTAGCTACTTCAAACAGGAGACTCTCTAACCTTCAAATATTTGTTTTGACCAATCTGTCATGTATCTAGATAAATATAAAACTGTTCTTTACTTGCTAGCATAGACAGGTTACAAGGTATCTTGTAAAATTAAGCAGTGGTGTCCAGACGATTTGGGCTTAGGATTGCCTTACCAAAGCCTGGTAGAAACACCAAATGATCCAAGATATGACAAGTTGATCGGTGGCCCAATAGTGGACGCTTTTCGCTTGGCGAAGAAAAGGTCGTTCGACCAACATTTCATAGTCACTAGGATCTTCTCCTGTTTTCCAGACGCCAAATTCCAACGGCAATTTGAGATCTCCAATGTTGATTTGAAGTTGAGGAGTAACATCTTGAGGGCGCATGATGTGACCATTTGCCAACTTGATATCATGAGGTGCACGATACAGTTGTTTGATGCCGAATTGTTTCCCGAGTTTGTCCGTGATGAGGTTGACAGCACTGCCCCTATCAATCTGTACATGATTGGCTTGATGATTCCCAACAATAGCATGAACTGTCGGCATGGAAGTTGCCACAGCACCAACAAGAACAGTTGGTAGGGCAACTGTTCCCAACTGTTCAGAATGGTAGGGAGATTGAGGGGGATTTTGATCTTTGCGAGTTCTTCTTGTAGCTCAAAGGGAACATGGGCTAAAGGATATGTGGGATCCAAGGGCACCGGTTTCCAGGGCATAGAGGCCGAAACATCCTCGAGAAGCTCCACTTCAGCTACTATATTTGGATATGGCTGAGCGCGTGAAGTAGTCGTGGTCGTAGATGGTGCCTCTGAACGTTGTTGAGCGCGTGTGGTAGCATGAACATTGGCAAGCATGCATCCTTCAGCAGCTTGCATAAGTTTGAATATACTCTGACATACCTTGGGCATAATATGAGGCATGAGCTTGTCAAGATCCAGGGCAAAATGCACCATCTTGCACTATAACCCCAAAATTTGCTCTACGTGTTGTTTTTTGCTGTTTTTTTTTGCAAAAAAACAACATATAAAGACCACGCGTTGTAATGTTCCGAAAATGCTAGAAACAATGCGTACTTTTTTTGTGTGGTTTTTCACACAAAAAAAATGCATAGTTTTCATGTGTAGTTTTTTGACGAAAAATATGCGTAATTTTTATGTGTGGTTTTCACCATAGCTTTTAAACAAAACTACACCTAAATTTTATGTGTGCTTTTCGCTCAAAAAACAAAGACAACGCATTGTTTTAGGTGTTCTTTTAACCCAAAGACAATGTATGGTTTTCATATGTGAATTGTTTTGGCATAGTTTTCCTTCAAATATCCACATGTTGTTTGCATTATTTGTAGTGCAACCACATGTTGTTTTTGGTACAATAACACACGTTTTTTTTTGTGTGTGTACAATAACACATAATTTTTTAGTGTAGTTTTAAAGAAATAATGTATTGGAGTAAAAGAAAAACAACAAACATAGGAAACTTAAGAATAGCGATTGTTTTCCGTTGTAATGAGGAAAGTGAATTACATGATTGCAATAGAAAACAAAGAGAGTATCCTTTTGAAAGTATCATCTTATTTTCAGATAATAAAATCCAAACTTTACAATTACAAACATCTCAAATTCAAGCGCATCAGCACTATGATTTTATATCAGCTAGTGCAAGAGAAATTTTTTCTTTTATATAGTTATCCAAGTTTTTCTGCTTGGCCAGAATACACCATAATATTTAAAGCTGAGTTTAAGAAATCTCTCACCATATCATTTACAAGCATCATATTGTAACCACCATTATACTCTCAAATATTGCCTTGTTACCTCAAATAAGTATGCTTGAATAGGCCATTCCCAACATCGCTTGAACCTGCTATATTTAATGTGTGCACAGCTAGATGGTAGTATATTTACTTCCCTCTTGTTTGATCTTGGCATACTTGCTAATAAACACAACCATAAACTCCAGATTAAAAGCTTTGTTATACCTAAATTGCAATATCAAATTGCTAAAACATTAAGTACCTCATCTGTGATAGTTTCCATGCATTTCCATGCAACGGCCAGTTCAAAGTGGTCCACATATGTCACACTTCAGTGAAATATTATTATGGGTAGTGTCCATGGCTTCCCCTTTGCAGCAGCTCTGCCGCAGCACCCAGATTGCCCAGACCGACCCATACTGATTTAGCCCTAAAGCAAAAAAAGCAATATTTAGGAAGAAAACATTTATTTGATTCTACTTTTTTTGTTTAACGAAGTGGAACCTGCTTGTTGAAGCTCTGTTTGACAGAAGCAATGATGTAATATATGAAAACAAGAATGGTTACTTACTGTGCAATCCGACAGCCCAAGCTTGGGCGGAAATGATAGCTCCTTCCCAATATTTCTGTTTTCGTATATTCCATCAAGTATTATATAAAAAAATTATTACCAAGCCATCTCTTTCCAGTTCGCCTGATACACCTAGTGCTCTGGTACTTGCTTGTATGGAAACCTATGTTAACAACGTCAAACATTTATTTTTTATTTTTTATTTTTTTTTGAAGGTAAGAGTATACTTTTATTATTATAAGGTATAAGATACATCAAGTCCCCATATTTGGGAAGATAGGAAGAATTATGAGCAAAGATAGGAATTATAGGGATCCTCCATCATCGTGTACTCTGGAGGCTACCACCTCCTCTTCCCCACCACATGGGTACTATAAGGAGGATCATCTATCTTCTCCACATGGGTAAGTACTATAGAGTAAGGCAGCTTCCGTTCCACGGCTGGATCATCCCTAAATTTAACAATTAAACCGAATAGCTACATCACTTACCACCATTTTGGGTTGCTTCCATACTATCCAGTCTTGAGCCATGGCTTTGAAAGAAGGAATAGAAGCCTTCCAAGGTCCCGACTCTATCAAGTTCTCTATTATACCTCATACCTTTTTGTCTATGGTGTGCAAGAGCCATCATTGCAACTTCCAAATTGAAGTAGTTTTTCAATTTTCCAATGCAGATCCGACCCCCATAGACAACATCGCGGCGGTGTTTCGGACTACCCATATTGCAATGTTAACTAGCGAAGCTTCAATGCAGTTTATGTCCGAGGCCTGTATCAATTCTGGCCAGACCAGTTGTTGCATTGATAGACCAATAATGGGACTGACCCAATGCCAGAATTCTGTAATCTTTGGGCAGAAAATGAGGTGTCCAATAGATTTCCGATCTTGACAACCAAGTGGACATTTATCATCCCCTATGATATCCTTGTTATAGAGCTTCTCTTTTGTGCTAAGCCCCTCCTGAAGGGCCAACCATCTGAAGAATTGAATCTTTCTAGAACATAAAGATTTCCAGGAGTTGGCTAAAACTGCTTTAGCTTCTCCATTATTTAATCCAAGCGTAATCTCAGCCTTTAATGGGGTATCCTCACCAAGAGATCGATATATCCTTGCGACACTGTAGTGCATATGCCCCTCAAGTAGCCAACTTTCTTGGGGTCCAGTAATCCCTGACACATTGATGACTCTTTCATGAATTTCTTTTAGCACTGCTCTATCTCCTTCCCCTGCAGAGGGTACTCTCCTTTTAAACTTGGTCCAGCAGATCCATCTGCCATTCTCCCAGAGATGTTGCAACTGTGTTATTCCATGGTTCTTCCATTTAATGAAAATACGAGGATGAGAGAGGGCTAGGGGCAGATCCTCCCGGTCCCAGACATTCGTATTCCAGAAGATACTGAACCCTCCCGCCTCTTTTGGAGGGAACATAGGGGTGAAGATGTGCTGAACTTCATTCCATGCCTGGAGAATTTTCCTCATCACTGGGGACGTCCCAGGGGCCGGTTTGAATTTATAAAAGAATGCTCCCAGCTCATCTCGAGGGAGAGAGGGCTTACCTAGTAGTTTTCCTTGCTTCAGCCAGTATGATACAAACTTCAAAGCCGGAGACACCTCGCCTCCCTGCAGAGCTCTCCAGACAAATTTAGCTGCTAAGGTTTGAGCTTGTGTAAGAGGATCCTTGCAACCCAGCCCCCCATCTTTCTTATCACGACACAGCTCATTCCAGGCCACTTTGGCCATACCTCCCCAAATAAATTTCCTGATGATCACCTGTACTTGATTGTATATTCCTTTCTGTGCCACCAGCACCGAAGAATAGTAGATGTGAGAAGCAGCCAAAATTGCATTGGCCACGCTTGACTTCATACGAAGTTACTAAGGCTTTGGAAGACCATAAGCCCACCTTTTTCTTCAGCTTGTCCAGAATAGGGGCCCACAATCCCTTCATAGAGTCGGATAGGACAAGAGGGAGACCCAGGAGTTTAACTGACTCCCCAGGTGGCACCACTGGAAAGCCCAGACCTCTGGCTCGCGGATCAATATCATTGTCTAATGCCCAAAGTACCGAGCACTTGTTGGCATTGAGGCCTATCCCTGATATTATCTCAAAGGAAAGTAGAATGTGTCGAAATGACTGGAAACCATTATCATCAAACCTGAGGAACATGAATGTGTCGTCAGCATACTGCATAATTGTCAGCTTCTCTGTTCCATCAGGGAAGGTCAGGCCCTCCAGGTTTCCTTCTGCCTGCTTTAATAGTACCATTCTTGTTAGCAGATTCGCCATGATGAGGAACATGTACGGCGCCAATGGGCATCCTTGCCTAATACCCCTCCCCGAGATTAAAGGAGCCACGTAGGTTGACCATTTACTAGGACCGGGCGAGAGGCTAGATTGTTCATCCCCATAGCCATTTGAATAAATCGGAGGTCAAATCCTAAGTAGCTCATAACTTCTCGCAACCCTTCCCATCTAAGAGAGTCGTAGGCCTTTCTGAAGTCCATTTTGATAAGGACACAATTTTGCTTTGAGGCGTGACACCAATGCAGTCCTTCTCTAGCTGCCAGGTAATTATCCATAATGTTTCTTCCAGGTAGAAACGCAGATTGCTCTTTCCCGATTACTCTATTGAGAATAGGCTTTAGACGGTTAGCAATTACCTTCATAACCACTTTATACAGTACATTGGTGAGAGCAATGGGACGCCACTCCCCAATGTCTTGAGGTCTGGGTATCTTTGGGACTAAAGTAATGAATCCAGCAGCAAGAGATGGGTGTAAAGAACCTGAGATCCAAGCCCCTTGCACTGCTCGGGTGAAGTCATGGCCCAGCACATCCCAGAATTCTAGAAAGAACTCCGGAGGAAAGCCATCTGGTCCCGGAGATTTTCCTGCTGCCAGGGAACCAAGGGTTTTGTGAATCTCATCCCCCTCAGGAATGCGAAGCAGGAGTTGGTTTTCTTCCTGAGTGACACCATCCCTCCAGTCAATTTTGCTCATCCAATCAGCTAGATTGGGATGGAATGAGGAGGGGAGGGGTTCCTCCTGGAATTGGTTCTCAAAGCTTCTGCTGATGAAGGATGAGATCTCTAGAGGATCCTCCAATATTTTCTGATTATCATCTCTAATTGACGAAATACTGTTACCTGCTAGTCTAGCCCCGGCCATTCTGAAGAAGCATTTCGAGTTTTCATGGTCCATCTCAGCATACCATTTAGTTTTGGAGCGAACCGCCGCCCCTCTGGCTTCTACTTCCTCAATCGCCTTAGCTTTCCCTTCGAATTCTTCCTCCAATTGCTGCATGTCAATATTATGGGGGTGTGCCAGCAGCTCCTGCTTAATTAGTCTCAACTGGTTATAGATCTCATTCTTTTCTCTTTTAAATTCCATAGCTCGATTCCTGCCCCACTTTTTGGCCCAGTCCTTCATTAAATAGAGCTTTTTTACCCAAGCTTTCATACTCGGGGAGTTTTCAGCATTGTTAAGAGAGGACACAAACTCTCTGAAGGGTTTGCAAAATGCCTCTTTCCCCAACCAGGATGTGTTGAATTTAAAAGGCACATTTCCAGTCTTCCTAGCTGTAGGAATACTTTCGAATATCAAACTTTGAGGAACATGATCAGAGTGTGAGAAGGCCAGCACGTCAAACATTTAGAAGAGATAAGCACACTACAAACAGATCAATATGTGTAGGATTAAAAGCCGAGCAAGAAGAAACATTTACAGCTGAAGGACCAGAAAGCGAAGGAAAAAAAACCTTTTCACTTGACGTATTCGCCTGCAGATTCCTTCGTCATGCCATAGCCTTTGGATTTTTGCAAGAGAGAAGGAATTTTACAAGGATCACCCAGAGAGATTTACAAGGAACCTCTCCATACTCCATGTTTGCCTTCAGACAAAAGAAAACATCGTAAGCAAAGATCCTTCTGCTCTGAGAAAAATAATATGAAAAGCGAAGATCAAGAGTAGAACAGGGGTCTGTTTATTGCACCGATCGGGGAACTGCTGCAACTAATCTTCTCTTCATTCTATTGCACCGACAGGGAAGCCGCTGGAGTATCAGAGGCCCAAAGTTGGATCCGGCAGGGGGGCCGGAGTTGGAGCCACGACATGCAGCCGGAGCTGGAGCCTCGAAGGGTTCAAAATATAGGGTTGAAGAGTATAGACGAGAATATGCATCCATTATTTGCATTTGAATGGAAGTTTTCGAATGTTTATTGCTTGCTCGAAATTCATTTGTTAAAGAAAGGAGATGAGAAAAAAGAACACAATCTTGGACATACTATCTCTGTGGCAACAAGAAGCGGAAATAAGATCGGACATGAAGGATAAGCTTTACTAAATATTCGGCAAGAAGCACTGCTCAAAAATCTCTGCGGCAACAAGAAGATTTGCAATAAGGTCCGGCAAGAAGCTGCAATAGATCCGGC
Organism: Isoetes taiwanensis; assembly: GCA_021234155.1. Classification (NCBI taxonomy): domain Eukaryota; kingdom Viridiplantae; phylum Streptophyta; class Lycopodiopsida; order Isoetales; family Isoetaceae; genus Isoetes; species Isoetes taiwanensis. The sequence goes on from JAJEKV010000014.1 coordinate 20,504,794, forward strand.
AAGAAGGTTCAAAATAGGAAGCTTGAGAAAGACCACTTGCTTGGGAGATGGGAAGACCATGGTCCAGGGAGTTTGGATTGGGGAACCAAGGGATATTGCTGCATGTCAATATGTTCGGCACCAAGACTACTCTGTTCAGCACCAAGGCTGCTCTCTTCGCAATACCTATAGCCGAATACGGTGGCGCGCTGAGCTTCAGGCCGGAAAAGGCAATACCTGCTTCTCAAGATAGCTTTAGGGTCGATGAAGCAAACGATCGATGAAGCAGAGCATTCATCGCCATAACTGGAGCATTCAAGCAGAATAGGCGGTCAAGGCGATGGAGGTGGGCAAGGGAACATGCCCGTTAATTTGAACGACCAATAGAATGATAGGACCTGGATCAAAATCCAGGCCGTCCATTTTGGCCAAGGAGGCTCAACCATGCCACATGGACTCCAACATGCCAATATGGCTCAAACGCACCACCTAGGCTCCAACATGCCAAGGTGGCTCAAACATGCCACCTGTTTGAGCCACCTTGGCATGTTTGAGACACCTTGGCATGTTGGAGCCTAGGTGGCATGTTGGAGCCCACATGGCATGCCTGAGCCACCTTGGCATATTAGAGCTTAGATGGCATGTTGGAATCTAGGTGGCATGTTTGAGCCACCTTGGCATGTTGGAGAGACTAGGTGGCATGTTGGAGCCCACGTGGCATGTTTGAGCCACCTTGACATGTTTAAGCCTAGGTGGCCTAGGTGGCATGTTTGAGCCACCTTGGCATAATTGAGCCCAGGTGGCATGTTGGAGCCACCTTTGCATGTTGAAGCCTCGGTGGTATGTTGTTGCCTAGGTGGCATGTTTGAGCCACCTTGGCATGTTGGAGCCTAGGTGGCATGTTTGAGCCTAGGTGGCATGTTTGAGCCACCTTGGCATGTTTGAGCCTAGGTGGCCTAGGTGGCATGTTTGAGCCACCTTGGCCTAGGTGGCAGGTTGGAGGCACCTTGGCATGTTGGAGCCTCGGTGGTATGTTGGAGCCTAGGTGGCATGTTTAAGCCACCTTGGCATGTTGGAGCCTAGGTGGCATGTTGGAAACCACATGGCATGCTTGAGCCATCGTGGCATGTTTGAGCTTAGGTGGCATGTTGGGAGCCTAGGTGGCATGTTTGAGCACCTTGGCATGCTTGAGCCACCTTGGCATGTTGGAGCCTAGGTGGCATGTTGGAGCACACGTGGCATGTTTGAGCCACCTTGGCATGTTTGAGCCTAGGTGGCATGTTTGAGCCACCTTGGCATCTTGGAGCCTAGGTGGCCTTGGAGCTCGCGTGGCATGTTTGAGCCACCTTGGCATGTTTGAGCCACCTTGGCATGTTTAAACCTAGTTGGCATGTTGGAGCCTAGGTGGCATGTTTGAGCCACCTTGGCATGTTGGAGCCTAGGTGGCATGTTTGAGCCTAGGTGGCATGTTTGAGCCACCTTGGCATGTTTGAGCCTAGGTGGTCTAGGTGGCATGTTTGAGCCACCTTGGCATCTTTGAGCCTAGGTGGCAGGTTGGAGCCACCTTGGCATGTTGGAGCCTCGGTGGTATGTTGGAGCCTAGGTGGCATGTTTGAGCCACCTTGGCATGTTGGAGCCTCGGGGGTATGTTGGAGCCTAGGTGGCATGTTTGAGCCACCTTGGCATGTTGCAGCCTAGGTGGCATGTTGGAAAACCACTTGGCATGTTTGATCCATCGTGGCATGTTGGAGCCTAGGTGGCATGTTTGAGCACCTTGGCATGTTTGAGCCACCTTGGCATGTTGGAGCCTAGGTGGCATGTTTGAGACTAGGTGGCATGTTGGAGCGCACGTGGCATGTTTGGGCCACCTTGGCATGTTTGAGACTAGGTGGCATGCTGGAGCCTAGGTGGCATATTTGAGCTTGGCATGTTGCAGCCAAGGTGACATGTTACGTGGCATGTTTGAGCCACCTTGGCATGTTGGGGCCCAGGTGGCAGGTTGAAGCCACCTTGGCATGTTGGAGCCCGGGTGGTATGTTGGAGCTTAGGTGGCATGTTTGAGCCACCTTGGCATGTGGAAGCCTAGGTGGCATATCGGAAACCACGTGGCATGTTTGAGCTATCTTGACATGTTTGAGCTTAGGTGGCATTTTGGAGCCTAGGTGGCATGTTTGAGCACCTTGGCATGTTTCAGCCACCTTGGCATGTTGGAGCCTAGGTGGCATGTTGGGGCACACTTGGCATGTTTGAGCCACCTTGACATGTTTGAGCCTGGGTGGCATATTGGAGCTTAGGTGGCATGTTTGAGCCACCTTGGCATGTTGGAGCCTAGGTGTCATGTTGGAGCCTAGGTGGCATGTTTGAGCCATCTTGGCATGTTGGAGCCCAGGTGGCAGATTTGAGCCACCTTGGCATATTTGAGTCTAGGTGGCATGTTGGAGCCTAGGTGGCATGTTTGAGCCACCTTGGTGTGTTGGAGCCTAGGTGGCATGTTGGAGCCCACGTGGCATGTTTGAGCCACATTGGCATGTTGGAGCCCGCGTGGCATGTTTGAGTCTAGGTGGCATGTTTGAGTCTAGGTGGCATGTTGGAGCCTAGGTGGCATGTTGGAGCACACATGGCATGTTTGAGCTTAGGTGGCATGTTGGAGCCTAGATAGCATGTTTGAGACACATTGTGTTGGAGCCTAGGTGGCATGTTGGAGCCCACATGGCATGTTTGAGCATAGGTGGCATGTTGGAGCCTAGCTGTCATGTTTGAGCCACACGTGGCATGTTTGAGCCACCTTGACATGTTTGAGCCATCTTGGCATGTTGGAGCCTAGGTGGCATGTTGCAGCCTAGGTGTCACATTTGATCCACCTTGGCATGTTGGAGCCTAGGTGGCATGTTGTGAGCCACCTTGGCTTGTTGGAGCCTAGGTGGCATGTTGAAGACCGCGTGGCATCTTTGAGCTACCTTGGCATGTTTGAGTCTAGGTGGCATGTCAGAGTCTAGGTGACATGTTTGAGCCACCTTGGCATGTTGGAACCTAGCTGGCATGTTGGAACCCACGTGGCATGTTGGAGCCCACGTGGCATGTTGGAGTCTAGGTGGCATGTTGAAGCACACGTGGCATGTTTGAGCCACCTTGGCATGTTGGAGCCTAGGTGGCATGTTGGAGCCCACGTGGCATTGAGCCACCTTGGCATGTTGGAGCCCACATGGCATGTTAGAGTGGGTGTGGCATGTTTGAATCCTTCAAGAAATGCCTACATGATGCCAAACCAGTGGCAATCTTTGGTTCTTCATATCAATGTGTCTTCTACAAGTTGCCAAGTGATGGATGTCTTCAAGTTTCACGCTCTACAAGCGCACACGCACACACATGTATGAAGTCAAATGCTAGTGAGTGTGTCAAACATGCACACAGTTCTTTTATGCCGCCATTTTGTGGCAGTAATGGCATGCGGATAACTTGGTCATACATGGATTCTTAGAAAGCCATAAAGAACCACACCTCAAAAAAACACTACCTTAAAAAACACCACCTTAAAAAAAAACATCCCTTCAAAAAACCATAGGGCCTGAGAAAACAACACATCTTTAAAAAAGAGACTACACCACCTTAAGAAACCACACATTCTTAAAAAAAAACGCTACGGCTCCCTAAGAAAAACTACATCATATCCTTGAAAAACCACACCTCCATATAACTACATGTAGGTTTTTTTCAAATCTTCAAAAAAACAATCCGTATTCTATTTTTACTGTTGTTTTCAGCCGTGGACCAAATGTTGGGGTTATAGTGTTGGTGGGCTGCTCGTGAGGGATAGCCGCCACAATAAAAGCAGACTGTGTGTCCTGTGGCGTGAGCGTTAAAGATCTAGTGTCGAGGTGTTGGCGTGATACTAGACCAACCCAGTTGGATTGCTGCACAAGTAGATTCAGAGCTTGATAGATCTCTTCTTGGGCTTGTTGGTCCAACACAACTTGCTAAGGAGCTCGTTGGTTCTGGTGCTGCTGAGGAGCGCATGGGGGGTTTTCGCAAAATTGGCCGTGGGCCTTGTTTCTCATTCGCCACCTAGAGTTGATAGGCCATGAGGCGCACCGAGGCAGTCTTATTGGTACCCGGTAGCTGTACCTGAACTTGAGGAAGCTGTGGGCATGCTGTAGTGGTGTGGCCCCATTCCCTGCAGTGATAACATTGAGCTTTAGCTGGGCCAAAAGGAGCATGTGAGTCTTGTCCTCGCGATTGCTGAGTTTGCTGAGGCTGTTGATATTGCTGAGGCATGGTCTAGACTTGAAAGACCATCTTCTGTCTGAAAGGCGTGGGACTCTTCAGTAGCATGATTGCACATATTGCAGTGCTTGCAGTAAGGGGGACCATTAGCAAAATTGCATTCATTTTCCAGATGGCCCTGATACTTACAAATATGGCACCAGATTTGACTTCTCTGTGGTGGATTGGATTGTGAGGTTGGATCACGGTTTGTGGAACCATGACAGGAGGTATGAAGGGTAGATCCGTGAGTGGAACACCTTGTATAGACATATTGACTGAGTGATTGACCAGCTCAATGGCTTCATCCAGAGTCTTGGATCGCAAGCACAGCTACCACTCTAAAGGTAATGGGTTCAAGTCCTGTTCAGACCCTTAAATGTGACAGTATTCAGTCATAAGACGAATAGCGGGAGGTAGTCCTTGCAGGAACCAAACCAAGATCTGATTGCGTGGGATACTTCTTGAGCTTGCTGACCAAGATATGCAGACGATCAGCGAAATCTCGTGCGGATTCAGAAGGTTGCTGTTAGAGATCATTGAGCCGTTTGAGGAGTTGTTGTACCATAGTGAGACAAGAATGCCACTTTCATTTCTGGCCAGCTTTGTTTCCAATGACTTTTATTAGCCATGAGCCATTGATGGAGTGCACCACATAACGTGGTGGAGAAGATATGAAACTTGATCTGGGGCTGAGAGTGCTCGTCTAAAACAGTGAGAGATCGAGAATGGGCTTGCCTTTAGCATTGCGAAAAATAGGATATGGAAGTTTGAGATGTAGAGCCATGGAGGGAACTTGAGTGACGGCGGGGTTGGCAGAAACATAATGAGTCTGAGGCACAGAAATCTGGGCATAAAGTGGTGGTGCATAAGAATAGGCAGGTCCTTGAGGCACGACAGAGGGCTGTGAGTAAGGCATCTATGTTGGAATAGTAAACCCAGAAGGTCCAGAAATTTTGGTGTCATTCGGCGCCATACCATGTGCACCCTCCTCTGTCAAAGTGAGATCACCAACATTGTACACATTGACAGAAGATTAAAAAGATGGCGACGACTGAAATTCATAAACATGGTTAGGACAAAAAGAAACATGAGAGTAGCCCATGCCATGTTGTGGTGAAGACAGTTGTGAAGGCAATGGCATCTACACCGAAGGAATATGGATATAAGTACTCTCTGGCTTTTAAAAATATTGAGGTGTCTGCACGGGAGTGTGATGCGGTGATTGAGGTTGGGAGGAATGTCGACAATTTGGCTGCAACCCCGGCCTTGAAAAGCCTTGAGGAGCAGGAGGGATTGAATGAGCTCGCGAGCAAAATCGACCTCCTTCAATGTCATAATCTCCATCATAAGGATTTCGAGCAGCTTTCCTACGTTGATGGCGATCCAATCTATACTTTTCTTTTAAACTTGCCAAGCAACGGCACATGGCGGTAAGGACAGCGACTAGGGCTGTGAGGTGAGACAGGGGCTGCCCCCCTTCTCTCCACCGGAACTGTGGCTAATCTTGCCTTTCTAATTCTGATTTCCATTGCTAGAAGGAAAACTTGAAGTGGTCTGTGGATTTGAAAGATTATAGCAAGACAATTTTCTGTAGCAGCATCAGGCGGTCTGCTAACAATTCCGGATAAGCCATTAACATGGTTGATTTTGCTCTTCTATTTCCTATGAAGCATTATGATCTGGTTCCAAGAGATAAAGACAGAGGCTCTATTTCTTGAAGGATCTTTCTTCTTTCTGGAAGGATCTTTCTTCATATTTTATGGCAGTTTTTATCTTATTGGGCAAAAGACGCATATGTCTATAAGGTGGAGCAAGATTGTGGAATGTTAGCATATGGTGGCAGTATTTAGATTTCGGCAGTGCTATTCTTTTTCAAGTCTTCTTTACAGTAGAAACTTTCCCTTTCCTTCCACTCTTTCTTTCTACCAGAAAGGCCTGGATTATGTATTTGGATGATAGTAAAGGTTCTCACTGATTAGTAGAATTATGTGGATTAATACAGATTCATTGGTAAATGGTCAGAAATTGCAGAGATAATAGGAAGCATGACAGTTTGGTGAGATGATCCTGAATACTCGGTTCCTGCTCAGGTACTGCTATGCCTGAGCGGATCTTTCAAGTGCTGATGCTTGATTGATTCTGGTACTGAACCTTATGTTTATTTAGCACTCGATTCTTGCTCAGGTACTGCTATGCCTGAGCGAATCTTTCAAATGTTGATTCTTGATTGATTCTGGTACTATTATGCCAAGAACATTCCATTTTGCTACTGCTATACAGATATTCAGGTTTTCTTGCCTTTTCTCAATATTTCAGGGGAATTTATGTGGTTCTACTATTTGGTTTGAGAATTTAGAGGGTCTTAATGGCTTATATCAGGTATCATCATTATATCATTTGGTACTAGGTGGACGGATTATGGTGCTTCAACCATATTAGGCTTCCGGAGCTGTTAATAAGTTTCTGCACAAGAAAGATGAAGATGATCATTTACTCCTGTAGTAATCTTTCTAATGTGATGAAACATTCTAGTTGTTGTGCTTAATTATGATTTAATCCATATGGGATCCTTTCTGATGTAATACTTCCATATGATGATGTAATACTTCCATATGATTAATATAAAACTTCGTTAAAAAAAAAAAAAAAAAAAAAAAAAATCCAATCTAGCCGCAGTTTGGCAGAGAAGTTCTTCCTGGGTAAAAGCACGAACAGACATCTTGAAGTCTGAAGAAAAGAACGAAGACCCGACAGCGGCAACACTGTTTAGGATCTGGGTTTGGGATTGTCTGCAAGACAGCCCTCTATGAGGACCCTTGGATCAAACAGACGAATCCTTAGTATAGTGTGTCACACGGGATTTTGCAAAAGGGATAAGAAAAGGAAGAACAAAACAAGAAACAAAGAAGACTGTATGCCAAGATAAGAATCCCTTGAATATCATAAGAAATACATGAGGACTCGCGAGACGTAGAGACAAAAAGCTGAAACAAGACAATACTAAGTCTCATCTAAAACTTAAGGTCTAACTCTATTGATATATATAGTATAACGGCCTCAGGCCCAAAATAGGCATATGGCAGAGCCTTTGTGATCTTGATCACCAACTTTTGAATCATTTGCTTGATTTGAGAGAATCTTGTCAGCGGCGTCATGAATGCCACGAATTCTGCTAAGTTAGGGCCGTACTCCATGTGCGTGGTCACTTGTCACCCCTTGATCTCTTCTTGCGTGACCCTTGCCTTTGTGCTTTTGTGTGCTGGCATGTGTAGTGCTCAAGAATAGTCCAGTGCCTCTTTGCATGGGACTAACATCCTTTACAGAATCCAGTATTTTACCAATTCTTCCTAGTAAGCTTTAACCTTAAAATATATAGGTAATATACTAAGCCACATATATATCAAATGGAGTTGAGGGCAGAGAATCCAGCAAGAGAATTTAGCAATGCCATCCAAGTATGGCAGATTAAATGGCATAACATGTGCATGGAACCAGGTAAGACTTCCATATATTATTTTCCATCTTTTAGTTTTTGTTAGGTATCCCTGTATTTAAAGTCTTTTACTAGGTAGTTGCACTTCAAGGAAGGTTCCATTGGCAATATTTGCTAGTTTGAAAGTACAAGCATATGTGGAATGGTGGGGTTTTGATGAGATGGCTCATAATCTAACTATTGTAATAAATACAGATTATTGTATGGGATTCAAGGACCAGAAAACCTATCTGCTTGTAGGATTGACACACTAAGGGTGTGACAGAGGTCAACATGTGGGCATTTATATAATGTGAAGAGGTTATTGGTAGCTTTTTCATTGTTGGATCCCTTTAAGGTTCATTTTCATCCAAATAACAAAGGAGCAATGTTTACTATGGGCTTATTTGTATTTTCAATGCAATAAGTTATATGACGTTTTAAAATCAGTGACAAACTGCGTCATTTTGAAGTGCTGATTTGCATCAATACAGCTGTAATATTTATTGGAAGTAACGTAAATATGCATCATAGGTTATAAGTGTTGGAAACCAAAGTTGATTTCCTTTTTTCTAGTGCATTATATTCAAAGTTGTGGTGCTTGAATCGTACAGACTGTGAGGTGGTGATATATGGTTCTGGTGTAATGTCTCTTGACATTTATCAACCGGTGGAGAATTTAAGTTGGAGTATCCACAACATAGTACTTAAATTTTATCACTCGATAATCGATATACATCTATTAGGGTATATTCGGACCCCGGTTAAGTTAAGTTATATTATGATTTTTAACAGAATTTACATTCACACTATTAGTTAAGTTAGCAAATAGTTAAGAAATTTAGTTTACTTTTTTAACCAAAAACACAACTAAACTTGTCTTCGCACCTTGTTCGGTTCAGTTAGCAAAATTAGATTAAAAGTTAACTAAATTAGAAATTAGCAATAAAAGTTAAATCACCACATAGAGGTCACTTTAAGTTTAGTTAAGGGAAATTTACCAAAACTAGTAAAGGTGCTCGGCGTTGCCGGGCATAAGTAAGGTTGTATTGCAAGACACGATGAAGTTGTAGATGTACTTAGATGCAATGAAGTCTTGACATTAAATGCATTGAGTTGCCCTAACATGACAAATCGTTGTATTATATTCGAATTTATGCATTTATAGGTGGCACAAATGAATTTATGGCTTTATGTATTGAAATAGCAATAGGCATTTTTTTTCCAAAAAATCTAAAGTCCTATGTAAGAGAAACTCATGAATCAAACTTGAAAGCGGCACTGCGATGAGGGCCAAGGAAGATATTGTACTTGTTGGATGCAACAAATGTTTCTATGTGCAAGAAAACTTGGAAGTAACACTATCTTGAGTTCCAAGGAATATATTGGATGCAGCAAATGTCTCTGTGTGCAATTACAACAAATAGGTTGTGTCAATTTTTATCCATATATGCTCGTGTATGAATTCTTTGATGAGCAATATTATTATTCAGCCTAATGTCTTTCATACCCTGTATTGCAATTGTGAGAAGCACCCTAGTTATCCACGCCATGCTGGCAAGGGAAGCTTTGAATCTACATTATGATTTTATGCAGGTTCTAGACGATAGAAGATGCAAAAACATAAAGGCAAAGATTTCATGAACGGTTATATCCTCATGAGTAGCTGTGATGATATTGTGGAGATGCACTTATTTTGCTTCAGTCTTTAACCTGTTGGACCATAACGCACTTTCCTCAAGTGTTATAGTTGGGACCAAATCTTAACTGTTGGATGTTGCTATGCGGGATGGCAAAGAACAAAGAAAAAAAGTAGATACGACCATCGAACTTGGGTATTTGCGCATTGTCGGGCTGCCAGAGGCAAGTCCTGCCTTAGATGTAGAGCAGGCAGCTAACTTCTTCACAGAGATTATGCATATTCAAAGGCCCGCCATGGTTACAACGTGCAGGGTTGGGGCTCAGAGGCCAGATCGACCTTGCCATATCGTCGTGCAGTTCAGTAGCCCGCGGGACAGGCTGTACGTCCTTCAGCATGGAAGTCATTTGAAAGACACCCAGTTCTTAGTTCAGGAGGATCTCTCTCCACTCCAGCTGACCAGACGGCGCCAGGAGCTATGTAAGACGCGAGAGGCTAGACTCCAATGAAATGGGCGATTAATCGAGGGGAGGCACAAATGATCGTCCGAGAGATCGGTGGCCCTCGAACCCGTGGTTTGGTTATGTCTAGCTCATATGCATGTGTTTGCACACTTATTATCATTTCTGTTATGTTTTGTTATGTTCATATTTTTACTTTGTCATGGTGATCGGGCTTATGCCCCATCTTTTGTATTTTTGGGCTTCTGGCCCCCTTTTCTTGTATGGGTCCCATAACCCTTTGGGTTTTCGCGGACGATAAAAATTTATCTTATCTTATCTTATCTTATCTTATCTTATCTTATCTTATCTTATCTTATCTTATCTTATCTTATCTTATCTTATCTTATCTTATCTTATCTTACCCAATAGGATCTAAGATGGAGTTCACAAATCACAGACACAATTACCCCAAAATGTGTTTCAAAATCCAAGATTCAACGAAAATCGAGCTTAATCAATGAACTACTTTGTTAGAACAACATAAGCAGCTTACATGATCACACATGCAAAATTTAATATCATAGATTGATCATGCTAATTACTTCCTTTCCATTTCATCTACACATCAAGATTGAATCCAAAAGCTTAACAGATTGCAAAGACAAATCTCTTACTGCATCGCAGAATAATCAACCCAAAAAAAAAAAAAAAAACAGAAACCATAATTTGAGCACACAACGAATTCATGGATCCAAAATCTAGATGTGATTTAAAAACCTAAATATGGCTCAGTCAACAAAAGATAAACGAAAACCCTAAAGAAAATGACACTGATGGCAGAGAAAGAGATGGCATAATTCACCTGGAAGACAATGTAAGTCGTGTCACAATCTTCTGGTGGCCCGAAATATTCCAGCATGTGGACAAAAGATCTAGAAGACCCGATCTGTCCAAGCATCATTGTGGAGAGCTCCACTCTCCAAATCGGCGCCTTATCTGCTATAATCAACAATATCATCTCCGCCACAAATCGAAAGCAAGCAAATTTAAATAACAAACACAATATCACGAATAATGAAGAAACCTTAATCATCTCTGTGGCGAACATGCCGAGGATAACGAATCCGCCAAATTCTCCAAAACGGGGCAAATAACTCAGATGCAAATTTCTAAACCATAGGAAAAGCCCACAGACCCGATTTTTGCAATATCGGGAATTTTTTCCGGTACCTAAAAGCCATGAAACCTTAGGAAAAAAATTTAAGAAAAAATCCAAAACATTTTCGGAACCCCGAAAAAACCGAATTTAAACAATAGGATAACCTTAATTGTTGATTTAATTTCCAAAAAGCCCTTTGTATTTTTGAAATTCCCAAAATGTCCTTAATTCTTAAGTATTTTTCCAAATAGCCCTTTGTATTTTAAAAATCACTAAATACCACGTTTTTACAATAAAATCATTCCTTACAATGCGAACACTTTTACAAGAATCGTGTTGAAGAAGAACCTTTGTGGGCATCTTGTGGAGAAGCTGCTACATACACTCTAGTGAACGAGCTTGAAGGTACATAGTATTTCCTTCTTATGCACTTGTATTTGAAGTTAATTGTGATTTCTGCAATTTCTGCAATTTCAAAAATTAACTTTAAATTTCAAATTACTTGTTAAGGACATTTTGGGAATTTGAAAAATACGAATGGCCTTTTGGGAATTAAGTCAACAATTAAGGCCCTTTAGTTAATTGTGCTTAAAATTTTCTATGCCCTTGGCTAACTTAACTAGACATGTTCGAGAGCATTTAGTTAACTAGTTAAGTTATTTTTTAACCAAAGTTTTTAACTAGATGAGTGCGAAATGGTATTCCATTAAGTTAGCCTACCTTTTTTTTTTTTTTAACTAGCTTTGGTGTGAAGGCAACATCCAGTTAGTGTTAACTTAACTTAACTTAATGATAAAAATAACTTAACTAAACTTAACCATGGGTGTGAATAGACCCTTAATCTTATATGCACTTCCTCACCAGATGAAGTTTATCTGAGGAAATGCTTTTGATGCATACATTGTACAGAAAATGCATAAAATTATGGCGATGTCTTAGAAATCTACTCACTAAGGGTTGCTTTTTTACGAGAGTGAAAAATTCTATACTGATTTAGCAAGTAGATGTTTGCCACAGTACAAAGCTGCCAAATAACATAGTGGAAAAGGTGTTTTAGTTGTATAGGGTTATTCTTTTAAATCACATTTAATGGAATAAGTGTATTGTAGTGTAGTAGTGATTAGATGAAATGGCTGTAGTGTAGTAGTGATTAGATGAAATGGAGCCTGCCAAGCTCGTTATAGCATTAATACATGGAACATAAACTTATTCTTACTGACACCTTATTCTTATTCAAGAGTTTGTACTACAAGTGCACCATTGCCCGTGGCATTGGAACAATCAGTAGTGCTGGTTATTTCTCGTACGCTGTTGGGTGTCAACCAATGTTGGACACGTGCGCGCAGATAATGTCAAAGCTCACCAGTAAAGTTCCCATGGTATTTACATATGGGAGCCATGGAATTGGAGTTTCATCTCGAAGTTGCAAGTTTGCAATGAACTTGCATACTGATAATGAATTGTAAGCCACCACTTTTTCTCGAAAGAACAAGGTTTTTTAATCTCGGTGATAACCCTTCAGCAAGTACATCACCTAGCATGTCAACATCTTCTTTTTTATTTTTTGATGGTGTTGGGTTCCGTGCCAAGGGAACGCCGCATGTTACGCCGCATGCGGCGTTCCCTTCAGCTTTGCGTTTGCGTCCCCCCTGCCGGGACGCTAGCTGGCCAAATTTAATGCCAAGAATGCCATGATTTCGATTCTAACTCAGTCGCCAGCATTAAGTGATTCTGATTTTGAAATGGGAAAATCGGGAAGGGATGCTGCTATACGAAAATAAAAAATCCTTGACTCCCTCGAACTCCTCTTCCATCTCATTTTTGGCGCTCAGATCTCATTTCTGGCGCCTCAACTATGTCGATTCTTGCAAAGGTGAGCTCAAGCTGGGTCGGATCTTTCTGCAATTTTTGCATTTTCCTGAAACTAATGACCTTAACTTATTCTTTTTCCAGGATTGAAAGTAATTTTCTAGAGTAATTTTTGCCTCAGCTGGGTCGAATCTTGGAAGCTAAGTAGATCGCATTGGTGGATCAAATGCAAGGCCAGATGACCCTAAAGTACTAAAGATGCTTCAAGGTTCAAGGGTTATGAAACGCAAGCAAGGCATGGCCGAGAAGGACGTCACGGCGGGATGCGAGGAATGTTGAGGGCTCTATATTTCGCCTTTGTTTTCACTGAAGCAAAGGTCTGGGCAAACGTTTATGCTTTTGTGTGGCTCATCGCTACATTGATGAGGGCAAAGATCATCTACTTGAGATAACAATGGCTTCAAGGTAATTTTTATTAGCAGACTGGGGGGCTGAGAAAGAGTTTATGCACTAATACAATTTCAAAGGAGAGCTTTGATTTACTTTTCAAGCATTCATGTTTTTTAGAGTTTGCATTCATATTTCTCACACATTTTGCAGATCCCTTTGAAGTCAGTGGAAGAGCCCTTTTAGATGATCTTGCGGCCTCTGCCGATCCTCAGCTGGATTGGAGTTTGTAGCATCCCCAGAGCTGCTGCAAGCATTTGACACACAACTAACATTATTAACACAAACCATTGCATTTGACACATTTAAATTAAAATCCCCCTTAAACCCCCTTTGATTTGGGTGCATATTCACACGGGGGGTTACTTCGGGCAACGAGAGCTGTCGGATGGGCATATTTGCCCTTTATTCCAAGATCTGGACCGTACATAGCGATCCTCGTTTGTGGGGTATGCATGTACAAGTTTTTGTATACTATATATTAAGATTTTCAAAATACTATAAGGTTTGAGAGAATGTACTTAGTGGTGTTATTTTTATACATGTATTGTAATTTTTTTGAGGCTCTCGCTGCCCTACGTAACCCCCCGTGTGAATATGCACCCAAATCAAAGGGAATTTAAGGGGGATTTTAATTTAAATGTGTCAAATGCAATGGTTTGTGTTAATAATGTTAGTTGTGTGTTAATGGTTTGTGTTAACTAAAAAAATTTTTGGCCCCTTTGGGGCCTTAAGGATGGTGTAGGGGTGTAGATATAAACATTACCTAAGACTCTAACGATGGATGGTATATCATAGCCCATACTTGTAAACTTATTAAACTTGAGTGAAAGGTAGACTGATGTAAATTACTTTGTCGTTTTTTTTGTTCTCCTACACGAGAATACACCATGTCATTGTGCCTTATGGAATGGAATGTCATTGTGCCGAATAGAATGGAATGTCTTACGTTAACAATAATAAAGCAATTGCTTGTACAATACCCTCTGCAACTTGTTTCCTCATCAAAACCCTCTCTAGCTTGTCTCAAAGCAATAAATGTGCCAATATATTACCTGATTGCCCCAAAGCATTTCAACTTTTATTTTTCGTAAAAGAAAAGCTTTATTTTCCCGAAGATGAGCAATCTATTCCACCTTTATGAAGCAGAGCAATGTTTGATATGAAGCAGAGCAATGCTTGAATAAGCTGCATACCCGCAGAGCAAAGTATGTCTAAGATGTGCATACTTTAATGGCATATCTGAAGGAGATGAATGCTTGAATCTTGGACAACCGCGCATACACCGCAAAGCAAAATATATGTAAAATGTGCAATGTCATCGTGTTGGATAAATCTTAGTAACTTGTGTTTGAAAGAGACTATGAATAAGAACGTAACCACCAAGTTAATATGCTACAGAATAACTTGAATACCTGGAGCAAGGAGCATCTCCAGAAAGGCATGCCACCATAAATAAAACTTTATATGAGGAGTCACAAAGGCGTTTCGATCTTCTTTTGCTATGATCCTTACGGGCATGCAATTTGCAATGACACGCAGAACAAAACGAAAGAAACCATCATAAAGAAATGATTACAGAAGTTATAGGAATTATAACAAGTTATATGAAAGAATTAATAGCAAATATTTGTCTGAGTCCCAGTTTGATAGCTGGCTCCAAAGACCTAGAAAACATGTTTAGAGTGCTTTTCTCAGCTGCAAAGGCATAGACAGTCCGAATTGATGATGTAGCCTGCTCTGCAACTATTCCAGCTTTGTCATATGCACGTTGACGGCGATTTTCATACTCTGATAATGCTTTTCCATAGAAATACCCAGGCAGTAGCAATAATGGTGTAAATGTGGATAAAATCCACCAAGAATCCACCTATAAATTGAAATAAGTTACGCACAAATTCTCCCACCTTCACATTCACATAGTGTAGGGTTATAGTACGACCAGGTGAAACTTCATCGCAATCTTAGATGGATCATCGATATGTGCCTAGAGTATTGATGATTACGCTCGAATGATTGTCGGGATTGGAAATGCCGACCCATTTATAATAGCGACATTTGTCCCAACAAGCATGAATAAAATATCACAGGAGTCAGCAAATTTGAATAGCTTCTAATATGGAAGCTGTTTTGCCTCCTCAGGATATCTGCATTGCTTTTTCCTCTCCTCCTTGTCTTCCACTTCAGTATGACTTTCCTCTGCACTAGATGCCATGATAATTATGCTAACAGGATGGACATGGACGTAGAAGAAGAA
Organism: Isoetes taiwanensis; assembly: GCA_021234155.1. Lineage (NCBI taxonomy): Eukaryota > Viridiplantae > Streptophyta > Lycopodiopsida > Isoetales > Isoetaceae > Isoetes > Isoetes taiwanensis. The sequence continues at coordinate 20,520,262 of JAJEKV010000014.1, forward strand.
GGAAGAACTTTGAACAAAGATGGATTATTTTAAATCCTAAAAGCTACACTAGGTTCGGAAAATAAGCCAATATAATATTTCAGGGTAGCCGCTTTGAGCTCAAACAGCTACTATATGCATGTATCTGCTCTCAGGACCAAGAACTTGACTGCGTATCCGGCAGTTTCGCATCAAACCTACATTGCCTTTCAGTGCAAGAAAACATGCAAGATTCTAAAAAAGGATCAAAGGCTATTAGTTCTTACCAAAAACTGGAAGCAGACTGGAAAACGAAGAGACTTTGAAAATCGACACCAAATCAGACAGGTAGAAATGGATCAATCATAAGATTAATGCATGGAACTTCATAGGCATAGAGCTCCCCGATTATTACAGAAAGGTTCTGATGTATGAATATGCTCCAGGAAACGGGTTCTACAAATGGTTCACGTTTGGTTTTTTCATGAGAAAAGGAGAAAAGGGCTTTCATTATAAGCCCTTGGATTTTTTGAATTAAAAGAGGGCTTTCTTTGTAAGCCCTCCGATCTTAACCATTGGGGAGGATGAAACAAAAATTGTACAAATTGCATGCAAAAGCTTGGTGCACTCTAGATGTACTGATTAGTATGCCTCGTGCAATACGCCCATGAAATCATATAAAAACCATGCCAAAAAGCGTATAAAATCATAAAAAAAAACCCCTGTTATAATGCTAGATATTCTTACTTCATTTTTTCCTTTGTTTACAGATCTGGAGCTTCGATCTTTTCTTACCAGGTTTGTGCAAAGAGCTTCTGGACTGTCAAGCTCTTTTGCAGGTCAGTTTTTTGCTTGGGCTTCTACTGTTATTGCATGTCAATTTTTGATGCAAAGGAGCTTGCATGCTTATGTCTCTGTGTGCATCAAGAACTGTATTCAACCTATGCATATAAACATCTTGATTTTGTTCCTTCTGTGATTACCACATACTAGAGGGTATGATTGGAGGGTATGATTCGATCCTAAACCCAGCTGTTGTGTTGAATCAGATTGGTACATTAACAAAGAAGGGTTTAGCAGAAAAACATATTTCAGAATCAGGGGCCTACTCCACAGTCAGGTATTTCGAAAAATATAGAATAGGCGTTTATCTGTTTATAGAATTTAGAATAACTCCAAGCAGTTATGCTATAGTTGGTCTTCCTTTGGAAACAATTCATGTGTTTGGAAAGCTCCCTTGCAAATGCATCTGGAATTTTAAAATACAATATTTAACAGAAAATAGGCATTATTTTGATCAATGTCTCATCATTTTGAGGGAATACCATCTGTCCTCAGTATCATGGGATGTCAATGTTAACCAAAAAGCTATTTTGAGTTCTGTTTGGACATGTAAGAAATATTTACAGTTGCTATGAAGAAAGGATGGAAAATGTGGCATTTACGGTAGAACTTCTATGGTCTCTTATTTGTAATTCTCATTGCAGGATATGTTCATACATCTGACACACCACTTCTTTTAATTTCACTCTAGATGGATACGGGTGCATCACTATATTTAGCTTGCCTCCTGGCCATTCTTGAAGATGATAAAGATAAGAGCATAGAATGCTTGGATCAGTAGATTCATTAAGCCTCTTTGGGCCATTTCTAAGCCTTTTCTTTTTTGAGCCACCTTTGCTGTTTAATATGATTATGGCATTTCATAATACTGTTTGGTGCGATTACTTTCAACAAACAGATTCAAATCAGATGTTCTTCAAAAGCATCTACGTGGGATGTTGGATTGAAGCTTGATCTGTACTGACCATTGCAATTACAACTGTTATTTTTGTAGTTTTATAAAGGTGGTTGCAGAAAAAAATCAGATATCCAGTGTCTGCATTATTTTCCATAAGGTAAAACCTAGGCCATATTCTCCCTTTTATAACTTTTGCACACCAGAGCTTATATTTTTGTGCTAACTGGGCTAACGTTATATGTTATTCGTTAGTTTGAAGTGTTGTTGAAGTTGGCCATAGATTGCCACATCTATTAATTTATTGTGACAAAATGCATTGATGCTTATGCATGTTTATGTCAATACGTCATCATATCTATCAGTTGGGCATTATAAAATGCACGATATTCTTATTTAGATGAAATCTTTGTCATTAAAAAAATCCATTCTTATCATGGTCGTGCAGCATGTGTGAACATGGTTTTGAGTTTTAGGATATTTGGCATGGAAAAAAGCAAGATGTTCATTTTTTACTTCGCCATTTGTGGTTTTTGCATGTGAAACCTCACATGCAGTAGAGGTTTGTAAACATCACACCCTATTGTAACATTGACATTCTAGAAGCCCATTTCTAATGATTTTGAATGTTATGTCCTGATTTTTAATTTAATTGCAATTGATGGACATCTACAAGACTCGAAAGGTGTATTCAGATATGTAGATCATGGCATTTCTTAAGGTGTGAATGGAACGGAGTAGATTTTTTTAATGAAAATGGAAAAAAAAAGACAATTTTGGAAAGACTGAGAATTAATCTATTCAAAGAGATAGAAATCTTTGCGATTGGTCTCCAGAACGCAACCTATAGGCCATCAAAATAGGCCAGTTGTCCATCTTGCTCAGCTCCGGCCCGTCTAGCGTGTGTCTTGCTTTTAAGTTCATCTTTTTTTTAGATGCACTAGAAGTTGGAAATTTGTAACTTTTTGATACATGTATGGAGTTGACGAATTTTTCTTTTTTTTGTTATGGAGGAAGGTAATTTTTTTTCTCTTGCCTAAGTGTAAGCTTTTGTTCAATATTTGGAAATTAATCATCACTAAATTTCTCAAGATTTCAATGCTAACTTGATTCACAATCCCATTTAAATAATACCACCATTCTGACTTATACCTTAGACCATAGAGAAGAGGCATTACTATTTTTTCACTTTGCCATCTTTTGCATCTTTCTTAGGGAATGTTCTTGATCTAATGCCTTCCACACATTTCTGTTCGTATTGTGTGCTTTCTTCAAGGGATGTCATAGTATGATTATTCAACCATAGCCATGAAGTCAAGATATGTTCGACTCAAGATAAGTTTGATCCTGTAATATTAAATAACAACACCAGATTCACAAAATGCCTCTTAAAGGATTTTGAACCTCAAGCTAAAATAATCAGTGCCATAGATTTTTTAAGCAAAAGTAATAGCATAACTATATAAGCAAGCATTATGACCAAACAAAACAAGTGTATTCTTAAAGCGTAACACATGAGTAGATTTCTCAAAGCTTAACACAATTGCCTCTATCCTCGAAGTTTAATATATGTAGATTTCCAGCATATCAGTACAGAAACCTTAACATGTCTTCATATTCACAACGATAACATACAACAGATGGAGCAAAGAATTATTCCATAGGTTCCATGCATTGTCTGATAGCACCTTCTCTTCCATGCCCCTTTTGTTGTTTGAGTCCCATGGCCAATTTGGTCTCCCCGGACGTTAAAAGAACAAATCTATCTATCTGTTTATCTGTCTCTCTATCCTCAAATGGTATCACTTGCACAGTATCACTTGCATGCAACGAAGTCAATTGAGCACGAGCACTATACAACAAGCAATGCTCAAGCAAAACAACACACTCTTTAAAACTCTTGCAAAAGTAGCCCGAGCATATTTTAAGCATTTTAGCACTTTTATTAAAACTCTCGCACTTTTAGCTCAGGCAACGTGCGAGCAAAATATCACTCTCACCTAAAACCTTTGCAAATCTTACCCGGCCACAATGCCTAAGTAATGCTCGAGAGCTGTTGGATGGGCATATTCACCCCTTATTCCTTAATCTACACCGTACATAAAGTTCCTCGTTTGTGGGGTATGCAAGTACAAAATTTGCTATACTGTATAACAAGGTTCGCAAAATACTATAAGATTTCAAGCGGAATACTATATGGTGTTGATTTCGTACATGCAAAATACAATTATGAGGGCTCTCACTGCCCTACGCACCCCCCGTGTGAATATGCACCCAAACCAAAGGGGGTTTAAGGGGGATTTTAATTTAAATGTGTTGGACCCAATGGTTGTGTTAATTAACGTCAATAGTAGTTATGTGTTGGTTGTTAATGTCAATGGTTGTTATGTGTTGGGGGATTTAATTTTTATATGTTGGATGTTAATAGTTTGTGTTGCAAAAAATTTTTTGGCCCTTCCGGGGGCCTTAGGAACATCCCCCCACCCCGCGTGTGACAAAAATTTTAGAATTCAAACCAGAAAAAAACTAGAATTCATTTGAGGCTTTCATCACCTGTAGCTTTTGAATTTCATCACAATAAAACAAATAGAACATAAGTAAAAGTTACCATAAAGATAGAGCAGATTGATCCCATTATTCTAAAAGTCATAAAGTTTGCAACTCCCATACACAAACATTTTTCAACTGGGATTTAACAGCAGCCTTTGGCCTCCATGGATTCTTGTGGTGAGAAACCAAAGTGAGAAACTTTCCTGCTTGTTAGCACAAGGATCTAGAAGCCTCAAAATCTAAAAATGCATGGTAATTTTTTGCAAGCTTCATTCGGAATGAGCCATAAAACAATATCCAATAGCGCAATCCTGTATTAATCAGCTGGTAGGATGTGAAAGCCTACCAAACCCGGCCGAAAAATTGTTGTTTTAGCATAGATAACTTAACCAAACATCTTCATATCATATACTATAAAAAAATCTCGGAGAGAGCTTTCCAACGCAATAAAAGTCATCTCAAACATAGCTCTGGATCAAAAGTTATGATAAGAAATGTGTTGCCGGCGGGGAAACTGCACTACATGCGCCCTTCAAGCCCTTCATGTGCCCATTATGCACCACACACACAAAAAGAGGGCTTTTATTGTGAGCCATTGGTTGTTGACCATTATGCACCACACGCACACAAAAGGGGCTTTTGTTGTGAGCCATTGGTTGTTGACCATTGGAAAAAAAAGGGCTAAAATGAATGGCTCAGAAATGGTGCACTCTAGATGTACGCATTAGTACATCCATTTGAATACATCATGAAATCATAGGAAAACCTTAGTGAAAAGCATACAAAAACACAAAGAAAACCCCCTGTTATTATGCTACATATTGTGGCGTATGCCGTTTTTGTTGATTATCTACATTTATTTTATTCACAAGAAAAGTGGCAAGCCAAGGTTTTATCAAATTTTGGAACTAGTAATGAAGACAAAACTTCAGTATAGGTATTAGGGTGCAGATAAATGAGTGTTCTACCTAATGAGAAAGTATCACACCTTGAAGTTATAATGTTAACGCTTATGCTTAAAAAATTATGGGCAATACAAAAAGGATGCTTTCAAATTTGTTGATCAAACAAAGACGTAGTTTTTTTAGAGTAGTCCAATGCACATGCATGCTTGCATTAACATCGCTTTGGCATGTCTTAATTCATAAAGGATAGTGATGGAGACTCAATACATGTGCTTGGTGTTGCCTGACAACGTCACCAAGACTTTTTGGTGTACGTTTTAAAACAGCAAAAATGGTATTTTTTTCTAGCAACATCTTTTTCCCCTTTTGGGTGCAGTGTTGGCCCTTTTTTCATAAAGGAAGGAAGACATCCGATGGGCCGAACAGACTCGCTTATCCGTGCATTTCTTCATCGTCCTCTTATGTTGGGTATGCATCATCCGGTTGAAGTTCGTATTCACTTAGTTCAAACAACTGCATGGTGTTCTCTTTTTTGCGTAACCATTTTATATTTCATGTTTGGCAGCTTTGAAGCGCTTGGAGTGCTATAACCTGAGGCATCGGGCTTGGGGTTTGTAATTTTTTTGGATTGATCCTGCCACAGCCACTGCCTAGGCCTCACATATATCATAAGACCAGCAGTTAGGAAAGGTCATTTTTTTTCATGCCATTCTAATATTGTGGATTTGCCCATTTGTAGGTTGGAGTTGTATATGAGCATCCATGTGTTATGGGGTCTTCAGACTGAAAAATATTTAAATCCTCAAGGTACCGATCTAGCAATAGTTTTTTGCTTCATTTTTGGGTAACTCCACCAATGTGCATACTTTTGCATGCCAACTTATGCATGCTGATAACAATTTTTGTTGTAAGAGTAGTTCCTTTCTTTATATAGCATCTTCCTTCTTCCTCCCAGTTGGAATAATTATGTTCTGATCTTTTTAGGTATGGCAGCATCAGTTTCCCTTTGTTGAATCATCCTTGCAGCTATGTATGCATGAACTAGAAAAGCCAGGGTCTGCTGTGAGGCAGGGTTTGATTGTTGGGCCGGAAGCAACAAATAATGGTGGTGATGCGTTTGAGAGGTTGGCACAATTCTATTCCATATTGACACACTTTTGTTATTATGGCTTTCAAGTCAATGTTATATATTTGTTAGCCATTTTCATATAATTCATAATGCATTTTGAAGCATTAGCATTTATTATATTTGGTGAACATTCTCAATTCCATGGGAAGGCATTTAACATGTTCTAAAGAATAATTGGCCCTTCCATAATATGTTTATTCTAGACTCCACGTTTATGGAAGCCCATACTTCTATGACTTCCACATGTTTATTCTAGACTCTACATCTATGGAAGCCTATATCAACAAACGAAGGGATTAGAATGTGTAATATTACATGCATGTTTGTTACTGCTCGACATAACACGATCTTGAACTGTAGCAAGAACCTTATCAATGTACAACATTGATCCAATTTTCTATATCTTGCGCCAATATAATTTTTGCAAGCACATTATCCATCATCAATCTAAAAACACCATTAATCCAAGAAAGTACACATGTGCATGCACCTATCTTCCACCTTTGCTTCCATCGCACACCCATATCGTCCACTTTCGATTCCACCACACTCCATTACAATCAACTATACTCCAATTGCAATTGTATCGACTAAGCATTAGATGTGCTAACTTCTATGAATCACAAGGACCAACTGTAAAACTCTTTATGCTTGGTAGCCAATTACTTCTATGAACACAATTACATTTACAGCTCTTTATTCGACCAAACTCTTATTATGTCTACTCACTTCACACGTCCACGACTAATGCCCGACATCGCCGGGCACACGTTTCTAGTAATTTGTTATTTTGGCAGCCAATTATGGAGTTGTTTCATATATATTTGTAATATTTTATTATTTGTTATTGAGGAGCATGTGATGAGCAACTGCCAACTCTCAACCATTGTACCAACCCTGTTGAGATGCAACGTCTGTCTAGAGTTTTGATGCATTCCACGAGAATGGCTAATCTAGGTAATTGAATTACAAAAGGGATTATGAGTACCAAGGTTTCTCACGAGAATGGCTAATATAGGCAATTGAATTACAAAAGGGATTCTGAGTACTCACTGTATTTTTAACCAGTGTAATGTGGAAGGATCCAATGGACACAAGCCAGTTTTGCCTATAATTTTCCTACAGTTTCCTACCAAATGGCAAAAACGTGGATCTTAAATAAGATGGGCTCAATAGTAGTGCATAAACAAGTACTTAAAAAAGATAGCATAGGTTTTTGTAATTGCACTGAGCTGCGTAATGACAATGTACGTATTCAAACTGTTACAGATATTAAAATTGTTAGATATGTGATAAAAGCAGGTGAATGGTTTGTTACCAAAGGCCAGTCGTTGGATAAAAACAGCATAAACCAGCATGCTATATATATACCATGATACCATAGTACCTGATGCTCCAAATACGGAATATACAAATCCTATTAGACTATGCTGTTTCCTTACAGATTCCAGTATTTTACCGATTCTTCCCAGTAAGCTTTAACCTTACAAGAAATTTATCGCGGCGGCCAAGGCCGCCACGAACATTTCTCTTTCTCGACCCCTTCTCTTCTGCTCATTCAATTATTGGCTGAAATTTTGTCGCCCTACAAATGCGCGCCAATTTAAAAGTACTTGAGATTTGAACTCGTACAATTGTGTTGTTCCCATGTCAATATATTAAACGGGTGTTATTGAACTCAGTTTTCCCATTAAACATCGATATTTAATTAGTTGCAAATACATCTTTTCACCTAGATTAAGTACTACAGACTTGAAGTTAAAACCATATTATATAATTGCAAATATATCTATTTAAATCCAAGATTACATAGTCTGATTAGAAACAACTATTAACTTAAAGCTCCTCTAAAGATGGCGGACAAATAATATCTTATTATGATGGTACACATGAGCCATTTGATACAGCTGCCTGGCATGGTGACATAAGGCTGCCATGCCAAGAAGAAACTAAAAAATAGTGTGTGTGAATCTCAGGGCTGCGATGAAGATCAAACCGAATAATCGGAAGCTGAAGAAACAGAAGGAAGAGTCTGGAGGCACCAACGAATTTGTACAGAAGGGTTTGATCAAATTCTTCACAATGTCAGCACAACGCGAAAAAAATGCTACCCCGCTTACTGATTTGAAGCAATTTGGGGTTGGATTCTCAAATCCAACTCATGTTCTCCTGCTGCATTTCTCTTAGCTTTGCATGCGCATGCAATTCTTTGTCTGAAACCTCTTATGCTGTGGTAAATAAACAGAGCAAACAAACAATACAAAACAAATAGAATGCAAAGGAGATGCAATACTCTGCATAAGGAATAAGAGATGCAATTCAACATTATATTTCCAAATCCATTGCCATATCCAGAAAGCTCTGCATCGTACCCCATGCAAACCAAGCGTATCTTCCTCTGCAATCTTGTCTAACTATACTCATTTCTGCCACAAAAATGAAGATGCATGCCTTGCGCACAAAAATGGGGCATAGAAAAAGACAAAATCATGGGCTAAAACATAGCATCTCAGAGGGTTTGATTCGGAAGAAGAGGTTCTAGCTATGGAAGAAAGATTCCGGATAGTGCAAAATCTGCTGCCCTCCATCGCCACAGCGAAGGCCTAAATTTCATGGCGGCGGATTTAGAAAAAAATTAAATATAGCCCTGCGTGGAGAATCAAGTTTTGGTCTTAGAGTGAATCAGGGTTTCTGCCTGCCATTGCCGCTGAAGCCCCCCCCGCCCGCCGCCGGCTCCATCGATCCATTCTTTCCCTCGGCCAATGCTTAATCGAAAGAGATACTCTGTTTCGCCCAATGCAACGTGTCAAAAAAAATGCAACAGAAGTGTTGCGCACGAAAAAAGCTAACGTGTCATCGTCATAGAACCGCCCTCTAATAATTATATATGTTAAGAAAATATGTAGGTAATATACTGAGCCACAGACATATCTCAGGGTGGAGTTGAGGGCAATGCCATCCAAGGATGGCAGATTACTGGGTAAAGTGTATAATCTACATATAATTACCCAGGTTGCAAATGCCAAGACACTTCTACAAAAAACTTTTAGTACACAGGTTTGCTTTACCCCGTAATACCATTATAAATCCAACAAGCTTTAAGATTTACAATATAATTTTAGTAAAATTATCATAATAGCAAGATTTAAAGTGCAGAGCAGATACTGGTGTGAATGAAATCATAAGATGGATATCTTTGAGTTCCTTTGTAAAGTGGTCGCTCAACCACGAGAGAAACGTCAAGGAAATCAACCTCCTTAGATTATTACTCAAAGAATGCAATGGGATAACCTACACAATATTTCACTTCAATGCAGTATATGCAAGGTATCGCTTTAAGTTAGGCATTATCTGCGACACAGATATCTTACCATACGTTCAAGCTTGTACAACAGCATCACCAAGTTGAACGCCAATCTCCAGGAAGGAGAAAAAAGTGCAGCTGACATGGGTCCAGCAAAGAAGAATTGCACCGGGCACTAATCTGACACCCAAATTGGCATAGCCAAAGGATCCACGGACCATTTGACAAGCCTCTGGCTTCGAAACGCTAGCTTCTGCTCAACATTTATTGCATGCAATGTGCAAGAATATGCTAGAAAATATGCTAGAAAGAAGAAAAAGAAACTTACAGTTCTCTGCTAGTTCTCGAGCAGTGTGCATTGCAGGGGAAAGGGGTTGTGGTTAAGGAAAGCCGAAGGAAACAATAAGGAGGAGGTTGTATAGTTTCAACCATAAGAAGGAGGTTGTATAGTGTAACTTACAGGTCTCTGGTAGTTCTCTAGCAGTATGCATTGCAGGGGAAAAGGGTTGTGGGTAAGGAAAGCTGAAGGGAAACCATAAGAAGAAGGCTGAAAAGTGGCAATGTGCAAGAATATGCTGGAAAATATGCTAGAACGAAGGAGAAAAAGAAAGGAACTTACAGTTCTCTGGTAGTTCTCTAGCAGTGTGCATTGCAGGGGAAAAGGGTTGTGGTTAAGGAAAGCCGAAGGGAAACAATAAGAAGGAGGCTGAATAGAGGCTGCATGGCTATGCGATGGAATCAAGCTCCTCCGAAGCAGAGGAAAGGGGAGGGCGTTTGAGAGGGCCAGTATGGAGCTTGGCAGAAAGAATGAGGCCCAAGTCTCTGGAAAAGGTGATGGGTCAGGAGCACCTTCTGGGGAGCCCGGGCGCCGACGGTCCGCTCCTCTCGTTTCTCAGGTACCGCCCATCTGCGTGCCTCTGGCTAACCGGGCCGCCCTGCTGCGGCAAGACCAGCCTCGCCATCTCCATCGCCCAGGCCTTCGGCAAGCATTTCCTCGGCCTCGTCTACGACTCCGACCTCGCCCTCCTCCGCCAGGTCCTCGAAGAAGCCAAGAAGCGAACCCTAAAGGATAAGACCCCCTCCGTTGTCTTCGTCAAGAATTTGACCCGCTTTGACCGCCGCGACCAGGAGATCATCGTCCCTTACTTGACCCGCGGTGACGCCGTCCTCTACGGCTCTAGCCGCGAGAGCCCCCATCCCTCCATCACCCCCTCTCTCCTTGCCCTCTGTAAGGTCTTCGAGTTGCGCCAACTTCGCTTTGAACACGTCAAGCGTATTATCAACTCTGCCCTTCTTGACCCTCTCAACGGGTTGCTCCAAATTCTCCCCAATCTCGTTGTTCGTGATGAGGTTATCGATTATATCTGCTCTGTTGTGGATGGCAACGCCAAGCTCGCCCTTGATGTTTTCGAAGTTGCTTCGTTGAATGCGTTCGACAGGTCTCGCGTCCGACCTCATCCTCCTCATCCTCAAGGCATACCTGAATTGCTTGATGTGCTCAAGAGGAGACATTATCTTAAACAGTATGAATACTTAAAGCCGTTTAAAAGGTTCCTAGAAGGTAAGCAAGTGGAGGCAGGTAGTAGGCATACAGTGGTGCCACCATGTGTCATTGTCACTCTTGATGATGTCCATGATGCCTTGAATGAGTGTTTGCATAGTTGAGCAAAACAAACTCATCACCACAATTTCTTAATTAGAAAGTCATCGTGTGATTTAGATATAAGTATTGATGTTTTCATAATGATTTGATGCTTTCAAACTCATTCAAGTTACATGGACTCCACATGTTTAAAAATATATCAAAGGAAGAACATTGATCATGGCCATTGGGTGGCTAAAATAACATGGTAATGGTGGCCATTGGGTGGCTAAAATAACATGGTAATGGTATTTGATATTAAATTATTTAGGATCCAAATAGTGCATGTATTTAACTTTTATGGCAGTGGTCGACCTGCTTACATTGATATATGAAGTAGGAGGGGCATATAAAGTAAGCATTTCTAGGAATCGGAAGTAGTTAGTTTAAGATATTTGGTGTGTTGGAAGTGATTATGTTCTTAATGCATCCTATGACATATTTGATTGAATAATACTCGTGGATACTAGTGAGGAGAAAAGATAATTCAAGTGAAAATTGAATGGCATCACTATCTCTTAGTTTGTGAAAAGAATATAATAGAGAGATACTAGCAGAAACAAGTTGATATTGCAACAAAGGGTTGCTCTCAATACCAAGTTAACACAAGTTCATCCTTTGATAAAGACTTTGGCACCAAAATTTGAGAGACGATATTCATGTTAGTTTATATGTGCCAAAATTTTTACTAACAAAATTATATCTTTATGAAACAATGCACCATATAATGCAGGAGGACGTGGGTGTGTGGATCATATCTTGGAAATCGAGGGCAAACGTGGGTACTTAATCAACATCAAGAGCAACTCAAACGTGGGTACTTAATTAACATCAAGAGCAACTCATAGTTAAGATCAGAAGCAATAGCAAACATGTAGTATAAAACTAGAGAGGCCTAATCATTTTCCTTTGGATTTGTGGCATTTGTTCTGCATGTGCATTTGGTCTATTGTCATTAGACCTGCTAGCAGATATAGATCAATTTTACTTTTCTTCTTGGCTATACCTGTAATGGAAAGGATGACAGAATTAGCTTTGAACAAGACTAGTATACACATCCAAAGCAAACAGACGCTGATGAGCATGACCTAGAATTTACCTCCTTCTGGGCTGGTAATTGAACGAGTTTAGAGACGCTTCCTAATCTGCAACTTCTGGGGCAACTTGTACTCTACTTTCTTGTCATCATTGTCTACAAAAGCTTGGTCTGTGGCATTGCCAAGATCTTCATCCTCATCGTCAATCTCAGGCAAAGAGTGTAGGTATCCCAATTCCATATACAAATCTTTTGGTATTTCTGCTTTGCATACATGACAATGCAAGTTTTCCATACACTTTTGAAAGCACCACAGATAGAATTTGTGGCCACATAATAATTGCACAGTCAAAACAAATCCTGCACTAAAGGATATGCGACAAACAAGACACCCTTCGATTTCATCTACTACTGACCAATTTCTGGGTATAGGTATGATAATGGTCTTTGATTAGTAAGAAGGTCTGTTACAGGTTACAGATTTTTTATTGCATGTCCCTTCACACTCATCAAGAAATTTAGGTTGGCTATGTTATCAATAATTTCTTGTGTCTAGTAGTCGACACCAAACCGATAGGTGAGTAGGAGATAAATTAAGAAGTCTACTTCCGTCGCCACGGAAGTAGACAAAATTGAGAAATAAGAGGTCATTTAGCTCATGCATTGATAGGAAAGCACCTCTAGTCAATGCCTACTACAGGGAGGACGCCATCCTCTATGCTAAGGGCGACGAGAGGTGTAGGCATTAGTGATCATCCTAGGCTTTATAGGGTGCTATCTCCACGGCCATAATGGAAGAAGCATCCTCTTTCTATGCCGGGAGATTAGTCTTGCATCCATATAGATAATTAATTGTGATTAAATGGGTGGTTCCTTAATAACCATCTTTATCCTATTGTTTAAATTAGGTTTTTCCGGGGTTCCGAAAAGTTTTTGGATTTTATTTTAAGGATAATTTTCTAAGATTATGAAGATTTTGGCTGCCGGCACACATTCCCAGTTATTTAAAAATCGAGATGTTTTTTCCCCTCAATATTTCATCAAGCTTTTATTTTTTTCTGTTGTCGGCGTCCTTATCCGATCCATCTTATTTTGGTAACATCATGCATGCTTACAGTCATCCAGGTGCCCAGGTTTTTTATATTTAAGATGATACCAGAAGGAGGCTTCCGATCTTTATATTAGGTTTGGACGATTTGCTTAGTTTGTTGTGCAATATTCCCTAAACCGTAGTTCTCAAAGCCAATGGCCGGGGCATCGCTTAGATAAAATATTGTTGGATCATATATTTCCATGCAATCTTTGCAGATTTCATGCAGCAGAAGTTTTATGGAAGCTTTCCCTAAGGTTATTGGGATCTTTGTTGTTGAAATTGCGCCTTCATTCAACCCATCTGTGTTTGGTGGCTATTGATTCTGATAGGAAATTTCCTGGCTCAGTTGGCTTGCTTCACCGACATATTAGCTATCGTTTGTACAAGGTAAATTTAGGTTAAATTGGGCTTCTCTCATGGTTCTTACTGTTATCAATCTGGACATATAAGACATGGATATTCACAAGGCAGAGCTTTCTTACCTTTATTATTTCTGAATTCAATTTAGGACTGCTCAGTTAAGATGGTAGGTTATGCAGTCTGTTGGAAGCTTTGTTTTGTCCTAAAGTTTTTATTTGTTCATCTGCTTATGGCCTTGCTAGATAAAAAAATGCCTTCATTCAACCCATCTGTGTTTGGTGGCCATTGGTCTGAGACAGGTCCTTCTCATGGGATGAAAGTGAAAATCAAGCTTGATTTTTTGATTTCTCAATTCTGATAGAAAATCTCCAGGTTCAGTTGGCTCAGTTGGCTTGCTTCACCAACATATTAGCTGTCATTTGTACAAGGTAAACTTTAGGTTACATTCGGCTTCTCGCATGGTTCTTACTGTTATCAATCTGGTACCAGTTTTGCAGTGCCATAGTTGCAGTGGAGTAGTGCCATGGTTGCAGTGGAGTGGTATTGTAAGCGAACACGCATAGATTTGAATCACATGAGTAGTTGTAAAAGTCTGACAGATATTTAAGTCTTCTTTCCCTTCTATATCATTTTCACAAATAGCATTTTTCGTTATGGATTTAATTAGATTGTGCATTTCAACAGGAAATTGCAGATACAATTGATGCACTTTCAACCTATATGTGAAATCGATGAAGTATGGTGAAACAAAGGTGATGGCATCAGCAAATCTGGAGCACATGAATAAAGGTAGGCATTGACAAGATATCACAAAAATCACTATGTTATGTTATGTTATGCAGGAGGGTTATAAGAATATCCTCCGTTGATTTATTATATTTGCAGGTGATATGCATTTTTTGGTTATACTAAATTCTTTTCTGAACTATCTAATGGCAGGGATAGTATATGGGAGGTATGCAGCTTCTTTTCTCATCAATTCTTTTAGATCGTGATGCAATAGATCCATGTAAATATTGAGCTGTAGTTTGTGGTCCTCGCACCATTATTTTCCTGTTACAGCAATTGGCTTGAGCAGAAACCAGCATATCTATATGTGCACCACATCTGCATTCCCATTTCTCTAATTATCTGCTTCTTAACATCTCATCCTTTTTTTCTAGCAGGTGCAATCAATTCGCAACTGATGGCATATAGAGAATCAGTCAGCTCATTATTCGTGATCCTTTAGAAGGCTAATACAGAGTTAAAATGTGCATTTGCTGATAATGGTGCATTATTTCATGTATGCCCTATGCATCTCTTCATGCTTAGATATTCTATTTTGCGTGCACTGTAAGAACTTAGTGTTGTACTTGAAAGATATTTTGGATAGTCCCTGGCGGCAGCCCTGTAAACTTTGCGAAGTTGTATCTTTGTCATGGATATGGAACCAAGTTTCTCATTTACTCAAGGGATTATTTAGTTTCAAGCTTTTCCTTTCTACCCACAGGAGGTTTGGGTTGAGAGAATGGTCGCAATGATAGATCTGATTATCTGCAAAGTGGTGACACCATCCTATTTTAATAAGAAGCCTTCATCCTGCTTTTAGAAGTACCATTTGAAGCTTGCCCATTTGGAGCTACAGGTTTGTGCCAAGGGGCAACATTCTTGCAGATCTTTATTTTGTTTGATCTTTTCGAATGCATCTGATCCATTATTTTTGCTATTTCTCATGTGTTTTAGTCATCTCTCTGGTCTTAGCATCAGTTATCAGATGGACATATCAATTTAAGCCCCAATATGATTTTGGCTAAGAAGAGATCCAGCATGATGACTCATGATTTCACTGTCAAATTATCTGGTATTTCTTATTCCATGTATTGCGAATGTATTTCTTATGGCTTTATTTATTGCTGACTATTCAAATATATTTGTGCTTCTTGAATGTTGCCATTGGATTCCTAGCAAAGTTTTAAGGTAGCCATCTTCTTGCCATAACTTTCAGGTAACCATCTTCCTGCCATAATTTTCATGTTAAATATCCCGATAGTTGTCTAGGACCAAAGGAGGTTTCATTTGTTGGCTCTATATTCCTGTTCATTTCTGGCATGCTGCATGCAAGGAACATATTCTTATCCATGCCAGGATGCATGCTCAGCTTTCTACTATGAGCTTCTATTGTCTAGCTCCGTGGAGTTGCTTATGCTACATTCATTACAATCGTTGCTGTACAAACCGTTGCTTGCTACAAGTTAATTCCTTCTGTGTTGTAACAGCAACCTGGGTAAGAGCACGTACTTTTAGCACAATTATTACATTATTAGTTTAGGTCCAGAATTTTCAAATGAAGAAATTTCTCCCTTTTTTTTTTCCTTTCTGCAATGGTCTTTTCTTGATTTGGCTTTCTGACCATAAACACAGTGAAATCCAAGCATCAGAGATAATGGACTGAGAATAATATTTTCTATTGACTATTTTGCAGGTCAATCTGTGCATGGGAATTATACACTTTGTATGGTAGAGGCAAGCAATTTGAGACTCTAAGAAGAGATTTTAACTAGGCCTTGCATTCATCTCTTCTACATATCCGACTCAAAGTTTAAAGCAAGACCACTTGAATGAGTTTCAAACTATAACGACATTCACAAAATAAGTAAGTTCCTTCTATTGCATTCTTTTCTATCTGCTATTATACCACCTCACCTCGACATTATTCTGTCTTTTGTTGGGGCTCTCTGCTACCCCTATACTTATGGTGTTGCTGTTAGATTTACCATTTAGTTCTTGGCGAATAATTCTCCAATATTGTTGGATTTCTAGCTGTCAAAAGTTCACTCATCACTATCTGCAATACTATGTCCTTTTGTAGCAAGAATAGACCATATGTAGCTAGACTGTCGCATTAGCAATTTCAAGTAGGATTGTCAATAACAGATTCTTATGATGTATAGTAATAATCATTCCAAAGATCCTATTATTTTTCCATACCATAGCACAAGCACAAGTAGGATTATTAGTTCAATAACAGATTCTTATGATGTATAGTAATAATCATTCCAAAGATCCTATTACTTTTCCACACATATATCCACCAGCTACGGATACGCCCGAATTTGCTAAAGGTCATTTATACACACATTCCAATTGTATCTATGATGTGCACAATGTGTTTTTTATTGAATATTTATAGATCAAGAATGGAGATAAGAGTTTCTCACCTGTTAAAGTACTATCCTGCATACTGCAGCCTGGAATGTATGAGCAAGCTAATGGAACATGGATAGATGCATTTCGACACAGGATAATATTATAATTCATTGAAAAGCAGGCTTATTAAAGCACTGTTCATTAGTCTGTAATTGCATGGATGCTATAGACACGTTGTGCGTGCAGGTTTAAGTGTTTGACAAGTAAACGGCCTTATTGCTATCTAGATGCAAAATGCGTGCATTGTATATATGTAGAAGGTTCAGTCTATGTTGGCATACATGGTCATATGCTGATGGGATGCCATCCAAAGCGTTCTTAGCAACGTCCACTGGTCTCATAAGGCTTGATGAAGAGGCTATTCTCTTTGTTATCTCTGAAGTTTAATATTTATTGCAACTTTGACGGGTTTATGCTTGGTGTTGCAACGACTGGCATGTCACCACAATCAAGCCTCAAGGATGCAGTGCTCGAAGTGGCTTTAATAGGTCTAATGTGTATTGTTGGCATCTGCGTTACCAATGCCTGGTATAACAAAATTCGTAAAGGGCATGAAGAAAAGCAAGCTTGGGATTAATTGACATAGTTTATCCATTTACAATTTCTTTGTCTTATTGCATGAAATGATTTTTGGCTTTGTCCTCCAAAATAACTGGATCAGTCAAGTTATGATCATGGTTCATTAATTTTGGATAAAATGAGATGGTGATGGCTGGTATTACAAAATTGTTAAATGACATAGATAACATCAAGCTCGAAATCAAATGACATGGCTTTTCCTTGCACAAATTATGTCTTACATTGCCAAATAGCTTTTGCATTTAATGGTGGTTTACAGTAACAAATGGATCTCTCAGATTAGGACATGGTTCATAAATGTAATATGAGATGGTGATGTTCTCCATGTTTTATAAAACAATTTCTTGCTTCTTAGGTTTATAGTTCGAGGATGAGTGATTTGCTGCAATTATGTATCATATTTATCCAATAAATGGATCAGTTGGGTTATGGGCATGGTTCATAAATATAATATGAGATGACGTTCTCGATGTTAACCTCATCACCTGGAAATGTGTTTGAAAATAAAATTGGGTCCGCACTAAATGAGCCTATCTATAAATTTGAAAGGTTCACTCAAGTATCCTATCGTGGATCAACATTGGATGATCAAGATTGAACCCGCATCCAATTCATTCAATGGTTTGAATTGAGATAATGATTTGGTGTTGATCCACTATTGGAAAATTTGATCCAAATATGGTCCACAATTGGACCATGGTTCTCCATTGATGACCTTGCACCAATACACAAAACAAGTGCAATCAATCAATATCTTGCATATCAATTCACTCGACTTTTGCAAAATCTTCTAGGTTGCTTGCATGGTCAACTTTACAATTTTTATAAGGATATTGAGATGGGATTTTCTTTTATTATACTAGCATAACCAATTGTGCATACTTTTTTCCCTCCCAAAACATTGCCAGTACCAACCACTGCAAGAGACAACTAAGAGCACTTGAATCTTAGGAACTAAGAAATAATCTTCGCGTTAAAGCCAATGAATGATTCATGCAACTTCAACTACAACTATAAAGGATGGATACAATTTTAGATGCCACTAGATACACTTATAACTATACCTTTGCTCTACCATACATTCATACATTGTCGGGGTAATATCCTAAAGAATGCTTGGCAATTTTTCATGCCTAACGCACATTATCCCAATGTTGTATATTGCATTGCTCTTTAAATTGCCGCTAAAGCCCAGCTATCATTGTGCTCATCATTTCCCTTCATATATAGCAATTACCACCATCCATGAAACAATACGAATATTACCCCCATACTTATAGACCCTAGCCTTTAAACTGACAAAGACACTAGCTCCAACAAGATTGCTATCCGACACAATTTCGTTCAAATCAATGTCATGTTGTGACTCCTTTCCTTCTACTACACAATATCCCGACATAAGATATTATTGCTAAACCCAACACTTATTGCAAATCATTTAGAAATAGGAAAGCACGTCCTATGCTTCCATATTACCAAGCTCCAAACTCATAATTTGATAGATGTCTTTCTAATCAATGTTCTAGCACACTCTTCAAGCAAAATAAAGAGAGTTTTGCAGTCTTTTCTAACAACAAAACCCCTTCTCCACTTATTGCAAATCACTTAAACATATTACCAAGTTTCAAATCGCTAAATTTGTATATGCCTCAAAGCCCAACAATCTCAGACATATGTTATCTACTATATTAATTTGCTTTGACATCCTCCTTATTGCTATTTTGGAAATACCTTTCAAAGGGTATTTGTACGTGGCCCAGCATAATATAGTCAGGTTTAGGTCCAAATACCACATACACAAAATTTATTTATTCGATTCTATATGAATGAATTACCCTTGCCCCCTCCAAACGACATTAATTGTTCTACCTAACCAAGAAACAACCACCTCTTCAACTTTGAAAAGCCCGGCAATGCCGGGCACCATAACTAGTAATAAATAAATGTGTACTAACGTAGTGTCAGACCTGCAGGCCAATAGAAGGATCTAGACGGCAGAAGGGTCGCACTGCGAAGACTTACAACGCCTTTAAATTATAAAATTTTGAAAAACTTTGTGAATATTAAGTGTGAAAAGTTATAAAAGTTTTGTGGATATGAAATGTTAATTTAAGTAAGGGTTGAGAAATCACCTTACTACAACAAGTTATGGAATAAGGGATGTGATCATAATAATTAACTTAAATGTTGCCTTGAGGTAAGTGTTAAAATTGCATGCATGGAATGTGTTGCAGGGATCATGCAGGTTTCCAAGGTGGGGAGACTCGTGATGTTGCGGACAACATCAATTCAAGGTGGGGAGATTGTGACGTTCTAGCATAATATAAGATATGAATACGTATATTATACAACTACATCACTCGTACATGTCGCCTTGACGATATGTACTTGGAAACCATAAAGGGTTGCGCCCTAGGAGGCAACTTCCTATGTTGTACATATCTATAAACATGTGCATTTAACCCCTTTTGCCACATGGCAAAGCCCCACATGCCCTTTTAGCCCTAACCCTAAAAGGTCATGTAAAAGGAACAAAATGCAAAACCCTAAACCTTTGTCCTTTTCGCATTTCAGCTTCCTTGAGCCATTCCAGCCAAGCCAAGTTGCTATTTCACATTGCCAGATGCCGCCAAGCTGGCTTTGCACAACGGATCTCCAAGATTCGGTCGTCTTCGTTGTTACGGTCCAAGGGCAAGTCGTGCTTGCAGGCCTTGGGACTGGGAGTTGACCTTGGAAGTGCCACCGGGTGGCCTGGGAACGTTCCAAAGAGAAGTTACCGCCTAGGGGCGGCGTATGGGTTCTTTTTTAAATGGCATTCGTTTCGTATGCTAAGTTGGCATTTAAATATATTATAAAGGGCCCCTTAATTGAAGTAAGAGCATAATGCCCTTCTATAGCTGCCCAGCCTAAGGCGCCAGACCCAGACCCCTTCAGAGGCTACCGCCCAGCCTAAGGCGGCAGGCCCAGGCCCCTTCAGGGGCTAGCATCAAGCAACAACGGGCAAAAGGAGGGAGCGAGTTCAGCATCAAGGCCGGAGGGAGCGGTTTTTTTTCAATCACCATGATTTCGGAACTGTGAGGGTTTAGCATCAACGTGATTTGGGAATCAGGCGGGCTAGCATCCAGCTTCAGGGAGCATCGGCTAAATTGCACCAGCACATGATGGGGTCTTCATGTTTCAACTGCAGCGCCAACTTCTGAGCATCGAGGTGATAGCACCAAGCCATAGAAGCAGCACATCTAGCCATAGAAGCGGCACATCACGGGGATAGCAGCAACAACTCGGGGGCAACGGATCGGCCTCAAGCGATTCATGAATTCGCCCACTTCATAGCAACCTGCAGATTCAGCAAGAGCCCTCAGCCCAATTTTTTTTCCATCCTAAGCCAGTTTGGTTTGGCCCCTCTGCCAGAATGGATTGTGTTATTCTTATTTTGGATTCTTGGGTATTTGCTGTTGTCAGATCAATAGTTGCCCTTGTCACGGCAAAAAACAGCCTGCCATATTAGATTAGATTTGAGCCAAGATTCCTTTAGGCCCAAGAAGGTTACGTCAGCTTAACCTAGCTTAGCAAGTGGCAGGCTCGCCTGGAAGGTTTTACGCCATGACCAGACGGGCTCGGTGTAAAAATTCTAGCACACCTGGTGGGGATCTTCTCAAGCAGTTCCTTGAAATTAGAGATAAACTTTGCCCACGTCTCTCAGCAGCAGAACATGACATGCTATTTCCTGCCTTGGAACAGACAATGTTTGCCCCTACTGTTATGATAGAAGCTCAACAATTCCTTCAAATACTGATTACGCTTTCTTCCAAGACCCTGCCGAATAGCCCTATAGAACCACCACCCTCTCCTAGGCCGCAGTGCAGAGATAGCAGTATACAGACTGATCTACAGCTAGACAGGCCAGAATGCACAGAGACTGATCTAGAGACGGACATGAGCACAGATGCCAGAACTAAGACAGCTCCAGCCTCATGCAAGGATACCATAATGACTGATGTACAGGTAACTCCAGGTTCAGACACAACTTTTCACAAGTATGGGGAGCAGGTCCCATCATCGATAGCTGATCCCGAGCAAGATAGAGGACTCAGTCTGCGCATAGCGGGGCTACCTGAAACAGATTCTTGCTCAGATGCTGAACAAACTGCAAATTTTTTCACTGATATCATGCACATTCAGCAGCCTTGTATTGCCATAGCCCGGCGAGTTGGGGCCCAGAGACCGGACAGACCTCGTCATATAGTCGTACACTTCAGCACCGCTCAGGACAGATTATATGTGCTCCAGCACGGCAGTCATTTGAAGAATATTAGATTCTCTGTTCAGGAGGATCTCTTCCCTGTACAGTTAACTAGGCGACGACGGGAGTTGTGCAAAGTCCGAGAGGCTCGGATGCAGAACAAATGAGCAGTGTGCAGAGGGGGCACGGCTATCATTCGTGACCATTGGTCTGAGAACCCTTGGCTGGGATACACATAGTGCCTTATTAGTTAGTTCTTTTTGTTATTTCTTTCATGTTTTGTTACGGGGCTTTGTCTCCATGTTGTGCTTAGTTTGTTTAGGCTTATGCCTTTTTGTTCTGTAGGGGGCTCACGCCCTCTTTTCTTTGTTCGGGTCCCATAACCAAATTAGGGTTCTCGTGGACGATAAAAAACTTATCTTATCTTACCTTATCTTAAAAGAACCACTTAACCATTGCCTTATGGGGCTGATGTGGTATCACCTCATTGATGAGGTGGTTAAAAGGCAAAATTGAAGCTGAGGCATCGCAGACTGATAGCAGGCGGCTGAACCTGTTGGAAAAAGTTGGATGTGATCAAGGAAAGCTCGGTTTGAGCTAAAATAAACTGCCACCACCTTTATTTGGGCTAATCTTAGCCCTAGTAGCTCTATATAAGGCATTGGAGACAGTTTTGGAGATCACAGTTTCGCTATTGGAGCTAAGCAATTGGAGCACCTTGCTTTTCCATACTGCTTGATCTTCTATTTCTGGGTGTTCTAACCCATTTCGAATTATTTGAGGTTCAATTCGGGTTGTTCCGAGTTACTCCATAATTTGGTGTTCGCTTGGGAAGTTGTTTCGTTCTTGGAGCGTTCTTGAATCTTCTTTGAGCAATACTGCTACTGCAGTATTGAGTTCTTGTGATAGAACTTGTGAAGCTGGGCTTCAGGCTGATCCTGGGGATCAGTAAGGGTTGTGCGTGGGGAGTTCTGGGAACTCAAGGTTGGGGGAACTCTAGGAGTTCTAGGTAGCACAACTGATCTTACTTTTTGTAGGCTGTAACAATTTGGTATCAGAGCCAAGTTGTAGAATTTCATGCCGATCCTCTGTGGCAACTAACTAGGTTAGCTGTGCTATGGAAGATGCAACTATGTTGATATTGGGATTGTTATGAACCTACGCGAAAACAAGAAAAATAGGTGGAAAATACACAAGAAATATGGAAGAAATACGCCAAGATCGGCAAAGAATCTGATATATGAACAGGAATCAAAAGTACAATGGCCCGAAGGCAAGCAGGGACACGAGACAGATGCCTAGAAAGCTCAAGACTGGCGTTGAACCAGAATGGTTCGACAAGAAGGAGATGCCTCCTTATATATGTAGGCCAACGGTCAGGATCGCGCCACTCCAATGGATGAGATCATGCCAAGTGTTGCGCATGCATGTAGGTTCTAGAATAACTCTAGAACCTCCTGGAAACAGCCCCACATATGAGAAAGACATGAGGGAATGTCTTTAACAAATATTGGTAGGGCGCTTGGTAAACGTGTGTGACTTGCAACTAGAAGGTTACGAGTTCAAACCTTGCTTCGTGCAATTATCCTTTTGCATCCGTGTGACGACAGTCCTTGTACATACGAGTATAATGTTCGTATAAAATACGAATATTCGTATGGTCGTCACACCATCCCCCTCCTACGACGGCGATGAGTCCTCGGAGCTGGAGCCGGAGTACTCAAACTTGGCTTATCCGGGTAACATCGGTGAAACTCCGCAATTTTATTAGGAGCATTACTCAGATTCTCGACAGGCTCCCAGGTTCTATCACTTGGCGAGTAACCTTCCCAATCGACAAAGTAATACAATCGTCGACGAAGAAACTTGGAGTCCAGAATCTCTCGAACCTCGATCTCCTTATGATCATCAATTTCTACTGGTGGCGACGGTGGAGGAACGCAATCTGGAAAAGTATTGACTGTGTAGGGCTCCAATAGAGAAACATGAAATACTGGATGAAGTCGAACAACTGGAGGGAGCTCGAGCTGAAATGCCACATTGCTGATCGTAGTCGTGATCTGGTAAGGGTCAAGGCGACGATAGTCAAGCTTATTGCAAGGACATGAGGTAGGGAGGTCCCTACGAAGAAGCCAGACAAGGTCACCAACGTGAAATTTAGGAGCTTCTTGCCAATACAATCAGCATAATGCCGATAGCGTTCCTGTACTCGGTGAAGATGATGCTGAAGATTCGATTGAAGAGCTTGGAGTTTCTCAAGTCGAGACTCAGCACTAGGATTGACCGAGTCACCGCCAGCGGCGTTAAGGGACCAACGAGGATCCTGACCAGAGTTTAGAAAGAACGGAGTCTGGCCAATGGAAGCATGTACTGAGTTATTATAGGCAAACTCAGCTAGTGTGGAAGATAATCGACCCAATCATCCTGCTGGTAACTGATAAAGCACCTTAAATATTGCTCCAGAGTCTGATTAGTGCGCTCCGCCTGCCTATTACTTTCTGGATGATGACCAGCTGTCAGTGAGCAGTCGATATGCAATAACTCCAAAAGTCGCTTCCAAAAACCTGCGACGAATTGTGGTCCACGATCGCTGACGATAGTATCGGGCAAGCCTTCAAGTCTGACTACTTCACAAAGAAGAAGATCCATTGTTCCCTCACTGGTGATGGTGACGTTGCAGGGAATAAAATAAGCCATCTTAGATAAACGATCAACAACAACCATGATGGCATCATAACCCCGAGAGACTGGCAACTCCGGAATAAAGTCTATAGAAATGCTCTTCCAAGGTCCACCTAGTACCGGGAATGGCTGAAGGCCATGAGGAAGATGCCTTGGGACCTTCACTCGACAGCAGATGTCAAAACATCGAATAAAAGCTTCGACAGAGCCACGAAGCCCAGGCCACCAATACTCTCGACTAATAAGTTCAAGAGTCTTGGCTACTCCAAAGTGTCTGGCCATAGGGGAACATGGCAAGGAGAAGTCGAAGCCTAGAAGCACTACATCTTGAGCCAATGGATAAGAGGGCAGAGATGCTCGAACAGACACCAACAAGGCCGTATCATGAGGCCTCTCGAATAAAGTGAGGGCCATAAGCTGGAACCGATCAGGCCCTAGAATAACCTGTGATTGTTGGTCAAATGCAGAATCACCTAGCTTGGGCTCAAGGTAGGAACGTCGAGACAACGCATCAGGCTTTCCTTGGAGGGATCCAGGACGGTACTTAATCACGAAATTAATCCGGGATAATACTTGAACATGGCAATGTGATTATAATATTAGTCCATAGAGTTGATTTAAGCTGGGCTTAAATTTGAACAAAACGGACTGATAATATGTTCTAGAGCATTGGGATTAATATTTTATAAACCACCAATTCCACTATTTATTATGCAAGGTATTGTGTAATTCTATGTTGGCTTTTATTAAGCAATGGTGGAACCAAGATATTTTGGTTCAAAAGATTCAAGCAATGCTTGAATAATTATGAGCAACATGCTAATATTGCTTTAATCATAGTGATGTGTCCGTAATTGGATTCTCGTACAATGAATTGTCAGTTTGAACAATTAGAGTTCATTATGGCAATTCAATTAGGTGCATGTTGTCCACTTCTTTCTGGGGGAAGGAAGAATGATTACCCAATTGCACTTGGACAAATCTTGACTTATAGATTCCACGGGGGAGGAAAGGTTTTATGACATCGGTAAGGTTTTATGACATCGATAATGAGCGGGTTGTGAAAGATTGGAATTCAACCTAAGTGCGTCTCGGGGTTGCGAGAAATTCTTAATCTTCGACGACTTCGTTCATGGAATTCCTGACTTAGAGTCAAGAATTAAATGGATTAGAGCTCAATGGAAAGCTATTGGCGTGGCCAAAAGCTGTTGTTAGCAATGCCGCTTCAAGGGTTGGGACTTGAATGCTAATAAAATTGATGCTAGGGGTGAGCTTGAAGGGCTCTTGGATTTGCCAAGGTCAAAAGGTTGCCTAAGCAATCTCAAGCTAAGTGTAGCTAGGTGAGATTATGCGACCATGGTTTGAGAACTTATGATTAGAAGTTCATGAGTCGAAGTGTTGGATATTATCTAGAAGGTAACATACAGATGACCATAGCAATCTCTATAAGCATAGAGTTTCTTGAATTGTGATATAATTCTTAGTTGGAGGATTATTAATGCTTAGGAGAAGGTTGACAAAAAGGACAAGGTGACCATGCCTGGGACTGGTGCATTGGAATCTTCTCTTGTATAAAAGTAGTTTTGCCGAGTGGCTGAACTTCATTTTCATGAGCAATGCATCACAAAATCCTATGCTAGGTATGGGAAGCTATGGGTCAAGTTTGCCAAGTTGTTACTTGGAGTTGAGTGTGCAATGTGTCAGGCTATGAAAGCCAAGGATAGTTGCATACTAAGATTGCCACAAGCTTACTTACATGGAACCATTATGTAAGTGTGAGAGCTAGAGTCACATTGCTCGTGACTGCAAGGCAGCGCACTTGATTCTAGTAAGGTTTGACCAAGTACCCTAGGGTGGTACTAATGTAGATATTATTGTTAACCTAATGTGGTTAACATATGCATGCAATATGATGGGACCATTGAAATGGTCTATGCGAAGGGTCGTGAGATTTGGTAGTGGATACATGTGTGAATCATCTAGATGTACTCTTATCAACGCAGTCTTGGAAAATGTGTTGAGGGTAAAATTTATCCATGAGAAGTTAACTACGTGGAAGGATTAGCTACCCTACCCGGTTGCTTCGAATTAACCTATGTAAACGATCTAAAGCGATATAGTATGTGTGGATGGGAGTAGAATCCTATGATATGTACTACAGTACATGAGTGCCTCAAAAAGGATTCTACTTTAAGTTGTTGCATGATGGAGGGGCAATTCTCACTTTCCCATAAGTAGAGTTGTGTGAATCTCCAAGTAGAGTCAAACCTATGCAAATTGAGGCCATCCTGGGAAAGATCCAGTACTGAGTTTGGATACGAAATGGTAATTTCTTAGTTATACGAATAATTTTTTTAATAATATGGTTAAGAAAAGTGTCAATGTTTATTCCGCATTATGCTAATGCTTTTCGAGGAAAAGGCTGGGGATATTAGCATATGAGTTAGCTTTGTTGAAAAAACTAGATCTAGTACTGAGTATTGTGAAAGCTAGCTATACAAACTATACTATGGTGGATAATGAGGCTAATTCCATGATATAGAGTCCGTGCTAAACTCCACTGTAACCCGAACTGATTTTGGATACTTCAATTTGTTCGAAAGTTGTACAATAAGGCTATTCTTGGAATATCAAGGTCTCGTAGGGACATGAGAAATCCAAAGTGGCCATTAGGAGAACAAGTAATTGTATAATATATTTCCTATATTGAATCCTTAGCTGGACCTTGACGCCAAGGTTCTAAGGAGGGGGAGTAAATAAAGTGTTACAGGTAATTTGGGGGCATGTCGCGCATGCATGCTAGACCCTATGGGACGTCTATGGTTGTGGAGTAGCATCGATCTTACCACTGGATCGTCTGGGATATGATTGATATGAGTAGATGATTTGTATCTACTAACTGCGGATAGTGAATTTTGAGATGGCAAAAGTTCGTATGCTTAAGTGGCAATAAAATCAAGGTTAAGGAGTCCAAGAATGGACCTGAAACCATTGTGGATGTATGGATTGACAGGACAACCATGATTGGCTAGGTCAATCTAAATGTAAATATACCAAGAATGCAAAGTATAACTTTTTCTTTTCTTGCAAAGGCAAGGGTTCTTGTTTTGGGGTTGCATCATTGGGTGTATGCCAAACTGCTCTAGGTCATATTAGCATGCCTAATCAGGGATTGGCTTGGACTTGGTTCTCATTTTCCCAAGAATATCTGTTGGCGAGTAGTGTTTGATGCATTCTGGGCTAAGACAGATGATTTAAATTTGCATCTTGTAGTTGTTGCAACTTTGGAGTGCTAAAAGGTCTAGCTAAGTTCTATTCGCAAATGTGGAGCTTATGTCTTGTTCCAAGTGATGAACATTTATAAGCTAACCGTGATGCTTCTTGGTATTACTTACGTGCAACGTTTTCCTCATTTGAAACTCTAGACCTTGAGGACAAGGTCCTACGAGGGAGGGGAGGAAATTGTTATGGTCCAAGGGCAAGTCGCGCTTGCAGGCCTTGGGACCGGGAGTTGGCCTTGGAAGTGCCACTGGGTGGCCCGGGAACATTCCAAAGAGCAGTTACCGACTACGGGTGGCGTATGGGTTGTTTTTTAAATGGCATTTGTTTCGTATGCTAAGTTGGCATTTAAATAAATTATAAAGGACTTAACCATTGCCTTATGGGGCTGATGTGGCATCACCTCATTGGATGAGATGGTTAAAAGGCAAAATTGAAGCTGAGGCATCGCGGAATGATAGTAGGCAGCCGGATCTGTTGGAAAAATACGGATCTGATCAAGAAAAGCTCATTTTGAGCTAAAATAAACTGCCACAGCCTTTATTTGGGCTAATCTTAGCCCTAGTAGCCCTTTATAAGACATTGGAGACGGTTTTGGAGATCATAGTTTTGCTGCTGGAGCTAGCACCTTGCTTTTCCATACTGCTTGATCTTCTGTTTCTGGGTGTTCTAACCCATTTCGAATTGTTTGAGGTTCAAATCGGGTTGTTCCGAGTTACTCTATAATTTGGTGTTCGCTTGTGGAGTTGACTTCAGGCTGATCCTGGGGATCAATAACGGTTGTGCGTGGGGAGTTCTGGGAACTCAAGGTTGAGGGGAACTCTGGGAGTTCTAGGTAGCACAACTGATCCTACTTTTTGTAGGCTATAATATTCGCCTTCAACAGAAGCATGGATGCATTCCGAGGATCTTGAGCAGGCCAAGGTTCATGTAAATCGCAATTCTGTTATTCAATGCCGACTTTTAGACTGGCAATGAGCTGGTTTAGCATGTTAGATTAGCCTTAGAGGCCTTATAGACTCCGAGATCACAAGCCCTAACAAAGGAACCTAACCATGTATGTTTAGGTAGGTAGATTAGATATTCTATCTTTCAGTTCTATGGATTATGATGTTCTATTTTATGCGCACTCCTGTATATTGGGAAGGGAGGTAGAGACCCTGAAAAACTTAGTTTAATGCGGCCTGTGTATAAGAGCCCGCCAGGCTGTGGGTGGCGGGGCTAGACCGGTAGATAAGAAGGACATGTCCCATGGCAGATTGATCCCTTTGGTGTGTAAAGCCTGCCGGGGATTTTAGTGGGCTAGGCCTGATGGTTTGCCACTGCGTGTGGGCAAGGCATGGGCTCGACACCTCTAGGTGATGCGTCACCTTCCAGGGGGTTCCAGTCATAGATGGGCAGTGTAGCCTGCCTGCAATGGGCATGCGTACCTCTGGAGGGAGCCAGGTTGATGTTCTTACAGATGTATGATATGGTGAGCCACCCTTCGAGGTGGGGTTATGAGTATTTGATGTCATGTGCTCATGTTTACTTATGCTTCCGCAGCTAGGACGGTCCCAAGGGGGACGGGATGAATGACGCGTCCATTCTTCCCCATCGATCCCTTGCCAAGGGATTGGTGTCAGGTGGACGGCCTCTGTCAGCTTGATTGCTAGAGGGATGAATTCCGACTTCTGATACGATGGGAGCATCGTAGATGAAGTAGTGGACATCATAAAGACCCATCAATAGACATATCCAGATTGCCTTCTATGACGATGATCATTACAGAATAAAAAACCCGTATTTTCCTTCTATCACGAGCAGGACTGCTTGTTGTCAAGATCAGAACAAGCCATAACTAATAAATATGTGCAAGATTATGAAAATCCAACACGCAATTGTGATAAGAAGGTGAGATTTTGTTTTTGTGGGATAGAGAACTTCTGCTTGAAATGGTAAGCTTGATCAAAACGGATTACCACTTATTCAATGGGTTCATGGGGATACTAAGAAGTGTTTTTCAAACTCTCTATAGTTTTTATTGCGTTCGTATATCTACGACAACTCAGTGGGGAGGAAGGGCACAAGAGCAAAAGGTAAGGCCCCAAAGGGGGAATGGCATCAAAATGTACACTACATAGAGGTCTTAGAAAAGACATTTAGAGGCCAACATTATGAAATAACCATCTTTAGTTTGAAGTTATGTAGGTTCCTTGTAATCTAACTTAGCACAAATAGATGACTCAAATTTTGTGCTATGGAATTTTTTATGTATGCACGTCCCTAATCACAAAATAAAATAACAAAAAATGGCCACCATGTTAGAGATTGAAAAGGACCAAAAAAGAAAGAGGAGGGGGGACAAAGCACATGTTAGCTATTGAGAAAGTGGGGTTGAAATGTGTAGAAGAAAGAATATGTAGCAAAATAACAGGGGGTTATTTTTGTATTTTTATACACTTTTTAACATGGTTTTCATATGATTTGGCGATCGTATTGAATGAGCTGTACTAATTAGTACTTCTAGAGTGCGCATTGTATTTTGTTATCAAAAAATCCATGTTGTAATGGTCTACCCCCTTCATTTTCGGCATGCAAAGCTCGAGCATTTTTGTATTAGGGTTTTGAACCACCTCTCTTTTCTCTCGACCTTAAAAATTTTTTTAAGGACGCTTCTGTGATCTCTGTTTAGGATTGGCTTCCATGATTTTTGTGTGGTGGCTTCCAGAATAAACCCCAGGGATTTTGCAGGGTTGAATTTATTACGGCATGCACACAAGTCCACGAATTTGCAGGGCCGGACTTGGTTTGCTACAGTTGCCTTCTTTTGTTTAGGAGGTGGACCGAAAGGATTGGGGCCATTATGCAACGTTTAACTGGCACCAGAGTAGAAGCCTGCCTCTGGCTATGTTCCTGTCTGCAAGATACCGGATAGCTGGTGTCTGATCTGTGGGTCCAGAAGGAAACATGAGCTTTTGGGATTTTGATTTCATGTGTTGTTTAACAAGTAATTAAATGCAACGAGCTTGCTTTTCGGTACTTTCAGAGCTTGAAATTTTTGGGTTTTAGGTCTCTGGCAGCAAGGGTTCTTCGCACTTTCAAGCAGTTGAAGACCAGCTTCCTTGGTTTAGAGCTTAATAAAAGACGATCTTGGGTGTTGATTATTAAGTAAATTGGGTACTGGCAAAAACGTGTCTATGGTGTGAAGCCATGGCGTAAAAAGACTTTTCGTAGAGGTATTTTTTAGCTATTTATGACCTACATGAGCTCCACAGTGCCATGCTCGAGCTAAGAGCATTGCTAAGAGCACCCATTGTGGCGTAAGATTTATCTATAGCAAAAATCAACGACTTTGTTACAGAGCTATGGCAAGTTTTCCTGCGCAAAAGCAAGACCGCCAGCCCGGCGAAGAGCACCCTATGGATCCTCATCCTCGTTTCCTACCTCGCATATGTGCCCCTCTCCGATAAACTCAAGATCCGCCTTGGTTTTTTTCGAGATCGTGTGGCTCGATCCGCGTGTGGAGATTCCGCATTGGCAGGGCCGTTGCTCACATGTTTTCTCAAGAAGGTGCCACTGTTGCTATCACTTATGTCCCTCAGAGAGAAGAAAAGGATGCTGAAGAAACTGAAACTGAAACTGATTGCTATGCCGAAACTGGTTGCTAGACTTTCCTTCTACTTCTGGTACTTTTCTCAGATCTGGTTTTCTCAGTTTTATCTCATTATTTGCAAAAACAAGGACGCATGCAGGCTCTACAAGGACGCATGCAGATTTTGCGTCTCCAAAGCAATCAAAGTGTTGATATTCGAGCAAAAATCTATGTCTGGCTATGTTCCTGCTGAGTTTGGAAACTTAAAAGCTTTTGTGGAAATTAGATTGAGTGCCAACATGCTTAATGGTAAGATATCCCGGTGTTTCTGCACCTAAGACATCCGGGTTCTTGATTTTCTCAATGGATTTGTTCCCAAAGGGTAATGCTGCATCAAACATCCTGCACGATAGGTATGACTACATTGTGGAGCAAGAGCGGCTGCATTCTGGCAGTAAAGTAAGAGCATTTTAGCTTCAAGCACGAACAGGTACTTATTTTTTTGTGGAGAACTTTATGCATTCTTTTTTTAAAGGGAGTCATTTGAACAGCAATGGCATTCATCTCTTTTCAGTGGGAAAATGCCCGAAGCCAACTGCCAAGCAAAATACAAGTTATGGAGATGATTCTTGGTTTAGAGATATAGGGCCAACTGTAATTATCATACATCATCATCACGGATTGTCCAGGCCGGATTGTCCAGGCCTATGAACATTTTCATCCTATGAACATTTTTGGTCTGCGCAGATGCAAATGCTAGTTATCATCTGGATTATTATTGCCATTACTTTTCTATTTGTATTTCCTCTTTATGAGATTAAACATGTTCTACATATGCGCCATATGGTTATGAACGCTTACCATGGTACAAGACTTGTTGTAACAGCATCGGATCCAGTTTCTTTCTTATCTGATCTTATAGCGAGCAACGGTTTGAAAATTGGCCCACTATGGCGTAAGTGGGAACAAATGCAACACATATCTGAACTGGTTTGTATTCTCTTCACTCCATCTCTTATTCCATTGTTTAAAGTAGCATCACCGGGTTATCCGGGCTTAGTGTAAGACTCATGCAAGACCGCCATAACATGATTCTTTAGATGAAAAATTGTAATCTTGGCACCTTAAGAAGAGGTGCCATTATGATTTTAAATCGTATTTTCCTCTTTGATCCTATGAATATTTTTGATCTACACAAATGCCAATGCTAGTTATGACTCTAAACTTGTATATTGTGGGTTGAAGATGATATTGTGGGTTGTATATTGTGGGTTGCGCTAAATTCTTGTATTGTATAATATTATACATTGGTATATTATATATCTAATTCTATGCAATGTTTTCGTTTCTATAATTTGAGCACCTCTACCATCCTTAAGGCCCCGAAGGGGCCAAAAAATTTTTTAGTTAACAGAAACCATTAACACAAAACTAACATTATTAACACAACCATTGCATTTGACACATTTAAATTAAAATCCCCCTTAAACCCCCTTTGGTTTGGGTGCATATTCACACGGGGGGTTACGTAGGGCAGCGAGAGCTGTCGGATGGGCATATTTGCCCTTTATTCCAAAATCTGGACCGTACATAGCGATCCTCGTTTGTGGGGTATGCATGTACAAGTTTTTGTATACTGTATATTAAGGTTTGCAAAATACTATAAGGTTTGAGAGAATGTACTTAATGGTGTGAAGATAGTGCACAAAAACTGGAGGAAGGTCAGATAGAAAATCATAAGTATACTTTAGATGGATAACGGGTCTTTGTGAAAAGGATTTCTGGATGGAAAGAATGGATATAAGATGTCTATATCATAGAGTCAAAGTACGTATACTATATAAAGAAAAGAAGTATATTTATATTATGTTTATAGAAAGGCGGGCCACAATGTTGTCAATATAACAAAAAAAGCAAACATTTGAGATACTATTATTGTGCCAACACAAAAAAAAAAATTGCCACATCATCGTCATGCCCATCATGCTCAATCATGACTTATGAAGCATGCCACCAATTGACAAAGTCTTACGCGAGATGCGGAATCTCTCCATGATGGTAACTATGACATGCACTATATATGGATGCAACGAGAACCACACAAGCTAAACATATGGTAAAAACATATTATGATCATTTAGTTGGAAACAAAACATATGGTGAAGACATATTATAATCAATTAGTTGGTTAGTTACTACTATAAAAGAAATGATACTGCAAGAACAAATGGGGCAAGTGACTCTATGTGCCAAAAGCTAGCATAAGGCAATTGGCTTTGTGTGCATGCCTAATCTCCTTATAATACTTCATCATGAAGACTATAGAAGGGATCAGATTTGCTCTTGGCATCATTGGTTAGTGCATAGATACTAGTTTCATATCGTCAAATCCTTAAAATTTCTAGATGCTATAGGGAGACGAAGGATTTCAAGAACCAAAACATAAATAAACAAAGATGTATTTTAAACATATGTTTGGGTTGTGAACATGGATTTGATTTCTTATATTGCTGGCATTTTATTTAGGAAATATAACGGAGATTCTGATATCACTGGCTCCCATGTAAGTCCTTAGATATTATAAATAAAACTTAGATTCAATATGCAACATTGACGAAATAAATAAATTGAGTTGAATTATTTGTTTTGTGTATATAATAGACCTACCTTTTGGAGAATTTGGAGGAAGAGATCGATAGAGAAATTTTCATGGCTTCCATATATAAGTGGATTATTGTATGCAACATTTTGGGGCTGTTATTCACTTCCATTCGTGAGTAAACATAACATGCTATTGCTCATAGTCTCTGCAGTACAAGGTGCACTAGAACTTTGCTACCTGGTTTTATATATTGCATTCTCACCATCAAAAGAGAAGGTAGGAGGATACTACTTCTTATTCTATTTCTTTACGCTTATTATTAGGAGCTTATTTCCATTTCTAATAGTGGATGGTGGTCAGGTAATGGTTTCTTCTGCAGTAATTGCTGTTGCATTATCCTTTGGTGGTACAATACTTGTTGCGAAGATACCCATGCATGAGATGAACGAAAGAGAGTTCTTTGTGGGTGTGATGGCTGCCTTTGTGACTATAGCAATGTATGCTGCTCCACTTTCAGTTGTGGTAAGTGTAGAAGAATTCTAACAGTTTTATGATTATGAAAACATGAAAAGAAAAAAAATATGAGGGATTATATTTATATTGACAACATTGAGGATATGGAGTATCATCAAGATTTATAGTTCATAAATATCTTATGCAGAAACTCGTCATACAGACAAGAAGTGTTGAATACATGCCTTTCCTTCTTTCATTCTCAAACTTTACGAATTCGATTGTTTGGACCATATATGGTGT
The DNA here is from genome assembly GCA_021234155.1 of Isoetes taiwanensis. Lineage (NCBI taxonomy): Eukaryota > Viridiplantae > Streptophyta > Lycopodiopsida > Isoetales > Isoetaceae > Isoetes > Isoetes taiwanensis. The sequence goes on from JAJEKV010000014.1 coordinate 20,554,881, forward strand.
CTTGGGACGCGATCTTTTTATAACGGTATTATGCTTTTTAAATAATTTTCAAAAAGAAGTAAACAAATAGTATACTTAGATAGATCTATTTATTGATACAGATTTCAGAAGGCCTTGGAACGCTACTAGGTGGTGTACAATTGATCTTATACTTTGCATATCGACCACGAGGGAAGATCACAATTGAGCATGAGGAACAAAAATCTTCTCAAATAGTTATTGAAATACTAGCAAAGGATGATATTGAAAAGCACAATAAAATTATATTGGGAGATATTCTTAATATTTCTTAGCAAAATACAATTATATTGGGAGATATCTTTAATATTTCTTAACGGCAAAACCATTGACATCTAAACATAGTCTTCATCAACGATCCACATACCAGGAGAAGTTATAGGCGTGGATTTGAGAGAGATTTGTGAATATTATCTTTGTATAATATATGGTCACTCCTTTTGAGCTTTTGACCAACAATTACTACAATAAATTATCTTAATACAAGAATTCTCTACTAAATATAATCATTTGGTTGAATGATGTCCATGGCCTCCTGCTCCACGCCTTTTCTGAACTTAACGATTCTATAATTCTTAAGCATTCTTCTAGAATAAAGAGCAATTAAATGCTTTAATATGCTTATGTTAGCATGACAAAGGAAATTTGACACAAAGTGGCAAACCCAGAGAAACAAAGGATTGGACTTTGAGATACTCAAACAACACTTACTATTACTCTTCAAGTCGTGTGTTTGCCTGAGGCATGTTTTATGACATACAAAAACTTGGTCGTGTCTAATCCTCCGCCATTAATGACACTTGAAGGAATATGATGTGCTATTGTTTGACCAAATTTGACACTTTGGGTATCAAATTGTGGTCCATGACAATTGACTATAAAATCCCCAGCTTTGCATTTGAGTTTGTGGTACAGTCTTTACTCCCTTATTGGATGCCATTTATGAGAGTAGGGATAGCAACATGAAGTATTTTACCTTCAGAAAAACTAAGATGCTTTTGCTTTCTATGAACTCACGCGTGAAATTCACAACAGAGGTATCTCTTTCACCCCTTATTCCTTAATCTACACCGTACGTAAAGTTCCTCGTTTGTGGGGTATGCAAGTACAAAATTTGCTATACTGTATAACAAGATTCGCAAAATACTATAAGATTTCAAGCGGAATACTATATGATGTTGATTTCGTACGTGCAAAATACAATTATGAGGGCTCTCGCTGCCCCACGTCACTCCCCGTGTGAATATGCACCCAAACCAAAGGGGGTTTAAGGGGGATTTTAATTTAAATGTGTTGGACCCAATGGTTGTGTTAATTAATGTCAATGGTAGTTATGTGTTGGTTGTTAATGTCAATGGTTGTTATGTGTTGGTTGTTATGTGTTGGGGGATTTAATTGTATATATTGAATGTTAATGGTTTGTGCTGCAAAAAAATTTTTTTGGCCCCTTCGGGGCCTTAGGGACCCCGGTGTGACAAAAATTTTAGAATTCAAACCAGAAAAAGACTAGAATTCGTTTGGGGCTTTCATCACCTGTAGCTTTTGAATTTGATCACAATAAAACAAATAGAACATAAGTAAAAGTTACCATAAAGATAGAGCAGATTGATCCCATTATTCTGAAAGTCATAAAGTTTGCAACACCCATACACAAACATTTTTCAACTGGATTTTAACAGCAGCCTTTGGCCTCCATGGATTCTTGTGGTGAGAAACCAAAGTGGGAAACTTTTCTGCGTGTTAGCACAAGGATCTAGAAGCCTTGGAATTTGCTTAATAACTGCCTCAAAATCTAAAAATGCATGATAATTTTTTGCAATCTTCATTCGGAATGAGCCATAAAATAATATCCAATAGCGCAATCCTGTATTAATCAGCTGGTAGGATGTGAAAGCCTACCAAACCCGGCCGAAAAATTGTTGTTTTAGCATAGATAACTAAACCAAACATATCCATATCATACACTATCAAAAAGATCTCGAAGAGAGCTTTCCAACGCAATAAAAATCATCTCAAACAGAGCTCTGGATCAAAAGTTATGATAAGAAATATGTTGCCGGCGGGGAAACTGCACTACATGCACCCTTCAAGCCCATCATGTGCCCATTATGCACCACACACAAAAAAAGGGCTTTTGTTGTGAGCCATTGATTGTTGGGCTAAAATCAATGGCCCTTCATGTGCCCATTATGCACCACACGCACAAAAAAAGGGCTTTTGTTGTGAGCCATTGGTTGTTGGGCTAAAATCAATGGCCCTTCATGTGCCCATTATGCACCACACGCACAAAAAAGGGGCTTTTGTTGTGAGCCATTGGTTGTTGACCATTGAAAAAAAAGGCTAAAATCAATGGCTCAGAAATGGTGCACTCTAGATGTACGCATTAGTACATTCATTTGAATACATCACGAAATCATAGGAAAACCTTAGTGAAAAGTGTACAAAAACACAAAGAAAACCCCCTGTTATTATGCTACATATTGAAATAGTAAAGACTGCATGATCAGGTACTTCCCTGATCAAATCAAAATCTGGAAAAGCATAGATTTAGTCTTACTTCATTTGATAATTGTAATCTGATCCCTTTGAGCATTTTATTATTGGGAAAGAAGAAGATATGAACATAATGTCTAGAAGCAGAACTGGATGCATCTAGATAATGGGCTTTACGGAAATGTTCTAGGAACCTTAAATTGAAGGCCTTCAACCTTTGCATGTGAAGCATCTTTTGATTTTTGAGATACATTTTAATAGGTGCAACCATTGAAGAGTGTCACAAAAGTTGAGGCCGGCATATGCACACTCTAGATATATACATTAGTATATCCACTCAAATACACCACTAAACGGTAGCAAAACCATATTGAAAAGCATATAAAAATACAAAAACAACACATGTTATTATGCTAGATATCACACAAACCATTACATCCAACACTTTGATTAAATTCCATATTCACACGGAGAGTGACTCTGGGCATCGAGAGCTGTTGGATGGGCATATTTGCAAGTTATTCCTCCATCTAGACTGTAGATAGTTTCCTCATTTGTGGGGTATGCTCATACAAGTTTGGATATACTATATAGCAAGGCTTGCAAAATACTATAGGGTCCGCAGCAATATACTAAATGGTGTTGATTTCATACATGTATTATACAGTTTTAGGGAATATAAAAGAGGCTCTCGCTGTTCTATGTCAACCCTCATGTGAATATGCACCCAAACCAAAGGGAGTTTCAGGGGGAATCTATTTTCTAAGTGCTAGATGTAATGGTTTATGTTAAGTCAAAATTGGGGCCTTGGGAATTGTGTAGGGATTGATAAACAAAGTAGAAAATATCTATAATAATATATAGAGGCTATGGAGTGCGGGTGCAGGTGCGCGAATGCAATGACTAGGTACGGTCACTTACTATGGTAGTGTAGGCTGTTTTTGCATAAGTGCTTCAGTAGGCATGGGGTGAGCCAATAGTGAGTCCAGATATAATATGGGTCTACCCGAGAGCTAACAGTCAAGAACTGGATGAGAGTGGGATACAGCATTTTGGGAGATCAAAGGATACCAAATGCGTACGTACTCAAGAAGACGGAGCAGGAGCGGGAGAAAATGGTAACTACGCGGCTTCAGGGAGGGCAGAATGAGTTGCCGATGCAGGGGATGAGAACGTAGGTAATCATAGATGAACTAAACAGACTACAAAGGGAAGTCCTTAGGAAATTCAAAAAGAGATACAGAACCGAATTTCAAGATTGTATTAGATGGCTGATCGGGGTCAGAGCTCCTGTAAACGAGGTGGATGAAGAGAAAGATGCGATGGGGAAACAAGAGTTACTTGATTATCTGTACAAGCTTAAAAAGGAGGTGATCCGATGCGTGGCACTGAAGAAGCTCCTGAAGAAAACGGATTTATGGATATGTAACGAGCTTAAGCCTCATTTCGATACTAATTATCACATGTTTCAACAGAAAAGGGAAGCACATATTCTGTTATTGTTAGATAGAACACAACATTCGGTTAAAGAGCTTGACTTGCTACTGGTTATGTTCGGCAACAGATTAGATTATAATGTGACGCTCGAAGCACTGATAGAGGAGAGTGAAGGGAGGGGGTCGATTTAGAGATCAATATATATAACTAAACACAAATTTTACTCATGATCGTGTTGTGACTCTTTTTTACTGATCAAATCTGCTTAGTCTATAAGCATATGAATAATGGAACGAGTATGATTCCCAAATTTTAGTTTTAGTTTTAGTCAAATTGTCTGGGCATCTAGAATTTTAATTTTAGTTTTAGATCGGTGAAGCAAAATTGACGCCGAAAGAAGTCCAAGGGAGAGGAAATTAGGAGAAGAGGATTCAAATTTTGAATTTATTACTATTGAACATGTATCTAATATGGTGTACAGGTAACTAACTTAAGTTAATTAGGCTCATAGGACGTTACAGAGGGGAGGGGTACACATTGATGTACATCAACGGATATATCAATGGGTAGGATATAACACGAATGGATATTATATATAGAGCAAAATAATGTGGTTGTCCTAGCAGGAGACAACTGTGACGATGGAAGCTGATGGAGACCCCACAAAGGCACAAAAGGCGAAATGAAGGAACAATCAAAACAAGGAAGAATGCTAAACATCCGAACATATTAATTGGGGGCTGCCACCCATACAAATGGAAGGAGAATGTTTATAAATACCTCAGGGAGCGAGGGGCCCAGGGGACATATGTCAGCAGAAAGCAGGGCAAGGTACGACTACGATATCTCCACACACTTAGGAAATCATAATTAGCAGAATCAGACAAGACAAGACAAGATTGGTAATTAAAAGATGGCATACCGGAAAAGAGGCGGGAAAGAGAAGCTAACCCTAGAAATAGCCAACTATAAAGTATGGGCTCATGAGACAGAGATTGGTATTCTTCAGAAGGTTAGGGTTTTTGAAATAGGAAACGAAGGCCGAGGGCGAAGAGCCAGACATCAGCGAAGCCTTAGCAACACAAATTCAAGGCAGCAGGCATGAACAAGGACAAGAAGATCATGGAGGAGCAGCCGCACGATGAATCAGAATCAAGAAAAAGACCTAGGTCGGGTAATCCCGGAAACCTCACGGTCCCATGGAACCCAGAATTGGAAGACATAGGGTCGTGGTGCATTTGTGAAGATGGATGCTTCTGTTTGGAGAAGGGATTGTCCTCATGTCTGAACTGTGGTCGAGTACATTGCCTTTTGTGTGATACAATCCATCACGTGCAAACAATGAAGGATATGGGTTACAACCTCCGGCTTTTGGAAATCATGGGTGTGCTAGCAGATAAAAACGATTCGATCAGGAGAGCAGATAAGGAGAGCGTAATAAGCTATTTTAATTGGCTACAGATGAATGCAGGAATACAGAAATTGGAAAGCTACCAACATGATTTGTGAATAGATGATTTCAGAAAGATTTGTGTGAACTGCTGTGAGAAAAAACTATGTAGAGCCTTATTAGCCAGGAACATGGAGAAGAATAAGAATAGTGGGGAGACTTCAGTGGAAAGAAGAAGGGTAAGTAAATGGATGGGAAATGGATGATACAGGGACAAAGCGGCGGGGGGTGTCAAGGTTGTTTTAGAATTAGAAATCTTTCTTTTCTCTTTGTTCTTATCTTGCTTCTGGTTTTTTTCTCTCGAGCCCTTGTTATGGCATACAAAATGTATTCTAGATATAAATTATGGTCAATATCTCTGAAATATATAGTCCTGGGAGCATGAATACAGGACGAATTTTATAGTAATTCTGTACGATGTTGGTAAGAATTTCCAGGTCCAAAGTACGAAAGAAAAGCTTGAACGAGAAATCTGTAGTCCTTCTAACTTTTTACCTAGATGAAATACGAATTCGACTATAGACGAGGAGCACATATAAGGCAGATTGTAGATGTTAGATGCAGAAGGAGGATAAACAACCAAAAAGATAGGGGCCGAGAATGTCAGAACGCACGGGAAAAGGGTGACAGCAAACATCTAACATTTGAGTAGGTACAGATAAGATAAAATAACAATACGAATAACACCTGACAACCTAACATCCGATTGACATTCGACTAGCTAATATAAACAATACCAAAAATATTTGTCATATGTTTAGGCAAACAAATAATCTGAGTACACTGACAAGCGCAGCAGACAAAGTACCTCTGAATGAGTGTGTACAAAAATGATGAAGCTTCCTAAAGACAGAAGAGTAAAAGGTGGACGGAACATGGTACGGGACAGAGAGGCTCAGCCTCTGCCATACACCAGGATAGCGAGGGCTAGATCCACCAACTGGTATTCTGGACCACCAAAAACTCTATTTTTGACTGACTATGGGAACTCTAGATCATAAGTCTGGAGGAATGATATAATACGAGTGGTATACCGTCAAAAAGGAGACTGGGCCATATTACGGACCCAGAAGTACAACTCCCGCCGTATACTAGGATAACGAGAGCTCAACTCTTCAACTGGTACCCGGATCACCAAAATGACAGTATATTTAAAAGTGGTAGTTACCTACCAGAAAATACTAGATTGACACAGAGAGGGTCACCCCCATCCAATCAAGCGGAACGGTAAGGTAAAACCTACCGACCGAGCATCTCTCATAAACCGGACCACGAGTCTGCTGAAAACATTAACTGCCAAAATACATGCACAAGCGGACGAAATTATAAACAACAAAATTAAATCATGCAGAGAGGTGGGTAAAAACAATTATGACTAATTCAAATTCTGGTTCAGCTTTTCAAATGAGGTACCGTTTGGGAAACGGCATATATTGCACGATGGAAACACAGTGATAGCAAAAGAAGAGCTCTATTCCAGTCCGCCTGAGGAATTCGCCATTAAAATTATATCCAAGATCCAATGGCAGACCAAGTCAGTCTCAGGGGGGATGCAGCAAAAGCAGCGGTAAGTCAGCAAGACCTCAAGGATTTCTTGGCTCGGATGAACAGGCAATTGGAGGCCAGGATCCCAAGCATGGACGCACTTAACACGCTGGCGGAGACGGCCAATCATAACAAGACGGTCATATCTAACATGGAAACCAGGGTGCAAGGGGTCGAGAGAACAAGTGAGGAGATGCAACGGAGGATAGACGAAAATGAAGAGGAGAAGGCCAAGATCATGCAGAGGTTGGTTGATTTAGAAAAGATAAATATTGAGTTAGATGCATTTCTTTGATAGAATAAAACCATACATCATGGAGTTTGCGGAGCAGAATAGGATTAAATATGATGTTAGGCTGATAGGGATAGCCGAAAAACCTAATGAGGACACCTATCGAGTTAATGCAGAAGTAATGTAAGCAATGTTCAAAGAACATCGAAGCGTAATTGTGAAAGTAGTACGCTCGGGTCAATAGAGGGGACGAGCAAGACACATAAATCTGATGCTTAGGGACATGGCATCCAGGGAGCAGATACTACGCATGGGCTCCAGGTTGAGAAATGGAATCAAGGTTCAAGAGGCCTTAACTCTCATGCAGCGGCAAGGGCTACACAAAGACTTGGCTAAGGCAAGGGAACTGAACCAAGCGGGGATACATGCGGGGGTCAGGTTTGCAAAGGTGTACCTGCACAAACGAATCAGAAACCAGCCGACCCTAGGACAAGAGTAGAGCATGGGGAGGCTAGAGGCCATCAGGTCGAAAGGACTAGAGGGAGAGGGAACCCATCCCCTTACACCAGTGATGCAGGGATCAGATATGGGAACAACAGTGGAGAGAGCTCTCGCCCTGATACAGCCACCAGTAGGAGGGGGAAGTTGAAATGGGACCAGCGAGGAATAGACACACCAAAATGGGCACATGGTCCCAAGCTCAATCGCGAAGACCAGGGGATGAGCAAGGAGGATAACCAGTCAGAGCAGACGAAAAACCCAACGGACCAGTCTAGGTGAAAGAAGCACTAACCATATGGTACTGGAACTGTACCGGGTATCCGTGGGATGATAGGAAAAGGCTCGAGGAAGCCCATAATTACGATATAATATGTCTAGTAGAGAGATGGGAACACAATACTAAGCAACTGCCAGAGGAAGAGAGGTATTGGCTTTTCACATGTTGGGAAGATAAAGATTTTAAGATAGGAAGAGGGAACGCAGGTCTAACCTGCTATATAAAAGATAGTGTAGCCAATAAGGCATTGTACACTTACTGAAATGTGTAGACACAGTGATAGGGAACCGAGTCACCGAGATATTCAATGACATAGTCAGAAGAGGGGTGCCAGATAGATGGACATACAACAAGGTAACTACCTTTGCACAAGGGGGGTATAGGGGGGAACTAGGAAACTACAGAATGATGATGGTAAGCTTTATCTTCGCGAAGTGGTTCGGAAAGGTCCTGGATAGTAAACTGAAGTACTGGGCAAAGACAAAAAAGCTAAGAGCACAAGGGCAAGTGGGCTTCAGGCCTGAACATTCGACTACAGATCACTTGGTAACCCTTCAAATATTAATAGAGCAAAACAAATCATAGGGGAAGAAGATAATATGTTGCTTTGTGGATTTCAGAAAAGCATTCAACACTGTCCCAAGAGAAAAGCTATTGCAGAGATTAGTAGATCTGAGGGCACCGGGAGACATGGTAAAGTCTATCGCACAGTTATACCAAAGAGTGCCTCCCACAATGAGGATAACTGTAAACTTGCGCACAACTACAAACTTGATGTTATGCATAATTTCATAGCACATTTTGAGCAACCTAATACTTCATTAAGACTTATTTAGAACTTGCATGCCATGCCAAAGAAGCGACAGTCAGAAGATACATGTATCCACGTAACAGGTGTTGCCATAGCTTCTGCACATTAAGACAGATTGGGAACTCTTTTGTTGTGATGTTGTGCTGAATGGAGAAGCAAAAAATCAAACCTTTTTTGCCAAATACTAGATTCATCCTTTGCCATCTTTGGAGAAATTGAGAAATTCGGATTCTTAAGGAGACATCGTGAAGTGGATGGATTGGTTGGCCATAGCCAAAAGCCTTACTCGTTTCAATCTTTAACAGCTAGAGAAACCATATTTTCATGCACTGAATAAAGCCATCAACTTGTTTAGACTCTAAGTCTATAGAAACCATATTTTCATGTAGTGAATGGGGCCTTCAAAATGGGGCACATGCCACAAGAAGGTAAAACTCATAAAAATAGGGCACATGCAGACAAGTATAATTAAGGCAGCACGATTGATTTTTCATCTAAAAAATTAATGACTAAAAATTGGTGCACTCTAGAAATACTATTTAGTATACCCATATAAATACAACCGTGAAATCTTAGAAAATCCATATTACAAAATGCACAAAATAATGAAAGAAACCCATGTCGTTATGCTAGGTATAGGCATCGATCCGAGCCATCAGATCGGCATTATGGGAAGGGACGAGAGCTATATATGCACTATTCATTCTTGTGGTTGGTTATCAGTGTCTTCTCATAGCAGCGTCTCTTCCTTGCCCATTGCTTCCCTCATTTGCCCGCCCTTATATGTTGTTTTTCATTCGCATCCTTCTCGCGGAGACGTGTCTCTTCTTCCCACGATTCTACCCAAGTCCAGCTTCAACATGGCTTCCTTTTTGAGAGGGATTTGCCTGGATCCTTCTAGTTTGGCTTCTCCTGGCACTATAATATTTTCATATCCATCACTTCTTCATGCATTCTAGTGTTTTACTCTCTTGCAGATTGAAAATTCAATATTTGGTGATGGCTTCTGCATATAGCTTAAGCATGTTTAGTATTTGCATTTCTTGCATTGGATTGAACTAGGCTGTTGATTCTTATTTCAATTTAGTTTCTGGATGGATATGGATATGGATATGGATATGGATATGGATATGGATATGGATATGGATATGGATATGGATATGGATATGGATATGGATATGGATATGGATATGGATATGGATATGGATATGGATATGGATATGGATATGGATATGCATATGGATCTTTTTGGGTATGGGAAGAATTATGCCCTTATGAAAAACTTGTTTATCTTCACTGGATGGTTTTTTCTGTTAGGCTAGAGAATTATCATCAGGCTTTCTGGTTTTCTTAGAATTGTGATATCTTGGTTCTAAATTTGGTTTTTGGCTACGGTATGCTGGGCGATGTTCTTTTTAGATATTCAAGGCGAATGCTGCAATTGTTGGGGTCCTGCAAACTGGATATGCTGCAGACGAGCCGCAATTCAACGTTTCTCATCCCATCCAAGGGCACTTCATCGAGGGCCAGGCATGCCATACAAGGCCACGACTTGGCCCCTGCTCAGGCAGATGCAAGGGCATTTCCACCGAAAATTCCGGCTTGGGCCCTGCTCAGGTGGATGCAAGGGCGTTTTCCACCAAAATTTTTGGCCTGGGCCATGCTCGCGATCTGGTCTGGATATCAGAGCCCTGCGTTGGGTTTCCAGGGGATTTTTTCCCTTTTCTAATTGGACTCCAGCCTCTGGTTGGATTGGCAGAGGTGCGCAATCCAGCCAGGTTGGGATTCAGATCCAACCCATTAGGTAGGATCGCTGATAGCTGGCCTGCATGTAGAGTGATGCATGCGACCAGGAGTTTTCGTCCACTTCACACTTAGATCTTCATTAATTAATTAAATTGATAGTTCTCCGTTGATTTCCATTGATAGTTCTCCATCGCTTAAATTAGACTTTTCCTCTTTTTTCCTACCATAGAGTTTGGCATGCATTTTGCAGCTTTTCTAGTCGAGAGCAGGAACCCCATTGAGACGGATTGGTCCGACCTTTCCACTATAGTACATGGAAACATATTTTTAACATTACAAATGTCTTCACCATGTGTTTAAGGTGTTGATTTTAAAGCCTAGATTAGGGATTCACATTTTAATTTGTCATGAAATCGAGCATCAATTTACCTTCACTTTCATGTTATAGCTATGTGGTTAGGGCATTGGTTTCTTATAGTATAGACTAAGGGTTTGAATTTTCATTTATTCCTAGATCGAGTTTCAACTAACCTACACTTCAAGGTTATTATTTTATGCTTTTTTTTCGTTGTATCTGGAGCTTTGGCTTTGCATGAGATCTTGCTTGCAGATGGAATGGGTACACATCAATACGCTCCGACTTTTCTGGCTTCCTCGATTTCAGAGAGATATTGGCGGCCTCCCTTTGCTTACCATATCCTATCCAGAATCATCAGCTTCAACTATCCTTTAGTGGTTCCGACCTCGACTCTTCAAGGGCGTCCATCGTGCATGGGGAGCCCCAATAATCTGGTGCTCACCCTGAAGGGTCATTCAATCATTGTAATATTACCATTTATTAGTGTATATATTAGTGCGGCATCTCAACGTCAACTCGACAACACATGGACTTCGGGCTTGACTTCGACTCCACTACCTCAGCTCAAAATCCAAGTTTTTCGTTTTCGTCGACTTCGACTTCCTTTCTTTCATTTGCATCCAATTCATTCCCGCCAGTTTATCTATTTTTATGGTTATTTTTCTCGTCTATAGAACTTCTCCGTCCCCCCCGGTCCCCTCCCCCGACTTTGGTCTCTCTCCGGCTAGTTATTTTTAGAGCAATTGAGGGGCTCCTCCATTTATGAAATTTAACTTTATGTTAACTTACTAACAATATTTTGGGATTCATTTATCTTAACCCCTAACCTTCTCTTTGGTATAGGTGTATTTTTTTCACATGATTTATGTCTTTATGTAGCTAGCACTCATCCATTCAGACATTTGTGCCTCAATTGTCATAATCTTCATTTTCGATGCATTCATCTTAGCCCCTTCTTAGAGTGAATTCATTTCAAATGCGCATTCTTCACGTTTTCTCATGCATTCATGCATTTGGATTGTGGTTGGCTATTTTGAATACCGTAGGCTTTAGGTATTGACATTGTTGAAAGTATCACTGTGTTTTGTAGGCTATGTTTTTCACCCCCCTTGCATTTAGCTTTGCTATTAGTACTTATATACCATTGCTCTGTCATTTAGGCTTGCATTTTTAGTTTTCATGTTAGGTGTTTCTTTGTTGTCTATTCTATTCTATTCCTTATGAACATCATTTTGACTTTCCCTTCCAGCCTCCTCTAGCCCATGTCTTTTTATCTTTGTCTTTGTCTTTGTTGCTTTATTGCCATTCAATTTAATGCTCCATCGTTAGTTAAGGTTTTCCATTCCTCTTGGGACATTTGGGCTTAATGAGTGTTATCCTTTATTTTTGTATTTTTGCCAACATGTTATGTGATTGTGGAGTTTTCTTATAGATATCAATTTGCTCTCTCCTCTCATGTTTTTTGTATATGCCTAGCAACCTCCTCGCCATGTTTTTTGTCTCATATCTCTATGCATCACTAACAATACATTACCACTCCTTATCTTCGACATTAGTTTGTCCACATGCCACATAACTACCTATAACCGCTATCATTTCCTTAACATTTCCTTAACTAACAATTATTCGTTTGGAAATATTCATTTGAACCTTTTCTTTCACCGAGTCCTTTTGGTTGGCTTATTCAATTTGTCTAGATACGTGCATGTGGGTATTGTAATTTTTGAGGCTCTCGCTGCCCTACGTAACCCCCCGTGTGAATATGCACCCAAACCAAAGGGGGTTTAAGGGGGATTTCAATTTAAATGTGTTAAATGCAATGGTTTGTGTTAATAATATTAATGGTAGTTGTGTGTTAATGGTTTGTGTTAACCAAAAAATTTTTTGGCCCCTTCGGGGCCTTAAGGATGGTGTAGGGGTGTAGATATAGACATTACCTAATACTCTGAGCATCAATACAAAAGAAATGGCAATCATAACTGGCATTGGCATCCATAAATAAGAATATTCATAGGATAAAAAAGAATAGAATAGAAAAATCAAGGTGCCAAGATTATAAATTCTTCTTTAGAAAAACCATATTATGCTAGATATTGCCAATCTCACATTAGTTCTATAGCAAAATTGGACAATCCCTAATGGTTGTAGCAATGTAATGTGGGAAGTCCATCCTTAGTGACAAGCAACATAATACATTTGGATAAAGCAACCAAAACTCTGTTCAAAACCAACTTCTAAACCGGCTTGTGTGGATGGGCTGAAAAAAAAACACGGTCTATCGTTTTTGAAGAACAACCAATCTAAAACAAGATTTATAGCGATGATGTAATCTTACGGTACCATCTAGAAAGGGCATAGAGCGGATAGATGAGCATGGGAGAATGACCCCACTAGGCTGTCCCGAGCAAAAACTATTTTGAGAGTTGGTTTGTGCCTTAATGTAATGAAAACCCTAAGTTTGGAAACCCTAAAGTCGGCACTGCCAAACAAGCGTGTTTTGCTCGCTCGCCGCCTTTGTTAGCTCGCCACCTTTCGCCTTTTGTTAGCTTCTATGCACAAAGGAGACGAGTTCTATGGCTGCAAATGTAGAGCCATTTGTGTCTGCAATCCACGATTTACCGTGATATGTGTTAGGGATTTAAGAGCTTTCTCGATCTTTTTCCGGCAGTGCGGGCATGTGATGTTGGCCTTAAGAACGGCCTCTGTTTTTTCTTCTCGGGGCAACCTTTACAAATCGCAATGACAGCGGCAATGGTGTTCGAGTCATAGCGAAAGAGCGAGGCCAAATTCAACGAGAGAACTAAGATGCTCGAGAAAACATCGACAGATTTTGATGCCCAAATTCGACAAACCCACGCTTAAATTGGTCAGAGAAATGGATAAAACTTCGACAGTGAAATAGAAAAATTCAACACAGAGATGGATAGCAGAAGGATTTGATGCCCAAATTAAAAAGTTCGTGGGCTGCAAATTCATTGGACAAATGAACTCCATGTGTCTATTTAATTTAGAAATGTTGCTATGTGGGCGAAAATCTGGAGCTTGCCTGAGATAGTAAGAAAAATTTCTTCCATGAAATAATCGTTAATCCCTAGATTCGAATATCACAGGAGCTTGATAAGTAAAAGAATGAATTGCATACCTGGAGAAGGTTGCTGTGCATTTAGGACTCTGCTCCAAGCAATGCCACAAGGGTTTTGTCTCTGCAAACACTGTAACAAAAGACATAGAAGCCTCTATAGTATAGTCCATGCAAAGCTGAGCAGAACGAAATTTAGCAACTGGGCAGCCCGAAGTCATGACCCACTTACGTAAAATCTCATCCACTAACAAAAACTCTTCGTCTTGCTCATTCTCTCCCAAAAACGGCTCGGCAGTTTCTTCAGAAAGTTTCTTGGAGGCCATTGGCAGATCGGATCAGAGGCCTTGCAGCAATTAAAGATGCAGGATCTAATAGCTACCTTAGATCGGAAGCTTCTTCTCAAGGCCCCATGCCTTAGACAATCCATCCTCGTTTCCCCTAATACCACAATTTCAAGGTACAAATTTTGGAAAGACGACAATGTAGCACAAATCCGAAGGGAAGGTCGGGAGGGAATGGTGAAGCTTCTTGGAAGGCACTAAATAAGGAAGTCCAATGCTAGATCTTCAAGCCGAATGTCAAATCTTGAAGCCTATTCTTGAAGCCGAATGCTGAATCTTGAAGCATGTTTGAACCCTGCAGCATTGTATTGCTTTCGATTCTTGCCTTCTTTCTTTCTTGCATGCAAACAGAGGGCAACTAAAATAAAAAGAGGGCTTTTGTTGTGAGCCCTTGGATATTGGACCATTGAAAAAAAAAAACTAAATCAACGACTAAGAAATAGTGCACTCTAGATGTACGCATTAGTACATCTATTCGAATACGCCATGAAATCTTAGGAAAACCTTTGTGAAAAGCGTACAAAAACACAAAGAAAACCCCCTGTTATTATGCTACATATTCGAACATTTTTTATTCTATTGATATTGGTTATTTATCTTGAAGTTTTGAATTCACTATTCTAGACTATGTAGGGATATCTGTCCTATCTTTCTAAAGTGGGTTTCACATAGTTTTGGAGCTTTCCTAGTTAACAGGGTCTCAAACCTATCTAATTCCATGTATTTAAGGGTTCTTTGACAAATACTGTAGATATATTTTACAGTTGCCTTTACAGATCCATTGTCTAAGGTTACATTCTGCACAATTTGTTTTTGCTCGTTCTATTTTTCAACTAGCGTTGGGGTGCTATTTTGAAATAATTATTTCTTGGATCACTTCATTCATCACCTTGAGGATTTATAGTTTAGGGATTTTGTGGCATGTCTGAATGGTGAATCCATATGATTTCCTGCAGGCATTTTTGGCTCATATATTGTTGGGATATGGCGCGAGGTTATTTTCTTGTTGCATTTGTTTCATCTCATTTAACACTGATGTTTCTCTTTTATTCCGCATTTCCATATTGTTTCAAAATGCGTTGCATTGCATTATTTGTCGCAAACACGTCCTATTTGGCCACTTGTAGTTTGACGTCGCGTTCTTGAAGTTGTTCTTTATATTTTTAGGTTTTTCGGCACTATCATTATAGTTCATTTGCATAGTTGCTATTTAGCTTTATTTGGATATGCCAAATATTGCGTTTGGCACTCCATTGCAATTTTTTGACATGGGTTTCTATTGGATCATTTTTTTTTATGCTTAGGTTTATCTAGATGTGGAGTATACTGAGTTGTTGTGCACGAGGTATTATATTGAGCACATTCTAATTTTGTGCATTGTGCTAGTCCTGCCTGATTCTAATTATCTCGGGGAGTTTTGGTGCGCATATTCATCATACAGCTTTAAATGCATCATTTGAGCTTAAATGCATCATTTGAGCTCAGGTACCTGCTTTAACTATGTACTATTCATATTTTTTGTATGAATTAGTGAGCTTCATATTTGACAGTTGTTTACTCTACCCTCTTAGCGTATTATCAGGGGCCTCACTTGGATCTTGAGAGGAACTCCACGTCCAGGAACTACTTTCCATTTTTTTCCAAGCCGTCATTCATTAGCTGCATTACCGCCTGCTTCTTCTGCTGACTTGACCCCATCTTGCCTACTCTTAGTCTCCAGCTTCGCTCCCCCATTCTGGTTCACGCGCATTCCTCGCACCTTGTGCACCTCCTTCTTAGGGAATCTGATTTGCCTTCAATTTCACTTTTCTTCTTGTCATTCCTCTTGACTTTGCGCTCCCATGGCTACCACCTCTACCTCAACCTCGTTCCCATTCGAGTAAGTGTTATTTATATTGGGGCATCTATTTATAGATGTCGGCATGTTATCGAATTGCCTTATGACATCTCATTCAAAACTATTGTTTCTCTTTTATTGAAGATTTTCAAATGGGTTGCATCGCATTTTTGTTACAAATACGTTTTATTTGGCCAAATTTAGTCGTTAATTAGCGGCATTACTTCTATTCTTCTAGCTTGGCCCCACCTTGCCTACTCTTAATCTCCACCTTTGCTCTCCCGTTCTTATTCATGCACATTCCTCGCACTTTGTGAACCTCCTCGTTAGGGACTCTCATTTGCCTTCAATCTCACTTTTCTTCTTGACCTTTCTCTTGACTTTGCGCTCTCATGGCTCCAACTTTACCTCAACCTCGTTCCCGTTCTGGTAAGTGTCTTTTATATTGGGGCATCTATTCATAGGTTTCGGCATGCTATCAAATTTCCTTCTGACATCTCATTCACAGCTACCTTTTCTCTTTTAGTTAATATTTTCATATTGCTTTCAAAATGCATTATGGTAAGGGACTCGCAAAGAACACAAAAATTGGCCGAATAGGCTTGTCATTCATCACCGCAGCAGTATACAATGTGTGGCAATATCTGAATGAGGAGCTGACCATAGGAACAATGTCTAGCTACCCCATAATGAAATAAGAAAATATGAAAAGGCAAGACAGAGGACAATGGCGACAACTTCTCATCTGGATAAAAAACCCCGCCTTTCGGGTTGTCGAGGAAAACCCTAATGAGAAATGGTCGCCAACAGCCTCGAGGATGCCTTGAAGAGCAAGGTAGGAAATTGGTGAAGCCAGCCCAAATGCGCATCAATGCCATGGAATGTGTGAAACCTGGAAAAAGGGAGAAATGCAAAAACACCCATTAGACGTTAGAAACTGTAAACAAACATATATAGAAATAGAAAACATCACCGAGAGGTGGAAAAGAAAAATAACATCACCAACAGGTGGAAATCATCTAGCATCACCAACATGTGAAAATCATCTAGCATCACCCTACGGGTGGAAAAATATAGAGATAGCATCACCCAGTGGGTGGAAAATAATTTGCATCAGCCATCGGATGAAAAAAGCATCACCCAACGGGTGGCCAGTACTGAACAAAAACATGTAAAAAATAGACGACAATAATCACCATAGCAACACCTAGTGAGTGGAGGATAATGAAGTTAGTATCGAAAAGGAAATAAACATGAACATGAAACAAACTCCAAACTATATAAAGGGGCGGGTAAGGAGGGAAGCAATGGGCAAGGAAGAGACCCTATTGTGAGAAGACGCCGATAACCAACCACAAGAATGAATAGTGCATATATAGCTGCTCGTCCCTTCCCAAAATGCCGATCCGATGGGTCGGATCGATGCCTATTCTAGTAAGGGACTCGCAAAGAACACAAACGGGCCGACAACCAGAGAACTTCCTTTATATAAGCCATGCTGACGAGAGACATCAAGACATTGAGTTAGAGTCCAAATGACATGGCAAGAGTGAGAAGACGACAATTGTCGTCTGCCTTAAGCAGGAGCACCATCGTGCAAAACTCCTTGGGCCGGTCCTACTGAGGCACTGCTGCGACGAGCAGAGTGCGTACCGAGTGGGTGTAAGGCGAAGACAAGATGATAGGGTCGGAATTAGGATCTAAGGAGAAGGTAAGGTAATGACGAAGAATATGAAAAAGGGAACTTTTCTAAGCATAAATGTTACAGAATGAATGACAAGCACCAATATAATGACAAATTGTAGAGCAATTGTGCGGAAAGAAGGGCAATAACGTAACAGAATTTAAGCTTAGGCCAAATATGAGAAAGGATGAATGCTGGGCATGGGAACAAATGCAACAAGAAATAAGGGTGCAAGATGAGGTAAGGTTATGGTCAATGATATAGGGGAGATGAAGAGCGAGAGTGTCAAGGTTAGAGCGGAATTCTTGAGGTTGACGATATGATAAAGTGTGGCTAGCGAGAACAAAGGATCCAAAAAATGAAATATCTGGACAAGGTTGCAATAAGAATGTAAAAAATGTCAATGACAAGGATGGTGTCCATAGATCATGCCTATAGTAAAAAATGCAATGGAGTGTCAAATACAAATACGTCATAACAAAACAAAAAAAAAAAAAAAAAAGAGAGAGAGAGAGAGAACCAAAGAGGATATGTCCAATATAAAACCCATGCCACAAAAATGCAATGAAGTGCCAAATGCAAATAAGTCATATGCACATAAAGCAAGTATAAAAGATGTGAAACGATATATGATAATGGGGTAAGGCTCTGCCTAAAGCTGTAAAAAACAACAACAAGACATACAATGTAAACTTAAAATTGGCCAAATAAAACGTACTTGTAACAAAAATGTGCAATGCATTTGGAAAGCAATATGAAAATGTTAACTAAAAGAGAAAAGGTAGTTGTGGATGAGATGGCAGAAGAAAATTTGATAGCATGCCGAAACATATGAATAGATGCGAAAGTGAGATTGAAGGCAAAACAGATTCCCTAACGAGGAGGTTCAAAAGGTGCGAGGAATGTGCGTGAACAAGAATGGAAGAGCGAAGGTGGAGATTAAGAGTAGGCAGGGTGGGGTCAAGCTAGCAGAATAGAAGCGGGCAGTAATGCAACTAATTAACGGCGGTTTGGAAAAATGGAAAGCAGGTCCTGAAAGTGGAATTCGCTCTTAAGACCCAAGTGAGACCCCTGATAATATGCTAAGAGGGTAGAGTAAACAACTATCAAATATCAAGCTCACTTTCATACGAAAAAAATGTACAGTATAAAGTTAAAGCAAGTACCTAAAGCTCAAATGATGCGTTTAAACTCAAATGATGTATGATGAGTATGTGCACCAATATGTAAATGCATAAACGATAAATTCAATAACAAAACCTAGGTGCAGTAACGGACAACTCGAGACATGTATCTCTGGAGATTTGGCCCAAATACAAAAAATAAAGCCACGACTGCCAACCTCGAGAAAATTGTTAGCCCTGTACGTCCTGGTACAGGACTATTCATGCACACAAAGGACCAGGTCAAGAACAAGGAGACGACCACGGGTCAGACGTCCAAAGGTCCTCAGAAGACCAAGGCACAACAGCCTAAGCCACCGCCGGTCAAAAGGAGGCGCACAGAGAAATGACGCGTGTCTCAGTCAGCGTCATTTCAGGGTTTCAAGAGGCACCGCTGGGTGTCCTACAAATCAGACCTTCATTCAAGGAGTCGGCACCGAGTAGGCTCATTGTATCTATATTGGGCCAAAGGCCGTTGTACTATATATAGCAGTAGATGTAGCCCTCACGGGCAGATGAGTTTTGAGTCTTATCTCATTTTTCTGTCTTCTCTCATTGGAGAGCTCATGTATTCTTATGATATCAAGGAGTTCATTGCTTGACCATTGTTCTCTCATTGTGTTTTCTATTTTCTCATTGTTCTCTCATCGTTCTTTTGCAAATCCCGCGTGACACAGCTACCGGATCCTCCTGTTTGATCCACGGGTCCTCACAGAGGGCTGTCTTGCAGGAGTCCCCGAACCCAGACCCCAAACAACATGGCCGCTGCTGGGGTGCGATTCGATTTTCCTTTATTACATTTGCAATGTGCGCGCGAACCTTCACTCGAGGAAGAACTTCTTACCCGGTGGCGTCTCGATTGGGCGCCACCAGCGGCGGGAAGTTGTTCGCGACATGTATGGATCTGCTTATGACATTGAGGGAGGCCACATTCGGTCTAGGGCTCAGTCGGCGCCACCTACTCCTCGTGTCATGTCTCGTCCAAGTTCTCCACCTCAGACGTGCAAACATTGTTCCCAGCCTCAGTCACCTCATCACTATCAGGAGCAATATCAGACTCAACCTTCTCAATAGTACTTTCAGACCCCCGAGAATGCCTATATCCATCTTTCTTCTGGCCATACACCTCTGCCTTCACAACCATCATCTCCTCCCGGGGACGGGGATATCCACATGTCTCTTTTTGCTCCTCCCGGGGAATTTCCATTCCCTACATTTCCAACTGCTCTTCCTGTTTTACAACCTCACCCGACCTCAAAGCCAATGATCAGGCACCTCCAGTACCTCCACCTCAGGCACCCCTTCGTCAGGGCCCTTCTGGCACTATGCCACCCCCCACTCCACCTCAATATAATCCTTATCCATTACACTGTTCAACCAAGCACTTTAACCTCTACCTTTCGGACCCTCAAGGTGACTTATCCAACCTTTGGCAACACGAAAAGGCAAACCCTTAGACCAAAGTGCTCGGGCCCACATGGAAGAATTTGAGGCTCACGGCTGCCCTCAATAGTCATGCCCAACCTCAACTGAAATTCCACATCTTTTCCACCCCATTTGCGTGGCTCTCCTCATCAATGGCTCATGTCCAACAAAAGCCACTTTGGAAACAAGATTGGTCGGAAATGAAAGCTTTTCTTTCTCACTATGGTACCACGGATGATGATCAACTTCATCTCAAGCAACTCAATGACCTTCAACAAGAGCCCGCGAGTCCGCCCGGGATTTTTGCGGATCGTCTTCATATCTTGCTTTCGGCAAACTTAAGGAGTACCCGGCGAGCGAGTCCAGTGTCGGTTTCTCCGGGGACTCCCTCGACTATCCGCCTCATGGTGAATACTGCGCCCAAGACTTTGGAGCGGGATATCGACCTTGTCAATCACTTTCGGTCAATGTTTCCTCTCGTGGAGTGGCTCTTGGGAGCTCCCCTTCATTCCACACGGTCATGGTTCCCGCAGTTGTTGTTTAGCCTCAACACGCCAATCAGTGGTAGCGGTCGGATCGGTGCCATATTTGTAAGTATCAAGGCCACTTGGCAAATGAGTGCAACTCCACCAATGGCCCACCTCATTACAAGCGATGCAACATGTGCAATCATGCCCACGGAAGAGTGCACTCGCACTCATCCTACACCTTTCAGAAACAAGATGGTTTATCAAGTTCAAACCACACCTCAGCAACAATCATCATATCAACCGCACCAAATGCAGGCTCAACCGAGTCAACAATATCCACAATCTCAGCAACAAAGGGGACCAAGCTTTTCGCCCCCTTTTGATCCTTCTAAAGCTCAGTGTTATCATTGTCAAGAATGGGGTCATACCACCACGGCATGTCCTCAACTTCCTCAAGTTCAAGTACAACTTCCAGGCACAAATCAGACCACCTCAGTACGCCTCACGGCTTATCAACTATGGATTGCCAATGGCAAACAAGGCCAGCGTCGGTTCTTCCGGAAACCACCGCAGCGTGCCTCGGCAATCCGCGGTATCAACAAGCTCACGCCAATCAACCTCGGATGGATGAACAAGCCCGGAAGAAATTTTTCGGGCTCTTAATCCTCGATCTGGCCCGTCAAATTGGGTAGGTTTGGTTTCCGCCCGGACCAGGCGTCCGCCCTTAACCATTCTTCCTCATGACCGCGCCTTTGCTTTTGCGGTCGACCGCGATCCCTCATGATGAGGACAAAAGGTTCACTTTGCCCCTGACTTGGAGAAACTCATGACTCATGTCATGCCTAAAAGTCCGCCAAAGCATTCTAAACCTCATGCAAGGCTGGCTGAAGGCGCCGCGTTGGCTAATGTCCATGCCACCACCGAGCTCACGGCGTCGGGGATACACCCTCCACATCTCAACCTCCGCGGCTCGGACATATCCGAATATTGCTGCGGAGGTGGAGCTTCTCAAAAAGTTCTTTGCTTCATTACCACGCACTCCGGCTCCCTTGGATCCGGCTGATCCCTTTTCTCATGCCTCACGGAACTCCAAGAGGAGCTTGCCAAAATCAAAATTCCTTTAAAGTCGGCAGCAATTTTGAAACTATGTCCACGCTCTCAGGACCGGTTACCCCCCTCGACAGTTTTGGTTTGGGCGGTAGCTACCTCCACACCCACGGTACATGCCACGGTGGGCAATCAACAAGTCAATCATGTTCAAATTGATGGGGGTAGTCTTTGTAAATCTTATCGCGGATAAACCGCAAGCAAATGGGCATCAAACAACTCTATCGTGCCCCATATGACATCAAATTGGCTAATGGCCATATCACGCGACCTCAAAGCGTCCGCCTCTTCTTCACATCAACATTGGTGATCTCAGATTCCCCTTGGAATTTGGTGTTTGGAAAAGCTGGAAGATCCGGTGATTATGAAATGTTGGTGTGGACCTTTTCTCCGTCGGGGCCAAGAGTATCCATTCTTGGGCCCGCGGATCGGTTAGTCATCACAGATGGTCACCTCAATGCCACTATGGACTTGGAAGCTGGCAAGATCATTTTGGTTGACAATGCTGAACCTTCTCTCTCGACACCGATTTGAGGAAGCCCGAGAATATTTATCAATCTGGAGGCTCCTCTGTGAGTGCGCCTCTGTCATCCTACCACGAATATCTTTGATCCTTGGGGAGATGACTCTTGATCAGAGACCAGGCTGTGGCGGCTTTGCTTGACCCTACGGCTCCTTGCAATCGCATCCAGCGTGTTGATCACTTTTTCGGAGGCAAAACTTCCTTGAAGCGGTTGATGTCCAAGGCTGTCATGAAGCAACCTTTGCTGGCGGCGATCGGCAACCTCTCTTCTTCACCCGCGGGCGCCACTCATCTGTCATATTTCAACCTCCTGCTCATGTCGTTCAAGACCACGGAAGTTATCCACATATTGGACTCACGAAGTCGAGATTGTGGGCGTTGCCCGATACGCGCCTTGGCGCCAATCTCCCAACACCCTATCGTAAAAGGGGCGTCCGCATTTGTTCAAAAATTCAAACACATTTTAGCACGGAGCTCTGAGACCCGGGGATCAACAAAAACTTGGGGGAACTCACCATTCCTACCAAATCGATGCATGCTGTATAGCTTAGCGGCGATTACCGGCTCAACCCCAATTACCATGATCGCGTCAAAGCAGAAATTGACAAACTTCTTGCTGCGAGGTTTGATCTATGAGGTCAAACATTACGAATGGGTGAGCCCCATCGTCATTGCTCTCAAACACAATGGTAAGATCCGCATTTGCGTGGACTACCGAAAACTCAATTAGGCCACGGAGCGTGATCATTTCCCACTTCCCTTCACAGACCAGGTTCTGGAAGAGGTCGCTGGCCATGAGATGTACTCCTTCATGGATGGTTTTTCTGGCTACAATCAAATCTCAATCAAAGAATCGATCAACTCAAGACTACTTTTACCACCAGTGGGGGTACTTTTTGCCTACAAGGTGGTTCCTTTTGGGTTATCAAACTCTCCATCAACGTTTCAGCGCATCATGCTCTCGGTTTTTCATGATTTTATGAAGGAAAATCCCTTCTGCAAAATTTTCAAGATGACTTTCTCGCCCTCTGCCTACAGTTCCATGGATGACCATTTGGATAAATTGGAACTTGTCTTTCAGAAATGTGATGAGTCCGGCATTAGTCTCAATCGAGAAATGCACCTTGCGTCACCTCCGGTGTTACGTTAGGACATGTTGTTAAACCAAAGCGGTATCACCACCGGATCTGCCAAAATCGGTTGTGTGCTCAAAGCTCAAGCACCGCCAATATCAAGGAGACACGCTCCTTCACGGGTAAAGGTAAATTATTACTCCACCTTCATTCACGGACTTCGCATGACCATTGCGAGATCCATCCATAAACTCACGGGTGATGAATCCACGGGCACGGAATTCCCGGCCGGATGCTACTTTCAACGGTTGAAGCTTTTTGCTTACTGGGCCCGGTTCTTGTTCCTCCTCAATGGGATAAGCCCTTTCATGTACATGTTGATGTCTCGGCGTTTGCTATTACATTTCTTTCTCAAGAATATGATCGCTGTGACAAACCAAGCGGATATGCCGGTGAGAAAACTCAATCTGCGGGCGCAACTACTCTACCGCGGGCGAGAGGACTTGGGTTTAATTTTACGTGTCCAACGTTTCCGTCACTATCTCCTAGGCGGTCGGATCAAGTTCTTTGTTGACCACCAAGCACTCCTTTACTTGATCAACAAATCCGCGCCCACGGGCGCATTGCTCGTTAGGTCCTCCTTCTAGAAAATTGGCGCCTTTTGAAATTGTTCATAAAAGCGGGGAAAATCTCATGTCGTGCGGATTATCTTTCGCATCCACACAAATGATCCCTCCGCGGGAGTTTGGGGCGTATTTCTGACGCTCAACTCTTTACGGTCGCGGCCACGCCACATTGGTTCCACAACTTTCAGCAGTATCTCCTTACAGGTGCTCTTCCATCGGAAGGCGCCCGCGCTCTCTCGAAGAAAAGCTTAAATCCGTCAGCGTC
The DNA here is from genome assembly GCA_021234155.1 of Isoetes taiwanensis. NCBI lineage: Eukaryota > Viridiplantae > Streptophyta > Lycopodiopsida > Isoetales > Isoetaceae > Isoetes > Isoetes taiwanensis. The sequence goes on from JAJEKV010000014.1 coordinate 20,579,345, forward strand.
AATTTCTTCGCGAGGTCCATGACTACACCATGGTTGCGAGGCCATCTTTACAAGCGGCAAGGATACGGTTCTTAGGCGACAGCTGTCTTCTTCCTCATGAAGTCCGGATATTGTCAGAAGCACATGAAGGGCTTGGTGGTGGTCATTTTCATGGTGACACCGCGGCGCGCCAAAATCCTTCCCGGGTTATTTCGGCCGCGCTTTTCAAAAGGCGCTCACGCTCATGCCGCCGCGTGTGATGTAGCAATCGGCGTGTGGGAAGGCCACGGCCCGTGGCGCTCTTCCCTTGACGCCGGTCGCCACGCCACTTCCCTTCAGCAAATGGGGAATGGATTTTGTGGGACCCATTGATCCTCCTGCGCGGCACACCCGTGCCCACTACATTATGGTTCTCGCGATTTACGCTACCAAATGGGCGGGAAGCTTGCGCACTTCCGGACAACAACTGCGGCAAAGCACATAAAGGTCATCTATCGCCAAATCATCCGCAGCGTTTTGGCTGTCCCCGAGCTGGTGGTGATCGAGGTGTTCATTTTGTCAATCATACTATAAAGGGCGGCCGGATTATCTGTTGATACATCATCACAAAAGCACACCTTACTATCCTCAAAGGGAATGGTTTGGTGAAAGCACCAACAAGACTCGTCACTCTTCTCAAGAAAATTTGTGGCTTCTTCGCCTTGGCCCGGCACAACAAGCTTCCCCTTTGTTCTTTGGGCTTACAATCACGAGTTTTAAAATTGCTCTTGGCCACTCTCCTTTCAAATTGGTTTATGGTCAAAGCTCTTATGCCCTTTGAATATGTTCTTCCAACTCTCCGTTTCCACCTTGCTGACACATAATCCTACTTGTACTCGAGGGCAGGTTTATCAATTGGAACAGTTGGATGAACTTCGGCGAGATGCTTACATTCGTGTTCTTCATGGACAACAATTGCAGAAATCGTTACATGACAAACGTCTCAGGACAAAAACATTCAAAGAAGGTGATTTGGTTCTTCTTTATGATTCTCGCTACAAAAATTTTTCGGGCAAGTTAAAGTTCAGATGGCTTGGTCCTTATCAAATTATTCAAGTTGTTCAACCCAGTGTTTTCAAGCTCGCTGAGTTAGATGGCACTCCATTACCTACATTGGTTAATGGCTTTCGCCTCAAACAATTTCATACAACCGAAAGTGACAATCATACACCAGATGCAGTTCCAGACACAGACACAACAGATAGTGACTAAAAAGCGGCATATTTATATTATCGATGTGAAATTTTTACAAAATGTGAGCAGCCCATCTATTTCGCTATGGGCAGAGCGTATTTACCAAAAGCGGGCTGAGAGCCCTATATACAAAATCCTAAATTTAACACCCTCTACTCGGGTTGGGGCGAAGTGATCACGAAGGATATGGTACCCGGTTGTGCTCGGGATCGGTAGCGGGTGAATCACCACCTCCATCCCGTTGGTGTGGGGATCGGGATGCTCGGCCATCCCGGCACCACCATCCATGGCGATGCCGCGGTTGTGACACCTCCCAGGTCCAGCGGTCCATCTTGCATGTTATCCACTCAAAGGCGATTCGAAGGCATGGTGCAATTGTCGTGAAGTCTGCGATCTTGGCGCCATCGGGTGTCTCGGCATCACCCTTTGTTTGTCTTATATAGCCAGCAGGGACCTCCTGTCGGCGTGGACCAATCAGAAAATTAAGCCAGCGTGTTAGCAATGCAAGGCTCTTTCTAATTCGAATCCTTTCTCCCGCATATCTAGCCTTGGTACCTTACGACAATTCCTTTTTATGATATCCCTCCTCGAGTTCTTGGGCATTCAATGATATTCCCTCCTTTCAAGCCGTCGGTCATTAATATGGGTACATCGCCACTGTCACATCGGCTTGTTAAGTTCACGTTTCATCTCCACCGTTCATCGCTTTTTCCTTAACTGTTTGGGGGACTTAGCCATATTTTTTTCCTCTCAAACGCCTCCCTTGGATCTTCCACCCACGGCAACATCCGCGGTTCTTTGTTTCCTCTTCATCCGCCTCTTTAGCCAACACTTGCGCGCCCTAAAACCTTTTAAATACGTCTTTTCCTTCCACTTCCGCTCTTCCTCCTCAGGCCGCTCACGCCAAGTTCATTCCGTTCTGAAATATTTCCAAATGGCCACCACACAACGATTTCCTCAGCTTCAATCCTCTGCTCCACGCAATCCGGCTCTTTTTGAGTCAACAAACTTCACCGCACCAACTTTCAAAGAAACCCTAACGGGCCCGAGTCGAGATGTTGTAGAACGCCATGGGCTGCTCTTCATGTCCACCATGGACCTGCCTGCACCAAATCTCGCGCAACTCCGCCAGTTTGTGGCTCATATGGTTAACACAACCGATGGCTATGAGACCACAGTCGATGGGACAAAAATTTCGCTTACCATGGGGCTCCTTTCTGAGGTATTTAAAATTCCCTTTCGGAGACCTTGTTTATCTTGCACTGAAATCAATGATCAGGATGTCTCTGTGTATGGCGCACTTCCTTACCAAGCCACTGTCCACCGGCTTTCCAACATCGCCAAACCTCATGACTCTTTTGTCAAATTCTTATGGCGAAAATTCTATGGGTATTCTATCAAGAACACTCACATCAATAAACCCTTCTACAATGTTGTCATCATGGCAATCAATTCCCCTCTTGATCTGGACTGGAACCAAATTTTGCTTTTTCACCTTCTTCATGAAATTGATCGCGTCCGGGCCAACCCTTCTTCAGGCTCTGAAACCTCTATGGGAGCCCATTTGCAAGCCCTAATCCGTCATCACTGCCCTACCCCTGTTTCTTCCAGATCCTCCACACAGTCTTATCACACTCTTCCCAAAAACCCTCAGGGGGAACCTTCAAAACATCCTCAATCCTCTCATCCTTCTCAGAAAAAACCACCTCCCATGTCACCCTTTCTTCCACTGACACCATGCCCCGTCATTCTCATGCAAACTCTCAGACATCACAGACACAACATCAGCAGGGCCCTGTACCACCTCCTACGGCCGGGCCCTCTATCAATATCGACAAGAAGTTCAGCGGTGTCCACCCGGCTTCAAGCCTCCAACGAAACATTTATGAATGAAGTTCAAGCTTACATGGAAGCCTCAGAGGCTGCTCGCAGGGATTTCCAAGCTGCAACTGCGCGCATCATCTCCCTGGAAGATCAACTGCAAGACATTAAGTGACTCTCTCAAAGGAAGCCCGCGGATAAATATAATCTGGCTGGGTGATCAGCGGCGAATCTCGAAGACCTGGAAGATTTGGTGTTACAGCTCAAAGCCAAGGACACCCGCCTTGAAGCACAAGAGAAAGCATTCAGCGACACTTTCGGAAAGCTGTACCGCGAGCTTTCTCGAATTACATCTCAAGTCCACGACCTTACCAGCCGTACGGCTTCGCGTCGCGAGTTGGAGACTCGACTCTCTCGATGACGGTCAACTCCGGCTCCTCGGAACTAACTTCATGGCCGAGACAAGCAAAAATCATTGGCGATGCGAGAAATTGCCACTCCCGGCTTCAACATACTACTCATGCCGCATCATCCTCTCGGGGGCAGCGTCTCTCAGCGGCCGGGCCAAGGATCGATCCGCCTTTTACTTGAAAAGGAAAATCGGATTCCGTGACACGGAACTCCGGCTCTATGCGCTATTCAATGCGGAGGATGCTCAGCGAAGCGGGATGGTCAGCGAAGCGGGATGGCTATCTTGACATCGGCGTCGCGTCTGAAGATTTCTACCGTCCCACTAGCTATTTGGATTATGTGGTTGCCAGACACCACCACTTCCTTACGAAGTGGTATCATGGCGGTCAAGTTAATACCACAACCTTCAGCGGTGGGGACTTTCTCCGGATCTGGCGGACCTCTCCGATTTGCGGATAAAGGCTTGCTCGTGCCCTTTTTGTCTATGGCGGATCACTGTGAAGATCGACTTAATCACTTCCGGGGTTGTTCACCCATGGCCTATGTCTTCCATGATTTTTTCTGGGCGACCACGCCAAGATCAATTCGATTGATGAAGCCCACCGCATTTTTGGGGTGACTCTAATCTTTGCTTAGGCATTACGAGGATTCAAACCCCTATTTCAGCAATCATGATCACACTCACACCTTTGCCACGGAGTACATGCCTGAGTTGGCACATCATTTACACCCGGAGGGTGGAGAAAAAGCGTCACCCAGCGGGCGGAAGAAAACATGCTAAATAGAAATTTGCGTCACCATCAAGGTGGAAAAAGCGGCCACCACCCACAAAAAATGGTCCAATAGAAACCCATGTCCAGATACATCCAATATTTGGCACATCCAGATACATCTAAATAGCAAAATATGATGTAGAATGATAGCACAATGCACAATGCTAGCCACGATTCTGCTTTGTGAAAAAAAGAGCTCAACAGCTAACTAGAAATGAAGTTCGGCAAATGGCATAATGATAGCACAATGCACAATGAGAGCACAATGTCTGCGGGTTAAAAGATCTCAACAACCAACGAAAAATAAATGCCCCAAGACAACGAGAATTAAGCGGGACTAGCTTTGCGGCACAAAATCGAATCGCCCAAGATAATACCTCATGCACAATAACTCCATATCTGGCGACATCTAGAAAGATAAGCATCAATGTAAACCATAAAAAAAGCGTCAAGAACACGAAAACAAACTAAAATTGGCCAAATAAACGTGCTTTTCGACAAAAATGCAATACACTCCATGCATGACTAGAGGCACCAATAGGAATGATACTTTTACAGAATGAGGAAGAAGGTGGAGGTAGAGGTCAAGGAAGGGCAAGAAGCGGAAAGAGATTGAAGTTACATTCGGATCACACCGTGGGTCAAGCAAAGAGAGGCTTATGAAAAACAAAGAAGGTCGAAGTGTGAGTCCGAAGTCAAAAGTGAGATTAAGAAAAAAGGTAAAAAAGCGATGGGGTCAAGTCACCCGAGCATCAAGGGGAAGCAAGGAGGCTAGCCATGCAGCAGAATGAGAAAAAGGAATAAGTGATTATGCAAGGATGTCATAATGTTAAAAAGCTAGCCATACCAAAATAGAAAAAGATCCACTCAATAGACAGCTAGAGGGATTTCTCGAGATAACTAGAATCATGCAGAACCAGAACCATGCACAAAATGAGAATGTGCCCCAGTATAACACCTTGTATAACAACGTAAGACACTCCACATCTAGATAAAGAGAAGGATAAAATGAAAGATGATCCAATAGAAAACCATGTCATAAAATGCAATGCGATTGCCAAGCATAATATGCATCATATCGAGATAAAGCCAAATAGCAAATATGCCAATGATATATAATGATCATACCAAAATAGAAAAAGATCCACTACCAGCGCAAAAAGTTCTCAAGAGACAGCTAGAATGGATTTCTCGAGATAACTAGAATCATGCAGAACCAGCACCATGCATAAAATTAGAATATGCCCAATATAACACCTGGTGTATAATGTTCAACGTAAGATACTCCCCATCAAGACAAAGAGAAGCATAAAAAGGAAAGATGATCCAATAGAAACCCATGCATAAAATCTCAAAAGCGGTGCCAAGCATAATATGCATCATATCCAGATAAAGCCAAATAGCAAATATGCCAAGGATATATAATGATAGCGCTAAAAAAACCTAGAATACTAAAGAACTTCAAGAACACGATGTCAAACTAGAATTTGCCAAATAAGACGTGCTTGCGATAAAAAATGCAATGCAACGCATTTGTTAAACAAGATGTGAATGTTGAATAAAAGAGAAAGGATAGTGTTAAATGAGAGGTCATAAGGAAAATAGTAGGACATTTGGAGCGAGGAAGGGATGCGGCAATATGAATAGCACTGTGAATATGAAGAGGTGGAGGGAGAAGTGGCAGACATGTCAGTACAAATCAAGAGGAAGGTCAAGGGAGAGGAGAGTGAAGTTAAATTTGGATCACATCATCACATCATGGATCAAGAAAAAACGAGGCTTAAGTTTGAAGAAAAGGAGAATGGCTATGCACAAACAATTCATGGCAAATGTAAGGCCAAAGTCAAGGTGAGGTTATGGCCAAGAGAAAAAAGGAAAGGAAAATCAACAGTGGCAAGGTCAAAGAGGAGTGCCAAGAGGTTAGCCATATGGGAGAATGACTACATAGAAGGACATATTGTTAGCAAAGCTAGGGCCGTACAGATGGTCTGCAATAAGAAAGCAAATGAGGGGATGTACATGTTAAATGAGAATGAGAATGATTTTTTATCGTCCACTGAGGCCAATCGGCCTATGGGACCCACAAGGAGCGCAACAAACTTATTACTGTCCGGGTTAAAAAAACCCCCGCCCCGAAGGGTTTTCGAGGGAAAAACCGTGGCAGTAATAAGAATTCTGTCAAACTGTACAAGTATACATCAATGTATATACACATGTCAAGTGTGTGCCTGAGGACATAGCTGATCTCGCATGTCCATAACCTCCTGAAGGTATGATCCCAGCACCGTCACGGATCTTTGTGCTCAATGTCACATGTAATGGCTGGCGGGGCGACCAACTTCGGCATAAGCGTCCGAATTTGATCATATGCTGGGCAACTTTGAAGGGTGCATATGGGTCGATGAGGTAAGGTTGAAGGTTGAGGAAAGATTGCTGAAAAAAAGGCCTACACACGCCGGCTGTGTGAGGTTTGTTGGTACAAGGGTGCAAAGAAGATCCCAAAATGTGCCAAAAATATGTTCCAAAGACTTCCTGCATGAAAAGGGGATTGAAAGTTTTTTTTGAGAATCCTTGCAGAGTGAGGGCCATGACAATTTTGATGAACTCACGCCGTTGGGCGTGATTTTGTTCTTTGAAAAGAAGGATCTTCTTTGGACTTATGGATTGATGAAGCGTTGTGCCTCAAAGGCATAATGCCTCAAAAATTAGACAAGAGGTCAAGAAGTCACCATTAAAAAGTCACGCCAAGGGGACGGGATCGAGTTGTGCAGCGAGTTGCTGAAGAATGGCCTTAACATGCCGTTGGGCCATGTAAGGTTAAAAGGTATGAAAGGCGGAAAGGTTGAATCATCTTCGCCATTTGCTTATAAACTGCGCCATGTATAGAACGTGATAGATGGTAGCAAAAAACCTCTTCAATAGTAGAAGAAGTGGAAAATACCAAGAATGTTGCCCATCTTGAATGGCCCAAAGTGCCAAAATAATAAGCCATAAAAGAATCGAGTCATTGAAGATATGTGTGTGGAGCGACAAGTGATTTCATATTTTTTTTTTTTTTTTAATGGTTGGGTGGGCATGCGCCAAAACTGGTACCACGCAGGTGGTGAGAATTTGGTGGCTGAAGGTGCGGTGGCCCACATCTGATGGGCCGTGGGATTACGAGGCGGAAGGCCCGCCGTGATAGCAGGTGGGAGGGTCCCGCCCGCGAGGGGCCGTGGCTGTGGGGGCTCTGATCTGGACCCGCCGTGGGAGGGCGTGGATATCTTGAGAGATGATGGGCGTGGGCCGGACTTCGGGGGCGTGGTGAGGTATACGCGCTGGCTGTTATGGCCTTGAAGCTTGTTGCGGTGAGAGTTCGCGAAAGGTCTCAAGACTTTTTGTTAAGCCATTTGTTGTGCCTACAAAGCCTTATTTGTGAAGATGTTGCAGACTCGAAGCCACGCCGTGATGGCCGTGGGCTTCTAGGAAGGTTGGGCAGATGCACGCCTGTGAAGGTTTTGCAGATTGAAGCCACGCGGTGATGGCCGTGGGCTTTGGTGATGCAGACCAAACCCTTTGAAAAAAAAAAAAACACAGGCAAAACTCTAGTGGTTGATCGGTTTTGACGGGGCAAAGATGGTGGTTTCTTGAAAATCTTGGGGTCACAGAGCCGTGGGTGGGTGGGCGTCATGCTTCCCATTTTGTGAAAGCCATAGATTGGTCCACGCCGTGGAGGGCCGTGGAGGTGGTTTCTTCAACAGAGCCTTGAGAAGATGCACAGAATTCATGCCCAAGTTTTGCCAGAAGATCAGTTGTTGCAGAAAAGAGTGCCTTTGATTGCCACGAAAATATTGAGGGGTATCACTGCAGCCGTGAGGAGAAAGCTGCGGAAAGATGGCGCTAAAAAATTTCGGATGCAGGGAAAAACACAGATGCTCTGTTTGCTGTTATGCCAGGACACAAGCTTGATTGATTCTGGCAGTGGAAAACCGTTGTCACGCCATGGTCTGTTGATAGATGCAGATGAAGTGTGCAGAAGTGATGCCGGGTTGCAGCCAAAGCCGAAAAATTGTTTGTTGCAGAAAGAGGGCATCTCATTGTCTCTGAAATGGTCCAGGAGAGATGGATGAGAGATCGGTTGGCTATGCAGCTCCAAGACGGCTTTAAGATATTGCTGAATTCATGGCTAATTGGCATAACAAATTCATGGGGCTTTTGAGGAAAAGGGAGCGAGCTTGATCCCATGGAACTGGAAAAGACATTACCCCAGAAGATTGAACTGTTGATGCAAGAAAATTTGTTTGGGGCTTGTTTGCCAACGAATCATCTGTGAGGACAACCTGCATTCGGTTTGAAAAAAAGGTTAAGTGCCCCTGTGTTGTACCTGCTGTGCGCATAAAGCTCGAATGCAGATCATAGAAACTTGTGAAATTAGCTGAGTTGGGCAAAAAAACGGATGCTACATCAAGAAAACTCTGAGTAAAGAGCAGAGCACCAGAGTGATGTCTCTGTTTTGCTTCTTTGTAGATCAAATTGGGGTCGTCTGATTGCGGAATTCCGAGAAGAATTTGATGTGGCTGGATATTTGGGAGTTGGATCCTAAAATTCGCAGCAGCTGGAAACGAAAATGAGTTTTTCGTCCAAACCCCGAGATCCGTGAAGCGATCTTTGGAGGTTGGGTCTTCAGAATTGGGTCTCGCTAGAATTGTAATGAAAATGGGCGGATGCTTTGCTCAGAAAATTTATGGCATGAGGCAATGGTAGCAACTTTGTGCATCATATTCATCTCCTACACCTCATTTTAGCACATTCTTTGAAGGCCCGAGTGTGTCCGTGTCGGGCATCTTTAATCGGGACTAGAAAGTTACGGATTTCTCTATTTTGCGCCTTTAGAAATGCTTATTTGCAGATGAAGAAGACAATAGATTTTAAATGCTTGGAAGATGGATGTCTTGGTGGCTTGGTGGCTTCTTTGGTGGATATCCGGGAAATATCGAACGATTGCTTTCGAAATTAATTCAAGAAAGAAATTACGGGTTTCCCTACTGAAGATCGAAGGGCATCTCCGGTGCAAAAAAAACCCCAAGATATATGAATTTGGATAGTATTGAAAGACCGGAGGGCATCTGCAACACAAAATTACACCGATAGCAAAAATAGTGTCGATGATAAACCCAAGCAAATGGAACATGATGAACCCAAGCAAAAGGGAAAAGATATATGAAAAGATATCGAAAAGATATATGCTCCTTGCTTATTTTTCCCAAAAATCCGTGGCCCACAATAGCGTGGGCAAATATCGAGAGATAAGAATCGAAGAAAGTGTTGATGTAGAACCAATATTTTTGCATAATAACTTTTGGAGATGCTTGAAAGAAAAACAAGAAATTGATCATGAGCCCAAGAGACCCCGGCATGAGGCGCCAGTGTTGATATTTGGGGTTCTTGGCATCACCTTGCGCGGCCCAGTCCCCACAAGGCTGCGAGAAATGCTCATGGATCAACAAAAGAAGATGGGAAGAACTCCAAGAACAAGAACAAAGCAAAAAGAATGAACAAAAGCAGAATCATATTGATGCTCCAAAAGGAGGTGCTCCAAAGCGTGAGCAAAAACCTAAACAATGAGGAGGAAATGCTCTCTCTAAATAGTAGAGCAAAACCCTAACCCTAGCGACATCTCACCTTCCCACGGATCTAGGGTGAATGGGCCATAGATTGTGGGGTCCAATATGACAAATACATGTGGCCTATGCCACCTACCACATATGTGGGCTAAATCTGGGCCCTAGATCAAGTGGTCCAATGTGATAAATACATGTGGCCTATGCCACTCATACATATGTTTAGCCCAAAGGGCTAACAGGACCTGCATTTTTGTCATTCCGGATAGAACCTGTATTTCTGCCATGCCACGTCAAAGTTATCCCTTTACCTGCCAATTGTAGAAAAGAGTACAATACATAAATCGCCATGTTCACTATAGGCGTGTACCCTTCTTGCCATAATCCTGCTTTGTCGACCAATATTTGACAAAGCATTTTATCACTGCCAAGTTGCCAACAATTTAGGGTGGTCCCAATCTTTTGGAGGCCAACCTTCTTACATTGCAGCATTACCTTAACAAGCAAGCTAGAGTTTCGGGTTAACCAAGGCACCCTTATGCCATGCCTTAACTTCTTAACACAACCATCATTCTACTACTTAATATGAGAAAACATACATATGTCTTGCGGAGATGGTTCAAAAACTTACCTCCAAGACGAGATAAGGCTCCCATAGAGTAAGTCGCAACAAAAAACTGCTTAAGGGATAAAATTCCCTCTATATGTATACTAACTGCCATTAGTTTTAGGCTGTCCTTTTTCCCCTGCTAGCACCTTCCGAGATAGAGTGCTTATAAAGGACCTCGGCAATAATTCTGGTTCAAGCGAGACCCTCTTTTCTTTGTCTTCCCTTCTTTTTTTCTTCTCTATGGCACCTGTAAAGGGCTTTGTGACGGGCCAGTCCTCTGCCTCATTTTTTGCTTCAATATCTTCCAAGATGTCAGTGATTTTCTCCAAGGTGGCTCCCTTTTGAAGGTTGGCTAACTCTTCATTATAATTCAGTTCCATTCCTTGGGAGCGGGTGTCTTTGCCATGCAAAGTCTTTGCCATGCAAGATCCTTCTATGTTCATCTCTTGGGTGTGCGATTTGTCAAAGATCGGATGGGTTGATGCCCACCATGGCCTTGGTCGAGGAACCTTCATTTTGGTTGAATCCGGCTCTCATTTCTTTCATAACTCATTATGATGGTTTAAATTCTAGGCGAAGTTTCCCACACTGGGCCCCGCCTTTATTTTGTTATTTTAAATCTTTCTCTTTCTTATGATGCCGGGACTCCGGTTTTCATCTTAGAAGTCATTTGAACAATACTGCCTTGTTTCTATAATTACATTTAGTAATACTTCCATTCCATGTATCTACACACTCTAATGTGGCATGTTTTTATATGCTGCATTACTTGCTGTTGAGAGCCCTATTTAAGCTTCAACAAGGGTCTTTATAGGTAGGATATCTTACTCTTTCAAACCTTGTGAAGGAGAAGAAGATAGGGCACGCATTTTTATTGATTGATTTTATTGTATATGGATATGCAATTCATAGGAGGACAAAGCCATGGTTTTACTATTTCTTGATTTGTTAGAGTTCAAAGTTACAACGTTGTTGACTCTAAGATTTGGAATATTTTGCAGACCAATCTTGTTTTGTTCGAAGATGGATCCCAAAGATGGATTATGTGATTGAATTATTTGCTTCATTGGTTGATATTTGCTCTAGCATGTAGCGCAGAATTTTGAAGAAGGTTATTTATTCAGGGACTGCAATTTTCATGGCAATTTTATCTCAACGGTTGTATTGTATAAAAGGTTTATTGGATTCTCCAGTTCTTCTGTCAACATTACAGATAATGCCCTTGAACTTGCCTTGCATTTTATATTCCTTTTAATTAAGATGGATGTTGTGCTTGTATTTGAAATGATGCCTCAAAAGTGTTCTTGTTTCATGCCACTTTAAAGCGGGCACAGCCATGACCAACGACTAGAACATTTTTGCTGCCTTCTTTCCTTAGTAGCAGCCATGGCGCTACAGGATCACCTCCAGCAAAGGAGAAGAGCTCAGAGCCAGAAACCATTTCAAGCTTTGTGTCCAAATCATTTCTAAAACCAGGAGCTAGGAGCACCATCTCACCTCTTGCAGGCCTGGTGTGTTTTCTGTAGTTTAACAATTGGTTTTTCATGTGTAGTGAACATAATGCAGAGAGAGACTTAATAACAATTTATGGTTGGTTTGTACTTTATGCAGATATGTGAGGAGCAAGCATGTCCAAGCCAGTAAAAAATGAGCAGTTTAAGTTCTCTAATGAAAGCAGAGATATAATCAAGTATCACTAAACAAATCTATAAACAATAAGGTTGTGCGTGAGTAAGGATGCAGGTTGTCTGTTATACAAACACTTTCAGAACATATCACAACAAGACGAAGTACCAGTTATGCAGAAACCTCTTCTGCGAAAACCTTTTGTACATGTTATTTCTAACCTCTTCTACATGTTCTTTCTGGATGTCAGTAGGGCAGGCTTGGGGTAGAGGTTAGGTGGTCTCAGATTGGAATTTTTTACATTGTTAGTTTCGTGGAGTGGGGAGGGGCTCGGTGAAAACACTTGTGTTTTATCAGAATGATTGGAACCTGGAGCTTCTTGATTTCGTTGCTGGCACCAAATTCCTAAGGTTTTTGTTTGGGCAGGAATCCTTCTTTTTCATGTTTTTATCGCTTGCATGTTTTATGCTTTGCACTTTGCTGGCTCGTCTTGTTTAACTATGGAATGAACCTTCTCATGCTATGGAGATAAAAGAATATGCATTTTTTTATAGTCTATGGTAACGTAACTACTAAGTGGACTTGTGATGTCAACTATATAAACTATTGTACAAATTGTTATCCTAACATGAATAAATTTAAAACCATTAGAGATTACTTTTGCAATTAATTTTTGGCGAGCGAGGCGGGGAGCCGCAATGTGGTAGTCGCGAGGCGATGGAGAGTCGGGAGAACATCTCACTTCAGACTCGGACCTAAATCTTGGACGGATGATGTTCCCGGCACACGTGACCATTGGAAAGGCGGTCGTCATGGAATTGATACGATCGCCCGGGTGGTCATCTTCCGCGATTGAGGCGTGCGGGCGGGTAGCCATCTGCGTCGGGGCCGGAAGTTGAAGGGGCGGCTCGTACATTGGCCAGGGACTTGACCCGCCCTGACAAAGACCCGAAGCGTGGCTGGCCAAAGTCGGGATTACGCTGGGAACATGGAGGGCAGCGGGGTTGGTCAGGGGAAGGATCACGGGAATTTGAGGCGACCAAGCAGGGATGCGAGGCACTCCGGCCCCTCGAGTCCCCCGGGCGGCCCGGCCCCTGAGCATCCACATCTTCGCTCCCCACAGGACCACCACTACCCACGGACTGAAGTGGCGATGCATGCCACTAAATAGGGATCGTGCCCGGCGTGGTATCACGGAATTGCAGAGTGGCTTTCCATGGCGAAGGGGGCGATCTCAATTCCGTCGCCATGGACATGGACCTTATCTTCCTCATGGAAACATGGGAACATCTTTGATCCTGGGCTACCTGATTTGCCGGGATACCCGGCGCTACTCCGTCTTCAATGAGTGCAGGAAGCGAGGACGGCGGAGTGCGTGTTACTACGGGCGGCCTTGGCCCAATCGGTCTCGGTGCAAAGGCTGACGGGCTGCGGATACACGTGGAGTACGAGTGCGAGCGGCGATGGCAGCCCTCTCTTTGTGGCGGCTTGCTATTTCCCACATCTTTGAAACAACTTTTACCACCACGCGCTTGGATGTGGGCGGCGGGAGCCTATGTCGATCTATATGATGACATCTGATTAGTCTGAACAATTGGGCAGGTCATGTTGCTTGGAGATTTCAATCGGCGCAGGGGTGAGCGGATCCCAAAATTCGCACCTCTAAATTTGAGGGATGTATTGCAAATGGACCCCTTGAGATGGTTTGGCCAAAGGCGTCGGATGCCAACCGGTGACATGGTATGGCCCGGCAATTTCTTTGTTTGGCGAAGCGATATCTTTGGCACGGTCATTTGCAATGCAGCACGATGGCGAATCCTCGGTAGCTTCACGGCAAGGCGGGGAGGGAGGGCGGCCCGGTGTAGTGGATTACGTGCTAGCGGACAAGCAATGCCTTCTCTTGATCACAAAAGCGATTAATAGGGACGGTGGGGAGCGGGGCGGTAGACTCAGACCATCATTTTGTTCTTGCGGATAGATTGGCCGGGGCCAACCAGAGGCACCCATTGCTAACACCCCATGTACCCGCGGTTGCGTGCGGACTATGATCATCGCGGCGGTCTATGCGAGGATGCTTGAGCATGAGCTGCGGGAGTCTGCAACTCCCCCACTTCAGCGGCGAGGCGCCCGGTGAACCGGCTCCTTAGAGGGTAGGGGCGGATGCTTTGGGAGAGGCTCTCGGCTCGGCGATCCACGGGGGCTGCAGCCACCTTCCCCACAATCAGCGGTTCGATGGCCGAGATGCCGGGGAGCTGAAGCGATGGCTCGCCAAGTCTGGACCCACCATTAGCGCGGACCCGGCCAGTCAATCGCTCCTTCCTCCAAGACCAAAGAAAGCGGGTACCTTCTGAACTCGGCCCAGCAGATGTTTGGTCTTCTAGGCCCCAGCCACCCCTAGGGCTTATACGGAGAAAGGTCTTGAGTAAGCTGCTTTGACCCACGAGGAAATATTACCCGGAACAATGGGTGAGATACTTGCGGCGTTGTATGACCCAATGGGGGCCGGGCACCGGTACCTCCTTGACGGCCTAGCATGGTCATTCTTGAAGGGATGTCATAATGGGCACCTGCAGCCTCGCTAATGGGAAGGCAGACAGATTTGGATGGTATGCGGTAGAGGCTCTCAAGTGGGCGGGCCCCCAATGGTGTCGGTTCTCACGGCACTCTTCAACGGGGCATTGCAAGAAGGCTTCCCCGCCTTTGGACTACCGGTAGAGTTGTGCCCATATACAAAGCGGGGGACCCCCACGGTGACCAACTATCGTACCATTATGGTGGGTTACTGTCTTTGCCAAGTTGCTTAGGGATTCTTGGCCCGATACTGGCGAGGATGGAGAATCGCGGGCTCTCCGCTATGGCGGGCTTGCCCCCGGCATTCTACTATTGACCATATCTTCACTCTGCGAACACTCATAGAAGATAGCGGAATCAGCGCCCGGAATCTATCTTGTTGCTTTGTGGATTTGTAAAGGCTTTTGACCGCGATTGCTTACCGGGATAAGTTGTGGGATAGGCCCGGGACTGACTAGGGACCCCGTCGACTTCTGCAGGGGAATGCCATATCTGAGGACTATCTGAGGCTTGCTCCGTTAGTCTCCTGCTTGTCGGGAGAGCCGTTGTTAGTAGCATTGAGGTGCGCCCGGGGCTGCCCTCTATCGGCGGCTCTTGGCTTGTACATTGACCAGCTAGAAGAATGGCTAGGCCGAGCAGGCTCGGTTGATGCACCACATAATCGGCAACTCATATATCTT
The DNA here is from genome assembly GCA_021234155.1 of Isoetes taiwanensis. Classification (NCBI taxonomy): domain Eukaryota; kingdom Viridiplantae; phylum Streptophyta; class Lycopodiopsida; order Isoetales; family Isoetaceae; genus Isoetes; species Isoetes taiwanensis. Next base: position 20,594,649 of record JAJEKV010000014.1, read on the forward strand.
TGATGATGTTGACCTGCTGCATATACCCGGGGAGGACATGCAAGCGCCACCTAGATGCTTTGGACACTACGCCCAATTCAGCGACATGAGAGTTAACTTGGCCCAAGACAAAGGTGCTGCTGGTCCCCATCATCCCGGCATCCGCCTTCCCTCATTCACTTACCGGGGGGGGTAGTGGAGGTGGCTCCGATCTTACTATAAGTATTTGGGCATTGAGTTTTCTACCACACATTGGGATGCATCCATCCAGGTTCACAGTCCGCTGCGGGCTGGAAAGCCACGTATGCAATGCAAAACTTGATCCTAAGGTAGAACTTTGTATGCATGGGGTCACCCGGGCACACTTGTTGGGGCCTTGGTTGAACGGTCCTCCTCTATGGGGCCGAAGTGTGGGGGCAGTGATATCCCTCACCACTTGGAGCGATCTAGAGCATGTCTGAGAAGGCCTTCTTGGCGGAGGGCGGGGTAGCCGCGGTCCCCATATCGAGATCTTGCTCCGGGGAGGCAGGCTTCCTTCCATTAGAGGAGAACATATTTGGGCGTCACATTATTACTTCGAGAAGGTGGTGGCTATGGATGAAGCCCGGCTGCCCACCCCTTGCTTTGGCGATGGCGATGGGCCCGGCGACTCAAAAGCCTCTTTGGAAAGGCAAAAACAAGCCCGGTGGTTTCGCTATGGAATATGCGGGCACCACGGATGTGGACCCGGTGCGCCCGAAGAGCGTCTTTGCCTTGAAGCGATGCTTGGATGCGCTTCATGGCCAAGCTTTGGGATCGCGAAAGCTCTGTCACATGTCAAGGTGGCAAATTACTCGGGAGAGGTTAATCCCATGCTCACGAGGGCCCACACCACTACTGCGCATCCATCTACCCATGAAAAAAGCTGCACCGGTGATTGCTTCCATTACGCCGCAGGTGCACACCACCTCCGCGTGAGGCGAGGGAGATGGATTTGGGGCAGCTGGCGTGAGGGCGAGTCTGTCGATCGCATCAGCAGAGCCATTTGAGGATGAAAGTCCGCCCTCGGGCTGTCCGGCGTCTGAGCATATCCGGTATGCCGATTAGTTATTACCCCATCGGGCCTTGCATGAGCCTAAAGCCGACCTCACGTAGGCTTGTTGGGATCATACCTCGGGGAGGTAATGAATCTGTGGACTTCGATTATGCCCCAGTCAGGCATTAACCTCAGGTACTTGTGATTATGTATATAAGCGTGCGGTATGTCGGCATCCTTATTGCTACTAAGGTTTTCCCCGAAAACCCGCCGGTGAGGGTTTTTTAATCACGGTAGTAATCGCTCGCTTTGCTCTCTCTTTTACTTGGGTCCCATAGGCCAGTTGGTCTCCGTGGACGATAAAATCATATTCTATTCTATTCTATTTACTCTCACAAGGCAGTAGATCACGTTACTTGACTGATGGTCTTGCAATCATGAAGACTAAGATCCAAGTGCTACAAGAGAATATCTACGTGTACTAGGGCAGTTTGACTTAATTTCTAAGACTTGGATCTGCACGTAATAGTTACTTAAACTAGCCTACCTCGATAGGAATACTGCAGTAAACGTTGCTTTAATTGTTTTATCTAGGAACTAAAATAAATCATAATATATTTATTCAAGCATGTTCATCCATGTGTCAAGAAGCAAGTCTTTCTCTTTCTCCACACTAAAAATATAGGGATGATCCTTTTCAACAATTGGAAAGAGTTTACAATTGCAAAAAGACCGTTTGGAAATTTTATCATCAGGATTTAATGGATTTACTTGCAAAAATGCGGGACAGCAAGCATCAATGGTTAATGATAGGGGAATCATATTTGGATAGACCATCTTGATTAATGCGAATTAGAGACTGTTGATTTGAATCGAATGACTATAGATAGGATAGATGGCCTCGCCGGGGAATCATGTGTAGTAGTTTGACCTAGTCATATACAGGGACACTGAAAAAATTGCTGATACAAGAAAGTGCAAGGTAAAACAAAAACACAATAGATTAGCTGATTGCAACAGATCGTTTTGCAGGCATGTAACATGTTTGCATTTAGCATATCATTTTGCAGATTATGTAATTTGTTTTCACATATCAGACGTGAAGTGTGAGCCAGACCATGTACCTCTGATTGCTCATATCGCCGGGTTTGCTAAGGTATAGAAACTGCTAAGGCTAAACCATCAAATGTTTTTAGCGTCTTACATACGCTACTACGAGCGGGTTTACACTTCGATAAGCATATTTAATGGCTTTCGGGTTGCATAAGTTAAGCCCACAATGATTGTTGAACTTGACTAGATTAGTGGAGCGACTAAGTCGCGATGTTTAAGAGTTCGTTTGATTACCGACAAACAATCGGGCGACAATATTACTTTCTGATTATATTAGTTGTTTCTTGACTTTCGGGAACTTATATGAAATGAATTTTGCGGGAATAGCGACTCTACCAAATCAAGCTGTGAAGAAACACACTCTTATTTTAGGACTCGGCAAAGCGCGTACTTATAGTTCTTACTCCTCCACGATTCTTGTTATGTACACATTTTTGCTTGGGAGCCTCTTCATGTGAATCATTTTGTTTTTCTCTATTTAAAGGGAACACCCTGCGCTTACACTCACACTTAGCGTGACTTCACCTATTCTTCCGGTAAACCGGATCCTACCTCCTACCAAATACCAATGCCTAATGCCAGCGTCATCCCGCAGTTGTAGCAAGCACAAAGCTAGGGGCATGGCACCATATCGAGGACCATATTTACCTTACATATCTTTGAATTGGCCCAATACGTTCTTGTTTCTCTTACGTTCTTGTTTTCTTACGCATCTGCATATATATGTAGGAGAAATAGGTATATTCATACATAATTTGCAAACATCCTCTTGCTCTTGTAATTCTTGGGAATCCCAATACACATTCTTATCCTTCATAATCGAAGGCATAGAATGATAGATTGTCGATTGTCTCTTTATGTAAAAATAAAAGCGTGTTTAGTCACTTTCCACATCCAACGGCGGGAGTGGTGGTTTTGTATGTCGAGCCGGGACAAACGTCCTCTGTGACATACGAGATGACTGTGTAACCTCTTTAAGCTTTGGAAACGGACTTGTGCCCTTGTATCTCTCTCCCGTCTTTGTAACAGTCGTCCCGGATACAAAGTCCACGATTATTGCGAATGGCACACCAAGCTCATCGGTCGAGCATATCTCTTGCCTATTGTTGTCCCTGTGACATCTATTTTAGTTGCAATGCACCTCTAGTAGAGAAAGAGATCTTTCTTGCCAAGACCTCAAACTTTCATACGTACTAATGGGAAACGGTACATTTGATAGGGCAACTAAAGATGGGAGCAGGAATACATTGTATTGCTCGATTAGATTGCATATAGAAATTTGTGCTCAAATAGGCAATATATAATCGCCCTATGCCAAATGATGGTTCAATAGCGATGGGGTAAAGGTCCTTTGATGAACCTTCTTGAGTACGCTTGGAGATGGAGATGATCATCTCTTTAGTGATAATAGCGTTTCCCGATTGCCACACAATGTTAAGGGTGCTTGGCCATCATACTCAAGCTTTGCCTTCATTTCTAAAAGCTGCTTCTTACGTCAAAACTGAAGAAAATCGAAGACATTAGCAAAATATATTAATCACGAAATAAAAATTTTCTTCAAAAGATGACACGCAAAGCTTCTGGACAATCTTGATTCTTTTGAAAGCAACCCCAAGCTCTTTCTTGTTTGACACTACCAGATATTTCTGTAAAAGGTTATTTTGAGTGTTAGAAATGCAATAATCAACTGCCGGAGGACGATTGAAAAAACAACACCTCTATATCCTTGGTTGAATATTTTTCATGAGCCACCAAGTCCACCTTACTAGCATCCTATAGAAGGACCAATTCGATGTTGAAAAGCGATAATACTCACTAAAGCTTATAATCAGCACTCCACGGTATGTGCTTTCAAGTCATATCTTAGATCTATCGCTAAGCCAACACATTCAATCCATCCATGTGAGCATTCAATTTCAGCATCCCAACAATCTGGCGCATAGTGAGCCATTTCATTGGCTAAATGTTGTGAGCGTGGCTGTTCTTATCAATACCAAAGGGAAGTAAGAAACAAATGCGTCAGCCCAATGAAATACCCCAGCGTCTCATTGTTGATTATACCACGAGAGAAAGCGATTATGAGAAGAAATGGTATAAAGAATCATTACAATAAGAACACAAAAATTACTTTCTCCTTGGCTTCTCCAAGGTGAGGATTTAGTAGGGCCTTTCATTGTTGTCTGTTCATCCCTTGGATATAAAAGGAACTCTAAGATCAGCTCTGAGGCTTGAATTTTGGATGTGATTTATCATTTGGATCAACAAAATGTTCAATTTCAGCAAAGAGTAAACTCCGCGGACTCTTAGTAGCCCTTGCCTTGGTGCAATCTGCAAAGATGCAAGTCAAAATGACTTGTGTTTATGTATCAAACAATTTTTTTCTTAACACATGCACCTTAACATGGCCGGATGTGATCTTTGAATTAAGTGTCAACCTCATTCTGAAATGCTTGACCAATTTGTCTTTAGCGGCAAATGGAAGTTTGTTTCCATTATAATAGTATAGATCTTTAAAGTTTACAAAAGTTCCACAGGCGGTTTACGATTTAAGAAGTACCTACATGGACAAATAAGCAGTTTGTATAGCGAGAGTTGAAATTGCAGCGATAAACATGTACAAATTAAAAAAGCTTGCGTACCAGGCAAGGTCCTGTTGGGCCAATGGAGGTCATAAACATTAAGTTAAAGGGGAATGGATCAGAGGTCATTCTCGCCCGTTTACGGAGCCTTGATTCCATACTCTTTAATCTTTTTGACCAAGGCTGTTAAATTCGGTGTCAACTCATCTAAAAGTCGCCAAAACGGCTCAATTCATGCTTTTTTTCTTGTGGCATGTTTGGATTCTTTTCAAGGTTTCTTTAACATAATCTTTAAGAAGGTGGTCTGCCCTAAAGCAAGAGCCTTCTTTCTCATCTTTAACCATAAGATCGGTGAACTTATCCACATGACCTGATGCCTTAAAACAACCGGGGGTAACACGGGGGCAATCTAATTCCGGCATATTCTCCTCGAACAAATCTTTGTGGGTAAAATGACATGCAAATTATAAAGGAATCCAAGTGAAGCTAAACCTAATTCTAGAGCAAGATGATTTCCAAAATTACAAAAGGAAAATAGGTTACTGTCTCAGGAGGGCAAGAACATTGGCTTTAAGCTGCGCATCTGGAGGTCCATAATCCTTATAAACGGTGACCTACTCGATAAATCTTGAATGGCGGAGATAGAAGAGTCTTCTTTCAATGCATTTTGTGTGCCTGCGAAAACTTTCCACGGAATGCATACGGGTTGGCAATGAAAGAGCCCACAGAGCATTTCATTTGTCTAGCCATAGGTTTTGGTGTGTATATGTTCAATGCTTGAGAATGCACTTCCTTTTAAGTCTTAGGTATAAGAATCTTAAAACTTACTAAAGAAAACGAGCAAATGCCATCTTCTGCGCAAGAGCTTGTCTCGACAAGCTGGCTTAAGATCTTGACTGACACCATCGACATCGAGAGGAAAAGTAAGCCATTAGGCGTGGAGCAGCGGGCAAGCATTCTCCTCCCCAGCGCCAATACGCGCATTTGGAATTTCCCTTAATTTTTACTTGTGACCGTCGATTAAATCTAGCGATGGAAAGTGCATCCCGCGTGGAAAAAGTCCTAGTTGGCGGCAAGCGTGGACACTCTACAAGTGCTTCAAAGTGTCCACTTGCGTTTGTGCTAGCGTGCTAAAAAAGAGAGCTGCATAGTGCGTGTTTTATCACAAGTCTAAGCAAATGTCACGATTGAAGAGCGAAACACAAGAAACCATCTTCATTTAGGAAAATATGACATGAGCTGTCGCGATTCCTTTGGAAAAACATGGCATCACGGATGCTTGCACATCGTCATATAACTCCACGAGGCGGATGCTTGCACATGCGGCGTTAGGGATGGAAATTAAAAATCCACGGGGAAGGTTGAAACTAACAGATTTGGTAGTACCTAAATGACAAAGCAAGACTAGAATGATGAAAGAGTTTGTTGAGAAACCAATGATGAATGTTTTGACATTCAATTATGTCGATGGACCGGGTACCATGATAACATTTTGATCTAATTAAGGATATTACCACGACAATCTTTAGTTATAAATATATTCATGTTAAGCATTTTTGAATCATACCTTGATCCTAAGATGATGCAAAGCGAGAGAGGAAAATGAGCATGTTTCTTTTAAGTGCCATTGATATGCGGCAATTATGAAAAATGCGAGAACAAAAGAATACAAAATGTATCTTAAGGAATGGCGATACCGTCAATTCCGTTTAAGGAAATAGTGCGATATTACGAGCGAGGTTCCCCTTGTTGCTTATATCCTTGGAAATAAGTCTAGAATGCACCAATTTCCCACCTTTAATTTGAGGCGGTTCTCAATACCCATTACATTGATGCGAGTTAAAGACAAAGGTTTCGACATCAGATTCAATAGCATTGAGGGCTTAGAACTCTAGAATAGATCTTTAAAAGTGGATATACATAGCAAAGAATGAAGGAAGGAAAAATCATATTTGAAAGCCCAGAGTAGAACTGTATTTAGCAGTAGGGCAGGCTTGGGGCAAAGGAGGGTGGCGACAAAAGGAAGAAAGGTAAGATGAGATGTGACAGAAATTAAAAAGCAAGAATAAAATAGATTTTTTAATGTCCATGGAGACCAAGAGGTCATGGGACACATACAATAGGCTAGTACAACCATTACTACTAGGATTAAAAAAAACCCATCGCAGGTCACTTATAAGTGTGTTGTTGTTGAAAGGCCATGGGCGTTGTTTCTCGAGAATGCTTTCCTCCCATAGAGGTAGATTGGCCTCAGGTGAATGATAAAAAAACCTTCCTTCCTTCCTCCTTGATGCCGTGCTTACTTTGGTGGGCCTTACGCTAGCTATGATTATAAATTTGTATGTTGTTACGACATAGAGAAAGAAAGCAAACACTATGTCAAATTGTTACTTACATACAAGGATCATCATGGTCCAGACGTGTTCTAACTTAATCAAGAGAAGGTATGACATACACAATCATTGCGCTAGTAGAGTTTTCATGTATTTATTTAACTTCACTTCTTTAATAGGGAGGAAAATGCAGACGATAATTAAGACTTCCGATAAATGTTGCAAGTTCAATGCACAGAAAGTTTGATGTGGGCACAATGCGTATTTACTATTTTTCCTCCTTAAATTCATATCTATCAGATATTAGTAATATTGCTTGCTTGATTCCAAATTATAACATCTAAGTTTATATTAGAACTAAGAGGTGCAATAATGCTCATGAAGTTGCATACCCAATCTTCATCTATTGGTCTACAGACAATGGCATGCCATCAGTTGGGTTACTTAGTTTCAACAAGGTCCCACAAATATCTCCCCACGAATATCTTGTAAATTATTGTCTTGGGCACTACAACATATGCGAGTGCTAATCTAGTTGGTTTGAGATTATATTGAGTGACATGGAATTGGCGTGACCATGGAAGGAATTCTAGACGAAATAAGAGTTGTGTGAAGCATTGGAGCAACTGGCATACCATATAATGGGCATTTTCTAGCTTTAAATCTGCCATTTTATGGCCTCTTTTTGTTGATCCTTGAAAGAATAGCATAGACCAGAATTGTTGTTAAGTTGTAGCCTCTGCCAGGCCTGTTAACAAACTCTTTCGAGAATGGAATGGCTCCTGAGAAGAAATTTGTTGCCACATTCAGCTCATTCAAATATGGCAATCTTCCAATTTCTCCAGATATTGTACAATTCAATCTATTCTTGTCCAGCCTCAATACCCTCATAGATGTTATTCTATAAAGCTCTGAAGATGGTGCATGAGATAAATATCAATTACAGCCAAATATCAATGCCATGATCTTGTTTGCAAAGTTTATGAAATAAATAAGATTACACATTTATCAATAATGGAAGGTCTTGAATACATATTCTACCAATCAACCCATAGGGATCAGACATCCCATATTCCAGGAACAATCTTACTCTATTCAAAAACCAGTTTCTAGACATCAAGCTCAACCCACAGTGTATTTGAGTAACCTTAGGTGCATCTTTAAAGGTTATGTAACTTGATAAATTTGAGAAAATGTCTTTAACCGGGTTTCAACCTGTTTTTTGCAAAAAGGGGAAAAGGTAAGCCTTTACATACAAAAACGAGATTGCTCCAGAAAAGTTTTAGTGTTATGGCTTGTTCATGCAATTTGTTTATAAAATACAGCACTGAAATATGGAAATCATAGGCCAACTTAAATAGTGTGCTAACAGAAGCTATATCGACCTGCCATCGTGAGAGTGAGAAATACTTGAAACAAGAGCTGCATTGAATGAATTGACTCCTTCCAATCTTGCTAAAAAGAAAATGCAGTCTTTGGAGAGTTGCCCATTCGGTGTCTTTAATACATCTATACTTTAATTATGGATTGATGAAGAGGCGGCCGAGGAAGAGTTATTTCTTTGTATCTAGTTATTCATCTTCCCTGTTTGTATGGGTCCCATGACCTGTGGTACAAAGTGGACGTTAAAAAACTATTCTATTCTATTCTATTCATTAGTGCATCTTTTTGCTCTCATGTCTTTTACATTGAAAAGGAATGGGATGAAGCGGAATGTGTAAAAATGTGGTTTGAGCGGGAATGTGGACAATTCATAATAAAAAAAATTGTACCATGACATGCTCCCGAGGATTAGCTATAGTGGTGCTACATATAATGAAAGTTGGAGAAAAATGCATGCATGTATCAAAGTGATCAAATTAAAGAATAGGCATTCTACTTATTGGCATATACATTGAAATATCACATCACCACAAACGGATTTGCCCTTAGGGGCAACCTAAAAATGCATGTGTATCAAGTGATCAAATTAAGAATGAGCATTCTACTTTCCAACGACCACATTGCATGTGATCAATAACTCATGCGGACTCTCGGTCGAGCACATTCGATTGAATTTCGTATGAAAGTATTGCAAGTTCGACATCTTTTTTTTTGGGCTTATCTCGGGTAGTCCAAAAATATTTCCTCTAAACTCGGACTAACCACGTTATCACCGGCCTCACCTCACATATAGGACATTCCACGAATATCCTTCAAATCCTCAACCCATGCCTCAAGGGGATTGCCCTTGGGGCAGTGTCTTAAAAAGTTGAGCAAATGCAATCACCTAGTATGACTTGGTGAAATAACATACGGCAAGCGCACACCAAATTTGAATGCACGAGTCTTTGGAAGAGCTTACAAGAAGATGAGAGGATGTTGCTTGGTTCTGTATTGTGTTGCAGTACCTTTATTCATATTTCAGTACCAATTTATTTCTTAACTCTGTGAATTTATGCAAAAACGGAACTCTTGTACTTCCTGGTTTAGTTTTCTACTCGTTTCCAAAACTGTCATCAAAGTTTAAGATAACTATGCATTTTTAATATGGGAGATGTGGCATGAGATACTGATGCAGCCAATACTGATGTTGAAGGTACTGTTCTACTTGGGAGATTTACGCCTCTCCTCCATCTTATTTAGCTGCTTTGTTTTAGGCCGCAGAGAGACGTTCACTATTTGCACTCCCTCCTCTTTCTTCCCTCTTTTGCCTAAAAATCTAAAACAAGATTTCTCTCGATTTATACATCATAGTTACGTAACAACGCAAAACAATAATCAGACACCCAAAATGATAACTAAGTTAAATAATGAGATCTTATGATCTTGCTCTGGTTATCGATCAAAAAGATGACGTGCTGGGACTGGTGTAGCATAAAAAATTACATGAAGTTCCCGGTTAATATTTGCAGGATCTCATGTTAGCACTGAGCCAAGCACAAAATGTGGCAACAAGAAAATTGTGCATCATAACAAGGAACAATTTGAAGCTCAGGGCATTGATCCGTCACCATTGCCACTGTAAATTAGTTGATACGAAACCTCTTCCGTTCTTGACATCAACCACTTCAGTTCTCCAATTAGAGACCTTGAAATCCTTTGTTTCCTTCATGGAAGGATAACTGCTACAGACATCACCATCACACATGTCGAGGGGCTGTATGCCTGATTCTAGAACTTGTTATAACCTCCCCTGAATTAATTTTTGTACCTGATCCCAGCCAGTCCTAGTAATCTCCTGTCCTTGTTCTTGAATTGTGTAAAGATAAGCCTACCTGTAAACTTCCGTTTTCAGTACATTTTGCTCAACTTTCTGCATTAAAAACAACTAAGGGATACTACAGAAAGGCTGCAATGTCCAGCTCATACCCAATATCATGCTTTCCAACATCATACATATCATCTGCAAATGCACGATTTATCTGGCAATTGTACTGTTTAGTTTCCGTTTCTGTAGCACAAAACAAGAAAAGTAAGATCTCAATAATCAGGGATTCTGCATAGAAAAATAGATGTATATCTTATGTATATCTTACCACTAGTGGCACAATTTTCGCAACTACTGAGAAGACTTATGTTTTAAGAAGAGCGAGGAAAAGAAAAACCAGTTGATGATGAACAGCTTCGACTTAGACTTTGAGGGCAGTGTGACCTGAGGATATCCACATCAGGAACCTCTGGTATATCCTCCTTGAAGTAAATAGGCTCATGGGCCTTGTCGGGGCATGAGCATGATGAATCCATATTTACAAATGGTTGTTGCTCCTTCCCATTGTTATCTTTGTGGCTAACTCTGGCATTCAAAATATGGAGCCAATCTGGTGAAAGGAGTTCCCATGAATGCAACCGTTTGGAGACAAGGGTACCCATCCCTCTCTTTCTAAAAGCTGCCCAAAAAAAACAACATATATAATCAACAGGTGCTCAAAATGTGAGAGCATAAAAACCTAAATCAGTTAATATTCTAGAGATTTGAAAAAGACATCTAGAGTCTACTTACCATGCAATCAGTTATACCACCTAAATCAGTTAATATTCTAGAGATTTGAAAAGACATCTAAGTCTACTTACCATGCAATCAGTTATACTATAAACATGAAAAAGATATCTACATCTACTTATAAGCCAATCAGTTACACTAAGAACTAACCTTTGCATAGTCACATGGAACTGGTTTTTGATTCCACACTCCAGGCTCATGAGATTCGATATATGAAGCACTTTCACCACAAAAGATCTACAGAACAGTATTCTCTATCATACAGGTTCTAACAAACATATCCTCCATACAGTTCAAATATGAAGAATGCTTGTCATTTGTCCACCTCATCTGGGTTGCTTCATCTTCTTCCAAATCCTAGTCAACAGAAATTTGAGACATACAATAGCATGAAAAACGCCCAACAGAGGGGTTAAAAAAAGAAAGAAAAAGAAAAAGGGGGAATAGGAAAACGAGATCGAGTACTAATTTGTAAGAGAAAAGACTCACCGAGCTTCTTTCGAAGTACCATGTGTCGTCAACATGCTAGACATGGAAGTAACAGTAGATTCTGCCCGATCTGGGCCACGACAAAAAGATTAATAGGTTTATAAGAAGAACCCTTGTGAATCAGAGTCTCAAAATTGCCACAAAGGTCACCAGAACTGTCCGAAAACTCCTTTAGAGCAAGCTTTCAAGGGAACCACTAGAAACGCAAATCTCGTGTTTAATACCGGAACTACTCTGATCGGAGGACATCGCGGGCAAAAAAATGAGCGCCCAGAAGAATAATTGAAGCAGATGGAGCAGCGATATTCAAAAAATGAGAATAGATCGCAGATTGATGGAGAATTTCTAAGAAGAATATAAAGGAAGAACTATTGAGCACCATTTTTTGTGCGGTTGAAGGTTTTATGTTGCGGCTGCCGAAGATATTCTGGGCTGCTTTGGGGTGCCGGAAGGGCCTTTTTGGCGTCGGTAAAGGAGTTTCCGTCACCGGAGATATTGAGGCGGCGATATTTTGAGAAAATATCTGAAAAAGTGCTGCTACTTGGCACGCCAGCAAGTTTTGAAGATGCTAGATATTTCAAGATACTCAGAAAATATCTTCTCCCTTTTTTCTGCATTAGGTTCCATACGCCTACAATAATATTATATCCTCATACACTATTATCTTCTAGACTAGATATTTCCGTGGTATTCCCTCAATTCAATTCTCTTGACCAACCGAACTTTCCATGTTTATTGTAAAAACACTAACCTTTAACACACGTATTTATTCAGATGTGTAAAACCAATGCTGTAAATGCAATTTGACTCACCAACCAAGATGTTTGACAAAGTCCAACCACACATTATAGCAGAGGGGGTGCCCTTTTGGAGCTCTCACAGGCCATTAGAAGCCATTGGCCTCCATCAAAAATTATGTGCTGCCCATGGCATTACCAACGATAACGTGTGGCATCTTAATCGATCGTTATGCCATCTATTTTAGCGCGTATTAAATGCACACCTCATTGCAAAAGCATTGCCTTGTGCATTATATAATCAACAAAATGACATCGAAAATTTTTTAGAACATAGGAAAATCTCTGCATCCATTAAAGATTTGCATCCATTGACACTACAACATTTTAAAGCATATAGTAGGTTCACTTGGCCCCCATATCATAGATGAATCTTGAGAAGGACCAACCAGGAGGCCCATTTTCATTTGGTGAATCTAAAGACCAAATTTGAGACAATCGTAAAAAAAACCAATCATATCATGCCACGAGCATAAGGGCATGGGGGCATTTTGATTTTCTCGGATTCCTCCTGTCACATTCTAGCCACTTTTTAGTTAGCGCACAAAATGGAAATTCCTCTTTTTTTCACGCGGGCTAAAGACAAAACAGATCAACATGCTACTATTATGCCTATTAAACTGGAATCTGCAGTTCATCTTTTGTAAACGGTTAAAGCCTTTTTCAATTCAACCTCAAATTTATTAATTTTCTCCGTTAACCAGATCGAGCTGCAAATGCTTTTGCTGGCTTAAATACTCTTAATTTTACAAAAATTTACTACAACAACAATGTATACTTTTCAAGATAATTTTCCTTTTATATCTTCTCCATTTCCTTAAAACCTAGGCAATTTGATTTAGAATTTCTGTCTTTTTAACGTTTCTGGCAAGTTGTTGTTCCACCAGATGCTTCCTATTTTGACGTGACTGCTATGTGATTCCATCACAGATTTTGAAGATTTGTTATCAGATGTCACTTTTGCCAGGTGGAGCCAAGAATGCCAACAGGGACAGACAAATCCTTGTAGAACTAGTATGTCAAAATTTCAGCAAATTTAGTTTTGAACTTTGGGGTTTAAAGTGGCAGTTTATCTACCCATAATTGGATATTTGGTCCTAATTCTTCCCATTTCCTCTGGTTCTCCACTATACATAAAAGCACAATAATGTATAGTCTGACCATGGGAATAAATGGGAACAATTGGGACCAAATGTAAGATAAACTGCTACTTTAAGGGCCCCATGCTCATGTACAAAACTAAATCTCTTTTAATTTCTTGACATGGGATTGTATTTACATAGGATTTTGCACTTTCCCTTCTGGCCATTCTTGTCCCTGAAATACTGACATCCTGCTTCAGTGGTTCAAAATCTGTATGGAATCATCGCTAGGACATGTCAGCAGTCTCACGTCAAAAATAAATAACATTCTGGTGATTTGGAACAACAAAGCTTTGAACAGACAGAAAATTCTAAATACAATTCTAGACAATGCCTAGGTTTTAAATGGGAAGATATAAAAAAACATGCTGGAAAAAATATACAGCATCTTGGAAAGCAATATATTTTTGTAAAATTACGGAAAACTCTATAGCAAAATTTCAGCTCGACTTCAAGCCAGGAAAATAAATAAATTTATCTTTTGAATCTGAAGGACTTATACCGTTCAGGTTCCAAATTGCTCATTCTACCTGCAACAAATATGAACTTCAGATGTCCTCTTTTTTGGATTTTCCATTAACATCAAGAAACATTGACACTTCTTGTCTTCTAAAAGTGGCTTTTTGTGACAGGAGGAATCGAGAGAAAATCAAAATGCCCTCTATGCTCCTCAGTATGCCTGAAATAAATTGGTTCTTTTCAATAATCTCAAGGTTGGTCTTTTAGATTCATTAAATGAAAATTTTGCCTTTTACTGATAATCCTTCTCAAATTTTTCTACCCTATATACAGGAATGCTCAACCTGCCATATAATCTTTAAAATGACAAATGTCAATGGATGCAAATCTTTAATGGATGCTCAAAATTTTCCTATAGTTCTTGAAAATATTTTTCGATGTCATTTTGTTGATTTATATAATCCACAAAGGCAATGGCTTTTACCATGGACATTGAATGGCATAAAATCTGGTGGTTAGCAGTCACATTATGTGCCACATTTTAATGTAGCAAATTACCTGCTTCTAGCCGCGATAATGGTATTTTGATGACTCCCAATTTCTGATCATACGGCGTTGTGAGCTCAAAGGGCACCCCTCAAGCTATAATGTTTTTCTGCTTTCTCAAACATCTTGCTTGCGCATGGTCAATCAACATTTTCATGTTTTACAAATGGAATAAATACGTGTGTTAAGGTACCATTTGACACATAAACATGGAAAGTTCAGATGTATCAGCCCAGTCCCCACAAAAGAATACCTTCCAAACCATCCTGGCCAGAAGATTTTGAAGTGTACAAATATGGCTCTCTTCCTGGCCTCATGGAACCTAATGCACAAAAATTTCGAGCCTTAGATACTTTTCCAGTATCTTGAAATATCTAGCATCTTTAAAATCATGCTCCGTGCCTTTTAGCGACATTAGATATTTTCTCAAAATATCGCCGCTTCAATATCCCCAATGACTTGCATATTGCCATGATCATGATGCATTTGTATAAAGGCCTCGTTATAAATACCTCTGTAAAGGTTCCCAGAATATCTTCGGCAGCTCACAACGTCTTTCCTTCAACCGCACACCTGGTGCTCAATAGTTCTTCCTTATATTCTTCAAATCTCCATCAATCTGGATCTATTCTCATTTTGAATATCGCCTTCATCTTTAAATTATTCTTCTGGAATATTTTTGCCCGCGATGTCATCCGATCAGGGTTTCCTATTAAAATAGACTGCGTTTTTAGAATGGTTCCTTTCCTAAAACTTCGGTCTCAAAGGGTTTTCGGACAGTTCTGTGATTTATCTGTTCAATTTGAGACTCTGATTCCTCCGGTTCTTCTTATAAACCCTATTCTTCTTTTGTCGTCGCCCAGATCGGGCTAGACATCTAATCTACTTCCATGTCTGACGGAATGTTGACGAATCGTCCTACTTGGGAAAGAAGCTCGGTGATTCTTTTTCTTACAAATTAGTTCTCGATCTCATCTGACATATTCCCCCCATTTTTTTTTTTTTTTTCTTTTCTTTTTCTTAAAAATCTCTGTTGGGCGTTTTCTCATGCTATTGCCCATGTCTCAAATTTCTGTTGGCTAAGATTTGGAAAAAGATACGAAAAACCCAGATAAGGTGGACACCGTATTTTAAGCTTCTTCATATTTGAACTGAAATGGAGGATAAATTTGATTTTGGAACCTGTATGCAATCCCGACCAAAACTGCAGATCTTTGTGGTGAAAGGCTTCATAAATGGATCTCATGAGCCTGGATGTGTGGGTGCCAAGCCATTTTCACGTGACTATGAAAGGTTAGTTCTTAGTGTAACTTGATTTGGTTTATACCGTGGGTAGATATATTCTCATATTTTTATAGTATAACTGATTGCATGGTAAGTAGACTTAGATGTCTTTTCAAATCTCTAGAATATTAACTGATTTAGGTGGTATAACTGATTGCAATGGTAAGTAGACTTAGATGTCTTTTCAAATCTCTAGAATATTAACTGATAGAGGTTTTTTTTTCTCACATTTTGAGCACCTGTTGATTATATATGTTGTTTTTTTCTTGGGCAGCTTTGGGCAGGGATGAACCCTTGTCTCCCAAAATATGTTTGCATTCATGGGAAGGGGTTGCCTAGATTGGCTCCATATTTTGAATTCCAGAGTTAGCCACAAAGTAACAATGGGAAGGACAACAACCACCATTTGTAAATATGGATTCATCATGCTCTGCTGACAAGGGCCATGACCTATAAACTTCAAGGAGGATATACAGGGGGTTCCTGATGTGGATATCCTCAGGTCCCTTCCCTCAAAGTCTTTGCTTACTGTTCATCATCAACTGGTTTTCTTCTACGACCTTCTTAGAAACATAAGTCTTCTGCGCACAGTCATGCGATATGTGCCACTAGTGGTAAGATATACATAAGATATACATCTATTTTTCTATGCAGAATCCTGATTATTGAGATCTTACTTTTCTTGTTTTTGTGCTACAGAACATGGTCTAAACAGTACAATTGCCAGATAAATTGTGCATTTGCAGATGTTTTGTATGATGTTGGAAATTTTATTTGGGTATGATAGTACCGACATTTGCAGCCTTTCTGTGTATCCCTTAGTTGTAGAAAGGAATGCAGAAAGTTGAGCAAAATGTACTGAAACGCCATTTACCAGGTAGGTTATTTTTACACAATTCAAAACAAGGACATAGCATAATTACTAGGACTGGCTGGGGATCAGGTACAAAAAAATTCAGGGGAGGTTATAACAAGTTCTAGAAAAATGCATACAGCCCTTCGACATGTCATGTGCTATGTGATGTCTGTAGCAGTTATCTTAATATGAAGGAAACAAAGGATTTCAAGGTCTCTTAATTGGGCATGGAAGTGGTTGATGTCAGAACGGAAGATGGATTTCGTCCATCTAATTAATTTACAGTGGCAATGGTGACGGATCAATGCCCTGGAGCTTCAAATTGTTCCTTGTTATGATGCACAATTTTCTGTTTCCACATTTTGTGCTTGGCTCAGTGCTAACATGAGATCCTGCAAATATTAACCGTTACAAGGCATGTAATTCCAATTCTACACAGTCCCAGCACGTCATCTTTTGATCGATAACCAGAGCAAGATCATAAGATCTCATTATTTAAGTAGTTATTATTTTGGGTGTCTGATTATTGTTTTGCGTTGTTACGTAACTATGATGTATAAATCGAGAGAAATGTTGTTTTAGATTTTTTAGCTTTGTCAGGGAAGAAAGAGGAGGGAGTGCAAATAGTGAACGTCTCTCTGCGGCCTAAAACAAATCTCCCAAGTAGAACAGTACCTTCAACATCAGTATTGGCTGCATCAGTATCTCATGCCACATCTCCCATATTAAAAATGCATAGTTATCTTAAACTTTGATGACAGTTTTGGAAACTAGTATGTAAAACTAAACCAGGAAGTAATAAGAGTTCCGTTTTGCCCATAAATTCACAGAGTTAAGAAATAAATTGGTACTGAAATATGAATAAAGGTACTGCAACACAATACAGAACCATGCAACATCCTCTCATCTTCTTGTAAGCTCTTCCAAAGACTCGTGCATTCAAATTTGGTGTGCGCTTGCCGTATGTTATTTCACCAAGTCATACTAGGTGATTGCATTTGCTCAACTCTTTTTGGGTTGCCCCAAGGGCAATCCCTAGGCATGGGGTGAGGATTGAAGGATATTCGTGGAATGTCCTATATGTGAGTGTATCCCGAGATAACATATTGGTTAGTCTGGAGTTTGTGAGGAAATATTTTTTGTACTATAGGGAGATAAGCAAAAAAAAAAAAAAAGATGTCGAACTTGCAATACTTTCTACACGAAATTCAATCGAATGTGCTCTGATCTGCCATACCCCATGAGTTCTTTGGATCTTATTCAATGTGGTCGTTGGAAAGTAGAATGTTCTATTTTTAATTTGATCACTTGATACACATGCATTTTGTTGCCAAAGGGGGCAAGCCCTCGTTTATAGATGATGTGGGATATTTCACGTATATGCCAATAAGTAGAATGCTCATTCTTTAATTTGATCTCTTGATACATGTTTTTTAGGTTGCCCCTAGGGCAAGCCCTCGTTTATGTGATGATGTGGGATATTTCCGTATATGAGGAATATATTTGGATATACGATGGCTATCCTAAAACGGTGTGGTGTGGCCGTCGCCTATGTATTGTCGACCCAGTCGCCCCTATTGAGGGCAGGCGAACGGAATCCACCATTGGAGCACTACAATAGAAGGTGCGGACTACCAAAATCCGCTACCAGGGGATGGTTGAAGCTTGTGTGTTCTCATTGCCCAAATTTGAACCATGAAATCATGATTGAGAAGCTCGACTAAGAACATATTTAGAATGCCTCAAGAGTTTCTTGAGTGAGGGAACATTTAGGAGAATATTCTTCTCGAGAATGCTTGTATAGGTCTATTTTTTTAATGTTATAATTCCATCTACATTAGATCTTCCATTTAAGCTTGAGGCGTAGCGGACTTTAATGTTTTGTATTTTTATTTATTAAGGACACAAAAATAGACAATGGAGGAATGTGTAAGTTCCTAACCTCGATCTTAAGTCTCCAACACGTCGCATAATATCAAGTTTAAAGTCCATGCCCTATCCATGAATAAGATCATTACGTACATATAAGGGACAACAAAGCTGTTATAGATCGGCAAACTTCATAGCAGATGAATGTAGATTGTCTATAACAATATTTCAATCTTCTTACGAATCAACCGCCAAGCACACATCGCCATATTTTCGGCGTGAAAATAGGAGGCATGCTCTCAACCCGGTGAAGAATCATATCATTAGAACTCATTCGAACATAAGAATAACTAGGATAATATGGTAACAAGCTAACTACGTACGGAGGATCGGTGCTATCTGGAAAGCAATATACACCAGTTTCGGCATCAATCCAAACATTAGCAACACAGTGCCACCTAAACCAACTGCATGACAGGTCAGAACTAAAACTAGCAAATCTAGCTAAGAACATACAACAACGGAACCGACTACATAAGAGCATTGGCAAAGCAATAGCTAAGCAACGAAGCATGTATTAGGTGACATTAAGCATGCAAAATATGGAAAGCAAACATTTTAAATGATAGAGTAGTTTAATGCCAAAGCATCAATGCAGCTTCTATTTCTTTGCAAAAAATGTGGAATCAAATCATCATGATATCATTCTATTTTGGGTTTAGGGTTGGTAAGCATCAATGCATTAAATTTGCGAACATATCATGGCTTTTTAAAATCCATTTTAAATGATAGAAGTGTCGGTTTTTGTGTTTACAAGCCATTTTAAAATGATTTGCAAAATTGGAGCAGGCACCATTTTAGAAGGTGTTAAACAAATCCATCCTTTTGAATTTGGGTTTTTTTATTTCCTTGTAATGTCTTTTCATATCTTGTGTTAAAAATGATCAAAAAGTTTGTGACATTCTATTTTGTAGTTCATGAAAATGTTGCAAATCAAATCATCATATATTACTAGAAAGAATTCTATTCTTGCCTCTCACTAGTATGTTGAATGATGTCTCTTTGTAAAAGATGCAAATATCTGAGAGGGTGGTAATTTTTGCGACATTTGAGATTACAATGTAAAAGTTAGTATAACTCTTTCTCTACTTCTAAAGGGGTGGTTAAGCTATTATGGCAATGGGCTAATTTGGGCTTGATTAAGTTAAGAATCAATTGTATGTTTTTGGATTTCTTAATTTGGTGGCAAGTTCTTGACTCTATTGTTGGCGGGAATATTAATGTGTCATTATGATTTGCCCATCTAGTGAACACACTTTTGTTGTGTCTACTAAATACTAAGATCAAGCTAGTTGTTTAGCCTATTGCATGATGAGTACAACTTAACCCTTTGAGGCAGGAAGATGTTTGGAGTGCCATTTTTCTAATAGCCAAACATTTTAGGTGGATGAAAATTTGACTTCGATAACATGAAAACAATGTAGTTGATAATCGATAATAAAATAGGGACTAAGGATCTATATGAGACTAGCTCATTAAAATTCAAATGTGGATTGCAATGGCAATTTATGGGTCCATTTGGGAGCACAATGGATGTCTTAGGAACTAAGGCTCTATACAAGACTTGCTCATTAAAATTGAAAGCGGCGATTGCAATGGCGGTTTATGGGGACATTTGGGAGCCCAATGGATGCCATTAAAGACAAGAACTTAAATGGGTAATAGGAATGTAAAAGCGGCACCTAGGTATTATGGTCCATTTCAAGTTGACAACAAAGTTGGTGATAATGCTTATCGTTTACATTTATATGGAAAATGGACCAATCTACATCCGGGTTTTAATGTGGGAATACTAGGAAGTGAAATTTCTCACGAGATTTGCGAGAAAATGAAATATTCAAAACCTCCCAACATCAAGGTGATGAAGAAGTGATTGAACCCGGAGAAAATACTCACGCACCAAGATAAAGAGTAGGACTTCCTCCCTATCGTAGGTATCTTGTGAAATTCAAATGTCACCCACCCTCTGATGCAATATG
Organism: Isoetes taiwanensis; assembly: GCA_021234155.1. Lineage (NCBI taxonomy): Eukaryota > Viridiplantae > Streptophyta > Lycopodiopsida > Isoetales > Isoetaceae > Isoetes > Isoetes taiwanensis. The sequence goes on from JAJEKV010000014.1 coordinate 20,615,131, forward strand.
GTATTCTAAGATCCAACTTAAGGAATACAACTCACTTGTGAGGGAATATGAACAAACTTTGCAAGATCAATAAGCAAAGTTAGGAGACATTTAAACTTTTGTGTTTGGAATACTTTAGTATTAAAATTGCAATTGCTTTATTAACGAGATATAAAGGAACTGAGGCCATTTCTAGCTGAATTGGAACGAAAAGTCCTTAAAGAAAAAGAGATTAACGACCTCTAAATGAATTGAGGCTATTGAAATAATAATCCCTAAAGGAAATAGAATGAGCAATTCTTTCTCGAGATTGATGCGGACGTTTAATCTCGGAAAGTAAAGGATTGTTACGGCTTAATGCCAGCTCGGGAGAGCGGCTCAGGCTCAACTCATTTAGACTTAGTTTATTATGGGAACTTAGGAAGTAACTCGAAGGTATTTCATGGGGTAAATAAATAAAAGTTAACCTATGAAACATTGGACCTTTAAAATGGTTAATGGCTGATAACGGGTCATCGACCCTTAATCTAAAAATGTATTAGAGATAACAGCTTCACCGGATCTGAAGGATAAAGGATCGATTTGATCAGACCAAACGTCGAATCCACCTAATCTTAGCCGATTCTATCCCAGCCATTTCTAATTTACCTTTTCCTAAGCTATTTTGCAGTAAAAAAGGATCTTCCATGAAAAAGGGGGTATCTCATTTCATTATAAATACTAGTTGACTTCTCTAATAGATTCAGGCTCCTCTGTCTCAAATTTTGATCCCGGGGTCCATGAATATCACTGCTGCATCTAAGTTCAAGGGATAGGCAGTTGATTCTTGTGCTAGAGTTGAGATAGCAAGATACAGGAGTTCTTGATTGGTGAGCCGATTGGGTGGTAAATCTACTCAAGATTGAAGTGTTTCTTTCAATTTTGGCTCATTGTATTACTCAGATTACTTGTCCTTGTATCATTGAAGCCATGCATGGAGAGTTATACAAGCAGTTTGAAAATGGAAGCTATGCTAGTTGAGGAGGATGGGAAATCAAACTCAGCCGGTATTAAGTTTTGAATTTTTGCATATGTTTTCAATTTGATATCCTCTTTAATTTACACGTTTTTAGGTCGGGACCAGCTCAGTGAGAATAAAGGATTAGTGTTTGGAGTATTTGAGTATATTTTGATTTGAACTTGAGTTAGATTATCGTGTTCTTTTATCTCACATGCAAATTATTTTTCATTGATATTATAATGCAGGATCTCAAGTTTTTTTGAGTAAAGAGTGCAGGGGTCTTATCCGGAAATTAAGCCTTGCTCTGAAGTGATGAGATTATTTTCTTGGCGGTTATGATGGGTGGTGGTAAAGAACCCCTTCCTTTCCCAAAACATGGAGAAGGATTTACTGCTTTAATAGAAGACACGAAAAAGAAAATTTTATCCATATGCTGAATAAAATTCACCAGCCATTTTCCTTGGTCGGGCTATTTGGGAAATATTACGTTGCAGCCTGTAATCGGTTTCCTTTGTTTATAGGAAAGGGGCAAAATTCCCTGGTTTTTACTTCTATATTACTTGGGGTTGAAGCTATGCATGTAGAGTTTACAAGCAGTTCGGGAGTGGAGAGACTCTGCTAGTTGAAGAGAATGGAAAATCAAACTCCTTCAGGTGTTAAACTTTTTGGATTTTTTGCTTGTGTTTAGTAATCTTTTAATTTGATGTCTTCTTTTATTTACATGTTCTTATGTTTAGTAGGAGTAGCTCTAGTAGGTTAAAGGATTAATGCTCCGAGTTTTGAACTTGAGTGGCATTATCTGTGTTCCTTTATCTTGGAAGGTGGAACCTGTGTTTTTGTTTTATCTCTAAAGGTGGAATATTGCCAAAGCAATCCATTTTGAACTTGACTTTGGATTACCTGTGTTCTTTTATTTCGGAACGCAGAATATTGTCATATGCAATGAGAGGATTGATTCCTTGCAGTTAACAAGAACTGTATTTCACTTCCTTTGCATAGCTTCAGAACTTGCATACAATAGTCTATTTATATGAACTGACCATGGTTCATTTTGTTTGCCGCTTATCTTTGTCTCTTTTTACACATATCAAGATGGTTTATTCCATCCATTTGCAAGTAGTTTTGATGGTAGGTGCATGCAAATTGAATTTTCAAGGGACGTCTAGAAATTGGCATCATTTCAGGTGATCCACCTACTCCAAAAATGTTAAGAAATATACATGGATTTAATACACCCCTCTATCTTGTATGCAAATAGGAAGCAAGCCATTACATCAATAACCATTGAAACAACTATTGTATTTGAGAAAGAGTTGAGTATGTATTCATTCCATAAAAAATCAACAAATCACATAACACAAATTTACAATGTGGCAAAAGATATAATGCAAAAGACCTTGCAAATGGCAATTCAAAAATTAGTTCGTTATATTGATAAAGAGAAAATTATAAATGTTAATTTTATAAGTTAAAACTTTCATATCAGAGAAAATTCATTAAAAAATCATTTGATAATGTTATGTATAGTTAAATAAATCCTTAAATAAATTTTTAAATTAAAAAATCTTTAAATAATTTTTTAAATTAAAAAAGAAAGCAATAAAATTACTACATCTACTAAAATTACTACACATATCTGCATATATATTAGTTACAATACACATGTTATAATATTTATTTAAATGTTTTAATACTTTTATGCGAAAATATTTTACAAACATAAGTTTTTATTTGAAAACAAACATTCTATGAGCTTTTTATTTGATATTAAATATATGTAAAAGAATCTTAATTTATAATTCTTATTATTTCAAAAAGCTTGGTGCCTAATTTATGTCTTGGTTGAATGCCCATCAAAGACCTTAGCATGCAGTTGAATGCCATTATAAAAAATTGACATTCATTTCGAAAGGCAAATTTAAAACTTACCCTTCAAAAAAACGATAGGGGCACCATTCAAATTTAGCTTTCGATTGACAAGCATGTCTGTCTCTGCACATATGGAAATCTTAAACACTTCTAATTTTTCCCTCCTACCTCAGGGCAAAAGTATGCTAGTGGGTGCCATGACAGGGCGATGCTATTCTATCATTATTTTTCTTATTTCTATTGATTACCTAATTCTTCCATGATCAAATTTCCCATACCATGGCCATGATAGGCGATGCCAAAGATTATTTTCTTAAGCTCTTCCATGTTTCGAAGCTCAAAGAATGCATCTTGCGGTCTATCTTTGTGCCGCTATTAGGTTTTAGCTTCTTCTTCTATGCATGCAGCAGTTGCATCTTGGAATTTCTTCCAGAACAGGGAGGGATTTGTAGGACTTTTGTTACTTCAGGTAAATTTGAGATTATCACAGCCAACGGTCTTCTCACTCTCTTTAATCTATTGCTGATTTTATAGAAGAGAGGCGCTTCCATGGTGATACAGAGAGATTTAGGGAGTAATATCATCATTACTAACATCGAGACTATTAAGGAGCTATTTACCCCTATTCCAGCAATGAAGCATCTGGAGTACTTAAGAATATAGGATCTCAAAATTTTTGATGGAGTAAAGAGCGCAGAAGGTCTTATCCAGAAATCAAACCCTACTACGAAGTGATGGAAACTTTATTTCCTTGGCAGTAATGATGGGTGGTGGTAAGGAACCCCTTCCTTTTCCAAAACATGGAGAAGGGTGCATTAATAGACGACGCGACAGAAGAAAAATTATATGCTGAATCAAATTCACTTGTCATTTTCCTTGGTTGGGGCGTTGGGAAATATTACGTTACAGCTTGTAATGGATTTCCTCTGTTTATGGGAAATGGACAAAGTTCTCTGGTCCTTTTTTCTATTGGGGTTGAAGCCATGCATGGAGAGTTTTACAAGCAATTCAAAAGTGGAGAGCCTCTGCTAGTTGAAGAAGATGGGAAATCAAACTCCTTCAGGTATTAAACTTGAAGCAAACAAAAATGACAACGCAATAAAAGCAATACTGAAAGTTTGATAAATCCTTTTAAAAAAGCTTTATCGGCAATTTTATAAGCAGCTATAATACAAAATATTTGGCAAATGGCAATTCAAAAATCAGTTTGTTAAGTTGATAAAGGGTAAACTATAAATTTCAATTCTATAAGTTAGAACTTGCATATCGGAGACAATTTGTTAAAAACTTATTTAATAATGTTATATATACATATATAAATTCTTAAAAAAAAAAATTAATTGAAAAACGAAGCAATAAAATTACTATCTCTACTTAGTATATACACAAATTTGCATATTACTAGTTACAATACATATATTATAATCTTTATTTAGATGTTTTCATAATTTTGTACAAACATAATTTTTCATTTGAAAATAAATATTTTATGAGCTTTTTTATTTGACATTAAATATTTATAAAAGAATTTTAATTTATAATTATTATTATTTCAAACAACTTTTTGATATTTAATTTATATCTTTGTTGAATGTCAATCAAAAATCTTAGTATGCAGTTGAATAGCAATATGAAACATTGACATTCACTTCGAAAGGCAAGTTTAAAACTTACCCTTCAAAAAAAACAGTGGGGACACCATTCAAATTTAACCTTTAATTCATAATGTTCAGTTATCTAGGCAAATTTTCTGGTATTATATTAGTATAACCTTCATAATCACAATTCACTTCCCACTAAGACCTCTTTTTTGTTAGAATAGATACTTTTCTACACATATATAATTCATTCTCACCAGATACCAAAGATTCGATTCCTAGGATTCACAAGATTCGAGGCTATTGAGGAGCTACTTAACCCTATTCCAGCAATAAAGCATCTGGAGTACTTAAGAATATAGGAGCTCAAGTTATTTGATGGACTATAGAGTGCAGGGGTCTTATCCAGAAATCAAATCCTACTAACGTGATGGAAAGTTTATTTTCTTAGCAGCAATGATGGATGGTGGTAAAGAACCCCTTCCTTTCCCAAAACATGGAGAAGGGTTTGCTAGAAGAAATTTTTATCCATATGCTAAATCAAATTCACGCGCCATTTTCCTTGGTTAGATTGTTTGGGAAATACTAAGTTATAACCTATAATGGGGTTTCTTTGATGAAGCCACCATATAGACTTGCAAAGCGTGAAATGGGCTTAAAGCTCAGCTAAAGGAACTATTGGAAGTAGGTTTTATAAGGCCAAGCATATAATCTTCCGAGGTGCTAATCTTGTTTTGTAAGAAGAAGGATGATTTTGTTGAAGAATAACCATCATTCAATTAAATTGCGATTATGTCTTAATTTTGGGACAAATTTCATATTGCATGTTTTTAGTAGCATATTCAAATTCACACATTTCACCTCAAAATTATGAAAACGTAATATCATATTATTTACAAAATAGTCAATATTTCACAATATAGCACCATATCATAAAAACGTGATAACAAAAATTTACATAGTTATTCAACTTTCTTCAAGCACCCCCAATGATATCATAGCCTTCTTCCTGACATCCTGAGGTATTGTAATTCTTGCATTTCTAGCTGGAATAGTGTTTGGAGTCCATGAGTACAAAACACTTTCATAGTCTAGCCAAAGATCAGGATCACTCGGATTTCTCCTCCATCTCTTTGTCCAACAATCTGAGTACCTTTCTTTATCCGAATCGTTGGTCAAGCGATGCCTTTGGACACCACCATTCCACCCTTACATGGTTGAAGTTAATATTACCTTCTTCTTTGCAAATATCGGAGATAGTGAACCCCAACCACACTTTGGATATGTATCTAAATCTGGCGGCTTTACTACCACAAATTGGTGGCATTCCAAGTCAGTGGAAGGTTCATAAGCATCCATGCCTAGAAACTTTGGCCTATTGTTCTTAGGACCAACATAGTGTTTGTCAGAAGGAGGAGGAGCATATTGCTTGCGAATGCTACTTACAGTGTCATCAACATCCTCAGCACCTGCTAAGATCTTCCACCTAGTTTTAGGCAACCACCCTTCTTTCAATTCATCTGAGGATGTGTCTATCTCCTCCAACAGGTTAATCACCTTCTTCCAGTAAGCCACCAAGGCACGGTTGGTGTTGGTTTGCCAATGCTTTATATAGTCCTGGATTCCTTCCTTAGTCAATCCCAATTGCTTCACCTCTTTAGTAGGTTTTAGAGCTTTTGGTTGACCTGGAGGTATCATAGGCTTCAGGGTAGCCCTTAAACTCAAAATATCGCCAAAAGGCTATTTTTTTGGACATTTGCATTTTTTTTACTTATTGTTGAGTAGGATCAATTAGGAGTGGTGCCAATAAAATATCGCCACCTTGTCTACGAAGTTTTCTCCCTCCACTCATAAGTTAGCCTACATCACTAAATGATGGATTCTTGGATTCGCCCCCATGTGAATTTTATTCTTGGTAATTATTCTAAAATCGCCCCTTAACCCCCTAAAATCATGTAAAATTAATACAAATTCTATTCTTGGTGAGTTTTTTAGAATTGCCGTTTATCTCCAAGAAAAAAAAAAAGGGAAAGGGAAAAAACCATGCATGTTATATGGATTTCATGATCCGGTTCCAACATCCAGGTATGCAATACTGGAGTATTTTTGCTTTTGGTCTGTTGTTTATCCAATCTTGAAAAGATGACTGAAATCAAATAGGTTTGTGCTTGCCCACCATAATATGCAATCATGCCTCGGCTAAGTTTGTGTATTTGTTGTTGTTTAGCCCTTAGTGTGGAGCTATTGAGATTTACAATCATATGCCAATGTCTGGTAACATGTATATTCATTATGTGAGCATTACGCTTACAACTGTATACGGACATAACAAATATGTATTGTAGACCCAAATTTTACTTGAGAGAAAAGTATATATTCCATCGCTTGATGGATGAAAGATTTGCCAAGGTTGCTACAACTCAAATTGAAGCTCGAAACAAAATCGCCAACATAACTAATCGAAAAAAGCTAAGATTCGCCTCACATTCTAAATTACACCTATAAAAATTTGGGCTTAAGGGCTACCCTGATAGGCTTGCCATTCTCATCTCTACGCCATATTTCCTCCCCTCCTCTCCACTCATCCTCTGAAGGTCTCATCTTCCATTGGAAGATTGGAATCCCATCTCTCACCCAGAAAGTGAACTGCAGAGGCCTGGAATGACCTTCGAGATCCAATGTATAACCATCACCACAAAGCTCTTCCAATCGGGCACTTCTTCTATGAGAGAAGCTATAGGGTTTGGAGTAGTGCATTCATGCAAGATTTCCATTAGCCTAGGAAAGTTGGTCCTTGTCTGTTTGCCCAAGTATACAACTATATTTGCCAAATAATGCATCCACATCCTCATGGGTATGCACGGGCATAAGAAACCCTAAATTAACTCTTTCAAATATCCCCACACATTGTTAAGTAGGATAGGAAAGAAAACATCCACTGTTCTTATTTTGGCCGGCCACGGTTATCAAGTTGCAAGAGAAACCTTTTGGGTAGATCTTGAGGTCTAGCACGTGAAGTTGAAGCTCCAACATGTTCATTAGACCCATGCTTCCTAAACCTTGCCTTCTTTGAACTTTTCAATATTGTTAGGGTTTGCATCTAACAATGCTCTATATAGTGCTGGCTAGCTGTAGGGTCTGGGAGGTGACCATTGTATCCATTTTCATAGTTTCTCAAACACCTCATGATACTCCCAATATGAAAATCACGGACCATCACTCCACAACTCCAAACTAAAATGGCCATAGTAGGTTTGAGTGCGCCCATGCAAGATTGCCCAGTCATTGAGATCGTAAAGGGTATGATCTTCCACATGACTTTGGTATGTACTTGAATTGTGGAAGACAAGTCTTTTGCTGGTCCATCTTGTCATGTATAATACATAAATAGTTATTGGGTTCCAATGCGGATAATGTCCTCCACATCCAATAACATGATCTACATGATAGTTGGTCACCATATGGTCCTTCATATGCTCCCTTATCCTAGCCCTTTGACTAGGTTGCACGGTCTTATCAAGAGTCTCCTTCAACTTAGCACATAAATTGCACTTTGCAAAGTTGTTTTGAAGTTGCTATGGTGACATGATTGAAATGCTTCTTCCATAACCTACTAAAGCTAGGTTGGGATATTGGAAGAATTCCCAATTCTCGAAGTAGGGAATTCACTTCTTCCAAAATACTCTTTTGAGTACAATGTGATGGCAACCTTTTCTCAACAATTGCTCTTCCCTTTTCATCCCTTACGCTTTTGTGTGGCATAGACTCTGCATTGAAATCAATATATTTTTCAAATATCTCTCCCGGTAGCCAAGGTCCTAGTTGTTGGTCTCAACAAACCATTATTTCCATGTAAAGCAATCCTGTTCCCCTCTGCCTATTTTTTTTGCCAATTATGCCATGAAAAGTTGGAATTGCATGGATAGTCTGCCGCCATGCTTTTTGCACATATCCATTTGCCTAGCAAAGGGTATCTTTTACTGTTTGGGTTTCTTTCATCCTGAAGTGCATGCTTTCGAAGATTGTGTACATGTAGGTCCTCCTCTCATCAACAGTGTACTCTTGAAAAGTGGCTCTTGCTTCCACCAATTGTTCTATTGTAAAGAATTGCATACAAGCACTCAACAACAATCGAGCCCCTAACCTTCACCATTGTCTCACGTTTGGTGTCACTAATCAACTTGGCTCTTTTGCTGGGATAATGTCGGCAACCGATACTTCTCCCCTTTTGCCTAGGTTTAGAGTTCCAAGCGCCAATGGATCAATATCAAGACAATCATTGTCCCCAACAACCTCGGGCTCGGAAAAATATAATCCTCCACAAATTGAACACTACTTATAGGCCATGCCATGATGCAAGGAACCTCCAATTGCTTGACACAACCAAAACATTCCTTGTCACCCAAACCTTTACCTTTTCGGTTGTTTTCCAACATCGAAATTGCAATACCAATATTGTCTTCCCCTAGCCTTTCATCATTAACGACTTGACCGGGATCGCTAGCACAATGACTCTTTGGCCTACTATTTCCTTGTTGCACTTGTGCATGATTCTCACCTTCTTGTTCCTCCATTGCACCCTACTATAGAGGACTAATTGTTTTTCTTCAACATTCTTGCTAGGAGTTGGTTTTCATTGATATTGCTCTTTTCAATATGTTGCACACCATCTTGAGTTGGAGAGGCACCATTGACCTAGGCAAATTGCACCCTTTTTAGTCAATGAGTAGGAAAAATTATTACACCATAAGATAAAAAAAGTACATTACATTTATGGAATATGTAGAGGTAAATCAAATTTTTTAAAAGCAAGAAATTCCTTGGAAATAGGTTTAATATAATAATAACAATGGGTGTAAACGAAATCATTTAAAACATTGGCAATTTTAAAAGGAAATGACATTTATATATAAATATATCCTAATTTTAATTATCGAAAATTTGGATATATGATTCTGAAAAAAAGACATATAGCTGATAGGCGTGAGAATTTATTATCCATAATAATATACCCTAGATGATATATAGGGGGGAATTTAAATGCGCTGGCGTGTTATTTGAGGCAATCAATTATTCACGCTAATTTCTAATTAACCCTATATAAATCCGGTTCACGCTCTCAAGACCTCCATTACGTCCAAATTTTTTTCGCCGCCCGCCATGAAGCGTTGAAATTTCGCTCGACCTTCATGAAGAACCCGTCTCTTCAAAGAGGCGTCGGGTTGAAGAACCCGCTCAATTCCCCTCCTCTCATTTTTTTTTCCCAATTCTCCCTCGATTCCTCCTCCGATGAAGAGGAGGAAGAGGAGGAGTTGGAGGAAGAGGAGGAGTTGAGTTCTCAAGAGCACATGACGCTTCTGCTTGGGGTTGGCTTGACCAGAATGAATCTCGAAAAGAGAAGGAAAGGAGGAGGAGGAGGAGGAGGAGGAGGAGGAGGAGGAGGACAACCGACCAGTTTTTTGGAGTGGTTGAGAGATGAACCAGGTTTGCATGTTTGCTTTTTTTTTTGTTTTTGCACCTTTCTTTCTTTTCTAACACCTTTCTTTCTTCTTTGTTGCAGGCGTGGAAGAAGAGTGATGCAGATCCCGGGCGGCCCATTTTTTGTTTCCTTTCTTCTGAGAAGTTTTGGACACGCCCAGGGCATTTTTTTTTCTGTCAGAATTGTGTGAAAAGCCTTCGGGCAAATTTCTAAGCCCGGGCATGACCGTACATATAACTGTTTTTAATGAAATCAAACAGTTTTCTTCATAAACTTTGTCTTCAAACAGTTTTCTTCAAACAGTTTTTCTGTACATAAAATTTTTTGAATAAAATCAAACTGTATTCTCCAATTATTTTGGCTCCAAGCTGTTTTCTCTAAAATTTTGTCTCTGCAAATTTTGTCTCTCTAAACTTTTGTCTCTGCAAATTTTGTCTCAACAAAGTCTCGGGAACACTATAAATCAACCATATGAGAATTCTCTGATTCATCACAGTAACCATAGGAAATTTTCCTATACGACCTAAAACAATTCCCCAACCTTACAAGTCATTTTTTAGCCTTGATAATTTTGCCTTTAAAATCATTTTTAATTTAGCCTATATAAAATTTCTAAATTCTATTTTTTCGAATGCAATAAATGGAATAAAATGCCGTGAGAATTTATTGCATAAAATGCAATATTCTCCATATATACCATATACATGTCATGTCTGGGGAAGGCAGATGCGCCCGGCGTGTTAATTCAAGCAATCAATTATTCACGCTAACTTATTTCTAATTATGCCTATATAAATCCATTTCACGCTCTCAAAGTTCCTACATTTTCTTCCTTCCATCATACGATTTGCCGGTTGCGCTTCTGTTGTGTTTGGATCCGCCCTCCTAAAATCTTGGTGAGCAGATTTATATTCAGCAATGTTAGATGTTTGGTTTCGGCAATTCCTAACTTACTAAAAGACTCCGCCTTTTGTTCTGTAGCATCTGTAGCAGAGGACATCGGAGGCTCAGAATTAAAACCAAAAGCAGAGGACTAAGGTCTGCGAATCCAAAAGCCTCGGAATTAAAACCAAAAGCAAAGTCCTCCGTTCTTCGAATCCTTCCAGCCTCAGAACTCAAGGTTAGTTTTCATTTAGTTTTAAGCTGCATCTCAATGAACAAAGTTTAAAATGAAACGCACTTATTTGCTGGAAACGCATTTCAAAAGGAATCTTTGAAAGATTCCCTAAAATTCCCTTTAAAAAGTCCATTTTTAAGATTTTTTTGTGACAGGTGTGACAATTTAAGTAATTTAGGTACCATTTTTGAGGGGTTGATTGAACATAACTTTCATGCAAAAATTTCAAATAGCAATTTTCATCCTCCTAAACTAGAACAAAAAATAATTACTTTTATAAAGTGTAGCAAAAAAGGGCAATTAAAAATAGCAAGGGTAATAGAGTGACAAAGAAGTGATATATTCATGGTTGTGAAAATTGTACAAAATTATGAACAAAATTGTCAAAATATAGAACATTTTTGACGGTCATCACCTGCTCTTTTTCTGTTTTTACATGTTTGAGTCATCGGACAAACTTACATTTTGCAACAAGATCGGGATGCATCTCATCCTCAGACTCATTTAATCCCGATCACTTGAGCCTTCATCCTCGACTTCACTCTCAAACTGGATGTACTCGAAGCGATCTTCTTCCTCCTTTGTCTACAAGTGAGTCCTCATCATCATCTTTTTGGCCACCTTTCTAGGTTGTTTGTCTAATCCACATCTTTGACCTTATTAAAGTTTGAGTGACCATCGTAACTTATTAGCGGCGGTCGAGAACAAAGTCATATGCAAGAACCTTCACCGGATAGATCTATGACAGCGGTACTTGCTTTGGACTTTGCTCTCTTTCCCACTCTGTTTTTACCATCTCCAAAGTATAACTCCCACTTTGAAAGCACGGCAGCATTTGTTCTCATCCGATTGCACTTTTAGTTGAGTGGGAATTCCATCCTCTCTTGTTACCTCCAGTACTTTAGCTAGCCAGAACGGCTTCCCAGACTCATCATTATCGGTTTGGGACAGCTATGAGCATTCCTTTCTGAATCTCACGAGGCCCGAACCCGGATACTCGAGCAACTTGTTGTCTTTGTGCGTCACGGGGCGGTGTACATGACTCTGTCATCTTCATCTGAGCTAGCCAATATCTCTACATGTTCCTCTTGATTATCAACTTGCGCGAGGGAGAGTTTGCCTAGATGGCGATTGAATATGGCGGTCTTCGACCTTGTAATGAAGCTTGCAAAATATCACGTTGCCGAGAAAAGCGAGGCCACCATAAAGCATCGCCTCCCCAAAGTGGTTAGAAACTGTTGTTGAATACTTGTCTCAATAAAATCCAATGATTTGCTTGAGTCAAATGCTCTTCCCTCCTTTTTTACTCTTTGTGATTTCTTTCAAGCTTTTTAGAGGCATTTGCTTTCTGCAGAGAGCATGGAACTAGTATTGGGGATGGTGCGAATGAATTGAATACCTGCTGCTGGCTGCCCTTTGCAAAGATGTGGCATATTTCTTTCCTTGTAAGATGGCCCCTGCCATCTACAAGTGAAATTTTGATCGATCTTTGAAATGTAATATTTCTCAAGGGCTCAATAGCACGGTGACCCAGTTGATCTCTTGAAAAATCCATTCTTTGAAATCATAAGTTTCTTCCAACAACTCGATATGCGGGCCGAGGGATTGTAGGAATCTTGGATAACCTCAATCATTCTGGTAGGTGAGAGCTTTTTTTTTCGTGCAAGGCGTTTTAGAGAACCTCTTGAACATCGATCAATTTGGTCGTGTGTATGACCAACAAGGGAAACCAATCTTCACCTTCTTGAAGATTTGTTTCTCTACTAACATATACGATAAGCAAACAACGCTGATTCTTATTTTCCCTTGTCGTGTTGTCTAGTCAAAGATCTGAGCCGGTGGTATATGTTCTAGATTGGAAAGAAGCTTATTCAATATTGTGATAGTGAGATTTGGATCAGCATGAATGTTTGGATAATTCAAAATGCCTTGCAAGATAGTTTTCCATTAAATACCATAGCACCAACAACATGCGGATGTATGAAATCTTCTTCAAAGACATCCTTAGGCACATTGACAAAATGTGGTAGGGTGGTCTTCTTGGTCCATTCCATCAATAACAAGCGTCGTAGTTGAGTGGTTGTTCGATTGCTTTCTTCCTATGTTTTGTCAATTTTCTCCTTTCCAAAGATTGTTGTTCTCGTGCTTGTTCGGTTTCTCCTTCAATGCATCACGAAATGAAAATATGTTTAGGAAAAAACCTACTTTTAAGTAGAACTAGGCAAGAACACGTCACGGAAGCTTACTTTTTAGTGTGAAGTGTCCTTGCATTTTGTCTCGAGCTTTTAATTCAGAGCATGTAGCACAAGCAGGACATCCTATGCTTTCTAGGAATGGCCCGAGAAAACTCTTTTTCGAGCACGATAAAAGTAAGAGTAGCGGACAAAGCGTTCTCGGCCTCAACACACATCTCCTTATAATTATCGTAGACTTCTTGTTTATTGAAATTGTCCTCAAGTGGTACATAGGGCTATTAGGGAGTTTCTCACAAGACTCCTTAAAGAAACCTTCCATCGGGAGACACATTGAAGGGCATGAATTCTGGTTATGCCTCTGAATGGCATGTAGTCATTAATGCACGGATTCTTGTCAAGCCTTTTCTTTAGGCGGTCAAGTCGTCTGGCGCCTAAAAGCATGAATCAATTTGAAGGCCGTTTGACAGGCGGTGTGGCCACCAGCCGCGTGTAAAGTAAACTTCTCACCATCATCGGCCTAATATTGAAGGCTAAAGTAGCCCCTTTGGTCCTAGCGAGTCATTGAGCTGTAACTATCACGAATCAACCTCAATTCCTTTAGTCCAATCTTAAGCAAACAACGTTGAGAACACTTGATGTGCTTTGTATGTGTTGCCGCTTAAAGTGAGCCTAGATCCATGAGTTTCTTTCTTCTAACAGTTGTACATGCTTTCTTGTGTAAAAGTTACGGCTTAAGATTCTTCTTGCGGGGCTTTGAATTGAACATAGAGTCTTGTGGCTTTGGTAGGTCCTCGTCGAGACATCAACATGAGGTGTTTCTTCGTCTAAGAGATCAACTTGAGGGTGTACTTGTAGATCTTGATAGGTTTGGTGTGTGCAAGTCGAGGGGGAGGTGCTTTCCCTCTCCCCTAGGAAAAAGTAATCGAGGTTGGTGAGCGTAGTTGACCAGCCCTGAAGTGTCGAGAAAACAGGAGTTGCATGTCGTGCTCCCACTTGTTGTAGTACCATTTAGCGAAATTGATGGAGTTGGGTGATTTGCCTCAGGGGATTTAGCCTATGGTGGACTAAGGCGATACTAAAATGAAGTGGAGGGAGGTGAGTGCGACCTCTCTAAGGCGTGGTGGAGTAAGCGCGGTGGTGGGGAGACAGCGGCGTTGGGAAGCGAGGGGTGTGGTGGAGTAAATTGAGCGGTGGGGTGGGCCAGAGGTGGTCGTTAACAGGTAAGATCCATGGTGAGGGTTTTGAATATCGGGCTGACTGCGAAATTCCGGGCTACTGGGTGGAGTTGAGGGGTGTGAGTGTCGCTGGGGAGGAAGCCTGCTGAGCGAGGGAGTTGGAGAGCTCTGCGGTTCTAGCACTCGAAACCATACCGGAAGGTAAGCGTCTGCTGTATAAATTTATCTGACGAGAATAGCAGACGGTAAAAGTTTACCGAGGGGATGGTATAAATTTATCTGAGAGAAGGCAAACTTGTGGCTGGTGTATGGGGTTGCTCTGAAGATGGTATAGAATTGCTCTGAAGGAGGAAGACCGCGGTATAAATTTATCGCAGCTTCTGAACACTTGTATTGGAATCTTTATGGAGCTGCTGCGGCGGCATGGCGAGGGGGTGCTTCCCGGCCCGGCCACTGGCCTCCATATCTGTGACTAGGTCGAGAGGTCATATATATACCCCCTGCTTACAATATAGGAACCTCATGGCTGGTTGCCGGTCATGGCCCGCGTGAAGTCTACTTCCAAATGCTGTTTTTGTTTCTCTTTTGTTTTAGAGTGATGGTATAAATTGCTCTGAGATGATTACGGATGGGTGTAAATTTATGCGCTGTCTTTCGGCGGTATAAATTTATACGCTCACGAGCGATTTCATGATTCGAGGGCGCAAGTGCTTCGAGAAGAAAGTGCGGTAAGAGCTATTATAGAACGCGGTATGGAATTTATCTGCTAGTTTATGCGGCTCGGTATAAATTCATGGATTATCTCAGCGGCTATAAATTATCTTGGATTTGAGAATTATTCGAATTTTTGATGTCCGGTGCTCAACCAGCGAATGGTCGAACCTAATATTTTGCGTAATTTATTGTTGTTTCCAGCTTAAATGACACAAATAAAGTGTTAATTTAGTGTGGATTTTATGCCCTTTCATCCTCTTTTTTCTACTTTTTTGTGTTTCAAAAACTTCGAAAAAGGATTATATTCTTATTGTAAAATGGTTTTCGCGTTTTCCAGCCCTAAGATCAAGTTTGTGCTCGTGAGGTCATCATCAAAATTTTGCACCACGAACCCACGGACTTATGAACTAAAAAGTCAGACTTGAGTGCGTCCGCGTATGAAGAAAACAAATGCGGTACCTTTACTTATTGTCTCATCGTCGGGGAAGGGCAAGTTCAAGTCGATGATTATTACCTAATTGGAAATTATGTTGCTCTGAGAGAGCGATGATGAAGTTCTAATGCGGTGCAACCATGACAATAAGGGCGTCTACTATGTTAAGATACTAGAATGTTTAAAATAAGCATGTGCAAGCCTAAAGGCGTGCGATTACATTCGGTTTCACAAAACAACTTTAAAGTTGATACCGGTGCTTATTATAAAAATCGATCTCTTGCCAACATTAGATGCAAGTAAAAGCTGAAATCGTAAAGCAAAGATGCAAAGGTCATTTTAAATGCCAAAGAAGAGAAGTAAATGAAAGGAAATTAGAAGAAAAAGAAAAGGAAAAAGGAAAAGAGCTCAGGGAGTCTTTCGAAAGGGTAGGAAGCATTCCACAGTGCACTAGATACCTGACCTCTCCTACCAAAGAAAAATCTAGAAAAACAAAGCCCTTGACTATAGAAATTGTGAAGCTCTTGAGAGAAGCTCCACCGGAAGCGGTTTTATCGTTGGCAAACCCATGAATAAGTCAAGTGCCTATTCTCAAGCTGAGTTAATGAAACCAAACTGCTCAAACAAACCATTTTCTTTGACACTAAGCACTATCAAGAGGCCACCAAAAAAATGAAGATGGGGTCCCAGTCTTTGCCAGAAAACATGCAGCGGCACATGTGGCCATTCTTAAGCAAAAGTGAGAAGGAAATCTCATGCGCGTAATAGCCTCTAGTTGTTATGGTTGATAGAAGTCAATGCAATCGATTGCCGGGGATTACAGAGACTTGAAGATTACACCTACTAAGTCCTTGGAAGGCACACCACATTTCACAAGGCTAGAAAAGAACTCTCAAAGGAGGAAACCGATAGGTGTGAAGCGTGGAAGCCCATGTTTCGTGGGTATCCGCAGACGAAGAGGCAAAAAGTCATTACCGTGAAGTCACAATCTTGACAATGACTTTCGGGTTAAAAATGAGCCTAATAGATAGATCCGATTCATGCATCGAGAATGCGTGGAGTTCAAATAAATGCATGGAGAGGACTTCAAAAAGCGAAGAATAAGCTTGAAGCCGAAGCTGTGTGTGGTGGTGTTGCACGATGCTATGATAGAAGCCCATTATGTTGTCAACAATACGATAATAACTTACTTTCTGCTGGCTTTCCAGAGATGGTCAAGTAGTAAAGATTCAATTCAATCTTTTGTAGTATGTTTAAGCGTGGTTAGAATCTTGTAGTAGCCCTCGGCGGTATAAATTCATCACAGTATGCGGTAGCGGTATAAATTTATCACCAGATTCTTTTCAGCGGTATAAATTTATCTGGGTGCACGGTCGCGTGATATAAATTTATACCCGTGCAGTACGGATTATAAGTTATCATAAATTTATACTGCGGAACGGTGTAAATTTATTACCTGCCGTGTTATTGATGCCCATCCTCTTCGCCATTCGGCACTAAGCCGTTTGGCCCGGATTTTACGGTGTGGGATCTTCAAGAAAATTTTTTTGTATGTTTAGAAGATGGGGAGCTCAAAAAAACAAATAGAAGCCTTGAAGAAACCAAAGAAAGATTGGTGAATCAAAACCAAAAAATATGAGGCATTATTACCACGGGCCTTGATTCTGAGGTCTTAAAACAAAAATATTTGTTACTTTGTTGGAAAAGTAGTTGCCAAAGAATTCACATTAGGCGAGATGGCCAAGGGAAGCTAAAAGCGTGCCTCCTCTATGCCATGTTTTTCTACCTTTTTGTCTTACAATATTTTACCACTGCGGTCCAGGAAAGACATTGTGTCACTTGCAGGAGCCCGAGTTAATGGCGATAACCCTAGAGGCTGGGAGGAGGTCCTGTTTATACCAAGTTGTACCACGAGCGATGTGAGAGAAACATTGCTTGGGTTAACCCGGTGGCGGGTAAGTTTTGCAAAAATATGTTATGTGTTTGTGCCTTTGTCTCACATTACTCTTCTGAGAACAGAAGAGGGGGCTACTGCTTGGATTTTGAACCTGGCCGTGGGGCCAAGGAAGAGGCAAGGTTAAAGGTAGTGAGCGAGGTAGAGGTCGCCACTTCAGGTTTGGCCCCGTACGAGATTTGTTACCATTTGAATTCGGGGCGATCCATCACGGGGTTGTTGGTGATTGTACAAAGTAGGGGACTCTTTTAGACAAAGCAACATTTTACATTATGCATTGCGGATATTCATATGGATTTAAAATAAGAATGGCGCTTTGATGAGGCTTTCACTCCGCGTGCGAAGTCCGGTCTTTCTGAAATGGCCTCAAAGTCGACATCCCCGAAAGCGGAGGTCATCATTTTTTTTTCATTGACCTTGAGGCGATGTGATTGGAAACTCTATGGGAGGTGATTGCATGGCGGAAGCCCGGCATGCGTTTGGTAAGCTTCCTGATGCGTTTTTTGTTTGCGGTAACTCCGCGGTATAGGGTATGCCACACATCGTCTTAAGGTTTAAATTTTTAAAGTGCGGGTTCTTAGTGGTACATAAATTATCTGACAAGGCAATGCATTATAAATTTATCGACTTTATAATTTATCTGACAAACAGCAGAGTGGTATAAGTTTCTGAAAAAGCCACTCTTGAGCTAACTTATTTCCTTGTTTTGCTTTTACTAATTTCAATTTCTATATATTGCTTGGCGGGCTTGAAACAAGCGTCAAGGAGGAGGTCATGGTGGTGGTCAGCGCTTAGTGGTACATTTTGAACGCATTTTCATATATAGGTTTTACGGCGGGCCTTAAAAACCATGGTTCATTTCACCTTGAGATAGAACTCCCTCCCGCAATGCATTTGGTTCCCATTGTTTTCGCAGTAAAGCCCGCAGCTGACAAAGTGG
This sequence comes from Isoetes taiwanensis, assembly GCA_021234155.1. Lineage (NCBI taxonomy): Eukaryota > Viridiplantae > Streptophyta > Lycopodiopsida > Isoetales > Isoetaceae > Isoetes > Isoetes taiwanensis. The sequence goes on from JAJEKV010000014.1 coordinate 20,633,584, forward strand.
TGTCCCTATCAGCTGACTTGTAATTTGTCGATTGGTTTTCGGCACAGGCCCGGATCCTAGATGCCTTTTTGGATTGGAACTTTTGTGGTTTAAGCCCTTAGGTAGTAGATCTCAGATGGGCAGACCCAAATAAGGTAAAGCTTCGTAATGGGATAAGCTCTTGCGAATCCTTTTCATTAATGAAGCGGGAGCAAAAACGGTGCAGGATTGGACCGAAGAATGAGAGGTAGGGATTTGTTGACTAGGCTTTATTGGTGCAGAGCGAGCACCGCACGATAGGTTTTGGGAGAATGAAGATACAACATTGCTTCGCAAAACCCGGTCTCAAAGGAGTACGAGTCACGTGGGCTGGGAAAACCACCTACATAATTTATGACGAGTTCTTAACGCCGCTTTATTTATTAAACTATATGTACTAAATGTAAAATTGGCCAGTAGAATTTTAAAGCTGAAAGCTTTTGTCTCTCTAACAATGTAATTAGAAACAACTCTTTCTTGCTCCAGTTCCCAGTCTTTCCAATGTTTACATTTTTAGTACTTCTATTAAGCTTGCAAAACAATCTATATTTTCTTCTGTTTTTAACAATAAATACTTCTGCGGAGTTATCAAAGTTAATGTCTCTCAAACAAACATTTTTTTTGCCCTTCTTTAAAATGAAAAAACTTTAAAATGTTGCTTTTGGGGGTTATCCAGAATGCTAATTGCTCAACAATCTATTTTGCTCCCTATTTTGTGTTTTTAAGTTTCAATTTTATAAAGGAATCTTTCAGCACTTCTTAAATAAGTCGTTTCATTTAAACATACTTGTTAATGGCAGCTTTAATCCAAAGAGACAAGCTTTTGCATTTGCTTTCGGCGGAGGAAGCGGTGTTTATGAGAAAACCGAGAATAGTTTTTATAAACTTCATGCCTTCTTTGTAAATTGTAGTTCTCTTCTGATTAATCATGCTATTGCATGCAAGTTCTATGATGAATAAAGTTTTAGTACAGAAAGCATTAGGAAAATCTCAAGATAACATTTTAGTAAAGCGTGTTCCATTCTAACAACCTTGAATATGAATACCATTTCGTGCATTCCAGTAGAAAAATACTGAGATAGATAGAAGTAAATAATGTGCAGCCTTTATCGGCCGCATCATCGCCATTTTCTCCCTCTTGAAAACGTGTCCCTATATAAGCGGTTTACCGGCAGAGCATGCAAACAATTTTACCCCTAGTTTCAACTTAAGTTAGAGTGTCTTAGTATCTAAGTTTACAAATAAATAAATATAACCACGCCGGCGTGAATAAATACTCAGGTTCACTTCTATTGATGTGTCCAGCGAAGTCTTTCTCTTTCTCCACACTAAAATATATAGGGATGATCGCTTTTCCAGCAGAATTGGAAAGAGTTTACAATTGCAAAAGAAATAGTTTGAAATTTTATCTTCCCGAGGATTTAATGGATTTACTTGCAAAAAATGCGGAGACGACAAGCATCAATGGTTAATGATAGGGGAATCATATTTGGATAGACCATCTTGATTAATCTTGAATTAGAATTTGATTTGAATCGAATGACTATAGATAGGGATAGATGGCCTTGCCGGGAATCATGTGTAATAGTTTGGCCTAGTCATATCTGTGAGGTTACCAAAAAATTAGCGATACAAAAAGAAAGTGCAAGGTAAAACAAAACACAATAGAAGCTTCCATTGCATGAATCGTTTTGCGGGCGTAATGTAACATGTTTTGCATTTAGCATATCATTTTGGCAGATTATGTAATTTGTTTTCACATATCGACGATGAGAAGTGAGGCAGCATCATGTACCTCGATTGCTCATATATCACGGGTTTGTTAAGGTAGAAAACCGCTAAGGCTAAACCATCAAATGTTTTACAACTTTACCCCGAACGAGGGTTTACACTTTCATAAGCATATTTAATGAAGCTTCGGGTTGCATAAGTTAAGCCCTCGTGATTGTTGAACTTGACTATGATTAGTGGAGCGACTAAGTCGCGTTTGTTTTTAAGAGTTCTGGTGCAAGCCAAACAATTCCAAATGTTACTTTCTGATTATATTCGTTGTTCTGGACTTTCAGGAACTTATATGAAATGAATTTTGCCGGGGAATAAACGACTCTACCAAATCAACTGGGTGAAGGAACCTGCTTTATTTTAGGACTCGATATGTTACTTATAGTTCTTACTCCTCGATTCCTGTTATGTACACATTTTTGCTTGGGAGCCTCTTCATGTGAATCATTTTTTCTCTATTTCAGAACACCACACAGCTTACACTCACACGCTTCAACGGATTTCACCCTATTTCTGGCCAGACGGAGTTCTACCTCCTACCAAATACCAATGCTCTAATGCCAAGGCGTCATCCATATGATTAGGTAAGCACAAGCTTAAAGGCATGGCACCATATCGTGGACCATAATTCATTACATTATCTTTGAATTGGGCTGTCCCATTCTTACGTCCTATACTCGTTTGTTTTTATTCAAGATCATGACATATATATGTAGAGAAATGAATGAGTATATTCATACATAATTTGCAAACATCTCTCGCTCTTGTAGTATTGGGAATCCAATTACATTCTTATCCTTCATAATCGAATGCATAGAATGATAGATTGTCGGTCTTTTCCATGTAAAAATAAAACGTGTTTAGTCACTTTCCCTGTCAACAGCGGGGTAATTGGTTTGTATGTCCGGAGCCGAGGACAAACGTCCTTCGCGGACATCTAAGATGACCAGGTAACCTCTTTAATCGAAACGCGGACTTGTGCCCTTTGTATCTCTCTCTCCATCAGAATGCATTCGATTATGCCAGGATACAAAGTCAGTTATTGGCACACCAAGCTCATCGGGTCCAGAAGCATATCTCTTGCCTATTGTTGTCCCTCGGTGACATCTATTTTAGTTGCAATGCCCGCCTAGTAAGAGAGAAAGAGATCTTTCGCCAAGACCTCCAAACTTTCCTTACTAATGGGAACACACGACATTTGATAGGGGCAACCAAAGATGGGAACCGAATACATTTGTATTGCTTTCGATTGGGTCGATTAGAAGTTGTGCTCCAAATAGGCAATATATAATCGCCTTATGCCAAAATGATGGTTCAATAACCGATGGGGTAAAGGTCCTTTGATGAACCTTCTTTGGTCGCTTGGAGATGGAGATGATCATCTCTTTAGTGATAATGACAGTTTCCCCCAAGCACACAATGTTATGGGTGGGCTATCATACTCAAGCTTTGCCTTCATTTCTAAAGTCGCTTCTTCACAAAGCACGAAGAAAATCGAAGACATTAGCAAAAATATATTAATGCGAATAAAATTTTCTTCCAAAGATGACCCGCAAAGCTTCCCCGGACAATCTTCGATTCTTTTTGAAAGCAACCCCAAGCTCTTTTTTGTTTGACACTACCATAATATTTCACGTGAAAAGGTTATTTTTGAGTGTTAGAAATGCAATAATCACAAGCAGAGGACCGATTGAAAAACAAGACTCTATATCCTTCGGTGAGAATATTTTTCATGAGCCACCAAGTCCACCTTACTAGCATCCTATAGAAGGACCAATTCGATATTGAAAACTATAATACTCACAAAAGCTTATAATCAGCACTCACAAGATGTGCTTTCAAGTCATATGCCCGATCTATCGCTAAGCCAACACATTCAATCCATCCATGTGAGCATTCAATTTCAGCATCCCAACACCGGGCGCATAGTGAGCCATTTCATTGGCTAAATGTTGACGGAAGGCGCCTTTGTTCTTATAAATACCAAGGGAAGTAAGAAATGCACGTCCGCCCAATGAAATACCTCCTAACGTCTCATTGTTGATTATATCCCGAGAAAGAAAGGAGGTTATGAGAAGAAATGGTATAAAGAATCATTACAATAAGAACACAAAAAATTACTTTCTCAACGGCTTCTCCAAGGTAGATTTAGTAGGGCCTTTCATTGTTGTTCTGTTCATCCCTTGGATATAAAAGGAACTCTAGATCAGCTCTTAGACTTGAATTGCGGATGCATTTATCATTTGGATCAACAAAATGTTCAATTTCAAAGAAGAGTAAACTCACGACTCTTAGTAACTTGCCTTGGTGCAATCTGCAAAGATCTAAGTCAAAAATGACTTGTGTTTATGTATCCAAACAATTTTTTTTCTTAACACTTGCACCTTAACATGGCGAGTGTGATCTTTGAATCATAAGTGTCAACCTCATTACTTAAATGCTTGACCAATTTAGGCTTTAAAGCAAATGGAAGTTTGTTTCCATTATAATCAGTATAGATCTTTAAAAGTTTACAAAAAGTTCCACATGAGGCTAGGTTTCGACGGGCACCTACATGACAAATCGCCGGTTTGTATAAGGAGTTGAAATTGCAATCGATAAACATGTACAAAATTAAAAAGCACGTACCGAACCAGGTCCCTGTTAAATAATGGAGGTCGCAAAACATTAAGTTAAAGGGGAAATGGATCGAGAGGTCATTCTTCGTTTTCCGAGCCTTGATTCCATACTCTTTTAATCTTTTGACCAAGCTGTCAAATTGCCAACTCATCTAAAAATCAAAAACACCTACTCAATTCATGCTTTTTCTTGTGGCATGTTTGGATTCTTTTCCAAGGTTTCTTTAACATAATCTTTAAGAAGGTGGTCCGCCCTAAAGCAAGAGCCTTCTTTCTCATCTTTAACCATAAGATCGAACTTATCCACATGACCTCGATGCCTTAAAAACAACCCCGAGTAACACGGGGGCAATCTAAAGATATTCTCCTCGAGAACAAAATGTCAGGTAAAATGACATGCAAATTATAAAAGGAATCCAAGTGAAGCTAAACTTAATTCTAGAGCAAGATGATTTCCAAGAATTACAAGGAAAATAGGTTATTGCCTCCGAGGAAGGCAAAGAACATTGGCTTTAATCATGCTCCCGGAGGTCCATAATCATATAAACCCGACGCCTCGATAAATCTTGAATGGCGGAGATAGAAGAGTCTTCTTTCCAATGTATTTGTGTTGCCTGTAAACTTTCCCGGAATGCATACGGGTTCGTTGGTGACCGAAGGAGCCCGAGGCATTTACCGCCTAGCCATAGTTTTCGGTGTATATGTTCAATGTGAGAATGCACTTCCTTTTAAGTCTTCGTATAAGAATCTTTAAAAACTTTACTAAAGAAACCGAGCAAATGCCATCTTGCCAAGAGCTTGTCTCCCAATAACCGCTTAAGATCTTCGGCCCCAAGACCATCGACGCTGTCGAGAGGAAAAGTCGCCATTCCAAGATGTGGAACGCTGACGCAAGCATTCTCCCCAACGCCAATACACACGCCGGAATTTCCTTTAATTTTCTACGTGGATCACGATTAAATCTAACGATGGAAAGTGCATCCACATTGGAAAAAAGTCTAGTTGGAAATAGCGTGGACACTCTAGAATTGCCAAAAGTGTCCACGTCTAATTTTATTCAAAAGCGTCGCTAAAAAAAGAGAGTCATGATAGTCCGGTGTTTATCACAAGTCTCGCTTAAAATGTACAAAGGAAGAACTTTAAACACAAGAAACCATCTTCATTTAGGAAAAAATATGACATGAAGTCGTATGCATTCCTTTGAAAAATATGGCATGCGATCTTGCACATCCGTCATATAACTCCACCGGAAGCGGATGCTTGCATGCACGCTAGGGATGGAAATTAAAAATCACAGAAGGTTGAAACTAACCGTGATTTGGTAGTACCTAAATGAGCAAGACTAGAATGATGAAAGAGTTTGTTGAGAAACCAATGATGAATGTTTTGACATTCAATTGTCCGATGGACCCGGTGCCATGATGCTTTGTTTGATCTAATTAAGGATATTACACGACAATCTTTAGTTATAAATATATATTCATGTTAAATTTTTGAATCATAGGTCTAAATAGATGCCAGCGCGAGCAGGAAAATAGGCATGTTTCTTTTAAGTGCCATTGATATGCAAAAGAATTATGAAAAATCGAGAACAAAAGAATACAAGAAATGTATCTTAAGGAATGACGCATGCCTGTCCCAATTCGTTTATGAAAAAAGGTTCATATTCGAGAGGAGGTTCCCTTTGTTGCTTATATCCTTGGAAATAAGTCTAGAAATGCACCAATTTCCACCTTTTAGGAGGCGGTTCTCAATACCCATTACATTGATGCTGAGTTAAGACAAGGTTTCAAAGATTCAATAGCATTGAGGGCTTAGAACTCTAGAATAGATCTTTAAAAGAAGTGGATATACATAGCAAAAGAATGAAGGAAGGAAAAATCATATTTGAAAGCCCAGTAGAAGGCGTATTTAGCAAAAGAGGGGGGCTTGGGGCAAAGGAGGGTGGCGAAAAAAGGAAGAAAGGTAAGATGAGATGTGACAGAAATTAAAAAGCAAGAATAAAATAGATTTTTAATGTCCATGGAGACCAAAGAGGTCATGGGACACATACAACAGCTAGTACAACCATTACTACTAGGATTAAAAAACCCATGCAAATCTTATAAGTGTGTTGTTGTTGAAGGCCATGGGCGTTGTTTCTCAGAATGCTTTCTCCCATAGGCGGACATTGGCCTCCGGATCTGGGCTAAAAAAAACCTTCCTTCCTTCCTCCCTTGATGCTCGTGGCTACTTTGGTGGACGACGCTTAGCTATGATTATAAATTTGTATGTTGTTACGACATAGAGAAAGAAAGCAAACACTATGTCAAATCATACTTACATACAAGGATCATCATGGTCCAGACGTGTTTAACTTAATCAAGAGAAGGTATGACATACACAATCATTGCGCTTAGTAGAGTTTTCATGTATTTATTTAACTTCACTTCTTCTTTAATAGGGAGGAAAATCGCACGATAATTAGAACTTTCCAGATAAATGTTGCAAGTTCAATGCACGTAAAGTTTGATGTGGGCACAATGCTTATTTACTATTTTTCCTCCTTAAATTCATATCTATCGGATATTAGTAATATTGCTTGCTTGATTCCAAATTATAACATCTAAGTTTATATTAGAACTAGAGGTGCAATAATGCTCATGAAGTTGCATACCCAATCTTCATCTATTGGTCTACGAGATAATGGCATGCCATCGGGTTAGGTTACTTAGTTTCAACAAGGTCCTACAAATATCTCCTACCGAATATCTTGTAAATTATTGTCTTGGGCACTACAACATATGCGAGTGCTAATCTAGTTGGTTTGAGATTATATTGAGTGACATGGAATTGGCGTGACCATGGAAGGAATTCTAGACGAAATAAGAGTTGTGTGAAGCATTGGAGCAACTGGCATACCATATAATGGGCATTTTCTAGCTTTAAATCTGCCATTTTATGGCCTCTTTTTGTTGATCCTTGAAAGAATAGCATAGACCAGAATTGTTGTTAAGTTGTAGCCTACACAAAGCACGTTAACAAACTCTTTTCAAGAATGGAAATGGCTCCCGAGAAGAAATTTGTTGCCCATTCACTCATTCAAATATGGCAATCTTCCAATTTCTCCAGATATTGTACAATTCAATCTATTCTTGTCCAGCCTCAATACCCTCATAGATGTTATTCTATAAAGCTCTGAAGATGGTGCATGAGATAAATATCAATTACAGCCAAATATCAATGCCATGATCTTGTTTGCAAAGTTTATGAAATAAATAAGATTACACATTTATCAATAATGGAAGGTCTTGAATACATATTCTACCAATCAACCCATAGGGATCGACATCCCATATTCCGGGGAACAATCTTACTCTATTCAAAAACCAGTTTCTAGACATCAAGCTCAACCCACAGTGTATTTGAGTAACCTTGAACTGCATCTTTAAAGGTTATGTAACTTGATAAATTTGAGAAAATGTCTTTAACCGGGTTTCAACCTGTTTTTTGCAAAAAGGGGAAAAGGTAAGCCTTACATACAAAACGAGATTGCTCGAGAAAAGTTTTAGTGTTATGGCTTGTTCGTCACAATTTGTTTATAAAATACAAAGACTGAAATATGGAAATCATAGGCCAACTTAAATAGTGTTAACTAGAAGCTATATCGACCCGCCCATTGAGAGTGAGAAATACTTGAAACAAAGAGCATTGAATGAATTGACTCCTTCCAATCTTGCTAAAAAGAAAGTACACAGTCCGGAGAGAGTTGCCCATTCGGTGTCTTTAATACACATCTATACTTTAATTATGGATTGACGAGGCGCAAAGAGTTATTTCTTGTATCTAGTTATTCATCTTCCCTCCCCATTTTGTATGGGTCCCAATGACCTATTGGTCTGGGCGGTTAAAAAAATTCTATTCTATTCTATTCTATTCATTAGTGCATCTTTTGCTCTCATGTCTTTTACATTGAAAAGGAATGGGATGAAACGGAATGTGTAAAAATGTGGTTTGACGGGAAATGTGGACAATTCATAATAAGAAAAAAAATTGTACCATGACATGCTCCCCGAGGATTAGCTATAGTGGTGCTACATATAATGAAAGTTGGAGAAAATGCAACTCCTTTGGTGTCTCTAGCAAACTCTAAAGAGTATTTACTGGACTGGAATCCTTTTTCTGACTGGGTTCATTTAAGATTACCTTATCTAGTATGGAGTAAGCTTTGGAACACATTAGACCAACTTGAAAATAGAACATTATACACTTACAAAGAATAAGATCAATACCTCAGCCAAAAGGGGTATGGCGTTATTGGCATATCAAAATGTTTTTGTGCAAGAACAAGTTATTCTCTCATTTCTTGCATTTTTGTCAATTGTTCCTATAGTACATAAGGAAAATTTATCAGTTCAGGAAATACACAAACTAATATAATATGTCATCATCGTGATACACTAACACTGAAGAAAATAAAAACTCAAAAATTATTCTGTTCACTACCTGGCTTTGTTTTCAAGAGCTCCAAACCCACCTCAAGATCGTTGCGCGTTCCTGGCCCTTTCTGTAGTGTCTTATCCTTACTTACTTTTTAAATTCAAAAACCTGGAAAAATGCCAGAGTCTATAACATCCAATCCCCCATGCTAATTTTTGTGTCTATTCATCATCAATGAGATCCTACGTGTGGAACTGAGAAATAGCAAAAATGATTATTCTGGTCTGTGTGCAGAAAATGCATATAGGAAACAAAGGGCGGTTCTCAACTTTAAGAATGCTTAACCAAAAGAAGAAACGAGCAAACCACTTGAAGTTAATTTGTAGTGCAAATATGCATAAGATACAATTTATAGCTGGCTGAAAGGGAAAAACATGACAAGCATTAGCACATGAAAGCATATGACAGCAGAAGGAACAGAGCATGTGGAGGAGAGAGACATTTTAAAGCTTAGGAAGAAATGGAACAAGGAGTTCTACTTAGACATAGGACATATTATAATATTTTTTAAGTGCTTAGACACAATGCAATCTGACGCATCTCTTAGTTGTTTCTGTGAATTGTAACTTTATGCCTTGTAACGATGCATTCAATGCTCCCACTTTCTCCACCAAATCAAGCCATCTGAAAATTAGAGAATATAAAAAATTTTAAGCAACAAGATTCAAAAACTTCATAAAAGAAAGCCACCTCTCCATCATTACTAACTAAGGACCAGTACCTTATTTTGATGGATGCACATCCATAAAAAATCAAAAGAATGTTCACTTGTGACCTCCATGCCCATAAAAAAGTGGACATCTGAGTTTCCTCCTTATTTCTGCAAATTAAGTCCTTTCTGCTTCAATAGCACATGACACATGGAAGAGATAACATTTTGCACAGCCATCACTGCATCTGCCATTTCTTTGCACCATCCACAATAGCAATTAGCGTCAGTAGCCTTTATGCTATGCCATATTTTAAATGCAAGAAACAACAGAGGTGGCATGGCATCTTGCAAGGGTTGCTTGCTATGAATGAACAGTTGCTTCCCTGGAGCTGCTGCAAAGATGATGCATCAATTGCTTGCTATTAAAAAACAAATAAAATTTCACAACATGAGTACTAAAACCCATCTATGACAATAATGGTAGACAATCGATGCTTCTGTGCAGGTAAGATCCATGGTCTAGAGGAATCCTTGATGAAAAGAGCTCTCGTTGTAGTGTAAGTGGAAGCAAGTTTATAGAGTCCATGATGTTCACATGTTTAAGACGTCATATTGCAGCTATGGTGTGCTCTCGGCAAGCCCATCTAAGAAGGCTGAGACAATTTTAATAAATGAAGGGTAAGCAAAGCTGCGGTGGAAGGATCGCCAAACTCCGAGGCCAAACTCCGACAGAGAATTACTTGGGTTTTCTAATTTCCTTGGCCCTAGGATTCGAAATTAGAGAATCGGACGACTAAAAATGATTTCAGGTGACGTGGCAGGACATGTGGCATAGCTAGAATTTCAGGAAAGCGGCAGCTCGGGTTAGGCAACCCTGCTAAACATATCTTATCTCAATTTCAAAATGCCAAGAAATTCGTGCACTGTGCTTCCACTTCCGCTGCCACTAGTTGCCGCCAGAACAAAACATTCCATCTATTAGCAAAGAATCTACACCCTCTATCTGTCACAACTAGGCGCATGCCATTGCAGCCGTTTCTCCAAAATTTTTGACAGCATATAATGCTCTAATTGAATCTACAACTTCTATACGTGACTTCCCGGTGCAGCATGTTTGCAAAATATGCTAGAATATTCTCCCCACGGTCTAAACGGGGTTGCGTGAATCTTATCCACGATCATTTCTAAACACGTGAAAATCACGTGGCACCATATACTTGGCGGCGCCCCTAGTCCATTTTGCCACCTTGAGGTTTTTCAAGTTCTGCGGTTTTGGTCGGGATTGCTCCACGGACTTGCAAGCTCGGATTTTAGGTATGATTTCCCAGTATTACCTCTAGCGATTTGAAGCTTAAATACGGTGATCCAGCTTAATTGATTTGTCGTACATTTTTGACCTAAGCTTGGCCGGAAGAGATTTGGTCATGGGCGCCGTTAGTCTTCCAGAAATTGAATCTGACAGCGTCCATTTTTCAAAACGGATGAAAGTTTGTAGGAAAACAATGGAAACCATGTCAGATGAAGCAGAACACTCTGGAAATGAATCCTTGCCTCTTCTAAGCCAAGAGGACGATTCCAAAGATATTCCGTCAGAATCTCAAGAAGATTACATGTCTAGTAAGTTAGGCGAGCTTGCAACGAAGAGCTTAGATGCAGAGGAATATACCGAGGAAGCTTCAAGGCCTAACATAGAACAGATAAATCACTCTGGTGAGACTTCTGAGACCGAAGTTTTAGAAAGGAAAGGTTCCCTAAATTTACAGTCTATTTTGAGTAGGAAAACCCTGGATGATATTTGGAAGGATATTCAGCATCGTTTAAATGAAGGCGTGGTTGGAGTGGATGAGGAAGTTCCAGACAATATGGTGGGGGGTATGACATTAGAGGATTTTCTTGTAAAGGTAGGTGTAGTGAAAGACGATGTGAGTACTTCAAATGACCAGACTGTGAACCTGTACAGAGGTATTTATAACGAGGAATTTATACAAATGCATCATGATCATGGCAATATGCAAGACATTGGGGGACATGAAGCTACTCTTGATACCGATCTAATGTCGCAAAAGACGGAGCATGATTTTAAAGATAACATTATTTCAGGTGGTGGACGAGTTTCTAAGGCTCGAATGAGGTTGCAGGAAATAGCCAGGCATGAGGCCAGGAAGAGAGCCACATTTGCAAGTTCAAATTCTTCTGGCCAGGATGGTTTGGAAGGCAATCTTTGTGGGGACTGGGCTGATACATCTGGAGCTGGGTTTTACATGTGTCAGATGGTACCTGGGGGCAGTGTAAATGCCATTTCCTCTGGACATGAAATGTTGATGGACCATGCGCAAGCACCAAGAAGAGGAGCAGAAAAAGATGTTATTGGAGTGGCCGATCCTCGTCAACGTCGTATGATCAGAAATAGGGAGTCAGCTGCGCGATCGCGGGCTAGGAAGCAGGTAACTTGCTATATAAAATGTGTAACATAATGTGACTGCTAACCACCAGATATGCCATTCATTGTCCATGGTAAGTGCCATATACGTTTGTGGAAGAGCTAAAATGTGTGGAAGGTGCCATATAAACGCTAGGATCTCAAGAACTATAAGCATATTTTGAGCATATACTTAATCATCAGTTAGCTTGATGCATTTGTCAAGGGAGCTTATATGGCAGTCCAGCATTCCTGTATATAGGGTAGAAAAATTTGAGGGATTATCAGTAAAACAAAATTATTCTTTAATGAAACTAAGATTTCTTTGGGCTGTAATTATTGAAAAAGTTCAGGTTTATTTCAGGCTTATACTGCAGAGCTAGAGAAAGAGGTGGAAACTCTCAAAGAAGAAAATGCAAGGCTAAGAAGACAAGAAGTATCAATGTTTCTTGATGTTAATGGATAGTCTATTAAACTGGAATCTGAAGTTCATCTTTTGTTGCAGGTAGAAAGGGCTTTTGAATGGAACCTGAAGGTATAAGTCCTTCTTAACCAGAGAAGATAAAGGAATGCTTTTCCTGGCTTGAATACTCTTGAAGTTTTGTGGTTTTGCTCCAACAATATCTTGCTTTCCAAGATGCTGCTTATTTTTTCCAGCATGTTTTTTAGGATTTCTCCATTTCCTGTAGGCATTGTCTTTAATTTGTATTTAGAATGTTCTGTCTGTTCAAAGCTGCAGTACTTAAATCACCAGAATGTTATTTATTTTTTGACGAGAGACTGCTGACATGTCCTATTCTGTAATACAGATCATGAACCATTTGTTATCAGATGTCAGTATGCCAGGGACAAGAATGCTCAGAAGATCACAGACAAATCCTTGGTAACTAGTATGTCAAGAATTTCGAGAGATTTAGTTTTGTACATGAGCTGGGGTTTTTAAAGTAGCAGTTTATCTAGAAGTTGGATATGGGTTGTGGCCCATTTATTCCCATCGTCAGAATGGGGGTTACAATTGTGCTTTATGTATAGTGGAGAACCAGAGGAAATAGTAGAAGAATTAGGACCAAATGTAATTATGGGTAGCAGGCAGGGCCACATGGAGAGGGCAAAAAGTTCACTTTTTTAATTTGCTGAGCTTGGGATTGTATTTACATAGGTTGCACTTTCCCTGTTGGCCATTGGCTTCACCTGAAAAAGTCATAAGTGCTTCAGTCTTCAAAATTGTGATGGAATCATCGCTAGGACATTATGCACGTCACCTAAGGAAGCATCTGGTGGAACAACAAGTTGCCAGAAACGTTAAAAATCCTTAGTAATTCTAATCAGTTGCCTAGGTTTTAACTTTTATGGGAAGATATAAAAGGAAATTATTGGAATGAAGTATACATTGTTGTGGTAGTATATTTTTTTGTAAAATTACGAGATTTACTCTATAGCAAAATTTGCAGCTCGACTTGGCAACGGAGAAAATAAATAAATTTGAATTTGAATCTGAACTGGCTTTAACCGTTTACAAAACCAAATTGCTCATTGCAACACAATGGCATAATAGTAGCATGTCCTCTGTTTTTTGGATTTTCCGCTCCGCGTGAAAAAGGGGGAATTGACATTTTGTGCGCTAACTAAAAGTGGCTAGAATGTGACAGGAGGAATCCGAGAAAATCAAAATGCCCCCTTATGCTCCTCGTGGCATGATATGATTGGTTCTTTTCGATTGTCTCAAGGTTGGTCTTTTAGATTCACCAAATGAAAATGGGCCTCCTGGTTGGTCCTTCTCAAGATTCATCTATGATATGGGGGGCCAAGTCAACCTACTATGCAATCTTTAAAATGTTGTGGTGTCAATGGATGCAAATCTTCTAATGGATGCAGAGATTTTCCTATGTTCTAAAATATTTTCGATGTCATTTTGTTGATTATATAATGCACAAGGCAATGCTTTGCAATGAGGTGTGCATTTAATACGCGTTAAAATAGATGGCATAACGATCGATTAAGATGCCACACGTTAATGTTGGTAATGCCATGGGCAGCACATAATTTTTTGATGGAGGCCAATGGCTTCTAATGGCCTGTGAGAGCTCAAAAGGGCACCCCTCAAGCTATAATGTGGTTGACTTTGTCAAACATCTTGGTTGGTGAGTCAATTGCATTATTTTGGGTTTTACACATCTGAATAAATACGTGTGTTAAAGGTTAGTGTTTTTACAATAAACATGGAAAGTTCGGTTGGTCAAGAGAATTGAATTGAGGGAATACCACGGAAATATCTAGTCTAGAAGATAATAGTGTATGAGGATATAATATTATTGTAGGCGTATGGAACCTAATGCAGAAAAAAAAGGGAGAAGATATTTTCTGAGTATCTTGAAATATCTAGCATCTTCAAAACTTGCTGGCGTGCCAAGTAGCAGCACTTTTTCAGATATTTTCTCAAAATATCGCCGCCTCAATATCTCCGGTGACGGAAACTCCTTTACCGACGCCAAAAAGGCCCTTTCCGGCACCCCAAAGCAGCCCAGAATATCTTCGGCAGCCGCAACATAAAATCCCTTCAACCGCACAAAAATGGTGCTCAATAGTTCTTCCTTATATTCTTCTTAGAAATCTCCATCAATCTGCGATCTATTCTCATTTTTTGAATATCGCTGCTCCATCTGCTTCAATTATTCTTCTGGGCGCTCATTTTTTTGCCCGCGATGTCCTCCGATCAGAGTAGTTCCGGTATTAAACACGAGATTTGCGTTTCTAGTGGTTCCCTTGAAAGCTTGCTCTCAAAGGAGTTTTCGGACAGTTCTGGTGACCTTTGTGGCAATTTTGAGACTCTGATTCACAAGGGTTCTTCTTATAAACCTATTAATCTTTGTCGTGGCCCAGATCGGGCAGAATCTACTGTTACTTCCATGTCTAGCATGTTGACGACACATGGTACTTCGGAAAGAAGCTCGGTGAGTCTTTTCTCTTACAAATTAGTACTCGATCTCGTTTTCCCTATTCCCCCCCTTTTTTCTTTTTCTTTTTCTTTTTTTCTTAACCCCTCTCTGTTGGGCGTTTTTCTCATGCTATTGTATGTCTCAAATTTCTGTTGACTAGGATTTGGAAGAAGATGAAGCAACCCAGATGAGGTGGACAAATGACAAGCATTCTTCATATTTGAACTGTATGGAGGATATGTTTGTTAGGAACCTGTATGATAGAGAATACTGTTCTGTAGATCTTTGTGGTGAAAGTGCTTCATATATCGAATCTCATGAGCCTGGATGTGTGGAATCAAAGCCAGTTCCATGTGACTATGCAAAGGTTAGTTCTTAGTGTAACTGATTGGCTTATAAGTAGATGTAGATATCTTCTCAAGTGTTTATAGTATAACTGATTGCATGGTAAGTAGACTTAGATGTCTTTTCAAATCTCTAGAATATTAACTGATTTAGGTGGTATAACTGATTGCATGGTAAGTAGACTTAGATGTCTTTTCAAATCTCTAGAATATTAACTGATTTAGGTTTTCTTTCTCTCACATTTTGAGCACCTGTTGATTATATATGTTGTTTTTTCTTGGGCAGCTTTGGGAAAGAGAGGGATGGGTACCCTTGTCTCCAAAACGGTTGCATTCATGGGAACTCCCTGCGCCAGATTGGCTCCATATTTTGAATGCCAGAGTTAGCCACAAAGATAACAATGGGAAGGAGCAACAACCATTTGTAAATATGGATTCATCATGCTCTGCTGACAAGGCCCATGAGCCTATTTACTTCAAGGAGGATATACCAGAGGTTCCTGATGTGGATATCCTCAGGTCACACTGCCCTCAAAGTCTAAGTCGAAGCTGTTCATCATCAACTGGTTTTTCTTCTCGCTCTTCGGGGAAACATAAGTCTTCTCGCAGTAGTGCGCAAAATTGTGCCACTAGTGGTAAGATATACATAAGATATACATCTATTTTTCTATGCAGAATCCCTGATTATTGAGATCTTACTTTTCTTGTTTTGTGCTACAGAACGGTCTAAACAGTACAATTGCCAGATAAATCGTGCATTTGCAGATGATATGTATGATGTTGGAAGCGATGATATTGGGTATGAGCCTCGACATTGCAGCCTTTCTGTAGTATCCCTTAGTTGTAGAAAAGGAATGCAGAAAGTTGAGCAAAATGTACTGAAACGGAAGTTTACAGGTAGGTTATCTTTTACACAATTCAAGAACAAGGACAGGAGATTACTAGGACTGGCTGGGGATCAGGTACAAAAATTAATTCAGGGGGAGGTTATAACAAGTTCTAGAATCAGGCATACAGCCCCTCGACATGTGTGATGTGTGATGTCTGTAGCAGTTATCCTTATGAAGGAAACAAAGGATTTCAAGGTCTCTTAATTGGAGAACTGAAGTGGTTGATGTCAAGAACGGAAGAGGTTTCGTATCAACTAATTTACAGTGGCAATGGTGACGGATCAATGCCCTGGAGCTTCAAATTGTTCCTTGTTATGATGCACAATTTTCTGTTGCCACATTTTGTGCTTGGCTCAGTGCTAACATGAGATCCTGCAAATATTAACCGGGAACTTCATGTAATTCCAATGCTACACCAGTCCCAGCACGTCATCTTTTGATCGATAACCAGAGCAAGATCATAAGATCTCATTATTTAACTTAGTTATTATTTTGGGTGTCTGATTATTGTTTTGCGTTGTTACGTAACTATGATGTATAAATCGAGAGAAATGTTGTTTTAGATTTTTAGGCAAAAGAGGGAAGAAAGAGGAGGGAGTGCAAATAGTGAACGTCTCTCTGCGGCCTAAAACAAATCTCCCAAGTAGAACAGTACCTTCAACATCAGTATTGGCTGCATCAGTATCTCATGCCACATCTCCCATATTAAAAATGCATAGTTATCTTAAACTTTGATGACAGTTTTGGAAACGAGTAGAAAACTAAACCAGGAAGTAATAAGAGTTCCGTTTGGCCCATAAATTCACAGAGTTAAGAAATAAATTGGTACTGAAATATGAATAAAGGTACTGCAACACAATACAGAACCAAGCAACATCCTCTCATCTTCTTGTAAGCTCTTCCAAAGACTCGTGCATTCAAATTTGGTGTGCGCTTGCCGTATGTTATTTCACCAAGTCATACTAGGTGATTGCATTTGCTCAACTCTTTTTGGGTTGCCCCAAGGGCAATCCCTAGGCATGGGGTGAGGATTGAAGGATATTCGTGGAATGTCCTATATGTGAGGTGAGGCCGAGATAACGTGGTTAGTCTGGAGTTTGTGAGGAAATATTTTTTGGACGGTCGGAGATAAGCCAAAAAAAAAAAGATGTCGAACTTGCAATACTTTCTATACGAAATTCAATCGAATGTGCTCTGATCTGAGAGTCCGCATGAGTTATTGGATCACATGCAATGTGGTCGTTGGAAAGTAGAATGCTCATTCTTAATTTGATCACTTGATACACATGCATTTTTAGGTTGCCCCTAAGGGCAAGCCCTCGTTTATGTGGTGATGTGGGATATTTCACGTATATGCCAATAAGTAGAATGCTCATTCTTTAATTTGATCACTTGATACATGCATTTTTGGGTTGCCCCTAAGGGCAAGCCCTCGTTTATGTGATGATGTGGGATATTTCACGTATATGCCGGAATATATTTGGATATACCTGATGACTGTCCTAAACCTGGTGTGGCCGCCCGTCGCCTATGTCGCTGATCGACCCAGTCGCCCCTATTCAGACGGGGCGAACCAGAATCCCACCATTGGAGCACTACAATGCCGAAGGTGCGGACTACCAAAATCCGCTACCCCGAGGGATGGTTGAAGCTTGTGTGTTCTCATTGCCCAAATTTGAACCATGAAATCATGATTGAGAAGCTCAGCTAAGAACATATTTAGAATGCCTCAAGAGTTTCTTCGGGGTACAGGGAACATTTAGGAGAATATTCTTCTCAGAATGCTTGTATAGGTCTATTTTTTAATGTTATAATTCCATCTACATTAGATCTTCCATTGCGCTTGAGACGTAACGGACTTTAATGTTCTGTATTTTTATGACTGTTAAGGACACAAAAAATAGACAATGGAGGAATGTGTAAGTTCCTAACCTCTGATCTTAAGTCTCCAACCTGTGCGCAATATCCAAGTTTAAAGTCCATGCCCTATCCATGAATAAGATCATTCTGTACATATAAGGGACAACAAAACTGTTATAGATCGGCAAACTTCATAACAGTGAATGTAGATTGTCTATAACAATATTTCAATCTTCTTACCTGAATCAACCGCCAAGCACATCGCCATGTTACTCGCGTGAAAATAGGAGGCATGCTCTCAACCCAGCTGAAGAATCATATCATTAGAACTCATTCGAACATAAGAATAACTAGGATAATATGGTAACAAGCTAACTCTGTGCACGGAGGATCGGTGCTATCTGGAAAGCAATATACACCAGTTTCACAGCATCAATCCAAACATTAGCAACACAGTGCCACCTAAACCAACTGCATGACAGGTCAGAACTAAAACTAGCAAATCTAGCTAAGAACATACAACAACAGAACCGACTACATAAGAGCATTGGCAAAGCAATAGCTAAGCAACCGAAGCATGTATTAGGTGACATTAAGCATGCAAAATATGGAAAGCAAACTAATGCCAAAGCACACAAGGCAGCCATCATGATATCTAAGCAGCCATCTACGCAGCCATCCATTTTAAATGATAGAGAGTAGTTTACAAGCCATTTTAAAAAGAGAGCAGTTTACAAACCACTGGGTCTTTGCCTTGATGTATTTCATATCCATTACAAAGCATCAATGCAGCTTCTATTTGCTGCAAAAATGTGGAATCAAATCATCATATATTACTAGAAGAACAACTCCGGCAGGCGACCATTTTGGCACAGAGGTACATCGTAAAAAAAAGCCTATGTATTTTTCTCATTCTCATTTTGGGTTTAGGGTTGGTAAGCATCAATCTGCATTAAATTTGCAATCAACTCTGAACATATCATGGCTTTTTTTAAATGGCTTCTTATTTCTAAAGATCATTGCCAGTGAAGCAAGAACCGACCTCCAAGTGATCAGTTTTTGTGTTTCGCCTGCTACTATTGTTAGCTAAATGATTTTTGATGCAGCAAGGAGTTTAGAAGGTGTTAAATATGAGGATCCATCCTTTTGGTGCAATACAACTTCCCTTTGGTTGTAATGCAGTATGTAATGAATCTTTTTAGGAATGTGGTACTGTGTTAAAAATGATCAAAAAAGTGGGCGACATTCCATGATCTTTTGTAGTTCATGAACTTGTTGCAAGATGCTTATGCATCTATATACTGATATGTATTAGCAATTCTATTCTTGCCTCTCACTAGTATGTTGAATGATGTCTCTTTGTAAAAGATGCAAATAATACAGAGGGTGGTAATTTTTGCGACATTTGAGATTACAATGTAAAGTTAGTATAACTCTTTCTCTACTTCTAAGGGGTGGTTAAGCTATTATGGCAATGGGCTAATTTGGGCTTGATTCTGGTTAAGAATCAATTGTATGTTTTGGGACTGGATTTCTTAATTTGGTGGCAAGTTGCAGCTCTATTGTTGAGCAGGAATATTAATGTGTCATTATGATTTGCCCATCTAGTCGAACACACTTTTGTTGTGTCTACTAAATACTAAGATCAAGCTAGTTGTTTAGCCTATTGCATGATGAGTACAACTTAACCCTTTGAAGCAGAAGATGTTTGGAGTGCCATTTTTCTAATAGCCAAACATTTTCGTGGATGAAAATTTGACTCAGTAACATGAAAACAATGTAGTTGATAATCGATAATAAAATAGGGACTAAGGATCTATATGAGACTAGCTCATTAAAATTCAAATGTGGATTGCAATGGCAATTTATGGGTCCATTTGGGAGCACAATGGATGTCTTAGGAACTAAGGCTCTATACAAGACTTGCTCATTAAAATTGAAAACGACGATTGCAATGGCAGTTTATGGGGACATTTGGGAGCCCAATGGATGCCATTAAAGACAAGAACTTAAATGGGTAATAGGAATGTAAAACTGGCACCTAGGTATTATGGTCCATTTCAAGTTGACAACAAAGTTGGTGATAATGCTTATCGTTTACATTTATATGGAAAATGGACCAATCTACATCCAGGTTTTAATGTGGGAATACTAGGAAGTGAAATTTCTCCTGAGATTTTGCAGAAAATGAAATATTCAAAACCTCCCAACATCAAGGGTGATGAAGAAGTGATTGAACCAGAGAAAATACTCACGCACCAAGATAAGGAGAGTAGGACTTCCTCCTATCGTAGGTATCTTGTGAAATTCAAATGTCACCCACCCTCTGATGCAATATGGTATTCTAAGATCCAACTTAAGGAATACAACTCACTTGTGAGGGAATATGAACAAACTTTGCAAGATCAATAAGCAAAGTTAGGAGACATTTAAACTTTTGTGTTTGGAATACTTTAGTATTAAAATTGCAATTGCTTTATTAAAGAGATATAAAGGAACTGAGGCCATTTCTAACTGAATTGGAACGAAAAGTCCTTAAAGAAAAAGAGATTAACGACCTCTAAATGAACTGAGGCTATTGAAATAATAATCCCTAAAGGAAATAGAATGAGCAATTCTTTCTCGAGATTGATGCGGACGTTTAATCTCGGAAAGTAAAGGATTGTTACGGCTTAATGCCAGCTCGGGAGAGCGGCTCAGGCTCAACTCATTTAGACTTAGTTTATTATGGGAACTTAGGAAGTAACTCGAAGGTATTTCATGGGGTAAATAAATAAAAGTTAACCTATGAAACATTGGACCTTTAAAATGGTTAATGGCTGATAACGGGTCATCGACCCTTAATCTAAAAATGTATTAGAGATAACAGCTTCACCGGATCTGAAGGATAAAGGATCGATTTGATCAGACCAAACGTCGAATCCACCTAATCTTAGCCGATTCTATCCCAGCCATTTCTAATTTACCTTTTCCTAAGCTATTTTGCAGTAAAAAAGGATCTTCCATGAAAAAGGGGGTATCTCATTTCATTATAAATACTAGTTGACTTCTCTAATAGATTCAGGCTCCTCTGTCTCAAATTTTGATCCCGGGGTCCATGAATATCACTGCTGCATCTAAGTTCAAGGGATAGACAGTTGATTCTTGTGCTAGAGTTGAGGTAGCAAGATACCGAGTTCTTGATTGAAGCTGAGCCCGATTGGGTGGTAAATCTACTCAAGATTGAAGTGTTTCTTTCAATTTTGGCTCATTGTATTACTCAGATTACTTGTCCTTGTATCATTGAAGCCATGCATGGAGAGTTATACAAGCAGTTTGAAAATGGAGAAGCTATGCTAGTTGAGGAGGATGGGAAATCAAACTCCTTCAGGTATTAAGTTTTGAATTTTTTGCATATGTTTTCAATTTGATATCCTCTTTAATTTACACGTTTTTAGGTCCAGGACCAGCTCCAGCAGAATAAAGGATTAGTGTTTGGAGTATTTGAGTATATTTTGATTTGAACTTGAGTTAGATTATCTGTGTTCTTTTATCTCACATGCAAATTATTTTTTCATTGATATTATAATGCAGGATCTCAAGTTTTTTTGAGTAAAGAGTGCAGGGGTCTTATCCGGAAATTAAGCCTTGCTCTGAAGTGATGAGATTATTTTCTTGGCGGTTATGATGGGTGGTGGTAAAGAACCCCTTCCTTTCCCAAAACATGGAGAAGGATTTACTGCTTTAATAGAAGACACGAAAAAGAAAATTTTATCCACATGCTGAATGAAATTCACCAGCCATTTTCCTTGGTCGGGCTATTTGGGAAATATTACGTTGCAGCCTGTAATCGGTTTCCTTTGTTTATAGGAAAGGGGCAAAATTCCCTGGTTTTTACTTCTATATTACTTGGGGTTGAAGCTATGCATGTAGAGTTTACAAGCAGTTCGGGAGTGGAGAGACTCTGCTAGTTGAAGAGAATGGAAAATCAAACTCCTTCAGGTGTTAAACTTTTTGGATTTTTTGCTTGTGTTTAGTAATCTTTTAATTTGATGTCTTCTTTTATTTACATGTTCTTATGTTTAGTAGGAGTAGCTCTAGTAGGTTAAAGGATTAATGCTCCGAGTTTTGAACTTGAGTGGCATTATCTGTGTTCCTTTATCTTGGAAGGTGGAACCTGTGTTTTTGTTTTATCTCTAAAGGTGGAATATTGTCGCAAGCAATCCATTTTGAACTTGACTTTGGATTACCTGTGTTCTTTTATTTCGGAACGCAGAATATTGTCATATGCAATGAGAGGATTGATTCCTTGCAGTTAACAAGAACTGTATTTCACTTCCTTTGCATAGCTTCAGAACTTGCATACAATAGTCTATTTATATGAACTGACCATGGTTCATTTTGTTTGCCGCTTATCTTTGTCTCTTTTTACACATATCAAGATGGTTTATTCCATCCATTTGCAAGTAGTTTTGATGGTAGGTGCATGCAAATTGAATTTTCAAGGGACGTCTAGAAATTGGCATCATTTCAGGTGATCCACCTACTCCAAAAATGTTAAGAAATATACATGGATTTAATACACCCCTCTATCTTGTATGCAAATAGGAAGCAAGCCATTACATCAATAACCATTGAAACAACTATTGTATTTGAGAAAGAGTTGAGTATGTATTCATTCCATAAAAAATCAACAAATCACATAACACAAATTTACAATGTGGCAAAAGATATAATGCAAAAGACCTTGCAAATGGCAATTCAAAAATTAGTTCGTTATATTGATAAAGAGAAAATTATAAATGTTAATTTTATAAGTTAAAACTTTCATATCAGAGAAAATTCATTAAAAAATCATTTGATAATGTTATGTATAGTTAAATAAATCCTTAAATAAATTTTTAAATTAAAAAATCCTTAAATAATTTTTTAAATTAAAAAAGAAAGCAATAAAATTACTACATCTACTAAAATTACTACACATATCTGCATATATATTAGTTACAATACACATGTTATAATATTTATTTAAATGTTTTAATACTTTTTTTTTTAAAATATTTTACAAACATAAGTTTTTATTTGAAAACAAACATTCTATGAGCTTTTTATTTGATATTAAATATATGTAAAAGAATCTTAATTTATAATTCTTATTATTTCAAAAAGCTTGGTGCCTAATTTATGTCTTGGTTGAATGCCCATCAAAGACCTTAGCATGCAGTTGAATGCCATTATAAAAAATTGACATTCATTTCGAAAGGCAAATTTAAAACTTACCCTTCAAAAAAACGATAGGGGCACCATTCAAATTTAGCTTTCGATTGACAAGCATGTCTGTCTCTGCACATATGGAAATCTTAAACACTTCTAATTTTTCCCTCCTACCTCAGTGCCATGATAGACGATGCCAAAGATTATTTTCTTAACCCAGCTCTTCCATGATCAAATTTCCCATACCATGGCCATAGCTGTCGAAGCTTGTTTCCCGAAGCTCAAAGAATGCATCTTGCAGGTCTATACTGTCGCTATTCAGTTTTAGCTTCTTCTTCTATGCATGCAGCAGTTGCATCTTGGAATTTCTTCCAGAACAGGGAGGGATTTGTAGGACTTTTGTTACTTCAGGGAAATTTGAGATTATCACAGCCAACGGTCTTCTCACTCTCTTTAATCTATTGCTGATTTTATAGAAGAGAGGCGCTTCCATGGTGATACAGAGAGATTTAGGGAGTAATATCATCATTACTAACATCGAGACTATTAAGGAGCTATTTACCCCTATTCCAGCAATGAAGCATCTGGAGTACTTAAGAATATAGGATCTCAAAATTTTTGATGGAGTAAAGCCTTGAGAGGTCTTATCCGAGAAATCAAACCCTACTACTTAAGTGATGGAAACTTTATTTCCTTGGCAAAGAATGATGGGTGGTGGTAAGGAACCTTCCTTTCCAAAACATGGAGAAGGGTGCATTAATAGACGATGCGACAGAAGAAAAATTATATGTTGAATCAAATTCACTTGTCATTTTCCTTGGTTGGGGCGTTGGGAAATATTACGTTCTGACTTGTAATGGATTTCCCTGTTTATGGGAAATGGGCAAAGTTCTCTGGTCCTTTTTTTCTATTGGGGTTGAAGCCATGCATGGAGAGTTTACAAGCAATTCAAAAGTGGAGAGCCTCTCGCTAGTTGAAGAAGATGGGAAATCAAACTCCTTCAGGTATTAAACTTGAAGCAAACAAAAATGACAACGCAATAAAAGCAATACTGAAAGTTTGATAAATCCTTTAAAAAAAGCTTTATCGGCAATTTTATAAGCATCTATAATACAAAATATTTGGCAAATGGCAATTCAAAAATCAGTTTGTTAAGTTGATAAAGGGTAAACTATAAATTTCAATTCTATAAGTTAGAACTTGCATATCGGAGACAATTTGTTAAAAACTTATTTAATAATGTTATATATACACAAGTTTTTGTACTATGAGCGGTTGCACTATGAAATCTGTATAAATTCGGGAATTAGAAGCCAAATGCGGTGCCATCCATCCGAAAGATCCTATAAAGATTCTCCAAGATTCTCCAAAGACTCTAGAAAAATTTCCCTAGATACTATGAGATTCCATCAATGTTCGCTTATATTCCCCAAGATTCGCAGATCATTCTCGAGGAATTGTACAAATTCGAGTAGAAGTCAAATTTAAAAGTCATGCGATGAAGATTCTATAGAGATTCTCCAAGATTCCACCAAGATTCTCTAGATACTCAAAGATTTTATGAGGATTCCCTTAGATTCCTTTAGATTCTTAAAGATTCTCTTGAGATTCCCCTAGATTCCCAAAGATTATCCTAAGATTCCTCAAGATTCCATGTAGATTCTTCAAGATTTTCTTAGATTCTATGAAGATCCCCCTATAGAACACATCTAGTGTCAAAGATTCCCCTACATCCCCTTGGATTCCCTAAATTCCCCAAAATTCCATAAACATCCCTAGATTCTTAAGGTTCTACAAAGATTCCCTAGATTTTCAAAGATTATCACGAAGATTCTTTTAGATTCCCAAGATTCTATATAGATTCTCCTAGATTCCCTTAGATTCTATCAAGATTCCACTACATTCTCTAAGATTCCATAAAGATTCCCCACGATTCTCAAACATTTTTTGAAGATTCTCTTGAATTCCTCTATATTAGTTTGATTTCCATAGATTCGTTAAGATTCTCTTGACATTTCCTTAATTCCAAAGGTTATCCCAAGATTCCTCTAGATTCCTTTAGATTCTTAAATATTCTCTTGAAATTCCCTTAGATTCCCAAATATTATCCTAAGATTTCCTCTAGATTCTCCAAGATTCCATGTAGATTCTTCTAGATTCCCTTAGATTCTATGAAGATTCCCCGTAGAATGCACCCTCTTGTCAAAGATTCCCCTAGATCCTTTGAAATCCTCCTACGATTCCCTAAGATTCCACAAACATCCCCTAGATTCTTAAGGTTCTATAAAGATTCCCTAGATTTTCAAAGATTATTTGAAGATTAGTTTAGATTCCCCAAGATTCTATGTAGATTCTTATAGATTCCCTTAAGTTCTATGAAGATCCCCTTAGATCTCTAAGATTCCATCGAGATTCCCTCGATTCTTAAGCTTTTTTGAAGTTTTTTTAGATTCCTTAAGATTCTCTTGAGATTCCTTTGATTTTCAAAGATTATCCCAATCTCTCTAATTCCTTAGATTCTATGAATATTCCCTCTAGATTATCCAACATTTGCAGGAATGATGCCAAACCACTACTCATTGGAAAGCATTTGATGAGAGGAATCCAATTGTGGGTCCCACTTTGATCCGAGACCTCCATAAGAAGATAAAGTCGTTTGAAGCGCAAAAAAGGAAGCTTCCAAGAAAGCTTCATAATTAATGAGTTGCCAATTCCTTTATCTTTTTATTAAATAAAGGTGCCATCTCACCTCTTTAATATAAAAAATTCTAATTTAATAAAAAAATGAATGGTTAGGATTTATCCTCCCCTTTGATCTAACGGTTAAGATTGCTTGCACCAAATCCAATTTTTAAAGGAAGCTTCCTTGCACTTTCTTATAAAAATTAAGGGCCATGATTTCTCCTTCCCTTTTTGATCGGCTTTAGAGACATGGTGCATGCCCTATGCATGCCCCCATCATACTTCTATGCCCATGCATGACCTCCCCCATGAGGTGGCGGCATCATGGCCTTCCATTTTCAATTGGACGGCTGGCATTAATCTTTATATAGCATGGGTACATCCTTTCCTGGGACACATAGAATAGTTTTATATATATAATGATATATAAATTCTTAAAAAAAAAAATTAATTGAAAAACGAAGCAATAAAATTACTATCTCTACTTAGTATATACACAAATTTGCATATTACTAGTTACAATACATATATTATAATCTTTATTTAGATGTTTTCATAATTTTGTACAAACATAATTTTTCATTTGAAAATAAATATTTTATGAGCTTTTTTATTTGACATTAAATATTTATAAAAGAATTTTAATTTATAATTATTATTATTTCAAACAACTTTTTGATATTTAATTTATATCTTTGTTGAATGTCAATCAAAAATCTTAGTATGCAGTTGAATAGCAATATGAAACATTGACATTCACTTCGAAAGGCAAGTTTAAAACTTACCCTTCAAAAAAAACAGTGGGGACACCATTCAAATTTAACCTTTAATTCATAATGTTCAGTTATCTAGGCAAATTTTCTGGTATTATATTAGTATAACCTTCATAATCACAATTCACTTCCCACTAAGACCTCTTTTTTGTTAGAATAGATATTTTTCTACACATATATAATTCATTCTCACCAGATACCAAAGATTGATTCCTAGGATTCACAAGATTCGAGGGGCTATTGAGGAGCTACTTAACCCTATTCAAAACAATAAAGCATGCGGAGTACTTAAGAATACAGAGCTCAAGTTATTTGATGGACTATAGAGTCAGCAGGGTCTTATCCAGAAATCAAATCCTACTAACGTGATGGAAAGTTTATTTTCTTAGCAGCAATGATGGATGGTGGTAAAGAACCCCTTCCTTTCCCAAAACATGGAGAAGGGTTTGCTAGAAGAAATTTTTATCCATATGCTAAATCAAATTCACGCGCCATTTTCCTTGGTTGGATTGTTTGGGAAATACTAAGTTATAACCTATAATGGGTTTTCTTTTGATGAAGCCACCATATAGACTTGCAAAGCATTGAAATGGGCTTAAAGCTCAGCTAAAGGAACTATTGGAAGTAGGTTTTATAAGGCCAAGCATATAATCTTCCGAGGTGCTAATCTTGTTTTGTAAGAAGAAGGATGATTTTGTTGAAGAATAACCATCATTCAATTAAATTGGGATTATGTCTTAATTTTGGGACAAATTTCATATTGCATGTTTTAGTAGCATATTCAAATTCACACATTTCACCTCAAAATTATGGCGTAATATCATGTTATTTACAAAATAGTCAATATTTCACAATATAGCACCATATCATAAAAGCATTGATAACAAAAATTTACATAGTTATTCAACTTTCTTCAAAGCACCCCAATGATATCATAGCCTTCTTCACGACATCAAGGTATTGTAATTCTTGCATTTCATTTGGAATAGTGTTTGGAGTCCATGAGTACAAAACACTTTCATAGTCTAGCAAAAATCCGGGGATCACTTTCGGTTTCTCCTCCATCTCTTTGTCCAACAATCAGGTACCTTTCTTTATCCGACACGTTGGTCAAGCGATGCCTTTGGACACCACCATTCCACCCAGACATGGTTGAAGTTAATATTACCTTCTTCTTTGCAAATATCGAGAGATAGTGAACCCCAACCACTGCTGGATATGTATCTAAATCACGGCTTTACTACCACAAATTGGTGGCATTCCAAGTCGAGTGGAAGGTTCATAACATCCATGCCTAGAAACTTTGGCCTATTGTTCTTAGGACCAACATAGTGTTTGTCGGAAGGGAGGAGGAGCATATTGCTGCTGAATGCTACTCGGTGTCATCAACATCCTCGGCAAAGACTAAGGTCTTCCACCTAGTTTTAGGCAACCACCCTTCTTTCAATTCATCTGAGGATGTGTCTATCTCCTCCAACAGGTTAATCACCTTCTTCCAGTAAGCCACCAAGGCACGGTTGGTGTCATCTGGATTGGTTTGCCAATGCTTTATATAGTCCTGGATTCCTTCCTTAGTCAATCCCAATTGCTTCACCTCTTTAGTAGGTTTTAGAGCTTTTGGTTGACCTGGAGGTATCATAGGCTTCGAGGGGTAGCCCTTAGCTCAAAAAATATCGTAAAAAGGCTATTTTTTGGACATTTGCATTTTTTTTTTTACTTATTGTTGAGTAGGATCAATTAGGAGTGGTGCCAATAAAATAGCCACCTTGTCTCACATTTAAGTTTTTCTCCCTCCACTCATAAGTTAGCCTACATCACTAAATGATGGATTCTTGGATTAAGCCCCATGTGAATTTTATTCTTGGTAATTATTCTAAAATCGCCCCTTAACCCCTAAAATCATGTAAAATTAATACAAATTCTATTCTTGGTGAGTTTTTAGAATTGCCGTTTATCTCCAAAAAAAAAAAGGAAAGGAAAAACCATGCATGTTATATGGATTTCATGATCCGGTTCAACATCCGGGTATGCAACTTGGAGTATTTTTGCTTTTGATGCATTTGTTTATCCAATCTTGAAAAAGATGACCTAAATCAAATCGGTTTTGTGCTTGCCCACCATAATATGCAATCATGCCTCGGCTAAGTTTGTGTATTTGTTGTTGTTTAGCCCTTAGTGTGGAGCTATTGAGATTTACAATCATATGCCAATAATCTGGTAACATGTATATTCATTATGTGAGCATTACGCTTTTTTACAATCAGTATACGGACATAACAAATATGTATTGTAGACCCAAATTTTACTTGAGAGAAAAGTATATATTCCATCGCTTGATGGATGAAAGATTTGCCAAGGTTGCTACAACTCAAATTGAAGCTCGAAACAAAATCGCCAACATAACTAATCGAAAAAAGCTAAGATTCGCCCCCACATTCTAAATTACACCTATAAAAATTTGGGCTTAAGGGCTACCCTCGATAGGCTTGCCATTCTCATCTCTAAGCCATATTTCCTCCCCTCCCTCCCACTCATCCTCTGAAGGTCTCATCTTCCATTGGAAGATTGGAATCCCATCTCTCACCCAGAAAGTGAACTGCAGAGGCCTGGAATGACCTTCGAGATCCAATGTATAACCATCACCACAAAGCTCTTCCAATCGGGCACTTCTTCTATGAGAGAAGCTATAGGGTTTGGAGTAGTGCATTCATGCAAGATTTCCATTAGCCTAGGAAAGTTGGTCAAATGTCACGCTTCATTATACAACTATATTTGCCAAATAATGCATCCACATCCTCATGGGTATGCTCCGGGCATAAGAAACCCTAAATTAACTCTTTCAAATATCCCCACGTTATTAAGTAGGATAGGAAAGAAAACATCCACCGTTTTTATTTTGGCAAAGACGGTTATCAAGTTGCAAGAGAAACCTTTTGGGTAGATCTTGAGGTTAGCTTGACGTGAAGTTGAAGCTCCAACATGTTCATTAGACCCATGCTTCCTAAACCTTGCCTCATTTGAACTTTTCAATATTGTTGGGGTTTGCATCTAACAATGCTCTATGTAGTGCCCGGCTAGGCATGTAGGGTCCCGGAGGTGACCATTGTATCCATTTTCATAGTTTCTCCAAACACCTCATGATACTCCCAATATGAAAATCGGACCATCACTCCACAACTCCAAACTAAAATGGCCATAGTAGGTTTGAGTCTCCCGGCCCATGCAAGATTGCCCCATCATTGAGATCACGTAAAGGGTATGATCTTCCACATGACTTTGGTATGTACTTGAATTGTGGAAGATTAAGTCTTTTGCTGGTCCATCTTGTCATGTATAATACATAAATAGTTATTGGGTTCCAATGCGGATAATGTCCTCCACATCCATAACATGATCTACATGATAGTTGGTCAGGTCATATGGTCCTTCATATGCTCCCTTATCCTAGCCCTTTGACTAGGTTGCACAGTCTTATCAAGAGTCTCCTTCAACTTAGCACATAAATTGCACTTTGCAAAGTTGTTTGAAGTTGCTATGGTGACATGATTGAAATGCTTCTTCCATAACCTACTAAAGCTAGGTTGGGATATTGGAAGAATTCCCAATTCTCGAAGTAGGAATTCACTTCTTCCAAAATACTCTTTTGAGTACAATGTGATGGCAACCTTTTCAACAATTTGCTCTTCCCTTTTCATCCCTTCGCTTTTGTGTGGCATAGACTACGCATTGAAATCAATATATTTTTCAAATATCTCCCCGGTAGCCAAGGTCCTAAATTTGTTGGTCTCAACAAACCATTATTTCCATGTAAAAAAAATCCTGTTCCCCTCTGCCTATTTTTTTGCCAATTATGCCATGAAGAAGTTGGAATTGCATGGATAGTCCGCCATGCTTTTGCACATATCCATTTGCCTAGCAAAGGGTATCTTTTTTCATTTGGGTTTCTTTCATCACCGGAAGTGCATGCTCGAAGATTGTGTACATGTAGGTCCTCCTCTCATCAACGGTGTACTCTTGAAAAGTGGCTCTTGCTTCCACCAATTGTTCTATTGTAAAGAATTGCATACAAGCACTCCAACAACAATCAGCCCCTAACCTTTCACCATTGTCTCACGTTTGGTGTCACTAATCAACTTGGCTCTTTTGCTAGGATAATGTGTCGGCAACCGATACTTCTCCCTTTTGCCTAGGTTTAGAGTTCCAACTGCCAATGGATCAATATCAAGACAATCATTGTCCCCAACAACCTCAGGCTCTGGAAAAATATAATCCTCCACAAATTGAACACTACTTATAGGCCATGCCATGATGCAAGGAACCTCCAATTGCTTGACACAACCAAAACATTCCTTGTCACCCAAACCTTTACCTTTCCAGTTGTTTTCCAACATCGAAATTGCAATACCAATATTGTCTTCCCTAGCCTTTCATCATTAAACTTGACCGGGATCCGCTAGCACAATGACTCTTTGGCCTACTATTTCCTTGTTGCACTTGTGCATGATTCTCACCTTCTTGTTCCTCCATTGCACCCTACTATAGAGGACTAATTGTTTTTCTTCAACATTCTTGCTAGGAGTTGGTTTTTCATTGATATTGCTCTTTTCAATATGTTGCACACCATCTTGAGTTGGAGAGGCACCATTGACCTAGGCAAATTGCACCCTTTTTAGTCAATGAGTAGGAAAAAATTATTACACCATAAGATAAAAAAAAAATGCGTACATTTATGGAATATGTAGAGGTAAATCAAATTTTTTAAAAGCAAGAAATTCCTTGGAAATAGGTTTAATATAATAATAACAATGGGTGTAAACGAAATCATTTAAAACAAGAATTTTCGTGGCAACAACAAGGAAATGACATTTATATATAAATATGTCCTAATTTTAATTATCGAAAAATTTGGATATATGATTACTTAAAAGACATATAGTGATAGGCGTGAGAATTTATTATATAATAATATACCCTAGATGATATAGCTGGGTGGAATTTCAGACGCCTGGCGGCGTGTTATTTGAGGCAATCAATTATTCACGCAGCTAATTTCTAATTAACCCTATATAAATCCGGGTTCACGCTCTCAAGACCTCCATTACGTCCAAATTTTTTTTTACGCCGCCATGAAGGCGTCAAAGCCTCGGCCTTTCGACCTTCATGAAGAACCCGAGGTCTCTTCAAAGAGACGCCGGGTTGAAGAACCTCGGCCCCCCTCCTCATTGATTTTTTTTCCCAATTCTCCTCGATTCTCCTCGATGAAGAGGAGGAAGAGGAGGAGTTGGAGGAAGAAGGAGGAGTTGAGTTCTCAAGAGCACATGACCGCTCTGCCCGGGGTTGGCTTGACCACGAAACAGAGAATGAAATCTCGAAAGAGTAGGAGGAGAAGGAGGAGGAGGAGGAGGAGGAGGGGAGGAGGACAATTGACCCGAGTTTTTGGAGTGGTTGAGAGATGAACCAGGTTTGCATGTTTCTTTTTTTTTTTTGTTTTTGCACCTTTCTTTCTTTTTCTAACACCTTTCTTTCTTCTTTGTTGCGTGGAAGAAGAGTGATCTGCATCCCAGGCGGCCCATTTTTGTTTCCTTTCTTACGAAGTTTTGGACACGCCTCAGGGCATTTTTTTTCAGTAAATTGTGTGAAAAGCCTTGCCACCGCTTCCAAGCCGGGCATCTGTACATATAACTGTTTTTAATGAAATCAAACTTTTTTTCTTCATAAACTTTGTCTTCAAACGGTTTTCTTCAAACAGTTTTTACGTACATAAAATTTTTGAATAAAATCAAATCAGTATTCTCCAATTATTTTGGCTAAAAAGTTGTTTTCTCTAAAATTTTGTCTGCAAATTTTTGTCTCTCTAAACTTTTGTCTCTCAAATTTTGTCTCAACAAAGTCTAGGGAACACTATAAATCAACCATATGAGAATTCTCGATTCATCCACATTAACCATAGGAAATTTTTCCTATACGACCTAAAACAATTCCCCAACCTTACAAGTCATTTTTTAGCCTTGATAATTTTGCCTTTAAAATCATTTTTAATTTAGCCTATATAAAATTTCTAAATTTCTATTTTCGAATGCAATAAATGGAATAAAATGTCGTGGAGAATTTATTGCATAAAATGCAATATTCTCCATATATACCATATACATGTCATGTCGGCAAGGATGACCCATGACCAGCGTGTTAATTCAAGCAATCAATTATTCACGCTAACTTATTTCTAATTATGCCTATATAAATCCATTTCACGCTCTCAAAGTTCCTACATTTTCTTCCCTTCCATCATCACGATTTATTTGGTTGTGCTTGCTTTGTGTTTGGATCCGCCCTCCTAAAATCTTGGTGAGCCGATTTATATTCAAAGAATGTTAGATGTTTGGTTTGGCAATTCTAACTTACTAAAAGACTCGCCTTTTTGTTCCAGAAAGCATCTGTAGTGAGAGGACATGGGAGGCTCGTAATTAAAACCAAAAGCGAGAGGACTAAGGTCTGCAGAATCCAAAAGCCTCCGAATTAAAACCAAAAGCAAAGTCCTGGTTCTTGAATCCTTCCAAACTCTCGAGAACTCAAGGTTAGTTTTTTCATTTAGTTTTAAGCTGCATCTCAATGAACAAAGTTTAAAATGAAACGCACTTATTTGCTGGAAACGCACTTCAAAAGGAATCTTTGAAAGATTCCCTAAAATTCCCTTTAAAAAGTCCATTTTTGAGATTTTTTGTGTGGTGTGACAATTTAAGTAATTTAGGTACCATTTTTGAGGGGTTGATTGAACATAACTTTCATGCAAAAATTTCAAATAGCAATTTTCATCCTCCTAAACTAGAACAAAAAATAATTACTTTTATAAAGTGTAGCAAAAAAGGGGCAATTAAAAAAATAGCAAGGGTAATAGAGTGACAAAGAAGTGATATATTCATGGTTGTGAAAATTGTACAAAATTATGAACAAAATTGTCAAAAATATAGAACATTTTGATGCATCATCACCTTCTCTTTTCTGTTTTTACATGTTTGAGTCATCGGACAAACTTACATTTTGCGGCAAGATCGGGATGCATCATCATCCTCGGACTCATTTAATCCCCACGATCACTTGAGCCTTCATCCTCGGCTTCACTCTCAAAACTGGATGTACTTTCGAGCGATCTTCTTTCCTCCTTGTCTACAAGTGAGTCCTCATCATCATCTTTTTTTGGCCACCTTTCTAGGTTGTTTGTCTAATCCACATCTTGACCTTATTAAAGTTTGAGTGACCATGCGTAACTTATTAGCGGCCGGTCGAACAAAGTCATATGCAAGAACCTTCGCGGATAGATCTATGACTGGCCGGTACTTGCTTTTGGACTTTGCTCTCTTTCCCCTCTGTTTTACCATCTCCAAAGTATAACTCCCACTGAAAGCTTGCGGCATTTGTTCTCATCGGTGCACTTTTAGTTGAGTGGGAATTCCATCCTCTCTTGTTACCTCAAGTACTTTTAGCTAGCGAGCGGCTTCCGGACTCATCATTATCGGTGGACGTGGCTATGAGCATTCTTTACAAATCTGCGAGGCCCGGAACCGGATACTCGAGCAACTTGTTGTCTTAGCCGCGGCGTCACGGGGCGGTGTACATGACTCGTCATCTTCATCCGAGCTAGCCAATATCTCTACATGTTCCTCTTGATTATCAACTTGCACGGGGAGAGTTTGCCTAGATGGCCGGGTTGAATAACCGGTCTTCGACCTTGTAATGAAGCTTGCAAAATATCACGTTCGGAAAAAACCGAGGCCACCATAAAGCATCTGCCTCCCCAAAGTGGTTAGAACACGACTGAATACTTGTCTCAATAAAATCCAATGATTTGCTTGAGTCAAATGCTCTTCCCTCCTTTTACTCTTTGTGATTTCTTTCAAGCTTTTTAGAGGCATTTGCTCTGCAGAGCATGGAACTAGTATTGGGGATGGTGCGAATGAATTGAATAACACTGGCCGCTGCTTCGCAAAAGATGTGGCATATTTCAACTCCTTGTAAGATGGCCCCCGCCATCTACAAGTGAAATTTTGATCGATCTTTGAAATGTAATATTTCTCAAGGGCTCAATAGCACGGTGACCCAGTTGATCTCTTCGAAAAATCCATTCTTTGAAATCATAAGTTTCTTCCAACAACTCGATGCGGGCGAGGATTGTAGGAATCTTGGATAACCTCAATCATTGCTTTGGTAGGTGAGAGCTTTTTTCGTGCAAGGCGTTTAGAGAACCTCTTTGAACATCACGATCAATTTGGTCGCGTGTGTATGACCAACAAAAGCAGAAACCAATCTTCACCTTCTTGAAGATTTGTTTCTCTACTAACATAAGCCGATAAGCAAACAACGCCTGATTCTTATTTTCCCCTTGTCGTTGTTGTCTCGAAGATATCTGTAACCGTGGTATATGTTCTAGATTGGAAAAGAAGCTTATTCAATATTGTGATAGTGAGATTTGGATCGGCATGAATGTTTGGATAATTCAAAAATGCCTTGCAAGATAGTTTTCCATTAAATACCATAGCACCAACAACATGCGGATGTATGAAATCTTCTTCAAAAACATCCTTAGGCACATTGACAAAATGTGGTAGGGTGGTCTTCTTGGTCCATTCCATCAATAACAAGCCCCGATACGTAGTTGAGTGGTTGTTCGGTGCTTTCTTCCTATGTTTTGTCAATTTTCTCCTTTCCAAAGATTGTTGTTCTCTCGTGCTTGTTAGTTTTCTCCTTCAATGCATCTGAAATGAAAATATGTTTAGGAAAAAACCTACTTTTAAGTAGAACTAGGCAAGAACACGCCCCGAAGCTTACTTTTAGTGTGAAGTGTCCTTGCATTTTGTCTCGAAGCTTTTAGGAGGAGCATGTAGCACAAAAAGACATCCTATGCTTTCTAGGAATGGCCTTGCGAGAAAACTCTTTTTTTCGAGAGCACGATGAAAGTAAGAGTAGCGCACAAAGCCGTTCTCCGGCCTCAACACACATCTCCTTATAATTATCGTGAGACTTCTTGTTTCGTGAAATTGTCACTCAAGTGGTACATAGGGCTATTAGGGAGTTTCTCACAAGACTCCTTAAAGAAACCTTCCATCCAGAGACACACATTGAAGGGCATGAATTCTGGTTATGCCTCTGAATGGCGTTAGTCATTAATGCCCAGGATTTGTCAAGCCTTTTCTTTAGGCGGTCAAGTCGTCACGCCTAAAGCATGAATCAATTTGAAGGCCGCTGTTTGTGGGCAGGTGGCCACCCATTTGTGTAAGTAAACTTCTCACCATCATCTGGCCTAATATTGAAGGCTAAGTAGCCCTTTGGTCTAGCAGAGTCATTGAACTGTAACTATCACGAATCAACCTCAATTCCTTTAGTCCAATCTTAAGCAAACAACATTGAGAACAACAAGGTGCTTTGTATGTGTTGCCCTTAAGTGAGCCTCGTCCATGAGTTTCTTTCTTCTACTTGGGTTGTACATGCTTTCTTGTATGAGTTTCTTTTTTAAGATTCTTACTTGCGGGGGCTTTGAATTCAACATAGAGTCTTGTGGCTTTGGTAGGTCCCTCGTCCCGAGACATCAACATGAGGTGTTTCTTCGCCTAAGAGATCAACTTGAGGTGTACTTGTAGATGCCGATAGGTTTGGTGTGTGCAAGTCCCGAGGGGAGGTGCTTTCCCTCTCCCTAGGAAAAGTAATCGAGGTTGTTGGTGGCAATAGTTGACCGGCTCCCTCGGGTGTCGTGAGAAAACAGGAGTTTGCATGCCGACCGTTGCTCCCACTTGTTGTAGTACCATTTAGTAAATTGATGGAGTTGGCGGATTTGCCTCAAGGTTGGATTTAGCCTATGGTGGACTAAGGGTAGTTACCTCTCTCTAAAATGAAGTGGAGGAGGTAGTGGGGGCAAGCGGCTCTAGGTCGTGGGTGGAGTAAAACGCATTGGTGGGGGCAAACGACGAATGTCAGTGAGCGTGAGAATTTCCGAGGTGTGGTGGAGTAAATTGAACCCGGTGGTGGAAGCCGGTTCTTACATCGAGGTGGTCGTGGCGGAGTAAAGATCAACGGTAAAGCGAGGGGTTTGAATTTATCGAGGCGTAGTTTTCCGGCTGGCTAAATTTATCTGTGAGATGGCTGAGGGGGGGTGAATGTCATCACAGGAGGAAGCCCTATAGCGTAAATTCGTTGAGGCTTTGAGGCTCGAAGGGAAAAACACCGAGCCAATACACTCACGCATTAATTTGTATTGAATCTTTATGGAGAAACGCTTATACCTAAATCCAAGACTTAGCAGGGTATTTTAAGTTCTGGGCCGCCACCCTATTTTCCATATACGCAGCTTAGAGTCGGCTGGGCGCCATGGGTCCGGGCCTTTATATACCCTCTTATTTGCTCTCCTCGAACCTCTATACGCTTAGTTCATACGGTCATGGCCAATGTAAGTCTACTTTCCGCATCGTTTTAGTTTCTCTTTTGTTTTAATCACCGGTAGAGTGTAAGCCCCACGGTATAAATTTATACCGAGATGATTCTGGATCGGTATAAATTTATAAATCGCCTTGTCCACAAATTTATACCGCCCCGGAAGCACTTGCGTAATTCGTGCTCGAGCGGTATAAATTTTATACCGCCGATAAATTTATACCTAAGGCATATAAATTTATAAATTTATACCGCTCGGTAACGGGGGTACTTAAGCCCGGCGCCCGGCCACTATTTTCCATAACGGTATGGACTTATATCGCTCGAGCAATGTCGGTATAAATTTATACGACCGATTGAGCTGGTATAAATTTATACCGCCGTATCAGGCTCGAGCCAGCGGTATAAATTTATACCGCTTCAGAATTATTTCAGATTTTTGATGTCGATTGCTCAACAGATTTTTTAATGGTCCCGAACCTTAATATTTTTCGTAATATTGTTGTGTTTCCAGCTTAAATGACACAAATAAAGTGTTAATTTAGTGTGGATTTTATGCCTTTTTATCCTCTTTTTCTACTGTTTTTGTGTTTCAAAAACTCGAAAAAGGTTAATATTCTTGTGTAAAAATGGTTTTTTTTGCGCGTTTTCCAGCCCTAAGATCAAGTTTGTGCTCGGCGGGTCATCATCAAAGGCTGCACCACCAGAGCCACAGACTTATGAACTAAAGGATCAGACTTGGTACGTCCCATGGAGCAAGAGAGCAAACCCATCGATAACGCACCTTTACTTGTGCAATAAATCGGGAAGGCAAGTTCAAGTCCGATGATTATTACCTGGCGAAATTATGAAACTTGTTGCTACAGAGAATGATGAAGTTCTAATGCAGTGCAACCATGACAAGGGCCCCGTCTACTATGTTCTGAATACTAGAATGTTTAGAATAAGCATGTGCAAGCCTAAAGACGTGCACGATTACATTTCGGACAATTACAAGAACGGCTTTGTAAGTTATTCTTAGGTGCTTTCCGTATAAATTTATACCGTCAGTCTCTTAACATAACCCTGCATTACAGGACGTAGTAGAAATTTTGATGTCAATAGTCTTTGTGCGATTTTAAAAAGTGTTGGTCAAGGGTCTATGGTACCCCGTAGTATCGAAAGAGGAAGTAGTAGAGGAAGAGGTAGAGGAAGAGGAAGAGGAAGAGGAAGAGGAAGAGGAAGAGGAAGAGGAAGAGGAAGAGGAAGAGGAGGAACCAACACAAAGGGAAAGGGTAGGAAGCATTCCCTGGTACTAGATACACAGCCTCCTACCAAGAAAAAATCTAGAAAAACAAAGCCCTTGACTATAGAGGAGTCAGCAGAAGCTCTTCAGAAGGCTCCTGGAGCAGACATCGTTGTGAAGCCCGCAGATAAGTCAAGTGCTATTCTCAAGCGGGTTAATGAAACCAAACTGCTCAAACAAACCATTTCTTTGACACTAAGCACTATCAAGAGGCCACCAAAAATGAAGATGGGGGTCAGAGTGCCAAGGTCCAAATCGCAGCGGCACATGTGGCCATTCTTAAGCAAAGAATGAGAAGAAATCCTCATGCGCATGTGTCGCCTCTAGTTGTTATGGTTGATAGAAGTCAATGCAATCGATTGCAGGATTACAAAAAAGCAGACTTCGAAGATTACACCTACTACGTCCTTGGAGGCACACACAGCTACAAGGCTAGAAAAGAACTCTCAAAGGAGGAAACCCGTAACGAGGTGTGGAAAAGCGTGGAAGCCCATATTTACGTGGGTATCACAGACGAAGAGGCAAAAGTCATTGCCGTAAGTCACAATCTTGACAATGACTTTCGGTTAAAAATGAGCCTAATAGATAAGATCCGATTCATGCATCGAGAGTACGTGGAGTTCAAACAAATGCATGGAGAGGACTTCAAAAAACGTAAGAATAAGCTTCAAGAGCTCGAGAAGCCTCGCGGTGGACTGAGTGTTGCCCGAGCTATGATTCGATAAGAAGCCCATTATGGTGTCAAACAATACGATAACTACTTTCAACTCGCTTTGAGGAGATGGTCAAGTAAGTAAAAGATTCAATTCAATCTTTTGTAGTATGTTTAGCGTGGTTAGAATCTTGTAGTAGCCCTCTTGGCGGTATAAATTCATACCGTGCACGGCGCGTATAAATTTATACGGAGTGTCAGGTTGCGGTATAATTTATATCACCGTGCCT
Organism: Isoetes taiwanensis; assembly: GCA_021234155.1. NCBI lineage: Eukaryota > Viridiplantae > Streptophyta > Lycopodiopsida > Isoetales > Isoetaceae > Isoetes > Isoetes taiwanensis. Next base: position 20,672,876 of record JAJEKV010000014.1, read on the forward strand.
GGTCTTGATATAAATTTATACCGTGCACAGTGCAGCGGTATAAATTTATACCGTGTTGATTTATACCGTTGAATCCGCCGTGCCCATCCTCTTACGCCATTCAAGCACTAAACTTCGTTTGACCGTTTTACGTGTGGGATCTTCAAGAAAGAATTTTTTGTATGTTCAAGATGGGGAGCTCAAAGAACAAGCTAAAGACGCAGGAAAGAAACCAAAGAAAGGTGGTGAATCAAAACCAAAAATATGAGCATTGTACCACGGGCAGATTCTGGGGTCTTAAAAGCAAAGAAATATTTGTTCTTTGTTGGAAAAAGTAGTTGCCAAAGAATTCACATTAGGCGAGATGGCCAAGGAAGCTAAAACGTAAGCCTCACTTGCTATGCCATGTTTTTTCTACCTTTTTTTGTCTTACAATATTTTCCCTTTGCGTCGGAAAGACATTGTCACTTGCCGGCCGAAGTTAATGAAGCAGCTCAACCTAGAAGATGGGAGGAGTGCAAACTTTTGTACCCAAGTTGTACCACGACAAGATCATCGAGAGCACGCAGATTAACCCTTTGGCTGGGTAAGTTTTAAAAAAAATATGTTATGTGTTTGTGCCTTTGTCTCACATTACTCTTGAGAACAAAGAAGAAGGGGCTACCCAATGGATTTTTGAACCTGGGTTCAGAGGGCCAAGGAAGAGAGGCAAAGGTTAAAGGCAATTGAACAGGGTAGAGAGGTCGCCACTTCCAGTTTTGATTTGTACATATGAGAGATTTACCACATTTGGTCGGGGCGTCCAATACTGGGGTTGTTGAGGGTGATTGTACAAGGTGGGGACTCTTTTAGATTATGCATTGCAGATATTCCTTATGGATTTAAAATAAAGGATAGCGCTTTTGATGAGGAGGCTTTCACTCACGTGCAAGTCCGGTCTTTCTGGATGGCCTCAAAGAAGTCACGACACATCCAAAACCGGAGGGTCATCATTTTTCATTCCGACCTTCTCGGGCGATGTCGGTGCTTAAACCTATGGGAGATGCATGTAACGCCGGCTTCGAACCAGCTGCGTTTGGTAAGCTTCACAATTAACGTTTTTTTGTTTTTACGGTAACTCCACCGGTATAAATTTATACCACATCCGTCTTAAGGTTTAAATTTTTAAAGGTTGGAACAACCGTGGTATAAATTTATCTGACAAGGCAATGTCTCGTATAAATTTATCTGACTTTGCCGCCGGTATAAATTTATACTGACAAGGCAACCGTGGTATAAGTTTATACCGCCACACTCTTTGGGCTAACTTATTTTCCTTGTTTTCTTTTTTACTAATTTCTAATTTCTATATTGCTTGGCGGGCTTAAAACAAAGCGTCAAGGGTCATGGTGGTGGTCCGCTTTAGTGAGTTGTTTCGAGCATTTTCATATAGGTTTTTACGGTACGGACGCCAAAAACCATGGTTCATTTTAACACGCAGAATGAAAAGACTCCTCCCCCGCAATGCATTTCAGTTCAATTTGTTTTGCGAAATTAAAGAGACCCACAAAGCGACAAGGCGCCGTGGTGTCCCATTATCGGAGCCACAATGGCTTATTAATAATTTGATCTGATGGTTTTCTACCGAGACCTGGATCCTAGATGCCTTTTCTGGATCAGGCACCACAGCAGTTTGCGCCCTTATGCAGGGGCGCAATGTCGTCTCCGTCGACATAGACCCAGATAAAGTAAGCTTCATCAGGACCAGGATAAGCTCTTGCGAATCCTTTCCCGATGAAAACGGTGAACGGGAGCAAAGAGCGGTGCAGCCGATGCTAAGGGCACTTACACGTAAATCGACCTCCACTTTACGGGAAGAAGAGATGAGGAGGTGGAGTTTGTTGACTTGGAGCCCTGTGGTGCGAGCGGAGAAACCGCCTGTGCCAATAGGTTTGGAATCGAAGGAGGCGTCTCTCATTGTTGTAAGCTTCGCAAGAGCCAGATCTCAAAGGGTACGAGAGTCCTGTGGACTGGGAAGAGCCACCTCTCGTATAAATTTATACAGACAGAGTTCTTAACCACTTTCATTGTAAACTATGTGCTAAGTAATATTATAATTTATTTTGATGAAGATTTTTAAATTGAAAGCTTTGTCTCTCTAACAATGCTTAATTGAAACAACTCTTTCTTGCTCCAGGATTTCACACTCTTTGTCTTTCCAATGTTTGACTTTTTTAGTACTTCTATTAAGCTTGCAAAAAAACAATCTATATTTTCTTCTGTTTTTAACAATAAATATTTACTGAGTTATCAAAGTTAATGTCTCTCTCCTTAAAACAAGCATTTTTTTTTTTGCCCTTCTTTTAAAATGAAAAAGCTTTAAAAATGTTGCTTTTTTTGGGGTATCCCGAATGCTAATTGCTCAACAATCTATTTTGCTCCCTATTTTGTGTGTTTTTTTTAAGTTTTCAATTTTTATAAAGGAATCTTTCAAACGCACTTCTTAAATAAGTGCGTTTCATTTTAAACCTTGTTAATGGCAGCTTTAATCCAAGAAGACAAGCTTTTGCATTTGCTCGAGGCAGAGGAAGCAGATGATGTTTATGAAAACCAGAATAGTTTTTTATAAACTTCATCTGCTTCTTTTTGTTTCGAGTAAATTCTTGAGTTTCTCTTCCTGAATTAATCATGCTATTGCATGCAAGTTTCTATGATGAATAAGTTTAGTAGAAAGCATTAGGAAAATCTCAAAGATAACATTTGAAACACGCTAAGCGTGTTCCATTCTAACCTTAGCCTTGAATATGAATACACGCTCGGCGTGCATTCAGCAGAGAGGGAGAAAAAAAAAACTGTACAGATAGATAAGTAAATAATGTGCCTGGCCTTTATCTATTTACTTATCTATCTGTACAGTTTTTTTTTTCTCCCTCTCTGCTGAATGCACGCCGAGCGTGTATAGTTTTTCCTATATAGCAGTTTACACGCTGAGCATGCAAACAATTTTACCCCTAGTTTCAACTTTTAAGTTAAACACGCCGGGCGTGTCTCTTAGTATCTAAGTTTACAAATAAATAAATATAACACGCCAGGCGTGAATACTGATACTCCGTTCACTTCCTATTGATAGATGCCAAGTTACATTAATCACTCGGTTGGCGACGAAGATTCATTGGAATTACATTTGGGGCAGCAATCACACAGCCCAGCTCCAGTTTCGGCTCCAATCTCTAGCCCGGTTGAACCGCAGCCGAGCACCAGTCCGGCTGTAGCACCAGTCTTGCAACCCCTGCAGTACTTGGATCAAGTAATGATGATGGCAGCAGAGCGCAAGGCAATGATAAATCTGTAATACATGTTATATACCTTTTTTAAGCGGTTTCTTGGCCATGCAACAAATGTTCTAACACTTTCTCCAACCGTATCCCCACCGGGGTGTCTGCGAGGTAAAGCTTCATCCGTAGCGCAGCAGTTAATCACTGTAACTCGGACATTCTTATCCCCGAGCGGAATTCCATGACAGTTTGCAGTCGGATCGATGGAGTCGATCTTGCATAATCCTACTTTCCTTTTCTGATTTGTAGTTAACATGAAACATTCATCTTCGACACTGCAGACAATTGCCTATTCAGAAACCTTTACTGGAAATTATTGTACAAGCTATAGGAATGAGATGCTTACCAGAATTCTGTAGCCATTCTTGAGAAGCCGATTCGAGTTCTCGAAATCACAGGCGCTATGGAAACGCAGGCGGTCGGGAAAAATTTGAGTTACAAGAAAGCTTAGGTTAATTACATTTTGGCGGGATAAATTTGACGGGATACATTTTGGGTAGATTGGTTTTTAAAAACTCAATGAAAGAAGTCGGCGGCGGGTCTTCGTCATTATTATTTTTATGTGTCAAGAATATTTCGAAACTGCATTTTGTGTTTTCTTGAAATTCAAATTTCTCTCGTGCAGGTAGAAAACGCTATTTCTCGTACAGGTAGAAAAAGCTATTTCTTCGAGCAGCTCGAGCGCGTATCCGAGCGACCTTCCGACTCTGTTACTAGGCGACTCCGGAGATGTCTTCTAAAACGAATCGAGGTCGAGGCGGACGGGGCAGAGGAAGCGGTGGAAGAGGAATCTCAAAACCCGGCACTTCTCAAGTTTCAGAGGACGTTGATCAGAATACACAGAATACACAGAACCCTACTCAAGGTATTTAATTTGCCACAGAATTCACACTGTGTGGAGAGTATTATGCTTGCATGAATTTGAGATATTTCCTTGCCTTCAGTTAATATGCTTTGCATGAGTTTGAGTTATTATGCTTTGCATGAATTTTAAGTATTACCATCAGTTAATGCTCTGATTGTGCGTTTTGTAGAACATAATTTTGCTCTGTTTTATAGAATATAGCAGTGTTAGACAGTTGGAGATAGCAATGTTCAATGAGGTTAAATAGTGTGAAATATGGATTCATAAAGGGTATATAGCTTAAAATGTGGATGCAAACTAATTTAGTTTCAAATTCACGCATAGCATGGTCAATAATAGGAGCTACCAACACGCCAAGCGTGAATTGTACTAATTTAGGTTTAAATGCACGCCAAGCATGATCTCTTGTTCTGAAAAGTACTCTAAAAAATGTTCATCTTCTTTTGTAGTGCCCATGAGGAAGAAAACCACTAATAATTCGGGTTCTATTCCTGCCAAGAAAGCAAGGGTAGACGACCCAGATGCAGTACCATATGATCTCACCTTAGATGATGAAGGGCCGATTCTTATAGCAACCATCGACCACCGCCCAAGAAGAGGAAATGGACGAGGGTGCCGAGTGGTATGCGTTGACCTTGCCAAGACAAATGGCAAGCTCGACTTAACTCTCTTCTCGAGGAAAAAGGAAGGCACAAGATGACCAAACAAGGGATCCTAATCTCTTGTGAGGAAGAGGATGACACCAACCGCAAATTGCTCTTGGAGATTACACATAAGCAAAAGAAAGATCTGCTCGGACTTACTCCTTTGAGAGCTCATGATACAAGGATACGTTCATGAAGACAGATGTGAGCGGTGAGACATGTTTTAAGTATGGCTGGCCCACCAATGTAGCGATTACGCCCGGTATCTATTTGCCAAGGGGTTACGGTGCGGCGTAGAGAGGCATGTTCACTAAACCGACACCAAGTCACTATTTGCGCAAGCTAGGGAATTAGCTGACTTGAAAGCTTCTAGGAGGGTCCTAGATCTAGGGAAGGATGTTCAACCCGGTTGTCGGAAGGCATGGAGGCTTCGCTTTTTGAGAATGAAGTGGACGGGGTGGCGCAGCCTAGAGGCCATGAACAAGTCAATAAGTACGCTTGACCATTATCCATTGGGTCTTAAGGAAAGTTTTGCGATCCATGTGAAGTCCCTCATCCGTTCACCAAGCTCCATTTATGTTAGCGGAAGATATGATCCAAAGACATGCCATGGAGATTGTTGAGCATGATTAGTAATCCAGTCAAATGCCTATGCCAAATGGATGTGTTACCTTGGGATATGATCTCGAACAAGCCTGCTGTATGGACGAACGTCGAGGAGCTATTATTAAATGATGATATTAAATTCATCATCATCGACGGGCAGCATTCCGTTGAGGCACAAAAGGCCCTCATCAGGCAGGCAGAACAAACAGGCCAAACCATGTTCTACAATCACTATGCGTATAGGAGGTGTCGTCTCTTCTTCACCTACAGATTTGGCTGAGATTAGTGCAACTTTGAATGAAATGGGGAAGACATTTCTATACAAAAGGTAATTGACTGCATTAGAATGTTAGCACTTTAATATTCACGCCAGGCGTTCATTCAAATGAAACCAAATCACGCCAGGCGTGATTTCAAATGAAACCAAATCACGCCAGGCGTGTTTTCAAATCAAACCAATTCACACCAGGCGTGAAATGTTAAAGCACGTCTGGCATGAATTGATTTGATTTGAAAGCACGCCTGGCGTGATTTGGTTTCATTTGAAATCACGCCCGGGCGTGAATTTAACCGATTCGAAGCACGCTGGCGTGAATTCAACCGATTCGAAAGCATGCCCGTGAATTGCATTGGTATTTAATTCATTTCATGCCAAAGCGTGCTTTGAGGTTGATCTTTTCTATTCAAATTTGCCCCACGTGTTTCTTGTGTTCGACATCGATTCAATGCCGTACTTTTGGCAGTCCATACATGGAGCAAACTGCGCCACGCCCGCCAACAACGATGGGTGGAATATGGCTGTCCATTACCCACCGCATGCATGGTCAAAGTCCGAGGCTTTCAAGCTCTTTGGAGCGGACTGTCGCCGCAGACAATTATCTGTGAGAAGAAGAAAACCGCAAGAAAATCAAAGAAAAAGGTGGTGATGACATTGCGGATCCTTTCAAAGCTCATCTAGCGTGTCAGCCCACCAGACTCGTATAAGATTGTGTTTTGTAAGGATGTAGTATGGCAAAAGTGGAATGAATCGGGACGCTTATGCACAAGGGAAGCTGCCGGATACTATGGGTAGGGTGCCTCCCGTTGATGTAAGCATCTTTGACTTGAATGTGACAAAGATGAGAAAGACTCGGGGGCTAGACGGCCGAAACCATTTGGGTTTTAGACCGGTGCTTAAAGAAGGAAGTCTTATACAAGAAGAGTGCTTTCACTAAGGATAGGATGTCCTTCTTGAGTGCCGCAGACCATGTGAAGGATGTAATGCATACAATGAAGTCACCGTAGGAGCCGAAGTTACAAAGGCTATCGGGGATGTGGCATTATCCGAAATTGGATTCTTCGGACAAATACAAGGTCATAATGATGACATCAAGAAGTTTGTATTCTGGTCAAAGGACTTCCTAAAGAATTGGAAGGCTAAAAATACAAAACATAAGGAGACTCTACCCCTAAGGTAACCGGGCCGAGGAGTTGAGAAGAAAAGTGGCCCTTGTGAAGAAGATTACCGGAGAAGAAGACACCGGCCCAAAGATTGGTCTCCATTGGGTACAAAGGTCTCTTGCCGTAATCAACCGATTGCCTTAAAAAATATATCACTCTTTGTGTTGGACATCGGGGGTGGGAGAGGAGATATGGGCATGAACCGGAAGGACTACAACAGCTTCTTTACCGGTGTATAGGATTGACCACCGAGAGGTCCTTCACTATTGTCATTGTTTGTCCTTGGTGAGTCACATTCGCATGATGCACTATCCGCCGCTCATGATCGGAGGCGTCAAAGTTATTAGGAGGGATGCCTAATATATGATGTTAAAGATAATGAGTCGCTGAAACGAAAGGAAGATGGCACATGTGATCTTTATTATGATAGCCATCTTTTCAGACGAGGAATATGATATTGCTAAGGCCAAGGGTGACAATAGCAGTGCATGGGAATGTTTTCTTCTAGATGATCTAGACTTAAGAACTATATTCTATCATACGGATCAGGATCAGTCAGAACAGGATGAGTCAGAAGAGGATGAGGATGGGACCCCCCTCCTAAGTGGGGAAATCAAGCACTGAGCTACAAACTAAGGAGAAGGACCCCTTAAATAAAAATGGATTTCCCCCGTCTATGGCTGCTTACCTCGTCGAGGCATTTACTCCAATTGATACAACCTGCTTGGAGCTTCATGTTGGAGGTTATATTGCCCGAGAGGCTCTTATGGGTGTTAGAAGATGTCACTGCTTTGTGAGTGATGAGCAGGCCAAAGACTTTCTTGAACCATTCCTCATGCATGTGGTTGCCAAATCTCCTAAAGGCCCTTATGGCAACCTGAAATCATCAGCAATCAAAAGTCTCGTAGACTTGTCTAATTTGAAAGTGGACGATGGTTCTAATGAGGGAACTAGTAATCCGCAGCCTGAAAAGGAAAGCAATGAACAAATACCTGCTAAACTGGCTGCTCAAAGTACTGTGATCGCGGCGAACATGGGGAATATCCTTGCCTCCCTTCAGGGTGATGCAAGCAACAATAGAGGAGATTCACAGGTTAACAATGAACTAATTGAAAAGGTAACCGAAACTGAAGGCAACCAAGATGACTCTAGTGATTCACAGGTTTGCCAAATCAATAGTAAAATAATGTCAGTTGTGAAGGACGCAGCGGAACTAATAGAAACTAACAATTCTAACAGTCAGAAGAGCACGACGATTAAGGGTGGCGAAGGGGAGAATGACGCCGACGACGGCAGCGAAACTGAAGATGATAGGTATGGCCTTGTCCAGAAATCGCGCCACGCGTGATTTAATTTGTATTACCTTTGAATTAAATCGCACCTGGCGTGCTTTGATTATTTTTCCCTGTCAAACTAAATCACGCCGAGCGCGATTTGGTTAAGACTATCTCAAATCACGCTTGGCGCGTTTGTATTGTTTGTGTTATCGTATCTTGCTGACCGGATACATGTTTGATGTTTCAGCTTCCATTGCGTTTCTAAGAAGGTTGTGGTGTTCGACCTAAACGGAGTCCTTTGCAAGACTTTTCCGAAAAATAAAGTGGTTAGAGATCAGTTTCATCAGACACCAGTAGAATCAAACACCAAGTGGATCTATCCGCGGCCGCACTTGAAGGAGATGCTAGATGAGGCATTCAGGTTATTTCGAGTTGGTATTTGGTCATCCATGGAACTAAGGAACATCAAGGATACTTTGGAGGCACTGGGGGAAATGTGTAGACATTGGTTGACCTTTTGGGATCAAAACAAATGTGTGAAGTTCACTAATCCCAAGGATCCAACAGGCAAGCCTATCTTCATCAAACACTTGAGTAACATGATGGACGAACTTGGTATCGAGAAAAAGGATGATATAATCATAGTGGATGATGATGGTCTCAAATGCTTCTACAATCAAACGCAGGCCCTGAATCCACCATCTTACGATCCAAAAACTTTATGGACGAGATGATTTTTACGGTGAAGTTTGTGTCTATTATGCATAATTTGGCTATGGGGATGACGGTGGGTGAAGTGTTAGATTCATACCCCAGAACCTGGATAGAACGGCTGACATGGAACCACACCTTGTTAAATACGTGGAAAAACATGGATTGATCCCTTAATGTTTTATTGGAATATATGATATTTTTGTATGATATTTGTGCCATGTATTGATAATTTCGAGTCTGGAATTGCCTCGCAAATAATGCAATCTGTTATTATCAAACCTAATATTATCATCTATCGAGCAAGTAATTTTGGTCTCATCTATGTTAGCAACTTGCTCTTCATTTTTGCATATTTCAATTCGCATATGAAACGTCACACGTGAATCGCAACCTTATGTTATTTTTGAAGTCCAAAAAAAAAGATTAAAAAAAACAAAAACCCCCTAGAAGACAATAGCAGGTTGGCGTGATTTTGGAGTTGACATAATCCTGACAGATGATTTTGGAGCGACAGATGATTTTCTGGTGAAGTTTGTGTCTATTATGCATAATTTGGCTATGGGGATGACGGTGGGTGAAGTGTTAGATTCATACCCAGAACTGGATAGAACGGCTGACATGGAACCACACCTTGTTAACATGGATTGATCCCTAAATGTTTTATTGGAATATATGATATTTTTGTATGATATTTGTGCCATGTATCGATAATTTCGAGTCTGGAATTGCCTCGCAAATAATGCAATGTGTTATTATCAAACCTAATATTATCATCACGTGGGCTCTTCAATTTTGGTCTCATCTATGTTAGCAACTTGCTCTTCATTTTTGCATATTTCAATTTGCATATGAAACGTCACACGTGAATCGCAACCTTATGTTATTTTTGAAGTCCAAAAAAAAAGATTAAAAAAAACAAAAACCCCCTAGAAGACAACAGCAGGTTGGCGTGATTTTGGAGTTGACATAATCCCAATTTAATTGGATGATGGTTGAATGTCCATTGACTATTATGCCTAAGTAAGAATACCATAAAGAAAAAATACCCCTTCCAAGAGTGAACGATATATTCGATCAACTACAAGGTGCTAGGGTTTTTTCAAAGGCTGGCCTTCGATCAGGCTATCTCTAGGAAGACATACACAAAACGTTGTCAGGAAATAATATGGCGAGTATGAGTTTATGGTCATGCCCTTTAGCTTATGTAATGTGCCAACATTTATGACCTTGATGGCATCTTCCGCGACTACTTGGATAAGTTAATAATCACGTCCATTGACGATGTGCTCGCATACTCCAAGTCTATAACTCAGCATGTGACAGACTTGAGGAGGCAAGAATTTGACGTTCTTAGAAAGAACAAACTGTATGCAAAATGGAGCAAGTGCTCATTTGCAGTGAAGCGTGAAGTATTTAGGCCACATAGTAGGAGATAATGACTTGTCCATTGGCCTAGTCAATATTGAGGCAGTTGAGAGATATCCAACACCAAAGAACGTAGAGAAAGTGCAAAGCTTTTTAAGCCTAACGGGTTATTACCTCAAGTTTGTTAAAGACTCCTCGAGCATAGAACCACCATTGACATGAATCAAAAAAGAATATCAAGAAATGGGGCAGAACGTAGTAAAAAAAAGTACACCACCGCATTTGAGAATCTCAAAGAAGCACTCACAATGGCATCAATATTAGTACTATGCACCCAGAGAAGCAGTATGAGCTAGTCACCGATGCTTGCAACGAGCGGTCCTAAATGTACGAAAGCTGAATCTTTGCATATGATTAAAAGAAGTTCAATAGAGTCGAGGTACCCAACACATGAGAAACAATTATTAGCCATAGTAAGATCCTTCAAGGTATGGAGAGAATACCTTTTGAATATAACACTTCACATATTCATAGATCACAAGGGGTTGGAACATTTTCTCACCCAAGCCATTATAACTAACGAAGATGGTCAGAGATGATACAAGCCTATCTGCCATCCCCCCTTCTATTGCTACCACTGAATCTGTAGCTGTAGCCCCTACCAACAAATAGGAATTGTGCTTCCGCTTGGTCTCCTGGAATTGTCGGGGCTTCCCATGGCAGAAGAGAGATAGTCTCAACTCGGTTGCCGTAGACATGGATCTCAATGGAAACATGGGAGCATGCAGGACACAGGATACCCGACTTGCCAAGAAGTCAGTGCTACTTAATCTTCAATGGTTGCACAGGAATGCGGAGGCATGGGGAGGTTGCCTGCTACTATCCGACGAACCTGGCACAATCAATCTTCTTGTTCTTTAGAGAGGTTACCTGGATATCATAGACATCACGAATATGTGCATAAGAAGCACATCTCAGGAATGCATGTTCCTCTGTTTCAATTTCTAGCTCTAGACATGCAGGACACAACCTCTGATTGCGAGGACCAGTCGATCTTCCAGTCTCTATATGGAGTGCATGCAATGACAATCGTAGTTGAGAAATAAGCATCCGGTTTTTCCTATCAATATTGGATAGGAGATACTTTTGTTCTTTGTATTCCTACAAGTCATTGACATTTGTAAGATAAAACTATTTTTTAACCTCTTTTTCTGACTCCAATATCCACATTTTCTTGACAACTATTTCAGAAACCTGCGTGTGAACTTCCATGAACTTAAACGAGACAGACCAAGTTGCACTACCCAGCCATCTTTCTGCCCGGTGTAGCCCCTAGCAACAGGAATTGTACCAGGGTATCGATCACAATCCATAGCAAGCACCATATTAACATAGTTTATGGTCCTGCAAAGCGCTTCTACCTCAAGTGGAAGCATGTCTGCCTTTGCCAACAACATTTCATATGGTGTTTGGGGTTTCATCGCAAATTCTCGAAGCAAAAACCTCTTTTGGACCTTTTCAATTTCATCCCAGCTCTTCTTCGATAAGCCTGCCCCCCAAATGGGACTACCATAAAGGATCACTGGTTTCACTTGAACACTATATAACAATCGTCTCAACTTCCGGTGATCGAAATTATTGGTTTTACATTGATGAAGCATACTGTATAATGCCTGTATGTCTCCTGAAGCCCTCTTTTGGGCCGCCTCATCTATAGTTCTGTGATTCTTCAATACCAAGATATTTATACTCACTTATTTTTGTAAAGGTATTCCTCCAATAGAGAAGATTGTGGTATCATGCCCCCCAAACACCATAATTTTTTACTTATCTTATTTATGGACAATCATTTTTCAGCACAATGAGGATCCAAAACATTTAAATGCTACTGTAAACCGCTTGCTGTTTTGGAGATTAATACTATGTCATCCGCAAATAACAAAAGCTGAATAACATACTTCCCAAGTCTAACTTCAACACTACCAAGTCTGGCCAGCCAACTCTCTAGCTCATCAATAAATAACCCGAAAAGGATAGAGGAGCATGGACATCATTGTTTTACACCAATTGTGTTTGCAACTTTTTCTGTTCCAGCAAATGGAAAAGAGAGCTCTACTAGGACCTGTTTATACAAATAGGCTACAACATTTTTCAATTCATCTGGGATACTAAGGTCATTTAGCCTCAAAGCAAGCTCTTTTCTACTAAGCCCGTCAAATGCTTTTGTTAAATCGATAAAAGCCACATACCTTTTATTTCCACAGCCTTTTGCTCCCTCTGCCATTACTCGCAAAGTAGCCAGATGATCTAATGTTGAGTGATTACTTCGGAAACCTGCCTGTCCAATAGCTCTATTATCATGTTCATCAGCCCAAGAAGAAATTTTGTTCTCCAACATAAATGCAAAAAGTTAGCAAAAACATTGATTACCAAGATTGTTCGATAGTTCTTCACTTCATCCTTGCTTCCAGATTTATAGATAGGAATGGTCCTATTAATACACCAATCACCTGGAAAATTGCCCTTATAAGGCATTCATTGCATAAATTAGCTAAGAGCATATGGAGTTTATCTCCTCCCCGCTTAAACAATTCAACCAAAAGCCCATTTGAATCGCTAGCTTTGCCATTGTTCATTTTCCGTAGAGCACATTCCACATCTGCCACGGAGAATATTTCTTTAGACTCTCCTGCAAACAATATTTGCTCTACCTCAGGAGTACTATAGAGTTCCTTTATCCAGTTCAAAAGATCTTCTTTTGAGATGTCATCTACTGTCCCCATTTTTTTTTGTGCGGTACCAAAATCATTTAGGGTCTATCTTTTCAATGTGCATCATACTTTCCTGACGTCTTCTGCACCAATTCCTTCTTTTTTTTTTTTTTTTTTTTTTACGTTTAATCAACGCCCTATATTGCTTGATCTTGGCCTGGTTCTCTGATTTAATACACATTTTTTTAGCTGCAAAACATTCTGCATCAAACCATTTACTTTTCCCCCAGCTGTTTTTCATGTTTTTCTTGGTCAAACCAAAAATAGAACTTGCTGTTTGCAGTATTATCGATACCTCATTCTTTTGCTCTAATATGCCTGACCAGCAAAGTCTGGAAAGCTTATTCTTAGGAGACTCTATACAACAACGGAAGTGAAGTGGCTTTCCTATTGAGTGTTCCAAATAACAAGTACAACAATAGAATAGTAATAATGGATGGCCAAAAAATATGTAAAGCCAAACACCTCATAAAACTCCAGAATTAGACAATCACCGAAGGTCTTATAAAAGAAAAAAATAAATAAAGCCACACAAGCTCAAAGTCCAAAATCTTAACAACTGGACTAAGAACCCTGCCCTTTTAGGTTTTCGAGAAAAACCATTAGGATAAAAATGGACTAAGAGCAGTATAATCGATAACGTTGAGTTCCGGACTAGAAACAATAAGTCAAAAAATCTATATGTACCAGCAGGCTTCACGCGCACCACCAACACCAAACATGCCAAAAAAGGAAAAGACCGCAATGCCCAAGTCCCAAAGACTGATTCAATGTGTTTGCCCAAGAAAACCTGAAAGTCAAAATGCAGCTCAACCACTTCACCCATCAAAATTGTTAGTGTTTCAAACCTATATAGACTTTATGAAAAATTTCAGAAATTAGTGTTTCAAATCTATATAGACTTTATGAAAAATTTCAGAAATAGGACGGAAAGGACCAGGAAAAAACTTCTGCAAACTAGAGCAGGGAATCATCCATCCATCAGACAAAAAATTCAAAGAACGGGACGGGGAAGAACATCCGCCTAGCTAGGCAAGAACATCTGCAAATTAGTATGGGGAAGAACATCCGCCCGTAAGTAAGAAAAATGAAGAAAAAATTTAGAAAGAAAAGACAAATAGCCAATCAATTATCACGAGAACACTGAACATAACAAAACCAATAACAGGGTTGGGAAGGTAGGAATAGTAGAGATGACGGAGCAAAAAAGATGGAACACTCAAAGAGAAGGCCGATATAGAAAGAAAGGAAGCTAAACAATTTATAGATGATTGTAAAAAGGCCCTAAAAAAAAGGTCCCAAAAATAGGATGTTGTCTTCCCAAGAATGATGGTTCTATGATGGCATAGAACCATTGCATTCTTGGAAAACTCTATACAACAACAAATAATATAGCCGACAAAAGAGGAACACTCCACCTCTTTAAATCAAGAATATGAGAAAACTATAATGAATTCCACGATGCTCAGAGATCCCAAAAACGAATACATTCACTAAATTGGTCATGTTCAAATGTGACAAGAAAGGAGATATAAGGCCAAAGTTGATAGACAAGCACAATAATTGAAAAACTCACTACAAAAGCCACCACACAAAACGAGAAAATACAAAGCACGAGATGCCAGAGATTAACCATGAATAAGAAAGTTAATGACTATATACAACGGATACAAGACAAAAATTTGAAGAAGCTACCCTAAACACTATACGAAAGACAATTTGAAGCAAATTTAAGAAGTAGTGCAAAAAACAACAAGGAACATTGGTCGACAAAATTATTATAAAGAATAATGCATAAAAACAACACTTATCCTCTAGAGGCACAAAATGTATGGATGAAAAACCAAATTAAGCAATGAGTCATGGAAGGGACCCCTGCCCCAATGAGGCAGAACAAAGGTCACTACAATGAGTACCATGTCCACAAAAAGTGCAACTCAACTAATTTAGACGCACCAGGTCAACTTTTTCGCGCGAGTTTGAGACGTCGTGCTTCATCAACGGAGAAAGAAGGAAAATTTTGATTATCAAAATCAAGAGTTATGTCATAGCCCTCCTTGTCTGCAACAATCAAGAACTTCATATGTCGAGCAATAGATGTCTTACCCCCTTCCACAATTGTAAGAACATCATTAGGAATCGAAGGGCTCAATGCGGACATACGAGAATATAAATCTTTAAAGCAATCTTGCATTGAGGACAATAAAAACAGCTTGAGGGCCTTCCCTATGCTCTACCACGAACGACCACTTTATTGTTAACTATATAAGCCTTCTTCCCATCGTCTCTCAATTTCTTCCCATTTTCCAGCATTAATTTCTGTTCAGTTTGTTGTTGCACAGTCAAGTAGCCATTCAACCATATTTTGTGTCCTTTTATATTGCCTCTATGCTGCATCATTCGGATCTTGGCATCTAAGCTACCAAATTTAAGCAATACCAGTCTGTTTTTTCCTTCTATCCTTTTACCAATGTGTCTACACGCAATGAATCCGGGATGTATTAAATGCATAGTTTCCTGGAAAAATAGATCTGCCACTTCTTTGGTATCTTCTTCATCATGTTTTGCCAGCCCAACCACCACTATGTTCTTTGCTCTTGATGCACGCTCTTCTTGTTCTGAAATCCTTTGTTGTTCTTTATCAAATAGATTTGCAATCTTAGTTTCAATTTCAGAAGTAACCTTTGTGATCAATTGCTCAGTATTAACCGAGTTTGCGATTGAATATCCATATCTGGTATCAGGATCTTGGCTCTCTAATTCTAGAATAGCATCATGGTTCTCAACATGACGTTTCAATGATGGCAGCCTTAACCTCTTCCTTTATAGTACAAATTTCTTCCCTGGCTTCCGTTAGTTCTTCCCTGGCTTCCTTCAGTTCGTTGCATAGATATTGGACGAGATTTAATAGGTTATTACGGTCAAAATCTGCTGCTACTGCTGGGTCTGCGCTATGGGCACCTATGTCAGATGTATCAGCCTTGCAGGTGGATACAGATACAGATGCAGATGCAGACAAAGACTTATATGTTGCAAGCAGGTCCAATCCAGAATCCCTAACTGCATCAGAAGAGCCAAATTTGGCTTTCGCTTTTGCTGGTTTCGCCATCTCTAGTTTTGGATCAGAATAACGCCTAGGGTTCAATGCCTAAAATATGTTCAGTGCCTAAAGTTTGGCTAATATTAGCTTATTAGCCAAATTGTTCGTCTGATACCATGATAGAACTAGTGTAAAACCAGCGCAAATCCCAAAAGATCGACTCAAGAGATAGAATAGAAGAACAAGAACAACTCTATTGAGAAAAGCAATAGGAAATACAATCTCTACTTCTAAGCATTGTTTAGTAACGTAAAATGAATATATATACAACCGGTGAGACTAAGAATAGTAGTCCACTGTTTAACCACCGCCCACTAATTACGGACTGATTTAGGGTCAGTGCTCAGTGTTGATAAAGTGCTACCTTTTGTACATTTCAGCACCTTCTCAGCGCCTGCTTGCTAAGTGCTGAACCACTGCCGTTTCAACACATTATGCTTAGTCAGCATATTTATATTCCAACAATAAGCATCTTAGGTTCATGGAGTTTTTGTTCATAACCTTTGGCATCCAACTTATCCAAGTTCTTGTTTATGTTATTCAAATTTGTATTCTTAATAATGCTTATATCAAGCTTGTCTAAAGCACCATGTATATCAAAAGTGGGTTTCTCATAGTCTGCACTTGCCATTATGACAATTGTTTCGCTACACCTATGAGAACGTGCACATTATTTTCTTTTTCTACTACAGTATGACAATTGTTTCGCTACACCTATGAGAACGTGCACATTATTTTCTTTTTCTACTACAGTATTCTCCATAGATTGTTGTAACTTCAGGATTAGCCATGGATTGCTAAATAAGATAATACTTTTCCTTTTCTTCCAGGATGAAATCAACGGCTATAACATTAGCCACAACAACTACAGAATGGGCTCCCTTCGATGCATGACATGGGTAGACAATGGCATGTCAAAAAGCATCATTGGTATTTCAATTATACCCATGGTATGAAATAATATTGATACATAGAAATGTCAAAAACAAAAGGTAGAGATATCCATAGATTCTAGAGGCAAAGATATTGTAGTTTATTATCTGGCCATTACTAGATTAGACATGCCAAAAGCTCGATGAAAATGGGCAATGTGCAGGAAATATCATGCCCACTAAAGTCTATTTTCATTGGTATAACATCGAGGAGGAAGAAAAAGAAAGTCAATAAATGTTACAAGAAGCAAAGTATGCTTTAGTGCTCTACAGGTGACAAAGTGAAATTGACTATACAATGCATCCACAACATTTACATTGCTCAATCCCATTCACCTTATATTGTATGTAACTATGTAACTAAGCATTTAATCAATTGGGCTCCCACAAAGCTATTGTCCCTAGGTGTGGCCATTCTAGAAGACACTCTAAGCTTGAACTGAGACTTCAAGGTCAATTAGAATAGACTATGTGATGGACAAGAACTGACCAAAGGTTGTGATACACATGAGTACGCAATCATGAGATTGAATATTTTGATATATTCAAGGCGGTTCATGGGTGTCACAAACCACTAAGTAACCACTAAGTTATTAGATGCCTTCACAACTAGTATATGCCCAAAAGAAACCACAAGGGCATAATTCCTTTGGCATGGTATTTTTAGTCCGATACCTGGATATGCCAGGAGGTTTCAACCTCGTCATTAGTTTAGTTGCGGATCTTCCATTTTCTAATGGATCATAGAAATGGTTTCCTTAAACTGTGCACCTTTTCACAATAGCTAGAACCATTTTCAGTTCTAAGATGAAATTTGGGAAGCGCCTTCGTCGTCAGATTGCAGAAACATTGCCAGAATGGCAGGACAAATTTCTTTCGTACAAGCAGCTGAAAAAACGAATTAAACTCATTGCAGCTGAATGCTTTAGTAGAGGTCTGTTTGAAGATCAAACATGTGGGCCAGGCAAAAGCACTCAAGGCAAAGATTCTTTCGTTCTCACTGCTCAACAGGCTGAATTTCTTCGGCATCTGAATATAGAGATGGATAAGCTCAACATCTTCTTTGCTGAAAAAGAGGAAGAGTATGTTATTCGTCTTCAGGTATTGTTAGCATTTCAGTATATCAAAAGCTTTGTATTTGTTTTCCTCATCATGGTCCTTTAGTTTTATCTAAAATTTAACAGAACAAATTATATTTAACAGACCAATGTAATTACTTGGTTCAAATCATGGTCTTTTAGATCTCCATAATGTAATAAGAAAGCAAGAAGAGAGATTTAGTCAGTTTCTGCCTGGTGCTTATGTTGATTATCTCCAGTATCTACTTTTATCAACAGGATCTAAAAGAACGGATTCGCCAAGCCAAGCAGACTGGTGATGTTGATTGTATGTTTGCCAATGAAGAGGTATTGAGCATCTGGAAAGATATTGTAGCATTTCATGGTGAAATGGTACTGCTACAAAATTATAGCTGCTTGAATTATACAGGTAAATACAGTTTGTCTCCTTTCCTGCAAATTTGTGCCAAACATTCTGCATATTATGAGGCTTGCTGACAGGACTAGTGAAGATACTGAAAAAGCATGACAAACATACAGGTATGCTATTACGCCTTCCATTTATCCAAACCGTACTCCGCCAGCCATTCTACACAACAGAACTGCTCAGCAAGCTTGTTTACGAATGTGAGCAGAATCTGAAATCCATTCTTCCAGCCACATCCATAAACCAAAAAGAAAATACCATCAAAATGGATATTCAGGAAATGTCTTTTCTCCAGTGCCAACTTACTAAGGACATATACAAGAGCACTTTGGCAGCATTAGATAATATTCAAGTTTTGCACCAGGAACTTGCGCTTGAAAAGCTAAATATCAGCAAGTGAAAAAGAAGCTTGAAGTTTTGAACTATATACAGGAAACTTTAATTTAGGTGGGTGTTTTCATCCCCAATATAATAAGAGAGAATGTCTTACGCAATGACAAAGTCTGCTATCTTGGTCGCCCTCCATTTTATGTTTACAGCTCAGTTGGTTAAGTTTTGTTAGCTTTGAGATCTTTTACATTCTGTCGTAAATCTAGGAGTTTTTTCATTGATTTAGTTAAGTCTCGGGAAAACATGCATAAACATTTAGTGAGATCTCAAGGCTACGTTGTGATTCAAGCAAAACTGATGTGACCATGTTGGTTGTGCATCACTTAGTTTAGATCTGCACCGCCCACCACAATTGTCTACTTGATCATGATGAACAGGAGGATGTTGACAATTCAAGCTGAAGGATTATTTGTTTGTTATATATACCCTGAGCTTGTTGATCACTCGGGCCTTGTTAATTTCTCTGTAAGAAAAGTACAAGCTGTCTGAGTTTATGCTTTTGCCACTGCAAAACGCCAATTTGCCCCACAATGAAATGCCATTTAAACAAACAGATCCATTAATACACCCGACAATGGAAGTCCAGAATAGTTACTAAAAGCATCCATGATTTTTTCGTCCCGTTCCTCCACTGCACAGAAGCCTCCAATAGCCGAATCTACATAACAAAGTAATCAAGAGGTTTAGTTCTTTTCAAGCTGAATATTACACTTAGATAACCAAGTAAGATGATGTGGTACAAATCTTCAGAATGTCCCACACAGAGTTGCAGCAACAATATAAAGGAAGTATGTGAATAAAAATAGAAATAAAGCTTAAAAAGACTCCAGGTATGTAGTTTGCAATTTTTGGAAATTTTTGCTTAATGTATTAAAACTTCACACACGGGAGTGCACAATCAGGAACAAAAAGGACAACCATCGAACCAAATAGAGAATACTTGACAGATAGACTCTAATATTCTGGTACAGCAGTCCTTAGGTCAAAATAAATTTCGACCAACAGGCACAAAATCGGCTTAATAGAATCATGAAATGAAAGCAATGTCTCAAAGCCACGGCAAGGTGGAAGATAGAACCAATGTTTAATTATAGTAGCCTGCAAGAAGCTTTCTAAGTTGATCTGCTCTCCTTGTCTTATATTGAATTATATAGTATGAGAGCGGTCTTACCAGTTAGAATCTTCACAGCAACAAATGCTCCATTCTGAAACGCCAACATTCGGCCACACTTTAGTTTTAAGCAAACAACATGCTGAACCCTGGAAGACTTGCGCTTTGGAAATACGTGGTTCTTTCCATTTCGTCAAATTACTTACTTAGAAATTCTAGAATGTGCTCAAGGCTTGCCTTCGAATATGTTTGAGTTTCTATACCATCTCATCCAACACACTCTATCCTTTCATACGATGAACTTCTGAGGCCAGCTATCGGATTGCTGTTATCAAGCATCTACTAGAGGCTTCCCTTAAGGCCGAGGAGTCATTCTATCGAATCGAATGAAATGATGTGCTTTTTGGGTTTATCGTTATTAGCTCAAATGGTCCCTCTCCATATTCCTTTTTCTACAGCACTCTTATTTTATGGCTGTTAGGGTGCTTTCCCATGGGCAGAAAACCTCCAGGTTTACAAAGGTCTGGTCTGCTATTCCGATGTCCCCACGATTACTTTTGGACCTGGATCTGACCTCATCCAGGTCCGTTCGTCCGTGGAAAAGCACCTTATTATAAGACACCCTTTTGGGCTCCATGTCATACATAAGACATGTCTTAGTAGGATTTTTCCATTATATTACTTAGTAAAATTAGTTTTTATTACATTAATATAAGACTTAGTTTTCCATTACATTAATATAGGACACGTCTTCTTGATATAAGATGTGTCTTATATTCGCAATTTTCCACTACACAAAAATAAGACATGTCTTATTATTAAAAACAATATTGATATGATATGATATGAATTTATCAAGCCAATCAGGCCCTCAGGCCTCTATGGCAAACCATTACAAAAGTTTGAGTAAAATCTAAGCGCACTAATCCAAGGCGCTATTTATATCAAAGTTAAGCATTAAATTATACAGATCAATTATATCTGCTCTCTCCTTCCAAACATCTCGAATGTATGTGCTTAAAGTATGTGGTGATACTGCAAAAAGATCTCTTAAAGTGTTTACCTCTATACCATATTTTTTCCTTATATGTTCATAGGAGGAACATTCCATAAATGTATGATGTTCTGATTCTGGCACTGGTTCAAAGCATCCAACACAATACCTTTCGTGCAAAGGCGTACCATACCACCTACCTGTCTCAATGTGCAGATGGTGAGAAGAAAGCCTCAATTGAGAGATATACATCCGGTTCTTGCGGCTAATATGTGACATCAAATAATTTTGTTCCTTGTAATCCTGTAGAGAATTAATCTCAGTTAGGTAGAATTGTTTCTTTGTATTAGCTGTATCCCCAATCTTCCATAGCTTGCTCAGTGCTCTTTCTGTCACAAAAGCTCTTATCTCTGAATATTTTTCCGAATCTGGCCAGGTATTCAAACCAAGCCATTTTTCTGCCCATTTCAAGGCATCAGCATACCAGCCTTTATTTTTAGATTGCTGCAACGCCATATAGGGGAGCCTATCCTGCTCCATGGCCAAAACTCTGTTTATATAAGTGATCGTTCTAATCAAAGCTTCAACTTCTAGAGGTAATAGACCTGTCTCAGCAAGCAGCATGCAATATGGAGTCTGAGGCTTAACTCCAAGTTCAAGGAGCAAAAATCTTTTCTGGACCTGTTCTATTTTATTCCAACCCCTGAGAGAAAGCCCAGGGCCCCAAATTGGGCAACCATAAAGAACAACAGGCCTTACCTGAATTCCAAAAAGCAGTCTCCGAATTTGCCAATGCTCAAAATTGTTTGAGTTGCATGTGTGAATCAGACCATAGAGAGCTCTCATCCCTCCAGATGCACGCTTAAGAGCGGCTGTGAGCCATCTGTAATTACTAGTCATGTCAATTCCTAGATATTTATAAACATGTACCTTTTCAAGCGCCATCCCTCCAACCTCAAAGATTGTATTGTCTTTACCCCCAATGACCATTATTTTTTATTTTTTCAAATTGATTTGCATTTTTTTCTGCGCGCAAAAAGCGCTTAGTACATTCAAGTGATGTTGCAGCCCACTTCCAGTTTTTGAGATTAGCACAATATCATCTGCAAACAACAGTAATTGGATTGAATACTTACCAAGTTTGGCTCCGACACCCCCAAGTCTAGACATCCACCCTTCTAGCTCATCAATGTAAAGACCAAAAAGCGTCGGTGAACAAGGGCATCCTTGTTTTACACCTATTGTATTCTCTATTTGGTCTGGACCATTGTACGGAAAAGAGAGCTCAATCATAACACGCTTGTATAAACAAAGTACTGATATTGGAGCTCTTTTGGAACCTGCAGCTCATTTAATCTGGATACTAGATCTTTGCGTCTAACCCGATCAAAAGCTTTTGTTAAATCAATGAAAGCAATAAATCTTTTATTACCTGGACCTTTCGCTCCCTCTGCTACAACTCTCAGCGTCACTAAATGGTCTAGTGTAGAGTAATCATGCCTGAAACCTGCTTGCCCATATGCTCGATTTCCACTTTCCTCCGCCCAAACTGTTAGTTTGCTTTCTACCATGGATGCATAGAGTTTCGCAAAAACATTGCTAACCAATATTGTGCGGTAATTGTGTACATCATCTTTA
Source organism: Isoetes taiwanensis (assembly GCA_021234155.1). Classification (NCBI taxonomy): domain Eukaryota; kingdom Viridiplantae; phylum Streptophyta; class Lycopodiopsida; order Isoetales; family Isoetaceae; genus Isoetes; species Isoetes taiwanensis. The sequence goes on from JAJEKV010000014.1 coordinate 20,695,501, forward strand.
CTGCCTGCCTTGTGAATAGGGATCACTCTATTCAAACACCATTTATCTGGAAAACCTTTTTGCAATACTTCATTACATAAATCCACCAGGAGACTACAAAGAAAATCCCCTCCCCATTTCAGTAGCTCCACGGATAAGCCATCTGAATCACATGCTTTTCCATTCGACATGTGTTGCAATGCAGATTTGACATCATCAACAGAAAATAATGACATCAACTCACCAGAGGAGACCATTAAGCCTTTATCTGAGTCTGATCTTGGTATAGTTCTCTGATCAAGTCTAGGAGACTATCTTTGGAGATGTCACCATGTGTGGTATGCTTCTTTGTCCGACTCCAAAACTTTTTTGGTTCCAATTCCATTTCATCCATGAGCATTTTATGGTGCATCCTCAGCCAATCCCTCTTTTTGTGCTTCACCAGATTCTTGTAATACTTTACGGCAGCTTGAGTATCTCTTGCAGTCTTATAAGCGCGTTTAGCATTTAAACAGGCAGTATCAAACCATTTTCTGTCTTTATATTTTACACTTTTAGTACTGACATATCCAAAAGTGTCTCTTGCTACTCTCATAATAATATCTTGCAATGTATGGCTTTTCTCTTCTATCAAGGCTGGCCATTCCACATCTGTTAACATCTGTGTTAAACTCTTTTCATATTGCGAAGCAAGCTTATAGCGGATTTTCAGCCTCAAAGGAGGATTCGGATCTTTAGTAACCTCCTGTACTTTTACGTCTAGAAGTATCATAAGCGGAGCATGGTCGGAGTCCGCGCTTTTGTCCAAGATCCTAAAATCTTTTAGGCATGACATGTAGTCTGGATCTCCTAAAAGCAAATCCACTGAGCTTTTACCATTCGGCTGAAAGCAAGTAAAGCCTTTGGAATGTGGAAAGCTGGCTATGCCATTGCAGATTACCATGTTAAAAGACTCGCATAAAGAAATAACATGCTCACCCATTTTGTTTCGCACATAATCCGTTGTTTGCCTTGGCCACGCTGCATGCCCATCCTGTTCTTGAAGCCAAAGAGCATTCTTTTTCCCTGACATCAGAGTTGCTTGTTTGTTGGAAAGCCGTGCATTGAAATCCCCTGTCACATATACAAGCCCTTTGTGCCTATAAAGGGATATATCATTAGCAAGATTCTCCAACGGGTCATCAGGATTCAAGTCTGGGTGATTATATATGGATGCAAGAGGATCTAGCGGAGCAAAATATACCACAGCCACATAAATATCTTTATGACCAGAGTTTAAATGCAACCAGATAAACTGAGAGAAGACATCTTTCTTTATTAGGTAATTGAATTTTTCAGGCCTTTCCGTACAAAGCATGCTATACCACCCCAACCACGTTGGCTCTGACCACACATATTCCAGACTGAATCAAGAAGATCAAATCCTGGAATTTCGATCACCCTATTGAATTCATGTTCCCATGTTTCTGTGAAAGCCACTATATCATAATCATGAAAAAGAGTTAAACTGCTTCAAATTTTGTCTTCATTTAGTCCATGTATGTTCCAAACGAGAAGCCTGAGGACCTGAGATCCCTATGCCTTGTTTCGGATCACCAGTTTATTGTTTACTATGTATACAATTTTGCCTTCATCCCTTAATCGTTTCATCTCATTGAGCATTTGCTTTCTTTCCTTTTGCTGTACAACTGTCAGATCATCATTCAACCAGATCTTTTGACCTTTCAAGTGGCTTCTATGCTGAATTAATCTATTTCGTGCATCTACATCTGTGAATCTGATTAAGATCGGCCGTATTTTACCTTCATTCTTCTTACCAATGCGGCGACAATGTAATACTCCTGGATTTGATAAAAACATGGTGTCCTTGAAGAAGACATCCACCACTTCAGATATTTTCTCTTCGTCCTTTTCTTCTATACCTGCTAATATCAGATTCTTTGCTCTGGCTGCCCGCTCTTCATGTTCTGCAATTCTTTCTTGCTCCTGTGCAAATAAGCTCTGTACATGCGCTTCAATATTGGAAGTGATCTTAGTCACCATTTGCTCCTGGCTCATTTCTTCAGAACCTACATCCTCTTCGTTTTCCTCTTGATTCTCTTGGATATCTTCCACAATACCCTTTACTTCATGAACACCCTGTTTCAAACACTTCATTTCCTCTCTCACTGCCTGCATTTCCTCTCTCAGCAGTCTATTATAAGCAACAAAAACATAAACTCTTTTTGCCAACGCATCCCTTCTTGCAGTGTTTTCTAGAACTAGTTCTTCTTCAACATTTTTCTCATTCCAATTTTCCACTCCTTCTGAGAGTTCTCATTTGGGTGTGCACTTACTGCGCCTCGTTCACGGAATGCCTCCCTTGCACTTGCCTCATTTGCTTCTAACTCTGCGGCTGCCTCAGTGACCCAATCCTCATCAAATGCCTCTTATATATAATGCATAAATTATGCATTACCAAGCAAGCGCTACATTAATTGGTACATGCTTTAGATGTGTCTCTGTCTTCTTCAATAGTATGCGGAATCGTGCTTTTAGTATCCCAAAGGCCCGCTCCACAGACATTCTAGTGCTTGATTGGATGAAATTCCAATGTTTTTCATGATCCTTAAATCCAGTACCTTTGTTGATAAATGGTGTCAATAACCAAAGCCTAAGAGTGTATCCAGCATCACCAAGCAAACAATAGTTCTTCATTTCACCAGACTCGAATTTAGCATAAGCTGTTGTTCTTTGCATTAAAGCACAATCATGCATGCTTCCAGCTCACCCAATATCATAGTCCCATATCAAGCATCTTGAATCCACAATGGCCTGCAGAAGTATAGAATAGAACCCTTTCCTATTGTAATAGTTTGCACCATGGTCAACTGGAGCTGTGATAGGAATATGACTACCATCTACTGTCTCAATTACATTTGGAATGCCTTGTTTTGCCTCATATGCAATAGCGAACTCTTTGCACTGCTTTTCATTTGGCCAATGTAATCCACAGTGCAATTCTCTCATTTTTAGCTTGATAGCTCGACTAAGTTCCAAAACACATCTATGCACCGTTGTAGTGCCAACTCCATAAAGTTCTGCTACACAGTCCAATGTAGATCCAGTAGCTAGGCGTGTCAATGCAATGGCAACCTTTTTTGGCACTTCTATTGCCATACGCATATTGGTATCTTGTTTCAATAGGACAGGGTGCAAAATATCACAAACCCATTGAAAGGTTGCTCTAGAAACCCTCATTCTTTGTCGAAACATTCTATCTGTGTGGTTCACTGATAGAATGTTCTCGTAGAAGCCCTCGACCCGCTTATGCACCCAACAAATAGGCTTTGCCCTCTTCATGAAAGGCATATAGCTTACTAATACAATCACCTGCATACACACCTTCATATATCTTGTTGATGGCCGTGCATCATTAGGCCTCAACAACTCTAGCATGATGAAAACATGAAGTGCTTGGCAAATTTGAAGTAGACCCTTCTGCGTAGTCAGATCCATGCCGAAGGATATGACCTGTAAGTGTTGAAGCAAATAAACACATTCAGCGCAAGTAGAGCATCAATAAATAGAGAATGGTACGTGCATATGGGAATGAAACAAAACATTGTAATAGCATCACCTAGTGGAACACTAATTTTGACAATAAACAAGTAGTACTTCATTGGAAACACAACTAGTGAGAATGATTTGACAATTGAAAAACAATTGTTACTTCATTAAGAACAAAGTTGACTGTTGGCGAACAGAAGACTAGTTTAACAACTCAAATTGGCACTACTGCAGTTTCTCAAAAAGGCCTTGCAAACTTTGAGATATTCCCTTCAGCATATTCAATTTTTCCTTCTCAAGTGCAAGGTTGTCATCCTGGGCCTTTTCACTTATTTCAGTCATTTTTTTTAATTGCCAAAGCAACTTCAGATGCTGCACCTTTTGCTTTTCTCTTTTTCTTTGGATTTACGTCTTTCTTCTCACCTGGTGTCAACCTCTTACCCCCATCTTCTTTGTCAATGTACTATTCTTCCCACCTTCTGTCTCAACAATGTCAACCTCTTCCGTATTTTCTGCCATGGGTGTATTAGCATCTATGACGCTATCATGAGCATAACAAACAACTTGAGCACGTTCACTCATGTACCGGTCTATTAGATCAAACCACTTACACTTCTCAGATCTTTCTGCACCTGAGAGATTATTTTGGGCCTTGTCTTGTTTATAGTCTCCATAAACTGCTTGCCACTTCTTTCTACATCCATCAGCATCTTTGTCCACGTCTGGACATCGTGCCACTAACTACAAGCACAATTTTTGCCAAATATCAAAACCCTGTTTTCCAGCTTTGGTAATGAACTCTTCGTCATTTCTCCACGTAAATGGATTAGGGCAACCACCCAATAATCTTTCCAGTTTGTGCCTCTTCCTTTCTCCACATCTCCAACAGGTGTTTTAGCAGGCTCCTTCACTTTTCTTCCACGAGGTTTTTTCTTTTGATCCGATTCTTGAACAATTTCAGTAAGGTTTTGGTTTGGCTCGTTTACAATAAGGGGGCTAGCATAAGGGTATGCTTGAGGGATAGAGGATCGTCTTGCAACTGGCCATGTGAAAATGCATGAAATGAGACAGATAATTTGGAAGTGGCAGAGAAGGTTGTGAGGAAGGTATTTCTTGAGATTCAGAGTCCTCAAGGCTTTGGGTATAAGGGTAGGATGAATATCCTTGAGGCATGTAGGAGTAACCATCAAATCCATCCATGGCAGATATCTGGGAATATAAAATGGCAAATAAAGAAAAAAGAAGAATAATAAGATCAAAGTTAAAGTGCAAAAAAGAAAAAAGCAATGATCACAACATTTACAAGATACAAATTCACTACTTGAAAATTCTACCAATATAAAAAAGATCACAACATTGACATGTCTTAAAATTAATATTTGCAAAAGATTGAAAGAAGAAGATGCAAAAACCAATTGGCAGAATATTTTTGTTAATATTAATAATAATAATATGTCTCCAGGCATCTTCCCCCTTTCTGTGGTTGCCTTTGTATACTCATGGACAACTACACAAATAAGTATATGTTTTAAGTCAATAGGTGCCCTGGCACATTAAAAAGAGCAACTTAAATTTTGACCTAAAATTGCCCAAACTATAAATAGACCTAGACCCCCCTCATTTGTAGGTTTCCTGTTTAGAAAATTGCTCCCGCTTTTTGAGGCGATTTTTGGGCGCCCGACCTCTGATCGACGAGTCGTAAGACATGGCGAGAACCAAACAGACCGCTCGGGTTCCTCAAGGAGACGAAACGGCCAGCGCCCAACTTCAGCAGATGCTTCGGGAGCGTCTTCTTGCGAGAGGAGACCAACCTTCATCAAGTGAGGGGACAATTTCAGAGGAGCACAATGAGGAGGGATCCCAGTAGAGAGCACAAGATAACCTGACCGACATCATCGACCAGGAGATAGACCAACAGATAGACGAGACGGCAGAGGTGCACTTGGAGGCCTTGACAGAAGTGCTCGAGGAAATAGAAGGCGGCGACGAAATCCAAAGAGTCCTCGAGCAGATGGAGAAAGAGAAACAAGAAAGAGCCGAGAAGGAGCGAGAGGCAAAGGCGCAGGAGGAGCAGAGGGAGCCCACCCCCGAGCCAACTGCGGAAGAACAGCTTGAAGCTTGGATCAAGCTGCATGAGGCGAAAGAACGGCACAGGGAGAAGAAAAAGGCGGAGAAGAAGAGGAAAAGAGAAGAAAAGGAGGCCAAGGAGGCCAAAGAAAAGAAGAAACGGAAGGGCAAGAACGTGGAGGAGCCCAAAAGGAAGACAAAGAAGACCCCCAACGTCAAGGTCGTCATCACGGAACGGCCAGCCGACCAGCTAGCCCGTCTCCTCCGATGACTCAGACGACGAGGATTTCAATCCTCATCTTGAAGGTGGGAGTTCCTCCAAGAGCCTAGGTGAAGGTCAGGGAGACCAGGAGTAGGCGGACCCAAATGAACAAGTGCAGGAACCTCCGCCCTACCCGACTTAGGATAAGAAGAAGCAGTCGCGACCTGCCCGGGAATCTTACGTGATAGACCCTATCAAGGTCTATCAGAAGAAACTGAAGGAGCACCAGCAGTACATGAAGAAATGGGAGGCCTACAACTCCTATTATCAGGCGAATAAGGTCACATTTGTCACAGGTGGACGGCCATCGAAGAAGCAGACCCTAAAGCCACCGCTAAAGAAGCCCGTACCTCCAAAGAAGCCACCGAAAAGGAAAGCCCACTCGAAGCTGAATCGAGCAATCAAGGAGATCCGGCACTTCCAGAGGAGTTTCGGCTTTCTTATCCCCCATGCTCCCTTCGCCAGGCTCGTAAAAGAAGTCGTGCAAGAATTCGACACCAGCATGAGAGTAACGGGCGAGATGCTGCTAGCATTACAGGAAGCAACTGAGCAGAAGCTGGTGCAGCATTTTGAAGACTCAACAGCTTGCACAGTACACGCCAAGAGAGTAACTCTAATGAAGAAAGATATGCACTTGTCCAGTCATATTAACGGAGAGCCTTATTAATTTTGTAAATCATAAATTTTGTGAATACAAAGTGTTTTTGAGTAAATTATAAGTGTATGAATGTACTTAATTAAGTTGAGTTAGCAAGTAATGGCTTTTGTTTTAGTCAAATTGGTCATATTTAGACCGATTAGTGAGAATTGTCTCACACTGTGCGCCAGAGCACCAACCTAAATTTTAAGTCGAGCCCTGGGCGCGCAATGTAAGACTTTCACACCAAAAGTGGCCCAAAACACCTCCAAATCGACCAAATAAGGGGTCAATCTTGCCTAACTCGATGAGACTAGTATGTTTTGACCCTTAGTTTGCCCAGATTGGACAAGCATTGACCAACTTGGGCCAATTGTCTCACACTATGCGCCAGAGGCCTAACCTAAATTTTAGGTCGAGCCCCAGACGCACAATGTGAGACCTTCAAGCATTTTCTCCAGCATGCCACACCCAATTGACCTCTAGTTTGTTGCAATAGGTTCATTAGATAGTCCTAGTCATGCTCAAACCCTCAAATTAGCCTTCCAATCCCCATTTGGACCTCAAAATAGGTCAGAATTGCCCAACCCTGAGAGTTTTTCAAGTCATCCAAAAATTAGGGTTTTCCCTTTGTCTATAAATAGGCCCCCATTTCTCACTTGGCATCCTACAAGTTTGCTCCCGACCTTCTAGGCGATCTTCCAGCTCCCTGAAGCGCTTTTGCATCTGTTTGTTAGTCCAATCCCCTCTAGATCCATGGCAGCTGCTGATTTTAGGCGATGGTACAACGCCAGTGCCCATGCAGCCGAGGCTGATGTCAATGTAATTTTTCAAGTTTTTCGGAAAGAGATAGATGTCCAAGCCACGTTGCAAGCAACCCCAGCTTACATAGAAGTCATGACCAAATTCCAAGCTAAAGTAGGACCATCCCTAGTACAGCTCCCCCCTTGCACAGGATATTTTGTCCCTAGGCAGTCCCTCCAAGTAGCCTTAGGTGATGTCCCCAACATTGCCAAATATCTGACCAATAAAGCTACTAGGTTGCCAGACTACATGGTCTTGACAGCTAATAGAAACAAGTATTTTTCCTACACCGCTGCCCTAGCCATCTTTCTTTCACACCGGGCCCAGAACCCCATTGGGGAAACCTCTATCCCTCCCATGGATGTAGACCCCTTAGCCTCCTCAGCAGAGGGTCAGCTCCTACTGCAGTATCAAGCGGAACAAGAAGGAAGAGCAGATGATGAAGCGGTCGACTCAGACAACGAAGACTATGTCGAGCTCGACCCCGAAGAAGAGCGCCAGCTAGCAGAACAGGAGATGCCAATTTTCGAACAGGACCGGAAGACCCTCAGAATCGCTCCCCTGCTCGGGCTAGGTATCACAAGCCTAGCCCCCATCATCATTGACGGCCAGGAGTACTTGCTCCTTAGTAACATCCAGAACCTCCCCGAATGCAGAGACAGGGAGTACCGACTCGACGAGTTGCTGTATCTTCTGCGGCAACAGCCAGATCTGGATGACCTCATCGACCGGGAAGCTTTCGACTTCCCAATCCAGGTCAGAGAAGCCGACACCTATACAGGGGAGTCGACTTCAGATATTCAGGCGTACAGCAGCATCCGCCAAATGATGGAAGCTCGGGACCTGCCGTCTGAAGAAGAGTTTTATGCCATTCAAGAACGGATGGGGATCCGTGGCAAGACCACGAACATTTTGATGTCGAGTCCTTCGACACCAACCCCCACGGGTGTTCAGAGAAGAGGCGAGATCGACCTGCGGCGAATTACATCAACAGTCAGGGACTATGGAGATATCACAGAGATCGACGCCGATGAGTATGCGGGAAGACATAGAGCCGGTGCTCGAGAAGACAACGAGTCAACAGCAGGGGCAGGGACAGGTCGCTGAGGTACTATCTTCCTCTGCTGATGGACGAGAATAGCAGTAATTCACCGCAAATTCAGCCCAAGGGGCGAAGAAGGAGTGTTCATGCTCATCATACTCTCGGGCTTTGGCAGGCATGCTCGGCTGGCTCCAAACACCGACTATGCCATCCTAGTCAAGAGAACGATGGCACTTGACATCGTCGACTTCGCCATACCCTACCGAGGGCAGGGAAGACTGGCAGTGACCGCGGCCTATACGTCCGACCGCAGGGTAGAAGACTTGGTGCAAGCCTTGCAGGGCGGGACATCAACGAACATCCTCAGGAACTTGGGACGCTCCGTAGGAACGGCCCAAGTTAAGAAGTTTCTTCAGGATAACCCATCCTACCGGTGATTTCAAGAATAGTTAGACTCTTGATCCCGGAGGCTTTGTATTTAAGATATTATATATATAAATACATTTTCTTTTGCACTTTAAATGTTTTGTTGATGTATTTTGTTCCACAACTATACCAACAAACACATATGATGCAATAGAACAAATAAGCTAACCGCAAGGCCATAATCTACTTGTGTATGCAGCTAGAGGCCCAGGCACAGCTGAACAAGAACGGCGAGCCCATGGGGATGAACAGACTCCGTCCAGGCCGCACCCAGCAAGGAACTTGTACGAGGCATTCGGCCCCATGACTCCCGAGGAGGAAATATCGCAGATGAGAACGGACCTTCAGTAAATAAAGGCTTTCTTGGCAGCACAAGCAGGAGTTGGCCCATACGACAACGTCCAGTTGCCAAAGGCACCACCTCGAAAGGCGGGAAAGGACAAGAGGAAGAGCAAGAGAAGGAGGTCCCCCAGCACGGAATCCTCCGACTCAAGCTCGGATTCGAACTCCGATTCCGAGGAAGAGGTGGAACAGGTGCAAGACCATAGAGATTGCAGGCACAGGGACACAAAGACCTCAGACAATCAGAAGAAGGTAGACTCAACGCTGGGTAATGTGTGGAAGGCCAGAAAACTCGAACAATTCTCAGGCGACAGCAGATCAGGCATGGAAGCAGAGGCTTGGCTAGATGAGATGAGTGAGTATGGTAACGCTTATAGCATGAAGGACAAGGACAAAGGCAGGGTGGCAACAGCCAACCTTAAGGGAGCAGCTCGCATTTGGTGGAAGGGCTATGCAAAGGCCCATGGGTTGAACAGGGACAATTGCAGGTTCAAGAAGTTTGCTAAGGCTTTCAAGCGTCATTATGTACCACGGGAACATAAGTGTCACATGATGCAGCAGTTTCACCGATTGCAGCAGGGCAACAGAACAGTGCAGAAGTACACAGAAGAGTTCATGACACTCAGGTTGTATGTGCCAAAGTTGAGCGAACGCCACGCAGTAGAAGGGTACATCGAGGGACTGAATGAGGAGATAAGGAAGCTAGTAAGAGCAATCAACCCTCGAACAGTATCAGAAGCGGAGTCGAAAGCAGTTAGCCTGCAAGGTTCGGGACCTCAGAACAGCGGCCAGAAGCAGCAGTACTATCAGGATAAGGGCAAGGCAACGGGAAGCCATAGCCCTAGAGCAGCTAGCCCAGGTCCAGCAAAGGCTCCATATAGCGGCAACTATGGGAAGCAGCAGGAGAAGAAACAGGTATCCTTCAAGGATAAGCAGGAAGGATCAAACTACCATTAGGGCGGATTTGGGGTCTGAAAATGGCCCTTGCAACCACATTAATGGCCCGCATTTTTCGAAAATCGTATCGCGGACCAAAATAATGGCTACTTTTCCCGCCTACTGTGCACATGCCCACATGCACCAACCACCTTTTCAAATTTTGGCACCAAGATTTCCATTGTTCACATTAGCGCCGCTTCGTGCATCCTCTCTCGCCGCTCTTCATTTGGAATCCAAGTCTTCAATAGTAATACGTGTTTTTTTGGCGAGCATAGAGTTAAGCAACAACGGCGAGACGATGTGCGGACAAGCAAGCGACGTTACATGCCATGTTTTACTACCCAAATTTTCATTCGAAGTTTTCCTACTTTTCGGCTCTTCCCATTCATCGTATTGCTCCCCGCCATTCATTCTTACAATTCAACGACCGACCGTATCTCTAATTGCATCCATCATTGCTCCTAGTACTCCTACATTGCTTCGCAGTTCATCACTTACAAAACAATAAAGGCATGACGGTGGAAGGATATCTATCCATAGGCTTGTGGGTGAGAATGCTATCCTTAACGAAGGATGACTATGGAGTTACATCGCCGGGCGACATTCATACATAATGAATAGGTAGAACTATAGGTTCAAAATAAATGCTATGGATAGTATATGCAAAAAAAAAAAAAAAAAGGGAAGGGAGGGGGGAAGGGGTTTGAAGAGGAGGATATTTGCAAATTTGCATCCTCAATAATACATGGATCACACCATGCGAAAATGCATATGCACTTTGTAAATGTGTAGTGAGATTTCAAGCGTCATGTGATCCTTTTGCTTCTTTTCTTCCCTCTTCTTGATTTATATTCACTCCTTTGAATCAAATATTTTTCTTTGGGCTATATTTATCGGATGTGGGGATTTGGGACTAGGGAAAAGCATTACTGGCATCGTTGTTGTCTAACATATGGACATAAGAGACATGCTTTTCCAAGATATACATTCAGGGCAATGGACATCTAGTTTTACGTTGTAAAATTGTGGGAGCCGAGCTTGAAAGTCGATCCCATGACCTCGTTTAGTTTAATTGTGCAAGCCTTATGAGAATGGTGTCCTTGCAATGAAGAAATGTTTGATAAGACGTGCATCCAGGGTTGTTGAAAAAATGAGTTACAAAATATTTGCTCCATTAGAGGTGTTTACTAATGCCACGACACAAAAGCTCCAAAGACATATTGTATAAAATGTCGCTTTCATGAGCCTTTGGATCAGTTAACTCAAAGTGTCACATATGGAAACATTGTTAGGTTTGATAAAATAACATAAAAATCTTATTTAATAAAGCTTTGGTTGTTGGTAAAGTGTTGGCTTATTGATTAGATAGATAGATAGATAGATAGATAGATAGATACATTATGTGTTTGTATTTTGCTTTGGGACCCTCTTTGAAAAAGTTAAGTTCATAAAACATAATATAACTTGGAATGATACATATTTTATATGCAAATGGGAGACTATTGATGAGGGACTTGGTGTTATTATCTATTGACAACAAACAAGAAAGTGGATCACACCATGCGAATTTAGTATATTCCAACCTTTTAGCTTATACAAAATTCGCTTGGTGTGATCTTTTTGGAAAAACATGACTTCCTATAGTAAAATTACTTTGATTATCTTTTAATAAAAGAAATATATATGTGTCTTATTTGAAGTTAAGTGTGGATATGTGACGTGCTCATTTATTGATAAAGTGTTTGCTTTTTGAAAAGGGCTAATAACTTTATGTACTACTAGAGTTGGTAAAGTATTTTAGATGCAAATAGGATGCTTGATGTGATCCTTCTTAAAAAAAGATATGCTCTTTGAAAAGGACTAATAACTTTATGCACTTGGGGTGGTAAAGCATTAAATGAGAAGGGGTACTTGTGTTTAATTTTAATTTGACAACAAATAAGAAAGTGGGATCACACGATGCTAATTTAGTGTGTTCCATTTTTGTTGCATATGTACTATTCGCTTGGTGTGATCCTTCTTGAAAAATAATATGCTCTTTGAAAAGGGATAATGACTTATGTACTTAAGAGTGGTAAAGCATTTTAGATACAAATAGGAATGAGTACTTGTGTTTAATTTTAATTTGACAACAAATAAGAAAGTGGATCACACCATGCTAATTTAGTGTGTCCCTTTTTTTTTTTGCATATGTATTATTAAGCTTGGTGTGATCCATCTCTTGAAAAAAAAAAATAGCTTTCAAGTAAAAAGGAAAGAAAGAAATATCTTATTTAAAGTGTAAAGTGTTAGTATATAAAGTGTTGGTTTATTAAAATACTATTTGTTTACGCTAAGTTGTAAGTTGAATATTTGTGTTTCTATTTACTTTTTACATAAAGGATCACACCAGGTAATTTCTTATATGCAATTACTTCACAAGATGAAGATTTAGCATCATATGATCCTCTTTAAACAAGGATGGCTTTGACCTTCAATGTTCATAAATTTTATGAATGTTTGCATATAAGAATGTCACATATCATATTTTCTTAAAAAATGGTCATCAAATGGATAACTAGTCAAAGAGTTCTTCTACTACTTAAAGGCTTTCAAGACTCATTTTTGCTATAATTTAAATAGCAATAGAGTTTTAAAGGAATCTATTGTTAAAGGTAGTCAAAGACTTCTTGTATTAGCGGTATCTAAACACAAACACCATAACCTTTGTACTTCAAGAATGTATAAACCCTTCACATTGCAAAGTATAATGTCATTTATTAGCATCTTCACGGACATTTCCCCTTCCTTATCGGAAGCGGCTCATCTCAAGGAGGCGTATTCGATTAGAATGCCTTCATCCTCTCTCAATCTCTCACAATATCCTAGGAGGCCAGAGTTACCGTCACCACAAAATCGGACTAAACTTGAAACGTCCTGAAATGACGGTTTCTTGCCACTCAATGGATCCAATGGATATAAACTGCCATCTGCCCAGATGTCAACACTTTTTGAGCCTACAAGACACAACACGTCGAGGTCTAAATTCTTATTTTTTAGACCTCCTTTTTTGCGATTGAAGACTGGAGCATATTCGTGAGTCAGTTGGATCCTTATCCACACATCATTTGGAGCTTCCATACTGCGTGGATCGACACGACGGCGAAATGAAGGCGTACAATTTTTATGCCCCAAAGACAATTCCGCCGTGTGAGCCGAACGTCCGTACTAACCTCGTTTTTGAAATTTTCAACGTGCACATGGAAATCGAAAAGTCCATTCTCCTACAATCCATGCTTTTATACATTAAGCAAATTCAAATTTCGAATCGTAGGGGGCGGAAAGCCTGTATTGGGATGAAGTAAAGATCCCGGTTAATGCTGGGTTCACATGGACGAACTATGGTTACCGGCTTAAAACCTGTTGAACTTGGGCTGAGGCAAAAAAATTCAGTCCCATTTTGGAAAATCAGCCCTTGCAAGTCCAACTTGCGTAGCTGATGCAGCGCTAAATTTTTTAATCAGTGCTGACTCCGCCAGAACTCAGCGGAGGGCCTAAACTTCTCCATGTGAACCACCCATAAAGCGAAATGCCCAGCGCCTCGAAATGAAAGTCTGATACAAAGCTTCAACCTACACATTCAAATTTTGAAATGTGGAAGGCGGGAAGCTTGTATGGCCATGGCCTCTAAATGAAAATAGCGCAAGAATCGGTGACACGCACGCTTGGTATCTGACAAATCAAGAGGCACCGTCATGAGTTGCAGGTATGCTATAATGCAAGTGGCTTTTTAGAAGCGCCACATGCATCAGCCTGTCTGACAACCAACAGAATTAAATACATATGGCGCCATGAATGCGCAATCCCCCTTATTCCGGGAGAATATTCCAAGTAAATCTGTAATGATGAGATTTTGGTATCCTAGGTGGCATGGGAAAAAAGGAGCGGAAATATGACGTGGAATGGCTGATAGGAGGCCATTTTGAGACCCCAAATCCGCCCTAATGTCCAAAGCAGTGCGGTCCTTTTTGCAAGCAATGCCCAAGGAGAAGAGGCAGGAGTGCATAGAGAAACAGCTTTGCTTCAGGTGCTTCCAGCCAGGCCACAGAACAACGAACTGCCCCTTCGTCATGAGTGCAGCATTAGCAGAGTTGGGTGGATGGGACACTCCGTCTGACGACGACGGCGAGGCAGCACGCGACTTCATTCAGGGTGAATGTCACATTTTTGCTGCCATAGATACAGAACAAGCAGAGAATCAGTATTAGGTAATCTCCACAATAGGGAAGGCTAAGGCCAAATCCTTCATAATCCTGATAGACTCGGGAAGTAGCCACAACTTTGCGTCCCCAAGAATGGTTGAGATGTTGAAGCTCAAGCCGTTGAAGTCAAAGCCGAGACCCGTGGTGTTAGCAAACGGGGGAGTAAGGCACACGGTAGGCAAAAGGATAAACTTCGATATTGAATTGCCGGGAATCAACATCCAGATGGGGGCAGAGGTGATGAATATTGGGAAATATAATTTGATCATAGGAATGGAGTACCTTGGTCCATCAGGAGCCCTCATCGATTGTGGGAAGCGGAAGGTGACCATCACAGCGCCCAACGGCAAAATCATAGAGATTACAGGTAAAGAAGTCATTCCCATCATGCAGTGTATGTCTTCTAAGCAGCTGCTCAAGTGCATTAAGAGCGAGCGGATAGCATATATCTTCAAGCTTCAGCTCGAAGAGCTCGAGTCAGAAGAAAGCAATGAAGATAAGGTGCTCAGCAAGTTGCCAAAGCAGATTGCTAAGTTGATCAAGGAGTTCCATGATCTCTTTCCAGACGAGATCAAGCAGCTTCCTCCTTACAGGGGAGTTGAGTGCGAGATAGCACTCGAACCAGGAATGAAGCCGACGAGCAAAGCTCCGTACAGGATGACGACGCAAGAGCTAACCGAGTTGAAGAAGCAATTGCAGGAGTTGCTTGACCTAGGGTTCATTAGACCTAGCGTCTCACCATTTGGGGCACCCATTCTTTTTGTGAAGAAGAAGGATGGCAGCTTGAGGATGTGCATAAATTACAGACAGTTGAACAAGCACACCATCATGAATAAGTATGCACTCCCCAGATCGGACGACCTGATGGATCAACTCCAAGGGCGAAGGTCTTCTCCAAGATAGACCTGAGGTCGGGGTACCATCAAATCAGGATCAAGGAAGAAGGCGTCCATAAGACAGCCTTCAGGACTAGTTACGGGCATTACGAGTTCACGGTAATGCCATTTGGTTTGTCGAATGCCACAGCAACATTCATGAGGCTCATGAACGACATTTTCAGGGACTTCTTGGATACTTTTGTGATAGTATTCTTTGATGATATTCTGGTGTATAGCAGATCCCTGGAAGAACACGTACAACACCTCAGGAGAGTGCTCGAGAAGCTAAGGAGGTACTAGTTGTACGCTAAGTTGTCGAAGTGCCACTTCACAACGGAGAGGGTGGAATACCTGGGTCATGTGATATCATCGGAGGGGATTTCGACAGATCCTGCCAAGATTGAAGCAGTCATATAGTGGCCGGCACCGAAGAATGTCCATGAGGTCAGAAGCTTTCTTGGCCTAGCAGGGTACTACAGGAAGTTCGTGAAGAACTTTGCAAAGATAGCAGCCCTGCTAAAGACTTGACGAGGGCGGAAAAAGTGAAGGATTGGGCAGATCATTGGCACAAGAAAGCCCAAGCAGGGTTTGAATTGTTGAAGGAAGCTTTGACAACCGCCCCCATCTTGACCCTGCCAGACCCAGAGAAGGACAAGCTTGTGGCGACAGACGCAAGCAAGATAGCCACAGGTGCAGTGCTCATGCAGGAAGAGCGAGTAGTAGCCTATGATTCCCGAAAGATAAACGACGCCGAAACGCGCTACCCAACTCATGATCAAGAGTTGCTTGCAGTTGTCAGAGCACTAAGAATTTGGAGGCACTACCTGTTGGGGAGGAAGTTCCAGTTGGATACAGATCATCAGAGTCTCCAATATGTGTTCACGCAACCACATCTCAACCTCAGGTAGCGAAGATGGATGGAGTTCCTCGAAGAGTATGACTTTGATATAGTCTATAAGCCGGGGAAGCTCAATGTGGTAGCTGATGCACTTTCAAGGCATCCCCTGACAACAAGAGTGCACTGCAATGCAATTTCAACGCTCTCCAGCGACTTCAGAAAGAAGATCGAAGAAACCTTGCCGACAGATACAAACTTCAAGGAAGTGTGGGCGAGCTTGTGCAAGGAGGCAAGAACAGATAAGGAGAGGGAGACCTTCAAGAATTTAAGAAGGAAGGTAACCTTTTGTACCATAAGAACAAGTTGTGTGTGCCTGAATCATCAGAGGTGAGAAAGTTGATTCTACACGACACCCACAACAGTCCAATAGCTGGACACGCAGGATTTATGAAGACATATTTCAAAGTGCGTAGCAGCTATTATTGGCCAGGGATGAAGAAGCAGATAGCTCGCTACATCAAAGAGTGCCAGCTGTGTCAGCAGATGAAAGCAGAGCAGCTTCGAATTCCAGGGGCATTGGAACCTTTAGCGGTGCCAAACGCTAAATGGGAGGTCATCAGTATGGACTTCATAACAGGGCTTCCGAGGACAGTAAGAGGGAAAGATGCCTTGATGGTTGTGGTCGACAAGTTGTCGAAGATGGCACACTTTGTGCCTTGCAGGACCACTGACACAGCTATGGATACAGCGAAGCTCTTCACCAAGGAAATCTTCAGGCTGCATGGCATGCCGAGGGAGATCATCTCCGACAGAGACCCGAAGTTCATGAGTGCTTTTTGGCAAGATCTTTTTGCGACGATTCAGACAAAGCTGTCCATGAGCACGGCCTATCATCCTCAGACGGATGGGCAAACAGAGTGGACCAACAGAATTTTGGAGGATATGCTACGAAACTATGTCTGGAACAAGCAGAGTATGTGGGAAGAGTATATTCACTTGGTCGAGTTCGCTTATAATAGCACCAAGCAGGAATCATCCCAGATGTCGCCGTTCATGATCAACTACGGCTACCAATGTCTAACTCCAGACACTTGGCACAATCCTGTGTCAAAAGTAGAGGTTTCGCAGCAAATATTGGCCGAGCAGCTGATGGAAGAGGTCCGAGGATATCTTCTTGCAGCAAGAAGTCGACAAAAGAGCGTTGCCGACAAGCATCGGACGGTCAGAGAGTTACAAGTTGGCGACAACGTTTGGCTCAAGATCAAAGTGAAGCAGGCGAAGCTCCGCATCGGAATTTGTAAGAAGCTTGCTCCAAGGTTGGCTGGACCTTTCAGAATAGCCAAGAGAGTAGGTAATCAATCCTACAGTTAGAGCTTCCAGCACACCTAAAGATTCATAAAGTCTTTCACGTGAGTTTGTTGAAGAAGCATACTCCAAATCCAGAAGAAGTCTTGGACACTCCAACGTTGTTGGAAATGACAGAAGAGCAGCTAGAGATAGTTCCAGAATTGATTCTTGATAAAGCCTTCAAGAAAACAAGGAGATCAGAGTTTCTCCAATATTTGGACAAGTGGAAACACTTGCCGGTGGAAGACGCGACATGGGTACTTAAGAAGGATCTAATAAAGCAGTACCCCCAGCTTATGGAGCAATGGGACGGCAAGGTCATTTCCGAAGAAATCGGCTCAGGCATGTCGATTTGTGTGTAGATTAATTTCATGTGTAGTTAAGATTAATCTACGCATGCAACCTATGCTAGGTATAGGTTACATGCGTTGTTACCGATGATGAGACCACCACGGTGATCTCTAGAACGTGGTGTAATGTCAATGTAGGCATGACTGCGGTTCTGCTTGGATGAGTTGGAAGGTAGATTAAAAATCTACTTCCGTCCCACGGAAGTAGATGACCTTGAGAGATAAGAGGTCATTCAGGAATGCATTGATAGGAAAGCACCTCTAGTCAATGCCTACGGGAAGGACGCCACCTTCACGCCCAGGGCAACTAAAGGTGTAGGCATGAGTGTCATCCTAGGCATTATAGGGCGCTGTCTCCACGGCCATGATGGAAGAAGCATCCTCTTCCTACGCCGGGAGATTAGTCATGCATTCATGTAGATAGATAAGGTGGTTCCCTTATAACCATAATTTTATTAATAATTAAAATGGTACTAACGTAGTGTCGACCTGCAGGCCAATAGAGCACTCTGAGGGCAAGGAGATCGAACTACGAAGACTTGCAACACAAATTTTGTTGGAATGTGTTGCAAGGAATGAAGAGTACCTTGAAGAATAATTGTATATGAAATTGTTAAATTTTGATAAACTAAATGTTGTGATAAGGGAGACTAATAAGTACCTTGTTTTAATGGAAGTTACGAATTGATAAGTTACTTGATAATGTAACGACATAATAATGTTTTAAAAATATTACTTTAAGGTAATCCTTATAATTGTGTAAGTATTGTATGCATCAAGTTGATTGCAGGTTAGGAAGATCCCAAGGTGGGGAGACCCACGATGCTGCGGACATCATCATTTCAAGATGGGGAGAATGTGATGTTCCAGCATAGTATACGATCCTAAGACGTATACTGTACTGCCTCATCACGCGTACACGCCATTCCCACTGACGTGTACGCCAACGCGTAGCCGAGCAAGTAGCACCCTAGGGGGCAACTTGCAAGGTGTGTACATTTATTCATGTGCACATTTACCCATGTGCACATTTATCCAAGTGTACACACTTAACCATGTGGACACCTTATGCCACCTAGTTAATAAAGGCAAGTGGGCCACACCCAATTATCCCACATGCTTAAAGGGATAATGGGAAACCCTAGCCCTAACCCTTAGTCTATTTAGGGATAGGAAACCCTAACTTTCCATTTTCGTCCATAGCTTCTAGGGCTCTGTTTTGCTTGCTCCAAGAGCCAAACTCGCCTCCCAGACTATGTCTGAGCGATTTAGCTCATCAGTTTCCCTTCCTAGCTTCATCTTCTAGCAGTTCAGCAGCATGGTCGAGTTCAGAGCAGGAGGAGCAAGCCAAGGATCAGGTATTTTGTCAATTCAATAGTCTAAACTGCCTCCTAGACATAGAATAAGTAGTTTAGCCTATTGATTAGCCCATAGCAGCTATCTAGATCTCTAGATATCAAGCCATAACTAAAGAACCTAACTCTGTGATTTAGATTAGATCTTGTTCTTTAGTTCTTCTGTGATATGTATGTGAGGATGTATCTCTGTGGACTCATTGTATTGGGAAACCTTAAAGCCTAGTAGTTGATGCTTCTAGCTAGCCTCTTTAATGCACTATTAAATTCGGCCTGTGTACAAGAACCAAACCTGGTTGTGGGTGAAGGGGCCAGACTGGCTTACAAGGAGGTTCATGTCCTGACTCCTGATCATGTCCCTCTGGTAGTAAAGCCTATCGGGGACTATTGTGGACTAGACCTAATTCTCTGCCACTGCGTGAGGGCTTTGCATGGGTTCGACACTCTTGCGGTGGTGGACACCTTCCATGGAGTTCAGTCAAGTACGGGCCGTGGCCCTCTAGTCACCTTGAGTCAGCATGCCAACCTCTGGTGGGAGCAATCCCTACCTGCCCCATCGGAACTGGGGGGATGAAACCCAGGAGTAGCCCCTTTGGCTATGCATCCGGAGGGCTACAGTCAAGTTCTAACACTTTTTAACCTACCCTGCAAAGTGTGTACGGGAGGGGCAGATGGAGTGGACTACCCCAAGCCATGTTCTATTGCCAGCCAAATCCATTGCCATGAATTCTGTCTGCAATGACTTCTGGAGGTTCAAGCCGTCAGTCATTCCTCTCGAGTCTGAGCCTTGGGTAGGAACTCCTATGTGAACCATCCTTTGTGAACCATCCTTCGTGATGGACATGTGATGTTGATGTTGTATACTTACATGTATGTTACGCTTCTGCAGCTAGGTAGGCCCTGAAGGGAGACAGGGTAAAATGACCCCTTCATTCTTCCCACTGGAACGCTTCCGCAGCTAGATAGGCCCTGAAGGGAGACAGGGTAAAATGACCCCTTCATTCTTCCCACTGGAACTCATCAAGGTTGCAGTGACACGTGGAGGGCCTTGTATCAGCATGGAGCTGGTATGGGGGATGAACTCCTGTTTGTATACGGTGAGTGCACCGTATACGAGTAGGGGACGTCACAATAACGCATGACCTGATTGTCATCTGATGCTTGTGGCCAAGCTCCTTCTGCAAGACAGAGCTGCAACACATTATCAGTCAAGGATCAAATCTCATGGGTTCTATCCCGGTGCGTGCATTGAAGTCTCCTGACATTGCCCAACTGCTTATGCTATTGTATGTCATCGTATAGATCGACATAGGGGTCCAGCCTATCCACATCCAAGTGGGTATGATAGAAGTTGTTCTCTGTAGTTTTGCCACAAAGAGATGTCTGCTACTGCAGTTTTGCAGGCGCACCCATAGGTACCAGTTGTGCCTGTCCGTATTGAACAAGGAGATTGATTGTGCCAGGGTCGTCCGATAGTAGCAAGCAACCTCCCCATGCCCCCGCATTCCTATGCAATCATTGAAGATTAAGTACCACTGGTATCTTGGCAAGTCGGGTATCCTGCGTCCTACATGCTCCCATGTTTCCATGAGAATTATGAGATCCATGTCTACGGCAACCGAGTTGAGACTATCTCTCTTCTGCCATGGGAAGCCCCGACAATTCCAGGAGACCATGCGAAAGCACAATTCCTATTTGCTGGCAGGGACTACAGCTGCAGATTCAGTGGTAGAAGTAGAAGGGGGGGTGGCAGATAGGCTTGTATCATCTCTGACCATCTTTGTTGCCTCATACTTACAATGGCTTGGGTGAGAAAATGTTCCAACCCCTTGTGATCTATGAAGATGTGAAGTGTTGTATTCAAAAGGTATTCTCTCCATGCCTTGAAGGATCTTATTATGGCTTATAATTATTTCTCATGTGTTTGGTACCTCGACTCTATTGAACTTCTTTTAATCATATGCAAAGATTGAGCTTTCATACATTTAGGACCGCTCATTGCAAGCATTGGTGACTAGCTCATACTGCTTCTCTGGGTGTATAGTACTAATATTGATGCCATTGTGAGTGCTTCTTTGAGATTCTCAAATGTGGTGTTGTACTTTTTTTTTACTATGTTCTGTTCCATTTCTTGATATTCTTTTGTGATTCACGTCAATGGTGTTGCTATGCTCGAGGAGTCTTTAACAAACTTGAGGTAATAACTCGCTAGGCTTAAAAAGCTTTGCACTTTCTCTATGCTCTTTGGTGTTGGATATCTCTCAACTGCCTCAATATTGACTGAACCAGTGGACAAGTCATTAGCTCCTACTATGTGGCCTAAATACTTCATGCTTCACTGCAAATGAGCACTTGCTCCATTTGCGTACAATTTGTTCTTTCTAAGAACGTCAAATTCTTGCCTCCTCAAGTCTGTCACATGCTGAGCTATAGACTTGGAGTATGCGAGCACATCGTCAAAGGACATGATTATTAACTTATCCAAGTAGTCGTGGAAGATGTCATCAAGCTCATAAATGTTGGCACATTACATAAGCCAAAGGGGATGACCATAAACTCATACTGGCCATATTATTTCCTGACAACGTTTTGTGTATGTCTTCCTCCCTGGTGCTTATTTGGAAATAGCCTGATCGAAGGCCAGCCTTTGAGAAAACCTTAGCACCTGTTGATCGAATATATCGTTCACTCTTGGGAGGGAGTATTTTTTTCTTTATGGTATTCTTACTTAGGCATAATAGTCAATAGACATTCTTAAACGAAATCATCCTTCTTACAAAACAAGATTAGCACCTCGGAAGATTATATAAAACCTACTTCTAATAGTTCCTTTAGCTGAGCTTTAAGCTCTAGCATCTCGCGCTTTGCAAGTCTATATGGTGGTTTCATCAAAGGAAACACATTATAGGTTATAACTTAGTATTTCTCAAACAATCCAACCAAGGAAAATGGCGCGTGAATTTTATTAAGCATATGGATAAAAATTTCTTCCAGCAAGCCCTTTTCCATGTTTTGGGAAAGGAAAGGGTTCTTTACCACCACCCATCATTGTTGCTAAGAAAATAAACTTTCCATCACGTTATAGTAAGACTTGATTTCGAGATAAGACCCCTGCACTCTATAGCCCATCAAAAAACTTGAGTTCTTGCATTCTTAAGTACTCCAGATGCTTTATTGATGGAATAGGGTTAAGTAGCTCCTCAATAGTCTCGAATCTTGTGAATCCTAGGAATCGAATCTCTGGTATCTGGTGAGAATGAATTATATATGTGTAGAAAAGTATCTATTCTAACAAAAAAGAGGTCTTAGTGGGAAGTAATTGTGATTATGAAGGTATTTCTAATATAACATCAGAAAATTTGTCTAGATAACTGAACAATATGAAATAAAGGTTAAATTTGAATGGCATCCTTACCGTTTTTTTGAAGGGTAAGCTTTAAACTTGCCTTTCGAAGTGAATATCAATGTTTCATATTGCCATTCAACTGCATGCTAAGATCTTTCATTGACGTTCAACAAAGACATAAATTAAATACCAAAAAGTTGTTTGAAATAATAATAATTATAAATTAAAGTTCGTTTATAAATATTTAATGTCAACTAAAAAGCTCATAAAATATTTATTTTCAAATGAAAAGTTATATTTGTATAAAATTATCAAAACATCTAAATAAAGATTATAATATATGTATTGTAACTAGTATATATGCAGATTTGTGTATCAACTGAGATATTGTTTTTCAATTAATTTTTTTTTTTTTAAGAATTTATTTATCTATATATAACATTATCAAATAAGCTTTTAACAAATTGTCTTCAATATGCAAGTTCTAATTTATAGAATTGAAATTTATAGTTTATTCTTTATCATCTTAATGAACTGATTTTTGAATTGCCATTTGCCAAATATTTTGTATTATAGCTACTTATAAAATTGTCGATAAAGTTTTTTTTAAGGATTTATCAAACTTTCAGTATTGCTTTTATTGCGCTGTCATTTTTGTTTGCTTCAAGCTTAATACCTGAAGGAGTTTGATTTTCTTCAACTAGCAAAGCCTCTCCACTTTTGAATTGCTTGTAAAACTCTCTGGCTTCAATCCCAAGTAACATAGAAAAAAGGACCAGGAAATTTTTCTCCTTTCCCATAAACAAAGGAAATCCATTACAAGCTGTAACGTAATATTTCTCAAACAACCCAACCAAGGAAAATGACAAGTGAATTTGATTCAGCATATAGTTTTCGTTCTGTCGCGTCTTCTATTAACACAGCAAACCCTTCTCCATGTTTTGGAAAAGGAATGGGTTCTTTACTACCACCCATCATGACTGCCAAAAAAATAAAGTTTCCATCACTTTGTAGCAAGGCTTGATTTCTGGATAAGACGCCTGCGCTCTTTACTCCATAAAAAATTTCAAATCCTGCATTCTTAAGTGCTCGAGATGCTTCATTTCTGGAATAGGGATAAATAGCTCCTTAATAGTCTTGATGTTAGTAACGATGGTATTACTCTCTAAATCTCTCTGTATCACCATGGAAGCCTCTCTCTTCCATAAAATCGGCAATAGATTAAAAAGAGTGAGAAGGCCGTTGGCTGTGATAACCTCAAATTTCCCTAAAGTAACATAAGTCCTACAAATCCCTCCCTGTTCTGGAAGAAATACTAAGATGCAACTGGTGCATGCATAAAAGAAGAAATTGAAGCTGAATAGCGACAGTATAGAACCGCAAGATGCATTCTCTGAGCTTTGGGAAAACAAGCTTCGACAGCTATGGCCATGGTGTCGGAAATTTGATCGGAAAGAGCCGAATTAAGATGATAATCTTCGGCATCGTCTGTCATGGCATTGAGGTAGGAGGCAAAAAAATAGAAGTATTTAAGATTTTCACGTGTGCGGAAACAGACATGCTTGTCAATCAAAAGCTAAATTTGAATGATGCCCCTATTGTTTTTTTGAAGGATAAGTTTTAAACTTGCCTTTCGAAATGAATGTCAATTTTTTATAATGGCATTCAACTGCATGCTAAGGTCTTTGATTGGCATTCAACCAAGACATAAATTAGGCACCAAGCTTTTTGAAATAATAAGAATTATAAATTAAAATTCTTTTACATATATTTAATATCAAATAAAAAGCTCATAGAATGTTTGTTTTCAAATAAAAACTTATGTTTGTAAAATATTTTTGCATAAAAGTATTAAAACATCTCAATAAATATTATAACATGTGTATTGTAACTAATATATATGCAGATATGTGTATACAGTAAGTAGATGTAGTAATTTTATTGCTTTGTTTTTTAATTAAAAAATTATTATTTTTTATATAAAAAATTATTTAAGGATTTATTTAACTATACATAACATTATCAAATGATTTTTTAACGAATTTTCTTTGATATGAAAGTTTTAAATTATAAAATTAATATTTAAAATTTTCCCTTTATCAATATAACGAACTGATTTTTAATTGCCATTTTCCAGATCTTTTGCATTATATCTTTTGCCACATTGTAAATTTGTGTTATGTGATTTCTTGGTTGTTTATAGAATGAATATGTACTCAACTCTTTCTCAAATATAATAGCTGTTTCAATGGTTATTGATGTAATGGCTTGCTTCCTATAGAGGGGTATTAGATCCATGTATATTTCTTAATATTTTTGAAGTAGGTGAATCACCCGAAATGATGCCAATTTCTGGACATCCCTATTCATGACATCATGTTCCTGCTTAACATATTAATGAAAATTCAATTTGCATGCACCTACCATCAAAACTACTTGCAAATGGATGGAATAAACCATCTTGATATGTGTAAAAAGGGACAAAGATAAGCGACAAACAAAATGAACCATGGTCAATTCATATAAATAGACTATTGTATGCAAGTTCTGAAGCTATGCAGAGGAAGTGAAATACAATTTTTATTAACTGCAAGGAATCAATTCTCTCAATACATTGCATGTGACAATATTCCGCGTTCCGAGATAAAAGAACGCAGATAATCCAAAGTCAAGTTCAAAACGGATTGCTTGCGACAATATTCCACCTTCAGAGATAAAACAAAAACACGGGTTCCACATTCCGAGCTAAAGGAAGACAGATAACGCCACTCAAGTTCAAAACTCAGAACATTAATTCTTTAACCTACTGGAGCTACTTCTAAACATAAGAACATGTAAATAAAAGAAGACATCAAATTAAAAGATTATTGAACACATGCAAAAAATCCAAAAAGCTTAACACCTGAAGGAGTTTGATTTCCCATTCTCTCAACTAGCAGAGTCTCTCCACTTCCGAACTGCTTGTAAGACTCTCCATGCATGGCTTCAACCCCAAGTAACATAGAAATAAAAACCAGGAAATTTTGCCCCTTTCCCATAAACAAAGAAAACTCATTACAGGCTGCAACGTAATATAACCCAAATAGCCTGACCAAGGAAAATGGTTGGTGAATTTCGTTCGGCATGTGGATAAAATTTTCTTTTGTCGTGTCTTCTATTAAAGCAATAAACCCTTCTCCATGTTTTGGGAAAGGAAGGGGTTTACCACTACCCATCTTTACCACCACCCATCATTGCCGCCAAGAAAATAATCTTTCCATCACTTTATAGCAAGGCCTAATGATTGGATAAGACCCCTGCGCTCTTTACTTCAAAAAACTTGAGATCCTACATTATAATATCAATGAAAATATAATTTGCATGCGAGATAAAAGAACACAGATAATCCAACTCAAGTTCAAAACAAAATATACTCAAATACTCCAAACGCTAATCCTTTATTCTGCTGGAGCTGGTCCTGGACCTAAGAACGTGTAAATTAAGAGGATATCAAATTGAAAACATATGCAAAAAATCCAAAAAGCTTAATACTGAAGGAGTTTGATTTCCCATCCTCCTCAACTAGCATAGCTTCTACATTTTCAAACTGTTTGTAAAACTCTCCATGACTTCAATGATACAAGGACAAATAATTTGAGTAATATAATGAGCCAAAATTGAAAGAAACAACACTCCAATCTTTAGGAGTAGATTTACCACCCAACCGGGCTCAGTTTCAAGCAAGAACTCGGTAGCTTGCTATCTCAACTCTAGCACAAGAATCAGCTAACTAATATAAGAATCAATTGTCTATGCCTTGAAATGAGATGCAACAGCTTTATTCATGGACTCCAGGATCAAAATTTGAGATGCCGAAGACAAATTTGGTTATAAATATGCCACGCCAGCAAAACACTTTCTAACTTATTCTCATGTTACACCATGCTCGTGTGTTGAATTCAAGCCAGAAAATTGGCCTTGTGTCGAAATTCAGGCCATAAAATTGGCCTTCCCGCGACGAACGCTCATCGGCCAATTTTCTAGGTCAGAACCCCTACCACATGAACATTCCGGTATACAGAAGGACATATTATCTAACATGCATATGAGATTTGCCCTTCATTCTGGACCTTAAAATTGTTATAAAATGGCTTCCCACTAGTTGGCAAATGTTTTTTAAAAAAGTGCGACCATTCCTCTTTGCAAACATAGGATACATCGGGTTGTGCCTTCTTCCATCTTCGCTATATTATTTTAAGCACTTTTTAATTTCCCTAGCTCTTTGATTTACACATGAATACCAAATAGCATTTAATAGCCCTATCATCAAGTTTCTTCCTGGTTTCCTTTGGTACATGAATATACCCTACACACCCAAATGTTTTAAACATATCATAGGTTGGTATGTGGCCATTCCACATTTCTTCAGGAGTCTTGCCATTAATACTTGAAGAGGGAAGTCTATTTTGAATATACACAGCAGTTTTAATAGTTTCATTCCAAAGATAGTTTGGCATACCTGATTGTTTGAGCATAGATCGAACTGCATCCAAAATGGTCCTGTTTTTCTTTCCGCAACTCCATTTTGTTGAGGTGTGAATCTGCATGTCAGTTGTCTTTTGATACCTCGAGCCCTGCAATATTGTTTAAATTTCCCTGATAAGAATTCTCCTAGCTGTCAGATCTAATGCATTTGATCTTTCTTCCTGTCTGTCTCTCGGTTTCCTGCTCTAATATTTTGTATGCATTAAATGCCTGATCTTTGTGTCTCAGCAGATAAGAAGTTGTTTTATTGTCTATAAAAGTGATGAAATACCTTTTTCATGTCATACTAGTTACATTGATTGGACCACATAGATCTGTATGTATTAAGTCCAAAATTCCTTTTGCTCTCTTATGTGATTTTGAAAAACTCAACCTTGCATGCTTTCCTAACATGCAGCCTTCACAAACAAAGTGTTCTTCTCTTTCTTTTTCAGCAATAATCATATTGTGCTTGATCATGTACTGAATGTTGTTTAGATGTGTATGCCCTAATCTTTCATGCCAATTTTTAATTGTAGGGGCTGAGACCAAGTTAATAGAACCATCAGGTTTTGCATTGTCAAATGCAAATATGTTGCCAAGTCTTCTTGCTAAGAATTTCAATTTATTCTCCAAAAAGATTTTACAATGTATTCTCTCAAAACATACTTTGTATCCTAAGTCAACAAGCTGGCTAACAGAAATTAAATTTCTGATAATTGAAGGTACACATAGTACATTTCTAAGTTCTACTGGTTCTCCTGACAGATCAAATATTTCAAGCATTCCAGCCAGCTCTACTCTTTGCATGCTTCCATTTCCCATTTGCACAAAGCTGGACCCCCTTTTCTCCTTTTCCTTGAGTTTACTTTGATCCTTTATGACTGATCTTTCAGCTCCTGAATCTAACACAAGTAAATCATCTTTAGATTTTGTCTCATTTATGGATAAAGCATTTAAAATCTTAGGGATAGTGCTGCTTACCTCCAAATTCTCGTCCATTACTTCTTCTTCTTCAGCATCTATATTCTTAGCAATGTTAATGGTTGTGGTATTTCTTGCTCTCCCACTTCCCCCTGGATTAAAACCCTTTCCCCTTGTAAAATCCCCTTTGGGATTATCACTTCTACCCCTACCTTTAGCATAGTCCTTTGACTAGAACAATTTGCTGCTATGTGACCATATCCGTTGCACTTAAAGCACTTATTCTCCTTCACATTCTTTGGACAATTGTTTTTCAAATGTCCATAGTTATTGCACACATAGCATGGGCCAATTTTATTCTTGTCACTGGTTTTTCCTTTTCCCCTCCCAACAAATAATATTTCAGTTTGGTCATTTGTATCATTGATAAGTGCTTTCTGCTCAAGTTCAGTCTTCACCATTAACTCAACACTTTTTCTATTCTTTGTTAGAATAGGATCAAGGATTGTGATTGGGATTGGGATTGGGATTGGGATTGGGATTAGAACTGAGACTTGAACATGAACTAAAAGTGGATCTGCAATAGAATTCTGAATTGCGGCCCCCAATAGAATCCTGAATTGAGGCCAGCCAACCAACTTTGTCTGCCTTTGTCCATCATTAAGCAGAAAACTTGGACTTCAGCTAAAATTGGAGCTGCAATAGAATCCTGAACTGAGGAGTTGG
Source organism: Isoetes taiwanensis (assembly GCA_021234155.1). Taxonomy (NCBI): domain Eukaryota; kingdom Viridiplantae; phylum Streptophyta; class Lycopodiopsida; order Isoetales; family Isoetaceae; genus Isoetes; species Isoetes taiwanensis. The sequence continues at coordinate 20,724,056 of JAJEKV010000014.1, forward strand.
TAATAAGCCAACCAACTTTGTCTGTCTTTGTCCATTATCAAGCTGCTTAACATTCCTCTGCAATTCGAGATGGAATCGATAACATAACGTCCATCATCAAACTGCCTAACATTCCTCTGCAATTCGGGATGGAGTAGATAACATAGCACTTTGATTCGCTCTATCTCTTGCATCATGTTCTCCAATAGTTTCTCTATTCTCATAAGGATGTCCATGATGAAGAGACACAAAGAACAAAGAACAAGACCTAAAGACTAAAGTTGGATAAGGAATTCACTTCAAACTATCATGCCGAAAAGAAGATGGGATCAAACCCCATTCTCCCATAGCATACCTTAATGCACCTCTATCTTGCATAAAGATCAGGCGGGGCAACTATGCCAAGAACATACGTTGAATTACAAGAAGAAGAACATAATTGAATAACAAGAACAACAATGTGGAACAAAGAGTCTGAAACAACTCTGGATTGTATTACAAGCTGCTATTGAAGTTAACAGGGGCATGTCTCCCATCCAACAGAGCAGGTGTGCCAACAACATACACTTCAATTACAAATAAAATTAAAACAGAAGAATCCAGCAAAACACCACAACACGTTCATTTGCCCTGTCTACAAACAAGCATACGAATGTGCTTGCAAGAAGCTTGTTAGAACAACCTGCATGGAAGTCAAGAAGGAAAAATGAAATTCAAACAAAAGATCTATGAATCATACCCACTGCAATAACCTTGCAGCATGCACGCATCTTCTTATATGAACCCACAAATTCACCTGCTAGAATTGGCCAACATAAAAAGGGGCAAAATGCTAGTGAGTAGATTCTCTGGATGCAACAGGAAATTCGAATGGGAATGCCCTGCAAGAAATCTGTTAAGAGCAGTCGCTGGAGCAATATCCTTATCCTCAAAATTTTGAGGCCTGGTTATGGCGGTAGAGGGCTGGTCTATGAAACAATCCCACAAACAACCATAGCCATAGAACACAAGCGAACCCACAAGGTTAGGCCTAGCCACAACCATCGCCTTCACAAGCTTAAGAGCCATTGTTGTTTCCTTTCATGAAAACCTCCGAGCACAGCCTGCCTGCACCGCAAGGAGCCGCCATCGCTTCCACGCTGCAGCTCCTTCCTTCCAAAAATGAATCGACCTAAATCCTTCTATAAGAAGGTTAAAAAAAAAAGCCCATAACCATGCAAAATCCAAACTCTATTTTTTGACCTCAGCAAAGTATAGTTTTGGCATACTTATACATGCCAGAACCATAGACAATCTTATGTAACACTGCCCCTTTCTTCAATAGCAGAAGATAATAGACTGGAAACGTATGATATAACTCAAAGGAATATGTATGAAAGCCTAAAAAGCTATAACCAATAGGATACAATCACGGAGAATATATTCAAGGGTTCAAAGGACAAATTAAGGACAAGGAAACACAAGCAAGAAGGCTCGAGACTGCTGAAGATCAGGGGCAGGAGCTAGACACAAAGAAGCCCATGAGTAGCATTGAAGCGAAATGGTTCTATCATCCTCAAAGATCTCTATACATAGTGTCCTATTGCATGAACTCCAATGGCCCATGACCATTACCTAGCATAGGTGAAATGTGTGCCACTATTCCTTAACAATATAGTAGGGTCATTGTTTTATTGTGGCGTGGATTTCTTCGGCGACACATAACACTCCCCAACAACATGGGGTCTCCATTCCATTCAACCGGCAAAGCGCAGGTAAATTTAGAGGAGATAAACGGTTCAGTTATGCCAGGTGGACAGACCATGGCTGACTATATTTCTATAGTTTATCACTCCCACTTCAGCCTAGATCCATCATAATCTTCAGTAAATTTCTATTATGCTGAAATTTGTCTCTAGCAAGTGCCTTTGTCAGTATATCAGCTAGCGTCTCCATAGTTGGGCAGTATAAGTAACTGATCACACCATTTTGAACTTGGTCTCTTATAAAATGATATATTGTTCCAACCTGACGAGTTCTTGCATGGTACTTTAGAGAATTAGCCATAGCAATTGCACTTTGATTATCACCATATAATAAAGTAGGTGCTTGTTGCTCCAGCATAATTTCTCTCAACAATTGACGTAACGAGATTACTTCTTGCGCAGCAAAGCTAGCCGCAACATATTCGGATGTTGTCTAGATAATGCCACTATTGTTTGATTCTTACTCTTCCACGATATAACAGAATCCCCAAGCAAGAAGACAAATCCAGAAGTAGATCATCTAGTATCTTGTTCGTCTACCCAGTCTGAATCAGTATATCCAACCAATCTGAATGATTCCTTATCAGCAGCCCTAGAATAATATAAAGCATGATCTCTTGTCCCTTGAAGATAGTGCATAATGTGCTTCACTGTTGTCCAATGTGCTTCACCTGGATTTTCCAAGAACTGGCTGACCACTCCCACTGCATATGACAAGTCTGGTCTTGTACATACTGCTAGATATATCAAGCAACCCACAGCATGTCGATAAGGAACCTGACGCATGTGAGCTATCTTGAAATCCGTTTTAGAAGACATATCAGATGTAAGTTTTATATATGTCTCCATAGGTGTTGCGACTGGTTTGCTATCTTGCATGTTGAATCTTATAAGCACGTCATTAATATATTTTGGTGAAGCAACCGGCTTCTCAACTTTTCTTAGTGATTTGCGAAGAAATGGGCTTCTCAGCTTTCTCAGAAGAAATGGGCTTCCGGCCTAGATCAAACCTTTGCAAACGGAGTTTTGAAGGATTTTAGGTCTTCTTGAATGTAGACATCTTTGAAGATTTTTCGGCATTCCTAAGGCTATGCAGACATATGTTTGAAGGCTTTCAGGACTTCCTGATGCTCTGTAGACGGATTTTGGAGGCCCTAATCTTGAAAATCCTGCTAAAAAACTTCTTTATCTACACGAAATTTTGACCACCTTAAAATTTCGCCCTTATTTGACTCGTTTTTTGTCGGAGAAATTTCACTCACCTTAAAATTTCTCCAGGAAATTTCGATGCCAAAAAAAAAACTTCTCTATCTACATTGTAAATCTGCCAAAAACAACTCTGCTACTTCTATATTGTTGTACTCCATCACACTGGCTCAAGGAGGAGACCCACTTCTGCTATCGCCGGTCGCGAGGCCCTTACCGTTGTGCCATAGCAGCACAAGCCAGAGACCCACTCCCACTATTGCTAGTTGCAAGGCCCTTAACCGACAGGATTTGTGATCCAATTCATCTCCACCGTTGATCCCAGCCCTGTGACAGCCCAATTCAAAATCCCTGGATTTGCTTCGGTTCCAACTGTGGATATGATAATCCTGCTGTGGGTCTCGATAACCCTGCTCTGGTGTGATAATCTTGATGTGGGTGGAGTGTGGGTGGAATAATCCAGCTCTGGGAATGAGTTGGTGGTCCGGCCGATTAAAGGGGTCAACCACCCCTGCGAGGCTATTACAGCCGCCCATTTACTGGCTGTAACAGCCTCACAGGGGTGGTTAACCCCTTCTTCCCATTGTGCCGAAACTCCAAAGCAAAAACTACTCCCCTATATCAAAAACCGTATTTTTATAACATATGATTGTTAATGGTTTTTTGTTGTATTCGTATGAAAATACATACATTGCTGACGTGGCATCCTTGATTCGAAACAGAAGCATTTAGGGTTTATGTTTGTAAAGGATGGATGGTCGCTTGGTGCATATGGATATGCGGCAGGCTATGGCGGCAGGCTATGGCGGATATCATGCGCCAGGGTATGGGCCGTTTGCAAAACAAGAGTCTGGTTTGGCTTTAAGCTTCGTTGCTTGTTGTGGTGGATGTGCCTTCAAACTCGGCAGTGTTGTTGAAGCGGCCGGCACGTCTTCTCCTGCTTCAAAACCAGACAGAAGAACTGTAACAAGATCGGTTTTTTTTTGGGTTTCCTTGTCCACTAATCCGTCTGACCCTCCTTTTTTCCGACCTGTTTAGGTCTTCCCATTTTTTTTGCTGATGCCGTCTACAGCGTTCAACTTGCGACAATCGTATCAATCTGCTTCAACATGACTTCTTTATCATTGAACCGAGGCCGGCTAACCTGCAAGCTTTTACAGTATCTGCTTTGCTTATGTTTATTATGAGTTTGCATCTTCTGTTTCTTGTTTTTTTTTTCCTTGTTGCAGATTCGCCTTGAAGCAGAGTATTCTGGGCAAGCAAGCCTTGAACCATAGTATTCTTGTGCGAATCTGGCAGGGTTGTGAGAAGAGGCCCAAATCGGCAGCTGTATGGAATCAACGATCTTCTATTCCTCTTTATTTTGTCTCTTTTTGCTTCCATTTTGCCTTCTGTTGCATCTATAATATTTGTGGGATTAAGAGCATTGGCAATATACCGTGTAGGAATTTAGCTTTGACCAAGAGCGTTGGAATCTAGTTGGGGTTCGATTCCCCAAGCTCTGCTATTTGGGTTGGCCGTGCTGTATCAGGCTTTCGGAATACTGACATGACCATTGAGTTGGTTTTTTAAAATCCCCCCTTAGAAATCGGGTCAACATGGGGCAGTTTGACCTTATCTTGACTTGTGAAGAGCATACAAGAACGCAGGTAGTTGTCTAATGATTGTGTCAAAGACCATTTCGTATTGTAGAGAGCAATGTGGCACACAACTCCCGTTACATCCCTTTACAATGCATAAAATGGTTCTTTGTTCTGTTTACACTCCCTCATACAAATGGTTATTTGAAAAGTTCAATAGAAGAAATTATTGGCCATATGCAAAAGTAAGTTATTCCCAGTCATTTTCATGATTTCCCCGGAGCAACATACACCAATTGCATGCTCATAATTATGTTCTAAATCTATCCAAACTAGACTAAGTTCATAGAGGCTTTGCTTTTGCTCATTTTCCAAAAAAATTCGAACGAAGCCAATTCTTTTCTAAATTCGCCCATTGCATTGAATGATACTACATTATATTCTGTAAGGGCAGAATACTCGAACAATAGACAAGACCAGCTGGTCTAAGAAAGTTGTTTATACAGTCCCTTTGAAGCAAGCATAGCAAAATCTGGCTTGCATCAGCCTGCTGACAGTCTGGAACTGCCAGTAACATCCAGTGCATCTTTCCAAACTTCTCAACGGCAGATACCAATCGAATGCAGAATTTTAACTAAAATTAACTGATAGATCAGAAGCTTATATTGAATCAATTTTACCTTCTCCGAAAGTAAAAAGGGAGAGAGGAGGGAAGTAGGCCTGTCACTTAACAAACCATTCTGTCAAACACATGAGCATATAAACAGCAGTTCTTTCAGAAAGGAATATGAACTACCTGATGCGAAGTGTTTCTTCACATAAAAAAATAGATCTGACTTTACATGCAAGCAAAATCCAGGAGACAATCACCGGTAGAAAGAACCCAGAAAAAATAAAAGCACAGATGAGACAAGAGTCACAAAGAGTTCCTGCCAACCAAAAAGAAACATTAGATTCAGTTATCATATTGATAGACCAACATGTGAAACACTGCTATGCAACATGTAATACCTGGCTGTTGTAGTATTCCCATGGAATGGGCATCCCAAATAGCTCAATTGCATTCAGAGAGCCTGTGAATGCCTGGAAATATCCATAATAGAAAACAAATTTGAGCAAATCTAATGAACAGACAACTAAATTAATATTTGCCCACAACAAGTAGTTCATAGCATTTAGCCATCTTGAACCATTTCAATAAGCCCACCTCAATAAGACAACATAAATCAGAGACCATGCTTGTGGTCAGGCGAATACACTTCTAGCTGTAATCACAACTAGCTTATATTTTGACGATTTAACCAGGAATATAACATACCAATGATGCAACTGCAACACAACCAAACACAAGTCCTATTGTGCGTAAGAGACATTTGCCATTCCAAGCCCTTCTGCTTCCATCCTCCTCCTCCTCCTTAAGACATACAGCAGCAGCAATAAGAAGACTAAGCAAAATAACAGTTAAAGGAACATTAATTAAACATATACACTTGGACATGTTAGTCAACATGTGTAAATGTGAAACATCAGAAGGATTATGATAAGTGCTGATTTTTGTGACCACAATGCTGATTGTTTGCTGCCTGTTGTGATCTCCGGAAGCTACCTGGCATGTTATCATCAATGTGCTAGAGCCCAGCCAATGTACATAGATGTATACTAAGCATGCTTATGTAAGGCATGAGCAACAACTTACACCCTAAGTATAGGAGATTAAAAAAGGGAACGGATCAACAATTGGAGAGACCAGGAAACCATAGGAATCCAACATTCCGTTAGCACCTAAATGCTTTAAATATAAAAATCTCCTTTCTGTAGATTTCATGTCGAAGGTGGTCCCCCCTATAAAGGATACGTACATACAGAAACACATGAAAGATTTATTCAGAAAATAGGAACATGACAAGGTAAATACCATAGAAACTGCAGATGCAACAGGTCCAAAGCCCTTAAGCTTGTTGAAAACTTGAAACATATGTCCAAAAATCATGAACTGCAAGGGCTTCCAATTCGCAGAGCCTTTAAATGCTATCCAAATTGCCTGTGCAAAAGACAACAGGAGGGGCATAAGCCCGCAAGGTCGAGAAGTGAACTTTGTTATTGATATTTCATTTCAAATTTAGGAGGTGACTCACCATGACAACTGAAATTGCAAGATTTATATAAATATCCCTTTTGCTAGAACGGGAAAACCTACAGAAACGCTTTACATTAAAATGGAAGAGTAACAATAACTATGAAGTAAAGAGCCAACATACCTTGGAAACCATGATAAAAGTGGCTGCTTGTCAGCATACTTTATCTCTTTTGAAATCTTGTGCAAGACAAGGTCAAAGCTTTTATGACATAATAAAAATGAGACTTGCAATTTACAAATGCACAATGCATAAATGTTCTTGCAGCAAAGTAACAAGACAGTAAGAAAACGTGTTCTCATGTGCATACATACGTTAAATCAATTGATAACTAGAGCAATACTGGAAATTGATCACTTAAAATAAATCCTTAACAGTACTAATTTCTGCAGCTATTACAAATGCAATTATCCCCTACAAAATAAAAAACATATGCCAGGACTATCATGTCTGAACAAATTACAATGCCATATTTACCTTGAGGGCACCAAATGTCAAGCCCTGTTTTCTCTTAGAAAGCTGGGACATCATTATCTTATCATATGCCTTTTCCAACTGCAACATAGCAACATCAAATGCATAAGAAAGATAGACAACCTACAAGATAAAAAGTTTACGAAAAGAGTAAATTCCTGCCACGCACTTGAGCCACAGTAGTAGCGTCACCTCTTGCTTCTGCTTCCTTGTGCATCTTGTGGTAGATGGATTTAACCTTATCAAACTTTTCCAACGGGCTAACACCAAGAATCTGAAAAATATAAGAGCTGTATGAGCACAAAAATTTTCACTTGTTCTTCAATAAAGTTCGAACCTGATATGGATTTTCATCAGGGCCTGCTTCCGCAAAATCAGAAGCACTGCAAACTACTTGCCAAAACAGCTTCTGACGTCTACAAGGGAGACACCAGATGATCATTGAACGCCAATCATTGAAAGCCAATCACTTAGAATTATCCATCAGCAGTGTCATACTTGTTCACTAGTTAAATGTGCTACAATGACCAACATGGGATTTCAACTAGCCTAAAAGTATTTAAATGTTATAAAGTCATGACCCCTTGATGGATAAACTGCCGTTCGTGTCCTTTGAAAACCTGCTGTTATGTTACATCAAAATATAGTAATAGATTCTCATTAAACCTCATTTGATAAACTGGTGTAAACGAAGTTGCTCACTAAGCAATCAGGCCAAGTCAGGGCAGCGTTCCTTACTTACTGGAAATGAGATATTATCTTTTCAATTGGGCTAACTTTAACTACATTTACTGTTACTAACAACATTCATATACTTGTTGCTCTTTTCTCCTCTGAGGAACCTATGGATGGAACCAATGGATGGCCCATAAGAGCATCATAAAGCCACCAAGAAAGTATTGAATGCTTGAACCATTGGCAGCTAGAATTAACGAGTCTATAAACGTTCATAGCACACCTGGAACAAGACAAGGACACACGCCGGTTGATTCCATTTCGAAGGGCAATAGGAGCTCCATGAGTTTCAAGGCATCTTCCGATCGGCGAAGGTCGCCCGACTCCAATGGCGAAGGTATTTTGGCATGAAACGGCGGCCATCGGTAGCATCTCTGAGCTTATTCAATCAGTAATGTATGTAGCAAATTTTGGAATGTTACGAAATTAATTAGGCCGGATCCACTCTAAATCACACTGCTGCCCAAACCCAAAGATGTTTTGGCATGCATTAAAGTTAAGTTTTGGACGGGCAATATTTAATTTAATTTAATTTAATTTGGTCTTGCTCTCATAGGGCCCTAAAAGGCCATGGAGCGCTCAATTACATGCTACATCAGAGTTTAATCAATAAATTATGGTGTGCATCCACCGTCTTAATATATTGTCCTAACTTATAATATGATTTTGAAAATAACGCATGAAAACTCGTATAGTGAAAAGCAAATCTACTCCTAAGGGCGAAATCACACTACAGGCAAAATTAAAGAAATACGTGGCAAGAATAGGCGGGCATTGGGCAGACCGACAGTTCTGCCTGCCACTCTATATCGCACTTTGGCAGAGCCCAAAATAAAAATATATGACACGTCGTTCTATCTTGAATCCAAATCGGCCGATTCTATGATTCAGAACTGTGTTTTCTGATCGCCGGAGTATGGACGAATTGCTCAAATCTCTGTCAGATCACAACTGCGATGCAGGTTTTCGATGAGCTCCATGGAGTTTCTTGTATAATTAACGGCTCAGAAAAGTTGGATTTCGAAGAAGTTTGGAGCAGGCATCATGTATGATTTTCTTCTGATGAGAATTTTGACTTGAGATCTGCACACATCGCAATTAGCTACATCTCGATGCTGGATTGATGAGCCGAACTGATTCTCTGCTTTTCTAAACTCCCAGTTGTAATTTGCAGATATCCTTAAGCATTGAAAGCCACAAAACGAAACATGAATGACCTCTCGTGACTCTTCATACCCAAATCTTGCATATTCTAGCGATCAGAAACAAAGGAGCGCGATTCTTTACCAGATTGCAGAAGGTATCAACATGATTCGTAGCCAAATCGTCCATACTCCGGTGATCAGAAAACACAGTTCTTTGCTTGCATCATGGAAGGTAGGAGGACGTGGAAAACATGGATGATCTGGCTGCCCGCCAGAAGTTTTGGCAGGCGAGATCCCCCGTCCGAAAATTGTAGGGTGCCTAAATGCTGACTGGAGTTTTGGCACCCTAGGTGTGATATAGGTTGGCTGCCGAAAGTCCACATGGCATATTTTTGTTGGCTCTTTATTTTTATTTTTCGAGTTTGGCCAGTAGTGTGATTTGGGCCTAATATCATTGTATGCTGGGCAGTGAACAAACACATGGTCTTCGTCTTCACCACTACATGTTTCACAAAATTTACAAATTCTCTCTTCCAGTGGTACTTTGCGCCATCTACCTGTCTCCACTTCCAACCTGTGAGAGCTTGTTCTGTATCTTGCCATGATTTGCCTCAACGATATCGGGATATCAGCTGATAAGTATCCTTGATGTTCATATTCTTGCATAGGATTTACCTTAGCTTTGTAATGTCTCATCCTGCTGCCAGGATTTTGCCATAATTTATCAATAGCCAGCCTCTCTAAGAGTACTCTAGCATCCGATTTACAATCCGGCCAATTGCTGGCCTGCACCCCCCATCGATTAGCCCATTCCATGACATCGTGCAACCAACCTTGTTGCTCAGATGCTAACATTGCTTGATGGGGTAAGCGGTCTACAGATAGCTTCTTAACCCTGTTAACAAAGTTTATGGTTTGAAATAAAGCTTCAAGTTCGAGAGGGAACATACATGCTTCCGCTAAAATAATAGCATATGGCAATTGGTTTTTTATGCCCAACTCCTGGCGCAAAAACAATTTCTGGACCGCTTCAATCTGTCCCCAAAGCTTATCAGAAGTATTGGGCCCCCATATAGGTACACCATACAGCAACACGGATTGAACCAGTGTTTTAAAAAGCACCTTCTTAAGCGTCCAACCATGGAGAGAAACCCTGGAGCATTTAGTTTGCATGCTATACAATGCCATTTTCCCACCTGTAACTCTCCTCTTTATGCAGTCTTTCCAAGTGTACTTAGCAGAGAAGTCTATGCCTAGGTACTTGAAGCACTCTGTCTAAATTTTTGGCACGCATTATTTTTGCCACGTGGACACTTGCCCATTAAATTCAAATCTTGGCTATTTAATTCAAATTTCTTAATTGGTTTGGACGGGCTCTAGTTCTAGTTGGGACAAACTCTAAAAACCTAACAAGTATATTTCGTGTATAATTTAAGCTAGGCGGAAGGGGCCTATGAAAATCTAGATTTCATCCGGAAAAATATAAAGAACTTCACAGATTTTGACCAGAATATTTCCTACAATTTTTTTTCCCTATTGGAAATTCTCGATTTCAACAGGTAGGATGCTAGTGTTCCTAGGAATTCGGCATACACTGTGATAGGGTTGTGTTGGACAGCGCCCAATATGGATGCCTTTCCAATTTTTTATTTGTTTAAGCTCGGGCAAAACATAATTAACACGAGATCCATTAAGAAACTTACACGTCATCGATGGCAATAGTCTCATCTTTCCAGTGGAGACGCACCTGCATATGTGGCATTAAATATTATATTGCCATTGTATTTTTTCTCTACCAGGCAAAATAAAAAATCGAAGGCAGAAGCATCCACCTCAGCCTCAATGATTTTGGCAGGCTATTCACGGAATATTTGGATTGGGGCTCAAGTTTATCAAAGATTGCAAAGAAACATCATTCTCCATGGAATAATTCCAGGAACCCGAGTTTGTGTCGTGCGGGAGCTTCTTTCTTCCGATCAGGTTTAAATTATGTCCCTCGTCAGTCTAGTTTTTCCATTGCTATGGCAACTGGATTTGGTCAAATTGTACCAAATTTTACTTCTTTATTGATGAATCCTACCATGACAGCGTCCATGGTTGGAAGTCATTCTTCATCAACTATTCCTGGTTTAAATACCAGCCATGGACTCCCTGCTCAGTCTTGGATGATGCCACTTTCTGGGACTTCATTTGCTGGAGTTTCTTCTACATCCATGAGTAATGTGCATCTCTCAACTCAATCTGCTCATCTCTCAACTCATTCTGCTAGTACTGATGGCCTTAAAGCCCTTCTGTTACTACAGCCCTTACTCCAAATAAAAAAACGTGGCAGACCTCCAAAAGATGACGCACCACAAAAAGAAGAAGCAAATTGTAGTTGTAGGTCTTGAGGGAAGGGATTCACCTACCCCATAAGAATCACCTATGCCCCTCAAGGTGTTTCCTATTGCTAATCTAGATAAAGCAATACAGACCTTCTTCTCCATGGCACAACAGACGCATCCTTGTATCCTCACGTTTTAAAATTGGTTCCAAAGCTTCACAAATATGTCAAAATGTGGCCTCTAGAAACTCTTACTCATCTTTTAAACATGTGACTGCTGTAGGATCCCATCAAAGCAACGTCCATGAAGAGATTGGGCCTCTTGTAGGCCCAAATGTTGACATCCCTATCCATTCTACCATCAAGTCCTTCAATCAAAATTTGAGAATCCTGCATCCAAGAATGTAAAGCAGTTGCAGCTTCAATAGTTCGTATCATCTATATATGAAAGCTGCAATTGCAATAATATGCTTTCTCTCCATTTCTAAGGGAAATGAACTTGTGAAGGAAAACGAATCTATACAAAGAGAAATGGAAAAAGATGAAAGCATCCATGGTGTTCGTGACGTGTTAGGATGTTATCGCTTTGTGGAATTTTAGGGTAGCATATTTGCCAACAATTTTGCCCCAAATAAAAGGGCCACGTAATTTCTAAAGTTGTCGTTTAGTGGAAATTCGGCCTTAGTAGATGCGTATCACATCTGTATCATTTAATGTGTAAGCTTTATAATAACCCTATTTGAGTTTTGAAGCATACACCACAACACAAGGCTTCATGTGGCCTAGGAGCTTGGTTGGAGGTAAATTCAAAACGTCCCATTCTCACCACCCATTACACACTTGACCTTCCAAAACTTTTTTGGCTATTGAGCATGCTTTACCATGGACAATACCCAATCTAACAAGGTCCAAATCTTTTGTTAGGGTACATTCCCGTGAGCAGGATTCGACTCGAAAATTCACTAGAAGACAAAAGAAAGTCTGCAACGGTTTCCATGAGCACCCTGACTTCCAAGAAACCCGAGCTTTCAGAAATCCCAAGAATTTTCTTGACTTCGAAGTTGGACCTGAACTTTCTCCAGTCAAGTCGCATTCATGGGAACGTACCTTTACTACATTCTTTAGGGTGATAGCCCAGGACTAAATGTCATTTTCTATCAAACGCTTTGAGAATTTGTATAGATATATATTCATCTCTATGATCCATCTACATGGCCTTGATACTAGAGATTTCTTGACTTCTAGTATCCCATGTTTTGAAAGTACCAAAGACTTCAAATTTACATTTAAAAGAAAAGCCCCATGTTTACTTTGCAATCATCAATCAAGATAATAAAGTACTTGGATCTGCCAACATCTCACAAATATGGCATCAACGTGGACAACCATTTAGATACATGTTTTCTTTTCTTTTTCTTAAGGACTTGAACCGTTAAGTCATCACACTCACTCTAGTAGAGAATATGTATCACATGCCAATCCACCCAGCCCCCGACACCTTATGCTAGGAGCTATTCAATGTGATTGCACATTACATGCACAATAGATTTAGAGTCCCCTATCACATGACCAACATTGACCAATCTTGAACCTATGACCTCAGTGCAATGAAATTTAAAGTCCCCACTATTAGACTTGACATTGGTCATACTTCAACCTGTGATCTTGAGAGTGATGAGTTTAAGACAACCATCTATGAAATAAAATTGAGATTGCTTGCCTCTATAAAGAACATCATATTAGAGTTCCCATGGCAAATATATAAAGATACCTCCATTGATATAGCCATTTTTTAGGGGAGCAAAATTTTTAGTGTCCAAACATCAAAACCACACAGAAAGTATATGCTTCATCTACCTGGACAACACGAAAGATGCCATCGAAATAAGAAGCTCAAGAGTAGTGCACCTGCACCATTAGTGAACTCCGCCATTAAGCATTTTACATGTAATGTACCTAAATACAATTCATCACATCTGACTCAAGAGAGCAGCTCTTATAAGCCATCAATATTTTAGCATACAGTAACAAATTATGAATTATATGAAGATGTGGAGCAAGCATAGTTCTGAAATTATCTATAAAAGCCAACTAAAGCCACGATCGAATACTACTTGCTTAGTTGAGGCGCATGCATCTAGGTAAGATGTCATTAATGCATCGAATATCCAAGGTGAAGGTCTATGTTGGCTAAATCTCGACCGTTGGCCAGCGGGATAACTTGAAATATGCGCGACCCTAGCATCCTATGCACTAGCTTGATAGCCTTAAAATCAAAATATTAAACGTAAAAACATTATGGAAACCCTAAAAAAGGAGGCAAATATGTCGTGGTCACCTGTAACAATTCGCGTGTTCATATGCACAATGCGGGATTGGTATACCACTACTTCCGAGTCATGCATCCACGTGGACACCCCCAGGTTGATACTGGAAGGGAGCACGACCCCTAAGCAGCCATATAACAGGAGATAACCCAAATATGCACTTGTGTACATATTATGTTACCTTTGTATGCCGTATCCACTTTCATATGTTTATACGTATAAAACTCCAAACTCTATGATAATCATCAGTGTGAATCTACACCTTTACCTTCTTCTCCATCAACCTAGGTGCCAAACCAGTGCCTTCTCCATATTGTTCTAGACATCTCCAGCACTTTGATCACGCACCATGAGACCTCAAGATTAGTGCACCTCACCCATTTTGAGCTTTGCTAGCTTAAAGTCCAATTGTGGGTATGTGGACTGATGTTTTAAGTCAGAGAGAAATGATCTTGCTTTATGGATGATCTAGCATGTAAATCTTGTCCAAAGCTCTATGCATTAGCATTTTATGAAAGGATCTCCTAGTTAGGCCCTTGGCCTTAAAGAATACTGATGCATCGTAGTATGCTCCTAGTTTTGTCTTGAACCCTTTTTTGGCTCCCAAGTCAAGCCCACATGTGACCTTCATATACTTATCAGTGGTATGCCAAGAGTTGAGCAGCAGCATAGGGAGTTGATGATAAGGATTAGTAAGAGGTTCTCCCTTCATATTTTGAAAATCGGGTCTAGACTTCAGTTCCAATGGCATCTATTCTTGAAGCTACTTGCAGACACTTGGATCATTGCTCAACTGGATTGCCAAGGAGTACGCCTTGACGAGCCCTGTATTATTGGAGGTAGTACTATAAGCTCTTCTATGGGCATTATAATCTTATAGCTCTAGATCCGGCCTTCGGCATTCATGGTTGATCCTATCGTCACAGGGCTTTGGAGAGGGGTGCAAGAAAGTGGAATTTTAGCCCATTTGCATTTAGCTGGCCAACTAGTTAGTAAGCTTCTTGTCTTAGGAAAGGAATAGGACTTAGTATCCAAACTCTTCTTGTAGGTAATATCTAAATGTAAGATAGGGGATGTATTGATGTACTCTGACGTAAGACATTTTAGCTTATGTGTGCTCTTCTTAGATTCGGACACACGTTTCCGTCCCACCTGTTTAAAGTCTTGGTGGAGCCCATCATTCTATATGGGGTCGAAGTCTGGGGCCCCATAGTATCCTATGCTACCTGGAATGACTTGGAGCAGGTGCAGAAAGCCTTCTTGGCATGGGCACTGGAAGTGAAGTCCACGATCCCATATCAAATCATGTTGCAAGAGACTGGCTTTTTGTCTCTTCACGGGGCAGCCCTTGATCGCCGCATCGTCTACTTTTAGAAGGTGGTCAATATGGACGATGCTTGTCTTCCAACTTGACTTACACTGTAGCAATGGGGCTGCGTGCCTCAAGGCCTGCTGGAGGAAAAGGAGAGCTCAATAGCTAGCTAGGTGAAATGTGCAGGAGCTCATGTGTATACAAGTGCAAACATAAGTAGATCGCCAAAACTTGAGGCAGTACCTTGACACTTGCTTCCTCATCAAGCTTTAGGATGCCAACGTCTTTGAACAAGTCAAGACAACACATTACCAGCACCATATAAATCCCACATTGGAACGGGGCCCGCAACGCTACCTGCGTACCCATCTGCCTATGAAGAAGTGCAGACTCATTGCCTCGATTCGCACAGGTGCACACCGTCTTCAAATTGAGACAGGCAGATGGATTGGGGAGCTATGCCAGAATAGGGTTTGTCAGTGCTGCCCGTGGGGGAAGGGCATTGAAGATGAGTGCCACACTCTACATAGTTGTCCAGCATATGAAAAAATCTGGACACGTTACGCTGAGTTGGTCAGGCCTAACCAGCTACTGCATGTGCTATTGAACACGGCTTTGATACATATGCTGGGATCATGCCTTCAGAAGGTCATAGATATGCGAGCTCAGTTATGGCCTCGGACGCTCACCTAACATGTATATATATTTTATGATGTATATTTGTACAGTTTATCAGCATCCCTTTTACTGCCATGATTTTTCCCTCAAAAACCCTTGGGGATGGGTTTTTTTTTAATCTGAATAGTAATAAGTCTGCTACGCTTCTTTATTGAGTCCCATAGGCTGATTGGTCTCTTTGGACGATAGAATATATTCGTTCGTTCACTCACTCACTCTTATACGTGGTTCACCCCATATATAGGAGTCATGATCTGATATTAGAATGTGTAGGAGTTAAGATCTTATATTAGAGCCATAAGGTCTTGTACTTTGAGTCTGCATGCTTAGTGGAGCTCCTAATAGAGTTGCGGGTAAAAGCATGAAAGGGTGTCTAAAAATGTAGCCCTTTTTTATACATATACATATGTACTCAATGCACAAATTAGGGAGTCCTATAATCATGAACAGCTAGTAACTGCCATGATTAATGCTATCCACCACTCTATAACTGCACCATTTTTGGATTTTAAATTTCTTTACCAAATTCTTGCATGCTTTGCCTCGCGTTCGCTATCCCGCCCGCACATTCTCTGCCTCCATTCCGATCACCAATTCTTGATCCAACTATGGCCCCAAAATTCGTTCTCCAACTCAGTGCTTGCTCCTCACCACTGTCGAACCAAGAAACCAGCAATTTCGGCAGTGGAAAATTACCAGCAAGGAGAAAACTTTTGGCAGTGATCCAAGTCAAAGACCTCCATGAAAAACATGACGAGATCCACATACCCGGACTCGAGGAAATTATGAATGAAGTATGGGATGCAGCTCCAAAGAATAGAAGAGGATTCAAGGAAGGCAGAGTTCAAAACGCATGGAAAGAAGAATTTGTTAAATATTATGAATTGGTTTATAGCAAGAAGCAAATAACAAACCACTATATTTCTACATATTTTGTTCGGGCATTTGCTCTTCACTTGAAGGGACGCTTGTTAAGTGGGTGGATGTTGCTAAGACCGCCAAGGATCTTGCCAAAACTTCAGATATTACAGAGGAACCTACCACGGGAAAATCGTCAAACATCAAGCAAGAGGTGGTATTACATCAGAATGTTAGGGCTCGGGACTATTTTAAATCTAATGTTGACATAATAAACCAGTTACTTAAGCATGGTTCAGAGGAGAAAATTAACCTATTGAATGAAATGGAAGCACTGGGAGCAAAAAGGAGGGATGTATTGAAAGTGATCATCCGGATTAGGGGTAGAAAGTATATGCTAGAAGAAGATTTGCAGCAAATTTCCTTAAAAATAAATGACACAAAGTTGGAATTTGACAAATTGGCCAATGATCCTGCTGGAAATCAAGTTAGCTATGGAGTATTCAAATACAAGTTGGAAGACTTGATTATGAGTAGAACAGAGAAACAGCAGCACTGTGTTAAGCTGGAGATTGGTTTGCATGAAGCAACTAGAAACATTGAAAAACACGAAATTTCAATTCAACAAGCAAAGGAGAAACTTAGCTGCATGGAACTTGTTCAGCAAAGGCATTCACAAATTTTGAATTTCATGGGGAGAGCAGGAGCTATTGCTCTGCACCTGAGCTTAAATCCTCTGGGAGCTACTTCTGTACAAGAGTTTATCTCATTCAATTCGTGTACCTGCTGTGGCCAAGGCTTTGGCAAATTTGGTTTGGTGCTGCTGACTCCTTGCATAGATCCTTATTGTCTCTTTTGCTTGTTTTATCTCGTATATGAAAAATAGAATTGTATAAAAGGCTGCATCTGGGATGAGGGCATTCAAAATCAGCTTCGTTTCCCTGCTGGACAAGGTATGCATTACTCTAAATGTTTAATCTTAGATTGCTCTTGATTCATATTTGTTACTGTAATTTACATAGTTCTACATGTATGTCTTTTAGTGCATTGTTGTTCCTTGTATGTATTTTTTTTATTGTATATCTGCAAGCAGGGGTACATAGCCATATATTTGCTTGTTTATTGATGCTTCTATTTATGAGCTTGGACTGCATATGTATGATTTGTTTTATGTATTAGTTGTACATGGATTTAATTGAGTCTACATCTGCAAGTAGATGTGCATGTTCTTTTTTTGGATGCATGTGTTCCTGTGGTTGGAGTGCATCTGTAGATGATTCATATCTATGTACCTTTGTTACATATATGTGCATTTTTTGGGCATAGGTCTATATTCTCTCTCGTCTATCTATGTCCATTATGTACATTATTGTACATTAAATGTACATTAGATGTAGGTTGAATGACCGCTTTTAAAGTTATGTACATTTTGATACATTTTATGTACATGAAATGTACATGTTACAGATGAATGTATCAGAATATACCTGATATTTCTCATGTTTAAGTTCTATTTTCATGTTTATTAACACTGAGTTTTGCCTTTATGTGTATTAACATTTAGATTATTTGTTTGTTTCTAGTGAGGATGCTCATATCCAGAAGTCCACTTGCATGCAACCTTCCGTCGCTGACATTGCTGAACCATCTGCATCGACTTTGTTTACAGATAGTAATGACCATGAAAAGCTTGAATATGAATAGATGCCAGCTTCCACTTCCAAATCACCACCCAGGATGTCTCTGCCAGTAACAGAACCTGTCGCAACAGTGCACGCTCAAACATGGCAGTCTGAAATTGAAGAAATATAGAAGATGGCAGTTCTGCGAGCTAGAGCAGCAGGAGTTGCAGAGACTTTACCAACTGATCCAACTGTATCCTTAGGTCCATCAGGAGCTGCAAAATCATTAACTGCACCAACTAAAATATGAATAATTGGAAAAGCTCCAGAGAAAGCTTCGGATGCTGCAAAATCAGGGCCTGCTCCATCATCAACATCAGCATCATCTGCAGATGCTAGTTCTGTATCTGTTACAGATGCTACAGTGGATACAAATCCTGACTTTAGCTCAGGCAAGTGCAGGGAAGACGGCCCAAGAGGGATGTTGAGTCTACTCCAAGGAGGAAACAAAAGAATGTTGTTGTTGTAACTCCAAGAGAAAAAAAAATAGGCTGCAGCAAAAAAGAACCCTCCAAAAGGAAATCCCCAGGCAAAGCACTACCACCACCAAGAAAGAGGTATGCGCAGGATTAATTAGCTAATTTTTTTAATCATCTCAGCTTTGTGATAATTAATCATATTTTTTTTTTACATAGGACAAGATCACAGGTTGAAATTAAGGATACACATGCTTCTGAGTCAGAAACAGAACAAGAGGACATTGACCGCGAGCTTGATGACATAGCAAACACGGTGAGTCCACAAAAGATGCAGTAGGAGCAGCCTCTGACTCTGGCACAAAAGGTGGTGATGAAAGAACAAAGTGAGTATCTTGTCCATTCATTGCTTGTATAAATTTTGTGATGCTAATGCTGTCGTTTCCTCGTACAGTTTAGTGGACTGACTGAAAAGATTGGTCCCATTCACTTCTTACAGGGACCGTCCACCTAAGCCTGCACCTGTTGTGTTCCAAACCGATGTCGACGAGTTCTGTTGGAAGCTTGACTTGACATTAAAGATGGTAGATGCGTATGGGAGGTAAGCTTTTAAATATTTTTCTATTATTTCATTCTTACACTCATTCAGAGTATGTATTAATATATCTTTTGGATTCGTGTGCAGGTACCTTTGCGGCTCTCTTTCATCGGAGCTTAAAAACAAGTTCTTCATGTTCAAAACAGAGAGCTTCCTCAATTTTGTGAGTGCCCTTAAGAACAGGAGTTCTGCAGATGTTCAAAACACCCACATAAAGGAAGGGGGGATCCTCCTCTGATGCCACTATATTTTTATTCCGGTTCTGCAAGGGCCAAATTTTGGTTTGACAATATTTGTGCTTGCTGGTCCACAAAAAAATGCTCTCCAATGTTTAGTGAGTCCAAGCATACAAATCCTGTCTCCTGTCAGAGGCTACGCAGTGGGCGCTAAACTATGCCAAAAGTAAGTATCAGTTTCAATTTCTTTTCAATGATTTGCTTATTCTCATGTTGCAACTTCTTATGCTTTGCTTATTCTATTGCAATTTTACAGGTTTCATAAGCTTGTGATCAATAACATGATGTTGGGATCCAACAGCCTAAGCCATGTCAAGAAGAATTTTGATGCCCCTATCTATCATTCCAAAGTGCCTGAAACCAGTAACGACACTCCTTGCACGTATATTGTAGCTTACATGCACACATTCATCGATGTCGTGGTTGCTGCACAACCAAGCTCCATTTTTGTAAGTAGAACATAGTATTTTCTTGTGCATTTTTTGCTGATACAATTTTCTAATACTTGTGAACTATGCAGATGACATCCAACTGATTCACTGATGCCTATGCCAAGTCACGGCGAAATCATCTGATAGAGGCTCTAATTGTCGAAGGCGAGATGAACATACAAAGTGTTGTTCCTACCATGAGTAGATATTCTCTTGGCCATGTAAATTACAGTTTATTATGAGCCATGCTCATTTTTCTTTGTACTCAACAATTAATGGAAATATGGCTTTCTTATGTCACTTGTACCTGTGCAAGCATTAACTGTGTAATAACATGTATTTTACTGTAATAGTCATATGACTTATATAAATACGAATCGACTCTTAAGTGTTTTGTTGCTGACACAGGTGAATCATCTGAGTCAGTTAGGAAGCTCATTGTATTTGACTTGAATTCTGTGTTGGGAAAGAGCGTGCACAAGATTGAAGCTACTAACTCAAGATACCAGAGGATTCAAAAAGATGAGATGATATTTGATTTAGAAAACATGGTATTTTACTGTAGGCCAAGGCTAGCATCACCATTAGCATTTGTTAGAGAGCATTTTGATATTGCCATTTGGTCATCACTCGCATCAAAGAATCTGAAACCAGTTATGGACCATATCTGCAATGTCTTTGGCATAAAACTGAAGTTTGTTTACAGTCAGGAGCATTGTTGGTCTCTTCCATACAAAACATCCTACTGAACCAGACAAAGGATTGTTTGTGAAACCATTAACTGTAGTATGGAAAGACTATCCTGAGTACTATGGCAATACAGTCCTAATCAATAACGAAAGATACAAGGCAACTCTGAATCCTGCAGGAAGCTTTATATGTCCTTTCTCTTAGACACCAGTTCTACAGGGCGACATGTTGCTTGTCATGGAACTCATTCCATGGCTTAGTGGTTTAAAAGTTGCTGCAGATGCTACAAGTTACGTGAAAGAGCACCCAATGAATAATGCAGCAGATGAAATATTGGAGCACGTTGAAGGCATTTTGCTAGCTAACTAAGGCAAAAACTTGGCTGCTCTGCTTTCTAAGTTCAGTTAGTACGTGAAGCAGGGAATGGAGAAATTGCCAAACTGTTATTGGCCTCTCGAATGACCTATTGTTGGTACAAACTTTAACTGATGTACATATTTTCCAGATGTAAATATATGATAGTCTTTTGGTACAAGTTCTTCTCTTCTTTCATATTTGATATAAGTTTCAGTGTCCACACATATTTAAGTGATCTTAATTTGCTTTGTAGATGAAGGGACTAATGTGCAAAAGTCTATTAAATTGTTAAGGGAAAGAATTTTGTTGTGCCCGAATGCTCAAACCAACACGAAAATTTGCAAGTACGTTGGGTTGGGCACTAATCCTCTCTGCCATATCGCTCTTCTTGGAATTAGATAAAAGGTTGACAATGTAGAAGATAAGGGAGAACGAGATGAAATGAAAATTCTGTTGGCAGCAAATCATTTGGTGCATCACCCTTGGGGACAACCAATTGTACTGGATGAGGAACGAATAGGATGGAGTAGGTTGCCAGTGGCACATGCAGCTGATGTAGCATGGAGTATTGCTTTGGAAAGCACTTCTATAGCCAACTGGAAGAAAGGAAGGCATGATGCAATAATCATTAGATATAAGCCTCATGAGGACATTTTGAAAGTACACCATGAACCATGAACATGTGGTGTAAATATATTGTATTCATTTATACAATATGAATATATAGACCATTTTTCCATGAAAATCTGTTCATGTCTTATCTTCATATTGATAAAATGATATTCAATGCGTATGCAATAAACTTTATTCAATTCTGATCAAATTGGGATATACAGGTTATTTCAATGTATGCTGATGTACAACAGATGTACATTGATGTATGTAAACATATGTTCACATCTCCATATCTTAGTTAGTTCGTGACATCTACAATTGTTGGAAGTTGTGATAGCAATGACTCATGAACTTCATCGGGCAAATGAAATGTTGTAGCTGCCCCCTTCAGCCTGTGAGGCACTTTGTTGAATGGAATTCTAACCCCAATCACGGATTCAGCAGGTACCAAAACATTCTTACTAGGAAGCAGTTTATACTTGTTGTGGCAGCCTGGAATTAGTTCATAATATTGCCCTTCAATGACACTAGTACCAGTAGAGTACTCATTTCTATAGTTATCAACCGAATCTTCTCCAATGCATTTTTTTCCCTTGTACATGCTAGAACATAGTATGGAGCACCTTCTACATTGGCTGGTACTGTAAATGATACAAAAACATCAGAAATCTCCACAGTGTCATCTTAACCAGGCTCGTCTTCTGCATATAACATATCCACATCATTTTCAGCTTCCCCACGAGAGGCAACATGATCTGTAGGCTCCAAACTTTTCAGAAACCATTCACCACAATGTTGTATGTTCTCACAATTCAGCCAATCGAAGTTAATGCAAGCATCACAAAAACACGAGAGTGGTCTGCAAAGCAACTTCGTTGGGTCATCTGGGTTTATGGTTGAGACGGAATGTATCTGCTGAGTACCAGGTAAAGTCTTGTAATTAAATGCTTGCTGCCTGTTGACATCAGTTTTTCCAACCTCCCAAAATATTCTTTCACACTCCGAGTCCTTGGTCCTTAAAACTGCACAAGCTGTCACTGCACCTGTCGCTGGCATGCCATTTTATTTTCTTTGCTCGCTCTCAAGCCATAACTTGGCTATACCAGCCTCTCCATCATGTGCCTTTCCCATGGCCAGATCCAACGAAATTCCATATCATTTGAATTTTGTTTTCAACATGTTATCTGCAGATTCCTTACCATGCCCTTGAAGATTTGAATTGAGATGCACAACCATCCGACCACACATGATGAAGGTTTATGTCACTGCCTCCATTACTCTTAAGCCACTCCAAATGTAATTTAAAAGCATGTTGTACAAAATGAATGTCATGCTTCCTGTCAACTGAAACAAAGAAATGCACTATTTTTTAAAGCTTGCCTTCTTTTTTCATCATTGAAATATGGACCAAAATCATAATCTGATCAGGATTCCAGTGCTCTGATTGCATGTCCCTGGCTTCAAAGTGTAGTTCTCTACAGAGTCAACAACAGACAACACACTTTTATTAGGGAGTTTCTCATGTTAATGTTGTCCACGAAAGGTGGTCATCCATGCATGCACGGTGGTCCAATCTCGGTCACCTACCTAGCGGTGCCAAGATCATAGCCTAAATTTATGTTCCTTAATTCATGTTGTTTTTCCATTTAGAGCAGAACTCGTTCCTATATAAGGAATCGAGCTGCAATTGCTTTGCACCAGTTCTCAAACTCTTCAATTGAGAAATACCTTTTCTCTCCTCTGATTGTCTCTCAGATTTGCATGGTATCAGAGCGGTAGCTCTAATTCGATCCTGCACTATTTGAGATGACAACTTCTGGATCTGAGACGCCCATGGCAATCACATCTGCCAGACTTGATTCCTTTGAACCCAACAAAGGGATTGAGAAGTACGACATCGAACGATTCACTGGAGAGAGTTTCCACATCTGGAAATATCGGATTCACACCTATTTCTTGGCAACCGCACTTTGGAGCATCGTGGAAGGGACTGAATCCAAACCCACTGATCCTGCAGCCTCTTGCAGTTGGGTGGAGTGTGACTCACGAGCCCATATTGTGCTCATCATCTGCATCAGCACCACGATTCTGATCCGGCTCCAGGCATCCTCTTCTGTTAATGTATATCAAGTTATATTATATGCATCAACTAACTCTGTTACATGACAAAGGCTTATAAGATGAGGCAGCACACAAAGCTAAGACAAGCATATTCTTTAACTTGAAGGTGGATTCATATGTAAGTTGCCAAGAACAATAGTGGTAAATTTAAAGGTCCTTGTTCACATTGTTTTAGAAAAGGGAAATGCAAAATTCAATGGTCGTCGAAAAAGCCATATTTCTTCTGTTGGCCTGTGGGATATATGCTACAGATTGAAATGCTATTCTAAGATACTGAGATCTAGCCGTAACCGTCGGTTGAAGCTATAAAGGATGAATGAGCAGCTATACATGATGCTGAGGCATAGGTACTGTGAAGATTAGAGGCTGAAGTATGCCGGAATAGCTGAATACGAGCTCGGTCAACTAGTGAATAGTGTTTAAGTCAATAATGAATGAACAGTGACATTTCCAATGGTTAAAATGATTATTGACTATATCTAGGTGATAACTATTGAATTTAAGAATCAATAGTACTTGATCATTGCCTAGAAAGTGTGTTGTGAAGTTCATTATTGCACCAAGGAATTAGTGACCACAATTTGGCTTCCTTGGTGCTAGGTGTTGTTTCTTTGCCCTTATGGTTGATAGTTATTGATTTTGAGAAAGTTGTTAGCCTACAACTGTGATTAATAGTTGCATTTGAACTTTACATCCTTGCTAAAGGAATTGTCTATCTATTGATTAATCTAACAGTGGTATCAGAGCCTTAAAATTCCAAGTGCAGGATGTCAACACGATTTAAATCTTCTGAATTCAATAGAGACATTCAAAGGAGACAGTGGTTTTCAGCTGTGGAAACAAAGTATAAAAGAGGTGCAGGAGCAGGCATAAATGGCTCAGGGGGTGATTGCACAGGAGGATCTAGTGCTAGTGCTTGAAGAGTCAAAGGGGTCATTTATTCTTTGGCCCAGCAATGACATCTCAGACCCAGAAACTGCAGAAGATAATGCCGTCACACCACCAGCACAGGTTAAACGCATAAATTGGTTGTGCATTCAAGACGAAGATGCAGAGCCTGAGGCATGCCCTCCACATGAAGGTATTTCAAGAGAGGAACTCATGGAGAAGACTTGCTCGTTGTTGCATGAGTGTTGTGGTAAACCATATGCATTGGGTGTAATCATTTTCACAGATCCTAATCATGCAGTTGCCGACATGAAGCTGGGAGAAGAGTTCTTGGGTGTCACAATTATGAGGTTGTATCCAATGCCAGAAAGAACGTCTATGAGATGCCAGGCTTGTGCCGAGGTACCGCAACTGTATGACTTAGTGAGATGGCACAACGACTTGGTCACAGTGGATAATGTTCCTGTCTCCAAGCTCATTAAGGCAGTGAGAGAGGACTTCATGGAAGTGGAGCCATACGCCCTGAAATTCGAAGGAGAGTCTGTTAAAAGAAGCCCATATAGAATGATCAATCTAACAGCACGAAAGCCTGCTCCGCCAAGTAAAGCAGCAAGGAAAATCACGGCAGTTGCGATTCGGGAATTCAAGTCGTCAATTTGCTGCATTAGAAGATGTTGTGCAAATTTTACAACGTGTGAGATCACGTGCATTAGGACGTTCTATTGGAATATGAAAGCAGCTGACAGAACCACCTTCACTTATAACATGCTAGACCTTTGCTCAGAGAATGGTCAGGTGCTGAAACTGATGATAACCAACAAACAAGTATGCTTGAAAGCATGGTATACAGCTTATGGTATACCACTGTCTACATTCTACAAATGGCGGAAATTGTTTATGGGGGGGCATAGGATAGCTGAACATGGTAACACTGGACTCAAGAAAACCAGATCTCATACCCTGGCTGGGGATGCCATATTAACTATGTACATAGATGAGAATGCAGAGGTCATGCCCCATAGATCAAAAGTAACCACAGAAGGTGCAAGGGAGAATGTGAAGCGACTACCCTCTGTCTTGACGAAAAAAGATATTCTTCATGAGGTTGACCAAGGCGTAATGGAGATGACTGGGAAGCACATATCTCCGTCGTCGTTCTTGAATGTATGGAAGGAGCACCACAAAGAGGTTGCAATAGCCAAAAGGATTGCCTTCTCTAAATGTAATAGCTGTATTGTAATAAAAGAGAAATTAGCCAAGACAAGAGATCCAAGAGAGAGAAGAGAGCTGCAGATGGACATGAAGGCTCACATGACTGCTCAGATGTCTTGCAGAAGCCTTTATTGGTCATGGAGAGCTCTTTCACACCGTTCTCCAGAGCATGCACTCACAATCATACACGACAAAATGGAGCAGAATAAGACAATGTTGCCTAGACTTGAGAAGTTAGTCAAGTCGGTGTGGAGGGGAGAGCGTTTGAAAGTAAGTTTGACTGGTGCACTCATGCATGGCCATGGCATAGGTGCCTTGGGGCATTTCTCACTTGACCTTTGGAAAGATGACCATATTGGGTCATTGAACCACACATTGAAAACTATGGAGGATGCCTCTTTGGACAACTGGGGCAATTTGAGGGAGTCATCCCTTCCGGAATGCGAATGGGGTGCTACAATATTGAACACTACTGCTTTGAAGACCAAGAAGGTCAACAACACAGGCACTGCTTTTGTGGCCCCACCAGCACCCCCGGTGCATCATAAACAGCTACCCAGAAGGCTCTACTTGCAATTAGACAATTGTGCTGGCCAGAATAAAAATAGATATCTTTTCTCTTAACTTTCCTATCTTGTTTCACTGGGTGTTTTTGAGCAAATACATCTCGGGTTCATGATGGTGGGTCACACACACGATGATATTGATGCTCTATTCGGTAACTACTCGACTCTGCTACGCAGATCAGATGCGCTGACTATTCCAGAGCTTATGCAACTTTTTCGGGAATGCAGCACCAAAGCACCAGCACCATACCTAGTCACCAAGGTTCCAGATTGGAAGTCTTTTGTGAAAGGGTACATCCCAGATAAAAAAGATCGATTGATTGGTCACTTGGAACCCCTGCTTTTCAAGTTCTGTATGAGAGATGGATGTACTACAAGATGAGGCCAGGTCATCAAGAATGGTTGCCTCACAAAGGTATTAGAATGTGGAAAGCGGACGAGAATGATCTGCCCATGATGCCTAGGGGCTCGCCAAAGACGGTGATGCCGTATGGTAGTTTAAAAGACATTGGAGCATTAAGATCATCTATTGCAAAATATATGATGCACTGGGCCCATATCTCTAGGGGAGGTGAGAACTCGTGGTCTAATGCTTACATGAATGAAGTTATTGACTACCGGGTCGATCTAATCGTGTCCTAAGTGTGGTTCCCACAAGCATTATAGAAATCAAGGACTTACGGCCTATCACAAGGCAAGATGTCTTTGGTTGAGCCGAAAAGCACGTTGGTTGATGAGTACGATGCACCCCGCCTTATGTAGGACACCGCAAAGGATAAGCCTAGAAACCCAATACGGTGTTTTTGACCCATACCGGGATGTAAAGAAAGGTATGTTATTGCTTATTAGACACGGAGATGCTTGTCCAGACATGGCTAGGCTATGCAGAAGAGGAGCCCATACAGGATCCCACTCTTCCACATTACGAGGAAGTGCTTGTGTCTTGGTGGGAGCCCGTGGTGAGGAAAGGAACCACCTATAGCCAGCAGTACAAAGGTTGTTGGGAGAAGAAGTGGAGGCCAAATCCAAATGACCCACCGCGTTACCAACATCTGAAAACTATTGACTATGGTTGATTGGTCAAGAACAAGCCATCACAAGTAATGATCCCTACAAGTGTAGGAATCCAGCTCCAAGAATTATTAGCTAAAGAAGCTGCTGAAGATGAAGGGGACACTTGAGGCTATTAAAGGTGAAGATGAAGGGGACAATTGGTGGCTAATGAAGCTAAGCACGATGCAGCAGATTCTTGAGGTAAGATATGCATTATTCATCTACTCAGCAACACAACTTTTCTTGTACATAACTATTATATCATATATCAATTAGACAAACTTGCATCTTATATAGGTGATGCGTCTTGCATTTTTCATCTTAATACAAGAGCTCTTACACTATACAATGTTGAACAGGTGATTCATTCATCATCAACAGCTGCAGGAGTGATCCCTGATATCTTATAGCTATTGCGCTCAGGAAGCCAAATGAGGTGGATCATAACACGAATTAGCCTAGGGCAATGAATCTCAGCGCCCATAGCTTTGGATCGAAGGTAGGGATCAAGAAGAATACCCCTGTCTAGGCAACCGACAAGATCATTGTAGCTCATTGAGCACTTGATCGCCTCAATGTGGTGAACAGAAGAAGGTGAAAAATCCATGGGAGATGAATGACCTCTAGCCCCGAAGTGAGCTGCTTTTATAGTGAAGTGAAATTATTGATGTGAATTATTGGGGTAGACTGTAGCGCCATTATTGAGCGTATATAAGACTCATGTATACGTACAAGTATAATGCATATTATGTATGGATATGTGTATCAAGTGAAAACATGCTTTGTGGATTTTACTAAGGTAAAAGTATTTGTGCTTGAGTAATTTAGGTGTGATTGAAATTAGGGACTGCTTGCAGATTAAGTGGAGGTCGAAGAGCACACCCATACGAATCACTCAGGTTCGATACATCAAATAAAGATTGATTATGCTTATTACATCCTTACATACTATAGAAGTGCTCATATATCATTATTATATCCTTGACAGGTACACAGGTCTTCAACGATTCACTCATCATCAAAACCTGCTAAGGTGATGCCATTCAGCTCATAGATCTCCTGATCAGGAAGCCAATAAAGGTGGACCACAACACGAGTGAGCTCCTGCAACCACTCGCAGGACCATCTGCTTTGGACTGGAGCCATGGATCAAGATTAATACCATTTCTGTAGCATTCACACAGATCGTTGTAGCTCAAGTAGCACTTGAAGGATCGGATGTGCTCCGGACGAGGAGGCAAGGAAGCCATGGAAGATGAATGATCTCTACCACCGAATCGAGATGTTTTTATAGTGAAGTAAAATTATTGAAGTGAATTATTGGTGTAGATTGTAACGCCATTATTGAGCTTGTACAAGTATCACGTACACGTACACGTATAACACATAATTTGTATGGATAAGTGTATGTTAGTGACCTCATGTATCTCGGGCTCGAGAAGTAGGTAAAAGTATTGGTGATTGAGCAAATTAGGTGTGCTTAAAATTCTCAAAATTGCGTTATTTTATCCAACTAATGAAATCATGCTTTATACTGTATAACCAGATTCGCAAAATACTATAAGATTTCAAGCAGAATACTATATGGTGTTGATTTTCTACGTGCAAAATACAATTATGAGGGCTCTCGCTGCCCTACGTCACCCCCCATGTGAATATGCACCCAAACCAAAGGGGGTTTAAGGGGGATTTTAATTTAAATGTGTTGGACCCAATGGTTGTGTTAATTAATGTCAATCGTAGTTATGTGCTGGTTGTTAATGTCAATGGTTGTTATGTGTTGGTTGTTATGTGTTGGGGATTTAATTTTGCTCATAGTACTCTTCACCTCAGCAATTAAAAAGTATATACTAAAGCATGTCCAGACAATATCTAAGACTGGGCAGTCTTCACATGGTCGGTGACATAGAATGATATACCATAATGGGCATGCTAGTGCAAATACAGTCAACTGGATCTGTCAAAAGGAGGACTTAAGTCTTTTCTATGTACTGTCAAATAACAATTATGTGTGTATTTCACAAATAGCCATGTAGCATTGAACCCAAGCAGAAAAGAAAACATCTTAGACAATAATTGGATTATATGGAGTATGAGATACCCAGCATCTACAAGGGAATTTACAGCGAAAAAAGGTTTCATGTTAATTGCCTTGAGCTCCGGCACAATTCAACTGCATAAACGACAGAATGTACTGGTTTATCTTGCGCAAAATCAGGTCCATCTGCTGAGTGGAATTCTGGCCAAATGCTGCATAACATGCAAGCTAGCCGACAACAAGTAATACACATCTCCATATTCTTCTAAATCTTCCATATGCCCTTTAAACTATCAGAATTTAGAAGGCACAGAATGAAGCAGAGCCATTGACATCCGACCATGCAAATCTTTTCACGGTAAAATCCGGCGAGAGATGTGCAAAAATGAGACAGAAACAAAAAAAAATCGATCAGATGGCGAAATGGGTTATGGCAAAAGAAAGATAGAAGGAAGAAACGAAACACAAAGCTGAAGAAATGCGGAAAAGGACGGAATTTAAATCACAAGACCGACCTGATATGAGATGCCTTGTCAGAATAGAACTAGATTGGGCAAAACCCCAGAACAAGGCAAACTGCATCAAGAAAACTGCATCAAGGAAAGCAAGTGATGACGCAGATCCAAGGCTTCCTCGCCTTCTACGCCTCCAATGTGTAAGCTTTATGTGCAGATAGAACAAAATCCGGCCCCATTTTCTTAATTCCTTTAAAACCAAACCCATTCTTCTTCCATGCCTTTTCGGCCCCCTGTTTATTCTGCTCGATATGCCAATTCCAGCTAGATTTACTGCATATCATCAACTCCAACTAGTTCGGCAGATAAGATGTGTTGGTGCATACCTGATTTAATCTAATGCTCTAGCGGCCCAGAGGCCCAAGAATCCTCCCAGTTTATGACAGAAACCCTATTTGGGGTTTGCTCGACCGCTGCATGTCGAGAGGAAAACAAAATCATGGAATAAAGTTCAAGGTATTAAATAAAATCATAAATTAGGGTTAAAACCATTAGAATGTGAAATTTAACCACTCAAAAATAAGGTAAGCACTCTAGAAATACTATTTAGTATACCTCATCAGATACATCACCGAAATCATAGAATAACCTTAGTAAAAATCGTACAAAAACATAAAAAAAAAATCTCTGTTATAATGCTAGATATGGACATTGTTGGCTCTTGCTGTACAGCAGAACATGGTAATAGAGCATGTGGATGTAAAGACTGCTTTCCTGAATGGGGATATGGAGGAAGAAATATTTATGGGGCAGCCCCAGGGATATGAACAAGGAAAAGACATGGTGTGCAAACTGAAAAAAGCAACCTATGGCTTGAAACAAGCAACCGTACAATGATACTTGTGTATGGACAAGTTTTTAGTATCCATTGGATTCAGGAAACTTTAAACAGAGGGAAATCTATATATGTGGAAAGAAGGGGATAAATGTTTGATTATGGCATTGTATGTAGATGACTGTGTCATTGTTAGCAATGACAAGGACTGGATAAGTAAATGCAAGATGCTTTTGAAAAGGCGTTTTCAGATTAGAAGAAATCGATTAAAGGGGGAGCTGTATGTGACACAAGAGCAATATATTAAAAAAATGTTGAGCAGATTCAGGATGGTTGATTGCAATCCTGTCAAAACTCCCATTGCGCCAAGCACGAGAATTAATAATAGAATGTGCCCCACATCTTCATTGGAGATTCAGGAAATGAAGTCAAAACCCTATCGTGAGTTAGTTGGTAGTTTGCTCCATGCTGCAAATTGCACCAGGACGGACATCACCTATGTTGTTAACTTGCTCAACAGATATAATAATAATACGGGCACACAGCACTGCATAGCTGCTAAATGACTGTTGAAGAATTTGAAAGGGACGATTAGTCATGGCATTCATTTCACTCGAAGTGAAAAGGTTGTTGACCTAATAGGATATGCAGACGCAAATTGGGGAGGAGACATAGATGACAGATAATCCACGTCCGGATATGTTAACCAAGATTTTGACAGAGCCTAAATTAAAATTGGCCAAAAGTCAGGTAGGAGTATCAGATTGTATAAGCTGAGGGGGAGATTGTTGAAATCAGCATGTAGATCATGCACATGTGGCAACAATGGGCTGGCCCAGATGCATGGCTCTGATCATGTTGTAGAAAAGGGTGAAGACGATGTGCCACAGGCGTGAAGCCAGATCAGTTGGATCGATCCGATTCCATCTGCAGGAGGCATAGCGCCTTAAAATCGAAGCTGCTTGGGCTGTCAGGATCATCAAGAGATTGCTTGCAGGGAGAGCCGGCCCATATCAGAGTTGCCACCAAACTGTTGACGTGCAGACAGAAGCCAAGGACTGCCCGATTCAATCAGGCAGGATGAGATATCTTGATTTCATACCACTTGGATGGCTCTAAACCTTGAAAATCATAAATTGCTTTACAAGATTGCAAAAGTAACTGTTGTCGCTTCAGTTTTTGTCCCACTTTCAAAACCTTTGGTCCAATCCTAATAAAGATTCTAAAAATTATACCTCAAGTAAACTCTTGAAAGCATCTGAAAAAGTAACTTACTGAGGTTGATTAGCCTCATTTGTGCCACCAACTGCCATTGCCAAAATAAACCTGCACTGAACAATTGTAAGAATCACTATCTTATTATCTTGTGGAAATGCGGAAACATGTCGTGTAATCTGAAAATAATTACCAGTACATTTTAATAGCATGGTGCTTCCACAAAGCCATAATCCGTATTCAAGGCTTGGTGATGTTGATTCCCATTTCTAGCCGATCTCTGCACTGTTTGCTGCGCTTGTTAGCATGAGGAGCAGACGTTTAGCTCTTATTTTCCGACCAAATTGTAGAATTTCATAAGCTTGATTACCGCTCCTCTCACTATTCCAACAAAAGGACCGATACTTCAGTCCACTATTTTGCCTTCAAGAAAAGCTTTAACAAGGTGATAATTAGGGTCTAACAGATTTGATTAGGAAATAAATGCATTAGGGCATTCTAGAGGTATGTATTTGTGCCCTGCTTAGCAGGCACAAATGAATGATCAATGCATTTTGCTAAAAGACAATTGAGAAAAATAAAGGTTAGTGTTTAAAATGCCACGATGTTTCATGTGTTCTAGTTTTGATATATTTTAGAAATAAACATTTGGACTACGATCACTACAGCCAGCAGGCATGTCTGGCCATCTCACTCTCAGAGGCGCCGTCGAATTAGATTGAAGTTTTCTTGTGTATTATTCCTCTTAGTGATAAAAATATCTTTCTTTATATCCATTTAAGCACAGATTAAGTAGAACACGATATTGTCTATCTAGATTGGCATCAGTACTTCCGCAATATTATGAACTCAAAGTGTTGTAATAAGTTGTGTGCTATTCCGGTGTAAGTTGGCAACTATGATTCTGGAGTGAGGTGAATGTTGATTGGGGGATGTTAAATTTTTTACCTTAGTTAATAGGAAGTTTCTTCAGCAATATTTTCAATTCTTTACTCAATAGGGGTTGTCTATGCCAGGCCAAGAAGGGGACAGTGGCGAACAAAATGAAGAACAAATATATGGGTCAGGTGATGAAAAAGTTAACAGGTCGTGTAGACTTCATGTTGCAAGTTAATCAACTTTTTCTCTCATAAGTTTTGGATAGGAAAAGCATGTTCAATTTTATTTTTTACAGAATTCCATTGATGTGCCAATGGTACTTAATGTAAGACCTTGGACTAATATCTATACTCCTAAGTTACTAAGGTGTATTATCTAAGTTCATGTTATCTAGTTTGTTTGCCTCTTTATTTATCTCCATGATATTGTGTTGGCCACGTCATTGAACTCATTTGCTTGACTCCGTTATTTTTTGCATTTTGTAGGATGTGACTTTTGAGCATCAATACATATCTGCAATTAGCTCTCTTACGTGAGTCTTAGTTGGTTGCATAGATAATCATGTTGCCCATAACAGTGTTTGTTCAAACATTCTATTTCTGAATTTTCTGGCACAAACATGAGATGTCTATCAAGTCATATTGGCATGACTTGGATACTGCTTTATTTATAGTAAAGTATTTATAAGATTCCTAGAGAACCATCAGACTCTGAAGAGCTAAAAAAAAAGGGCCATATTTTTTCTCTCTCCTATTTGAGGCTTAAGTATTGTTGTAGACGATGAAATGCACATCACATTCTGCAGTAGAAAGGAAATATTTTTGAAAGATAATATAATGTAAGGTGTATGGCATCGTTGTAAATATGGTCAGCTAAGAAATGAGAAAATGGAAAAGACATTTTGTACAATGGTTTTGGGATCAATTGGAATGGCTATTTAAAGAAATTGTCTTTTTGATTAAGCACCACACCATGAGTCTTAGATGTTCTATACAACAAAGCTATTTTCTTTTTTTAATTGAATGTCGTATTGTATTGAAAATTTGTACATAAAGTACCTATAAATACATAAGGTAGTAGCCTTTTAATGGAGGAATCTAGAAACCTTTGAGATGCTATTAAGTCATATATTTAAAACTGAAGCACTTAGTCAATGATCGTGTAGGAAAAACAAAGTCTGAGATTGTCTGTTCGCAGTAACCTGGTTGGATCAGCCTTCAATCTTCAGCTTTATCTTTTTGTCCAATTCCTTAGCTGAGATTGATAAAAGTAAGAGCATCCACAAGCTTGACACTTGGCAGGGTTGAATCGGCCAGATTGATCAATGGCTTTACTGATCAGCCCACGCTTGGCATCCATGTTTTGGATACATGAGCAACCACAGTTACAATACTCGCTATGGTAAACAACAGGGACAGCTCCGAATTGATCGAGCCACATAGCATTCATGAGAAAATTGATTATGTCCCACTTGAGCATCTTCAGTCCGATAAGAATGTTGTCTGCACAAATGACAAAATGAGCTAATGAGTTGAGAAAACCTCCCTAACCCAAGAGATATCATAATTAGTTTGATGTATGACAGCATAATATTGCTAGATCTTGTGCTTTCCTCATCCTCCATAGGAGAAGGTAGATTCTCCAATCATTTGACTTTTGAGGAAACAGAATATCCACTAGAGAAGTGGTGGATTTGAAATTTCTCTGCTACTAACTCTAGCACCCATTCTGTCCAAAGGCATTCTTTGAACAAATGGTCTTCATCCTCTGCAGCCTGTAAACACATCTCAGACAAGTTAGAGGCATGCATATTTAGTCGATATATTTTGGCATTTGTTGCTAAGATTTTGTGCCAAAGTTGCCAAATGAAGGACTTGATCCTGGGATTGATGTGAGAGTTCCATAAGAACTTCAAATTAATGGAACATATACCAGCAAAAATATCCCATTTAAGATGGATGGAAATAGTAAAACCACGGCCCTTTTTTACCGTATACGCACGCTGCGATACCATTGGATGTCTTGGTTGTGCCACATGCCTTCGATTAAAGTATCTTTGATGGCTTGACATAGCATGGCATGGTCATCTCCTAAATCCCTAAGAACATAATTTTTGAGTTCCAAGAGTACATATTACATACCTCTTTCCAAGCCCTAACCCATTTCTTAATAATTCCTAGAATGTTGTTAGGTACAGTGAAATCAAAATATAAACTATAAGGGAGAAACATTCTTACATTCCTTCAACCAAAGGGATGGCATTTGAAAAGATAATGCCTTATGATATGGGAGACTAGATGGTTGATCAAGTTGTGCTCTGCTCTATAAATGTATTTGGCAACCAAGGCAGTTCCCTGTTTTTTTTTTTTTTTTTGAGTGAATGGGGTTTTTTTCATTAATTATAGAAAAAGGTACAACATAGTGAGTAAACCTTTATAGATAGGCTACTCATAGTAAAGTAAACAAATGAACATAAGTGAAAAGGTGCTGCTGTAAGCACATATATGTAATATGTTGACAAAAACAGTAGTGAACTGTAGAAAATAGTGCTGCTACTAAGTGCATTAGCAGCATAAGTGAACATACTTATCAGAGCAGTTCCTGCAGAGAAAGAGTAGATGTTAATAAGCTGTAGATATTATATGCTAGTCTGTTTAGAGCCAAAAGGGATAAGTGCTGGTCACTGATTTGGGATGGTGGGATGATTTATGTGAAAGTGGTAGGAATTCGTGAATTCATGGTGAGCTCGAAAGTTTGGTCAAGTATGAGAGTTCGCCATTTCCCGCTTTAGCCTGATCAATCAATGTCGCATTAGTAGTGGACATCAGAATTATTAAGGTGCCATATGCATCCGCCCCCCTGTAATGGTAGTAGCATTCCCTCGTAATACTCAAATTGCTGATTTGTCATTCTTTGCTGTTAATCTCCATGAACCACCATATCTCGTGCATTAAGTATGTGCCTCTCGCAAAATTCCATAGCCCAATCTAATTCTACACATCGTATGTCAATTATGTCTATATCCGTGATCCCTCTAATCGGCTCGCCCACATATCATGTGTATATTGTATGTCATGTACAAGCCTCTCGCCTCGAAAAGTCTCGTACTCTGCGCAGCTCCAATCGGGTACCAAAGTCTCGCTAAGGCTGCTCATGTAATCTAGGAGAAATGCATTGAGTGTCAAGAAGTAAATCATGACAATTTAATTTGAACAATCTATGAGCTCCTATGAATTGACCTATATTTAACCATTGTGTATCTAAATCATCTTTATGTAAGTGTTTTTTGATCGGTGGCCACCATCTCAATGTCATATATAACTTGAGATTTAATCCAGAACATAGATATTTGTTTTCCTCCATATTGGCACCTGTTTCTATGTTTCCACACATTCCATAATGCAATGCAACATAAAGTATTCTTATAAGCATCATCATTCATCATAAATTCAAGTAAAGTAGCAGGACAATTTATATGAAAAGTATTTTCAAACCATTCCCAAAAACTAGTAAGCTTTATGTACCAAATATGTGCTCCATGGATTCAACATATCCGCAATCAAGAGGGCAGTAAGGATTAACTGAATTTGTTGCAGAGTTGGAGTGCCTTGAGATAATTTCCAGACATGGCACACTTTTATTTGCAATTAACCAAGCAAAATAAGAAATTTTGGGGGGGGTAGGAGAGCCGATATTCTTGAACAACCGAATGCAATGTCATCCGAAAAGGTCCCAATAGATCTTAGATTTAGAAGGTACATGAGGCTTATTTAAACAAGTATAAACCTTGGATACATTGTAACTTGGTTTACCACAGAGGGTCCATTCTCAAGCAAGAATAGGATTGTGGTGAAAGTTGACATTGCCAATTCTTTTGTATGATGAATCAGATATCATTTTATCCGAGGAACTGCCTCTGATTCGATTTTTAAGATTGGTCCAGGAGATCCACCTTGTGTTTTCCCAAAGATCACCAAGATGCAAAATACCATAGGACATCCATTTTTTATAAAGCTTTGGGTGGTTTATGGCCAGAGGTGTAGTATTATCTCTGGAGAAATTGGGATTCCAGAATAAACTTGTGTTGGAGTGACTGTACTCAATAGCAGAAATATCAAAGGTTTTGTGTACCTTGTTCCAAGCTTGAATGAAACTTTTCATGAGAGGAGAAGTATTAGGGGCAGGTTTCAAAGTTGTGAAAGCTGAGGAAGGCAAGCTATGACTGATGGAAGGATGCCTCTTGGGGTGACTGCAGGATGTACCAATATTTAATGAAGACCATGGCTGGATTGTTGTGACTGAATAATGATTTCCAGATGTACTTCCCAGCTAAGGCATAGCCCTGAAGGATCAAATTTTTGCATCCAAGGCCACCATGTATCTTGCTTCTGGTGATAGTGTTCCAGTTAACCATGTGATGATTCTTCCATATAAAGTTCCTTACAATTCTCTCAATTTGCTGGTAAATGCATTTGGGAGCCAAAAGAGCCGAGGAGTAATATATGTAAGAGGCAAAGAATGATCGAAGTTAGCAATTCATCGCTTTCCCCGCCAGAGAGAGACAATTGCCATAATTGCCTAATTTCTTTTCTCGATTCTCAGAACTATAGGAGACCATAGCTCTTTTAAACTAGGATTGAGTGACAGAGGCATACCTAGAAGGCTTGTTGTTTCAGTTGATCTGATGCATTTGATACCTGCAATGTTATCAGTGTCCATGTCACCAATGATGGTACATTTATTTAGATTCAGCTGAATGCCAGAAGCAGCTCCAAAGATGTGAATTATGTGGAGGAAGTTGGCAATGATGCTAGGATCATTCTTGAGAAAGCTGAAAGAGTCATCTGCATATTGGAGAATAGACAGATTGGTTGTATTGTCAGGAAGATTAAGTCCAATAATATTCCCCAAGGATTGATGGTAGTTGATCACTCTAGTTAACATCTCAGCAACAGCCAGAAAGAGATATGGTGCAAGGGGACATCCCTGTCTCACACCTCGAGCAAGAGGGAAAAAATAGCCAGGGGAACCATTGACAAGAACAGTTGATTGAGATCTAGAATTTAAGCCCAAAATAAGCTTAATAATCTTATCACTGAAGCCAAGCTTTTGAAGAGAGAATTCTAGAAAGTTCCATCTAACAAAGATCAAAAGCTTTTGAGAAATCTAGCTTGAGCAAAATGCGCTTTGCTTAGTGAGATTATTCCAATGCATTCCCTCCATGGCTGCAATGTAGTTATCGAGGATGAATCTGTTGGGGAGGAAGGCGATTGATTCGAATGATAACCCCTTGGAGATGAGATTTGACCCCCGTTGGCTATGATTTTGGCAATGCACCTTATAAGTGGAGTTTGTCAAAGAAATAGGCCTCCAACCGAGAAGGATTGTGGATTGTCAACCTTAGGAATTAGAGTAATGAGGCCAGATGAGAGAGAAGGATGAAGGTGGTTTGAGTTCCAGAAACCTTTGATCATATGCACAAAGTCATCTTTAAGAGTTTCCCAAAATGTAATAAAAAATTCTGGGGGTAACCCATCAGGACCTGGGCTTTTACCTTTTGCAAGACTTTTTAAAGTGAAGAAAATCTCTTCAGCATTTGGAATAGACTCCATTGCAGGGGTCATGACAATGGTGCTTTGCGGAAGATCATTATTTTCAACCAGATCAGTAAAAGATTTAGCTTCTGCAATTTGGACATGATTGTCTCTGGGCTGGGAGAAAATATTAGCATAATTTGAGCAAAAAAAGTTGGAAATTTCTTTTTGATCAGTAATGGTATTATCATTTCCATCTTTGACTGAGATAAGTTGATTTTTCAGAAGCCTAGACTTAGCAACTCTATAGAAAAACCTTGAATTCCCATGATCCATGTGAGATAGGTATTTTAGTTTACATCTGATAGATGCACCTTTAGCTTCCAGCTCTTCAATGGTTTTAATTACCATTTCCAGATTTCCTTCTTGTCTATGAAGATCAATGTTGAAGGGGTCTTCTTGCAGATTAATTCTAACCTCCTTCATTTTCTGCAAATAAGATTTCTTTTCTGCCTGCTTAATCTCATGAAGATTCTTTGACCATTGCTTAATCCAGGCCTTTGATTTTTTAATGTTGTCATAGAAAGTTCTCATGGAGTTTGTAGATCTGACCTTGGGTAGAGAAGTGTAAAAGGCAATGAAATCTTTACAGAAGGATTCAGAATCTAGGAGTGAGCAGTTTAATTTAAAGGGAGTGTTTCCATGCCTTTTGATAGAGAGCATAAGATTAGTAGAAAAGAATTGAGGCTGGTGATCAGATATTGAAGTACACTCATCACTGTATACCAAGCAGTTATTCCAAATCTCATTATGAGTGTTATTTATGTAAAACCTGTCAAGTGCACAATATATACTGTTGTTCCCTTCTTGCTTATTAGACCATGTGTAGATTGAGGTGGAGGATGGGATATGTTGAAGAAAATGGTCTGCCGAAAGCATTTGATCCCACCGAAGTTCTTTCAACAGAGGACATGTTGAGATTTTTGCCAATTTTCAAATCCCGTGTGGGAGTGTTATTGAAGTCCCCCGCCAAAATCCGTATCACGCAGTCTTGGGATGCAATGTGATTGTTGATCTTGAGCCAAGTGTTAGCTCTAAGTCTAGACTCAGTGGAGGCATAGACATTTATCACACCAAATTTAGAGTCATTATGTTTAAAAATTACCGATTGCCGTGATCCGCAAGGGCTAGTGTAAACGTAAATATGAGTAAGGTGTCTCCATATAATGCAAAGCCCTCCCCGAGGTCCCAGGTTGCTTCAATCCATGTGGAGGAAAAACACGGGCCAATCCAATCTGAAAGATTGGAGCACTCAAAGCCGGGGAGCCTAAGCTCAAGAAGAAGAATGATATGCAGATCATAACTCCTAATTTGGGAGATGGCTCTTCTCCTTTTAAGGGGGCCTTTTATGCCTCTTAGATTCCAGCTAAGAATCTTCATGGCAATAATTTAGGAGAGGCAACCTTGGGAGGAATCAATGTAGTCTGGCAGCTTTTTTAGATTTAAGCCAGTATTAGCATTAGTCAGGGGTGTTATGAAGCGCACTTAATTATATTTACCCTTTTTCTTTTTGACCTTTTTAGCAAAGAGGGTCGCCAGAAGTCTTATCTTGATGAGTAGTGAGGTAAATATCATTATCCCGCAGGCTATCAAGATTTGAAAAATGATGAGAAAGGGTATTCTCTTTGTCAAGATCTAAATCTTTGAGTTTATGTGTGCGCACAATTTATCCGAAAGTGAGAGCATTGCCAAAATTTGGATTTTGCAAAGACTCTTTCCGCTGTGTAGTCTCCATAGAAGTATTGTTGATGGAATCAGGTACAATGTTATCCCTATTAGGATTAGTGACATTCAAATTAATTTCAACATTTGAAATGGAAAGATCTTGCCCGGGATTAATTTCTTTGGAGGTGTGTTGAATCTCGACATCCCTTTTGAGAAGAATCGCTTGTTTCTCCTTATCATGCCGACATTGTACTCCTAATACCTCGGTTTGTTCCTCGAAGTCTCGCAGACACCATAAACTTTGTTCCCAAACATTTGATATGTCCTTAGCCTTTTCATATCGTCTTTCAAGTCAACTGACATATTTTCGGGGATTCTCGCACCTTAATGCGTCACCTTATCCAATGCTATGTCCGCCACTATAGCTGCCTCTAATTCGTGAATCGGCCGAGCTATCTCTGGGAAATGGCTGAATTTTTTGGTGAATGAGAATATGAGTGTGAAGTGTCATCGAGTCAAAAAGCGAGGAGGGTGGTCAGTAAATTTCATTTTCGTGAAAGTGTAGTGGTATGAGGGATAGGGTGAGTGGCTGATGTGTTGGGGGCTGAGTGTGATGGGGGTTGGCAAGTCGAGACCTTTGCATATAACATCCGCAGAATTATCAACATCTTCTTTCGATATGTCCGCAAGTATGGCAAAGGAGTTTGACACTTCTATGTCACCGAGGTCACCGGCCAATATCTGCAGCAGGTTCATTGTTCTGGATATCCATGTTTTGAGAAGGGACTGGTGCACTTGTGCATCCAGGTTGAATGTATCCTTCAGTGTAATCAGTACCTTTTTCATTAATTAATGAAACTCCATTCAAACCTTCGTCCCGCTTATATTCTCCGGTGTAGTTGAGAGATCGAGACCATTTTGTTCCCATTTGGAATACCTCGAGAAATTTTGCTTGATGAAAGTTGATGGCTGGTGTTACTCTTGGAGTCCTTCGTGATTTTTGATAAGGTTCTATGAAGATCAATTCTTGGAGGCGTATGGTGCCTTGCCTTTAACATTTAGCATGTTTTTGTTATGCTCAATGTTTGCTTTGTTAATTTGAGAAACACCTTGAGATGATACCTTTGTCGACTCAACTTGAAGCTTATTTGTCAAAGTAGGCTTTTCCATATCAACAAATTGGTCGATTTTCCTTGATGAATATTCCCTTGTTTAAAACCTTAATTCCCATTTGCTTGTCATATGTTGATGTTCGAATGAAAACCCGGAATTATCGAGAGTTCATGATTTTTCGTTGTACCAAGTTCTTGACTTCCCTATGCTTCTGAATTCTTCTAGCAATCGCCATTTACCTTGCTCCATTCCTTTTTGAGGAAGAGGAACATTTTGAACCTGGTATGTTGGTGCCCTCATTGTCGCATGGTGATTGATTTGTTTGGATTGCTCAGGGGTAGCAATTCCTTTTTCATGAAGATCCTTGTGAGTTGTTTCCTTGTGAGGAAGGAAACATTCACTGCCAATCTTATGTCTAGAGTTACAGCTCTGGCAATGATTTGGTAAACCTACCCATCTAAGTTGTAAGATAGATGTCTTCCCAAAGAAGTCCAAGAATGATATGGCAGTAGGGATGACTTTGGTAATGTCCAACTGAATGAAGCATTTGGGAGGTTTGAATGAGGAATATTCTGCGGTAAGGTAAGTGCCAATGGAATTGAAAATGGAAGAGAAACAATCTTCATTCCAAAGAATTGGACTTAACTCACTCATAGTGACGTAAGCAATGTGGTACTTTTTGAATTCATTTAGAGGCATGGTGGCATTCCATTTTAAGAAAGATACTTGGAAGGTGTCACGTGTAGTGAGGCCAAGCTTCCAATAAATAATTCGAGGTCCTTGGGCAGCCACATTCCACCATAATGTAGGGGAAGTTTAACCAGTAAATAGAATTAATGACAATACCCTTATGTAGCCTCAAAAGATGATCCCAGAGCTTTTCTATTTTTAACCCAATGTAATCCACTTTGACAACAACAAAGAACCTTTGATAAAGATTCAATTTTGGAAGCAATTAAGGGTGAGTTCGGTGAATACCTCCGAAAAAGCCGCGGTATTTGTAGGGGCTCTTGATTGTTGGTATTCAAACTCAGTGGCTAATTGTTCATCCGAGATGATTGGTTGTGCTGGTCGAGGAAATAAAGGTAATGGTATCCCGTTTGCATCCAATCTTGGTAATGTTTGAGATCCCCTTTGATCCGAGAGACGAGTGTCCGATTCGAGCAAAATGGCTGAAATGATGCATATCTTTTGGCAGAGGTTCTTGGTTAGCAAAATTCCCAAATTTGATAATTTTAGATGGATCAAGATGGAATGCACTTAACTGAGAGAGAAGAGCGTCCCTTTGAGCAGCAGGAAGGAGCATGAAATTGTGAAGGATCGAAAGTGAATTTGAATTTAGGGTTGGCGGGCCATGAAAAAAGTGTATTTTTGGGGAAAATTCGCCATAAATGCAAAAAATGAAGGG
Organism: Isoetes taiwanensis; assembly: GCA_021234155.1. Classification (NCBI taxonomy): domain Eukaryota; kingdom Viridiplantae; phylum Streptophyta; class Lycopodiopsida; order Isoetales; family Isoetaceae; genus Isoetes; species Isoetes taiwanensis. The sequence goes on from JAJEKV010000014.1 coordinate 20,766,620, forward strand.
GAGAAGGTCGTGCCGGGGGCTAGGGAGGCTAAAGAAGTGGGAATGAGATCCTAGAAAGAAATCTATCTAAGAGCTTAAAAGGATAGAAATACCATAAAATTGCCAGAGGTACTCAAAAACATGGATTGAATCATTCTGAGAAAATTTTAACCATAATTTTGTTTTCTGACCATCCACAATGTACCCAAGAGTTGCGATTCTTTGAGATGTTCTTTTTGCCCTGCGGAATTCTAGCACCCAAGCCTCAATCATCTCGGCTTCAAATTCATCTGAAGATGGTACAATTGAATATTCTGATTCAAACAGATAATCTGGGAAGAATTGGTTGAGAATAAGACTGTCCCAGAGATCGGAAGATGATCCCCTTAGAAAACCACAAGTAATTCGCTGCTCCTGTTTCAGAATGACAAAAAATTTCCCATCCATGTGAAGCTTACAGCAAGGAGAATCTGAAGATTGCTTGGCCTCTACAAAGCCAGCAATGAATTCTCTTGTAAATCCTTCTCAAATGCTTAGATCCATGTATAATTTCATCAAGAAAAGGTTTGAATCGAATGAGACAAAGAATTCAAGAAAAATGGCGCTCCTTTGCTGACGTGGCATATTTCTCTCCTCAAGTCCCTGTTTCTCAATATCTATGGCTCCAAAACCTCCATCTGTCCTCTCTTTACAACATTAACTAGAACCCAACATGTTAAGAAGAAATAACAGAATTGGCAATAATGATCTTTCCAACTATTCAAAAGGTCAACCTCTCTACTGAATTTATCAATAATACTATTCAAAAGCCCACTGGCATTAGTTCTAAAAGTAAAGAGATATTAGATTTCGTGGTAGGAAGTAAATACTCACATCCAAGGCTCTGAACAGTTTGCTTCCCTCCTACCTGATCACGAGCCATGAGCTTGGATTTTATTGGATTGATCTTACATCCAGAACAATTGTCAAATTTTTGTAGAATAGCTTGAGTATTGAGGATGGATTGATTCTCCATCTTAATGAAGAAGAAAGCGTCATCTACAAAATGGGCAATGCTCTTCATAAAAATGTGGGAGCTTTAGACCTGTGGTCATATTGTCTTGGGCAGCAGACCTAAAAGCACCATTAAGTGCTTTCATTACAATGCGGAAAAGAAAGGGTGCATAGAGGCAACCTTGTTCAACATCTTGATTTCAAAGAATGGGCTGCATTCTCCATTTGTAAACAGAAAACCTTGAATTTTTAAGAATAGCCAAAAAATTACTTATTTTCTCTTGCGAGAATTCCACCTTTTAGTAGCAGTTGATAAGAAAACTCTAGCTGACTGTATCAAAGGCTTTGATGATGTCTAGCTTAAGAGGATCAATATTCCGATTGGGCTCCTTGGTCCAATGCATACCTAGAATGAATGTTGCAACATTGTCAAGGATGGATCTGTCTTTTGGGTTTGGGTATTAGATATGATCTGGTTCAAAATTGGTTTTAGTAGAGCAGCAATGGAAGCATAAATGATCTTTAAATGACAGTGTTGAGAGAAATGGGCCTATAGTCAGAGAAGAAAAGAGGCTCCTCAATTTTGGGGATAAAAGTAATGAAGCTAGTGTTGATTATGCAATCTAAGGTTTTAAGCAGCAGGAACTCATTATACATATTAATAATTGTAGGACCGATAATTCCCCAAGTTTTTTTTTTTTTTAATTCAGCTGGAAGTCCATCTAATCCAGGGTTCTTACCATTGTCCATACCTTTGATATTCGACCAAACCTCTTCATTAGTGAATGGTGCAGTCTTAGAATCATTGTGTTGGTTCTCAACTATTCTCTGGAGTTTGATAAAACCATCCACATCTGCCTCTGTTACATTTGGAGTAGTTCCTATGATGCCCTTGAAGTGGCTTGTAGCAGCTCTTTTTTATTCTAAATTTTCAGAAATATTAGAACCATCCACCTGCACACTATAAATCTGATTTTTCTTAGTTCTACATTTGGCTTTGATGAAAAAGTATCTAGAATTACTTCTTTCATCTTCTTTGAGCTCTCTGATCTTGGCTTTGAGCTGCCATTATTTAGCTATGCTTATTTCTTCCCTCTCAATTGAAAATTTCATGTTATTTTGCTGGTCTAGAGGTGTCTGTTGGAGTTGATGTCTTAAAGCTTCCAAGTGCTGTTGTTATTGCAAATGAATTTGCTTTTCCCAAACCTTGAGCCAATTTTTAATAATTTTTGCAATTCTGATCCCCCAATCCATCCAATCAAATTGAGTAGTTGGCTTTGGAATGTTAT